>OZ059795.1:3471307-4831818 GCA_964057025.1 Standfussiana lucernea
CCATATTTTCATAGCACCTCTGTATTTTCTGATGATTTAGTGGCAATCCAAATGAAACCTGTACGTATTATACTTGATAAACCAATTTACATAGGGTTTGCAGTATTAGAATTATCTAAGACTCACATGTACGACTTTCACTACTCTATCATAAAACCTTTTTATGGTAACCGAATTGAATTGTGCTATACTGACACAGATAGTCTAGTATATGATGTACAGAGTAATGATGTTTACAAAGACTTTAAGCTCCATTTTCTAAAATATTTGGATACCAGCAATTATGACTGTAACAATGACTATAACTTACCAATTATTAATAGAAGGTTCCAGGACTGTTTAAGGATGAAATGGGTGGCAACATTATCAAAGAATTCGTAGGATTGCGCTCAAAGCTTTATTGTATTAAAAACGTTAAACAAAACAATTAAAAAGGCAAAAGGTACAAAAAAATGTATTACTAAAAAATTTAAATATGTTAGATTATAAAATGTTTTGTACAATTCCAATGTATTCGCAAAAAAAATGTATTGTTCAGATCAATAAAACATGAAATATACACTCAGGATGTAAATAAAATAGCACTTTCAAACAATGATGATAAACGATTGTTATCGTTTGATAAAGTTTCTACTTTAGCCTGGGGTAACGCAACCATATTTATGTAATGCGTTACCATTATTTTTAAATGTAAGTAATTACAGTAGATACATTTTTTACAATGTATTTTAGATAACGTCCTAAATGTAAAGACGAAATATTATGTAAGTACCTACTAATGACTATTACCTAAAGCAGGCTCCAGATACAAGTAATGTGTAATGTAATTGTAAAACATATATTTTCTTGGTGCCAAATAGATTTAAAAATAGATATTATTATCTTTTTACTTGTAGCAAATAATGTTAGAACTTATTTAGTAGTTAATTAATTTTAAGAATGTTTACGCGACATTTCGTAAAAAATACTAAAATATTTACTAACTTTTTATATCGTATCCTACTTAGACGTATCATGTTTATTAAATCATGTTTATTATTCATTTCCAAAACTTCGGACTTTAAAAATTGTATGAAATGTCGTGCCGCATGAACATGATGTTTTCTTTTATTTGTAATAAATAAATAGTATTTTAAGATCACAATTATATCTGTTTCATTTCCATTCCTGATTGATGACAAAGTCACGGTGCATCAATACAATCATGTTTTGATCCAGGCTGATATTTGCTAATTTTTTCAGAATATTGTAATTATTTATATTAAATTAAATTAATGACGAAAAATAAAACATGAAAACAAAATCCAGACCGGAACAAATACTTATTGTATGTTCCGTGCGGGAATCGAACCCGCGACACTAATTTGGCGCAATTAGTCGCAGCTAGCAACACGCTTATAACCTAATACTTACCATTGTGATGCATCAAGACGAGTTCATAACCAATGCGCCAAACGTGTCGTCGAAAATGTGATAAAATATTGGATTGCTTTGAAGAAGCACGCGCGGTGCAGAATTTGACACCGAACAGGTGCTCGGGCGCAAGCTTGAACATGTTGAAACATGAAATTGAATCACAGCATAATGCTTTATGGAGTCTAATTGCATATTATTGAGTAACATCCATCATTAGACAGTCAGCCGGAGCGGTCATATCACATCGAGTAAAAACGAAACGAAATTGTAAGTATTGTACAAGTACCCATCTACTTATAAGATTATTTCATCATGTTTTTTTATGTAATTTAGTTAATTATTATTTTGTTTGTTTCAGATCGTTGACAATGTGTGATTCTCCAGATATTATCGACTTCTCACAATACGCTCAAGGTTATCCGACTCCGAGTTTAAGTTGGCATATCCCTGAACAACAAAGACCTGTCAACAAGGAGCCTAGAGCAAGACAAGACTACGAACCTGCCAGCAAGAAGCCTAGAACAAGACGGGAGTGTCTAAAACAGAAGCCATATCTGCATACAAGTCAATCATTCCTGATAAACAATGAGAAGAAAAAAGGTTTACGACTGATCCAGGTACAAGTGTTGGATATCAGTGAACAACAAGAACCTGCAAGTGATAATCAGGACATGGTAATGTTAAGTGTGCAGTATGTAGTGACTGAATCAGTGGATCATGTTATGGATGAGACGCAATCGTTAATTAATAAAATATCAAAAAAACTTTGTGGAGATAGATGTTATTATTAACTGGTGTCATTATTTTGTACGTACCTACTTTATAAGTTGTTGTGTAAAATTTGCAGTAATAAGTAATAATAAATTATGTAAGTAATCTACTAGTTATTTGGGTATATTAATATTAGGAATGTATACCATTTATTTGCTTTCTTATTCTTTAGTGTTTTGAATGTATAAAATGTTAAATATGAAATAATTATATATGTTTTACTGCAATTAACTCTTTGTATTTTATCTTGTACTTATTATTTTTGGGTAGGTAGTTATAATTAGATTGTAATAATTGCAAATAATGTAAAAAAGTAAATAAAAATATATTCTTTCATAATTTAATTTACGTTTTTTTATTACTTATTAATACTCGAACTCTAAATTAGCTCTAGTGTGATGTATAATTGTAGGTTATTTGCTTTCAGTATTTTTATAATTAAATTTAAATTTTACATGTTATAATTATATCATGTTACTGCAGCTAATTTAAAGTTTGTTATGTAGGTTACCCTGATTATACTAAATAAAACACTCATAAGTAGATAGACATTTTTTATTAACTGTTCAACACAATAATAATTAAAATAAATTAAATACAGACATGTTATTATCAAAATACCATTTCCTTATACAGATAGCATTATTCAACGCACAATTCATTTTATGATTCACACAATTAAAATCAATTTTATTTTTACAAAACCTTCTTTTTAATTCTGAAAAATTAGGGCATCCCTTCTCACCTAT
Source organism: Standfussiana lucernea (assembly GCA_964057025.1). Taxonomy (NCBI): domain Eukaryota; kingdom Metazoa; phylum Arthropoda; class Insecta; order Lepidoptera; family Noctuidae; genus Standfussiana; species Standfussiana lucernea. The sequence continues at coordinate 3,474,244 of OZ059795.1, forward strand.
GTCGATAACTTCACAGTTTGCACATAACTCTTTAATCCATTTAATCTTTTCCAAACCCTTTGTGATAATTTTTTTATTTTCTAAGAATGGTAAAATTACACGTTGAAACTCTTTGTAGTCTATGTAACCCTCGCTCCAGTAAATTCCTCGATTTCTTTCTAACCACCTCACCTGCTTTTTTTCTTCTTGTGTTAGGTAATGGAATGAATATGGTGGTTTTACCAAGAACGTCTGTGTATGATCCTGACTCGCAATGGCCAATTCTTTGACAATAAAATTATTTATAGAATCTTTAAATCCTTGGAGTTCCACTATAATGGTATCCGCCTTCATGATATCTTCTTGACAATGCTGCTTAAGGGTTTGTATTCAACAATGCAATCGTTCAGAATGAGACAGTATGCTGAAGTTTTATCTGGTATCTCTGAATCACTCTCAATTTCTACTCTCACATCCACAACCGGACCTGTCTTTAGATTATCCGCTTGTCTAGAACAATCAATGACAAACAGCGGTGCTAAATCTCTAAACTGTTTTTCGCTTAATATGGGCTCCGGACGACGTCCATAATACGACTGTTGGAATCTGGTGTATTGCTCGTATAATAAAGCGATTCTGTTATTAGCAAAACTCACATTTAGGTTTTCATACGGAAAATAAGTTGAATTGAGGTACACTCTAACGTTTCGAACATGACAGTGATCGAATTGAGACATGTCTGAACTTGCATTGCTTTTCCTATTTGACTGTAGCCCGATAATAACGTATCTTGGTTTTTCTATTTGAGATGAAGTTTTGATAGACCAAGTATGTTTTGTAGTTTTAGGCAAAGCTGGATATTCGTACAGATCCCAATTTCTATATATCATTTGAAGTGGGCGATCTTTTTCTAATACTTTTAACAAACCAATTTTTTCTTTGTCTGATACTTTAACATGCGGTACGCGCCATATGATTTTATTAATCTGAACATCATCCACTACTTCGCCAGTATTCAGTTTTACAGCGTTCAAATTAGTATTACTTCGTAACAATATCAGTTCATGTCTACTATTTATCACGACTTTTTTAAAATCTTCAGCAAAACCGAGGAGGTTACAAAGTGGTATTGAAGCAGAAAATCTTCCTCCATCAATATTTTTTATACCATCAATATTCCAGCCCCAAGCATTAGACATTTTTGATTCACTTTCGTTCATTGAAATTAGTGATTTCATGGTTGTTGTTATACCTGCATTTTTTATTTTGTCAATCTCCACTCCATTTAGCTCATACCTAATGTCTTGGAACAAGTAGAGTAGAGCATTGTTCGTGAAATTGACACTAGTAGCTTTGTCCTTCGTATCTTTTTTGGTAACGTTAACAGTTCCTTCCAAATATAGGGTGCTAGCTGATGGTAATATGTACAAGTCCTGTTGGTTGATAGATATGCGGATTTCATCGTTCCTGTTAAAACTCGTTACATAGGGTTTGTAGGAATGAAATTCGATTCCTTCTATAGTAGTATCGCAAGTAGGAGCGGATAAAACGTCTAAGATATTCATTTTAGCAATCCAATTGCTCTAAGGAATGCTTTATTGTCTTTAGTTAATTTTATTTTCTTCTTAGATAGAGGTCTTATTTGATAGGTAGCTCGAGCAGAACTGATATTCTTAACTTGTTGAGACACATTTTTATTGTAATCAATCATTTTTTTCTTCTAAGATGCAGATACACCTGCACTTCTTCACCACGTAAATTGATTAATCGTTTGTTTATATCTAACAACCTGATATGTATGCAGCTTATGTTGTTTTGATTGATTGGAAAGTATATTGCGTTCTTCGGGATTTCTATGATCCTGTATCCAGGTGGCACATTAAGTGCAAATTCGTGAATAATATGACTGGGTTCACCGTTTACATAGGAACCGCTTACAATATCACATTCAATCCTGACTACGGTCGTAGGTAGAATGTTGACTGGAGACTGTGACACATGCCATTTATTTGCTTTCAAGATTTGTTTATTAAATCCTAATAGTCTTCTAAAAGAGTCTTCTTTGATAAAATTAATGTCTTTTGTACAAAATATTGTAGTTTTTAATGTATTATTATTGCACCGTAGTTTGATAGCTGCATCTTTTATTTCGGATTTTAAATAATCGCTGACATCTTGTAATTCATAAGTGCCTTCCGGTATTTCAATAACTTCATTAATGCCATAATAGAACTTATTATTACTTTTATCAATGTTTGGAATAGAATTAAATGTTGAAAAGTGCAATAATGCACACTCATATTCTCCATCTAGTTGCAACGTATTAGGATAGTATGTAGTTAACACTGACGAGTCTCCAGTTATCGACAAAGTGAGTGACATCTTGCAAATGATTGAAATGAAAGAAAAGTATATATTTTATATTACATTTTTATTCCAAAAACTCCACAAATAATTTAAACATAAATGACCACAATTGACTGCGTTAAATTTTTGATATCTTGTGTAGTTATAAAACACATTACAATTTTTGAAATATTGCATCAATTCCATGGGAGGTTTTAAATTTCCATAGCTATCAAAGTATTCACAGTGATTGTATACTTTAGCATAAGCTACCCAATGCGTTCCTTCGTTCTTAGAATTGTCTAAGTTAACGATACCACATTCAATGCGTTTCGGCTTCCGAGGTAGTTGATCCTTCATGTAGATCCCACGAAAATATGGGATGTCTCTTGAATAATTTCGGATGTCTACATTAGTTAGAGGTCGATTGGGTAGCATATTTTTCAGTTTTTTGAAGATGTTATAAACAATCCTTTACCACTTTTATACGGCTTAATGTATAAACCCTTGCCCAACACTAAAGCCTCCATAGCTTTATTATGTCGTTCTGTTTCTTGTAAATTTTGTTTGTTTGCTTTGTAATCATTGACGGTTTTTGCAATGCCAGCTGCACCCCCAGCTAAAGTTCCTAAAGCAGATAAACCAGCAAAAATTGGAATTAAAGGCAAAACTCCCCCAGTCTTTGGTATGGGTATTACTCGGGGTACTCGAATTCGATGATGAATGTTTGGAAATAACTTTTTTGCGGCTAAGTAAGCTGCTTTTATTAAAGTCTTACTATCTTTGCATTTGAGTTTCTTAATTTTCGATTTTATTTTTGAAACTAAGCTTTTAAATGATTTAATGCCGGATCCAGACTTTAATTTCGCTTTCATAACTTTGTTAACTAGCCAAGAGCTTAGTTTTTCACCTTTCCCTGCATCTTTTGATTTAAGTCTTTGTTTAGCCATGTTGAGTAGTTCTAAATCGGCTTTGTGACGATTTGATAAGTCTGTATGGTTTGTATACGCAATATCGTGTTGCATGCAAGCTTCGTCTAGCTTATTTACACCTCGGTCACCTCGCGCTAAGCGTTTGTGAAGTTTGGTTCCTGGTCCGCAATAATTGTATCCTGGCAAATGAACTTCGAATGGTAGATTATTAATTATGCCGTTAACTAGTCCACCCCCTTGCATTATTCAAATTATAATGATCGGATTTCAAATGAAAAATGGTTATATAATATCTTAGTCCATTATTGCAGCTTTTTCAATCCAACTGTTTTCTGCACTGTTCAGACCTAACCATTTAACATACAATTTATTTCCTTTCTTTTTCAAAACCTTTTCTATCAAATATACATCAGGATAAATAGATCTTTGCAGTTCTTGTTCGTAAAAAGCTCCTAATATGTCTTGCTTTCGTCGATCTTCTATGTGATATGTTACTGGTAAGGTTTTATTTACCTTTTTTATAATAAATAATTCAGTCGACCAATTAGGAGTATAACCTTTCTCAAAATTATGTTTGTATTTACTTATACGGACACAATCACCAACTTTGAATTTAGGCTTCCACGGAACTAAATCATGTTTGTTTATTTTTTTAATATTTTCTTTGATTACTTGTTCATTACTTTTATTTACATCTACTGGTTTAAATTGAATAGTGCGATGTTTTGTGTTGTTATATCTCTTCAATGTATCTTCCAATGGTAGATCTAACCATTTATAGTTTCCATTGAGACTAAAATATTTATATAATTTATTTTTTACAGTTCTAATCAGTCTCTCTACAATTGATGCTTTTTTAGTAGAAAACGATGAGTAATGGTTAATGTTATGCTTTTTCATAAGCGTTTGAAAAGTGATGTTATAAAATTCGGTCCCCATGTCAGTTTGCAAGTTAACCGGATTATTACGACTGCTAAGCAGTATATGTTCGAATGCACGAGTAACATCAAATTTATTTTTTGATTTTAACGGTTCAGCCCAGGCATACTTTGAGAAGCAGTCAATCACCACTAAGATGAAATTGTAACCTCTGTTATACTTTTTTAGGTTTTGCATGTCCATCAAGTCTGCTTGCCATAAGTCGTTGATTCCTTTCAAAATAACAGAACGTCGAAGGAAATTTCTCCGTACCCCTTTGTGTATTTCATTCACAATTTGCTGTTTTGTCATTACGAAGTTTTTTGAAGTAATTTATCTACCACTGCTTTAGTATAAAACTTATCTTGCAAATGAGTTGAAACCTCAGGTATCCTTGCTTTTAAAGTAGCTTGAACTGTATCCTTTGCATCTTTTATGATTTGTGAACGTAATGTACCAATCAAATTATTAAGTTCTTTCAACATTTTTGCATTCAATCGATCTATATAATCCTTGTTTACAACTAGATTATTTAATTCTTTTATGGTATTAGCATTCAATAGATCTACATAATCCTTGTTCACAGCATCGTCTGCTTCTACTGGAGATCTAATTCCTCTCAGTCTTGATGTTTTTAAATCAAAATCTCCGTTTTCTGATTTTACCAGTGCATTCTCATTAAACTCAAATAACTCTGATAAACGCATTCTTTTGTGAATGTAGTGTCCAAATTTGTCTACGTTCATGTTTAAGGTGTGTTGTTTTGAGAGGATGATAGTAAAATAAACACATTTTTAAATACTTATTTATTTATAACTTTACTTTCACGTAATTCTTCAATGATAGATATAATTTCATTATCTAATCCTGTGTTGCCAGCATCTCTAGACGCAATCAATAATTTCAACCTTTCCACTAATTCGTTAGGATCATCCCAGTACACTAAGTCTACGTTTTTTCTCCACCTTTTTATCAACGGTAGACCTTTTCCCTGAATTGTCTTCTTCAGTTGAAAAAGAGGTTTAATAACTTGCAAATATTTTTGTTCTTTGTTACTTTTTATTGGTTTACTTGGTTCATAGTCTCGACGATGTGCATTTGTATCAAGTAGCATCGATTTATAATTTTGCATATCACTATCTGTAACCAAACTTAGGTCTACATCTTTCTTAAGCAACAACTGTTTTAAACCAGGTGTATTTCGGTATTTACGTCCAACCACCGTGATGTATTGATCGTTGATCGTTATGCAAGCAGAACCTAACATCAGTTTCCCGTGGTCTGCTCTAACCCCAAATGGAATATCTACCAACGCTTCTGAAGATACTGACCAGGATGACGTATCATAGTCTTGATTCCTTTCAACTACTGATTCATATGAAGAGTTACTGTTGATATCGGATTCATATTTGTCTTCATCACCATTATTATCATTGCTTCCTGCACTACCAGTTTCGTTAGTAAACGGACCATCAGCAAAATCTTCACTAGCACGCAGGGGAGGAGTTTGCTTACTAGCATTAGCAATTAGGTTGAGAGGTTCTGTTACAGGTTTGAAAACAGATTCCAGTGCTTGTTTATTGTTAATCTCAGCATCTCTCATTTTTCGTATTTTTATCTTCACAGCTTCTGCCGCATCAACAATTTGTCGTTTTAATGATTTTTCCATATTAATAAAATAGGTCGTAATTGATTTAGCGTTGTAGGGTGAATAATAATGGCAGGCAGGTAATAACCTTATATATGCATTCGTGTTATTAGTCAAAGACTACAAACGTGTCAAATTGACTTCTATAACATCCTTTGTTTTTGGAACAATCTTTGTTAATTACAAGATAATTGAAAGGTATACTCCATATTTTTGAACACATTTCACGAAATTCAATCCATGGCATGTCAGTGTTGACGTGTTCTTCATAAACATGTCTCATATTTCTTTCATCTTGTTTAAAAAGTACGATTAGGTTTGCATTGTCTCTTACTAATTGCTTAGGGATTTTACTATACGTCTGATTTAGATAAAAACAATCGATGAATTTGTGTCTCCCCATAGCAAAATAATCACGCATACTACTTTGATTTTCACAAGCAACATCATCAAATACAATTACAGAATTCGGTTTTGCGGTCTGAACACTCAGTACTTGCTCATTTTCATGATATTTCTGAAATGAAACACCTGGTACTCGTTGCAAGACTTTTTCTAAAAAAACATACTTAGGTTGTTGCAAGGTTTTCGAATAAACATAAACATTTTGAAATCTTAAACCATTCTCGTGTATAAGAAGGCCAATTAATAAATTAGTTTTTCCACAATTTGACGGCCCGCAAATGATGCATCGTACCGATTTAGGTAATAATTCTCCATGGCGAAAACCAGTCTCCTGAGAATGAACACAAAGTTTGTTTACGTGTAACGATTGTGGTTGTTTAACAAATTTCATGACGACTGCTTGAAACGGTTATATTAATAATGAGTCAATAATTTATTACATTGACATTTATAACTCATTGTAACAAAGTATCAAGGTAAAATAAGGTAATAAGTTATCAAGGTAAAATAAGTTAACAAGGTAATGTTGAGTTTTAGAACTAAAATGGTGGAATAGGTGCCGAACTAGTATTTTACTGCACTTAGGAATTCATACTCCTCCTTCCGCTCCATCGGGTGGAATAAGCATCGAACCAGTATTTTACTACACTGTTTAATCCACCGGGTGGAATAGGCGCCGAACCAGTATTTTACTGCGCTATGTAGGATTTCATTTATATTATTGGGCATTCTACTCCACCGAGAGTGACGAGGCGAACGGAGTGAGCCGATGGAACGGAAGGTGGGGTAGAATGCCCAATAATATCCTACTCTCGTGGTATCGCCTTGGTCGGGCAAAGTCTTATTGGGTGTTCGTCATTAGGAATTCACCATTCTTTAAGTCATTCTTGTTTGAATCACTTTTTAACGGACCATAACTTCCAAACCACAAAGTTAGCCGAAGCTGCTGAATAAACGTACAAACCTTTATTGCTGATAACCATGTCAGCAAAATGACACGTAAGTTCTAGTCTAGTTTTATGTGAACGAAGCTACGGGAATATAGTCCAAAATGAAACTATGTCGAAGATTTATTATCCGTTTACCGTAGAACGAAAATGGAAGAGTTATGACTCGAGCTAAACTAGGTTCTTAGATTCTTCACTTTAACGTTCTTATATCCGGCCTATAATAAGAAAACAGGTTTTCTGAAAAATGTGACTGAATACTCCTACGCTCACAAACGCAGTTGAAGTTACATATATTATGTAGAGGTCTTATGACTTGTCTCATTTGAGCAGATAAAACATTTTTAACCGACTTCAAAAAGAATGAGCTTCCATGTCCGACTGTGTGTATCTTTTTTAATTTATTTATACCATTTTCTCCATGATTATTGGACCGATTTACGTTATTCTTGAAACAAATAAAAGTTAACAACTTTCGAAAGTAAAGTTATTTTCAACTTTTTCCATAAGTCGGTATTCCTTTGTCAAAAAAGTTTTTTTGTTCAGTTTTCACCTTGTTTCTTTGATAGGTCGGGTATGACAACTTCACACCCAACTTATTTATTATTTATATATTTATATAACAGTTTCTGAAAAGCCAGTCAAATTTTTTGTGATTGGCTGCCTGAAATAATAAATAACAACTTTATATAATTCGAAAACAGCTTTACAAATTTTTGTCACCTATCCTCTGACACCTGCAATAGTCAGCTCACCTTGGAATGTATTGGTACAAAAAATTATATATATATTTCACTATTTAATATAATTTATCACCACTTCATTACTCAAGCCTACATTAACTTGTTTATATCATAAACCAAGTTGAGTCGCCGCCATCAGTTTGTGACCCCTGATCGAGTCTTGATTGCCAAAGGTTTGATAAGGGTACGGCCAGGGGTGGCGCATTAGGGGTTGTAAACTCGTTAATGATGATAACTTTCGGCGTATCGTTGATGAACTTGTTTTGCGTAAACGTGAACCTTATGGAAAATTTGTTTAGGATTGGTTTTGATGTGTTGTTATTGAGTGGTAGGTGATGGGTTTAAGTTTATATACTTTAATCATGATTTAGAAACCAATGATTTCGATACTGGCGGGTTACCATGATTTGTTAGTGCAGGAATGTTTTAAGACTTCCGAGAGTGGGAAAGTGACAGCGCTAGACAGCTGTCTAGCGCCATCTCTTACCGACTCGGAATAATAATAAAACATTCCTGCACTAATAGATCATAGTAACCCACCTGATCAAAGTGCTAACAATAAAATGAAAATATTAATTCGACTAAGAATCTTCAACCTGGTTAGATCTAAGAGCATCATTATTATCTGCCTAGCCTTTTCCAAACTATGCTGGGGTCGGCTTCCAGTCTAACCGGATGCAGCTGAATACCAGTATTTTACATGAAGCGACTGCCTATCTGACCTCCACTGCCAATCAGATCTAAAAGGATACTATTTAATTACAAATTAACGTAATTTTAAACAATTTACTTCAAATTAACATAATTTACGTAATTTTAAACAATTAACGTAATTTTAAACAATTTACTTCAGCCCAACTACATAGTTACTATCACAACTGAAAATAAAAATCTTTAGATATCGCATTCATGATACATATCATGATAATTCATTTCATTTAGTTTTAAGTAAAATTTATATTGTATTCACTTTGTATGATGTATATTAATATTAGAGAACTTTATGTTGTTGTCACTATGGCGAATGCTGCGTATACCTGTAATAGGCATACATACCAGTTCTTTTATATATATATTTTTATTGTCTCCTATTAATGTTTCGTATGTATTGCTGTTGGTGTACCAAATAAATAAATAAATAAATTAACTATCTACGTCATCTATGCTTTGTCATAACTTCATTAAAGTATTTCAGAAGTAAATCAGAACCCCAGTGCTTTTTTTAAAGCCAGAAATCTGACTAACAAACCCCTCAATAACGATTATTCGCCAGGTAAACCCTACAGTTTTTAGTCGGTATTTTCTAAACTAACAATTCAGTTTTATCAACATGTAAACTAGATTTTTTGGGACCGCAAGCAATCAATTTTAATCCCCTTTTGACACAATTTATTCTATGTACACTGGTGGCCACTGTAACGTACCTATCATAACGAACATGGATCGTTGACCACTTTTGAAGTTTACTATTATTTTTTTATTGATTATCATCATAATCATCTACCTAGTCTTTTCCAAATTATGTTGGGGTCGGCTTAGTGCCACTTGGTATCACTGTTTTACATGGAGCGACTGCCTATCTGACTCCACAACTAACTGGGTTGTGGAGTCAGATAGGCAGTCGCTGTACTGGGTAATACATTCCCTTGATAAGACTTGTTGTCAGACTTCCAGTACAACTGCCATCCATCTTGCGTTTTTTTTTTTCATAAATGTTTTTCACATTAAATTAAGTCTGTTAAATGCTAATATATTTTGGTAAATAATGTTGCTTGCAATCGTCGGAGTTATGTTTGTGTCACATTAACGGTGATAAATTGAATTAGTTGTGGTGAAAAATGATAGTTTAATATCTATATTCTTAAACTTGTTTAAATCAAAACTGTCAAAAGGGTTGAGGGCTTTTTTTGTACTCGTATGTATAGCGTTATTTTCTACATGACTGTTTTATTTATTTTTACAAATGCTTCAGCTCAACGCATACAGGATGGAAGGGACACCGTACCGAAAACGAAAACCACATTTACACAAATAATAGCTGTTCCATACATTTTGACTGTGTAGGTATTACACTTTTGTAGGAAACAGTAGATTTTTTTTTAATAACCGACGGAAAATGTATATAGGGGTTTCAGAATGATGTACTGAGTATATGTGGTTTTCGATTTCGGTACGGTGTCCCTTCCACCCCGTATAGGTGCGTCGTATGAATGACTCAAACATTTGTTATTCTATATGGAGCCTAAATTTACAATATTACAGGGCTAAGTCACTTTACTCTCAAAAAAAAATCTCCATTGTTTTTTACGGCCATAAGTGTAAACCAAAAACATTTTTCTGTCAAATAGTTTCGGCTTTACTAAGCCAAAGCCGGGTCCGGGGTTAGGTTCGTAAAACGTTTTAGGACACAACTGGCGGAATACTTACTTTGAATTTTAATTCTTAAATTTTTTCAATTATATTACTATAAAAAATGTCTTAGATTAAAATATTAAAAGCAACATTCTCTCATAAAGTTATGTTTTTCAAAGATAAGGTGTCCTCGCTTTGCTATATTAATATTTATAAACCAGAAACAGTTCTTGCAATATAGGTACTTTAACTCGCTTACTTAGTTTCGGCACTTAGTACCTTTTAGCTATCAACACCGTTTCCTTTGACGCAAAGGGATCGAAAATTTTCACGAAGCGTTTGAAATTGAGAAGCTTTCAATATTGAAACTTTTGTCGCTTAACTTTTAAGGGGTGAAATCAATAACTAATTTGTGGTTGTTTTGGGTGTCCCCTTTGAAAACGGACTGTTTCAATTTCCCTTTGTTTGTGAGAGGTTCCCTTTTTGTATTGATAAGATAGAAACGAAAGCTTAAAATAGGACAAAGATTTAACAAAGTATTTTTTTATTAGAGTAAATGAATTTATGAATTGAATTTTGTTTCTTTTTTTTTGTAAATTTGTGTTTTCGTTGTTCAGTGGTCGTAAGCGCGACTGTTGAGCATGAGGTGCTGGGTTCGATTCCCGGGTCGGGCAAAATGTTATTGGGTTTTTTCATCAGGAATTTCTCAATAGCTGCCAAGGACTCTGAATTTGTGCCCGGCGGATGGCAATAGGCTCGCCCCTTATTACATGGGACGTAAACATAACTGGCGAAATGTGGGTGTACAGTTAGGTACACCTCTGCCTAACCCTTCGGGGATTACAAGGAGTGATGTTATGTTATGTGAAGTCTGAAAAAAATCTAATTTTACGAGGTTGTTGAAATTCAGGTTCATATCTGAAGATTCACTAACTTCCACAATGATAGGAACAATATAGTTGTAAATACCTATCTAAAAGTATACCCAGCTGTATAAGATCATTGAAACGCAACTTTGTTGCTCTCTTGGAAAAAAATCTTAAATGAGACCTTTTTAAAGTAACAAATGAGTCCTTTAAAATAATAAAAGAAGTTCTATGAAATTTAAAACATTAATAGTAATCCCATATTTTTGCTCGGCAGTGCTCAGGCGCGCGTTCAGCATGTTCGACTCAGAGAAGCAAGGCCGCATCGAGAAGGAGAAGGTCAAGACGATACTCAACACGATGGTACACAACTACGATGACCTTGAACTTGACCAAATGCTGGACAGCGAGGATGCTGAAGGTTAGTCTTTTGTTTTTTTTTATTGAGTATGAGAAATATGAGTCCGGCCCACGTATTTTCGGCATAAGGGTAAAAAGTGTTCGACCGTCAGTGAACCTGGTAATAAATTGGCTAATCGTTATTCCTGGCATGGCACATAACTGTCAAACTACTAGTGTTAGATACAGAAACAAGTCAAATCACCATCTGAGTAACTTTTATAGATATCGGCCCAAGACCTGGTGCATACAATTAAGCATTTTCGATCATCCGCACTAGTGTGCTAGTCAGCATTTCCAAGGAGGGTTTGTGTAGGCGTCTTACCATTTAACATCGTAGCACCCATTCAACGATGGGCTATAGCATAAGAACCCCTCCTTACCCCACAATCTAAACATGGACTGCAGCAGAGGAGTAAAACTCCAAACAACAATTTTACCGTTAATTTTAATCTCCAAGATCGGTTTATTTTAACAAGACTAACATAAAACAGCGACGACAATGACTTTAACAGAAATAACCCCAGTTAATCTCGCCTTAACGCGTCTAAAGAGCGAAGTTTATGTGCTCGCGACGATAAGTCCAGAAAATAGTTCTGTTTTCCTTCAAAGCCAAGCGCGCAGATTATCCAACGCACTGACATTTTTATTTCCTGCTGACAAACGTCCGTATTTCTGCACTACAGTGTACGACATAAAGTACACTTTAATACTGAATTATTGCAAGTTCATAACATGTCATCACTCCAAACGTGTGGATTTAATAAACAATTTGGTGTAATTGATTAAGTTTTGTCGGCGTTATTTTATATTTTAAATTCTTTCGTACGATGAAAGTGAGCAGTTTTTCATTTTTATAATATTTATTGTTGATAATATTTTTAATTGGCCTCCAGTGTAATTTTTTAATGGATTGGTAAAAAATATGAAAATTTCAGTATTGTTATTGTTAAAATTAGAGTTCCTGATTTATTTATTTAATGCACAATGTACACCGTGATTGGCCTGTGTACGACTAGCAAAAGGTTATTAGAGTTTAGCCTTACTTTATGGATATTTTTATGCTTCAGGCCTGCAACAATGTTCCTACAGTAAGCCTCGCAAGGCCGAAAAGGCAAAAATACATAGTTGAGCTCTAAAATCGATTATAAATCATTACTAGAAATTATTTAAGCAAATATCTGTGTTGCACAGCCTGCATTTTCTTCAAATGCAGGAAACTAACGACAAAGGCGTTTCTGCAAACAAGATTTTCTCCCCAACTAACTTCTAGGTTACTTCCCCGACTTTGCCCGTCAACTGTCATTGGCGTAAATTACAAAGTCACGGCAATTTGCTTCGGGACAAGATGGTGGATTCAATAAAATTAGAAGACGCCATGTGCTCGACTGAAATAGACGTCAGGTGCTGCGTCTCAAAAGAATTTAGTATGCGGACAGAATTGTGAAAAGAAAATTTAATACAACATTTCTGCCTGAAGAGAACCGAATGAGAATTAATCGACATTTAAGCAAGAAAGAAAGAAAAAATATTTATTAGTCTCGTACTGGACAAAATAAAATAGTTAAATTATATAAAAAAGTAAGGTTAAGATTTTTTTTTCAATAAAACTAAATTGGTCCTGTCCGACGCCAAAGGCCCCTAATAAATCTGAGCATGCTGTTCACTACTTGTATGTATTAGCAAAATTTAACGAGGGGCGAGCCTGTTGTCATCTGGGTATAAATACAAACTCCGGGTTATTATTGTCAAATTCCTGATGGTAAAATCTAATAACACTTTGTCCGACCTGGGAGTTGAACCCTTACATTCTCAGTAGTAGCGATTGCATTTAATGGAGATGAGAATGTTGAGATGGATGTGTGGAGTAACAAGAATGAATTAAGTAAGGAATGAGTAGGTATATCAGAGGAACTTTTAAAGTGGCGCCTGTTACAGAAAAATTGAAAGGAAGTCGTCTGTCTGTAATGAGGAGGGATGAAACGAATGTTAATAAAAGAGCGATGGATATAAATGTTGATGGATGGAAAGGGAGAGGAAGGCCAAAGAAAAGATGGATGGATTGTGTAAGGAATGATATGAAAGAGAAAGGAGTAAATGATGCAGTGACGGTTGACAGGGGAGAATGGAAGAAGAAAATGTGTTGCGCAGACTCCAAGTAGAATGGGACAATGGCAGGAAGATGATGAATGGCGCTTGCGGTCATTAGACTAACAAGGTAGTAATTTTATACCTCTCTATATGCATTGAAGGAATAGCCAAAGGTGAAGAGAACATACTACATTTCACCAGTTATGGTTAAGTCCCATGTAACACAAGGTGGAAGTGTTCAGTACATCATTCTGAACCAAAAAAAGAAACAAAAACAATCAGCTGTTCCATACATTTTGACCGTGTAGGTATTGCACTTTTGTCGGAAACAGCAGGCTGTTTTTTTTCATAACCGACGAAAATTCTGTTTACTGTGTTCTTTTTTTGGCTATTCCTTCAAGGGATATAGAAATGGTGTCTCTTCCAACCTGTATATTGCTAGGGAGTTTGGTCCGCCACTTCTTCTTCCTACACGTGTTTGAAATGCGACACAAATCCAGACGCCAGACTACTGAAAAATTTCTATAACAGACACTTCAAAAAAGTTGGTATCGAATCATAGGATTGTGGTCCCTAATACTTTTTGATTTGGCAACTGAACCTACAAAGTCGGATCATCCTCTCCACAAGGTCAACCGGCGGTCTACTCCAAAAAATATCAACTTATAAAAAAATACAAGAGATCTTGACTACATCTTGAGAGATATTGTGTTTGTTAAGATGCCTTGTTGTGTGACCCTTGAATGTATTCTGTTTTACAATCGTTAAACCAGTAAGATTTATTTTTATTTTGAGAACTAGGTAGGTACAAAATTACACCAATCCGTATACAGCAAGTACAGTAAATCTTACTGGTTTCATCATCTGCCTAGCCTTTTCCCAACTAAGTTGGGGTCGGCTTCCAGTCTAACCGGATGCAGCTGAATATCAGTATTTTACATGGAGCGACTGCCTATCTGACCTCCACGACCCAGACATAAATGGAAGCGATTCAGAACTATCATTTTCCCAACTCTTTCGAGTATGCATAAGACTTCAGTTTTAACAAACAGCTGATACCAACAAACGGTTGTCACGGAACGATTTCTTCTTATAGTTTAATCAGACTGTATTTGATAGTACACACGTCCACCAATCAAGCTTTGAAAAACCAGTAAAACTGATCTCTCACTATCCAGTAGCTTTTGCAAAGCGAGGTCAGGTTATACTGGTTTTTATAGCTTGATATGTCGCTGTGTGTACCAGTTTACTAGAACTTTATAGAGTATGGATATCTCGTTGAGAGTCACTCTATGCAAAACTACTATTTGGTTGCACAGTGTGAAGTCACCATCTTGACAAAATAATGTCACATTGCAATTAAAACAGAGTCTTTTCTATTGCAGAAAGTGCAATTATAATATGACCACTTTATGTGTGCAGTTCCAAGTGGCGGTGGTTGTCAAGAAAATTTGTATCGATATATCCAACTTGGTACATTTGTTTTAGTTCTGTGTTTTCCCACCTGCACATATAAGTTGGTTAAAGTGTAACATGCTAAGACAACGATTAACATTGGAAATGTCACGAAGAGCCATTAGAAAAGTAATTAGAGAGTGCTTCAGATGCTCTTAATTTTAATGCGAGGTGCAAATGGCAGCGGTTTTGCCTTTAAATTGCAATATTTGCTAATGTACTGAGCTTAAAATGAAACTTAAAGCATCAATATCAAATACCCCGGTTACTGGGGTATATGGAGTTTTGCAGCACTTACACATTCAGCCAGTTAAGTTTAAGTCAACACAATAAGGGGAGATCTGGTTGCCATTGGCCGGGGACAAATTCCGAATCCATTTTTCCACTGAGAAAACTGCTCCGGGCATCCGATTCTGTTTTGCTACTGAAGAAACTGGTCGATATGGGGTATCTCAAAACCCAAATTTGTTGTATAACAAACATTTCAAACAAAAAACAAACAAACATACAAACATTTGTTGTTCTTGTCTGCTAGAACATGTTAGTTTCCTTACGATGTTTTCCTTTATCTGAGAACAGTGGTAATGAATTAGATTTCACTATGTAATGTGCTTTTTTAAATAAAAAACGATTGCCCCACACTGGGAATTTTATTTTGTACCGTGGGTGCGTTTACAAACATTTAAACTCACATACACAAACAGCCAGACCCGGAACGACTACCTGTAGGTCATAATTATATAGGTATATGTATTTGTTCCGTGCAGGCATCGAAACCGCGACACGCAACGCAGCAGCTAATCGCTTAGCCACTGCACCAACCGTTCCTTACTCACGACCTTGCATACTTATCAGCCTCTGATGTTCGCAATGAGGGTCACAGACCTCCTCTCCCCTCTCTTCGAGATGTAACTTTAGTAATGACCCGTAACCACTTAAGCCCCTTGGATACCGATGCACAAACAGCTGTTTGATGACGTCATTAAATCCGTAACAGCTCGGATCACGTGCGACGTAGGGATTATCTTCAGTTCCACGTCGATGTCTTGTTTGTGGCTCGTTAAACGGAATGCTAGATATAATGGATGGTTTATTGGTATTACTGTGGGTTTAATCAGAGGATTAGGTAACAGATGATTGGTTTGCCAGATGTGGCAACTGTCTGATGGTCAAAGTCGATCAAGATCTGTGGTGAAAATAATTATCAACCTCTAGAGCACCGTCGTAGAGCTTCGTCTTAAACGATTTTAAGACTTATTTTACTACAAATAGAGTTTTAATTCGGTCGGGGTTTGGTGGTACATTTTTGTGCCAGCGGCGCTTTATGTACATGATATTTAAGATCGAGTGTGTAAGAACCGCAAGTCTGTTGTACATGATATTTAAGATCGAGTGTGTAAGAACCGCAAGTCTGTTAGCCCTCGTTTGCATAGGCGCTATTCATCGGGGCTTTGTTACGGGTAAAATAAAGATGAATAAAAAAAAAGAATATTTAACCGAGCTTTGAAAATCCAGCAGTCTTCTCGCTGTCGGTTTCGGCGTCTTTTGTGTGTTGAAAAGTGCACACAAAGGTGCATCGTGGATTCAAAGGCTCAAAACACAATTCAGACGTGCATTTTTACCAATTTTTAAAAAGGAATCTTGAAAATTTATTTCTAAGAGAAAAAAAAATGTGAAAGGTTTAATAATATAAATATTACATTCCATTTTTATTTCCAGCATGCGGGAAGCTGAACTTCGACTCATTCGTGCGCGTCGCAGTGTACTTTTTACAAGAGGACGATGAGAAACTACAGAAAGAACTTAAAGAAGCCTTCAGACTATATGATAAAGAAGGTAAGTTGAGTAGCACTTAGATTCACTCTGACCGTTTTGAGAGCAGTGGTAATGAAACAGATTTCACTATGTAAAGTGCCTATTGTTGTAAAAAAACTTTGCCGCACACTAGAAATCACTTCTGTATCATGGATTCGTTTACAAACATTTAAACTCACATACACAACCCGAAACAACTACCTGTTAGTAGGTCATACAAATATTATTTCCGGGCGGGGATCGAACCCGTGACCCGCAGCGCAACAGCCAATCGCTTAGCCACTGCGCCAACCGAACCGTCAATTTCCGTACTTAACTAATGGATAAAGGTCGGTCTCACAACCCTCCCAATAAATCCTAGCCAACCAACAATCTTGCAAATAAGTCACTCACAGCGTAAGGTTCTACGACCCCTCTTAAATGATAATAGCGTGAGGGTTTATCCTAATTTATCGTGGCGAATGCCTCGGCCAAGCCTGAAAGCCCCTCCATTTAAATTTAATTGAAATTTCTTCGCGTTGACTTACTAATTTATATCTGGTTTATGTGTTTTAGTTTTTTATCAATTTAAGGCTGTTTTTTAACCGACTTCAAAAAAAGGAGGAGGTTCTCAATTCGGTTGTATGTTTTTTTTTTTTTTTGTGTTTGTTACCTCATATCTCCGTCATTTATGAACAGATTTTAAAAATTCTTCTTTTATCTGAATGGATCTACTTCCCGATTGGTCCCATAGAAATTTCATCAAAATCGGTTTAGCAGTTTGGTTTTGAAATCAAAATAGCTGGAAAAAAAGTCATCCAAGTAAAAGAAATTGCGAAATTGATACTTGACAAGGATTTGTGTGTGATACGATAACTAAAAAGGGTAAAATAAAAACTTTTTTGCAAAAAAAAACCGACTTCCAAAAAAAAACACTAAAAAAGTGGAGAATAACTTTACTTTCGGAAGTCGGTGGCAAAAAAGTCAATGAAACAAACAATAGTCACCGACTTTCGAAAGTAAAGTTATTCTCCACTTTTTTAGTGTTTTTTTTGGAAGTCGGTTTTTTTTTTGCAAAAAAGTTTTTTTTAGCTGAATAGTTAGTTAGATTTGATTCCAGGGCAGCAGAGTAGATAAATGCCTAATTTCTGATTCTCAAAAGTTGCTGTAGCTGTTGAAAAGTGTTGGTCTGCCACCTAATATAGTAATGGTAATATACTGGTAATCAATGACCCAAAATATTGACAAACATTATTTTATTTATTCATTGGTCTATCTACAATTATTGTCACACTTTTTAATCTAATAATGCAAGCAAAAATACAAACCAAGTGTACAATATGATAGACACAGCATGCATGAACTTAACTTAACTAAAAATATTAATTACAGTAGTTGTACAGTTTTATGCATACTTAGAATCAAGACAGTAAAAAATATAATTATATGTATAGGTTAAGAGTAAGAGTAAGAGAAACATAATTCAGTGTAGTGTTGATTATTTTTGGTGGACTTTTGTGTTGTTGTGCAACAAATATCTATCTATAACATCATCACAATTATTGAAAAGCCTGCAAAGTCTTGGGATTGGAGAGTTTCACCAAGGGGTATCGTATTACTCAGTACTAAATGGGTTGTGGAGGTCAGATAGGCAGTCGTTCTATGTAAAATACTGGTATTCAGCTGTACCGGTATGATTTGAAGCCGAGTCCAAGATAGTTGGGACAAGGCTAGGTAGATGATGATGAACTACTTCATGAATTTTGATGCAATTTTCGCCACTTTTTACAACTCTTGTTTACAAACTTTATGGATTGTTTCTAATATTCTGTGTGAAGCAGCAGGGTGTAGCTAGTTAATTTGGATATACTGCATGACAGGGCTAGACAGCGTATCTATTTATCAAAATTCCAGCTCAGTAAAGCAAGATCTGTAAAAAGCAAGATATATTTATTAAAAGTAAATTTTATTAAAATTCTGGGTGATCTTACTGAAACAATAAGATTGATTATACCAAATTAACCTTCACAGAAAACAAAGAAAGAAACACAAATATATTTCTGAAAAAAAAAACGGTCATTAAACAAATAAATGGGCTAAATAATTGTACTAATCGTTCCCTACTGAAGAGGTCTTAAAGTACAAATATATTGTTTAAGTAAAACTGTATTTTTCGGTCTAATACGTGATTTACATCATCATCTGCCTAGCCTTTTCCAAACTATGTTGGGGTTGGGTTTCAGTCTAACCGGATGCAGCTGAATACTAGTATTTTACATGGAGCGACTGCCTATCTGACCTCCACAACCCAGTTAGTACTGGGTAACACTGGTTGTCAGACTTTCGGGCCACTGACTACCTGTAACGACTGTCAAAGATCTACAAATGACAGCCGGGACCAACGGCTTAACGTGCTTTCCGAGGCACGGAGGAAACTTGGTATGTAATACGTGATTTACATAACACTGAAAAATAACAAATCATTAGAAAAAAAACAATTGTTTCAAAAAGTGATACACAAAGAAAAAAGCGATCAAAGGATTATTCAAATAAACTAACTAACTATGCAAAGGCAATAAATAAAATTTTTGAGGTTGGCAAGAAAAAAGCTCATTAAATAACTTTGCCATAAATAAAACAATTTCAGGAAGTATTTTAAAACGATAAAACCAAGGTCATTTTAGCTGTCAGATTTTTTCGTACTATGAATTGAATTCACTGCATTTCTAAGTTTTGTTATTTTTATCTTGAAGAAAAAAGTTTTTGACAGTATAATATATTAAAATGTAAAATAGATACTTTTCTTCATCTTAGCGTGTTGATGGCAATCTTAATTGTGTCGGCCCAGAACTGAGCCATTAGTTTGGCGCCTTCAGTAGCGTCCATCAGTTCCTCTAATGAACAAACAACAGGACACGCAGGACACGATATTAAGTGCCCCATCGTTTGTGGAACAGCACCACATTTACACTTAACTAAACATAATAGATGCACTACTTTTCTGATTCTCTATAATGAGTAAAGAACGATAAAGGTTCTATTTCAAAGACGACAGCAGACCACGAACCGCACTGTCAATGACTGACCGCCGCGATTCAATTGGTTTGGATGCTACTCTTTGCAATTACTTCTGTAGAGAGCGCCATTGCCACCTATTGTTGTGGTTGAGGGGTGGCCACTGATAGCATACCAGAAAATTCGGTCAGAGGCTGTCAATAACATAAAAAATTATGTATTTTAGTATTTGACAAATGAATTAGAGAAAAGTGTCGTTTAAGTTGTGTTCAAGTTAGGCAGAGGTGTACCTAATAGTACACCCATATTACGCCAGTTATGTTTCAGTCCCATATAATAGGGAGCGAGCCTATTGCCATCAATAATCACTTTAAATTCAGCATTACGTTAAGTGCCATTAATATTAAAAAAAGCTTCTAATATTCATTTACCATCAAATACAAAAAAAAATATCTACAAACGTTAACACGAAACAAGAAAAGGTAAAAAAGCAATTAAAAAAAAAAAAAAAAGCCGACTGCCGTTTAGTGCTTTTACCTGCAAAAACCAGACCTAGCCTGGATTAAACTAGTTAAAACTTAAAACGTTGCTCGAAACGAGTACTTGTTTCATACGGAAATTGTATTGAAAAGTTTTCGACTGCGTATAGAAACCTCATATAATAATTATGTAGGTAAATGTATGTGACCCGATTTCCACCCGTATAACTTTGAACTTAAAGACTATTTTGGGATACATTACATACTTTAAATTGGTTTTTACATCAAGATGGATACAGATTTTTGTCAAATAAAAGTTTCCTATTTTGTTTTTCGTATTTGCATCTTTATGACTTCGAATTGGAAGTCTTCTTGTTTTACAGTCGTTGATTTGTTTTGAACAAACAGGAAAATATGGAAACAACAGGAAAAACAAGCATTAAGAGAGAATGTTTAGAAGTTTTGACGATGGAAGTGAAGAATCCATCCTCAAACCGTTAAATCAGTGGATTCTGTGAAAACTTTTTATGGTTAAAAACAGTAAAGATATGAGAGAACTGAAAGGGAACTGATATTCTGACTTAATCCCTTTTCAATAAAGATCAAAATGGCGGTTAGGAAAATTACAATTTATCAAACCTGTTACATTGGCTATTAAGGTGACGTACACCATAGGAAACCACAAAAAGATATTTACTACAAACCATAAGGAACCCAAAACTATCTAAAGACAAACTTATTACATCTTAATAGCGTGAAAAATATCATTTCTTTAAATCAGTTCCAATCTCAGTGTAAAATAAAAAATAAAAATATTAAATAACATCATTTATCACTTCGAGAATCACCAAGTTCAGCCATAAATTGCGTTGTATCCAATTTATGGTGTTCACTGCATGTTTTCACTAATAATTGTTTGCAATAACAGTCGATCGAACACTTGGATCGACGCCAGAAACCCCTACGATTTGTCGACGATAGATATACGATGTAGAAACGATAAAAAGCCGAGATTTCGTGACAAGTGTGTTAGCAATAAAAACGTGTATTTATGTACCTACTAGTTGCGTTTGATGGTAATTTATTGCGACTTTTATATAATTGTTGTGGTATGTATATAAAATTGGTGATGTATGTTCTCGATTTTGGATGTGTCACGCTGTGACCGTGAATTCGTAATTGTAGGGATTCACAAAGTGTTTGTTACATTGTTTAAAAATAATCTAGTATTATTCGTCTGTCTTGAGCAAGCGTTGTGATCAATGCTCCGTGTACGTGTCCGTGGAAACTACATATAGCCGGCTGTTATAATTTGGAACTTAGGTACTTTGACTGCTTCGTTGGTCTAGTCAATAGACCACTAGACTCTAGTGGTTGCAAGCGCGACTGCTGACTATGAGGTCTTGGATTCGATTGCCGGCTCGGGCAGAGTGTTATTGGGTATTTCCATTGGGAATTTCTCTGCTACAGAGCCGATTTGTGCCCGGTTGATGGAAATAGGCTCGCCCCCTATTACATGGGACTTAGAACATAACTGGAGAAATGAGGGTGAACTATGAAGTACACCTCTAACCTCACCTAATACTTCGGGGAATACAGGCGTGATGTTATGTACTCGTATGTTATGTAACTTAGGTACCTATTATTAATATTTAATTAATATTCTTACCATAATACATCTACATATATGTATCCTGGGGCTATCCCCAGCATAGTTGGAAAAGGAGCGACAAATGCCGTTAATGACTACAGAATAATATTACAGGTTGTCTCTTTCTTAAAAACGATTCCCTCAATTTATAATAATAAAACAGTAATTTCCAGTCGTAGGTAATTTCTAGAACATTCCAATTTGTCTTTTGATTCTATCAAAACCCATAATTTTTATCTCGCCCTCATTTCAAACGAAACGTAACCAACTCATATACGTTATTAAAAGATAATTATTTATAACCGAAATATGACGGAAAACAATCATTCTCAAAGAACGGTCTGATGTGAAATAATAAGACGCAGGAAATTATTAATATTTCGTATATAAACAACAGAGACAGACTGGGTCGGTAAATCTTTTGATAAATGGAAGTGTACGTTATATCATCATTCATCATTCTCCTGCCCCTATCACAATTCATTTGGGGTCGGCGCAGCATGTCTTCTTCTTCCATACTTCTCTATTACGTGTCATCTGATCAG
Source organism: Standfussiana lucernea (assembly GCA_964057025.1). NCBI lineage: Eukaryota > Metazoa > Arthropoda > Insecta > Lepidoptera > Noctuidae > Standfussiana > Standfussiana lucernea. The sequence continues at coordinate 3,496,809 of OZ059795.1, forward strand.
ACACCTCCTTTCTTGCCATATCAGCCTTCACACAGTCCATCCATCCTTTCTTTTCGAAAGTCGGAGCAGACAGGAAGAAAAGCGCCATCTAGCGGTATGAATCCAGGACTGGAAAGACACATGTACATGCACATGTATTCGGTTTTAGTTTTGCTGATTTTCAAGCCAACATTCTCCAGCTTTTGTTGCCAACTCTCCAATCTGCTCTGGATCTCAGGTCAATCTTCACCAACAAGAACAATGTCGCCGGCAAGCAGCATGCACCAGGGTGCCTTTTCCTGTATGTCCGAAGTCAAAGCGTCCATAATCAACAGGAAGAGGTAAGGACTTAAAGCCGATCCTTGATGCAAGCCTACAGCCACATGAACTCGTCGGTGTTGCCAGCAGTTGACCGGACGTAGGTACAACATTGACTGTACATAGCACGAATTAACTCTGCATACTTCCCAGGTTTACCTTTCAAGGCCCACCACAACACGTTCCGAGGTACCCTATCATAGGCTTTCTCTAGATCAATGAACACCATGTGCAAGTTCTTGTGAGCACGTCTGAACTTCTCACACATTTGGCGGAGTGCAAACGTGGAAGTGTACGTTATATAATTTTGTAAAATTAATTGGTAAAATAAGAGGGTACACGGTAATATAATAACATTTCTGACAATACTTTAGTATTTATTTCTTTGATCACGATACCTTATGATTGAGTGACATCTTAGTTTTATGAAAATTGTCCTTTTGAAAAGATTCTCATTTTTACTTCATCACCATCTAGCCTTTTCCCAACTATGTTGGGGTCGGCTTCCAGTTTAACCGGATGCAGCTGAATACCAGTATTTTACATGGAGCTACTGCCTATCTGACCTCCACAACCCAGTTATTACTGGGTAATACGATACCCCTTGGTAAAACTGGTTGTCAGACTTTTGGGCCACTGACTACGTGTAACGACTGTCAAAGATGTACTATTGACAACCGGGACAAACGGCTTAACTTGCTTTCCGAGGCACGGAAGAAACTCGGTATGTAATGGGTGGTGGTCACCCATCCATGGACCAACCCAGGCAAGCGCGGCTTAACCTGACGATCGACCCGAGTAGCTGTTATTATTTGAGCCACGATTTTTACTTATTCAATTAAATACAGAAACGATGTTTTTTTACAAATAGGATTTTACAAACATTTTTACACGAATTTTTTTTTAAACTAGATAAGTCCGATGTTTCGTACCCGACCACTCTCAGAAAAAACAAACTTTATCTACAATCAAATCTCAAGTCAACTAATTCAGTATTTCCCTGATTTTATTTTCCCCACTCAATAATAACAAAAAAATATATGTGATGATAGATTTGACCAGCCTTTTAGCAGAGAGCAACTCAGAATTAACTTTTCCATATCACCACCCGGAATAGTAGTTTCCAAGCCACGCTTGATCGAATGCAGGCCGAATATATTCGACACTGTGATCAGATTAGCGGCATTTCATCAAGAATTCATTTAAATCCATTTGATCTACTTTAACACCTACATTTTGAACTAGAAAACTAAAATTTTATGAGAAGGCGGAAATCATATTTTACGCCAAAATAATTGGTGTTACAGTTTTGCTGCTAATTGCTTCATTTGTGAAATTATGTTCATCATTTTGAAAGAATGGTATTTTACTCATACTCCACTTCATAGAAAACTATGGTCCGTATACACCACAAATTGTTAGGTGTATTTAGTGCTAAACGTTTTTAAAACATCTTTCTATGTCTGTCAATCTTTTAAAGTTAGCAGAGATTGAATCATGTTTTAGCACTAAACACGTTAAAGGATTATTGGTGTAGCTGGGCCTAATGTCGTTTTTATTTTCTGGTTAGACGGGAAAATTACCCTAAAAATACTTAGCATAAAATACGGAATTACGTTGTTCACTTTTCAATGGTAAGGATTTTTTATACAAAACAGATAATCGTAAATCTAAAATTAAAAGCCAAAAGAAAAGAACTAAATCCTAAAATCCAAAATGATCTTTAACGAAGAAAATATCAGCCAACATTTTCATTAAAAAAAAATGTAACAGAAATCATCCGTGATCACACTTAATACACAAAATGTCAAAACAATCGTCTACTGTGGGTAGTTGTAAAATATTTACGTCGTCGCCTCACGCAAATGTCACCAGACAGACATACAAGGTTCTCTGTATCATAAATTATGTCACTTTGATGATTTTATAAGTGGATGTCACAGGAGGGATCGGACAGGCAGATGTTTGTGAGTTCTGGGTCTAGATAACGTTAGATAAATAGGAAAAGTTGTGGAGTAACAGCTTACGTAGTTTCCTCCCAAGTCTATAAAGAAAGAATATTTATTTGTCGCAGGGACATGACGAGCATAATAAAATGACAAAAAAAATAAACATTGAACATACAACGCACAACAAATATTTATAAATACAACAGAATGGAACAAAAAAATTGACAGCTTGCACGACGTGATTGCGACAGGCAGGTTACCACTCAGCATGATGCTGTGCTATGGGGGCCGATAGCACAGCTCTGGTTTTCAGTGGTCACCCGTGAATATTTGAATGGAATCCAAGACAGCATAAATATTTAATTACATAAATAAAAAAATGAAATAAAAAAAAGTTTAAATTTTCTCGAACCAGTTCCTAACGTCAGACACACGTCTAAGTGCTCATCTACGGAGACGCGGCGCGTTGCGCGGGTAGCGGCGCGTTGCGCGGCGCGTTGAGCGGTGCCCCCGGCGGGCGACGCGGCGGGCACCACTCAACGCGTGCGGCGCGTCAAGTCGCTTCTCCGTAAACGTTCACATACATACATCGTCATAATTATGTTTGAATTGATAGCGGGCCGCGCCGCACAATGCGCCACCTCTCCGTAAATGAGCCCTAAGCCATTGCGCGATCTCTTTCTAGGCTGGCCGCGAAAGCACCTTCCATCTTCCCTAATCATGGTGAAATGCTATATATTCCAGGCAACGGCTACATCCCCACGTCAAGCCTGCGTGAGATCCTGGCCGCTCTAGACGAACAACTGACCCCTGACCAGCTGAACGAAATGATCGCTGAGATTGACACTGACGCATCTGGCACCGTGGACTTTGACGGTAAGTTTTGACTTTTAACAAACAGACATAAATATAACCTACCACTTAAATCCCCGAAAATTAAGAAAGAGGGAACATAACATTACGCCTGTAATCTTCGAAGGATTTACGCAGAGGTGAACTTAATAGTACACCCACATTTCGCCATTTATGTTTAAGTCTGCGTGGCTGCTACTGAGAAATTCCTATTGGAAAAACCCAACAGCACTTTGGCCGACCTGGGAATCAAACTCAGGACCTCATCATCATAATGTAGTATAATATCTACATTTCACATCGTCCTAACTGAAACATCAAAAATAAGTACTTTATCAGAAGTACTTATTTTTGATGTTTCTTTTTACCTTGTACCGATTTCCAAAGCTGTTTTACCTACTGTACATTAGGGTCATTCTCAATATTAATTTACAAATAAAAGCACAAGGAAAATATTTTAAAAATCATAATATTTTAATTTGACAAACGGTAAAATAATCAGGGTAATAAATAACCTACTCCGTGTACCGGAGCCGACTCAATTATAAAAAAAAATTCAAATTCAAATTCATTTAATCATTTTGTGAACATAGGGTAAAAAAAATATACAGATGTTTAATAAATAAATGTTGATCCAAACTATGTCCCGCCAGAAGGCATACAAAATATTGTAGTAAATCAAAGCTATAACAAAAAAATTAAGTTAAAAACTAATTAGTAGATGTCACCATTTCATGTCAAACGCTAATCGCTAATAATAAAATAACTGGCAACTCTTGTTGTCAGTTGCACGTCGGCCGTTAATTCTCCAAATTTTATTTCCAAATATCCGTTTCTAAACCTCCATCCTCCATTTGTGTTTGCAATATTTATTTTCGAGCTCCAATACATGTAAAAAAATATTTAAAACCTGTTTTATCAGAACTAAAAACGATTATGAAATCTACCGACAAGCAGATGACAGATGTCATAAAGCAATATGGATTTTTTATGAAATAACGGATGATTATACGACGACAAAGATGATAACAAGAGCAGCTTCCCGACGCGCACACCCACCACCCCCGGACTCGTCGCTCAGCTCCGCCTCGCCGCCGCCGGACCCCGGATCACCTTTGACACCCGCAGCGGCAGTTGCGTCGAGCTCGAGCGACGAATATTTCTCCCCGCCGACGTCGCCAACACCTGTTCGTCGGCAAGGAAGAGGCCGGCCACCGAGGAGCTTGGGACCTAGGGGCCATCCGGCCCCGAGCCGGGTCCCCGCTGCCGGTGGTTGTGTGCAGCGCATGAGATGGACTCAGCCAATAAACGAGAACGTCATGCGCGCATACTACGGGTCTACAGAGGGGGGAACTAACCTCACTGCGTACCGTGTTAGGATGCTGTCTCTGTTCCAGGATCTTGAACCAACCGTCAACGTCTCGTCCCAACGACTATCGGATCAGGTGCGGGTCATCCAGCGCAATCACATGTTGGACGACGCCGCACTTGATAGGCTGCGCTCAGAGGTACTGAGCAACCATATTGTCTTGACTCTGTCACAAACCGCGGTGCAAGCTTCAAGTATTGACGCAATCCTACCGCGGTCCAATTACGTTGTTCAAGAGGAAGATGATATGGTTGCCACGGTAAGTAGCCAATACAACGTCCGATTGAGGAGCGCATTGGAGGATGCGCTTCGTGAATATCGATACACTCTTACCGAACTTAGGCCCCGATTACCACGGTTACCCATGCATAAAAAAAATAAGGCGCTGGTGTGTGCCTTGGACTCGCAACTCAAGAATCTATTCGAGAGTAGCGAGGACCTCGTTGATACACACTCGATCCTGTATTGTGGGGCTGTTGCGGCATGTCGTTTAGCTAATGTCAAATTCCCAAATTGTGACGTAGCTACACGACCAAAACCAGCCGTACCGGCCTGGCAGTGCAGGATCGAGCGCCGTATCGACGGGGCCAGGGCACTCATCGGCAAACTATATTGTTTCAGGGAGGGTAATACACGACCACGTGTAATGCGCTTTGTGAAGCGGGCATTCTCGGGGACTGGAATCAGTCCTCAAGAATACATGGCCCGTGTCACAGAGCGCATCGACTTCCTGAAGCAGAAAGTTTATGCATGGGCGAACCGTATTCGGCGGTATAAGCGACGGGTTGAGCGATACTCGCAGAATCGCATGTTCCAAAGCGATGAGAGGTGGGTATACAGAGCTTGGGAGCGACTCGAGCAAAATGTGGCAGACGTGTGCCGCCCAGATGATGTCACCACGAGTTCTTTCTGGAGCAGCATTTGGTCGGTACCCGTCTGTCATTCTGAGGCTGACTGGATGCGAGATGTCGAGCGAGTGTGCGAATCTATCCCAGAAATGGAAGCAGTTCTCATTACACCGTTAGACGTAGCCAGAGCAGTCCGTTCGTTGCCGAATTGGAAATCACCGGGACCGGACGGGCTACACAACTTCTGGCTCAAATGGCTTAGTAGTTCGCACACTCGCCTGGCATCCCAATTCCAATCATCCCTAGAGTCGGGGTCGCTACCACAGTTTTTAACAACAGGCGTTACCCACCTGCTCCATAAGTCAGGTAGTCCTACGGAACCCAAGAATTATAGACCGATCACGTGTTTGTCGACGGTGTATAAACTTCTTACATCCATTTTGAGAGTAAAAATTAACGAACACATCGACGGTAATTCCATTATGTCGGCCTCTCAAAATGGATGTAGGAACGGGTCCCGTGGTACTAAGGAGCTACTCCTCATTGACATGGCCATTAGCCAACAGGTTCGTCGATCCCGCAAGGATTTGTCGACATGTTGGATAGATTATAAGAAGGCCTACGACTCGGTACCACATACATGGCTCATGAGGGTGTTGGAGTTGTACAAGATAGATACAACTCTACGCGCCTTCCTTGAGTCCTGTATGGGGCAATGGAGGACGGTCCTTCGATATCCAGGATGTCGACAAATCCAGGGGAATGATGAGCCTGTATGGATTAAGCGGGGAATATTCCAGGGCGACAGTCTGAGCCCACTTTGGTTCTGTCTAGCCCTGAATCCTCTAAGCACATTGCTGGAGGATTCAGGTCTAGGCTACCGGTTGAGGAGAGGTAGTCAGGTCATATCTCACCTTCTTTACATGGATGATCTGAAACTCTTTGCCCCCAACAAATTGCAACTAACGGAGCTACTGAAAGTAACTGAAACTTTTAGTAACGCCATCAGGATGGAATTTGGTGTGGACAAATGTGCAGTCATGTATGTAAAGCGAGGGGAGATTATGGAATCCGAGGGAATTCAGCTCTCGGATTCCATACACCTAAGATCCCTTTCCTCATCCGAAAGCTATAAATATTTGGGTATGTCGGAAGCGTTGGGCATTAACGTAACTGACATGAAGCAATCGTTGAGGGAGCGCTTCTTCGGTCGCCTGAAGAAAGTATTAAATAGCCTTCTTTCAGGCGGGAACAAGGTGCGCGCCTTCAACGGTTGGGTCATGCCGGTTTTAATGTACTCTTTCGGCATACTCAAATGGACTCAGACCGAACTCGACGCTCTGGATAGGAGATTCCGTACACTGCTGACCGCAAACCGGATGCATCACCCACGATCATCGGTGATGAGACTGTACATCCCGCGGAAGTGCGGGGGTCGAGGCTTTTTAAACGCAAAGACCCTCCACAATCGCGAGGTGTGCAGTCTCAGGGAATATTTTTTAAAAGCCGAGGTGGGTATGCACCGAGATGTGGTTGCAGTGGACAAGGGACTTACCCCACTGTCCATGGCTAAAGAGAACTGGCGCAAACCTGTAGTACTTACTACCGATGACCGCAAGGAAATATGGCAAGGCAAGGAGCTTCACGGGCGCTTCTACCGGGCTCTTCATGGGCCCGATGTAGATTTTCTAGCGTCCGTATCCTGGCTACGTTTCGGTGACCTTTTTGGGGAAACTGAAGGTTTTGTTTGTGCGATTATGGACGAAGTTATGTTGACGAACAACTACCGGAAATATATTATGAAGGACGGGACGGTTGACGTGTGTCGGGCATGTCACCGTCCGGGTGAATCCATCAGACATATAATTTCTGGATGTTCTCGTCTGGCTAACGGCGAGTACTTACACAGACACAACCAAGTGGCCAAGATTATTCACCAGCAACTCGCCTTGAAATATAAACTTGTGGAATCTGAGGTACCGTACTACAAGTATGTGCCCGACCCAGTTCTCGAGAAAGACCAGGTCACGTTGTACTGGGATCAGTCTATCATTACCGACAGGACTATTGTCGCCAATAAACCTGACATTGTGGTGATAGACCGATTAGCGCGCCGCGTAATGATAGTCGATGTTACCATTCCGCATGACGAGAACCTCGTGAAAGCTGAGAAAGAGAAACAATTAAAATATCTTGACTTGGCACACGAGGTTGTCGATATGTGGAATGTGAGCTCGGCTATCATTGTGCCGATTGTCGTGACGGCCAATGGCCTTATGGCCAAGAGCCTCGACGAACATCTTTCGAGGCTCTCTTTAGGCGGTTGGATCAAGGGCCTGATTCAGAAGGCAGTACTCCTCGATACGGCTCGCATTGTGAGGAGGTTCCTGTCTCTGGAGCCCTAACCACCGGTAGCTTGGACCCTGCTCCCGATACCGGCGGACAACTATTTTTTTATATTTTTAAATGTTTTTTTATGTCTTTTTTATTAAGAAATATTTAAAAATGTTAAAAAATGAGATTATAAATAAATAAAGAGAATGTAAAATATGTCAATAAATTAAAAACGAAATATAAAACAAGTATGCAAAGTCACAATCAAAGTCAATCAAATCTTATAAATAATAGATGCAATAAACAATACAAAATGTCACTAAAAACTGGCAAAAATGGGACAACATTTTACATACAGACATATACATTCAAGTTTATATAAATACTATTTCAATTTGTCATTAAGAAATTCATTAACAGAATAATACGCCTTGTCATTCAATAATTCAAAAAGATTATGTTTAAACTCCTTCATGTTGTTGCTTGATATTATTTGATCAGGTAATTTGTTATAAAGTTTTGGAGCCATTGCATATATACTCTTGTATAGGAATTTGGTTTTAGTGAAAAGGGGGTGCACCTTTTTTGAACGCCGTTGACTTTCAACAGACTTATATAGGGACATGTTGTTTTTTACAAAGGTACAAGCTTCAAACACATAGAGAGATGGTACAGTCAATATTTTTAAGTTTCGGAAATGAGGCTTGCATGAATCTGTTCGTTTCAATTTACATATAGCTCGAATACATTTTTTCTGTGCTATCAAAACCTCCTCTACCTTGGTAGCATTACCCCAAAAAATAAGACCATATCGCAAAGCAGAGGCGACATATCCATGATAAGCTGCTAGGAGCGCTGGTTGATTCACTATTTTCCCTAGCATATTTAGAGCATATGAAAACTTACTGAGCTTGCCACATACATTATCGATTTGCGTCCTCCATGACATATCGCTATCAATATGCAGTCCAAGAAATTTTGTTACAGTAGTTTCATGTATTTGGTCACCTTTGTAGTTTACCTGAAGATCTGTCAGTTTGTTTTGTCGAATTTTAAAAGTCATAAATTTAGTTTTGGTTAGGTTAATTTTGAGGTTATTAGCGTTCAGCCAGTCAACAATCGTAACAAGACTATTATTAATGTCGTCTTCTATTTCTTTGGTACTACCAGTGTTATATATTACCGTGCTGTCGTCGGCAAATAAGGACATTTGGTGAGTGATAATTTGAGGAAGGTCGTTAATGTAACAAATGAACAGCAGGGGTCCCACCACAGAACCCTGCGGAACGCCATAATGGAGAACTCTAGATCTAGACGAGTGGACTATTTCAGTTTTGGACTTAATATCAACATGACTAATCTGCGTAATTTGTTTTCTGTTCTCCAAGTAAGATTGTATGAGATTAAGCACGTTACCTCTGATGCCGTATCTATGTAGCTTACTTAGCAGTACCTTATGGTCCACATAATCAAATGCTCTGGTCATATCCATATACATTGCCATTACTGGTTTCCTATTGTCCATATTGTGATGTACCTTTTCAAGAAAATTGTATATGGCCATATTAATGGTTTTTGTTTTCCTAAAACCCATTTGTTCCGTGCAAAAGATGTTATGTTTTTCGAAGTAATTGTAAATACCATTATATATAACTTTCTCAAAGATCTTTGAGAATATCGGTACAAGAGCTATAGGTCTATAATTACTTAAAATTGTTTTGTCATCTTTTTTATGTAATGGCTTGACAATTGACACCTTTAACTTTTGCGGAAAGATACCATTTTGAATACAATTATTTATTATGTCGCTTAATATCGGTGCTATAAGAGGAGCCACTGCTTTAACCACTCTTGTGTCAATGTCATCATATCCTGTACTATTGGTGTTTTTAAGGTTATTAATTATAGCTATAATGTCCTGTGGTATGGTTGGCTCCATAAAAATAGATTTATGAGATCCTGTTGTATTAAAATGCTTAAAATTATTTGTATGAAAATTATTGGTATTAGGTTGAATTGAATCCACAAAATAATCATTAAATTGCTCCGCTATAATTTTAGGGTCGGTTATATATTTATCATTTACATTAATTACACGTATATTAGCTTTAGGAATGTTGGGTTTCATACTGTTTATGACCTTCCAAGTTGCCTTGGATTTATTGGTACTTGTTCCAATAAAATAGCTATTTTGAGCTCGTTGTGTTAATTTGATAATGTTTTGGTATCTTTTTGAGAATGTTTCAAAAGCTATTTTTGAATCTCTGTTTCGTGTTAGTCTATAATGCCACAATAAGGTTCGTCTTTTCTTACTGCAGCGTTTTATTCCCCGCGTGATCCACTTGGGCCTCACAACTGTTGATATTTTACGTTTGATGATTGGGAAACAGAGATCGTAGAGTAGTTTAAACAAATCATAAAATGAGTCAAAGCTTTCATTTGCATTATTCGATTGGTAAACTTCGGAGAAACTAAGGCTGGAAATATATTTCCTAAAAAGATTAATGTTTTCCTTGCTGTAATCGCGTTTATTAACATAGTAGTGTTTTAAAATAGATGTTCGCTGTACAGGAAACTTCATCAATTGTGCTGTGTGGTCAGAAACACCTAGTTCCAATATCTCACTCTTGCGACCTCGTATATTGTGAAGAAAATTGTCTAAACAAGTACCGCTACTGGGACGCGTAGGTTTTTTTATTTCTAAATAGAGATTAAATTCCTTTAGAAGATGTTTAAATTGAGTAGAATGTTTAATTTTCTGAAGCATGTCAATGTTAAAATCACCGCAGATTATTATTTTTTGATTATTTTTATAACAGAACTTTCTTAATAAGTAGGTTAAATTATTAAAGAAAAGATTCATGTTACTTTGATTCGGGACTCTATATATACACAATATTATAATTTTATGGTCAGTCAGTTCCACTGCGCAGCATTCAAATACGTTAGGAATGTTAATACTTTTAACTAAATCTATTTCTGAGTAACTAATGTGATTGTTAACTAGTATACATGAGCCACCATTTCTCCTTTGTCTTGTGAAGCATGCAGCCAAAGTATAATTGGGGATGTTTAAAAAGTCGACATCACTCTGCTTCATATTATGTTCCGTAAAACAGAGAATATCAGCACATTTCCCACTGTTTGCAAAGGTATCCAAATGTTCCGTTATTATATCACTCTTTGCTAGTAGACCGTTTATGTTCTGATGCAATATGCACAAGCTATTATAGACGAAAAAAATGCTGATCAATGTCAGTTGTACATGAACGGTAAGAATTAGGTGAATCGCAAATTAAAGGATCTTTAAATGATGATTTTGCGGTATTTGCGTTATAATTAGTATAAACATAGCCCTTTAAATCATTGAAAATACTTGTGATTCCGTAGTTACTGATTCGACCCCCATGTCTTTGAAACATGGTATAGTCACACGATAAGTTTAAATTTGAATCAAATAGTGTGGCATAATTATAATTTTGTATGTCTTGGTAGAGAAGGTTATTAAACATTTCAATCCTAAAATTATACATGGTCGAGTAATAATCATATTTATAAGTCGGTAAGCATAGTATTAAATTTGTATGTTTTATAGGTGATAGTGTTTCCCGTATAATCATTATTATATCAAAGTAATTATTAGTCTGTCGGAAGTCATCTTCTCCGATAAATATTACACAATAGTCCATTTTCGTGTAATTAGTTAGTTTAGTTTGAATGTTACATAATAGATTGCTTATTCCACGATTAGGTAAAAGGTAGTGACATATTTGGTGACATGGAAAAGTGTTTTCCGCTATAGGTAATATTTTGTTGATCCGATTGCTACTTATAATACATAGTTTGCTGTTCTCTTCTTGAGTCGTCTTGTTAGTCCTATTTTTAGTAGATTGAACCAAATGGTCCTGAAGAGTAACTTGTGTGGGGGTGATCACTTCTGCAGTCCCATATCTTGAGGACTCCTCTCTGTGTTGTTTATGTAAAGTTTCTCTAAGAGGTGTAGATGGCTTCGTTCTTTTATTTGGCGTTCCAATCTCGCTAGCTAACTTCTTGGTTGCCTTTTCTACAAGTTTATGTTTAATATTCATAGTGTCCACTGTTTTTTTAAGTTCTGTGTTTTCAATAGACAGATTATTTATCTCCTCGTGAGCTGCTTGTAACTGTGAATTAAGTTCACTAATTTGATGTTTGAGTTCCTCCATTTCTTCATTCTCGTCATGGATAATATTTGGTACGCTATTATTAGTGGCACCCTCTATTGTCGAATCGTCAGAACTACATTCATCTAAGGTTTCTATTGCAGATTCGGATCGTCGTCGACTGCGAAGTGTAATATTCTCAAAGAAATTCATTGTAATTTGAAAAAAAGTTAAGTTGTATTCAGTGGGATTCGAACTCGAGTCTCTTAGATTCAACGCGGTGAATAGTCAAACGCTTCAACCACTGCGTTAGACGATCACTACGTATAGAGCTTGAATTAGGTGACTAGGTACTTCTTCATATGATAAAGTCAGGCGTCGGGGAGGTCTGGTCAGGTCCAAAGTTCAATCCTTTGTTTGAGGAACGTACGTTTGGAACGGTTAAGGTTTAAATATTTCTTATTACTTTCGCCACTGTTTTTTCTTGAGTTTAGTATAAAATCATGCAGTTTATCACTAGTAATCGTTTATATTTACACAGGTGCACAGTTTATGTCACAAGAAGTTTGTGGTCAAAAATGTGTTAGTTCACAGTTTTTAAATTGTTTATAACTTCACTTGTTGTAAATGGTTTTCGTTCATAACATTGTCACATATGTTTAAGAGTGTCCTTTCACTAATTCACTTTGTTTCATCACTTAATTATTGTTTGTTTATTTAAACAAGATTTAAAATTACGGAGCTGATGTTTACATGGACGGTGACGTTCCGTTTTTCAAAAACAAACAATTATTTATTTATGTTTCAGAATTCATGGCGATGATGACTGGTGATTAGCGGGGGGCGTCCTTGCTGCCGTGTGATTATGTTAATAAAATAATATTTTAGTATTTTAGTTTCTGTTTTATTTTGACTTCCTATTGGCATAAAAAAAATAAAAAAAAATCGTCATCATTAATTCAAACGACAACCACTGCTGAACAAAGGCTTTTCTTAATACACTGCAGTACTTCTTGTATTCAGCGTAACCCACACATAACCTAACCTCCCTAACAGATAACCTCCTCTAGATTCCGCATAGAAAGCAACTTTTGCGTCCCGCACATCCATGATATAGCACAAATATAACTCGATGCTCGTATCTATCTCTTCAGTGTCGAACAGAAGTTAGACATGATGTGATGAATGGCGTTAGCAATTTAGAGAAAGGTTTACTTACAAAAAAAAAAAGTTTGTTTAAGTCCCTGGTGCGAACCTATTGTGGTCAATTTAAAACAATATTTATACCTGCCTAATTGATGATATATTTTCAAGACCTTTTGTCCTATGAAGGGAAAAATTGCTACTACATACTTATAAAAAATATTAGGTACTCTGGCGAGGGTAGCAAGCTCCAAAATCACAAGCAATATTAAACGTATAACAATCACAGAAGCCTTTCAGAACGACACACTAATTCTTTTCCTCGCAAACGGACAAAGGCCCTTTCGAACCAGAGGGTAAGAGAGTCTTAATTAACACATGAAACGGGCCGCCTAAGCTTCTTCTCAACAAAGAAAAGTACACTGCTTTGAGGCAACTCCAAGGAATTTAGGCCTGTTTACTGAGAAAAGTAACAACAGAAAAATAAGGTAAATACCCTAATTCATAAAAACGTCAATCGAAATGGAGTTATAGAATGTTTTCTTTTATTTCTTTTTGAATAGAAAATATTGGAGAGTCTAATGATGTTTTGAAAACGATAATTATGGTGTTGGAAAAATTCTCGTGTAACGTAACTACGTTAAAAGAGAATTTTTCAATGTAATGTGAGATGAAATAGAAGGTATTATTAAATTAAGAGTGCTAACAAGAAATTTAATTAAATTATCAATTATGACTTTTTCTTTATCGTGTGGTTAATAACTAACCTGTTGTCAGGCTTTCTATACCAAGTCAGAGGCTTATGGGAGGCCATGAGCCTCTGACTTGGTATTACATGCCGTCGAGAAATATCTCTCAGGCATGCTGGTTTCCTCACGATGTTTTCCTTCACCGAGGCAGGTGATCATTATACAATACGCACATAAATACGAGAAATCAGAGGTGCGTGTCTTGGGTTCGAATTTGAGACGTATGATGCAGTTCGGCAGTCACACCACGAGACTATTACTGCTGGCTGAAGTTTTTTGACGCTAGCAGGCAGTGATTACCGGTGACAGCCGACGGCCATCGATGGTTGCCGAATCGACCTCTCTAGGAACGACTTTTGGGACTTGTCATTGCAATTCGACACAATGTGCATAGTGTTGCATCGCTCTTTTAGCGACTGGCTTTAATCGGGACTAACGCCGCCATCTTCTTTCAATACAATTTCCAGACACAAATGTTTATCCTGTTGGTAAAAAATTGTCATACATCCTGACAATATCATTAAAATTTCGAAAGGATCACACAGCATCAGCTCCACTGACCTAACTTTTGGACACATGTATTGTCAATAAAAAATGGTCCTAAAAATTTATCTAACACCAGACATTCACAGCAAAACGCAGAAATAAACACACATGTCCCTTTTCGGTTCAAAATTGTTTCAGTAAAACTCTTTTGTATATTCGCAACCTACAGTTTTTATGACCTATAACATATTTTATGTGGCAATATTTTAGCTGTACCCAGGTGAAACATGTTTTGTATAGAGAAATATTCTTGCAGTAACAAATTGCTTGCACCTGGGACAGTCAGTGCTTATGTAAGCTCTATGTATATATAATACATATGTGCGCAGCGATTAAGGTATCATCTACTGCTGTAATATATTGTTTTGGAGTTCAAATAAGATCCCTTTATTGAGATTTTCGTATCTGAATCACAACATAATTATCATTATGTTGTGAATCACAACATAATTATCATTATTCAGAACTTATATGACTGTTAATATACTGGCGGTTTTGGTTATTTCGAATCGGTCGGTGATTTGAAAACGAATAGCCTTTTTTACCTGACTACTGTGGATGTCAAAAGGAGGCCCGTTTTTGGTTGATTTTCTTTATTCGTAGATTATTAAAATTATTAGGAACCTACCAAACAATTTTATAGGACAAGAAGTTAGCTTTCATCTTACAAAATATACATCAACTAGTGACCCGCCCCGGCTTAGCACGAGTGCAATGTAAACCGCATCAAAATCCGTTGAGTAGTTTTAAAGAATCTAAGCATACATAGGGACAGACAGCGGGAAGCGAATTTATTTTATACTATGCAGTAATTATTTAAAAAAAAAATTAAAAGATACTGCCTAACAATTCAAGCTGTGTATTTTAAATCACGCTGCATTAACTGAAACAATTCCATTAAAACACATTAAATCTTGAACTAACACATAAGGTGCCAACAATCCCAATAATAAACAATGGTGAAAATACAGCAAGGTACCCTACTCCAAAAGGTACATTAACTTGACTGTGTAAAAAGAGGGCGTAAGAAATACGCCTAGGGCGCCGACACTCGCAAGAAATGTTTTCTTTCGGCAACCATAAAGCTAAGGCCACGAAAACCACGCTCATAGCGTTTAAGTACCGCCCCATAGCCTCGGTTAAGCACACGTACACACGTGTACTTAGCTTCACATTGTATGGAAATGTAGGTAGGACCGTCCACTGCGACCAACAGCCTTGCTTCGCACGAATGCGTGGCAAAGCAAACAAATTAACCACGCCTCCGTGGCATACTTACTCGTGCACAACAGATTTTGTAGTGGACAGTCGACTCTTTCACTCAGCGTGTCAAAAGTCACGCACCTAAAACAACATATTATTCTGTTTAAAGCAACGTCATCTACACAAAGGTATCAAAGTTAATGTTGATATTTGCGTTGGCATATTATGAATACAAGAGTCTTCGCTTTTAATTAAAATTTCGTAATTAACGTCCAATTAATTACAGGTAGTCAGTGGACCGAAAGTCTGAAAGCCAGTCTTACCAAGGGGTATCGTATTACCCAGTACTAAATGGGTTGCGGAGGCAGTCGCTCCATGTAAAATACTGGTATTCAGCTGCATCCGGTTAGACTGGAAGCCGACCCCAACATAGTTGGGAAAAGGCTATGCTAGACTGATGATGATTATGAGATGAAATTACCGTCTATTCAAATGTTTTTGACGTATCAACGAAAAAACGCTTTAAATGGTATTTTCGTGGCCCAGACATAAGGTTAAGGGGCCCTACATAAAGCGTTTGAGAGCTCTAAGCTCTTAGTTGTATGCACATAGGAACGGAGCTTTAGGCTTTAGGTAAGCACCCCGTATAAAAGCTCTGAAATGTCCCATTTTGCCAGAAAAAACATTACTGTTTAAGTATTATTTGCACACTGAGAACTACATATGTTTTTTCAATGTTCAGGTACCTACATAAGTATCACCGACCTCGTTTTTTATTTACCACTATAACGTTGGATGTCTCTTGAACATCGAGGGAGCCATTTTGACATTATGAATGACGTACTGATATACGTGGTAACCTGTATAGCGTGGATGTCCCTTCCAACCTGTATCATCTCTTCTCTTGCCGTTATCAAAATTCATTTGGGGTCGGCGCAGCATGTCTTCTTCTTCCAACCTGTATAACTATGTCAAAAGAGCCATGCTGCACTATAAACATGAATAGCGTCAACTGATCACGACAACTGTCCCTAGAGTGAGCCTTCGGCCGGATTCGGCAATTATCGGCTGTCTTCGGCAACCATCGTCAATCAGCGTTCGGTAAACATGACACTAATTGAGTATATTGTTTGGTAAACTAAGTTCCGAACTAAATAGTAATGTTTACAACATGAACTGCTTTTGGGGAACCGTTTTGAATGAAAGAAAATGGAACGTAGTTTTTTTATTCAAGGAACTTAATAATTGTCTGTCTTTTTCGTGATTACAAATATATTTGCGTTTTAATATTCATCAGGGGTAGGCAAAGTATCACAGATGCACACGGTGGAAGGGACATCATCGAACGGATTGACGATCATCATAGATCCGGATGATTTGATAATTTAGTTCATGATTCTAAAACTACCACGTTCCATACAATTACTGTCTTATGGACCGTGTGTGTATTGCACTTTTTTAATGAAATTGCAGTTTTTTGTAATAACTAACCAAAAATTTTAGGATTTGACGCTCCAACCAAAGCCAGTGTTACCAAAGGGTATCGTATTACCCAGTACTAATTGGGTTGTGGAGTTCAGATAAGCATTCGTTCCATGTAAAATAATGGTATTCAGCTGTATCCGGATAAACTGGAAGCCGACCCCAACATAGCTGGGAAAAGGCAAGGCAGATGATGGTGTCTCTCTGGCGTCTATGCACTAAATCGATAATCAAAGTTGACGTTCCTAACTCCCCTTCCAACGTGTATTTGATTCCAACAGATTGCAAGTCCAAGTTGCCAACATTAATAAACGAGGATAGAGGAACAAAGCCTTTAGAGAAGACAGTAAATAAATAAACAATCCTAAGCCTTAGTAATGTAACTCTAAACCCGAATATTTAAATCATTAAATAAGATCTCGCCGTACTTACTTATTTCGCACTAGAGGGAAGTGTCCACACTGAAAAATTTGAGCCCACACATCCAATCCCATCTTATGGAACAATAGATACGCTTTTCAATATGTGTGAGAGGGACTATACAAGGTATTGCTTTGCATCCTCGTCAAATTCAAGGAGGTAACTATGCTAATGATTCCCGACCCGAATCAATAATGGGTAGGTAATAATTAATAATAAAATGGGTAGGTTATTATTTTTTTTCTTAATATCGGAAATCTATGTATAAAAAACGCGGCTAATACTAGCCCTATAACCGCGCTTTCACACACACAAACAAACGCAGACGTTTATTTGATAAACGGGTGATTCTCCTCTTTTGAAAAGGCCTTCTTTCTGAAATAGTGTCAAATTAAAACAACTAAAAAAAGCAGCGTTTATCATTATTTACCAGGTACCGTAATTTATATTGATTATTTACGTCTTCTATGACAACCTCCTGAATTTTGACACACACCTTATATACTTAAAAATATCATTGTTAACAAAACTAAAACAGGACCACCATTTGACACGGCAGTCACTGACGATGGAGTTTCTTGCCAAATCTTCTCCATACGAGGAAAACTACACTTGCGAATGGGCTACTTTAATCAATTCCATTTTCCTTTATTATAAAGTCTGTCTTTCAAAAGTGACTTTTGAAACGCCTAATTGAAATAAATGACTTGGCTTTGACTTTGACGTGGTAGGGTGAATCGTGAGCGGATCTAGCAATTTAATTCTTTGCATAAGTCTACCTTCTACCTACATGTACCTACGCGATTGTGCTTACGTTTATATTATGTCCCATTTATCTCCAAGACACTAACAATCTTGTTGAAACAGTCCCTTTAATCTGTTAGAAGACCTACATAAATATCGCAGGGTAGTCTTAAACAAACTGGTCCTAAGTACACGCGATGTAAAATATTTATTACGTGTGACAACGGACGTAAGGACCAAAAATTGAGACATTATATGTACATCGCTATGAATATTCGTACAGTTTGGTGACTTGATGGATTTTAGAGCAGCTTTTAAGGAACGATTTGTGACAATAAGAAGGTCCTTTATAATTATGGACTTCATCATCACACATTATGCGTGCATGTTTAATATCGTATGACATTGGATAGAATATTCACTGATACTTGTAGACGGGTATGATGTAAATTATGAGGAAAATGTCGTGAGCAAAGTTTTGAGTATGAATGTGGATGGGTATATAAGAGTAGAGGAAGACCAAAGAAACGATGGATGGACTGTATGAAGGCTGATATGGCAAGAAAGGACATGTTTGATGAGATGTCAAGTAATAGAAGATGTATGGAAGACGGAGACATGCTGCGCCTACCCCAAATAAATTGGGATAAGGGCAGGAGAATGATGATGATTGATTTGATTGACTTGTGAATTGCTACTAGTCACTGACTTTGTCGTAGTAAAGGAAAATGTAGACATGGAAGATCAGAGAACACGTCAAGTCAACGAATATTAATTGTTTATCGAATTTCTAAAACACAAACAGGAGACCTTTACCCAGAAGTGAGACACTAACACCCGTATCTATGTTCAAGTTAAAATAATTACTTGAGCTTAACTAATTACTTGTGTTGTAATTTTTTTATGCAATATACAAGAATTTAAACGACGTAAGAACCGTCAAAGAAAGCTAAGCTACGAATCCTATCTTTTTGCAGTTGTAACTTTAAGCAATTAATAAACTACATAATAAAAATCATATCTTAAAAATGACATTTACTCAAGTAAACACGTTGACTTGTTCGTAGATACGGGTGTAAGAAACTGTAGCCCAATATTACTATCGCACAAAATCTAAGCATCTCTACTACATTCATAGTTAAAATATAGACTTGGTAGCATCATTCAAATCAGAGTTGAGTCGAAACTAATTAAAGATAATTATCATAGTTTCCGTCACTCCGCAGCTGGGATTTTCACACTTGGAGAGTGAAAATGGGTTTGTAGGTCACAGGACTCTGTAAAATCGTTTGGCAGCCGCCATTTGTAACCCGGGTATGATTCGATAGTTCCCCGGGCCGGGTGCTGTGGCGAATGAATGGAATCGCGATTTTGGTCTCTCATTAAAATATTTGTTGAAGGACATAATACTGGTTTCTTTTTGGGGTTTTGGGTAAAAATATTTTTTTTGTTTGAATTCATCATACATAACATCACGCCTATATTCCCCGAAGGGTAAGACAAAGGTGTAAGTAATAGTACACCCACATTTTCGCCAGTTATGTTCAAGTCTCATGTAATAAGGGGCCTTTTCCCATAAACTGGGCACGAATCAAGACTCCGTGGCTGCTACTGAGAAATTCCTGATGGAAAAACCCAATAACACTTCGCCCGACCTGGGAATCGAACCCAGGACCAACACAGCTTGCTACTGCTAGACCAACAAGACAGTCAGCCTTTATTCATGTAAAAAATATAACTGTGACACCTTTCCGTCACTGACAGTATCAATCTGCCATGCCTTTTCTCAAATACGTTGTGCTGGGCCCAGTCTGACCGGATGCAAATGAATACCAGTATTATTATTTTTTACACGGATCGTCTGTCTATCTGACCCCTACAACCTAGTTACTGGGCTCTCAAAGGCAGCATATACCGAAGCTGGTAAAAGAAAATAAAGGTAAACCCAATAAGTACCCAATATACCTCGTTCCCACCTGCTTGTATTATTAACATCACCCTGTATAATACGACAATATTGTCGAGAGCCTAGCAACCGAAACTTGATAGCAGACCCTTATTGTA
The DNA here is from genome assembly GCA_964057025.1 of Standfussiana lucernea. NCBI lineage: Eukaryota > Metazoa > Arthropoda > Insecta > Lepidoptera > Noctuidae > Standfussiana > Standfussiana lucernea. Next base: position 3,516,948 of record OZ059795.1, read on the forward strand.
ATGGCGAAGGGTAAGTAGAAAATTTACATAATAAGATGAACTCTCTTCTTTACCTGAAAAAGATTATTTACCGAGAAATAAAACATATATTTTTGTGAATCAACATTATTTTACTATTTTCATGGATGTTTCTAACTTTATTTTTAAGTGGCGAAATTCATTATTCCAGAGACATAATGTTGTACCTCGCTTGACCCCAAAAGACTTTGAAAGCGGTATCTCCTAAAATACTTTTTGACCGTACACCAACTTTACCCGAATACCTCGGGTTTGTTCCAAAGAATGCCCTAAATACTTGGTCAATTTACTTGCTTTTTAAAGAAGATTAAAAAAAAATGCTAAAAAAATACATTAATTTGGCTTGCGTTTGGCCGTAACTCGCCTGATGTGAAGCGATGTTGCGGCCTATAATGGAGAACGTTTGCATATCAGAATCATTATATTCTGGATCTCCTCAAAGTTCGAGTAGCCGATCTACTCGGGAAACAGAGAAGCCGGCAGTGAATTCCGCAGACTGTCGGTTCGCACAGTAAATTGTCTATTCCTTCTTGAATCGATAGATTGGTAAATAACGGTCAAACGATAAGAATTACCAGAATTGACGGCTATTTGCTACCTTTCCATTCTTGTGCTATCGTTTTACTATATAATGTGAACCTCTTTCAACAAAGAAACAGAGCTTTTATTTGTGATCTTTGCCACTGAGACCCTTCAAAGGAACATTGGGCTACAAAACTTTTCATTTGTGGCAAACTGCTGACTTTAAAATAGGTTTCTATACTAAGTTACATAAAGGTTTGGGATTATTCACAATCCTTTTGGCTCGAAAAGTTTTGGGTTCCAAAGCTTTGGATTAGAAAGCGTATAAAGGTTGTTTTGTATTGTTAGTACAAAACGGTTATTTTCGGAATATAACATCACGCCTGTAATGCCCAAAAGGTTTGGCACTCACATTTCGCCAGTTATGTTTAAGTTCCATGTTATAGGCGCTAACCTATTGCCATCAACCGGGCACAAATCCAGAGTCCGTGGCTACTACTGAGAAATTCCTAAAATCACTTTGCCCGCCCGGGTATCGACCCCAGGACCCTATGCTCAGCAGTCGCGCTTGCAATCACGAGACCAACGAGTTAGTCAGGCAGGTGGAATATAGTCTTTCCTTATCACACATATAGCATAATCAGGTCACATCAGGACACAGGTCTCCACTCGTTCTGACCTTCTCCCTCTCATAGACGAGACTGTGAGAGAAAGAAGGCCCGAACGATTTCTTGTATGTCGTCTTTGAATTTTCTGATCTAGGATCTAGGATTTCATGATGTTTTTCTTCAAAGTTTTAACTAGATTTAGACTAGAGTCAAGAGCAAACCCATCTTAAATAAATAAATAAAAAAAACAAAGTCTGTCAAGGTTCGAACTTGCAACCTTACAACAAGTCTTACGTTTTCACGTGCTATTATGCTATGCATGCTATTTTATCACTGAGAATTCTAACTACTATACTATGTTATTATTTTTTTCTATCTGCATATAATGAAGTCTGTAATCTCCAAAGAGCATAGATACAACATAACTAGTACACCCACATTTCACCAATAATTATGTATAAGTCGAATAGCTCTTCAACCACTACATCCACTATATCAACGAGGGAACTAAATATAGAATTATGACATAACCAAAATAAACCTATGAAGCAGGAATTTCACCATAATATTTCGGTTCATGACATTATTAGCTGGCATTATGTGTGGTAACGTATTTTCGTCGCCTATTACCGCAAATATGGCGGGTCTTACGAGTAGGTCTTACAGGATGAAGGGGCCATGTATTACCTGCCTGGCTAGCAGATAACATAGGTACTAATAGTTTGGTTCTTACAGTTTCCTAGCAAAATAATTTTGGTCCTTGTTAATACTTCGACTTGATTTTTTTTGTAAGTAAGCAATTTGTAATCCAATTATTGCAAAAGCGAAGCAAAGTAGTACAAAATATGATGATGATTAAAAGTTTTACTACGCCATTTGTAACACCGTAAATACCGAATTAATTAAGTAAGATATTGTATTTCCCATATCTACAAAAATTTCTTTAAGAAACACTCAAAACATTTCATCAATTGCAAAACTGAACTTTCTTACAAATCAAGAAGGATAAAGATTGATTAAATCTCATTACAAGTATGGAAGTTATTCGTAATTTGTCGATTTCGGCTAATCTTTCGATCACTGAGTGACCTGAATTGTCTTTTGATTAGTTCACAAAAGAGATAATGGATACCTATCTGTGATAGATCACCTTCAATCTGTTCATGAAAACTGAGTTTTTCTCGCAAAAAAGGAATTTTTATGATAAAAATCTCTGCATCTTGAATTTGATACCTAATTCTGAAAAGTATATATTTAACTTGTTTTTTTTTTGTATCTATACTATATTAAAATTAATAAATACTAATATTATAAAGCTAAAGAGTTTGGTTGAACGCGCTAATCTCAGGAACTACTGTTTGAATTGAAAAAATCTTTTAGTGTTGGATAGCCCATTTATTGAGGAAGGCTATAGGCTATATAACATCACGCTGCTCCTAATAGGAGCGGAGCATCAATCAAAAATGTTACGCAGGCGAAGTTGCGTGGGTCAGCTAGTTTAAAATAAAATGCAGTTGAGTACCCAGTTGTCGCAAGATATTTTCACTAAAAAGCTCTGCCTGTCTCAAGGCAGAAATCATCTTTATCTTCAGTCGAAACACGTCCACTGCTGAACATAGGCGTCTCCAAGAGTCAACACAATGCTTGCTTGACGCAACCAGTAGATTTCCGCAGCCATCGTCAGGTCTACCTTGTGGGAGGCCTTCTAATGCAAGGTCAATAAGTGAATTGTACCTTTATTTAAAAAAAAAAACAAGTAATTATTTTCTTCCATTCCGCACTTCCAAAAGTCAGCACCGTTTTTTAACAAAGTCTTCAGCCAGGTGACACTTTGTAGATTCTATTATTAGTTTGAAATGTAATAAAAAAATCTACAATGATGTGTGTGTCGTGAAGTGTCTCACCACTTACCGTTCGCAGTTCTGAATCTACGCAGATGGAGATGGGCTACTGCTAAAACAAACTACAATTTATTACGCGTATGACTCATGACAAAATGGCAATAATTTTCATAACATATTTACAAGTGATCAAAATTTTAATAGAATACTAGAAAGTCCAAAAGAAGGGATGAAAAAGGGAATATCTGTAAAAAATAGACCTTGAAGAAAGAACAGTTGTTCCCGACGAAACACGCTTGCAATTAGACGATGCTTAAGTGTTCTGACCAAAACATTAGAAGGAACAAATTTGGGAACAGACATTATTGAGGAAACTAATAAAATTACCGAAAGTATCCATAAAGATAACGGTATATTGCTAGAGTTTATCTATAAAAGTGGAACCAGCTCTCTATATTGATGAGGAAGATGGAATTCATTTTGATATTGAAGGCTCTGCAGAAATATCCTCAGGGCTGTGAAAATGAACTGTTTGTCTCATTTGATAATATTACAAGTTTGTAATTAAAATAAAGGTAAATTAGGAAAGTAACAAGTACAATCGAATTTCTAGCATATTATCTCTAATTAAAATTGTGATCACAAAAGACCTCAACCATGTCAAAGGCCTTAGACAAAACAAAAATCATTGCCGACCAACCGAACAAAATCAATTAAATGCTCAATATTGAAAATGGACAGGCGTGATCAAGCTCTTACGTTTCATTACCTGACTTACACTCCTAAAGCTACTGGTGCTAGCGCTCCGAGCCTGCAAGAAGAAACATTCGTTCCTATACACTAGCACACACAGCTTTTGTAACAACGACCAAGAAGATTGACATGCTGAATGGACAAGCTGTTTGCGAGGTTGTAAAACGGTTCCCGTTTACTCGGTTCCTTTCAATAACGTTTTCGTAGAAGAATAACGTTTTCAATGTTGTGTTTGATAAATTGCTGTTCACATTTTCTTATAATGTCAATAAAAAAGTTCGTGACATCTAAATGTTTTTCTGCATCAATCTTTTCTGTCATTGGTGATTCCGAGTTTCCGTCTGAAAAGTTGAAAATGACTGATGTCGTGAATTCTTGTTTTCAGAAGTTACATTTTATATTACTTCTTAATTAACATTATCATTGATTTTGTCTTTCATTGGATTTATGATAGATAGAATATTCTTTATTATGTACACAAATAAAATTTACATAAAATAAATATTTCACATTGGGTGACACAATGGGCGGTCTTATCGCTAAAGGCAATCGTTAAGGTTGATTCATTGAGCCCGATTTGAGGTTAAAATTCAATAATTTTCATGGTTGAATTTCATCAGTATGTTTTTTTAAACTAATATAGTTCATTATTTTGCAATCTTATTTTAGAATATTCTCTTTTGCATGATTTCACCGCCTTTTATTACGGCATTAATGTCACCATGAGCCGGATAATTGTCACATTGAGATGATTTAGCGCATAAAGCGGTATTTTGTCTAAATTATCTTTTTTATAGCTCCCTTTAGTACTGCTAATAACATTTTTTACTAAACATGTAATCCCAACGAAAATTTTTCGTGATCATTAAAAACTACAGTCTTGACAGTTTTTCTTTCATCTTTCAAGAGCCCTATAACAATTTCCTTATTTTTATATATTGCAATACATTGCTTCCTTATTACCATTCTACATTATACTTATTAAATGCTCAAAATATACTTTTTTTCTGTCTGAACAGCAATCCATCATGAACATCAATATTGTTATTGTTACCATTGAAGACCACAATTTAACATAATATCGCGTATCTTTGCCTGAAGCGAGAAGAAGTGTACGTCCACTTCTTGGCGATTATTTTTGAGTCTCTTGTAATAAGATTAAAGACCAGCATTTTACCATCTAAACAGCTTGTTGGTGCATCTATGTGCATAGCGTTAGAAGAAAGAGACAGATCGTGCAGCATTTCTAATCTTGTTGGTCGAGCACACAAGAAACAGTTAGTCAAATATGCACAGATACAGGAGCTTAACGTGATATTTTGAAGGCAATCCATGAAAATTCAAAAATGAAGAGCGAATTTTAGGACCAAAACTTTTAAAACAGATGGTGTTACAAAATACAGCTCTTCGAAATTCTTGAACTAAATGGTCCTAATTACGAATTAAGAAGCTTTGAAGAAGAAGATTGTTCTTCGTATAAACTTCCTCATGAGCTATTTTCTCATTATGTTTTCAATTTATTTCTGGAATTGCGTTTCAAAAGACCAAATTATGCTCCAAAACACATAACAATTAAATGCAAGCAATTTGTTCGTTTGTGTAAATAGGAAAATTCGGAAAAAACAGTGAGTTTGAGTAGTCATATCGCCAGAGGGAAGCAAGATAGATAGTTCGCAACCAACATTTAAGTGACTCTTTACAATTCTTTGAGAGAGAAAATCAAGAAAAATTTCGATAAAAATTCGTGCGCTTTGTTTGACAAAAATAGTACTTAACTGTGCCAACGAAGTGTTTCAGTTTAATCAACAAATTCGAAAACAGATGAAATTAAAATAAATTTCATGTGAGAAATTTTACTTGCTGAGTTTTGCTTCCAAAGGACGAAATGCTGAAAAAGTGTCCAATCAAAAATATTTTGTCAAAAATAACGCACTTATAAACCAATTGTCAGATCATTCAATTAAAACACAATCACAAGTATCGTAAGTCCGTTTTGATACTTATAACCATAGAGTATGTAAAGAGCACTATAATATATAGATTAACATTTAAAGCATTTGTCAAGACGATCAGCAACATTTATATACAACAGAGACATTTAATTCTGCGTTGAACGGTAATGGCCGATGTCAGTGTAGATAAGTTAAAATTCTGTAACTGTGGCTTAGTTTAAACTCTGGAACACCTGAAACAGAAATGTTAACAAAGACAAAATATTTATTGGAGTATCATCCACGTTCAATAAAACATAAATTTTGAAAAACTCTTTATTTTTAAAACGCAATCAATTGACGTGTTGAAATAATGAGAAATTTGATGTTTTCAAACCTATTTATTAAAAAAAACACTAATAAATTTTATTGAAAGATATATCTATAAATAAATATTCAAAATGACACACAGGAAAATCACTAAAGAGACACTAATGCCTTAGTTTTTCATATTTAGTTGTTCAATTTCACATTTATACAAAGATAAACTCAAGCCTTTTTCATATAGCGGTTGAGAGAAGCCAAAATCCTTTCCAAGTTTTATAATAGTCACTTTTGCAACAAAATCTCCCTAAAACTTAGACACGTCCTATAAAACATGCATTACGGAGGCACTTTATCATTTTCCAATATCAAACTCTACCTAAAGTTAGCGAAATAAATCCACTATGAGCCAACAAACTCTGTTCAAATCTTCAATTTCCCAGTCTTCTTGCAAAGAATTTGGCCACACAATCCCCTTCACCTGGAATATTTTTATTTATTCATATTTTGTCCTTTCGCATCAAGATTATACGAGGAAATGAATTTTCTCGCTCCTAATTTGTTTGAAAGCGTTTTGGGTAAATGTTCTTCGTCCTGGTTCGAGCAATATCGAATATACATAATTATATTATCGAATTTGAGTTATTTTTCGTTTAGGTATATATTGTTTTGATAAATACCTATTATTTATACATTTTTGTCTCTCCTTCAAACCCTCCCTATTTCGTAAATATTTTGACAGATCACAACTTGACATATTTTGTCGTTACTTTATAAAACTATGTACTATGTACCCACAATACCATTTCTTTCAGATGAAATGCAATTGGTGAAACCTTCAGATTAGGCTACCGTAGTTATTCTTCTGAGGAGCTCGTGGCTAAATAATAACAGCCGCTCGGGTCGATCGTCAGGTTAAGCCGCGCTAGCCTGGGTTGGTCCGTGGATGGATGACCACCCATACAAGCCGAGTTTCCTCCGTGCCTCGAAAAGTCCCGGCTGTCAATTGTACATCTTTGACAGTCCTTATAGGTAGTCAGTGACCCGAAAGTCTGGCAACCAGTCTTACCAAGGGGTTTCGTATTACCCAGTACTAACTGGGTTGTGGAGGTCAGATAGGCAATCGCTCCATGTAAAATACTGGTATTCAGCTGCATTCGGTTAGACTGGAAGCCGACCCCAACATAGTTGGGAAAAGGCTAGGCAGATGAAGATAGTTATCCTCCTGAGGAACAACTAGAGAGCTGTGTTTTTCTTTTATTTATCGCTGGTTTGTTATAAATTGGCACTTTTCAATTGTATCGTAATAAACTGTTACAATAACAAAAAACAAACAAAAATATAGGGAACTCACAATTGTAGAAGTTGATGGACAAATCGACTACAGGGAAAAAATTAAAGCTTGCCGAGGCCTTGAACGTTATGTTCAGTTTCATTTTGTTGGATAAACACACTGAAAAACAAACAATGGAACTGATTTGTCACAAGATTTGGACTAATTTATTGTTGTCTTTTTCTAACATGCTAAACTCGAAAGAGATGGAAGCAGAGCTGATATGAAATTATAGTGTACGGAACTATGTAATGTTATACATAGTTCCGTATCATTATTTTTGGCTTGTTCACTTTTTTATGGTTTCGTCTTAATTACTTTTATACTAAATAGACTTGCGAAGCGATGATGCGGCCTAGAGTGGAGCACGCTTTCCTAGAAGAAACGGATTTACTCGAGCTTTGAATAGATGAATATTATACAAGGTGTAGTTTTGCAACCTCGTCAAAATTCAGGAGGTTGTCATAGAAGACGTAAATAATGAATATAAATTACGGTACCTGGTCAATAATAATAAACGCTGCTTTTTTTAGTTGTTTTAATTTGACACTTTTTCAGAATTACGCCCTTTTCAAAGGAGGAGAATCACCCGTTTATCAAATAAACATCTGCGTTTGTTTGTGTGTGTGAAAGCGCGGTTATAGGGCTTGTATTAGGCGGGCCGCGTTTTAATACGGGTGGTGTATACTTATCGATTTCCGATATTAAAAAAAAATTACCTATCCATTTTATTATTGATTCGGGTCGCGAAACATTAGCATAGTTACCTCCTTGAATTTGACGAGGATGCAAAGCAACACCTTGTATATATTAATAATTATCAATTTTATTATTGAATAGATAATTCCTTTCCTACTACCTGCTAGTAAAGACAAAAATGCGTTTAGTTTAACTTTAGTAAAAGTGTTAAACCCATAATCAGCACCACATCATACGATTTCATCCGTAAATATTATAACCATATTGAAAGGTTTCGAAAATTACCTCCTGGTCATAAAAGTAACCATATTCCAAGGAACGATCGATAAAAAATGCAGAAACGAGAAAGCGAAAAAGAAAATGGCCCCCGAACCAAAAATATGAATTTCAAATGTGTTAGGGTTTACTTTCGGTCGTACTAACCAGATGCAGCTGAATAGCCGTTTTTTTAAATAGAGGCGTAGGATTTCAACAATTTTGAAGAATTCTGAGACTATACAAATGCCAATCGTTTTTAAGCGGTTTCGAACTTTAAGTGTGCAGTTCAAGGCGGCGGCGCTGCCTGTCAAGAAAAAATGCATCGATATGTCAACATAAGATACATTTATTTAAGTTCTGCTTTTTCCCGCCTGCATAAATAAGTTGGCTGAAGTAACTTATGTGGATTCACAACATTTTTGACTTTTCCATTATCACTGTCGCTATTAAAATGTCACTTTGTTTAGGGTTTTCAGCAAGATTTTAAGATTTTTCTCAAGAAATATTTCTGAAAATAAATTTGCATAGGTATAAATAGTATAAACTACCTCCCACGTGTATTCAGTATTCGTTAAACTCAATAGGTATTCAACTAGACACAAATCACCAAATAAAAAATTCTCCAAGCATATGAACGTCATCAAATTCCTATTCGTTTTTATGTAACATTCAAACATAACTTTTTATTATATTTGAAATTCGGCAACTCGTATAAGTTCCCGATCGATAGCGGGCGATTCCCACAGGCCTTCCCGCCATCGCCATCATCCCTCTTGTTCCCGACGAATGACAGTCGTCACAAAATGTCATGACACTGCCAAAGTTGTGTTGTTATGTTGACAGTTGTCGGAACTTTTGTTTGTTTGTTTTATTTGTGTTAGACATAACCTTTTCCTTATTTCATCACAACCTAAATTTCTTAAGACATCCAGTCTTTTGTCATTTAGGTTGTGATCACATGACAATGAACCTTTGAATGCCAGAGCATAAGCACACTCGCGTACCCTCCACGCCAAGCCACAATTTCACCGCTTCCAAATTAGACGTGTTATACACTTTTTGATTTGACGTCCATAGCCGTCCGTGGCGGTCAAAAGGTTAAGCCGTTTTTCCGGTACAATAATACTGTAATATTAGGTAGGTACATTATTTATTACACTTTTATTACTTTTTTTTAAATTATGTTTACGAACTTTTTAACTCTCATGCACAAACAACCAGACCCGGAACAACCTACTACCTGTAGGTTATACAAATATTTCGGCATATAAAGGGTGGTCACCTATCCACGGACCAACCTGGGCTTAACCAAACGATCGACCCGAGCAGCTAATATTATTTAGCCACGAATATACATAGATACAACGTAATATTTGATTATAATTCCTTCTACTATAAAGGTACTAGTTCTAATCGATTCTCTATTAAATTAACAATTCTCAATAGCAGCCTTTGAAGTTGGCAATATCTCCGGGAAATGGCATTAGTTTCAACAATATTACAAGGAAATGTACCTCCACAGGAAATTGCGTTAGCTGTTGAATTGAATAGATAATAGTTTATGAAATTAATTAATCTTTATTTATCGTTTGGTTAGTGCCTAACCTGGTGTCAGAGTTTTTATGCCGCCCGTGGGCTTCTGACTTGGTTTTACATTCTGTCGAGAAAATATCTCTCAAACATGCTGGTTTCCTCACGATGTTTTACAAAAGCAAGTGATAATAATTATACAATACGCACATGAATTTGAAAAATCAGAGGTTGTGTGTTTTGGGTCCGAACTTGAGACCAGTGACTTGGCAGTCCGACGGTCACAACACTAGTTTATTTATTTAAAATAGTTACGCCAACAGTACATACATTAAATAATAATCATGTATTGGATAAGGTTCTTATCTAGTTTAATTTGCGTGGTACAGTACTTACAGGGTGGCCATTTTGTCACCTACATCCTTCAAAGAAGTGAGTCCTAACTCTTGTCCGTTTCCTGAAAAAAAAGCTGTTCATACATGCATCGAAATAATCTGTCTACTGGTGTATGGGAATTCGTTTTATTTTTTCAAGAATCGAATATGACTTTCTTTGGGAATGTCAATTAATATGACGGGAAGCCGCACCTCATTGAAAGGTAACTAAATCGCCATCCTGTATAGTTAGTACAGTACGTACTAAATAAAACATAGAATGGCAATGGACATAAAAAAATATATTTTATCTTCCCCCGATGCAACACAAACTTGATAATACAGTAATAAGATTTAAACTGAGAGAAGCTGTTGAAATCACTTCTCTTCCGAAACAAGGTCTCCTGACATCAGATGTCAACTACTGTCAACTGTCACTCTCACCCGATGTTTGATAAGTGTCGTGACACCCCAAGGGACATTTACGGTTTATACAGTATAGGATAGAAGGGACCCACCCGCTAAAACGGGACCCACGTATTCAGTAAATCATTCCGAACAACGGACGTAGCAAGTTTTCGTCGGTTATTAAAAAAAACAGCTGTTTCCTTCAAAACTGCAATACCTACACCATCAAAATGTATGGAACAGGTGATGCGATGATCAATCGGTTGGACATTTCAGTGGATACGGTTTCAGAGAGAAGAGATTTCGAAAGAGAAAAATTTCAATTCCGGTGCAGTACCTATTTTACATATGTCCTCCGTGTCGCAAATTTTGTGCGGCAAATCCTAATCTTCAAAAATCAAGCCAAGCAGTTGAATAAACGATCTGACTTATGTTTCGTTTCTTTGTCCACCATTCTATTTTATTAAGATTGAATTGTTTAAAAGTAAACAAGACAGTATTTGCCAACCAGTACCAATGGTTTACAAAACACAATTATCAATCAATAGGAGTTTCCTTCGAATCTCCAAAATGTCCAATACTGTTTACTTACAGTAAGAAACCCACAAATCCTTACTAATTACTGAGATATATCATTCAATCTCTGAATCCTTGGAATTGGGTCACGATCGAGGGATAACCTTGTAAATAAATAAATCTTCCAACTTGTTTAATTTAGAGGGATAAGTGGGACAGATGGCTGAAGGTATGGTATGAAAGGGAAACAAGAATCGATCCATCTCTATGTCAGCTTATGAAGATCCTCTTTTAAGAATTTTATTTTATTGTTTACTAGCGACCCGCCCCGGCTTCGGACGGGTGCAATGTAGATACTAATGTTTTCTCTACTACTCGTATAATATGCATGTATTATACATATAAACCTTCCTCTTGAGTCACTCTATCTATTACAAAAAACCGCATCAATGTTTTAAAGATCTAAGCATACATAGGGACAGACAGACAGCGGGAAGCGACTTTGTTTTATACTATGTAGTGATTATTTGATTTTTTAAGAATCATTGTAATACTAACGTAGTTTTAAGACCTTTGTAACTAACATGAGGATTTTAAAAATTGAATTAATTATACTCTCTCGTTGGTCTAGTGTTTGCAGTCGCGACTACTGAGCATTAAGTCCTGGGTTCGATACTCGGGTCGGGCAAATTTTCATTGAGTTTTCCCATCAGGAATTTCACAGTATCAGAGTCTGGATTTATGCCCGTTTGATGGCAATAGGCTAGGTCCCTATTACATGGGGCAAAACATAACTGTTACCCTGAATTCATTACTCTACTCCTAAACCCATCAGCATTTCAAAAATAATAACGATTACTACTGCGACTGTACGTTGTGTGCTGAATTCATTCATGCCAACAGTGTGCGCGTCAATGTCCGTAACAGCGTGTATGTGGCTGGTACCTATATGGACAAACAACTTACTAACAGAAGCATAAACCACGCTTCCCATCGCTCATAGCACGCGTTGGGCCGTGCAGCCGTCAGTGCGGAAGTGCGGCCTCCACTGCCGGATATTAGCCGGACGTGGCACGGAACTGCTAATAACTGAACATGCAATAAACGGAACGGTTTTCTGCTTACTCACTGTGACTTGTTAGTTTAGGACCGGGGAAAGAAAGGACTTCTTCTTTCATATCGGATATAAGAGAATAATCTCTGGAAAAATCAAATCAATGGAAAATATTACCCAGACACACAACTATCCTCGTAGACCAGAGCCTCGACAAATGGCAACCGCTTTCGAAGCATTTGATATGACTTTCAACAGCGTTGACATCAGCTTTTCAATCTTATGTATTTTTCAATATAAACAAGTAGTATTTTTATTTAATTTATTTCACAATTTTGTCCGATTTGAGAATGCCTTGTGGCATTAAGTCCGCCTATGTACCACTATTGTACATGAAGTTTAAATAAATAAATAAATAATATTTTTTTGACTTTTCCATCATTGTTATCATAATCTGCCTAGCCCTTTGCCAACTATGTTGGGGTCGGCTTCCAGTCTAACCGGATGTAGACTACCTATCTAACCTCCACAACCCAGTTAGTATTGGGTAATACGATAACCCTTGGTAAGACCTGTCGTCAGATTTTCAGGTCACTAACTACCTACCTGTAACGACTTTCAAAGATCTACTATTGACTATCCCACTATGTCAATGAATGAATTCGATTGTTTTCATTGATAAAACATCACTTTTCCTAAACCCTCAGAATCGCGATTGTCTATAAACTAAAACAAAACGCTCTAAAAAAATGTAGATAAGGAATGAAAGATTCGCAAAAAAAACTGTGTGTGTATCGAAACATTTTTACGAAGCAATGTCCTCACAACAGTAAATGCCTATTACCAAAGCAAGATTTATACCAGCTGAACTCCATAGTTCAGCTGGTATAAATCTTGCTTCTTATGAAAGAACGGTGACAAAGGAAACAACAGGAAAACTACCAAGGTTGTCTTATCTCAAGGCTAGATGTTTGTCCTTGAAGAGATTTGATACGTTGTTTGTTCGCCACCCCTTTTCTATAAGAAGGATGTACCGGCACTTAACACAGGATTAGAAGGAGGGGCACAAACATTTATGATAATAACCAGTCATTTATTTATATGTTTTTCTGTCAATTTCGTCGACTATCAGTCTGTGGTCTTTGTAAAAAACCTTGTAATCAATAGACTGGCCTACCCCAACATATTTGGGAATAGGCCTGGCCAAGCATGTTGATCTATCTGGACCCCTAACCACATGAAGCTTGAACTCTGATCTACTTGCATGGTCAAATTAAATTAGTTATCGGGACTGATCTGACGTCATAGGTATAATAAAGAACGAAAAATATTGACTAGCTGTTTTTTGATCAATTAACAATTTTAATGTTTTGTTCTGTTGTGTTAATGTATGGAGGTTAAAATAGTTACGAAAGGGCACTATTTTCAGTTGTTTTACACGTCTGTCTTTTGTTTAGTTGTCCAAACGGGATGCAAACGTTTATTCGATTGGCTTGTTTTGTTTAACATTCTATGAAATATCTACTTTATTATATCTCTCTATCACTGGACTCTAATCTATGATTACTTTACAGACATGATGTAGCTGACTCTACGTACTCAATGTTAAATTCGAGCACTTTGCTACATCTTTTATTATGCGCACTGCCAAAGAGTGGAATCTCCTGCCTGCGTCGGTGTTCCCGAGTTCATATGACCCCAATCTATTTAAGTCACGAGTTAATAGGCTTCTTTTGGGTTAGCTCGTTTCATCGTCGACTTCATCTCTGTTCCCAGGACAAGATTGAGGTGAAGAGTAAGCCCACCTAATATAAAAAAAAACTTTGTGACAGCTTCCCGTCAGGAGCTCTCATAAAACAAAACGAGACAATAACATAATCATGTATTCAATCAAAAAGTCCATCATATTTAGATTCCAATCTTCAATATCTACACTGTGTTTCGTGAAATAATCTCATACTTCCACGTTTTAAGTCAAATCAATAACATCCTTTAGAAAAAGGGAAATCTAAATAAACAAAACACAATCTACTGTTTCACAATACAACTCGTGAACAACAATAAATACATGTAATAGTCATGGTATTGTCAATATTGCCGACTTGTTCCCAAGTAGGTCGTTTCCGTGATCGGGCCAAATAAAATATTATCCCACTATGTCAATACATTTGTGAGGAAATGGCTACAAGAGAAGCGAACTAGGAGTTGGCAATGGCCGAGACGCTGGGCAAAGTAGAATCCGTTTTGCCTTATACCAAAACATGATTTTAGTAGCTAGGTACCTAAAGACTACCTCGTTGGTCTAGACCAACATGGCGTCCTGGGATCGATTCCCGGGTCGGGCAAAGTGTAACTGGGTTTTTCCATCAAGAATTTCTCAGTAGCAGCCACGGAGTCTGGATTTGTGCCCAGTTGATGGCAATAGGTTCACCCCCTATTGCATGGGACTTAAAAAATAACTTGCGAAATGTGGGTGTACTATTAGGTACACCTCTGCCTCACCCTTCGGGGATACACAGTTTTGTTTTGTTTATATACATACTTACCTAAAGTCAACAATACCCACAAAATTAGAAGCAATCTGTCACATGGACAATTAATATACCACGCCAAGACAAAATTACATTTTACTAGTGAAAATGATGGGTACATCCCGATTGGTAACTTTCCCGTTTGGACAACTAAACAAAAGACGTGCAAAACAAGTGAAAAACAGTGCCCTTTCGTAACTATTCTAATGTTCATACATTGTTTCGACAATGGTTTTTGAACGGTACAGTCAGCTCCAAAAGTTACAAGGAAACTTCTTGTTGATGTTGCTATTTTTTGTCTCTCTCTGGCACACTAAGGTTTGTTACGAGCTAACTCAATTTAACCCATAATGCTAACTATGGTGGAAAAGACACAAAACGAATATCGATAAGCAGCTCAGCTTGTCTACTTTAACCTATGGGAATATGAAGTTCAAGGTGTAAAGTTCTTTATCCCCCATAGAAAAGGGAGGAGCCTCCGACTAAACTGGTGTTATGTCTGGTGGGCTACTGCCCGACAGTTGTTGTCGGGATTTTCTATATAGTTTTAAGTAGCGGATAACTTTAACTGCGCGATTTACAATTTTTATGTTAATTTTTTAATAGTTATATAGATGTTGCTGTTGAGGAGCTCGTGGCTAAATAATAACAGCCGCTCGGATCAATCGTCAGGTCAAGCCGCGCTTGCCTGGGCTGGTCCGTGGGTGGGTGACCACCCATACATACCGAGTTTCCTCCGTGCTTCGGAATGCACGTTAAGCCGTTGGTCCCGGCTGTCAATTTAGGGTAAATTCGTTAGAGATGGCCATACGGGAGAGATGGCCAATCGAATTATTTCTGATGTTTATAACTAGATGCCGCTACAGTGCAGTTAGTACGCCGCGAGCAGCGGTCGGGAACACAATACGACGAAATTGCTGTTCAAAATTATATTAAAAAGTGAGTAAATAAGCGTTGATTTTACATGATATTGCTAAAAGTTTATAGTGTGGTCATATATTATCGTGAAATACATTTTTTTTATTGTAAATGTGTAGTGTTTACTAAGCTTATTGTGTTTAGCAAATGATTACGTCTATTCTAACCTAACAATGGCGCCCGATATGCTTAACCTATCTTTAAGAATTGGTGTGGCCATCTCACCTGTACAAAAAGGAGAGATGGCCACACAGATTCAGGTAGAGATGGCCATACTAATTATTGTTATTATAAGTGTTATTTAAGCGTTTTTATGTCTTGTTTCAGATGCCAAACATATATCAGAGAAAAGCTATAGCCACTCGTGGTAATTAGAGTGAAAGCTCATTAATAGCTGCTATAAATTCCATAAAAAATGGGGAATTGTCTGTGTATAAAGCGGCAATTGTTTACAACATACCTCGCAAAACACTTGAAAGAAGGTACAAGACTAACAATGACAAAAAAGGACCAATGGGGCCAACGTCTATGCTTGGAGACCAGAATGAAAAAAAACTTGCAGATCACATTAAAACAATGCAAGAAAAAGGATTTCCGCTGACAATCAGTGATGTAAGAATGATTGCCTTCCAGTTTGCTGAACAATTAAACATCAAACATAAATTTAATAAATCAGCGGAAAAGGCTGGTTATGATTGGTTGCAGATGTTTTTGCGCAGAAACCCAGATATTGTATTGAGGAAATCTGAAGGAGTTTCAATAGCCCGTTGTCAAGGTATGAACAGAGTTGAGGTCAACGGTTACTTTGATTTGTTAGAAAAAATTCTCATAGACAATGATTTGATGTCAAAGCCCAATTGTCTATTCAATATGGACGAATCAGGTCTTCAGCTGAACAATCGTCCTGGAAATGTACTTGCAGGAAAAGGTACTAAAGCTGTATCCACAGCAACGTCAACAGAAAAGGGTGAAACCATTACAATTATAGCATGTTGCAATGCCGAAGGCACGTTTTTACCACCGGCGTGTATAATGAAAGGCAAGAATAAGAAAAGTGAATTTGAAGATGGAATGCCACCTGGATCCCGCGTTTTTATGTCTGAGAAATCCGCCTATATAACATCAGCAATATTTTTGGAATGGCTAAAAATACATTTTATGCCAAGAAAGCCACAAGGAAAAGTTTTACTATTGCTTGATGGTCACTCAACGCTTTGTAATTCAGTTGAAATGCTTGAATATGCCAATCAAAACGAGATCATTCTTCTGTCTATGCCAAGCCATACATCTCATTTTTTGCAGCCCCTTGATAGGGCAGTGTTTAAATCGTTGAAACATCATTTTTATGAGCAATGTCGGCTATGGATAACTCAAAATCCAGGTCGTCGAATTACAAGACTATCATTTGGGACACTGTTGAATAAGGCGTGGGGTAAGGCAGCTACTGCTGAAAACGCTATTTCTGGTTTTAGAGCATGTGGAGTATTTCCGTATAACCCATCAGCAATACCTGATTATGCATTCATCTGTGCCTATGATGCAACTAATATTCATCCAACTTTACCTGTTCCTACAGACATAATGTCCATTAATCCACCTAACTCCAGAGAAACAGATGAAAATGAACCATTGGCAATTCCAGGGACAAGTACTGATCAATCGACACCTTCTCGAATTTTAAAAGACATCTCCCCTATCCCACAAAAAATAATAGAGGCTCGTAAACGCAGCAAACAGGTTGGCATACTCTTGACTTCTGAGGAGCATATAGCATTAAGAAAGAATAAAGAAAAAGAAAAGACTTTAAAAGAACAGAGACGAAAAGTTAAGCAAGAAAAAAATATTATTAAACCCAAAGATAAGAAGACTGATAGAAATAGGATAAGAAGACGAAAAGCTGTGAGGCGTATTAGTGAAAGCAGTTCTGATCACAGTGAGCCAGTACTCTGTGATACATCATACGAAGAGGACAAAGAAAACGAGGCAGACAACTGTGCTGGATGTGGAGAAAATTATTATAGGACTCGTCTTGTTGAAGAATGGCTCCAGTGTCTTATTTGTGACAGATGGGTGCATGAGAATTGTACCGAATTTGAAGACATGTGCTCCACATGTGGACAAGAAAAGAAAAAAGAAGCTAAACAAATTGAATTTAAAGGCAAGGGCAAGGGAAAAGGGAAGTCTAGCACTGGCCATCTTACCAGTACAACTACGGCCAACTCACCCTGATGTGCCGGGAGAGATGGCCAATTCAATATTTTTTTTTAAATTGATTTATCTTATGTTGCTTAATTATAAAAAAAATATTTGTGGTTGATTTTTATAAGACTAATGACTGTTAATTATGATAAGAATAAAAGACTGATTGTAACAACCCTATTTATTTATTTATTTCACCTTAAAAAAAATATGGCCATCTCTAACGAATTTACCCTAAGATCTTTGACAGTCGTTACAGGTAGTCAGTGACCCGAAAGTCTGACAACCCAGTACTAACTGGGTTGTGAAGGTCAGATAGGCAGTCGTTCCATGTAAAATACTGGTATTCAGCTGTATCCGGTTAGACTGAAAGCCGACCCCAACCTAGTTGGGAAAAGACTAGGCAGATATAGATGTTGCTGTAGTAGTTTTTGTAGTGCCGCTACAAATCAATAGCTGACACCAATACAAAATGTATGTATTGTATAAGTGTTGAGGATTGAGATGAAATAAGTAAACTCAACTTCAACTTCTTGATAATAGATTTATTGTATAAGAAATGAAACGGCACTTTACAAATGGTAGGCACGCGCGATCGCGACATGTACAAGATCGACGTGTGTGCGCAAACGTTGACTCTAGCCGAATGTCGAGCGACGTGCATCGCCGCCGGCGCCCGCGTTCCCCCACGCGTCCCTCTCTCTTCGGGTGCGTTCTTGAATAGCGCATTTAGGCGCGTTCAATAAAGATAAAATCTTTTAAAGCGTCACATTCCCAATATCTTCTCTAGTGGCAGCGCAACTTAAAATCGAATACAAGACTTCACGCTCAGCAGTCGCGCTTGGGACTACGAGACGTCGGTATCATCTTCATCAAGAAGAAGAATACATCACCTGATATACCAGGCTGTGTAATCAATTCTTGTATTAAATCTGCAACTGCCAACAACTGAAGCCGCAAAAACTTTGCGAGGATTTGAAAACAACAAACTGCTTATTATTTCAGTTCGCATGTTTGGCTTCTAAGAACCAGATTAAATTCCCCTATTTATGGCAGAATTTATTCATGATTCAGTTGAAGTTTCTGAAAACTGACTAGGAACCGACCATTTCATATAATTACTTGAGATTTACATCATATTAAAGTTAAGACCACTTGAGTACAGCGGTACAAGAACGGGCGCGCGGTGTGAACGTAAAGTAATTAAGAACGATTTAAAATATTTAAATTTTCGGGTCACAAAAAAAAATATTTACTCGATTATAATGGTGGATCCACACAGCGGCCGGACTTATGTGCGGCATTTGCAACAAAGCCGGCGGCATTTTGCCGGCGAGGCCGCCGCGGCCTGCCGCCGGCAGCGGGGGAACAGTTCTATCACGGCTTTCGATGAGAGTGGTATCGTTTCGTATTTTTTTGATGGGGAATGCGTCATCACCGATGAAATAAAGAGGCACTGGTGTATTTCTTTCTTCTAATGTTTGTAGTAGTGGCAAGTATGCAGATTCATCTTGTATCATTTGAAACAAACTAATGGTACGTAGAACTCCACCATCAGATATGCGCTCTTGGCAACCGATATCTACGTATAGCAGTTACAATTCGCATCAACCACGGCAAGCAAAACAATACTGAAATATGACTTGTACGATTCAAAGACGCGCTTGCCGCGTCTGCCGGCGGCTTTGCTTGTGGTGTGTGGATCCACCATAAGCATTTATTCATATCTGTTGGTGATACTTATTGCGCTTGTTGCAAAAAACAACATATTGCTATAAGGTAGTTTGTATTTTCGAATAAAAAATCGTTTATGTACACACCGCGCGCTCGTGTTTGTGCCTCATGGCAACCGATAGTGAGGTCATCAGTTTGATGCAATATTGACCATCATCTATCCCTTACCAGCAATTACATTACCCTCGAGGTAACTTACTTATCGGAAGGCACTAGAAGGTAACTAGGTTATGGTTGCAAGACATGGAGCTGCTTTCTTACATAAGCAATCTCTTCATGTAAAATACTGGTGTTCAGCTGCATCCAGTTAGACCGGAAGTAAAGTACAATACCTACATGATTGGAGCTGACTACTTTCGCAGCTAGTAGGATTACAATATTATGTACTGAATCCATGGTGAAAGTATGTGTTACTATTTCCATAACACTGTGTAATATCGAGCTAATTTAGTCTTTAAAAAAACTTTTTTGCAAAAAAAAACCGACTTCCAAAAAAAACACAAAAAAAAGTGGAAAATAACTTTACTTTCGGAAGTCGGTGGCAAAAAAGTCAATGAAACAAACAATAGTCACCGACTTCCGAAAGTATAGTTATTTTCCACTTTTTTTAGTGTTTTTTTTGGAAGTCGGTTTTTTTTTGCAAAAAAGTTTTTATTTTACCCTTTTTAGTTATCGTATCACACACAAATCCTTGTCAAGTATCAATTTCGCAATTTCTTTTACTTGGATGTCATTTTTTCCAGTTATTTTGATTTCAAAACCAAATTGCTGAACCGATTTTGATGAAATTTCTATGGGACCAATCGAGAAGTAGATCCATTCAGATAAAAGAAGAATTTTTCAAATCGGTTCAGAAATGGCGGAGATATGAGGTAACAAACACAAAAAAAAAAAAAAACATACAACCGAATTGAGAACCTCCTCCTTTTTGTGAAGTCGGTTAAAAACCGAAGGTAAGTACCGTTGAAATATACAAAATCAACTACAGAGTAGTGTTGTGCAATCAACTAATATTTTCAACCACTTGTTCAAATTATGACTAATGTTATCGTGTCTAATTTAATCATGATTGAGACGTTAGTTAAGATGTTGGCTAAAGTCGTAAACTTAGTCATCAATCATTCTTCAACAATCAGTCGTTACTTTTCTATCATGACTTGATGACTTATGCTTCTGATGAATTGATGATAAGCCCGGGGCATGGGGTCCCGTGTAGAAAAAGCGCCTGCTGCCCATAAGGCAAGCGGACTTTCCAGAAACCCTGACATTACGAAGATTAGTAGGTTATTAGGGCAAGCCAAGCTTTTAGGCTTGTATAAAAGTACCGCTACTCATCATGTGCCTAGCCTTTTCCCAAATATGTTGAAGTCGGCGTCCTGGCATTCAGTATTTTACTGGAAGCGACTGCCTATCTGACCTCTACAACCTTGATAGTACTAGCAAATACGATACCTACCGCTTTCTAAAACTGGTAGTCAGACTTTCGGGACACTGATTACTTAACGACTGTCAAACAATTGACAGCCGGGATCAACGGCTTAAGGTACTTTCCGAGACACGGAGGAAACTCGGTATGTAATGGGTGGTACCCATCCACGGAGCAACCTAGGCCAGGGCGGCTTAGCCTTACGATCGACCCGAGCGGCTGTTATTAATTAGCTACGAGCTAAAAAAGTTAGCTAAATAAAATTTTGCCCAACACTGCCACAGAGTAGACACTCTCAAACCAACACAGTACACAAAACTAGTATAGAGGTAAAAACATAAGCAAAACTTCGATGAAACTTTTAAAGTACTCAAACTACAGCTTCCAATCTTTTCCCCCTGGCCGCAATCGATACTGCTGGCCCAACCACCCGGCCGCTCCGAAGCGTCGGTCCGGCAATTCACCGTTTATCCGGTTCAGTTGCGATCCATCCGCCGACTTTTTGATTCTCAGAAGGCTTTAAGTTCGCTAAAATGTATTCATTCCTGCTGGTTCTGATTTGAATGGGTATTGGGTATGATATTGAAGGCTTTGGTAAAGGTCAGTATTGATTCGGATTGTTTGGTAATTATGAATACTGAATTTGGATATTATTTACACACAAAACAAAACACTCAGTCTTTTACACAATATGGCGGCACGGATTTTTATGAACCTTGCTTTGCACACCATGACCAAAGTCAATATACCTATAGGATATTTTTGTTCAGGTAGTACATCCCTTTTAGATGATTTCCAACCCCCTCGCAAGAGAAGCCGCAGACAAAAGCTAGACTATACAAGATGGAAGGTACACTAATGCTAAAATGGTTCCCACGTATTCAATACATTCTTCTGAACCATCCTTAATAGAAGTTTAGTCTGTGTTTAAATTATTGACGGTCTATACTACTTAGCTTGCTCCAACTCAAGCGCCATTTAAATATTATCCAATAGCTCAGTTTTCGTTACAAGAGAAAACCATTAAAAGTGAAAACGCATTAAAGTTTATAATGATTTCCTATTCCGTGCAGAGATTGGGAACAAGCGAGTTGGCGGCACTTAGTCGTGTGTCACACCGTTGTGTAACTGAAAGCAAATAATACGCTCATTTTTGTTCATTTTGTCTTTAATTAATCAAACGTGAACGTGGAATGAAACAAAATTGATTAATCAATTGAGTGGTGCATTTGTTTTAAATAAATTTATTTATTTTTGTGACACATTTTACCGATGTTAAAAATCTTTTCATCTTCTTTCACCTGTATCTAAAGATGATAAAATGTCAAAAAAAACCCAGTAGCTATAATATCAATCCCCAAAAAAAATCTATTGTGAAATAACTGCGTTTGACAACCTAATAACATAATTATTTAATTTTGTTGCTATGATTTTATTAACATAAAGCCTAATATTAGAAAGCCATTGCCCTTTTACGGAATAACGTAATTGTTTTTTATATCAAATACCAAATATAGTCCATGTCATTATTCCATTTTATCTTTTTTATGGGTCGTTACAGAACGGTGTGATTACCGACCTATTTATCCGTGAAGTTCGACGTGAGTTAATGAGCAATTTCCGAACGAGCCGTACTAATGAACCTATCTGAAATTATACACTGCAAGCCTCCATTTTTGTCCTCGTTTTATACGTTTAAATTTATTTAGAACACCCGCTGGTCGCTAGAAAACCCCATTTTTAATGTAAATCATTATCATTTATAGGCCTTAGCCTTTTTTTTTCGAATGCCACTCTTCACTTTAGTATGAATCACTTTAGTTGACCCCTAAATTTCGAAGGCCCCCAATACTTTTGCGAGTCCCCAATAGGTTCTCTAACTATTCCTCAACGTTCAGTAAGTCAATTCATTACTTTTTATCTTTATATTTAATTCAAAACTGATTGATATATAAAGCCCGTTTCATATTTAAAATATCCCAGTGAAAATAGAAAATAACGATGTCAATGGTATCATAACACAATGGGTGGAAATGTAATAGCTTTGATATATATTGTTGTAGGTAGATTTTGATACATAAAATAATCGTTTTAGCATACGTAACTAAATCCAGTTGAAGCCGAATTTCGAGCTTTTCGTTTTTGAACGAATTATGCATACTTTTGTAAATCTAGATTTATAGTCTAAATAAGCCTTAATTGTTTTGTTCTGAAATAAAATAAGTAAAATGATTTCTAAACATTACTGTGTGTGAAGTTAATATTGATTAACGTTTTCACAACTACAGCAGTTTTTAGCGTTTAAACAAATCTTTTAACTATAAGATAATATGTTTATATTAAAAACTCTAAAATCCGGATAAATAAAGGGGAAAAATATTTCTCTCTCGCACTTCCATCTTTTGAAATGTCAAGTTATACATCTGTCAAAATATTTCCGACGAACCTGCATCCGTACATTTCAACCTACTTCTGAAATACAAACACAACATGTACCTAAGTTTCAGTCTAGTCCAACTCCATTCGTCTGTACTAATTTGTACCGCAAACCTCATAAATCTTGAGTACATACTAACACTAGGCACAGGTTTTGCTTGTACTGTAGGCCATTAATTATTTACCTGCGAACTGATTGGATAAACTGCCGGCAAACGCACCTACTGCCTATTAATTAGGCTATAAATCTACTTGCATTAGCGCTAGGAATTTTTACTGTACACACGTACAGTTACAGTTTCTAGCGATAACGTAAGTCACTTTAGGAATTGCTTTTTGAGGTTTCGATGTTGTACTAAAGACTTTAATACAAGGTGTAAACGGACCCTTCACGAAGCCGTCGACCAAGCATTCTGTATATCAAACTAAGTAACTCTGCGCAAAAATTGTTGCTGGGAAACGACTTTTTTTTGGTCTCAAAATTTTGGTTTTCGGTAGCACTCAATGTAACGCATTCAAAACATTGTGCTGATGGATGCATTGAATGTTACAAGGGTCATGGAGGTACATATATCAATTAAAGTTATAACATTAAAACTTTATATATTTTTTTTTAAAGTGTGAAAGTTTTGACCTTCAATGTCTACGTAACTAGAGAGATATTGACCAGTTATTGCGATTTTTTTATTTGTTCTAGACTATGGTCTAGACTCTAGAACAAATAAATGCACTTCGGCTTCGATAAGGGTCTTTTTACACCTTGTATAAGGAAGTGACTGAAATTCCCTTTCTTTCCGACACTAGAGAATTCCTACATTATTGTTTAAATATTATTGCAATGCTGTAATTACAATTCTCGCCTCCGAGCTGAGCTTGAGCCTTTACTTGGGGTTTCATTTAGGTGTCAGTATAAACCCGGGCCGACCTTTAGTCTTGTAAAAGTCGCTTTACCAATTCGTTTTTCTTTAAGATGATGTTTAAAAGATATCACCGTAAAAAAAATAAACATTTGTAGAAAAAGTGACTTTAAGAATTTCAGTTCTAGGATTTTTTCCATTTTCTTCTCTTATCCTGATTATGCACATTATTGTCAAAAAAAAAATCATCAAAATATCTGTTAAAATTACCTTGCTTCTGTTTCTCGGGTCCCTGAAGTCTTCCTTGGATGTCTTCCGCCGCTTGTCCTTCAGGATCATACGAGCTGCCGCGAACGCCATTTTGAAGTTTAGCCTTAGCCTCTTCACTTTAGGTTTCCCAAAACACTTTAGGAGCAACCAATCCTTTAGAAGCGTCCTATACTTTGGTAAGTCCCCAACACTTTAATAGGTCCCCAACACTATATTGACCCCCAACACTTTAGAAAGTTCCCACTCGAGGAGTCCCCAACACTTAAGGAGTTATCACTTTATTTAAGGGGTTAATAGAACTGAGTCACAGACTTATAATTTTAAATTGACAAATTTAATTGCTTTTAAATTTCTTTTTTTTAATCACAAATTTTATTCTAATTAGGTCGATATTTTACTTTAATATCGATATTCTTTGACTTGATTTTGAAAACTTAACAGTTATTGCCTTTTTCGTTGTTTTTTTTTCCAACGACAACAATTTTTTATTAAGTATCAACGAATTATTTAACACTATAATTGAACTTATTTAATTGAAGATCACTCTTTAACTGCAATTGGAAAATTGTGGTTCATTGTGGTTCCTTAGTTATTGATGTCGAGAATGTATAGATAATGCCAGAATGCAGGATAATTTTGTCGAATATTATACTATGTTTCACTTTTTGATTTCAAACCATCGTAAATAGTACTGGCTACATTTTTTTTTTTCATTTTTCCTTTCGCAGGCCTGCTTGTAGAAATTTCTTTAGAAATAAGCTGTACCTTTCTACTATAACTTATGTTATGATGTTTCCTTAGTATAAAACATAGTCGCTTCCCGCTGTCTGTCTGTCCCTATGTATGCTTAGATCTTTAAAACTACGCAACGGATTTTGATGCTATATAGATGGAGTGAATCAAGAGGAAGGTTTATATGTATAATACATGCATATTATAGTAGAGAAAACATTAGTATCTACATTGCACCCGTGCGAAACTGGGGCGGGTCACTAGTAAATAATAAATTAAAAAATCGTCTTTTTCACTCGATATTTAAGTGTCGTCCGTAACAGCACACAAAAGCTCAACAAAATTATAATTTTCTTTTATGAATCATACCTTTTTCACTAAGATAAAGTTACGTAGATTGTCTAAATGTCTAGACTTTCTTCAATAAATAGGCAGTTAAAAAGTCGGTCTTTAACAAAGACTCTTGTGGCATTGTTCGATAAGAGGGAGGAATTATATTAGAGTATCCGTTTGATCTCTCTATTGTCAAATGGGTTATTTATTTTCTAATGACCATTTTTACAAGGATTTGCTGGAAATTTAAGATTTAAGTAATTTTCTCCTTCAGAAGTGAGCTTGTTCTAAAGGTGCTTGCTCTGAAGGCGTGCAAGCCGTAGTGCCAAAGCCGCGATGGTAAAATCGCAATGGCAGACGGTACTGACACGACTTTCTATGTAAAACCGGCCATAGAAGATAGGCTATACATGGCAGTTTTAAATGTGCAAGTAAAACCTTCATGCAAAACCAAGTCTCATAGAGGACATATACGTAACAGTAAGTCTGTCGGTTGGCTCATTTACAAGCTTGACATAACTGGCAACACACGACGATTTAGTTGCTCTAGTGGGTTATTTTTTATTTTATTACTTGTTATAAAAATTTAAAACAAATGAAAATTGAGAGCTGTGCATGCAACCTACAACGCACGCTCATTTCTGGATGCGCAGTCGAAAAAATATCTATTTCAAAATTCTCTAGGTGGCATGATTGTACATGCCAGGATAATTATACAGTTTTCTGCTACAAATGTTCATGCATGCCTGTACATTGTGACTGTACCTATAGGCAAAATTGCACATGCATAACCTATCGTCTATGGCGTCTGAGTTAATGAAATGCGATTGGAAGCCTCCGAAATTGTACTCAATACAAAACGAGCTTATAGTACGCTATTGTTTGTACTGCCAATCATCTACGTTAGATATAATTGTAACATCACCTTTTCATGAATATTGTCTCTTGATAATTGAAAAGAACAGTGCTTAATAAATTCAAAACATTCGAGTCTATTCAATCTATTCAGTACGTCTGAATAAAGCGCATTTTCAGCTGCACATTTCGTTTACAAGCATACTTCATAACGAACAACAGAAATTGTTCTCTCAGTACTCTCTAGAAATGGCATAAAAGAACAAAAAAAACTTGTTTCAGAAGCTGAACATCAATTGTGATATGAGCACTCTTACATATTATGAGATATAACTTCATGTAACCCTACATTCAGTATTGTAACAACGTCACAGTATAAACATAACCAGTGAACCAATGAGGCCGTTTTGGCAAACGAGGAAAACGTGAGTTTTGAGTATGAATATGGATGGCTGTAAGAGTAGAGGAAGACCAAAGAAACGATGAATAGACTGTGTTAAGATTGATAATTATATGGATAGAAAGGAGGTGACAGCTGAAATGACGAGTAATAGAGAAGTATGGAAAAAGAAGACATATTGCCGACCCCAAATAAATTGGGCAAGATTATGATGAGATGCACCTGTAAAGTTATCGACAGATTTTTTTTTATGTTTTACAATATACAAAATGTAATCACTGTTGTCTCGTTGCAATAACCCTGACTTACATTAACCTATTACTTATTTGAAGCATACTTAGAAAATCTATGTGTGAGCCGATTTAGACCATTCGTTCCCAGTTGAATTACTGTATGTTCATACTCACATGTCTACTGTGACAACAACGCTGAGACTCTTCACGACAAGTGCCCTTGTCGCATCAAACTACTCACATAAACTCAACAAAGAAAATTCCACCTTATCTTTTCGCGATCAGAGTTGGAATTTCAGCGTGTTCTCGAATGATAAAGTTATGCAATATTAAGGGCTGTTAAGTTTAAATTATTTAGTTTATTCGCAGTTCGGGCTGTCGCTTCTGACTTAAGTGTGGATTTCAAGGTAATGTGGTGTTTCTGTGATGTTATGTGGTTAGTTTTTATGGTTTGATCTTTGTTAGGGAAGGTACCTGTTACAAGTAACGAATTTTTAGATTTAGATTTACGGTAGTTGAGTCTTAGGAATGCTTGGAGACACTATTTGTATGGATCACTCTCAAAAAAAGTCAAGAAGTGAGTGTTTGCCCTACTCTAGTAATTTATCCTACAAACCGCCAGACCCGGAACACCTGTAGGCCATAAAAATATTTGTGACATGCGGGAATCAAACCCGCGACACGCAAAACAGTAGCCAATCGTTCTGCCACTGCGTCAACCGTGCCGTATCTCTTATCATTTGTTCACTACTGGAACTGATGGACTCTACTGAAGGCGCCAAAGACGTATGTAGTCCAGTTCTGGGCCGACTAAATTTAATTACCTTTGCCATAAAGCTCAGTCTCGCTATGTTAGCTT
This sequence comes from Standfussiana lucernea, assembly GCA_964057025.1. Taxonomy (NCBI): domain Eukaryota; kingdom Metazoa; phylum Arthropoda; class Insecta; order Lepidoptera; family Noctuidae; genus Standfussiana; species Standfussiana lucernea. The sequence goes on from OZ059795.1 coordinate 3,544,900, forward strand.
TAAGGGATATTTTGAGATAAAAATGTGTTCTTTAGAAAGGTCAAGTAATACCGCAGTACTCATAAGTACTTATAGCGACATAAACAACCCTTAAATAAGGATAGGATCAAACAAGATCGTGGTACATGTTTATTAGTAACTTCAAGTGGCTCTAATTACAAAATATACATAACATCATCACGTCCTCCGCCTGACCCTTCGGGGATTGCAGGCGTGATGATAAATGTGGATATACTACAAGACTACTGGGTACACCTGTACCCAGTAGTCTTGTAGTACATCCACATTTCGCCAGTTATGTTTTAAGTCCCATGTAATAGGGGGCGAGCCTATTACAATAAACCGGCACAAATCCAGACTCCATGGCTGCTACTTGGGAATTCCTGATGGAAAAATCCAATAACGGTTGCCTGACCTGGGCATCGAACCCAGGCCCTCATGCTCAGCAGTCGCGTTTACGACCAGTCCACCAATGAGGCAGTCAAAATAAATACATAAATACATAAATTCACACCTTTTGCACAAAAACAACAGAACACCATCTGATACGATCCCCGCATTTCGCCTCGTCTACATTCATACATCCGGTCAAACTCAAACTCAAAGCATTTATTTCAATTTGACCATTACAGGCACTTTTGAATGTCAAAACACAAAAAAATAAACTAAGCTACAGTCCCTGTCACAGGGCATAATAACTTGTGAAAGTACTGTAGTTGCCCATTCGAAAGCGTAGATCCTATGGAGAAGAATGGGCAAGAAACTCCATGGACACTCTTTTAAATCAATATGTTTTTACAAAATCTTGGTAACATCATTCATGTCGAGATTATACATACATGTGAGAACGATGTAGAAAGACGTGCGAGTAAGAGCGTCCAGAGTAAAAAGATAAAATCAACAATTCAAAAATACAATAATCCATGGCAGCTGCGAGATGACCAGTCCCTACTGACAGCGCCCGTTCACGAACATGACGCATGGATCAGCCATCATTCAACTCAACCATTTTGAAGGGAACTACACGGACACTGGCTAAAATAATTAAAAAGTACAAAATCTGCTTACTTCCCCAATTAAATCAAAGCGTGAAGATAAACCTGGCAGATCTAAAACACACAGCCCGAACTGGTAGAGCCACGTCAATTACTGCCGTTAGCAACAAAATCGATGGAACGCACGAATTGTGTGCAACTTACAATCGATAAGGGTTGGTGTATGCTAGAGGTACGTACGTATAACATCACTCCAAGTTTTCCCCAAAGGATTAGGCAGTGATGTACCTAAAAATACACCCACATTCTGCCAGTTATGTTTAAGTCTTATGTAATAGGTTGCGAGCATATTGCCATCAGCCGGCCACAAATCCAGACTCCGTAGCTGCCACTGAGAAATTCCTCAGGTAAAAACCCAATAACACTTTACCAGACCCGGGAATCATGCTCAGTAGACGCGTTTGCGACAACTAGACAATGATTAATACCACTTAAACGAGGGCAGTTATAAAGGGGTTAATTACACAGCGGTCATTTTGCGATTATTTTTGCATAACGCCATCCTTAATTAATATTAAATTGCATTTACTGATATTACTATGTAAACTTAGTTCTTGATGGATGGTCTCTCCTAACGAAAGAAGAAGAAGAAGCCATGAGTCATCATCTGCCTAGCCACGTTGATATCGGCTTCCAGTCTAACCGGATGCTGCTGAATACCAGTTGTTAACACGGAGCGACTGCCTATCTGACCTCCACAACCCAGTTACCCCTTGCTAGGTCTGGTTATCAGACTTTCAGGATTTAGACTACTCGAAACGACTGTTAAAGATCTACAAATCCCAGCCGGGACTGCTCACGCGCACTGCTCTCCGGAGCATGGAGAGAACTCGGTATGTAATGGCTGGTCTCCCATCCACGGACCATCCTCAGCAAGAACTGCTGAACCTTGAAGATCAACCCGTGCGGCTGTTATTATATAGCCCCCAAAAAAAGCTATGAATGGTATGAGGTAAACTATTAATACTATTATTGTAGTAATTTTTTTAGTCTCTTCGTCCGCATCAAAAATGTTTTACAAAGCGCTCCAGCGCTGCATCGCTAGCGAGTCGACATTTTCAATCAGCGCTTCACACCAGCGAATAAAAGCTAAAAAACTATTTTTACAGAATCTCTATTTGAAAGAGAACATGAAAGGATGAACAAACAAAAAATGAGAATGGGATTACTTGCTTTATTGAAAAACAGATAGAAGCGTATTTGTTTAGTTATATGTGGTGTGTTGTTGACCCTACCCTGCATTTTGTCGAGTTTTGTGAATATAAGTGTAGCAGCTGTTTTTTTTTGCGAATTCCGAGTTAATCCCGTAGTGAAAGTTGTAATGTTGAGTACAATGATCCCTTCAGAAATTTGCTTGTTTAAATTATTTTAGTCACTTAAATTATCATTAACACTGAAAACTGTATATTTACCATGTTTACTATTTGTTCGAAAAACGAACAAGAGAGGGTAGACCGATTTTCCTGCTCATAAACAGTACCCACCCGCAATAGTAGTGGAGAACTTAAGTATGCCTATATTGTAGATGTAATTATAATTGAATGTCTAATAAAGTGATGTAATTTTCATTGTGATAATTGTATATTGAAAAAGGAAAATAAATAATTGGATAATTTAAATGACTGAAAATTTGAAATTTGTGTAACTGTGACTGTTATTTAATGTATAAGTGTAAAATTTAAAAAATCATTGATTTAATAATAATGTTTGTACCTTAAAGATATTTGCACGCCATGAGAAATGGCAGGCATGTCGTGAGCCAATCTTATTTAAGATCTTGCATGCATGTGTTATTTTAATTCTGTATGTATACACATGTTTGAGCAAATAAAATTTCTTATTCTTAATAACTTCAGTTAATCCATGATCATGGTGCTTGCAACAGCGCCGAAATATCGGGATTAAAAAAAAGTTAACATGGTAAACATCCCAATTTCAGTGTTAATGATAACTTTAACATGTTTATTACTTGCTCAAAACCTGTAGACCAATTACAGGCTGGTATTAATTTCACAAAAAAAAAATCACTGCCATTAAATCGCTGAGTAAAATAACAACACATGTTCAGTATATTAAATTGTTTGTACGTTGCCACACGCCTCGACTTTATCCAATTAGGAACATGCGGGTAGCGACCTTCGTCGCGACGCCGCCGGGTCACAACCTCAGATGGCGTACCATGACGTGTTAAAGCAGGAATATTTTAGTATTATTCCAATGTGGGAAAGAGATGGCTCTAGACATCATGTATAGCTGTCTCTTTCCCACATTGGAATGACATTAAAACATTCCTGCTTTAAGACGCCATGGTAGGCCAATAGGCAAGACAACTTGCGTCAAAGTGCGAGTGAGGAGTACGTCGACGTCTGTAATCTGAGGAACACGTGGTTAAATAATAAAAGCCGCTCGGGTCGATCTTCAGGTTAAGCAGCGCTTACCTACATAGGTCCGTGGATGAGCGGCCACCCATTAGGTAAATACCGAGTTTCCTCCGTGCCTCTGAAAGCACGTTGAACCGTTGGTCCCGGCTGTCAATTATAGATCATTGACAGTCGTTACAGGTAGTCAGTGGCTTGAATGTCTGACAACCAGTCTTACCAAGGGGTATCGTATTACCCAGTACTCACTGGGTTGCGGAGGTCAGTAAACAGTAGCTCCATGTAAAATACTGGTATGCAGCTGCATCCGGTTAGACTGGAAGCCGACCTCAACGTGGTTGGAAAAATGCTTGGCAGATGATAAGTGTGAGTGTAGTGTTGTGGTGTCTTGCTCTACAGCCCGACTCACATTGGTCAAGTGTTTAGCTAAGTAAATAAGTACAGTGAGTTAGGACAGTAGCGAGTAAACAGGCACTGTCTAGGTGCTCGCTGCTCGCCACTGTCCTTGACCAATGTAAATCTGGCTTTAAGGCTCACTGCGTCTAGACTGCGGATGGGTTGCGGACGGCCGGACTTTGACAGATAATGTCCTGAAATATCTGTCAAAGCCTCCGCCGTAGCGAGTTTGGAGTCCGGTCCGGTCCATACATTATCCACACATTATAGCATGATGCGATCGATCAAGACATTAATTTGCATTTGGTTATTGAGTAGCAGTTTGTTGCGAAAAGATATAAGTATCCTGAGATTTATAGCTAAGATCTATGTGGTTCTTCTTGTCCTTAGCGTGTCGATGACAATTCAAATTGAGTCAGCCCAAAATTTGGCAACGACGTATGTGGTAGATGTTGATCAAAGCTTTGGACGCTACCTGCAGCAATATCTTGTAAATCTACAATGTCGGTGTAGCAACACGTGGGTCGCTTAGCCAGTAACTCGTGGCTAAGCAGCAAGGGTTAAAAGACACATGCAATCATGCTTACAACATTGTCGTGACCATTTCTACTCTGTGTTTATTTATTTATTTTATGACAGATCGCTTCACAACTGACAGTACATAAACATAAAATTATTATACTAAAAATTACGACAATTACGAATTACCCAGAAAAATAATAAGATAATCAAAGAGTGACTCTAATTAATTGTCGTTAAAGTTTATAGTGTGTATCTATGTGCGTGTGGGTATCTATACGGTGTGGGTGAGATTTTGGGCTAATTTCACATTTTTTGAGGATCACACGCAATATGGTTCTCACATTTATGCGACTGCGGTGAAGCCCAAAGGGAGGGCAATTATAAAACTAAGCTAAATAAATGATGACAAATATTCACAACTCGGTCCGCATGTTATCACACAAAGTAGGCCATTGTTATCCCCAGGTGGGAACGACAAAATACAAGTTGAAAATATGCTTCATGTATGTTAAATTAGACGACATTGTTGCCATCGCGGGAATATCCTGGATGAGGCTGGCACAGGAGCTTGGGACTTGGCACAGGCAGAGAGAGGCCCATAACCCGCCTTCCCGGAAGTCGGGCTGTGGATGGTGATGATGAAGTTAAATCTGCTTGAGTTTGGGCCGATACCGACAGTTTTCACTTAAATTAGGTGATATCTAAATTAATGCCTAAATATAATTGCACTGTTAGAATTTCATCGGCGCTGAGCGTTGAAAATTTATTCATATACATAGTTGTAGCTTTTTCAAACGAGCAGGCCTCAATGAAACTTGCATCACTATTATCATGTTTACGATGAACAATAAAAATATATATCTTGAACATAAAACATAAGGAAATAATCAGAATAATGCACACTTCTGTAGATTTCAGTCCCCTCTATTACAAGTCAGTGCAATAAAAGGACGCCACGCTGTCTCGTGTGTTTAATTAACTAAGCCCGCGGTTTCACTTAGTCAAAGAATTCTGGTAAAGTAGGAAATTTTATTGCAAGCCTGCTGAAAGAATTCTCTACTGAAATAAGCAGTACCTTTGTGCTCCTTTATAGGTATATCTTAATTTCTGTTTAAGTGTTTTGTGTGTACATAAATAGATAAGTAAATTGATTGTATTATTTTGTAAGTTTGCATGTTGTCAAATAATCAAATATCTGTCAAAGTTCATCTCAGATATTGTGAGCCATGAGGTGCCTTCCGCCTCGCCTTCGCGATTGCTAGGCATGATCCTGGATCCTGGGTTCGATTCCCGGGTCGGGCTTATTGAACTTAAACATAACTGGCAACATGTGGGTGTACTGTTACGTACACCTCTGCCTAACCCTTTGGGCATTATAGGCGTGATGTTAAGGGTAGGTAGTAGGTAAAAAGGTAAGTTACCCTAATTTTAAAAATAACATAACATCTCGCCTATATGTATACCCCGAAGGCTTAGTAGGCCATTAGTGGCCTAATGATATCCCAATCAAATTAGTATATAAATTAACTACTAAATAACAAACATACGTCTTAACATGCAAACACACAAATTGCATGTATAATATTACAGTCATTTCACACAATGACAGAGAAGGGAAGATCGTCTTTTATTACAAGTCGGTGCAATAAAATGCCGCCAGGCCGTCGCGTTGGTATTACTCGATTACAATAAAGCCCTTGCTTGATTAGAAACGTAAACAAGTTTGATTTCTTGCATTTCTTGTTCTTCGATAAAAGTGTGACGTTATTCTTCTGAAAAAACTCCTATTGATGCTTTTTCTGTGTTATATATGTTATATATTATGTAGACGGAGCAAAAAGAAATAGATATTTTTACCCTCAATGTAACTTTGATAATGTGTTGTGAGTCTCTGATGCTCTCTGCGTGAGCATGTGTGTGTATTGTGATTGTGTGTTTTAGGTTAGGAGCTTGTAATTGGATTCATTACTAAGAATTTTACACTACATATGTATATACCTATTAATGAAACATGCTATTTCAAGATCGTTAAACTCGCTTTTAAAGGCAACTTGAAAATTTAAATTGTGTAAAATAATTAGAGAACTGGCTTTTTGGCTTCACTCTGCTAGTTTTTGTCTGTGTTACAAAGCTTTTTTCTATAACATGCCTCGTTATTTAAAATCTGTTTGAAGTCAAAATAATTTTACCCTCTTTCTAACATTGCTTCTCCTTCTTTTTATTTTATCCATCAAATGGATCTATTTAAGACCCCATTTTGTATCACCGTTATTTTATATTTAAATTCATAATTAAAATAGTTTAAATAATAATAAAAAAATTGTAAATCTATCTAAAACAAAACTGCGACTTTTTAAGTCAGATTGACTTGTAAAAATTCGGCTCACAAGCAGTGTCCGAGGCCACAGGACTTATCAACGCCGTGTTGGCTCGTCGCCCAGTCAGGTCCATTTGTTACTTGCATAATAAAATAAGAGATAAAGCACTTTGCCAGCGTTTTTTCAAGTTTGTAAACAAAACGAAGATATATTGTCTATGCTGCGCGTTTTGTTTCCTGATCGTAGACTATGATAGTCACTCTTGCTTGACAAAATAATATACAAGGTGGAAGGGGGACACTGACGCACAAACGCTTACCAAGTATTTATTTTTTATAAAAACAGCTTTTACCTACAAAAGTGCAATACGTTCAAAATTTATGCAATAGCAGATTTTTTATTAAATTACCGATGAAAAATATATTTTAGTGAGTCTTATATTATTCGAACGCGATTAGTTTTCCAAATAAATGAGTACTTCCTAAGACTTCCAGCACCATAATTGCGTAACACATTTTTACAACCGAATTCCGAAATATTTTGAAGGAATTCGTAAAAAATTGCTTTATAATGTTTAAAAAAGACAGCGTAAACGCATAATTGTTGATTTGTCCAAATGACATTAGGAATGCGAGTAATAACCAACCACCAGTAATTAACCCACAGAGCATACATTAAAAATAATTGATGCAATATTTCGTAAAAACAAGAAGAAAGTAAGTAAGCTGTCCGGGTTAATTTCGGATCCGGATATAATTTAGTTAGAACCGTAGTTGCGTGTTACAGGGACCTAGCCAGATCTAACGGCTGTAATAATGGGGCAAACAAAACTACCCGCCCGGAATTGGGACCTGTGGGTTATCATGTCGGATTGATTGAAAAAAGGAAACATCAAGTACGAAAGGATTTATGAACAAGGCCAATAAATTAATCTAAAATTTATCGAATTAGCCTATATAATTTTAAACAGTCGCTGATCTTTTCCCAACTATGTATGGTCGGCTTTCTGTCTAACCGAAGTCGTTCTTCATATAATGAAATAATATTAAACTTACATAAATATAAAGATATCTATCTCTATTATTTCGTAAACCATGCGAAGCAGGGACGGGTCGCTAGTAACTTCCTAAATATAAATCACACTCGGGGAACTTAACAACATATAAAATTCGCTTCTATTTATAGTACAGCCAATATTTCGACTACTTAACCTAATGCTTCCAGTTACGAACCGGCCAGCTCCCATTACGTTCACCAACTAAAACATTTGACGATCAATTAAATGGTGAGCCATTTCCCGTGTCCGCGAGTGTACTACATCATAATGGTGGTCAGTAGACTGCGTCGCAGAGCTATCTCGTATCTTATAATGGATCTAGATATGTGTTTGACATGTGGATTGGATGTAGTGGAGTTGTCGATGACTGTACTGGACTTTATGGTTGGCTTTATCATCTTTTGCTAAAACATGAAGATTCTGTCTGTTGGATACAGCAGTAACAGATAGTGTTCTATTGTTTCAGCCTACCCCCGTGGAAAAGGGGTGAGCTTATGTGTGTATTTATGTTTGTAACATCACGCTACGTTGTTGTGTTAAACTAATTAGCTTGCTGCTCTTATGTTACCTAGATAAATGTGTATCTGTGTTCTTTATTATGTATACCATACGAATTTCAAATGAAAAGAAAGATGCAAAGTCAGAGGTAAAATAGTTATGAAAGGATTAAACATACAATGGCTTTTTTAGCCTATTAAATATTACTCTTTATTGATTTTATTTATTTCCTTTACACATTGTTTAACATTTTTAAATATTTCTTAACAAAACATACAAAAAAAAAAATTTAAAAATATAAAAAATAGCCCACCGGTATCGGGAACAGGGTTCAAGCTACTGGCGGTCAGGGCTCCAGAGAGAGGAACCTCCTAACAATACGAGCCGTCTTCAGGAGAATTGCTTTCTGAATCAAGCCCTTGATCCAGCTGCCTAACGAGAGCCTCCTCAGGTATTGGTCGAAGCTCTTGGCAATTAAGCCATTGGCTGAAACGACTATGGGCACAATGATCGCTGAGTTCACATCCCACATGTCGACGACCTCGCGAGCCAAGTCAAGGTTATTATTATATTGTTATGTTTCATGAATAGATTAGGTCTTTCACTCGGTTATATATGTACAATGATATAGCAATCAATTCATAAGGCAGTATACGTGTGTAAGGCATCAACGGATTACATACATGATTGTCATGTTTTTGATTTTTTCTCTGTATGTAGGGGTTTTTATAAGTTTTTCAATTTACTCACAGTGAAAAACTTCCGACATCCTATGTCAATGCAGTATTTATTTTCCAATCTCATATCTCAAAAAGAACCTCAGCAGACAGGATGTTCCTGACATTTTATAGATTGCGTGAAAAACTTTCTATCGACACAGGGTCGGGGTGAAACTTTGAACGCGTGAATTTCAGTAAAAACAAGTTTTAGGATTCCAAAAGTTATGATTGGTTTCCAATAAATTCGTTGATTGCAAGAAATGTTTATGTCGTATCGGAAATATGATTATCAACCACAATATTTGGGTAGATTTTGTGAGTAAAATATCCACATTAATGACATTGGAAATTCCAGTTTTTTTTTCTAGGTTTTTTTTTCTGGGTCAGTATGGATGGCGGAGAACAGTGTGCAAAAACGTAGCTTCCGAGAGGCATATCTAAAAATGGGTTTCGATTTATGCTGAGTTCATTGATTGACGATTAATTCTTGGTTTGTTCGAAAAAGTTTAATCGTAGTTGTAGATGTTCTTCTTTTTCTAACTTTAATTTAAGGACAACCACACCAATCTAACGGTAAAAATGTCGTCAAAGCATTTTCCGTTTCATTAATCCTTCAGCTCAAATGAAAGTCAACACAAAACCACAACTCCTCTTTCAAACGACTCTTCATTTCAAGCCGTGTCCAGCCTGTTCCGGTATCGGATAGAAACCGTATTGAATGGGACACGCGGGCGGCAATTACGTAAATGGGCCGAGACCTGAATGGTTTCAGAACGACGAAGCGACAAATGCATGAGTACGGATCGAGGTTTAATGTTTTGCAGGTTTATGCTAGCTTGCAAAGTTAGCCGCAGTTGCAACTTCGCGTTCGGGCTGCTAATAATAAAGAGATTTTTTTATTCGCTACGCCATATGATGTCGTTTATTTTGCGTTCAGTTTTCAGTGGATTTGAATCATAGCTTCTACTTTCTGACTAGATGCATGACCAACCGTCATATTTTTGACATAATTATGTAGTCCTCATTTTAAATTGACCTTATTTAGAGTTCCATGTGATTTGGGGTCGGCGCAACACATTTTTTTCTTCCATTCTCCCCTGTCAATCATCACGATATCATTAACTCCTTTTTCCTTCATATCATTCCTCACACAATCCATCCATCTTTTCTTTAGTATTCCTCTCCCAGAGGAAACTAAATGAAACCTGTAAACAACCTGTCGTGCCAGCATTGCTTTAAAGTTGTCTTCTTGTTAACGCTACTTGCAAGTTGTCAACTTTATCTTGGAACATAGTTAAAACTCTTCCGCCCGATATCTTATGGTTGTATCGATGTCTTGTGTGTGTGTTTGTGATAAGGGTTTAAAACTTCCTGATTCTTTTTATGTGCTTACCTATTTAATGGGCTTTAATATAGGAGACCTGAAGATTCTAAATGAAAAGAACCAAAGCAAAGATTTTTAGAACATCCTACTTGCAGTTACCGACTGACATCATAATTACATACATTGCCAAGAATTTTCTTAAGCTTCTAATCTTAAATAATTAAGTTCAGTTCACTAGTTCTGTCCTCAGAAGTTAATTTTATTCAACTCGTTTCTTGTGCAAACTTACAGTCCAACGGGCCAAGTTTGCGTCAAGAATTTAGTGCTAAGTCAACTTGGCAATTAGAAACTTGGCTTAATTTGCGATCCCACACATCTGTGGGATTCATAGTTGCAAGATTACTTCAACTTGCATCGTGAAACTTTTGTTTTCTGATACACGCTATTAATATATTAAACTATGCTGAAAAGAAGAAAAGTTGAGGCATTCATCAACATCTGCCTAGCCTTTTCCCAACTATGTTGGGGTCGGCTTTCAGTCTAACCCGATGCAGCTGAATACCAACACGAAGTGTACCTGCGCATGCGATAATGGTTTGGAATGCAAGACCCCACCACAACCACCAACTTTGGTGCAAACGGAGCCAAAAAAACTCGTTCACTCTTTAAAGCATTACAAAACTTCTTATTTTTAAGCTTTAATTCCCTCAGTCTCGGCAAAAATAAAAAAAAGGTTTTAGCCAACAAAAAATAAAGCAAGATAAATATCTTGGCCCAGTTTATGTGGCAGCCCTGACGAGGTTATGTCACTTATGTCAAGTCGACAGGGGTGACAACTCGAGTCTTTGTTTACTACCTACTACTACAAATACGCTGTATCTGCTGGGTTATATTGCAGTCAGTATTTCAACAACTTTTTAGGAGTGTGTGATGTAAAGTGAAACATTTTTTGAACTGTTCGTTTTTTTTTTATCAAAAAAAAAACATGCAGGAAGTAAAAAGTGAAGCTTAGCAAAGTAATTCTCCCTGTTTTCATTAAATATAGATTTATTTTATTTCCCGCAAAACTTTTATGATTCCAATATAAAATAAAACAGATTTCGGATTTCAGCGTTGACGCTACCTTTCTTCTGTGATTTATATGGGTATACAACATCTATGTGATTTTCTTGAATAATTCGAGTTGCTACGAACCTTACTTATTCCTGATTTATTTTTACTTGTGAATACAACAACAACAACATAACACAACAACATCAACAACACATCATCACTCATCATCATTAACATTGTTCCGAAACCATAGAGCTCAATACTAAATTCGATTTGACCGAAAAAGTTTGAAATTGACAGCTGTCAGTTCGAATAGAGAAGTGAATTTTAAACCAGCCAGCAGCTGCTAATGGCCGTGCAGAATATCGTTTCGCATTTCAAATTTAATTAATGTAAATTGTACGCGGCAAACATGATAGGATTACGTCATGCGAGTCAAATAAATAGGTAACTGTAGAGTAGTTCGTTTACAAGCCACTTTTCTAGGTAATTCGCTGGTACTGGTGAAAATGGACGGGTATTTTCTGCACTGTTGCTACTTCTAGGAAATTCTGAACGGAGAGGTGTATAAATACGGGCTTTTACCAGAATTGTGTTTGAAAAGGTTTTCACTGGAAAACATCCAAATAAAACGGGTTAATTATTTAAGTTTCAGTCCATTGAACAGTCCAAGGGCTATTTTTAACCCACTTCACTTTAACTGTTTAAATATTTATTGAAAATATCGATTTTTCTCTTGTTATACTGCAATACAACTGAATTGATGGATTTGTAACACCAACTCAATTATATTGCATTTTTACAACTGTTTATTAATCCAAAATCAACCACATGTTTGGAAAAAATCCACATAATTGTGGTATCAACATTTGCAATTCATTGCGAGTGAAACAGAAAACAATCGTAAAAATATAACAATTTGACCGCACACAGCTAAAGTGGAAACCAACCTTCAAATAATCAGAACCATGACCCGACGATTGTAGCCACAATTTCCTTCATAACCACCGAATGGCCGACCCCAATTGGACATTCATTCATCAATGCAAAATTGGACCTTTGTATAGTCCGCCAAATAGTTTGGTGTGCAGGCAAAAAAAAAGCGTGTTTAAAATTTCAGCGTTTCATACTAGGCCTTGTGTCTAGCCAAAAAGAAAAGTCGCGAGATTTCAAAGTGATTTCTTAAATGATCGTGTAAATGAGAATGTTACGTAATTTGTGTGTTTCAGACATTTATCTTTACAATAACTTTTAAACAAACGACATATCTCAACGGACAAGCTCTTTTAAATACAATTCGTCGTAGTATCAGGTAATGAGAGTTTTGCTTAGCATGCACACTAAATAAAAAACCTTAATCTTGAACCCGAGGCTAAGCATTGCCATACAACGTGGCAATGCTGCCAGTTTCTTGAGCACATTACAAGTTGACAGCGTTGAGGAGGCGTTTTTGATTCCATATTTTAGTTTTCTTACTTTAGGTATTTTTTAAATTTGTTAAGGTATATTAGTTACATAAACTTCCATGTTACTTGTTATGTTTTACAAATGAAAAGTCCTGTACACTTTTCTATTTCGTCAACAGTACTTAACCCGTCGCGTGGCGTTTGAATCGCGAATATTAGAGAAGGGTCCGAAGTCCGGTCCAACCCTTCCGTGCCCAAGCGTTACTTTATTGTTATCTTTATTGGTACCAGCCGAAGCACTTATGATTCTAGGCCGAGTTTCTTTGGCTACGATTTCTTACGCTCAATCTTATTGTTTGCGCAGCAGAATCGGAGAAATATTTCTTTACCTATTTGGGACTGTAAGATAAATGACTTTTCTTTTAGTTCAGCTTTCTTCTGGCTTTCTTTCGAAGTCTGATTTGGTGATTTAGGGCTTCAATGTGTTTTTCTGTCACATGTCGTAGAGATTTTTCAGTATTGTCTATATGTTATTAGTGTATGGCTAAGCCACATGTAGATTATTGTTTCTATGTAAATATTAACTATCGGTTTCTTCTCTAACCCAATTTTGATTTGAATAATTCCCTGAAATTTAACGCACAGCCTAAACAGCTAGATTTAGAACCATGTAATTAAATATATTATATTGTTTTACGAAAACGATCGATAACCTAAAAGAAATTGCGAAATTGATACTTGACAAGGATTTGTGTGTGATACGATAACTAAAAATGGTAAAATAAAAACTTTTTTGCAAAAAAATAACCGACTTCCAAAAAAAAAAAACTAAAAAAGTGAAAAATAACTATACTTTCGGAAGTCGGTGACTATTGCTTGTTTCATTTACTTTTTTGGCATCGACTTCCGAAAGTAAAGTTAGTACACACAAATCCTTGTCAAGTATCAATTTCGCAATTTCTTTTACTTGGATGACATATTTTTTCCAGCTATTTTGATTTAAAAACTAAACTACTAAACTGATTTTGATGAAATTTATATGGGACCAATCGGGAAGTATATCCTTTCAGATAAAAGAAGAATTTTTTAAATCGGTTCATAAATGACGAAGATATGAGGTAACAAACACAAAAAAAACAACCGAATTGAGAAGCTCCTCCTTTTTTTGAAAACAAAATAGCTAATCATTTTACCCACTCTCTTATCGTTATCACAACACAACAAACAACTTGTAACCTTGCACGATAAAACCTCGGCCATTAACATAACACCACACACTACATAATTTACCCACATTACCGTGTCAACATGAATAAACATTTCAACAACGTTAGCACAAGACAAACGCATAACACGCTTAAGGCAGCGCGTAGACTTAAGACAAAACTGTCTTAGCTAGATGAAAGACTTTTACCATAATACCATCGCATGACGCCTGTAGGCCCCGAAGGGTTAAGCAGAGATGTGTTTAATGGTAAACCTAAATTAATTTCACCAGTTTTGTTGTTTATTTTTCGAAAAATAAAAAACAAAGTTTCAAGTTTCGTTAAAGTCCCATGTTAAAAAGGGCGAGTCTATTGCCATCAACCGGGCAAGAATCCAGACTCCCTGGCTGCTACTGAGAAATTCCTGATGGAAAATTCCAATAACACTTATCCAACTTGGAAATTGATCTCAAGATCTCTTGCTCAGAAGTTTATTTATTTATTTAACACTTCAAGGCATTAATGCATAGCAGTTGGAAGTATTCCCACTTGAGCACCGATTTAAAGAGCACCAATGCTTAGACCACTAAAGATATTCCCATTTAAGCACCCATCAATATGCATATATTATGAAGCTTGGTGTTCAATCAGGAATACCTTTGGTGTTCTAAGCATTGGTGCTCTTAAAATCGGTGCTCAAATGAGAATACTTCCCGGTCATTAGACAAACGACAAAAAAGCTTTGACGTGCACGAATTTCGTCTACAGCATGCAGAACAGTCCTGTATTCGATGTGCGCCCTCTCTAACCATGACAAACGAGGACCACGCGCAACATAATAAAGTCAGATAATCTCAACGCTATGACAAGTCCCAAGGCGGTAACTTCTCATGCAAATGATGCTGTATTCCCCACGGAAGGGACGAAACGTTCAACTTGAGCAGGTTGGAGTTTTAACGGAACCTTAACTGCTTGTCGGGTTATCAATTTAAGTTTCGGTTTTTTTTATGAAATTAGAAGCAGGTTTAAAAAAAAAGTCCGCTTTTAAACATATAACAATATATATATACATTTCGTATCTAAATTATTTATTTGTAGAGTTTAAACAGGTTTTTTTAAAAGACGAGCATGGAGAACTTTAGCATGATTATTTTCAGAAAGATCGGTTACAAAAATGTCTGACAAAATAATGAAGATAATTTGTACTTACATTATAATTAAGAATAACTATGGCATAATGAAGATGTAACAATTGATCATAACTATGGTAGAAAAATATTACAAGGACTCGGAAGGTTTTCTGAAATTCTTAACAAATAGGTTGTAGACCCCTCACGAAACCGAAAGACATTTGTTATCCCTGTCATTACGATATTTTTTTTTTGTTCTGGACCATACCAGGGCACCTTCTAGTCAAAGTTCCAACTTTTTCACTAGTTTTTTTTTTAAATACTTGTTTTTAAGGTTATAACTTTCCTTTAAATATCTCCATGACTCGTTCACTATTCATTACATCCATTCGCACTATGTTTTTAAAGCGTTACATTAAGTTTTACTGTAGAACGTGATTTTTCATCCCAAAAAGAAAGGTAATTTCCCAGCAATATTCTTTGCGTAGGGTTACTTAGTTTGATGTACAGAATGCTTGGTTACCGGCTTCCTGAAGGGTCCGTTTACACCTTGTATTATTACGATTCTACAATACATTTCTATTCGTGTCCTGCCTGTCCTGTTACTTGCACATCACAGGAGCAAGAAATTGCCAACATTTTGTGCTGACATAATGCAATTGACATCGACACGCTAAGACGCTAAGAAGAATATTACAATTCTGGTTTGTGATCAATGTTCATACCTTGCATGTATAAAACTAGCTACGCCAATGCTGCAAAGCAATTCCAATCGCTTTATACCGATCCACATGCACATAGTCTCCGTCAGTCCTAGTCTATTTTCCCAACAACTGGTTCTCGGCGATCGACAGAAGTGACCCGAGCGTCATTACCGGTTGTCATGCTCTGTGTCACGCTGTGCACTTCCGATGAGTTACATTAAGTTATGTTGAGAATCCATGTCTATACGTATTAGGAATAACGTCAGTTTTCATAATTAGCCGTCTAGGGGACCGCTTAGATCATGTGAACCACACAAATGGACTTCAGTGCAACTTTAGTTCAACATTGTTTGAAAAATTTAGAATTTTTGTCAATAAGCTTAATTTATTCTGCAACCAATTTGAATCAAACCAAACTTCTAGAACTTTAAATATTAAGATCAATGAATATTTTTGTAAAATTTTACGATACTGAAACAATACTGTTGTTCTAATTACTATGAAGTATTGTTCCATCAATATAACATGTTATTACTAAAAGCCAATTAAAACCGCGTCAATTTATTATTCGTTTGCATTTACCGTTATGTTTACGCTGGCACGTGTTTATTTATTTTTAGATGGGAAAATATCATCGTGGTGACAAAGGAACTGGTGATTGCAGTAGATTGTTTACTAAAATTAAATATTTGCAATATGGCCATCCCCATGCATACATGAAGTTTAAAAATAAAATAACCGACTTCCAAAAAGAAACAGTCATCATCATCTGCCTAGCCTTTTCCCAAGGGGTCGGCTTCCAGTCTAACCGGATGCAGCTGAATACCAGTATTTTACATGGAACGACTGCCTATCTGACCTGCACAACCCAGTTAGTACTGAAACAAAACGTAATAAGTTTAAAAACTAGAACCCGATTACTGAAAAGGATGAATAAAACAATGTAGTACCTTCCCGTGGTCGCTTGCTACCATGGCTTATAAGTATGCTAGTACACCGGCAACTCAAAATCATAACCCTCCTTTTTGCTTTGCCGTAGTCAGGTAAAAACAGGAGAATAACTTTACTTTTAGAATCCAGTGACTTTTGTTTGTTTTATTGACTTTTTTGCCACCGACTTCAGGAAGTAAAGTTATTTTCCACATTTTAATGTTTGTTTCGGAAGTCCAAGTACCGAACAGATTCTCTCAATCTCTCAGCGAGTGTTCAACCCACCAAGCGAGTGTCGATGAGCTCTCTGCGAAAGGTAATGTCACTGCGACTAACTGGTACTCACCGGCGGTGTCAGGTCAGTCAACGATCAACTATCAGACAATATGTATCCCTTTTAATTACACAAGAGCAACAATCTTTTGTGCATATTGCGAATGAGAAAGTCGTTGATAGCCAATCGCTTGCTCGTCAGCGGTGGGACAGAGGTCAAAACACAATTAATTAATGTTACGAAATAACTCAAAAGTTTGTGGAGGCGTCAAATTGTAAAGTTTAAATTAATCCGAGGCCAAGGAAGCCAGGAATGACGTTCATAACGGAGAAGTCATTTCCAGCCTTTGTTACATAACTTTGTTTATTTGCAGTCATTACCGTACCAGTCCGTCTTTCGTTGAATAAAGTTTTGTAAATTGCGGTTTCTGCCTTTAAATATATTATGTCTTTTTCGCGGGTGTCACGTAACGACGAAACGTTATAAATAAGAAAAAAAAATATAATTAACGAAGATGTGGGAGCTTCGTTGTCAATTTCTCTTCGTTTTAATCTTCGCTGTTCGCTGTATGATAAAATAACATAATGTCAGTAGACATTACATTATTTTTAAAGACAAATATTTATAGTCACTTGACATTATTGCGTATTCAAGGCTTTCATATTTCTACAATGACTTCCACCGGGTTTGACATAAGCTTTTCGGTAGCTTCTGTCCGTTCCTTACATTACGTTGGTTTTTACTTTGACAAATAGAGGTAATTGACGTTCCTATTCTTGTTTGAAACGCATACATTGTTCGATTAAAATTACAAAATTACAACCCATACAGCATGTTACAGAAAGGTGTGATCACATTTAACGGTGTGGAACAGACCATCAAGCTGAATAACTTTCTCCACGGGACCAACATGACATTGCGAAAAATATTCAGCTATCCCATACATCTGGGTCGAGTAGGTATTGAAATTTTATAAACACCCTATAACCGTGACTTTTTAGTGGTCTTACAACCAGCCTACTTCATGTATCCAATGACTACTAAACATTGATAAAAAAAACCAATAGGTATTTATGAGATATTATTTCTTTGCACCTATTATCTTATTTAATGGAAAAAAAATCGCACATAGAGGTATTTAATGTGGGATACATTGAGCGGACCACCTTTGTAAGACGACTAAAAAGTCACGGTGTATATGACCATAATTTTCCGATCCACGAAGTACAAAACGACATTATTTGACTCATTTGTTAAAGTTAAAATACTAGGCTAAATGCATTACCGTATATTTCCACATTCCCGTAATCCTGCAGAAAGAACCAATATCTCCTTTCAGTTTAAAACAAAGCCACTGCAAAGGGCCAACAGTCATTACCCGAAGTGGAAACCCAAATGAGTTTACAAAATGCTTTTTAAAGCACCAGCTGCTCGTTAAGTCCGAGCCGCGCCCAAGTAGGTTGACCATGACGTCACGTAAAGTAAGGATATTGGCATTTTTTGTGGGTCATTTTCGTCGTTAAAGCAAGGAGCTACCAAGACTTTTGGGTTATGAACGAAGTTTGTACCTCATGACGTTTATTATATAAAAATTTGGGATGAAGGTACTACTCTATAAATACTACACGATACACTACTAGTACAACGAAGTACTTCTTTAATTAAATGGTTCCCCGTTGGTCTACTGTTTCGGTGTTCTAGTATGAGGATGAGTATCGCTGTGCTGAGTATGAGGTCCTAGGTTTGATCCTCAGTTCAGCCAAACTTCTTAGGGTTTTTCCATGCTGTATTTTTGTCAGTAGAGTTTGTTCTCGGCTGATGGCAATTGACTCGAACTATTTTATGGAACTTTAACATAATTATCTGGCAAAATTTGCATGTACTCAAGCCTAACGGCTTCCAGTACACGTCTTATATTATTATGTGATTTATACTTTATTAGTAGTTTATGACAGTTCCTTGTATTGTGTTTTTTTTGTTACTGTGGTCGTAGACATGTAAACATTTTCAGGATTCAAAGTTTTTGTTTGTGGCAAAAACACTTTTCAATGAAATTACTTCTTTACTAAAAGGTGTTCTACTTCAAAAGTACTATGGTCTATGCACACGTTTGAAACTAGGACAGTACCATTCAAATTACAACGTGCATTCACTCCAATTTTCAGTGTAAAGCTCTTTTTCGCGCGAAAAAGGTCAAAAATTGAAGATTCCGCGAACAAATCACATTTAGCTGGATATAAAACACCGCCAGTGCCTGCTAGTTGCTGATAACAGTATTTCTATGCATTTTTCGTACCAAAAATAACAGTGATTTTTCACGTGTGTGAAAATAACTGTTATTTTTTTTTGTTAGCAGAAAGTAATTGTTATTTTTTTGTCGTACAAAAGTAGCTGTTATTTTTATTGATGAAATATTACTGTTACTAAATGTCAAGTGCAGTTGTTCGTCCCAATAAATTACATTGTTGTCGCTTTTCGTGTTGTATGGTGGACAAATGTTTTTAAACTGATTTGTTTGTTCAACAAAAATATAGAGAATCAGCGGTTTTAGTTGAAATTGTTTGTTTTATACTGTGTAAACGTTAAGGTATGTTTTTTTAACGGCATTCACGCGATGTTCCGGCATAAATCATCTTTTATAGCGTTAATAACATGCACAATGTACAGGGTGTGGCAAATTAGTTGTTTTAGAGTTAGGAAGTAAGAATGCTACCTACGTTGTTAAAATTTGAATCAGTTCTTCTGTATAACCTATCCTTTAAGTACAAAACGTAGAATAAGTCTCACTCAAAGCATTTTCTACTAGCCAACCTTTAGGTAATGCAGAGACAAACTGCAGGTGTAAAGATAATTTGCCTGTAAGTCTGTCAGTAACACGCGCTCACACGCCAAGACGGCATAAAGGATTTTGATGACTTAAGGATGCACTCAGGTGGGCCATTACTTGTCCTAAGACATAGAATTCTTTATTCCAGTACCTACTTACCGTATGGCACTTTCCAACCTAAACGCAAGCGAAACCGTGCGCAAAACCTAGTGTTATGTTACATTTACGCAATCACGAGAGCCTTGTTCCGCATGTGTTGTAGTTTCCATTATAATTGCCTATTAAACTGCTGGCTCGTGCCAACTAGCTCTAAGTATGTACTTTTGAAACATTTTGTGTAAATTGAAACCATGCAAACCGCTTCGGAAACCGGTTTTGGTTAAAAGCTAAACGGAAAAGCGTTGAAAAACGTTTGCATTAATTGGGTATGCCCCTTTTAAGAGGTTTTTTAAAGGGTGAGGGGAAACGAATTAATGTAGGTGTTTCTCTATTAACAGATTTTAATGTTTTAGGTTTTGGGGAAGAATTTTCATTCGTTTGAAGCCTTCTTAATATAAATAATAAATAAAATAAAATTGCCTTTTATTTCTTGCAAAAAAAAAATCATTCGATTAGAAATTCTTAATATATTTCTAGGTAAAAAATAACCTTCTACCAAAGCGTTGACTGAAATATTTATCGTCTAAAACAAGTAAGTGGGTCCACCAAGTGGACCCAGTGCAGTTTGACGGATGACATACGGTCATCTAATTCTTTGTTCATAGACGTGCTGGTTTCTTAACCATAACCTTTACCCTTATGAGAGTAGTGGTCATGGAATAAATTACACTAACTCAAATGTTTCCTGGGTTCGAACCAAAAAATAAGAAACATAAGTCGAACCGCTACCGCTGGGCCACCCGTGCTCATGCCCACTGCTCCAGTAGACTTAAAAAAAAATGTAATGATTTCCCAGTAAAAGCCCAAGCTAATATTTCACCCCCCAAACCTATTAGCTGACACAGCACTCTAAAAACTACTAATATTCCACCAAATTAATCCAACTTATCATAAAACAATGCTTTGTTATTAAATTAGGGGTCGGCAGCTATCCAGCTCATTCCGTGGCTAATGGCTCATCGATCATCATTAGTGGAATGCTGAATCACAGACGACGTGTTTAGTAATGATAATGTAATTTCGTGTTAAGTATATTGAAGTGAAATACTAGACTAGCTTCTTTAAAGATGGCAGTACAGACGACTCCAAGCAGGTAGTAAAACTTTTATCTTTGGAAAAAAAGAAAGAAAAGAAAAAGTATTTATTTGTCTCGTACAGGACTAAACAAAAATCTTTTATGCAAAAAAATAACCGACTGCCAAAAAAAACACAAAAAAAAATTTAAAATAACTTTACTTTCGGAAGTCGGTGATTATTGTTTGTTTCATTGACTTTTTTGCCACCGATTTCCGAAAGTAAAGTTGTTTTCCATTTTTTGGTGTTTTTTGGAAGTCGGTTATTTTTTTGCATAAAAGTTTTTATTTTACCCTTTTTAGTTATCGTATCACACACAAATCCTTGTCAAGTATCAATTTCGCAATTTCTTTTATTTGGATGACATATTTTTTCCAGCTATTTTGATTTAAAAATCAAACTACTGAACCGATTTTGATGAAATTTCTATGGGACCAATCGGGAAGTATATCCTTTCAGATAAAGATTTTTTTTTCAAATCGGATCATAAATAACTAAGATAATTGAGGTAACAAACACAAAAAAAACGACTCAATTGAGCACCTCCTCATTTTTTTAAGTCGCTTAAAAATATTTAAATTTACAATAAAACAAAATTGTATCAAAGTAAAAAATAAAAATATCAATTTTAGCTGGTCTAGAGTTAAGTAGAGTTTTAATAGAATCCGAGGCCAGCTTATACGGGGCGTTTGGTATTTAGTATTCAACCATGCTAACAAGTACGTGTTTTTGGGAAATCAGTGTGCAATACAACTTCAAACATTTTTAATGAAGTTTTTCAATAGTACCAGACCAAGATTGTCGTTTGAGTAGAAGTACAATCTATTGCACACAAGCATTTAAATAGACCTTATGTTCACTTGTTTTATTTTGAGGATGTTCGAAAAAAGAATACTTTAATCAGCGGGTTATCTTACGTTATTAAAACCTCCTTATAAATCTACCTCATACAAAAACAAGACAGCTCTACGCCCATGGAAATAAATACTAAAACCCTTTGCATTAAACGTTTGATAACAAAATACCTGCAAAAACCTTATCGCTTACAGAGGCGTGCCAAAGACCCAAACTCGACCTTAAATAAAGGGTTCCTTTACTCGTTCTAATTTACAACTTTGCCTTAGCAGTAGCCGTACTAAATCACTCTTTATTGTACAGAAAATAAGGTTTGTTTTAAAATGTATATAGTTTCCATTGTTTGAAGCTTCACATACAGAAGGAACGCTTGCCAAGATATATCTTGACTTAAAAAGTCTGCGGTATTTTACCTGTAAAATAATTGTTTTGTAATATTCTATGGTACGGTCTCAGCACATTCTCAGTTAGTTAATATTCCTATCAAATTAGATGCTTTCATACTAATATTATATTTGTTCAAGTAAATTAGTCTGTCTGTTTCTTACACTGTCACGACTTTCTCTTAGATTTTGATGTGGGCCACGGAGTGACCTTGGGATATCAAAATACTTTTTGTCCCGGTAGTCGTGTTTACTTTTTATATAATTTTGTTTCATTGGCAACTAGCTAACCTTCGTCTGCGTAACATTTTTGATTAATGCTCCGCTCCTATTGGTCGCAGCGTGATGTTTTATGCCTATAACCTTCCTCGATAAATGGGCTATCCAATACTAAAAGAATTTTTCAATTCGAACCAGTAGTTCCTGAGATTAGCGCGTTCAACCAAACAAACAAACAAACTCTTTAGTTTTATAATATTAGTATAGAATTTAATCATTTTGACAAAGACAAAGATGTGCCTATAGTACAGTACACCTACATTTTGCCAGTTATGTTTAAGCCCCTTGTAATAAGGAGTGAGCCTATTGCCATTAACCGGACACAAATCCAGAATCTAAGCTTCTACTGAGAAAATCCTATTAGAAACAGCCAATAATACTTTGCCCGACCAGGAAATCGAACACGAAGACCTAATTCCCTGCAGTAGCGCTCTCGACCACTAAACTAACCAGGTTGCCATCTTTTTCCACTCTTCTTGGATATCGTAAGTACTATGCGATGCATCATCCACTACCTAATCATTTCAAGTGGAACACCCTATACCTAAGCTAGACGCGAACCGAGTATGAGCGCCAACGCCGAGTAAATCCATCTCATCGATATTATGACGTCACGGATTGATGGAATATGATGACGTGGCGCTCCGCAGCTCGAGACGCCTGCCAAGTCACGAACATCCGAGTAAGTAGAATATTCCGGGTTTTAGTTAAAATTAAAATAATTTTGGAGTAGGTGAAATGTTTAAAATCTATTTATGGTTACTTCCAGTTTTCTCTTTCATCGCAAGTGATAATTTGAAGAACAAACACTAAATTGTTTGTATGTTTTCTATTCATATAAACTAACTAGCTGGCTTCGTTTGCGTAACATTTTTGATTACTACTACCCTACTACTACTATATATATAATAATAAATAATAATAATACCAGCCTGTAACTGTCCCACTGCTGGGCAAAGGCCTCTTCTCATACAGAGAAGGCACGAGCATTTGATCACCACGCTTGCTCAAGACGGGTTGGCGATTTCAGACTTATATTATAAGTCCAGGTTTCCTCACGATGTTTTCCTTCACCGATGTCTGTGATGTCCCAGATAAACTTAGAAAAGTACATATGAATTGAAAAAGTCACATTGGTACTTGCCCGGATTTGAACCCACAACCTCATGCATGAGAGGCGAGGTCTTAACCTCTGAGCCATCACGACATTTATCTACTACTACTACTATGACTAATTAGTATTGGTCGCAGCGTGATGTATATAGCCTTTTTCGATAAACGGGCTGTCCAACACAAAAAAAAAATTCAATTCGAACCAGTAGTTCCTGAGATTAGCGCGTTCAACCAAACAAACAAACTCTTCAGCTTTATAATATTATTAGTATAGATTTACCATGATATTTTATTGTAAAAATAAATCTATAAAGGTAAAATTGGTTTGTAAGTTTGTATGTAGAGGGTAATCTTCGGCACTACTGATCCGGTTCCGAAAATTCTTTCAATAACGGGAAACTACATTGTCCCCGAGTGACAAAGGCTGTTACACAACGCGAGCAAAAGCTATTCTATTTATGTATGGTCTACTCTCTGTAGTTGCAATGTCACTATAATTTTATAAAGAAAGAAAAAGTATTTATTAGTCTCGCACTGGACAAAACAAAGTGGTATTTTGACAATAAAACGAAGATTAAACAAAAATAAAACTTAAGAACAAATTAAAATAAAACTAACTAAACTGTCCCGTACGAGGCCAAAAGGCCCCTATCTCAGCATGGTGCTGTAACATTAAAAAAGTCACAGTGCTGGTATTCTGATAGGGCACAAAGTGGTGCCACGGTCATTTAATATTAATAATAAATAAAAAGTATAGTAAAGAGTTATAAAGTGTGTAGTGTAGTGTAGTGTGTTTATTTGAACCATTTGTCCTTTACACATAAACTCAGCAACGTTGCTTGACACTAGAAATACGAACACTAACACAACCTTACTCCTGTAATCGGAAGGGTTTACCTTTTATTAAACTCACTAATCGCCTGTTATTTTAATTGTACAAGATTCATGTAATAGGAGCGAGCTTATTACCATCAACCGGGTACAAATTCAAACTCCGAAGTACTATTGAGAAATTCGTAATGCAAAAACCCAATAACATTTTGTCCGACCAGGGAATAGAATCCCGAACTTCATCTATCGTCAGCCACAGTCATTTTATTCGTTTCGTCAACTATTTATCTTACTAATATCTTGGAAGAATGATAAATCTCTCACGGCGATCCCATAAAAATATTAGCAAAAGATACTCCCAATCACGATGACTAAGAATCTTTCCGAAAGATAGATTCACTGGTTTCGATGATACTTCTTTTTTTATGCCTATTTATCTTTATTTTTTGGAGATTAAGATAGAGTTATAAATAATGAAACTCGCACTGGGCTCTAGGGTGGATTATGGCTCACACCGACTCACAGAGCTCCGTTTCCCAGCAGTGAGAACAGTATAGACTGATGAAACTATGATGAAATCAAAAGCCATTTACTCAAATTAGGCTGATAAACAGCACTTTTTGAACGTCACAGTTTACAAGAAACAGTCCCCAGAGGAGATCGTGGCTAAACATAACAGTCACTCGGGTCGATCGTCAGGTTAAGCCGCGCTTGCCTGGGTTGGTCCGTGGATGGGTGACCACCCATACATACCGAGTTTCGTCCATGCCTCGAAAAGCACGTTAAGCCGTTGGTCCCGGCTGTCAATTTAAGATCTTTGACAGTCGTTACAGGTAGTCAGTAACCCGAAGGCTGACAACCAGTCTTACCAAGGGGTATCGTATTACCCAGTACGAACTAGGTTGTGGAGGTCAGATAGGCAGTCACTCCATGTAAAATACTGGTATTCAGCTGCATCCAGTTAGACTGGAAGCCGACCCCAACATAGTCGGGAAAAAGCTAAGCAGATGATGACAAGAGACAGTCCCCCAAAACGGCCGCCCTTCGCCACTTCCTAGTGTTTTAACTGGGATGAAGAAGTGGCAGAACAAACTCCCCAGACAACACATCTGTCTGTTAGTTTAGAAGAACCAGATTTTATACAATAGTGTGTAAGTTAATTTAAACAAAGAATCCTATGAAACTCGTCTACCTCAATGGTATGATATGGGTAGAAACTGCAAGAAAAACACATTCATTTGTTTTTCTGCAGTGTGGAAATAATTTCCAATTTTATTCAATTGAATATAAGCACTGTGTTAAATGAAAGAATGTTCACAATATGTGTTCAGAATGAGATTCCTGTTTGTGTGTTTTCTGTTTTTGAAATTGAATTGTCACTGTAATGAATGTTTATTTATTCTTATTTCGCTTGAGATCTGGGTACAGTGAACTCTTGCTTCAATAAAAAGGTATATTGTAATTTATGCGGCAAGGTTTTTAAACAGATTAGTGATTGGTTTTTATAAGCACGGCCTAATTATGCAGCATGTAGCGGCATAGTACAAAAAGTACTACAGTGCCATCTATGACACAAATGAAGAACTAACATCAAAATTCAGAATTGGGCATTTACAGTTATCCGCGACTCTTATAAGACCCACTGTAGCCCACCAGGCAACACAGCCGTCTGTTCGGAGGATCCTCTCTTTTCTATGAGGGATTAAGAACTTTACACCCTGATATTATATTTGTCGGAGAAAGCGATAACTTTTAAACATCAAGTTGCTGATTTGACCATTGTAGTAGGGGTAAACGCCGTGACGTCAGATGTTGTTTTAATGGCGGCACGTGGACAGAGTCGTTTTATAGAGTGGGGATTGTGCCGAGATCACTTTTGCTCGGAACTCCAACCAAGTCACTCCTTCAGAACGAAACTGTCGGTTTGCCCATTTTGTGGAGATTATTTGTTAGTGTTATTTAATGTAAATTTGTGTTAAATAATAAACTGTGATTTTTGTGTACCGAAACCGAAACTATTATTTTAACATTTCATCATGAACCCGGTACCACCGAACCCTAATGACAACGGCCCTATCGCTCAGCCATCGCTTACGCCGTCATCAGAATTGGGATCTGGACTCGATTCCCACTGGCGTGCTATGTTCGAGATGCAGCAGAAGAACATGATGCAGCTGATCGAAGCCATCAGGACACCAACAGTGGCACCTCAGATCATGCTGCCAGAAATTAATCCGGAGCTACCAGATACCGATCCACGTGCTTGGTGCGATACTATCGATATTTGCCTCGACGAACGTCCACTGGAGAGTGCATCGCTTATTATAGCTCTGGCGAGTGCAATTCTGAAGCGGAAGTTCGATCGCAGTACCGGTGATGGCGCCACTGATGCAAAGCGTTTAAAGCCACAAACTTCCACTATGTTCACGTGCCATAAGTGCGGAAAACCGGGACACAAAGCGGTGAACTGTCGTTCGAAGTTTACGCAGCCTGCTGGAGCTAACGCCCAGAAAACTACACCGGCGGCGACTTCATCGGGTTCCAGCAAAAGAATAACGTGTTTCCGTTGTGGAGAAGCCGGACACATCTTCTACGAACTGCCAACGCGGCAGTGCGGGTGGCGCGTCATCGTCGGCGGGCAGCGCTGCCAACGCAACGGCGGAGCGACGCGTCGATAGCTGCGAAATAGCAGGTGTTTGCGGGCAATTGGAACAATCCGGTGAGTCGTTTTCATTTTGTTTGATTCCGGCGCCGAGTGTTCTCTCGTTAAACAAAGTGTAGCTTATAAATTCTCGGGCAAACGTTCACTTTCAACCGTGCAAGTAATTGGTATCGGTAATAATTCGAATGTTTTTAGCACTGAACAAATTCTTAGTGATGTTGTGGTCGACAATAACGAACTGTCAATTTTATTTTACGTACTACCCGACGAATGTATGAAATACGATGTTATGATCGGACGCGATATTTTGACACTTTGCTATACGGTACATTTAACTGAATCTACCCTACGTATTTCGAAAGTCACAAATGTAGGTTGTTGCGATTTACCTCCCGTAATTGATCTTTACAATGTTGATTCTGATATTTCAAACGAAAACAAGGACCGGTTGACGTCCCTTTTGAATGAGTATTCGAATGCTTTTATCAATGGGTTATAACGACGATGATGAAACCGGAATTGACCTAACAGAAGCGAGAGAACACGCGGTGGACGGTATTAAGAAGAGTGCGGCTTATGAAAAAGCCCGTTTTGACAAAAATAAGGCCAAAGTAGTTAATTTCAGTGTTGGTGATTTGGTTTTAATTCAAAATAAAGAACGGAATCAGATTAAATTAGACCCCAAATATAAGGGACCGTTTAAAGTTGTAGAAGTACTTGACGGTGATCGTTATCTTTTAAAATCTTTGAATGGTAATAGAACATACAAGTATGCTCATGATCGCATAAGAAGGATGCCACAAGGTCATATCCCCAGCGAATTAGACGTAATTAGTGAAGAATTGGATCTAGATGATGCGGGTGAAGGCCCATCAACTCGTTCCGATTAATGTTAATGCACAAAGTATTTCTTAAGCGGACGGTTTACCGGAGAGAAGGCCCGGTAACATGCGTCCTGTTTAGGGCTTATCAGTGTGAAGGACTGATACTGACTTTTGGTACTGGGCTTGCCAGGTCTTAGGACCGGTACTGTCCAATCTATTGTGTGCACGACAGCGAGAAGGGCTGTGTGTGATGTATCAGACATTACCAGCGAGAAGGGCTGATAATAAGTTGACTACTTTGTTTTTACTTGGTGCATTGATATTGTGTTCTAGTTTATTTCATTTGACTTTTCTAAATCTTGATGTGTCGCTTCAAATGCAAGTCCTTTGTTTGAGGTCAGGTAGGCCGAGCAATCTTATATTGTCTACAAATGCATTTTGTTTTGTCGCCAGGTAATACAGCACACGAGGACGTGTGACTTGTCAGTATGGCCGTGTCGGAGAAAGCGATAACTTTTAAACATCAAGTTGCTGATTTGACCATTGTAGTAGGGGTAAACGCCGTGACGTCAGATGTTGTTTTAATGGCGGCACGTGGACAGAGTCGTTTTATAGAGTGGGGATTGTGCCGAGATCACTTTTGCTCGGAACTCCAACCAAGTCACTCCTTCAGAACGAAACTGTCGGTTTGCCCATTTTGTGGAGATTATTTGTTAGTGTTATTTAATGTAAATTTGTGTTAAATAATAAACTGTGATTTTTGTGTACCGAAACCGAAACTATTATTTTAACATTTCATCATGAACCCGGTACCACCGAACCCTAATGACAACGGCCCTATCGCTCAGCCATCGCTTACGCCGTCATATTTTTATATTCCCTATACTGGTGACCCCGATGATATGTTGATGATGTAGGTGATAAAGCCTGCAGGAATTGTCCAAAGCGCTGGGCTATGGGCTTCCTCTCGGTGAAAGGAGTGGGGTGGGCCGTATGGAGTGGCGTGTGGGGGGCATTGATGAATATCAAAATTATGCATTCGATTATTTTTGGTTCTAGGACAAGCTGGTTTCCATACGATGTTTTCAAGAGTTACAGCTTCAGCGCTTTTAGTCTTTGGTGACTCTGTATGACTTTTAGTTATTTGAATGTTAGTTAAACTTGTATCTCTTTGTCAAGATTTAACAGACAATAATCTTGACAACACACAGTTAATATCTTTTGACAATTCAAATGTAATTTTACGTACAACTCGTCCCTGCACAGATCACAGATAGCTTATCCGCCACCCATACAATTAGATACTGCTACAGACGCATCCTTATCATGCAATATATCTCAAGATAGGTGAACCAGTTTATAAGCCAAGTAAGCCAGAGATTTGCTCTGCCTAATGCCAACTAGACAATATCTCAGCATTATAAGGTAGTTGGAGGAATTGCCCGGTACTTGGAAGCCGTCCAGATTTTCTTATTAGTTGTAGCTAGGTTTGTTACGTATGTGTGGGCACTACTTCAATGTATTGAAGATTGTAATAGAATGTAAGTTATATTGGTGGGTTTTTAAAGTTATTTTTTTCTTACAAAAAGATTTGAACTTGAAAATCTCTTTGCAATCAAATCCACAGCTAATGCAGTTTCGTAATGGTTTTAGCGATAACGCACTGAAAATAGCGGTTATGGAGCTGCAAGTGACGACAAATACATGAACACATTTCATGATCATCTGCCTAGCCTTTTCCCAACTATGTTGGGGACGGCTTCCAGTCTAACCGGATGCAGCTGAATACCAGTATTTTTAATGGAGCGACTGCCTATCTGACCTCCGCAACCCAGTTCGTACTGGGTAATACGATACCCTTTGGTAAGACTGGTTGTCAGACTTTCGGGCCGCTGCGTGCACACGTGTCGTATTATTATTTCAATACATTGGCTTGACTTGTACTATCGTCACATCATCATATCGAAATTACATATGTATAAATAAACAAAGGCGAATATTTTTTAAGTTGTTTCCGTAAATCTCCTGCCAACACAAGAAAACACACAATACAATAACTTCCTCACCAAACAATCCCTCATCCAATAATTCAATCAAGCCCGATTTCTTCCAAACAACATTAATTACAATATGGACGAAACATGATTAAAGGCAAAGAATGAACAAGATTAAAGTACCTAACTCGGTTGCCGTACCGCAAGCCACAGAGTTTCCGAACTCGCTGACAACTATATAGGATTACGAGACGCTTCGGATGGCATGTGCACCCGCCCCACTGCTGACGAAGAGCTATTGACTGATTTCTCGCTCAAGAAACGTAACAAAAAATTCTCGTATCAGTGAACAACATACAACATGTATCAGAAAGGTGGTCATTTTTGAGGGTAGATGTACATACAGACTATCAATCTGAACAACTATCTTCATGGGGCCATCTTCGTACTCGCAATGAAACATTCAGCTATTCCATACAAAATTCAATACCTACCCGACCCAAATGTGTGAGATGTGAATGAGTATGGGACCAACCATGGAAAATGTTCTTCAGTTTGATGGTCTTTTACATCCTTAAAATAATATGATTACATTAATAATTTTGTTAATCACTGTTGTAGTGGACATAATTAATTTCACAAAAAGAACGCTAGTGACATGTAGAACTAACATAAAAATCCCTTATCGCAATATTAAAGTTATCCACGAGTTAAACCGACCGGTAGTAACCCACCAGACACGACACCTGTCTGATCGGACGATCGTCTCTTTTTAATGGAGTATTGAGGAACTTTAGACGCTGTTCCTTATGCTCTTAAACTTTCAAACAAACAACTTAATTTTAGTTATTGCTTTACTCGCTTATCGTTAATCGCCGTCGGTGGGATAGGCGCCTATAAACTCTGATCCGTTTTCGGGTGACTGTATTGCTTTCGCTACCGTTTTTGGTAATCGAATCGAGAGGATTTGTGATCGTAACTTTATTAATTCGGAACTGGATTACGAGCTCTCTGATTGATTCCATTGCGGGTTTTGAGACAATTGAATCATTTCTCTGGAACTCGATGGGTTTCATTGTTTTGGCTGTTGGTTATATTGCTACTGGAATTCCTGTTTACTCTTCAAAGTAACCGGAATAACCTTGTAAACTAAAACGGGTTTTCTTCGAAAGTGCTACAGTTCAAACGTAAACACGGTGTATGGGACGCACTAACTGTTACTATAAATTCAAGACATGATTCTAGATTATATTCATAAAAAAAGCAATACCTACACAGTCAAAATGTAAGAAAAATCTGTTTTTTTTAATCAAAATCAAAGCATTTATTTCAAGTAGGCCAATTACAGGCACTTTTGAACTGTCGAAACAAAGACAGCACTAAAAAATTAAGCTACAGTCCCAGTCACAAGACAACCGACGTTAAAATCAACACTCGTGGGTATTTATCGACACTCGTGGGGAATTATGTGCTGAATTTTTGTTAAGAGTTCGTGTGTTAAAGTCTCTTACGCCGCGTTTCAATTTGAATTTAAATAGTTCTTTTGTAGCGGTCTTTCAAAAAGTACTACAGTGCCATCTATGTCACAAAATGAAGAACTAACATCAAAATTCTGAATCGCGCTATTCAAGTTATCCGAGACTTAAGAATAAAATAGGAAAACTCGAATTAGCGGGTAGTACAAGACACAACACCCGTCCCGAAGAACTTTACACACGGTTCTTCATACCCCCACTCTTTCAAAACAAAACCTATCACTCAAAAAAACGTTAAGTAGTTCCCAAAAGAAATAACAATTTACGAATGACTGCATACCAGGCTACCAGCTTTGTTACATTTCATAACAAAATACCTCAAAAATATAATTAAACCCCAAAACTCAGGAACAAGGCGTAACATCAAGTCTGAAAGCTAAAATAAAAAGAAGATTTTCAGCAGTAAAACATTAAAACGAGAGCTCAGGCCACAAGAGGCTTATCTAGTACGGAACTGTGATACAAAGCGCACCGGAATACGAACTTTTGTGGGGTTGGAGGGGGGTAAAAATACTTAGGACAAAAGCCTACAGTGGCTTAATGTTAAGGTATGTAGCTGGATTTGTCCGTCATCTTCTTTTCTCGTATCGTACTGGTCTGTGGTGCCTTTGTAGGCTATTTTACATAAAGCATAGTCAAATAACATTATTTTTTCAAATATCGTACCGTTTCTACCCCATGTAGAAACGGTACGATATGATGTGAAGAAAAACACATAATATTGAACTATTCGAACCATTATAAGGAAAATAATTTAAGCTCTAACTTTAATGCATTATTTCTTGATCTTAGTGCAGTCTATGGCTCGAGGCTAAATAATAACAGCCGCTCGATTCGATTGTAAGGTTAAGCCGCACTTGCCGGGGTTGGTCCGTGGATGGGTGACCACCCGTTACGTACCGGGTTTCCTCTTAAACCGTTGGTCCCGGCTGTTAATTGTACATCTTTGACAGTCGTTACAGGTAGTCAGTGGCCCGAAAGTCTGACAACCAGTCTTACCAAGGGGTATCGTGTTACCCACTATTAACTGGGTTGTGGAGGTCAGATAGGCAGCCGCTCCATGTAAAATACTGGTATTCAGCTATATCCGGTTAGATTGGAAGCCGACCCCAACATAGTTGAGAAAAGGCTAGGCAGATGATAATAAGACATGCATGACATGTGTTATATGATGATTGTAAGACATAAAAGAGCGGCGCCTCCTGGCACAGGCATCTATATGCTTAAAAGGAGACGCCACCAACTGTATAATGTACAACGTGTAATTAATGAAATAAAACATTTTTGATTTTTGATTTTTGATTTTTTTGATGATGAATGCCGTCTATAGATATGATTAACTATCGTACCTATTAGTACTTACTCACTGAGCATCCAACTAGCATCCGTAAAAATAGACTTCCAATTTTCGAATCTTTCTTTAACTTAGTCATACAACTTACTGAACTAATACGCTTGCATCCATGCCTTTATTACACAATACCACTACCGTTTTAGTCATTAATACCTCTGTTATACCGAGGTACACATTGATTCGAACAATACCTCTTTATGAGTGCAATCAAGCGGGCTTATCTCCCTGGCTTACAAGGCAATATTGCTCCATACCCCATCAACAAAAGGAGGATGTGGGACGCAGCATATCCGGGTAGTCTTTAGCCCGGAAATCTGACATCTTTGGCATTTGATATCTGGAGGTTAGGAGGAGTTTCGGGTAAACATCTCTTATCTTTGCCTCGACTCTTTACTTTGACTGTCTCGTTCGTCGAGTGGTCCAAGTGCAACTGCTGAGCATGAGGTAGTGGGTTTGATGCCCGGTTTGGGCAAAGTGTTATTGGATTTCTCAGTAGCAGCACGGAATCTGGATTTGTGCCCGATTGATGGCAATACGCTTTTCCCCTATTACGTGGGACTTAAACATAACTGAATAAATGCGGATGTATTATTAGACTTCTGCAGACTCCTTCGGGGATTACAGGCGTGATGTTATGTTCTAAGACATCATTTGCCTTACCAGAAAAAAAAAATAACTTAATCTCTGTACCATCTGCTGGTCGTCCTGAACAATAAACCAATTTTCTTACATAATTTTCTCCTCCCAATAATTATATAAATAAACCTAATACTTTCCGTGTCACCGGCCTGTCTGAACTTAATCGTAGGAAACCATTATTTCAGGCGTCTGAACAATTTCGCAGCAATTTGAGGCGGTATGCCCGCCTGTCACCAGGCTATTGTTGAGTCTAAGGCTGCTCTTACAGTCTAAGGCGAAGCGAGTTGGAACTAAAATGTAGGCAAGCCTATAAACCGGGTCAACTCCAGATTCCGTGGCTGCTACTAACAAATTCCTGATGGAAAAGACCAATAACACTGCCTGACTTGGAAATCGAACCGACGACTTCATGCTCAGCAGTCGCGCTTGTGACAACAGATCAAAGAGGCAGTGATAAAATCACGTCACACACACGGGAAAAATCACGAAACTATGTAAATATCCTGAAACTCAAACTCAAACTCAAAGCATTTATTTCAATTAAACCATTACAGGCACTTTTGAATGTCAAAACACAAAAATAAAACTAAGCTACAGTCCCTGTCACACAGCATAATAACTTGTGAAAGTACTGTAGTTGCCCATTCGAAAGCGTAGATCCTATGGAGAAGAATGGGCAAGAAACTCCATGGACACTCTTTTCAATCAATATGTTTTTACAAAATCTTGGTTACGTCATTCATGTCGAGATTATACATACATGTGAGAACGATGTAGATAGACGTGCGAGTGCGAGAAAACTGTGGATAGCATTAGTGTCGAGATTTATAAACGTTGACAAGTCAAAAAGATTACGTAAGAATCGTTACCCGTGGCTTTCTTCACCCCACGGGGAAAAAGGAGTGATTTAAAATCAGTGTAAACGGAAAAAGAACCCATTACATAACTCAAAAGCATATGACCTAAAAAAATATCCCATTAAACCTGGTGATCCCGAGAGTAAAACATCAGTGACACGAAAAAAAACCGTCTTTTGTTCACCCCCATTTTTCGATTTACACCCCTCCGTAGGGGGTTGTCAGGCGAATTTATGGGGCACCGATTAGTTGGATGTTTTTTTAAATTGGCGTTGTCGGGTAAGTTACGGTTTTAGACAGTATCTGTTCTTTGCGATGTATTGCCATTGTTTATCTTAAGGGGGTGTTGTGGAAGATTAGGGGGGTCATCTTTCTTTTGTTTGTCTCTAAAGAAAAAAAACACGGTAGAAATAAAATATAGCTATCTTATTATATCCCTCAACGCTTCACATCGCTGTCGTACTTAGAATTAAAAAAAATAAGTATTTGTTGTTTTAACTTTTTCTCAATTTGTTTGTGTAGATTGCAATAATTGGTCAGAACAAAAAAGCTTTTCTTCATATCAAAGTAGTTTCGTTTTTTTCATAAAAAAAAAATAAGTAACGCCTTGTCAAAATACTGAAAAGGAAATCATAGCAAATTGACACCTAATGTCATATTTTTATTTGTTTAGGCTGGTAAAAAGTCAAGTTGGTTAACAATTAAATTCCATACCAACAACACTACCAATTATTGATACTTGAATAAAACAAAACAATGACGCAAGTTTCAATTCTTTCTCCGAAATGGGGTCAAAAGGTCGCCTTAATCTTGGTGATGTAAAAAATGATGGCGGGGCCCGTCATCGGAACGAGACGTGGACAGAATTGGGGGGACACTTTAATGAAAACCGCTTACAAAATACCGACAGCAAATAAAAATAAATACCGAAGTACAAGTAAATTTTTGATGGTCTGATATTTTTGGGTATAAATTTAAACTTCACCTCTACGCGTTCCTGAAAAAGGGTCTTGACAGACAGACAGGCGGACCACAAAGTGATCCCATAAGGATTCCTTTTGAGGTGTGGAACCCTAAAAAACAAAGTTTCCGTTCACTCCTTTCACAGATATTTTCCCTCGGATATTACATGTCTGTAGAAATCACAGAAATCTTTATTTCCTTTACTAATTGGCTATTCCAAGCTAATCGTCTGTTGGCAGAAGTAAAACTATGTGAAAAAACTGTACAACTTATTAACCTAAGTGTTACAGAGTGAACCTTCCGTTTTGTAATTTTTAGGCTACAAAGTGTACGTATTTTATGTTATTTTAGTGAACATTGGAGACGTTTAAAGGCAAATTAAACAGGATTTAAAAAGACGAAATTTAATGGACTTTCATCTTGTCCACTGACGAGTGCTTGGGGCTTCCCAAAGAAATGTTGTTTAGCTTTATCTTCAACATAACGTTTTATCTTTTGAAACTGTGTTTTGACCTTAACAACTTTGTTAAGGTTTCGACTATCCATAACGACTGATGGCAAAATAATAATGGCCGCTCGGTTTAGTCTTTTGGTTAAGCGGCGCTTGCCTAGGTTGGTCCTTGGATGGGGTGACCATCCATTACTTGCTTAGTTTTTTTCATGCTACTGAAAGCCCGTTAAACTGTTGGTCCCGGCTGTCAATTGTAGATCTTTGACAGTCTTTACAGGTAGGCAGTGGCCCGAAAGTGTGACAACCAGTCTTACCAAGGGGTATCGTATTACCCAGTACTAACTGTGCTGTGGAGGTCAGATAGGCAGCCGCTCTATGTAAACTACTGGTATTCAGCTGCATCTGGTTAGACTGGAAGCCAACCCTAACATAGTTGGGAAAAGGTTAGGCAGATGGTGATGAACGACTAATGGTATAATTTTAACAATGTTGATGGTTAAAAGTATAAGGACTTCCTAAGACAACCAAAAACGATGCTGATGGCGGAAAAACATAATGTATATTGTTCCGGCCGGCTATACCGAAGCCCCCGTGTATACAGCTTATAATTAAGGGGTGGACCTTAATTATAAGCTGTATAAGTGGCTAGTTTATTGGTACTTTCTTTCTAATAACGTTAAAGTAAACCATTTCTATACCACTGTTTGGTGATAAGCATTAAAATTGTAATGTTTACACTCATTTGTGGCAAGAAATATGTTCAAAGTTAACGATCTGAATATATCCTATTTGGATTTAGTCCAAAGAAGAACACAGACAAGGAAGATGAAGGAGAGGAAGATTCTATTAACCGTAAAGTGGTTCTCGGTTTCAGGGTTCTCTAGTAAAACGAAGAATCAGTTTTTTTACGTCTCATGAATTTAAATACCTGGGTTGTGGAAGTCAGACAGGCAGTCGCTCCATGAAAAATATTGGTATCCAGCTGCATCCGGTTAGACTGGAAGCCGACCCCAACATAGTTGGGAAAACGCTCGGCAAATGAAGATGAGTTTAAATACCTATTTACTGCTGAGCACGAGGTGACGGGTTTCATTCATTTACATATCGACGAAATAGTGGGAGTGTACTACAGGTATACATATAATGCTTGGTAACTTTTAAAAAATCACGGTGTTAAAAATCCGAGCTCAAGTATTTTTTTTAAATCTGTTAATTTTCTTAAAACCTTCTACTTCCTTATTCGTGTACTTAAATCTCCTGTATAAATCACCCTGTATAACTGCAAACCAATCCTTAATATCACATACACAGCGATAGCAGATCGCCAAAAGATTACTCGGCGAGAAAAACTTATTCCAAGTTACTTTTATAAACCACGCGATTTCTAACCATCCACTTTTTAACGTAAGAGCCTTTTTCGCATAGCAAGATAAAGTTATTTAACTGATATTACTAAAGTCTGAAATACGTGTTACAGTATAAGTTTTTCGGGAAATGCACGTCCAGGGACATGCTTTGAAACATTTATACTGGATGTAAAAAATGAGAATTTTGTATGTAACTGGTTCATTAAAACAATTTTATAAAGAAGAAGTTTACGTAGATGTGCCTTTCAAATAATACAGATGCATTTAGTTTTATATACATATATGTATGTAAATAAAGATGTACTCTTGTACTCTCAACATAAACATATGGTTTCAGGGTTTATTCTGATCCAATTAACATGCCTTATCGTGAGAAGACAATTTTGGAGGATGCAAATAGGTTTAAGCATATTTCTTTCTAATATTCGATTTCTTAATAGAAGGGGAGCTCGTGGCTAAATAATAACCACCGCTCGGGTCGATCGTCTGGTTAAGCCACGCTTGCCTGGGTTGGGCCGTGGATGGGTGACCACCCATACATACCGAGTTTCCTCCGTGCCTCGGAAAGCACGTTAAGCCGATCCTTGAGAGTCGTTATAGATAGTCAGTGACCCGAAAGTCTGACAACCAGTCTTACCAAGGGGTATCGTATTACCCAGTACTAACTTGGTTGTGGAGGTTAGATAGGCAGTCGCTCCATGTAAAATACTGGTGTTAAGCTGCATCCGGTTAGACTGGAAGCCGACCCCAACATAGTTGGGAAAAAGCTAGGCAGATGATGATGATCCAAAAACTAATAATCTGACTGACTGGCTCGCTGGTCTTGTAGTCGCAAGCGCGACTGTTGAGAATGTGGTCTCGGGTTCAATTCCAGGTCGGGCAAAGTGTTATTGGGTTTTTCCATCAAAATTTACTCAGTTGCAGCCACGGAGTCTGGATTTGTGCCCGATTGATGGGAAAAGATGGAACGATTACATGGGACTTAAACATAACTGGAGAAATGAGGGTATACTATTAGGTACACCTCTGCCCAACTCTTCAGGTATTACAGGCGTGATGTTATTAATGTTATGTTATTAAATAAAAATAATTAAAACACCGTTGTTCCTCTTAAAACATAACCAAAAAATACTTCGGGTTTCAGTTAAGGTTAAATACAAACTCAATTGACCTGAAATCCTTAAATTGTGAACAATAACCTACTTCCATACTAAAACCCAAGTTCCTTGTCCTCAAACCAAATAAACTATAGAACAATACTTATTTAGTAGGTAATTGTAGTAAAAACTAACAGCTTTGCCGCACTGCACAAAACGTTAATTGTTTGTTTGCACGCAAACTATTGTTATCAATAAAAGAGTACTATTTGAACTTCGCCAATGATTATTACGGCGATTTATATGAAAAAATCGAAATTCATCATCAGATTCCATCATTTCCAAACAAATTATCAATTACACTACTATTCTTTATTTATTTATTAAAACCTTATGCACAAGTAAAAAACTGTACAAAGGCGGACTTAATGCCTTGGGCATTTTCTACCAGTCTAACTTAGGGTGATGCAGAGACAATACACAGTAGGTGCAATAACAAAAAAGAAAATACTGGAAAATATTTATAAAATATAAATAATAAATACTTATATACATATATAAAACAAAAAATATAGTGAAGAGAGATAACAAGAAAAACGACTGCAACTTATTTCTGAGACGAATCTGCTAACTTCTTGTGTATATGCTCTCGAGCTTTCATTTTGAAAGTGAACCGACTGGTCACCGTCATAATACTCCGTACTCCTCGTTATTTCTCCTTCTGTTTTATTTAACATCATCACCATCTGCCTAGCCTTTTTGCCGACTATGATGGGATCGCAAGTCAAGTCAAGGCTGATACAGCAGAATACTAGTATTCTATACTAGAGACCCGCGCAACTTCGTCTGCGTAACATTTTTGATTGATGCTCTGCTCCTATTGGTCGCAGCGTGATTTTATAGCCTATATAGCCTTCCTCGATAAATGGGCTATCCAACACTAAAATAATTTTTCAATTCGAAGCAGCAGTTCCTGTGATTAGCGCGTTCAACCAAACAAACAAACTCTTGAGCTTTATAATATTAGTATAGATGAAGCGACTGCCTATCTGACTTCCATAACCCAGTTACTGTATTAGTAAGACTGGTAATCGGATTTTTAGGCCACTAACTACCTGTAACGACTGTCAAATAACAAAAAACGGCTTAAAGTGCTTCCAGTCAGCCAAGTCAGAGGCCCATGGGCGGCATATAAACTCTGATACCAGGTTAGGCACTATAGTAAGCGCCAGATAAACGTGGAATAACGGTCATTGACCCACATACATTGACATACTTAATTCTGAAAAGAATAATAATGACATAAAGCTGTCTTGAATCGACATCAATCGTGATCCTTTCCTCTTTTTAGTAATGAAAAACGATTCATAATTTATTGTCCGCGTACCTACGCAGAGAAATTGAGGAAAGGGCAATGAACTTTATTCCACGTTTATCTGGCGCTTACTATAACTAACCACACGATAAATAAAGAATGAACGTGCTTCCTGACCCCCGGAGGGGTCTGGAAATGAAATGGTAGATCCCTTATCAACGGATCAACCTCAGTAATAGTTGCTTAACCTTAACCCATCGACCCTTGAGGCTTTTATTTGGCCACAAGCCCCTCCTGTAAAGTTCGGAAGTAATATCGGAATATTATCTTGGCCTCTTAACCTTGGTGCTTGGCAAAGATTAGGTCACCTTTTTCCTACACATGTGTGTCGTAAAAGGAATCTTATTCTTCTCATATAAGCACGAAAGAGGTGTACCACCTTTAAAATAACTAAACATAACATCACGCCTGTAATCCCCGAACGGTTAGGCAGAGGTGTACTATTTAGAACACCAACGTTTCCGCCAGTTATGTTGAAATCCCAATTAATAGGGAGCGAGCCTATTGTCATCAACCGGGCACAAACTCAAACTCCGTTGCTGCTACTAAAATTTCCTGATGCCAAAACCCAATAACACTTTGCTCGAGCTGGATATCAAACCCAAGACCTCATAATCAGCAGTCCCGCTTGCAATCACAAGACCAACGTAGCAGTACTGTGGTAAAAATATTATCCATTCAAGCTGGTCGGTAATACCGTACGTACATCAACTATCAACTGTCGGTTGGACTATAATACTCGTTTAAGCCCCTTGAAGCAAACAATAATACCCGAAGTAGTGATACCAAAATTCACCACTATTACCATTATTTTCAGATTCTTTTATAATGGTAATAGTGATTACAAAAATCCTCAGTAGTTCCATCACGGTACTGTTAATGGTACTAGTGGCAACGAACCTTCTGAATACGTTAAACATACCTACATATACACATACACAAACTCACACCTATGTATTTCACACGAGGATACTATAGGTGGATAGATAGATACTATAATAGAACGACACCTGGTACAATACATATATCTACTCCTTTTGCATTGTCCACGTTCACACATCTGTTCACATCTGTTACACAAACAAAATAGCTACTTTATTAACCAATACGAGTACTCAGTTATTATGGCAATATCATCTTTGACCGTTACTTTACGATTTATAGAAGATCTGCAAGTAAGCAGTTTTATATTTATCTTATTTGGCTATGATATACCAAAACAATAAATGAAACGTTTGGCTTTAGATTTGGCTTTACTCGTTAATTCGTTTACACCTCGAATTATTTACAACACAGAATATTTTAATTGATAGCCAAAGCACACACCTCTCCTCATGCCGTGACAAAATCCCACTATCCTACTTATTAATATGAACTCACAACAGACAGAAACAGACACATAAGCAACAGAAAGGAACGACAGAGATGGAGATAGCAATCAGTAGCGATCTCAGTAACAAACAATGCGTGTTAGTCGCTATTCTGATTAGCTATAGCGACATA
Organism: Standfussiana lucernea; assembly: GCA_964057025.1. Lineage (NCBI taxonomy): Eukaryota > Metazoa > Arthropoda > Insecta > Lepidoptera > Noctuidae > Standfussiana > Standfussiana lucernea. The sequence goes on from OZ059795.1 coordinate 3,586,011, forward strand.
TAGACGAGACAAGCTAAACTGCTAGGAAATTAATAAAGGAGCCAATCAACTAGTAACTACACCGGGTGTAGAATGTAGCAAATTAAGAGATTTATTAATTTTACTATTTATGTACACAGAGAAGACAACACAGGAAATAACATTAAAATATTTGAGTACAGTTGTACTGCTTATTTCTTAAGAAATTTCTGCCAGTGCAAAAGGAGAAATGAAGAAGAAATGTAGACGATAGTGTGTGAGAATTGGAAGAGAAAAGCGTGTTAATGCGCCTTAACTAACTTAACTTACAATAATAAATATAAATACACATTATATACATGGTTAAAATCTAAGTCGTTCCAATCCTCCGAAGCGGCCATTGCACTCATTACAACGAGCCTCTACCATGGGACCAACCATGAAATCGAGCTAAAAAATATATATACGTATATATATAGAGATTTATTTTCAATTTTATTATTATGTTTTATGGAGCCGGAAGTTAAGAATGACTGTCATTTGTGGGGTCTCGGGTCAGATCGTTAGGTAAAAAAAAAAACTAAGGGGGTTTCTGTTTGCACCATATTAGTGGTAATATTTTCGCTGTATTTTACTAGCAAATAATAATAGAATTGGCGAGATAGGGGCGCAATAATTAAAGCTGACCGCCGCAACTTCGTCTGCGTAACATTTTTGATTAATGCTCCGCTTCTTGTAGTCGCAGCGTGATGTTTTATAGCCTATAGCCTTCCTCGATAAATGGGCTATTTAACACTAAAATATTTTTTCAATTCGAACCAGCAGTTCCTGGGATTTGCGCGTTCAACCAAACAAACTCTTCAGCTTTATAATATTAGTACAGTTTTCACCCTGCCTACCGTCGAGATGCGATTTAGACATAATGTAATTTTTTGCTATGTTTCATCATAACTTTACTAGTAACATTTATTTTATTTATTTATCACCAACACTACTAACATTACAGGAAATTCCTAATGCGTTAGCGTGATTCTTAATTAAATTATCTTAAATAACATAACACATACAACATTGTTTTTGTGAATTCATTCCGAGAGCAGCAAAATAAATCGATCCTGCCAGCAATGTCGTTTAGTGTGTACAACGCGCGCGTCGGGGTCGCTTTGCTGAGCAAGTTACCATTCGTGAAGCACTGCTGGTAACAGTGGATGAGATGTCAACCGTCTGCTGAATAATTAGGCATAATTGACACAACAAACGAGTGTGCATAAAGTTCTGAACTCATTGACTTATTTTCTGTCCAGCCTGGGGTTGGCTTCCTGTCTTACCAGATGCATCTGAATGCCAGTGTTTTTACATTCAACTGCTAATCTGACTTCAACAATCTATGGTTACTGGGTAGTACGATACTACTGTCTTGGTTGTACTCAATGTGTGTAGTGTCAATAGCTATCGATTACCCCACAGAAGCGATACAATACAAATGTATCATAAATACTAGTGAGAATTCTAGCCGAGCTTTGGGCACGAACAGTGCCAAATTCCTTGCGGGATTGACACAGGGTGTCGGCAGTTCATAACTATTCAGATCTATTCAGTAAAGTACTATCCTGTCTGTGGTTTGCCACAGTGTAACTTTTAGCAGTTGATCAACTTTGGTTTTCGGAATTATTGCTGACAAACTGGCAGGTACATAAAAGGATGTTTAGCTGTTTTTTTTTTGTGTGGTTTTGCTTTTGTTATCTAAACATATAATAAAGTTGTAACAGGCTATTGTATGTACATTGAAGATATTGAAAAAAAAATATTTCGCCTTTATTAGATCAATAGAAGCCAAAACAACAGTTTTTAGAATTTTTGTCTGTCTTTCTGTCTGTACGTTTGTACGCGCATCACGCAAAAAGTAATGCCTGGATTTGAACGCAGTTTTAACCGCTCTACTGCTAGATGCCTAACTTAAAATATAGGCTACATTTTACCACAGCAATATTTTTTTTTTTTTTATTGAAAATTAATCAATCTTATCATATCTCAAAGGCTAGTGTTTAAATAGAATTATGATCTAAATAAAAAAGAACCTCTGAGTACCTACGCATAAAACCTAGAAAAAAGTTTTATACAGGATGTAATGTACATTACGAGAAAACTATTACCATGAATTAATCTTTATCTGACAAAAAACTACGCTTTCTAGAATCATATGCAACTTTCGTAAAAACTGTTCGTCGCTGTCCTTTACACCGTATAGGCGTATATTATGACTATCTGGCTAAGTAATAGTAGGTACATATATCCAATCGTTTCCGAATACAGCCGGGAAACAACAAGTTAGTAATAAAAATAATATAAAGCACTTTCGTTTCGACGTTCACCGAACTCTACCGCCTACAATTGTTTTTCGCGTTCCCGAACTTTCTTTTTTCTTTTAACGTATTTTTTTCATAAATCCACAGTTTCGGGAGCGGTGGGGGGCGCGGTTTGGAACCAACATGGCCGATTCTTACGTCATCCCCATTTTTCATTCGAACCGCCGCCGCCCAAGTTGCTATCGAAGTTTTGTTATTGCCCTCCGAATCGAGAGATTTGGATGATATCACGCCAATTGGTACGCTATTGGGGAAACGATTTGTTAAAATAATATTAAATGTTGTCCTTGTCGGTTTTCGCGAGGTCAAGTTGATGTTGTTTTGTTATCTTTTTATACGACTGTGGTGGAGGCTGATAAGAGGGAAATGTTTTTCGTGTACGTTTATCTTTTGGAACAACAAAATAGGCTAGTGAACCGTTTTTTTTGGTCGGCAAAGCCCTTAAGTACCTTCAGGAACTCAAAACCGCCCAGTTTAGTAAACACATAATTAATAATGATTAATTTATAGAAAACTAAAACATAACTTTCTGAATAAGCTCAATCAGATTTCAATCAACATTCAACCTGTTTCTGAAGTTAACGTTTTAAAAACTCTTTAATAACCTTATCATAAAGGTTTAAATCAAAAGAACTAATTGCCGACCTTTTGAAATCGCATGCTAACGCCCTTTAAAATTCAAACATAAAATTACAATTTCTTCTAAATTCTAAATACCAATTTATTTACAAAAGGCGCTAATATAAAATTCAACAACTTAATCGCGTGTTAAACTAGAACAAACAAAATCACGCATTGAAATAAAACACGACAAAATAAAATAAAATATTTAATAATTATTTTTTGAAACAATTTAAAATTCCGATGACCTAGTGCGATCAGATGGTTAGGCCGATATGGTCGGACTCGAGTTCATACGCGCCAAAACGAAATAGTTTTTAATTGTAATCATGCACGCAAGCGTAATAAAATGTGGTGTTTCAACGCCTACCTTTCTAAACGAATACTGCGAAGTTATGAGACGGTAATTGTTTTGTTTTTAAGGTCAGAAAACTCATGTTTGTGACCCCTTAATTATCAAATGACGTTTTATTTTTCGATGTAAACAAATATAACATTTTGTTAGACATCTGTGTGTATAGAATAGAACAGAATAGAATAGAATAGAATATATTTTATTGTACACAAAAATTGTTAATTTTATGGTTACAATGGCGGTCTTTGGCGTATGTGTGACATAATGTGTAAATGTGTCGAAAACACCCAAAACATGTGAAATTATTAACTCATTTTATTGTTATATTGTGTAAACAATTGTTGCCTTACCGACATAAATAAATAAACTCGTAAAAATACAGAGATCTAGCAGCAAAGACAGAAACATTCCAGATAGTTACAAACACCAAACCATAACCATATTGAAGATATGCTCTAGTAGGTGAAGTAACTAAATTACTCCATATATAAAAATCCTTCAGATAACTATCTAAACCTACAAAATACATAAAACATAACATGACCTCCACCACGAAAACAATATGTCCACGAACATTCCGTCGAGTGTGCGTTGTCCCCGTGCCAAGGGTTCCGCACACAGTATTCGACCTTTGGCACCATATGCGCGATAGTTTCGCCGCAAAAATTACCATGCACGATATATTCACACAACTGTTTGTTTTTGTTTCCCTATAAAAAAATTCTGATTGTGGAGACAACACAAACAATGGTTCACTATATACCCTGCTTTTCGTGTAATTCTACCCGTACGTTATGGAATCTGTCAGAAGCTAAGTGTGTTATAAAATAAACGACAAACCATAGTAATGTTGGTTTTAATAATCTAAAGAATTACAGTGAAATAAAAGAGAGAGAATGACAATGTTAGATGTCAACCATAAACTATGAATGACACAATGTAGATGGGAGGTGTATAGAACTTCACATCACCATGTCTATTCTGCAAAATTCTTTCATGAAACCTTGTTTTAAATGACCTTGAATTAAACTCTCATGTACTATATTTTAAAGAATAGTACAGCTGATGCAAGAGATTGACATTTTACTTCAAGCTCACTTCACCTCAGACTTCACTGTAAGATTTATACGGAATAACATGACTGGTCGAAGTTAAATTAACTTAGATGATTCTGCGAAATACCAATACAAAAAGTCCTTCTTGTGGACATGTGGTTGACTTACTTTTCCGGTGGTTTGCGAATTCACTGTTGAACATGTTGTTGTGAAATTGATAATTTTTTTCATATAATTTTTGCTAGAGCTGATCAAAAGTATGGAGTCTAATCGTGTACGTTGTATGTCATAGAGATACTTCTTATTTTCTATACTAAATAATTTATTAAATGAATTCAGGATGTTTGTGCAGGATTTTAGGTGTACGAATTTGGGTACTTGTAAATTTGATTTAAAACATTTTCTTTTATGTATTTCTGTATCTACCCCATTCAAGAGAAATCGACCCAGTTCACTATGATCAATATTTGCTACAGCTTACGATGTTTAAACTCAAAGTTACGAGTATGCGTCAGGCCACTCCGTGTCTACAGCGACACACCTTAATGACATCATTCGATGAGAAAATATACATGGAAATACAATTACTTAATTCCACAATTGTATTATTTTCAACAATGATGTCAGACACATTTTCTGATTTAAAACCACAAATGATAACACCTTACAATTAATAAAAACATGGCTTTATGGCTATCCCGAATGAATATTGAAACATAATGAATTGATCATAGATACAGTCAAACAACTAGTACTAGCAACCGGAGTGCGTGTATGATCAGATGTATGAACGTGGACGAGGCAAAAGGAGTGTGTGAGGATCGTAGTGGGTGGCGTTCTGTGGTTTCTGCCTATCTCCATTGAAAAAAGGCGTGAGTTTATGTATGTACAGACAAACAAACTTAACTGGCGAAATGTGTTTTACTGCAAGTACATATTTGCCTAACTTTTCGGGAAAATTGTCATGATGTTATGATATGTCATATTTTTCAATGATAAAACCATGATAAACCATGTGATTTACAATAAAATTTATTTAAAAACTCACGTTCAATCCACTAAAAATAAAATCGCCGCCACGTTATTTTACCCTTGGCAACGGTTTTACAATTACGGTACCCTAAATTTAATATCACCATGATTTGTGATTACTTATACTAAAAGTTTTTCTCGGAAATATAAGGAAAAATATTTAATAGAAGGACGCCACAGTGGCTTGAATTCTGATGCAGTTGGCGGTTGTCCAAACTCTGAAGACCAGTTACAAAGACCTCTGCTTCTCCTTCAATCCTAACTTAAATGCACAAGTCACTGAAACTTGGGGAGGTCTAAGCTCTCTGGTTGTCCTAACTTTATTGTCGTCTGAAACAAAATACTCGCTATTGTCGTTGTGGCTTGCTTTGACAATGAAGGAGGTTCGGGTTACTTGAATTCTAGTACAAAGACGTTGATTTGCTAGTTAATTGAATGATGTGAACGATGCAGTAGAAAAGCATCTGCCAACCGTGTTTCAAGTCCATTCAGGAATGAAGAAAAAGTATTAATTAGGACTCGCACAGGACAGTCATACACGGAAATGATAAAAAGAATATTTTTTTGTCAAAAAGTTTTTATTTTACCCTTCGTCAGTTATCGTTTCACACATAAATCCTTGTCAAGTATCAATTTCGCAATTTCTTTTACTTGGATGACATATTTTTTCCAGCTATTTTGATTTAAAAACCAAACTACTAAACCGATTTTGATGAAATTTCTATGGGACCAATCGGGAAGTATATCCTTTGATATAAAAGATAAATTTTAAGGTTCATAAATGACGCAGATATGAGGTAACAAACACAAAAACATAAACAACAAAAAAACAACCGAATTGAGAACCTCCTCCTTTTTTAAAGTCGGGTAAAAAATTTTTAAATAAATTGCAGGTTCAAATAACGCCTGAGTATGAAATATTCTGTAATTACACTAAGTAATATGGTATTCCAAAACGGTGTTTACGTTTTAGCTAATTGGACATTTTGAGGACTGAAAATATCGAAGACATGGTGACGTCTACCAAACACAGCAGTAAGACAATACAGGCTAAGTAGATAGATGAAATACATAAACATCAATTATTGGTTTTTCAAGAAGAGGTTCCATTTGTGTAAAAACAATGTCGTATCCACAAGGTGTAGTTTTTCATCCTCGTCAAATTCAAGGAGGTAACTATGCTAATGATTCTCGACCCGAATCAATAATAAAATGGGAAGGTATTTTTTTTCTTAATATCGTAATTCGGTAAGTGTGCATCACACGTATTAAAACGCGGGCCGTCTAATCCTATTCCTATAACCGCGCTTTCACACACACAAACAAACGCAGACGTTTATTCGATAAACGGGTGATTCTCCTCTTTTGAAAAGGGCTTCATTCTGAAATAGTGTCAAATTAAAACAACTAAAAAAGCAACGTTTATTATTATTGACCAGGTACCGTAATTTACATTGATTTTATTTACGTCTTCTATGACAACCTCCTGAATTTTGACGAGGATGCAAAACTTCACCTTGTATTTTCTTACAATAAAACTCGAAACAACGGAAAAAACGTATTGCGTCGACTACAAGTAACAAGGGACGAGAACAGGAAGATGATGAAGATACTTAAAACAACCTCAATAAGCAATGTCATCAAAACCAACCTTGAAGTGTGCAATATTTTGACAAGAAATTACCTCCCGACTCCTTACCATCGCGTGGGTTAATTTAACACCATAAACGTTGTCGGGAAACACCATTAAAGAACTACGACCTTCCTGCTTTCGATTACAATCACAATAAATCAAAACAAAGTTGGTATTCGCACGCAATCGTCATGAACGTTTAGGAACAAGTACTCATGGGCCAAGTTCCACACGCATTTCTGGGTACGTTTTGTTTTAAGTAAGGGACTGTTCAAAATGAGGTGAATCTTATGAGCAACACTTGCTTGAGTATTGCTGCAGTAGATGCGAAGGAAACAAATTGCTTACAGAATGCCACAAGTCACGTGACTTGTGACATAACGATACACAGCCGTGAAGCTTGCGCACGTGGTTGCAAAATCGCATTGCCCGAAGTCACCAACAGGGCGTCAGGATAAATACGACTCTCCGTGTCATTTTGAACATTTACATTCAAGTTAGTAGATACAATCGACGACAGTGACGCGTGGTTCACTTCAGTTTGACCAGACCCTTTAAGTTTCGCATTATTATAGTTCTGTTCGTGGAATAAAAACTTTGTGATAGTACACTTTTGAAGTCATTGGAATAGGAAATCGTGTAATGTAAAAATTTTTAGACACGAAACAAAAACTTTGGGCCAAAATAGTACAAAACTGGTGCTCGGAGATAGTGATGCGCGGCCGAGGCAGGCCACGAAAGAGAAGGCGCGACGAATTGGATAGGTTCCGTCAGAACTGAAAAGAGTTCGCCCGGGTTTGCGAGAAGAGGAAAAATTCAAGGAGGCCTTTGCCCAGAAGTGGAACAGAACATGCTAGGAAAAAATAATGAAACATTTTATAATTGGTAAGGTTTTTTTCCGTACGAAAAATACGCGCTTTGGACGTAGAGTTGCGGACACCAGCCCGTTATACAATACAATTGGTAAGGTTTGAATGAAAAATATTCGAGAAAACAAAAACAAAACAGTCTTAGAGATGAAGCTTTAAATGAAAACTGTACTGTAACGTGGATTCCTGGAAAAAAATTGTTTTTATTGTTAATATGAAAGTGTTTGACGACTTCAATAAAATTCAGAGAGCATGTTATAGTTACTGGAAACATAATAATATAATATTTTTGAGGTCGAAAATGTGAGTATTTTAACATTCAGTGCGTGATGATAAAAAATATTATAGGTCGTAATGCGAGTGGTAATAAAACATATCTGGCATTTTTATTTGAGTAAGAGATGGAAATAGCAGATAGCCAACTTGATGATAAGAGCATCTGGCAACAATTATAAAGCTTCATAGGTCATGTGAACACTGGTGGTCCAGTAATAACGGCCCCAATGTACTTTTCGTAGGTCGTAAATTCGAATCCAAGCAGGCATTTTTTGTGCTAGCCTGTCTAGTGTCCCACTACTGGGCAAACGCCACCCCTTTTTCCTTCCAAACCTCTCTATCTTGTGCGATCGCTGGCCATGTTCGCCCCACAAACAAGATCAGATCAGGCATTTTACTTTGTGCAAATAAATTCATCACCAATACTCTCAAACCTGTAAAAGAAAATGTCGTAGAAAAGTGGCAAATCCTAAAAATCCCAAAACCAAAAAATCGATGACGTCGACAAGTAACATCCACCAACCCGCCCTGGGACGTGGTGCATTTTAGTGAGAGGAAGTCTCATTAGACAGTAGGTTTGTTTCCCATTCGGTGGAAACGTCACAGGTTGATTTAGTGACCCCCTAATTTTAATATAGCCTATTAGCGTATCTGTTAAGCTAATCTATACTATATAAAATATAATCTATATTAATATTAGAAAGCTGAAGAGTGTTTGTTTGGTTGAACACGCTAATATCAGAAACTCCTAGTTCCAATTGAAAAATGTTTTTAGTGTTGGACAGCCCATTTATCGAGAAAGGCTATATAACATCACGCTGCGACCAATAGCAGCAGAGCATCAATCAAAAATGTTACGCAAACGAAGTTGTCAAAGTTGTTAAGTCAGCTAGTTAATTAATAAAAGAATAAGCAAATAAACCGGTCCAATCAAAACATGAACTGGCGACCTTTCTCGTAACATATCAATCACACCTTTCGTTGTATTGATTGATACCTAACAAAGTTTGATACCATGTCAAATTATGTATTGACACGTTTCAGTATTGTGGGTGTTGATGCCTCAATAAGTTATGGAAAGTATTTTTTAAATGTCACACCAGAAACGAAAATACGTTTTGTTACTTTATTATTTAGTTCTACAATGGGTTGTTTCTTTTATGGGTTATGAAGTATTATTTACAAATATAAAAAAAAGTTTTAAAATAATATAATTTCTCTTCATTTTGAAGATATTAAAAAAAAATATTGATATATATTCTTGTTTATGCCTCACATACAAGAATTTATTATTATTATTTTTTTTCCTCCTTATCGTGATTTTCACACAAACGCAAACAAGATCAGGTGATTTTGACCATATTCTTTGATTTTTTGTAACGATGTAGCAAGACGTGCATGTATAAAAAAAGAAAATTCAAAAATAAAACAATTAGTTCACATAAGCCTTGGCAACTAAGATATGACCAGTCACAACTGACAACGCCCGTGCACGAACATGGTTCATTTTGAATTCTGCACATTTGCGATTATAATTAGAGGTAACTTAATTGTGCGAGCTCAATTAATCTACTACAGTTGAACCCTTAAAAATAGTTTCAGTCCTTAAAACATAAATTAAATCTCTCACGCTAAAATGTGACTCAAAACTTAATTAGTTTCATCAAAATTATTACCTGAACGAAACTTTAAAATATTACATTTAAAGGGCCCTTAACTCAAAACCAGTTTTAAAATTGAGGGCACTAAAGAAAACATTAATGCTAAATTCATTTTAATTGCATCTTCAACTTGCTACGGCGTAGCGGCGTAGCGCTACGAGATAGCTACGAAGTTCGTAGCCGTAGCAGTGAATGAAGTAGTTATAAAGTTAAAGATTTGTAATTATTTTGGAGGTTATGCGGAACATGTTAGGATAAATGGAATTATGTAGATAATGTAGTTGAACAAGATATTATTCTTTAGGATTTAAATATCTTAAACATCTTATCCATCTGTCTGTTGCCTTTTCGCGCGATTTTCAAGGTTGATGCACAGCGCAAGTATACCGTGGCTTAAGTTAGGATATAGAATACTTTGTATTCTGATATACGATAATATGTTCCAGTGGGATAATTTTAGACCTCCATGCGGGCGAAGACATTAATAAAACCTAATTGGAAATAAGTTACATAGCTACATGAAAGCAAAGTCGTCACTGCGACCGACTTTATGGAAACTCGTAAATAAATAAGAAATTCGTAAGTAAGTTGTCCCTGGAAGTGTTTCTTGATCACTCACTGCCAATCACAGTAATTGCTTAATAGAATGAGACTAAATAAGCTCCATTATTTTGGTAACAAAACTTCTTCGATTAGTACAACGGACGGCCAGTAACAAGACATTTCATCAAGGTTCACATACATGTAATAGAAAAACACCGGTAGATATATTTTACAGTATGTTTCGGCTCAGTGCGAAATAAAACGAGGACAAAGTTTTGTTGCGATTATCTTGTTAGCCGCACGTACTATATTAAATAAATAAATAATTTCTTTATTTGTACAGAATGCAGATATTACAATAATGGTGTTAGTTTCAGATATATTCCCAGTACATTCTGCCTGTTGGCATACAAAAATATAGTTTTTGACTTACAGATAATAAAAAAACTAGGTACTAAAATTCAAAATGAGATCATGGGTCAGCTAAATCTAAAATTATTTACATAATATGTGAGATAAACTGAAGCAAATATTACAATTTATCATTTATAAAATCGGTAATAGAGTAATAACATTTCTTTGTCAGGAACGACGACAGGAGTTTCTTGAATTTTACTAAGGGCATATCCTTAATACAATTTGGCAATTTGTTAAATATAATAGGTGCCATACCAATAATATTTTTATATTGTACATCTTTTTTGTCTTCGTTTTAGTCACATACGATTCATCCCTCCTTATAACATGTCTATACCAAGACAAAACGATTCCTTTTCAACTTTTCCGTAAGTAGCGCAAAAATCAAATTTTGTCTAATTTACAAATTTCTTACTTTATTCAGTTTTTAAGACTTAAGCACGCAAAGCATGCTAGCTGCTGTAGCACGTTAAGCCGTTGGTCCCGGTTGTCATTTGTAGATCTTTGACAGTCGTTACAGGTAGCCAGAGGCCCGAAAGTCTGACAACCATTCTTACCAAGGCGTATCGTATTACCCAGTACTAACTGGGTTGTGGAGGTCAGATAGGCTCCATGTAAAATACTGGTATGCAGCTGCATCCGGTTAGACTGGAAGCCGACCTCAACATAGCTTTTTTTTTTTGGGTGGGAAATCATCAAATGACCTCTCCCGCTCTGGGTGGAGCGGGAGGGCGTGTCAGACTCTTACTGACTAAAACCCACCCGTGTTCCTTCACTTGCCTGTGCCAAGGTGCCAAGGGTCACGGTAACTCTTTCGAACAAACCCGCAACCCTGGCAGGCATCGGTCCTAATGAACCCCGTCAGTTTGTGCTGACATCTCTTTGAGGCGCGTGTGGAACACAACGTGCCATCGACCCGGGCCTGGTCCTTACCGGACGGCGAGCTACCCATTGCACGCCGTCCGCAAGCCCGCGCCTACGGTGGCCGGGAATCCGCTTGGGATTCCCGACGCCCGGGGCGTGAGGGCGCAGAGATTGCCTCTCCCTCACGCGTACCGCCTCCTCCTTCGCGAGCATTACTGCTTCGCAGAAGGAAGTGACAGCTTCCCATGCCCTCTTGCTCCGTACCATGGCCTGGACCAGGGCCGGACGCGAGAGATCGCCACCGCCGATCGCCTGCACGAGGACACGGCGGTGCTCCGCCCAAGCTGGGAAGACCTCCACCGTATGCTCCACCGTGTCCTCCGGGCGATCCACGCAATGGGACCTCAACATAGCTGGGAAAAGGCAGATGATGATTCAGTTTTTAGACTCAACATTCTCATAGCCACTAAGTACATGCAGTATTTTGTTCATACATCAAAATTTTAACAATATTTTACTAGAAGCAGTCAATTATTTCGCTCCTATAGTTGATCAATACACGAACGACCACGCTTGCCAATGAACTTAGCCTAATATAATCACTGACCCGTGTAGGCGGACATTAGCAAGTTAAATTGCCATTACGTAGTTCTAGTAGCAGTACAGTCAGTCACACATCAATAGTATTATTTGAACTACGAAAATCGGCCTTACTGCTATGAGATAAAGATATCTATCATAGTAAACTCGGTAGTATGGATTTTCGTTGACTGCACTATTACGTTAGCGGTTCAGGGTGGTTGCTGGTTTATTTCTAAGAAGATGAAACGTACTGACGCGGCATTTAAGGAGCGATAACACTTATAGACGCGGATCAACTCGAAACGATCACGTAGTAGCGTTTTTTTCGAATAGATGTTCGTTTTTTTTTAATGACGTTTTCTTCGCTTTTGTTGTGTGGAAATAATGTTTTTCTCCACTGACTCAGGTCATTTCAATATAAAACATGCAGAGCAGATTTTTTATCCAGCCAATCATAATGACATTAACTATTGTAACTCAAAAACAAAAAATTTCGTTACAAAAATTGTATTTAATTCCCATGTCAAAAAGCCAATCAGCTTATGTCCAAGAAATCCAAAAATAAGAAATACCCTAAAATAAAATCACAAAAACATAAAAAAAACCTTCATAGTGATGACACAAAACATTTGAGAATTAATTTGTCAGGAACAGCGCTTAATATAGCTATTTGGAGCGCTGCCAAGCGCTGCTGAGGCTTTTTAGAGCATTGTTTTCTTTTTATAATTGAGAAAAAGTGGAATTGTAACGATGAGTGAAATTACTAGCGTGTTTGAGTAGGGAATGTATTGTTTTTTCAATTTAATATGATTATGGTTTATTATGGTATATCATAGCTCTCGAGTTCGAACCCAGGACACGCACCTCTGATTTTTCGGAATCATGTGCGTATTGAATAATTATCACTTGCTTCGGTGAAGGAAAACATCGTGAGGAAACCAGCATACCTGAGAGATATTTCTCGACGGTATGTAAAGCCAAGTCAGAGGCCTATGGGCGGCATAAAAACTCTGACACCAGGTTAGGCACTAACCACACGATAAAGAAGAAGAAGAAAGAAAGAAGATGGTTTATTCGTAAATTATATGATGTTTTTGCAGTGTTGAGTGATTTTTGTATGACATTAAGTAGAAAATGATACAAGAGCATTACAACACGCACTTACGTATGGTGCACGGGTAAATTAGTAAATATTTAAGGTACATAACATAACATTACGCATGAACTCCCCGAAGGGTTAGGCAGATCTGTACCTAATAGTACACCAACATTTCGATCAATAGGGGGCGCGCCTATTGCCATCAGCCGGGCACAAATCCAGATTCCATGGCTGCTTCTGAGAAATTCCTAATGGAAAAACCCAATAACGATTTCCCGACCCGGGAATCGAACCCACCGTAGTTATAATGATGTAAACTTACTGCAGACAAAGTAAAGGAACACACCATCAACGTGAATAATTATTACTTGTTTCAGTATTAAGTAAATGCTCAATTAACTGGAAACTGAGAAGGTACAATTCCGAAGACAACTATGAAGCACCAGCAGCAAGGGCAAAGCCACCCAACCGTTATGACAGACTGCAGTGCCACTACGTTTTTTACGTAACACGATCTTCTTTCTTTATCGTGTGGCCTAACCTCGTGTCAGAGTTTTTATGCCGCCCATGGGCCTCTGACTTGGCTTTACATGCCGTCGAGAAATATCTCTCAAGCATGCTGGTTTAATCACGATGTTTTACTTCACCGAAGCAAGTGATAATTATACAATACGCACATGATTTTGAAAAATCAGGTGTGCGTGTCTTGGGTTCGAACTCGAGACCTATGACTTGACAGTCCAACGGCCACACCACTAGGCTATCACTACTTACCGATGAAAATACTTACTTCTTGAAAATATACACAGTACAGCAACTTCCTCACAAAAAGGTGGACATCCTGGACAAAAATACTTCCAGTAGAAAAACTACTTCAACAAAGTACACTTTACCTAAGATAATAGTTAAATCTTTAAATCCACTCGCTAAAAGAGTGAAAGCTATACTATATTTGACCTCTACATATATACATATCCTCGTATTTATGTAAAATCTTTCGGGGAATTCAGCACATCAACAGAATTGTACGAGTGGGCGGGTGCAGTAGCGTCAGCAAATAAATGCATTATTAATGAGAATATTTAAGTCGATTGATAGACTGGACGCCAGAGGCTTGTTTCTATTTTTGCTCTACTTAAAATTGAAACCGGCGATAGGTTTTGAATGTGTATGTTTTAAGTTTTTTGTTTATTTTTTTATAAATTTTTAAAAGCATTTCAAGTAATATCTTTTAAAGTATATAAGTAATATAAGAAGTATAATATATAACCAACTAGCCGGAAAACTGGTTTTAGTAGGGGTCTAAACGCATTTAGAGGCGTCTAGAATCAATTCTAATATATTTCCTTGTAAAGTTTGACGTTCAAAAGTGCCTTTGACATATTTTAAAGATTCATTCAGTACTGAACAATTTTCCTGTGGATTAGGATACTTCTTTTAAAAATCAATTGAATAAATAATAGTAACACGTTACAGTACAATATTTTTGCTATCCCTAGTATCCGTCGCATCCGCCGCGCCTCTCCAAGCGGGAACAGGACAAATTTATTGCTTTTTGGCAAACAACTTCCAACTGTACTCGTTTTGTGAACAACGAGAATAGAACACACCCACGCGTTTCTTAAATAGAACCTTCAAGGTTAATGTTTGGGGTTTCAGTAGGGATCGAGGTTAACACCCGTATCTATAAGCAAGTCAAAGTGTTTACTTGAGTAAATGTCATTTTTTAAGATACTATTTTATTATGTAGTTTTTCAATTGCTTAATGTTACAACTGAAAAAAGTTAGAATTCTTAGCTTTCTTTGACGTCTTTCTTACTTGGTTTAAATTCTTGTCTATTACATGAAAATTTTGCACAAGTAATTACTTAAGCTCAAGTATAATTTGACTTGACTATAGGTACGAGTGTGTTTGTAAAGACTTTTTGGGGTAAATTGACTCCGCTTATCTATATATATATAGTTTTGAAGTATCTACTGGATAGCAAAATATTACTTCCGAAATGACATATACAACATGTAACATAATTAACGCACACCTTCTTAAGGGGTCATTGTACTCATTATAACGAACAACTTTTACTATGGGACCAAACCTGAAATCGCGAAAAAAAAATCAGCTGTTCCATACATTTTGACGAATTAAGCGAACATAAATGTAGGGAACAGCTGTTTTTTTTTTCGCGATTTTTGGTTTGGTCCCATAGTAAAAGTTGTTCATAATTATGAGTACAATTACCCCATAAGAGGTTGTGCGTTAATTATGTTACATGTTGTATAATTATTTAAAGGTTTAACAAGATCTTTCTAATCCCAACATAAATCACACGGAAGAGCTTGGGGACATCACGTGTTTTGGTATCCACGACGATACTTTAAGCTATACAAGGCCAGTATAAGTTGACCTGGCATTGAATATGCTCTCTTTATAATGATAGGTTAGCTTACCCTGGTTTTAAAGGTTCGGTCAAACCTGTCAGACAATCTGTGGACGCAGCTATGTACCCCGGACACACCGGACATTGTCTCGTGTTCCCGGTCCGTAATCTGTTACCTTCTCGTGGCATTTGTTCATACAAGAGATTTCATATAAATATCCTCAACTATATTCGATGACGCTATTTTAGGCCTTATTACTAAATCTTTAAAGAAAAACCAGCATGCCTGAGAGATATTTCTCGACCGCATGTAAAGCCTAGTCAGAGGCCTATGGGTGGCATAACGACTCTGACACCAGGTTAACCACCAACCAAGCTATAAAAAAAACTTCTAAAAATAGCATTACCCTTTAAAATGATCCCTACACCCTTAACCCAAGCCTCCTTCACGAACGAAAATGTCAAGAAGATGGCCTCCAAATTTCGTCGAAATTTACAAATATATTATTAAATTCGACGAAGTAACGTACCCTGACAAACGACCCCCGGTGTGCCGCGATGTCAGAGTATATAATAACGAAACGGACATGTAAGCATTCAAGATGTTGCAGGAACTTCTACTGCGACAAAATGATATCATTTTTAATATATTTTCTTGTTTCAAGGTTTTGTCCGCCGTGTTGCCGTCTACTGTGGCTACATGTTGGTGACTCCTGAGAGAGTTACAAACGGTTATATTTGTTCCCGGCTGCAAAGAAGAGTTAGTCTGTGTACTAATTGCGATTATTTGTTAATTTGTTCAAAAAAGTCGAACGCGCCCTCCGTCGCCATGCAACGTGTTTGAGCTAAATTATGACACATCTTATTTTTTATTTTTTTTATTAAAATTTGCCATGAAAGCTAATTATAAGGGTTGAGTTACGGTTGCAGGCCGTTAGTGAAATCAATTATCTTATGTTCAAAGTTCTATTGTTGTCGCCATGTGTTTTATTTTATTTTTTGATATCTTGCACCAACAGTCTGATGTTATCAAGTCAATTAAGTCTCTATTCAATTTCCCAAAGTCATGGAACTTCAGCTGAAAATAGTAATTATATATCACCTTTATAGTGAGCCATGAAAACGTAACGAACTGACACAGAGGCATCTCATTTATTATGGAAGAGCGAATTTAAATGGACTTTCTATGTCCAGACTCAGCAGTTTGGGGTACCTTTCAAGGCCATTTAACCTAACGATAGGCGACAAGCAAACCGTTTTGTTGGATTTTGAATGCTCAGAATAGCGCTCAGAGTTTAAAATGCAATAATAATTTAATCATTAATTTAGGTGTCACTTATTGTTTGTGAAAACTGGGAGTAGTTTTCTAGAGTAGCAATAATGACTTCAGGGTAGTGTAACATTCTCCCTTGTCAGACGTCACGGCATCATTAACTCTTTTCTTTTTCATATAATTCCTCACACAATCCATCCATCTTTTCTTTGGGCTTTCTCTCCCTCTCCATCAATCAACATTCATATCCATCACTCTTTTAGAGACATGCGTTTTATCTCTCCTCATTACATGTCCATACCAAGACAAACGACTTCCTTTCAATTTTTCTGTAACAGTGGCCACTTTAAAATACCTGCTCCTTCCTTACGTTATCCATTCTTGTGACTGCACACATCTATCTTAACATCTCATCTCCGCTACATGCAATCGTTTTTCATCCCAGAGCACAGCATTCCGATCCATACAGTACGACAGGTCTGATCACGGACATGCATATTTTCCACTTTAACTCGAGGATCATCCGTGCGTCGCAAGTTGTTCCAATAACCTGTCGCCATTTCATTAATCTTGAATTGATCCGGTGCGTTACGTCCCGGTCTACTTCGCCATCCCTTTGGACAAGCGATCCAAAGTACCAAAAGTCGGAGCAGATCGGTTCCTTTCCTAAGTACATAGTGAAAATAAAATACGCAGAACTAAGAAGACAAAATCGGCCACAGTGGTGTATTTACGTACTTGAGTCAATTAATCACAATAACCTAACACTAACATAAGTACTAAAAACCATAATAAATTAACATATTGCATGTGAGCGAGTTTTATTACGGCTCTCATAAAATATCCCATAAGTAATGTTTTCTTTAGCAGCTACCCGATGCTATCGATTCTTTGTGCTAATGACTGCACACCAAACTTCATAACTAGGTGCTTAGTAAATGTTGAACGTTTGAGTTAAACCCTTTTACTTTTATTTGGTTAAGTAACATTTGCGGATGGACCGGAGTCACGAGTACTGCTGAGCTGATCCACCTAGCAGGGTACGAGGAGAAATATTCGGAGTCGATAGCCAACCTTCTGTAATTGGAAAGACACCAGAAGAAGAAAAATACTTTCATATATTATTGAATCTAGCGACCAGCCCTTGCTTCACATAGTTTTTAGTATTTTAAAACCTGATTGAAAATAATGGAAAGATGTGGGGGAAGCCTTTGCACGGCTGCGGGACTCAGAGCTAGGAAAAAAATAGGAATATTAGTCGAATAGTAGTCAAAATCAAACCCAAAATTATAAGAGTTCTGGAAGGTATTTTAGATTATCGAGTTTAAGTATTCGTATATTATTTATTTAAATCATCTACAAGTATGTTACGTTTCCTGACCCATTTGTTTACTTTTTCAGCAACTTTTTTTGGAACAGAGTATAAGACATTTGGATTAACAGAAAACCCATTTTTCACTCACGATAATTCATTTCTACCCATGTACCATAACTTGACATGACTTAAAGGGTTGAGGGAGGTCGACAAACAGGACTTTCTTTGTCTTTCTAACTTTCTGCTATTTGTATAGGTAACTCTGAATTATATCGGACATATTTGAAAGTAGGACGTGCATAGATTATTGGATTAGTGGCGACTAAAGTTATAAGGTGACTGTACAGTACCCTCTAACTGAGAAATTCTGAGGCAGGGCGAGTGCGAGAATGTACAGCCAAAGAGTGGAACACGGAGACTAAATACTATATGTCCTTAATTTTAATTACATATAATATCAGCACGCCTGTTATCTTCAAAGGGTTATGCAGAGGTGTACCTAATATTACACCCTCATTTCGCCAGTTATTTTAAAGTCCCATGTAATAGGAGGCGAGCCTATTGTCATCAACCGGGCACAAACCCAGACTCCGTGGCTGCTACTGAGAAATTCCTGAAGTCAAAACCCAATAACACTTTGCCCGATCTGGAAATCGAACCCAGGACGTCATGCTCAGCAGGCGCACTGAGCATAACGAGGCAGTCAGTAATTTAATTACATTTAGTTAAATATAGGGTTATCACCATCATGAAATATCTACATTAGCACTTGTCAAAACCCGAAAACAAGGCTAAATTGGCTTCGTATTTTTAATAAAATAACCGACTTCCAAAAATACACTAAAAAATTTAAAATAACGTTACTTTCGGAAGTCGGTGACTATTGTTTGTTTCATTGACTTTTTTGCTACCGACTTCCGAAAGTAAAGTTATTTTAATTTTTTTAAGTGTTTTTTTGGGAAGTCGGTTAGTTTTTTGCAAAAAAAAGTTTTTATTTTACCCATTTTAGATAACGTATCACACACAAAGCCTTGTCAACTATCAACTTCGCAATTTTTTTTACTTGGATAACATATTTTTACCAGATATTTTGATTTAAAAACCAAACTACTAAACCGATTTTGATAAAATTTCTATGGGACCATCGGGAAGGAATCCTTTCAGACAAAAGAAGAATTTTTCAAATCGGTTCATAAATGACGAAGATATGAGGAAACAAACACAAAAAAAATACAACCGCATTGAGAACCTCCTCCTTTTTTTGATGTCGGTTAATAAAAATGACAGTAGACACATAGATTTCTATAGTACTTATTTATATATAGAAATCAATTTCTCTGCCGTTTTGAAATTGCCTTTTGTCTAGCACGTTGATATTTATCATTCAAAAAATTAAAATTCGATTACGAACGATATCAAGGATTGTCGCATGAAATCGTGTCATGACGTACAGTCATAAACCTGGACATGAGAAGCATAAAGTCGGATGTGCAATACTCTGTATTTTAACGTCCTACCTTATGCTCAGAAGAATAAAGTCCGATGTTCTAAACTCTCTGTATTGGTACATCCGATCCTTCCGATGTCGAGGACATCGATGTAGTTAGGTACAGGGTGTGGCAAAACTAAAAGATAAATATTTTTGGACCGCGCTCCCATTGACAGTTATAGCAGGCACCGGAAATTCAGAAAGTCTGAAGGATTTAATTTTCTAGATTTACAACTCTTTAGCTAACGAGTGATGCAATTTATGTGATCCGGAAAAATTAAGAAAATATTGTGAAAAGAAAATGTCGTGAGGAAAGTTTTCAATATGACTGTGGTGGAATGTAGATGGGTATAAGAGTAGAGGAAGACCAAAGAAACGATGGATGGACTGTATGAAGGATGAAATATGACAAGAAATGAGGTGTCTGATGAGATGATAAGTAATAGAAAAGTATGGAAGAAGAAGACATGCTGCGCCGACCCCAATTTAATTGGGATAAAGGCAGGATAAAGATGATAGCTAAAAAGTTATTACCAGTTTCGAAGTTAATTATGGTTAGTTGGTCCCGGCTGTCAAGCCTGCCTCACTATTCCCAAACCACTGCAACTCCTGAAAGCCAAAATCAACAGTGGCGACCACCAGAAAAGCGCAAAAGCAATGAAGCTCGACTATGTCCCAGAGAAACGATTTAACTGTCTTGGATCTAGCAACGAATTTAATCAGAAAAGAATAGCTGATGAGTAGGAAAAACATAATTTCCACTTCCGGCTGTCATTTGTAGATCTTTGGCAGTCGATACATGGAGCTATCTTTTATAATCCTAAGAAACCACTGCCACAAGGGGAAAGATTTAGATATTTCCGAATTTAACCACTATAACGTGGTTATCAATATAATTATTTGAATGACAAAAGCCCGTTGAAACGCACGATCGACCTTGAACCACTTACTTGTATTCAAGTGCTGGTTTGCTGTCAATCATCCAATTTAAACCTCAATGAAAGCGAGTGCGGTGTCGGTTTGAACAAGATATCTAAAAATAATCCATTGTTCACTCCCTAAGCTGAATGGAAATGTACTAAAATAGTTTACTACTGTTTACTTTTAATTTTCTTTAAGAGACGGGAAAGTGGAGCATTTTATTGCTTGCTTTTAATCGTTAGTTTAGTCAAGTACGTAAAACGTAATGTTTTACTTAAAAAACAATTTTAGAAGTTCGTGAAGTGCTATAGAAACATTCTACACTTTTTTTTTAATTTTATTCATTATTGATTAACACAGATATTATTATATACAAACTAAAAACTGAAGAAACTGATTTTATTTTTGTATGTGTTAAATAGAAAAATAAAAACAGTTTCTACAGCATTTTGGGTCATTGTTTTCACACCATCAACATGGAGAGAAGATTTTTTGAGACGGACCAGAGAAAGCGAATCGTGTTTCCACGAACACTTTCACCAAAATTAACATATCGACGCTGGAAAGCGATTTTGTCGTATCTCGAAAAATGGGATTTTCTTTTTATTGGATTTTTAAATTCAGAAAAAAATACTGCGTCGGACAGTCTGATCCATGTTTTCCTAGGAGGTTTTTTTTTTATGATACGACGTGGACTTTTTACTAACTTTTTTAAGAAAACATACTTCAAAATGCTGTAAGTACCATAAAATCAACTATTTTACAACAACAAATAGATACAACAAAATAGTAATAAGTATTTTTTTCCGATGTCAAGATACACTGTCCTTGTTTATATACTACGAAACATTTACAGCATTATGTGTACGTCCCAAATAATAATTTATTGAGATACAGCAATTTCGCCGCCTCAATATTTTATTCCAGCTAGAGATACTACAATTCTATCGCTCGGGTTTTGAATGTGCTTTAGACTTACTACGTTTCATTCTACACATTTATGATAAATATTATCCATAAATCATTTATAATAGAGTTGAAATTTGAGTACAATTTAAATTACGCTAAAGAAACCTACCCCCGTCCCCGTGTCTTCCCGTGGATACGACGTTTCCCGATTGTATTGCAGTCGATGTGCGAGCGCACAAGCAAGAACACGAGTTCGTCGTCTACGATATTCAGGGTTTGACTTTTTGAATGTTGCAATACATAATTTAGAAATCTGTAACTTTTGATGCTTCTTAAAGGTGCTGTTCAAAATGTCTTCAAACCCATAAAGTCAAGAGGATGAAAATCAGTGAAGGCTGCAGCAAACTGAAATTACTTGCGTTATAATTCTATTGGTATTTTATTAACTTTTATTATTCGAATTGATTGTTGTATTTTGTTTTTCATGTAGGCCTAAGAAACTTGTGCCTAAGAAATCGTAATTATGTTATTTTAATTTTGTTATATTTGTTAGATATTTCGTCCAAAATATCGCTTAGGATATTTTATTTAGTTGAAAATGTCGCCCTCAGTAAACTTCATTGGTTTTTAATTTTGAGACTGATTACATTTTTATTTAAATTCGTTATAATTATTACTAGGGCAAACATTAATTACTAAATAACATTGTTTAAATAAACATACAGCATTTAATTAAACATAATAATTTGTTTTATTTGTATTTAACACAAAATGCAAGACCTACTTCTAAAAAGAATGTGAAGTACAACGAAATACGAGGACTCACAAATTTACTTCATATTACATACATCATAATCGTTGTCTAAAATTTTAAAGCTATTTTGTTGTGCCTTACATAACAACTACCAAGATACAGCAATATTGATGATTCAAATTGAAATACCAATTGCTGTAACTCGCTAAAACTCATGTTATACCAACTTTAGAATACCATCTTTAGTATCATCTAATAAATTTCATTATAAGAAATATGTGTTCCAAAAACTACCTCTCGGTTTCAGCTAGTTTACGAGTTATGAATTTTTAAAATAGTTTTTTGGCTCTGGTGTAAAGTTCCACTTTTCGAGATACTACAAGATTGCTTTCTTGCGTCGATATATGCTTGAAGGTAACCTATGTCAAAATAACACATTTCACGTCAAAATTGTCATTTCCATTATCAAACACGACAAACTGTAGAATGTGTCTTTGTCTATTAGGCACCTATTTAACATTTACCAAATGACGATATTTCGTTATATCTTAACATTTTGGTTTTCGATCCCTTTTTTTAAAGCCTAGAACGCTACTAACAACATCTAGATCAACAAGATTTTAACAGGTATTAAGTAGCTATCGTCAAGATCACGGAAAACGGATGGATAAGTGTTAGATTTAGAGTTTCTTTCTTTATAACAATCTTCTGAATTTCCAGTACTTTTATTATAATTACAGAACACCATTAGGCAAGCAAGGCAAGAAGACTTAGTTTTCCAGATCATAGATAAGACGAAGTTCTACGCACAGACAAAATGTTTAGAATGATGCTATTCTATATTTACAGTTCTTTTATTATAACTAGAGAACACCATTACATCAAGAAGACTTAGTTTTCCAAATCATAGACGAGACGAAGTTTTACGCACAGACAAAATGTTTACAATGATGCTATATTCAAGACAGAAGAGAGTGTGTTGCCCGCTGGCGAACTATAGTTAATTTTTTATACTTGATTCCAACAATAAGGGATGCACAGAAAAGAGAAGAGTGGCAAACGAAAGGGGTTCCCTTTACCTAACAAGGGTGTTTTCGGGCTGAACTGATGATGATGAAGTAGCTATAACGTTCTGTCACGTGTAAAAAGGTATAACTAACGAGTTCCAAAGCGATCCTCTTGAATATAAATCGAAATTTTGAATCATTTTACATACTTAATGTGTCCCTACGTCTCCTAATGTAAAATCGATAGTTTTCATTTCAAGGCGTGCACATATTTTCACACACGAAAATTATCATGAAAAGAAAGTCGATATGACCAAATGATTTACACCACCTTCATAGGACTTTATCGCTATCAGTAGTTTGCGGGTCGGTGGTTATATGCGTGTGGGGTACAAAAACACCCCACCTACCGTACCCCGCGTAACCCCAGGGGGACTCGCAAGCGTGACTTTTATTGTGTTTGGTATTTTTTTTCGGAATCGGGAGTTATTTTCAGGCATTCATTCTCTTGGATACGTGTTTCGAATAGATAATTTTAGCATATTTTTGGTTTCCATTGAAATTAGGTATATTCTTACTATTTTCAGGAGTTTGTAGGTTGTATTATTATTACAAAAGTGAAATGGATTTATACATGATTGTATTTGTAACGAATACTGTATTTACATAACATAACATCACGCCATTTTATCCCCGAAGGGTAGGCAGAGGTGCACCTGATAGTACTCCTACATTTCGCCAGTTATGTTTAAGTCCCATTTAATAGGGGGCGAGCCTATTGCCATCAACCGGGCACAAATCTAGACTCCGTGGCTGCTAATGAGAAATTCCTGATGCAAAAACCTAATAACGATTTGTCCGATCTGGGGATCGAACCCAGGGCCTCATACTGTATTTACCCAATTAAAGTTAACTCTTTTCTTGCAAAATCTCAAGTCTAGAATAAATCTAGTGCGGAATGTGACTGTAACGTTTATTAAATAAAAAGAATCTGCTTACAAAGTTTACACAGAACTCCTACATATTCCATAGTCCACAACTCGACCCGTCAACCATAACAGAAATAATAAAACAACTTGTGTTACAATATTCCTTTCCTCATACAAAATACTTCGTTAGTTCATGCAAAAGAATTTATCAAAAAATTATTTTGCATCCATAAATTTATCATTTGTTTAACAGCATCGTAAAAAAATAAGCACGAAATAATAATATTGCTTGTACCGAAAAGTTTCAATCGCGTTTCGACGGTTCAAGAAATCTTTAAGACCCCTTTTCTACCAAAGCGAAAACGAGACATGAGCGGCAATTGATCAATCTCATATAACATCATGACGTCTGTAATCTCCGATGGGTTGGACAGAGGTGTAATTACACCCACAGTTCTCCAGTTACATTTAAGTCCCATGTAATAAGGGACGAGCGCATTGCCATCAACCGGGCAGAATCTTGACTCTATGGCTGCTACAGAGAAATTCATGGTGCAAAACCCAATAACACTTTATCCGAGCTGGGAATCGAACCCAGGACCAGCAGTAGCGCTTGCTACCGCTAGGCCAACATGGCAGTCACATTGGTCGACCTCCTGTGACTGGTCGGATCTTGCACGTCTCCACAACCTCTCCTCTTTGGTGGAAACCAGCCCACAGATTCTATACTCGTATGAAGAGTTAAAGTTAGTATGTTTTGAAGTTCAGTAATAAGAATAAATAAAATAAAATATTTAAAAAAAAAATGTAAAATAATGTGTATAGGAAATAAATAAAGAATATAAATAAAAATAATTTTATTGACACAAAGAAATAAGGTTTACATTTCCATTTGAAACCCTGACTCCTGTGCTAGGTGAGACCTGTGTTACAGGAGTCAGTGTCTTCACCCGTTTTTGGACAAAACAGTTCACAACTGGTTATGTATAAAATTATAAAATTAAAATGTATAAAATTAATTATGTATAAAATTAAAATAAATGTATAAAATTGAATAACAATTAATCATTAGAATAATGCATGCGTGCTCTTGTGTGTGTGGTGAGAATGTGTGAGTGTGGTAAGAGCGTACGAGTGTGTTGTGTTTGTGTGAATGTGTGTGTGTGTGTGTGTATGTGTGTGGTGGGTGAATGTGCTTGGTAGCTGGACTTTGGGGTGTAAATATGAAATTTGGTATGCTTACGCGTTCAGTTCAGTTCAGTTGTAAGGGGAAATAAATATATTTTCACTAATCGGAAGCATACACTATCTTCGAGTATCATAGGCTATATTTTAAACGTTCCCGTATATCGAGAGCAAAGCCGCGGCTAAAATCTACTAGTTCATATTTTTACGGGTGGATGCTGGCGATTATTGAATAGCGTGAACTTATGTATATAGAGTGGGTTTAGGGTCTGGTGTGACGGAATATTTAATGGCAATTTTTTTGATTGATTATCAAATAGTTGTGGGCGGAAGAGGCGGCGTGTCAGAAATACTTATGTATGTGATGACTATGAGGTACAGTGACTGTGGTAAGCGTTTAATAAAAAGGACGGTTTATAATGTGAGCGGATTTCACGTCTCCAGAGAGCAAAAAAGTCTAAATTAATAACTCATCGTATTATTCAAAAATTACAAGCCTAATATCAGTTCTCATTTATAATAACAGTGGCAACGACGCAAGACTCCTTGGCAGCTAAACGACTGAACGGATTTCGATGAAATTTCTGTCCCGTTCCCGTGCGACGTCCCGAGCGAAGTCGTGGGTAAAAGCTATATCCTTACTAATATTATAAACGCGAAAGTTTGTGTGTATGGATGCTTGTTACTCTTTCACGCCAAAACTACAGAACGGATATGGATGAAATACAGATAGTTCATAACTTGTATTAACACATAGGTTACATTTTATCCCGGTAGTACGATACCGTGGGACAATAACCGAACTCCACGCGGGCGAAGTCGCGGGTATAAGCTAGCTAAACTATAAGTTTATAACATACACGTCTTTGTACTATTATAACGCTGGCCTGTTGAGAGCATATCAGATCTCTCAACTTTCTCTTAATACACAGATACTTCTTCAAATACTTGTAAACCAATAAACAGGAGTTCAACAAGACACTTCATATCACCACCTACCCTCATTTCCGTGACGTCACCGTAAAATTTCGCTCCGGTGTATTGTGGAAAGACGCGTTCAAGTGTAAATCGAACTTAAAGCTGTGAATTCTGAAACTTAGCAACTATTTTGCTGTTTAAATTAAATTTAGTTTAATTATGATCAATTAGATCATAATTAAACTAAATTTAATGATGAATAACAAAGGAAAATAACAGCCGTTCGGGTCGATCTTCAAATTAAATCAAATTAAATAATTATTTATTTCGAACAACAGGGTCCATAATATGGGTTAGTAAAAAGTACTTAAGAACTATGCCTATGGTTAAGCCGCGCTTACCTAGGTTGGTCCGTGGAAGGGTGAAAACCCATTAAATACCGAGTTTCCTCCGTGCCTCGCAAAGCACGTTAAGCCGTTGGTCCCGGCTGTTAGTTTACAGATCTTTGACAGACGTTACAGGTAGTCAGTTGCACGAAAGTCTGACAACCAGTCTTACTAAGAGGTATCGTATTATCCAGTACTAACTGGGTTGTGGTCAGTCAGGCAGTAACTCCATGTAAAATACTGGTGTTCAGCTACATCCGGTTAAACTGGAAGCCGACCCCATCACAGTTGGGAAAAGGCTAGGTAGATGATGATGAATGTCTAATAGATCTCGATGTGATAATTTATACATGAATGTGTGGTATGATCATGTGTTTGGTTTAAATGGCAGATCATTAAGCATGAAACTTTAATTTGGTTAGTTGACAGTTTTCGATGTTGGAGTGTAGGTGTTATTAATGATACGAATGATAGTTTCACCTTGGAGCTAAACTCATGTAGGTAAAGTCAGGAAAATTATTTGTTAAGCAAATTGACTATCAACCAAAATAGTACGTAGATTACACGGTACATGGCATGTCTCTACTGGCGCTTGAATGATTGATTGACGATTGTTGGATATTGACAGAAAGTTGCTATGGTAAACATTTGTGAATTTGACTGAAAATTAGCAGAGAAAACAAGCTCGAGTCATTACCGTGTTTTTTTTTTTCTTGCAATTTTCACAGACAAATGTTAGCCGATAGTGCCCTCTTGATTTATTTATTTATTTAACACTTCAAGCACAATGTACAGAGGCGGACTTAATGTCATATTCATTTTCTACCAGTCAATCTTTGATTATGTGATTAAAGTGCCAAAAGAATAATTTAGCACTATACAGGGTGTAAAATAATTAACGCACAACCTCTCGTGTGGTATCCCAGACCATGAAGCTGAACAACCTTTGTTTTTGTATGACCTTTGGAAACTCAAAACTTTTTTTTTAGTTTTACTTTAACACTGACATATATGATATCAGTGTCATGATCAGCTGGTCTGGTCGATTCCTATAGAAAGTTCATTTTTTAAGAACAAAATAAAAATAAAATAATAAATAAATAAATATCGCTGGACATTACACACAGCGCCATCTAGTGCCACACTAAGCAACGAGGCTTGGGTCGTGGACACCAGATAGTTGATATACTACATAGATACTTTTTTGTTTGTAAATACATACTTATTATACATATAAACATCCATGACTCGGAAACAAATGTCCATGCTCATCACACAAACACTTGCTCCTACCGGGATTCGAACCCGGAACCCTATGAACGTAAGGCAGCCTCACTACCGCTGCACCATTCGGGTCGTCAAACAAAAGGTTTTCAGTTTAATGGCCCGAAAGACCACAGGGTCTTGCGTTTATTATGTTACACTCTGTACATGTGAACTGACAAAAAAAGGGGAAAAGTTATTAACATTGTTTTTAATTGCCGAGTAAACTCCTTGTAATTAGATATAATTGATCTAAATTTCACGCCTCCACCACCACCGACACCTTTATAATTATGTCGTCATTAAAGACACGTTCATCAGTAAGACTTCAATTATCAGTAATTTGGCCGTCACGCTTAATTAGGTTAAAAATTAACGTGTTGACTTTAATTAACAATTAGTTATTGGAATTATTATTTCATTAGTCAAAAGAAAATCCGTAAAAGGAAGTGACGCATAACGAGAAATTGAAAAAATAATTTAATTTATATTTTATGCGATAATAGTGTCGCTATTGAATTAACTACTTTATTGAAATCATTTACAATGTGTAGAATTCAATATATCTTACAAGCGATTAGTAAATAAAATAATTGGTTTACAATTTCTCTCGTTCTTTTTGCAGAAGCAATTCATAAAAAGAGCTCCGAAATTCTTTTTTAAACCTTCATTTCATGAAACGATGTGATCGAATTCCAAACACGTTGTTAAAAATAAATTCGAGAAAAAAACGTTTAGTTTAATTCTCAGAACACAATAGAACACCGTTGGTAACATGTTTAACCTTGTTAAGAATCGATCAAGATGTGAATTTTCGTAAATAAATGTTTTTGAAACACGACACAATTTCAAGAGTCGATTTTGTTATTTCGAAAAGATTATTTCGAAAAGAGAACTGAAACCTGACTATTTGTCTAGCCATGGGCTTCATTTCCAGGTCAAGCAGGGACTGCTACAAATACAAGTTGAGATAACTTGACCCTTACATTAGGTCTTCTTGTGTGTTGATTTGACTCAAATCTTATTCAACAAAGATAAGATAAATAATAAGATTAATGGATAGATATCATAGATAGGTTAGGTTAGATATGTAGATATGTTATGGTTTATAGATTGATTTTTATTTATTTATTGATTTTATTTTAATAAGATTTGAGTCAAACGAGAGAGAGCATTCGTTTCATGTAAATTCTGGAAAGTGTGTAAGAAGAAGACATAATAATATAATAATTATGGTGGAACAAGATTACAATCGACAGGTCTTCTTGTGTGTCGATTTGACTCAAATCTTATTCAAAGATTATGTAGCCAGGTGGCTACATACTCGTTGAATAAGAGAGAGCATTCCTTTCATGTAAATCTTGGAAAGTGTGTAAGAAGAAGACATAGTAATATAATATGTAGGTCCATAATTAGAGTGGAACAAGATTACGATCGATCGACGTCTACCAGTCGCAAACAAACAAAATGATCGATCATCAATGTGGATCGATAGATCGTTCAAGAGCCAACTGTAAATCGAACTTGGACCACTCAAATATCATTAAAATGATACTGTTTTACATTATAGAAAAAAAACGTGAGTTTTGGTTATGGTCAGGCGTAGAGAAAGCTGCTGCGAGCTATCGTCTCTCTGAATTGTGATCTTTTGCATTTCAGGACAGCCCTGTAGCAAAAGCAAACGTTGTTCATAAACAGCCATAATTATTATCTTACGAAAGACTAGTTTTAATTGTACCTTGCGACATACATAAAAATATCTCAGCTGCTACTACTAAGATTCGATAAGCTAAAAGCAGCTGATAAAAGAGAGCTAGAGGGTAAATACCTTGACGCGGATCTACAAGGGTTCTTCAATAATGCAATTTTGTATTTTTTTCGTAATTTTTTTCATTTTCATTCAGTCACATTAATGAAAATGAAAACTCTGTTATTTTATGGATAAGAGATTAAAATGTCTCCGTAAAAAAAAACAGATACTTCACCATTAATAATCTTAAAGATGTTCTGTAGGTACTATGTTCACACGCCGTAATATGGACCTTATATAAATATTGGTAACAATTAAATATTTTGGTAATAAATGTTTCTCATAACGATGTTATCTGAAATTATGTAAAACAATGGACTGTTAAATCATTGCAGCGTATAAAATGGAGCAATCAGCGTATATCCCTATTTGTTACAAATCGGCGTTCGATAATCGCTGATCCCAAAGGACTATAGACTTTCAAAATTACGCTGTCCTTACGTAAGCTATACTTATCCAAACTGCTGTTAAACATACTCACATAACTTCGAACCGACAACAATAACACGGAACCACAGATTAAAAAACGAGCTGCTTAATTTAACACTCGTTATTTAAATATCTAATAACACGTTATTATTGCTTCGAATTCTTTTTTCAATTCCTTTTGAATGCATTTGAATGACAGTTCGAAATGGCGCGAAAGCGTAGGGATGTGCGGCGTTTTTTTTTTCGGATTTTGGGTGGTTTTGATACCGAGTTGCATACAGCCAGGGCTTTCGTATTTTGTTTATTTTTGTGGTCTGTTTACTTGAGAGGTGGGAGCGCGCGGCCCGGCTGCCGACTGCCGGCGAAGTAACCGCTCGTGCTTAGGGTTGCGCGCGCATTCCGTAGTGAAATGCGTCGATTTTATACCGTAGGTGTAATTTTAAGCGTTTGGTACGGTTTAATTAATCGTCCATAGGGATTGAACAGCGAATTAAGTTGATACCGTGGTCACTACGGGAATCGATTTGGCTTTATTATGATGTCCACCGACTGGATTTATTAATTTTGGCTTGGGTATGACACTTTATAATGTCGCCATAAACAAATATATTCAGATCTCTTGGTTGATATCTAAACTATATTCTAAAATTAAAGTTAAATATTGATTAAACGCTTCAACTATCTCAGAAATTGGTTCAAATAAAAACTCAATATATCACCGAATTCCGCTATTATAATACCTGCCAATAACGTAAATGGCTCGGGAAAGACAGATCGTAACAACTTTATTTTGCCGCAAAAGTTACGAAGTTAGTTTCTATAAGGCTATTGAGAAAAATAGGTCAAAATGATACTTGAGAAAATAACTAGGTACTTCTTCATATACCTACCAGGTATTCCAGGATATTTTTCTTGCAAAAAAAATACATTACGGGACACGTACAAAAAGATTTATTACCTACTCATAAAAACAGAGAAATATAAATAACAAAAAAAAAGAACTTCCAGGTTTGACAACCCTACCTGTCAATCAAGTTAGGTAAGGGAAAAGTTTATTAATGAGTATGAACAACGGTTAATAAGATTAGGTTGTGAAAAACTTCCGAGTGAAATTATTTTAGTGTATGCCGTCATTAGAATAAGAAGTTCTAGACTAGACTGCATGTTCATGTAGTGGTCTCAAGCGCGACTGCTGAGCATGATGGCATGAGGTCCGGGTTGGGCAAAGTGATATTGGTTTTTTTCCATCAGGAATATCTCATTGGCAGCTATGGAGTCTGAATTTGTACCCGGTTGTCGGCAATAGGCTCGCCCCTATTACATGGGACGTACACATAACGACAACATTTATGATTATTTCTAATTTTAGTTTGTTGACTTTGCCAATTTAATTTTAATAAGTAATTATAGTGAAATTGTGTGTTGTGTTTTGTATTATTTTTCTAGTATTTTTATTTAATGCCTAATGATAATTATGATATGTTATGATATGATCCAACTTGTAGATTGAAATAAAGAAATTGAATTGAATTGAATAACTATCGAAATGTGAGTGTACTATTAGGTACACCTCGGTCTAACCATTCGTGGATTACAAGCGTGATGTTATGTTAGGTTATGTATAATCCGATGTTTGGCGATAACTACATTATAAAATAATGTTGTGTGGGGCTCGTGGCTAAAATAATATGGCAAAACAACGGGTAACGTCAGCTTGAGCACATTAACTATAAGTGAAAATCACAATAACATCACCCCTGTAAACCCCTAAGGGTTAGACAGAGATGTACCTATAGAACACCCTCATTTCGCCAGTTATGTTTAAGTCCTGTGTAATAGGGGCAAGCCTATTGCCATTAACCAGGCACAAATCTAGGCTGCATGGCTACTACTGTGAAATTCCTAATGGAAAAATCCAATGACAATTTGCCAAACCAGGGAATAGAACCCAGCACCCCATGCTCAGCAGTAGCGATTTCGCCCACTAGATCGACTACTCCCGCGGCCTTCATCAGTTTTTTTGTTTACTTAGTCTTTATTATTTCTGAAAAAATATAAACTACTTGAATATATTAATAGTACTGGCACAGCAATGGTCACCTAGATTTTCTTTTTTTACGTTCGTATTTATTCTATTTTGAATAAGGAGGTACCTACAATGTACTCAAATTGCTAATTCAATTCGTTTTTATACATTTCTTTCGATTATGGTTTAACAAAATAACTGTACCTATGAGTAATTGTGTTTTATTTCAATTATTTTCTAATCACGTTGTTAAGTAAAAAAATAATAAGTAAGTATAACTTGGCACCTTAATAACTGTCTTCTTCGGCCGTATGTTGTTATTATATGAGACGTTACAAGGTTTTGTACCTACAGGAAAGTAATATGTATTTATTGTTCACGAGATTGTATAAATTACCAAAATATATTGTTTATCATGCAGGATGCGTCTTCACATTTGTTCATAGATGTCAATTTATTTAGAAAAGCTTGTTCTCACTAGGACACATGTTGCGATACATGTTGTGAAACATGTGGCAAGGAAGTAGAAACAAGTTTTTACAGTGATGTTAGGATAGTTAGGCGCTTGAACACCGCTCGAATTAAATTTTTGACGAGCTTTTATTTAACTAACAATGATTGTATGTACATATATTTGTTTAGGTCAAATCTTGCTTTCTTTAAAATAATATTGTAGCAGTCTACACATTTTAAATTTTATTTAGTTGCTGTAAAATATTTCGCTGTATTTTCAGTATGGATTGGTGCATGGTTTTGATCACAAACTATCACGGTAAAATTCTAAGATTCTAATGAATGATCCCTCAAATGATAACTTAAAACGCAGAGCATATAAGGTGTAAACGGATCCTTCACGAAGCCGTCAACCAAGCATTCTGTACATCAAACTAAGTAACTCTACGCCACGCTAAAAATTATTGCTGGGTAACGATTTTTGTCGAGGTGGACCGCGTCGAAGGTGCTGGGACGATCTGATCTTATTGGTGGGGCGAACATGGCCAGATATCGCACAAAATAGAGAGCTTTGGAAGGAGAAAGGGGAGACCTTTGCCCAGCTGTGGGACACGCGAGAGGCAAATTTTTTAGGTGTGATAAATCATGGTTTATGGTAGGACTCAAATGTAACGCGCTCAAAACATTGTACTGACTCATGCATTGAATAGTATTATGGCATGGAGGTATTTAAAGTAAAATAATTACACTAAAAACTTGCATATAAAAAAGAACTTGTGAACTTGGCACTTTGACCCTCAATATGTCCATGACTTGGAGGTTCCCAGGTACGTATGGTTCAGAACAAAAATAAAGCGTTCGGAGAGAACAAGTCCCGTTTCGGCTTCTTTAAGGGTCTTTTTACACCCATTATAGTTACTACTAAGTCGTGATGGCCCAGAGGTTAAGACCTTGCCTCTCATGCATGAGGTTGTGGGTTCAAATCCGGGCAAGTACCAATGTGACCTTCTCAATTCATATGTTCTTTTCTAAGTTTATCTTGGACATCACAGACATCGGTGAAGGAAAACATCGTGAGGAAACCTGGACTTATAATCAATACAAGTCTGAAATCGCCAACCCGTCTTGAGCAGGCGTGGTGATCAATGCTCGTGCCTTCTCTGTTTGAGAAGAGGCCTTTGCCCAGCAGTGGGACAGTTACAGGCTGGTATTATTATTATAGTTACTGGGCCGGCAGAGTCTAGATATGGCAGTAACTACTAACAGAATTTGTGACACTGGAAGCTAGCTAAGCCAATGTGCGCACAACTTCTGACACTGATCTCCTTTCAGAGTCAGTGTCTAAATGTCATTTGTTTCGTAGGACAAGTAAGTAGTGCACGCTTAGTTTGTTTAGACAATGATGACAATGCATTGCTTCCAGCACCAGCAGCCGCGGAAGCGTCTCCATGTCCTGTGGCTCTAAAGCTTTTATTTGAGAGCTCACTGAAATCAGGCCTCAGATAAGCCCAAGCTTCCAGAAAGAAAACTTATCATGTTTAGTACCTAACTGCTTTGTCTAGTAGAACTTCTTGAATCTCGCAAAAGTTTCAACTATCCAGAATTCAATTATAACAATATTTTATTAAAGGCGCTCCCTAACCGGGAGCATTCACCTGTGATGTAACATCCAAGATTCGATTTTGTACAGAAACAAGTGAATCTGAACTATTATGTTACATGCGAATGTTCCCAGTGACGGACCGCCATTACAGAATTTTTCTTACTACTGCGGAAACTGGCGGTTAATCAATTTTCACCCTTATACTCTAGGTAGTAAGTAAGGTTGAAAATTGGTCAACCGCCATTGTCCGTCATGATACCTACGTAAAAGTCTCTAGGTTGAGCCAGAACTGAGGGAACAAATAAATAAATAATAAATTAAACCCGTGCCATGTACACTTTAATTACAAAGGACAGCCAAATATTCTCGACTTTCGTTTATATTTTCTTTAATAAATGAATACAGGGCTAAAGTCTGTTCGAAAAGTATGTGATGTAAATGTAAACAACCCTGTTTAGGGTAAATTCTTACACAATGTCTCATTTAAAGCATTTGTTATACATTTATTTATAGGTATTGAGAATGTTTCAACTTTAAGCCTCACTTTTTCCTAAAATTTTTGTTTGAACAACAATGTTAAATTATAATTGAGGATTTTTAAATATACGTCAATTGAAGAATGAAAAACGAGAGATTTTATGGAAGGTTATATTTTAAGAAAGAAAGTGACATTTGAGATGACTAGCAACGGAGAAGAATGGAAGAAGAACACATGGTGTGCCAACCCCAAATGAATTAAGAGAAGGGCAGGGAAATGATGTTAACATAACATAACATCACGCCAGCAATCCCAGAAGGGTTAGGCCAAAGTTTACCCAATTATAGTACACTCACATTTTAAATGAGGATATCAAATGAAAAATATGTTTGTTGTGTTTAAAGTTACAATTTCATGTTAAACTATTCAAATTAATAAATGAAGCATTGGATTTTTAAGTGGCACTACAAACTGACATTCACTCACAAGTACTTTTCTCTTTTTTATCCATTTATTTACATTTTCGTCATATACTTTTCCAACAGACCATACGAACCCTTTGACCTCAGAAATTAATGATATTCGCTTCGTTAGGATTAATTTATATCCACCCTAAAATGACAAGTTAAGACCCTCCGCTAAGACCGGCTTTTAAAATGTAATTAAAATACGTAGATGTCTATAGTTACTATAGTTTCATTCATTTACAAATAAGTAAAATAAAGTTCAACGAACTGTAATGAAAGGAATTTTTAAAAAACTGTAACGAATTTATTCAAAAACAAATTAAGGACATATTTATTGAGGAAGGGCTATTACAGTATTGAAGAATTCATCAGTTTAGTAGTAGTATTATTGAGATGTTATATTATTATTTTTATTGAGTTAATTTTACATTCTATTCTCTGGGTAATCAAGTGACTATTAATTAATTTTATTGTTTTATCTTTTGACATTATATTTCTTTATTAAACTACTAATAATTTTATTGTTGTAAAAAATGATTTATTGTTATTTTTTTATTATTATTAGTATCTAGTCATAATTAATCCAGTTTTATGTTATTTTGTAATTTATGTCTATCTACACAATGCATTTTATTAAGAATAAATTACTTAATATGACTTCATGAATTTTTGATCACTGACTGAGTCGCAAAAGTCCAAACTCAAGGTTTACCAAAGGGCGATGGGGCGTAGCGTATTGGGTATTAAACTCAGCGACAGAATTCGCAATACCACAATACGTTCAAAAACTGGAATCACTGATGTGGGCCATAAGACTGCTAGTTTGAAGTGGGATTGGGCGGGCCATGTCTGCAGAATGCATCAGGACCGATGGGCCAAAGTCGTCACGCAGTGGGTGCCAGAAGACGGGCGTCGTCGCCGAGGGGGCACTACAAACGCTGGCGTGACGACTTGGAGGCGTTTGCGAGAGATTGGCCATAGAAAACCGAACGGAGAGAAGAGTGGAAGGCTATAGGGGAAGCCTTTGCCCAGCAGTGGGACAATAGAGGTTAAGCAAAAAAAAAAAGACTTAATGACCTTCGAATGAAAATAAAGAAATATACTAACATAGCCACGGTGGCTTATTTTCAAAGAATGTTTTGTTTTTAATAACAATCACAATTAAGTTTTAATGTATTTTTTTGTTCAGTTGCTGTAATTAGTCACCATACTGTTAGGGCATAGGTCAATGCTCATTTTCATTAACTATAAGCGACCCATAAACGGATGCCTAAATATAATAACACTGTTTGAATTCTAACTCTTTGAGCTGAATTAAGCGTTGAATTCAAAAAAGAACTTTTAGATTTCTCCTAGTTTTGATGAAAATGAGCCCAAGTTTAATTCTATTTTGTGAACCACATACATAACATTATTTGCAGAATAAAGTAACGCTGAGATGCGGTTTCGATTTAAAAGTTCTTATAGACTATGTACATGATAGTATTAAGAATTATTTCAAACGTTTTAGAAAAGGAATCGGAGTATTTTCATGTAAATTGATAAAATATGATTTCATGCCTACCAAAATAAAATAAGATTTATTTTCTACCACTTACCTGTATATCATTAGTTATAATAATGATGGATGATAGATGCCTCGGATGATAACTATTGATTGTTCACTCGATTATACATACCTGTAACAATAAAACATTGTTTAATCATTTATTACAAGACTATATTGGTCTCTCTGAATTAGGTATTTGGAACTACTTAAGCTCTAATTATGGTGTTTCCTTTAATGTTATGTAATATTCTTGAAATTTTATTCTTAAAACTTAATCATCCTTCTGCCGTTGTCCTATGTTACTTGGGCTCGGTGAAAAATGTCACAGCTACGCACCTGCTACGGCGTAGCTTCCGTCACCGCTACGCCTGCTACGTGCTACGACGCGTAGTGGACAATCAAACCGCTCGGTATTATTGTTTCTGTCGCTTATTCCGTCGTAATAATACTACACTACATATTGAAATATTAATTTGCTACTGTGGTAATTACAAATACAGTGGATGCTTTTTCAGTGAAATTATTGTATATGAGAAAGATGCGGGCTTTAAAAAAAGACAGACATTATTCGCGTGTATCTTTTTTTTATTTTGGCAACTTTAACTCGTTTTTGAAACTACAGAGTTGAAGCTGTAATACCAAAACTGAAATGTCGATCAATACCCTGTTAATTAAGCAAATATAGTTTTTAGTTGCTTTAAAGATTCATACATATCACGTGACTGCAAAGACAATATAAAGTGTTTCAAACAAATACTAATAACACCCATCATCAGCTATTAATTTCTCAGTAAAACCATGTCGATATTTATAGTACTCCATTCAATGTCAGTTGTTATCACTAAACCATATCAGCGCCCTCTTTAGATGCAAGACAAAATCAAATACATTTCCTCAAGAGACACACAACAGAATAAGCAAGTTTCAAGTCTGGCTTTCCTCCCGTGAGCGACCGCTACCGCCATCTAACGAAAGGTGGAGAAAACATGTAGCATTTGCTTCTCAGCAAGCTTCGTCAGTTTGGTTCCTTGTTGTCAATGTAGATGGCGCTATTACAAACTTCGTTACATACAATTTAAAAGGAAATAATTTAGTTGTCTATTATGTAATAAAATTGTTGTGATTAATTATTCTCACGTCTCAAATAACATGCCGTCTTTTAAAAAACACGTTCGTCATAAAATCACGAATCGTGTTTTTTTGTGACGGATTTGCTGATGCGCTGGCTCCCGAAAATTCACAAAACTAATGTGAACACCAATTCGGGTGTTTTACCGAATCGTGATAAAACACGATTCCGTATGCAATGTGAACGTCCATCCGTCATGACGTATCGTGTTTTATGACGAATCGTCAAATGACGAGTGAACAAGAATGCGATAAGAGTTAAAATTAAGGAAAAGAGCGATTTTAAGTAAAGTTTTAGAAAATTATTTTAACACCTACACGTCGTAGCTAATTACGTTAACCCTATTTACCCAATTAGGCGTCAGTTCCTTTCAAAACTCAATTGCACGTGAACTTAATTGCCCAAAGAACGTTTATGCCCCAAGAACGTTTTTGCCTAAGGAACGTTTCTGCCCCTATTTGTATAAATTATCTGAATGGAAAACTTGTAACTTGGATTTTGTTTGTTCAAGTGCGCTCCTATTTTGTTTTCAAATGTTTCAAAGACCTCTTCACTCCTAATTTCAGTGTTGAATTTGTGGTACAACTTCGAACTTCTAGAACTTGTTTGTGTAAAATAACCGGCCGATTGCACAAAGTAAGAAATTTTTGGTTTTGTTAGTATGATAAAATAAAAAGCAACGGTTTGTTTCCTTATTGCATCTTCTACATCTATGAAATACAGAGTGGAAGGGACACCGACGCTAAAAACGGTTACCGCGTAATCAGTACATTATTCTGAACCTCCCACGTAGAAATTTTTGGACAGATATAAAAAAAAACAGCTGTTACCTACAAAACTGCAATACCTGCACGATCAAAATGTATAGAACAGCCGTTTTTTTTTTTTATTACGAAAATGTTTTTGGAATGATTTACAGAATACGTGGTAACAGTTTTAGCGTTTGTTTCCCTTCCACATAGTATACAAATGAAACTCTTATTTTTTTCTTTCTGTGTGAGTGCAATTTCCTTCTAAACTTCAGAATAGAGGATAGATAACATGATATACTTTGATTCGGTCTTCACTATCATATACCGGGATAAACAGGGTGGGTGAATAGAGACGCAATAGTATATTCTTAAACGACGTCAACAAAAAAGTTGGAAAAAATATGTTATCCAAGTAATAACCGACTTCCAAAAAAAAAAACAAAAAAATAATTGAAAATAACTTTACTTTCGGAAGTCGGTGGCAAAAAAGTCAATGAAACAAACAATAGTCATCGACTTCCGAAAGTAAAGTTATTTTCCATTTTTTTTGTAATTAATTTTTTGGAAGTCGTTTATTTTTATTTACTTCTAAATACTTAATTATTTAGAGACCTTGTTGGCATCATACCATATTAATTCAACGTTACATCCCTTTCAAAGTTGTCTCGACTTACCCCTTTTTTTGGGGTGGGAAATCATAAAATGACCTCTCCCGCTCTGGGTGGAGCGGGAGAGGTCAGACTCATACTGACTAAAACCCACCCGTGTTCCTTCAGTTGCCTGTGCCAAGGGCCACGGTAACTCTATCGAACAAACCCGCAACCCTGATAGGCATCGGTCCTAGTGGACCCTGTCAGTTTGTGCTGACATCTCTTTGAGGCGCGCGTGGAACACAACGCGCCATCTACCCGGGCCTGGTCCTTACCGGACGGCGAGCTGTCTCGATTTGCCCCTGTGTTTCTATTTACCCCGTTTTACGTTAAAGAATTCATACATATTTTTACGAAAGATCTATAATTTCAATTAAAAAATTCAGACATTTGTAATGTACAAATATCTGAATTCAGGCAGCCTGCTGCCTGAATTCAGATATTCTGATTTTGTATTTATTACTGGCGTCCCTGCTGCATCAGGATGCAGCAGGGACGCCAGTAATAAATACAAAATATAGATCATATAAATTCGCAAAGGTCAGCGATAAGACCGCTGTACGCGTAGAATTAGCTATCATCTACTGTAAAATAGATAACCATTTTGGTGTATGAATAAAGTATTATATATCCTAATTAACCATTATAGCATGATTAATACAAAACATAAAAACTTTGTTCAAAAAACAAAATATCGAACAACAAAATAATTACGGTTGAAACACTTCACATTATCATTACCAAACGAACTACCTGAAACTTTACCGGTGAAAAAGGTGTTTTACCCATGAAAGTGGTTTTAAAAGCCCTCTTACCTCCTAACAACGGTAGACCGTATTTAATTCCTAAATTCCTTCCTAAAAATACCTTTTTTAAATCCTAATACGGCAGGGTTTAAATCCTCAAGGCCTTGAATGCCGCAAATAAATTCGACCCTGAAATACTCGCGACTCAATTCCCTAGGCTCGCATACATTACAAATTTTCATTCCTGTAGATTAATTTCGTTTTCATCAAACCCTAGGGAGCTAATAAAATTAATTAAACGCATATTTTGGAAAGTACGGTCCGCTAGACAATCGTTTGATATATTACCCACACTTTACCAAACTACATTATTGGATATACGTATTACAATATAGCTTTTACTGCACAATTTGCACAGTGATCCGTGCGGCATACAAATGCTGGCTCAAAAATAGGGAGCTCGTGGCTAAATAATAACAGCTTCTCGGGTCGATCTTCAGGTTAAGCCGCGCTTGCCTAGGTTGGTACGTGGATGGGTGACCACCATTACCGAGTTTCCTCCGTGCCTCGGAAAGCACATAAAGTTGTTGGTATCGGCTATAATTTGTAGATCTTTGACAGTCGTTAAAGGTAGTCAGTAGCCCGAAAGTCTGACAATCAGTCTTACCAAGGGGTATCGTATTATTCAGTATTAACTGCTTTATGGAGGTCAGATAGGCAGTCGCTCCATGTAAAATACTGGTATTCAGCTGCATCCGATAAGACTGGAAGCCGACTCAACGTGGTTGGGAAAAGGCTAGGCAGATAATGATACGAGCTGCGTAAAAATATCGATATTTAACGTGAATCTTTCAGTAGAATAAGTACAGTTACTTGTACTTTTAATAACTTGAAGCCAACCATAAAAGCTTAACTTGCTTATCTACAAGCAATAACCAATTAAATGTGTGATGTGCATGAAAGCAAATAAAATTAACATTAACTTACCACGAATTATTTAAACACTTTAGTTACAGTACGGTCGGCAAGTTACCTATTGAAAGCTTTAAGACTTTTAGCAAGTAAAGATGAAAATAAATTTATTCGTTCCAGATTAGAAAGACAGAGATGTGTTTGACAATTTTATTGCTGACCCTCTCATATGGTCCAAGGCTGAGAATGTGAAGGTCGTGATTCTAATATCAGTCGTAAAAAGCGTCTACAAGATTATGTTGGAATATTCCGTTATATTGAGGACGTGAGGGCGCGGTGACGTCATGCATTCCTTTGAAAGCTAAGCAGGTCTGTATAATAACTTTCAGTTACCAATGTTGACAATTTTATATTTTACTAGCTTTGCCACCAATGCGATTTTCTATCGGCAAAACTGACAAACTTCAATCCCCTGAGGGTAGGAATTTTCGGAAATTCATTTTTAGGGTTACCCTCTCTATATATGGAACATCACCATCATCTGCTTAGCCTCTTCCCAACTATGCTGGGGTTGACTTCTAGTCTAACCGAATGCAGCTGAATACCAGTATTTTACATGTAACGACTGCCTGCCTAATCTCCACAACCCAGTTAGTACTTGGCAATACGATACCCCTTAATAAGACTGGCTGACAGACTTTCCGGCCACCGACTATCTATAACGACTGTCAAAGATTTACAAATGACAGCCGGGACCAACGGCTTAACGTGCTTTCCGAGGCACGGAGGAAACTCAGTATGTTATGGGTGGTCACCCATCCACGGACCAGCCTGGGCAAGCGCGGCTTAACCTAAAGATGGACCCAAACGGCTGTTATTATTTATCCAATAGCTCCTCCCCCTTTAATATAAAGTTCTATCCCAGACTTATCTATACCAACCTATATCCTCCCGATTCATGCTTACATAAGTTCTAATACAGCAGGTATAATTCCGCAAAAGCTATAAGAGGTAACCGAGCGAACTAGAGCGTGTGACAACTCCCTGGCAGGGTAGCAAAGTTATGATTGGTTGTTTTCCTACAGCTACCACTTTGTAGGTATCTGTCTGTATCTCAATACCCCGGTATTCGAGTTATAAACAAGAGATAAACAAAATAAGTACATAAATAAATAATTAATATGGTTTAAATTAGCTTATAGAGTGTTTATTAAATCATCAAAATATTTGCCTTATTTACAAACTAATATTAGTTAGATCTAAAATAAGAATAACAAATATGTACAATTACAGGGCGTCAAAAATTCGTCCACATCGCTGTCAACAGGAAAAGGGCCCAGAAGGCTGGCAGCATTGCCACGTTGGATGACAATGCTGATTCTTTGGTCAAAAAAAATGCCAGCCCTCTGGTCACGTGAAGAGTCGACCAATCACTTGGCGTTATCCCGAAATAATAGGTGGGCACTCGGACCCCATAGCCCTAGCGTTTCAACCCCAAACGGCTCAAACACATAATTACCAATTAAGTTACTGTATTTGCGTCGTTTGAGGTTTTTAGCCCCTGCAACAGCCGCCCCAGCGCAGCCCACCGTGCTAGGAAGATGGGATGGCGCAAGTTTGTCGACGCAAGTTATAGAGTAAGTAGGAACTGTGAGGAACGACGTATAGCTTAGGTATGCGTCTGTCACAGGGAAGGTTGGTAGACCACAAACTCTTAAATAATAATAATAATACCAGCCTGTTATTGTCCCACTGCTGGGCAAAGGCCCCTTCTCATAAAGAGAAGGCACGAGCATTGATCACCACGCTTGCTCAAGACGGGTTGGCGATTTCAGACTTGTATTAATTATAAGTCCAGGTTTCCTCACAATGTTTTCCTTCACCGATGTTTGTGATGTCCGAGATAAACTTAAAAGTACATATGAATTGAAAAAGTCACATTGGTACTTGCCCGGATTTGAACCCACAACCTCATGCATGAGAGGCGAGGTCTTAACCCCTGAGCCATCAACTCTTAATAGAAAAATATTTAACATAACTGGCGAAATGTGGGTGTACCTACTATTTAACTATTAAGTACACCTTTGCCAAACCTTTCCCCCATTTTTGACGTAGTATTATACCAATCGCATCTATTTTAACAAGAACCGACCGTGATTGCTTCAGACATGCAAAACAAGCCAGTGCTCTCAAACCAGTCCACTACATAACCACATAGGTACTATGGTGCATATACAACGAATCTGCGATGTTCGGTCCG
The DNA here is from genome assembly GCA_964057025.1 of Standfussiana lucernea. Classification (NCBI taxonomy): domain Eukaryota; kingdom Metazoa; phylum Arthropoda; class Insecta; order Lepidoptera; family Noctuidae; genus Standfussiana; species Standfussiana lucernea. Next base: position 3,629,333 of record OZ059795.1, read on the forward strand.
TCTAATCCGATCATGCAAATGGCCCTCGATCTCTGACCCACTGGACACCCCTTCATCACAACACTGAATAAAAATATGTTATAGAAGGTCAAACACGGAAACATGAGCCAAAACCAAAGACATTCAAATATTTACCTTTAACTCTTTGGGCAAAACGCGAAAGAATTTTAATGTTTGACTTTAAATATTTCTGGTAAACGTATGAGATGCTGAACTCTTGATTCAGATCGAACACCAAAATTAAGTGATTTGGTAAAAAGTGGGACAAGTTCAGTTTTACAGACCATTTTAGTACAAACATGGCAAAATGAACGTTATGAACTTAACTGGCCAATTAAGTTAACACTTAAATCAGGAAAAGCAGTTAGCTAGTTATTTTGATACCACTAACAAATAATATTACGTTGCAATTTTATGTTGACCGCAGCCCTTGCAAACAGGGCCTTAAATGAATGCAATTTAAAATTTCGGATTCTTTATTAACTTTCTCATAAATACATTATTTTCTGATACCGCCCTAAAATAATTATAACAATATGTTATTGTATCAAAAGCAGAAAAAAATTAAAGCCCGTCAAACAAGTTCGTCCGCATCGCTGTCAACGGGTAAAGTGCCCAGAAGGTTGGCAGCATTACCACGTTGCATGGCAATACTGATTCTTTGGCCAAGTAATAGGCCAACCCTCTCTCTGGTCACGAGAAAAATCGACCAGAGTCGAAATTCGGAACTAAAACGGAACTCGATTGACTCATGCCTTTAAGCCGAGTTCAAAAGCTACAAGTGCACATTTTAATGTTGTAAAATATTGACACTGAAAGCTCTTACGCAACGCAAACACGATTCAGATGAGCTGATTGCTTTTTATTTCATTGGTAAATTCAAGTAGATCTTCTGTCGTTATTTCTATGTTTCTGTAAACACACACCACTCACATACTAGGGATGTCTGCTCACATGCACATGTCATAACTAAACTGGTGAACTGCTGTGTGTTCACTGCGATATTTGTTTGTTTTCTTTGTTAGATCTTGTTAGAAATCAGTAGAAAGTGGGTATCATCGAGTGAAAAACTACTGGTTATTTTTATACGCAAATCTTATGAGTTTACCTTTTGTTTCCTTAAAAAAGCCATATCTAGCTTTTACCCACGGCATCGCCCGTGTTAACGTCAGAAATTATTACAGGCGAGGTGTTTGTGTGCTTTCATAACCACAGTGGGAATGTGACCAGACAAAGAGTTACTTTCGCAGTTATAATATGAATATGAATAATTGGATGCATAATGCTCGTTTGTAAATACATAGTAACAGCCACTCGGGTCGATCTTCAGGTTAAGCTGCGCTTGCCTAGGTTGGTCCGTAGATGGGTGAACACCCATTATATACCGAGTTACCTCCGTGCCTCGAAAAGCACGTCAAGCTGTTCCCAGCTGTCATTTGTAGATCTTAGATAGTCGTGACAAATGGTCAGTAGCCCGAAAGTTTGACAACCGGTGTTACCAAAGAGTATTATATTACCCAGTACTAACTGGATTGTGGAGGTCATATAGGCAGTCGCTCTATGTAAAATACTGGTATTCAGCTGCATCCGGTTAGACTGGAAGGCGACCGCAACATAGTTGGAAAGAGGCTAGGCATAGATGATGGGGCTGTTCCATATATAGCGAGGGTTAACCCTAAAGATGAATTTCCAAAATCCATACCCTGAAGGAGATTGAAGTTTGTCAGTTTTGCCGATAGAAAATCGCATTGGTGGCAAAGCTAGTAAAATATAAAATTGAAAACTGTCAACATTGTTAACTGAAAGTAATTATACAGACCTGCTTAGCTTTCAAAGGAATGCACGACGTCACCGCGTCCTCACGTCCTCAATGTAACGGAATATACCAACATAATCTTGTAGACGCTTTTTAACGTCGGCTGCCTAGGCACATGATCAATTGGATGCATAATAATAGAGCAAAATTGGGATAGCGGTAGAATAATAATGCTGATGCTGATGCATAGTCTTAGAGCACCAATAGCACTGATTATATTTCCAACCGCTGTTTTATACTGCCACACTGGATTCACTATTAGATACACCTCTGCTTAACCCTTCATGTACACACATCAAAAGTGTCTAGGGATCAAGCATTTTTATGCGGATTTCTTGAGATTGAGATGTGGCTTTGTAATAAATTTATGATTTTATAAATTTATATGGATCCTTTTTGGTGCATTTCATAATTTGAATCAGGAACTCTCAATCAAATTCGAGTAAAAGATGAAAATAAACTGTCAATATTTTCCCTATAAAAACATACAACGCATTGAAGACATTATTAGTGCTACTGTTTCCCTACTACTGATTAAACCAACGTTATTATGGAGCGGCGACGTCATTTAAGCAGGGAAGAAATGCTCAGAGCCGTGGGAATGATAGAAGCTGGTTCCCGGCAACGTACTGTGGCTTTAGCTCTGAATACAAGTCAGAGTGTTATCAGTCGACTTTGGACACGTTACCGAAGCACTGGTACCGTGGCTGAGCGCCATGGAGGACGGTATCGCTGCACCACACGGAGACAAGACCGATACATTCAAATCTTAACTCGAAGAGCTCCAACAATAACCGCCATGATGTTAGCCGTGAGGCTTCATCACTCTTCAGGGAACTTAATTAGCGACCAAACAGTCAGAAACCGCTTGCATGAAGTGAACCTTCATTCCCGAAGACCGCTACGGGTACCACCTATAGCAATGCACAATCGTAGGATTCGATATCAATGGGATCTTGAACACAGAAATTGGGCAGAAGAACAATGGCGTTTCGTGTGCTTTTCTGATGAGTCTCGTTTTGGTATGAGACCGGATACAAGACGTATACGACACTGGAGAACCCCTGGACGCCAACAGCGATTAAAATCCTGCCAGGAAGTCCATCCTTATAGTGGTGGAACCATCATGGTATGGGCGGGTATTTGGATCGGCGGAAGAACTGAGTTGATTTGGATCAGAGGCAACCTCAACGCTCAAATTTATGCTGAGACGATTGTATCAGACGTCATCGTTCCTCTACAAGTGCAAATCGGTCCCTTATTTCAGTTAATGCATGATAATGCACGACCGCACACCGCAAGAGTTGTAAGACAGACTCTCGCCGCAGCTAACATCAATGTCCTGCCCTGGCCTGCTCAGTCGCCAGACTTGAACCCGATTGAGCATGCATGGGATATGCTACAGAGAAGAGCTCTGCCGAATATGGGGGGTATCCAGTCGCAAGAAGACCTTTTTTTGTTGTTGCAACAAACATGGGCGGCCATTCCACAGCGTGATTTGGATGAACTCATTTTGAGTATGCCAAACCGATGTTCTTGTGTTGTTAGTGTTCGCGGTAGAAACACGGATTATTAATTGTTTAAGTTACCCAATAAAATTTTAAAGAAAACTGTTATTTCAGTCTTTTTTTCGAACTTTAATGTTAGTGGTTCAAATGTCAAAAATCCCTTTATTAGGAAAATGGCAAATTTCTTTATTAATGCAAAGGTGACTTGGTTTATCGTTACTGTGACAAACGAAAACACTTTATTTGATGAATCCTTAAAGAAAATTTTAATTAATATCAATCAGGAGAAAAGTTATTGCAAAAATATATGTTGATCCCTAGATACTTTTGATGTGTGTATTATGGGCGCATTGACATTATTCAAGACTTCAAGGCCTTTACCCCAGTCTGATCTTGAATCGAAACACATTCATCAATTTCTGTCAACCCTAAAATACTGGTAAATATACGGCACACAATATTATTACGTTTCATAAGCGTGGCAGATATATTCGTAAATAAAAATATATATTTTCCTAGAATCGAGACTGATTTGATAACAAACATGTTTACTCGGAAGCAAAGAAACCGAATATCCCTTATTTTGGAGACACCAATTTAAAGCAAAAAATACATCGACAATCCTTGAACCTAGTATCTGCCCACCACTGGTGCTCATCGTAAATTCCTTAGTATGTTCTCATTGCATTCTACAGGGTGGAGGTGGCAGTGACGCGAAAACAGTTACCATGCATTCAGTACATCATTTTGAACCCCCGACACAGAAATTTTACATCGGAATTTAGAAAAAAAACATCTCTTTTTAACAGACTTCAAAAAAAGGAGGAGGTTCTCAATTCAGTTGTATTTTTTTTTGTGTTTGTTACCTCATATCTTCGTCATTTATGAACCGATTTGAAAAATTCTTCTTTTATCTGAAAGGATATCTTTTCGGTTGGTCCCATAGAAATTTCATCAAAATCGGTTTAGTAGTTTGGTTTTTAAATCAAAATAGCTGGAAAAAAATATGTCATCCAAGTAAAAGAAATTGCGAAATTGATACTTGACAAGGTTTTGTGTTTGATACGATACTAAAAAGGGTAAAATAAAAACTGCCAAAAAAGTCAATGAAACAAACAGTCACCGACTTCCGAAAGTAAAGTTATTTTTCACTTTTTTAGTGTTTTTTTTTGGAAGTAGGTTATTTTTTTGCAAAAAAGATTTTTATTCTACATTTAGACCGTGTAGGTATTGCACTTTTTTAGAAAACGGCTGTTTTTTATTAAACCGTTTTAGCGTATGTGTTCCTACCACCGTGTATTATATTACATTGTACTGCTTCTAGGCAGTAACCTCCTCGTCGGTCTAGTGGATGCAAGCGCGACTGCTAATCTTGAGGTCCTGGACTCAATTCCCGGGTTGGGCAGTGTCATTGGGTTTTCCCATCAGAAATTTCTCAGTAGCTGCCACGGAGTCTGGATTCGTGCTTGGTTGATGGCAATGATAATGGCTCCCAAAATGACTGGGCTTAAACATAACTGGCGAAATGTGGGTGTACTATTAGGTACGTCTCTGCCTAACCCCTCGAAGATTACAGGCGTGATATTATATTATGTGTTCTTATCGCCAGCCTTTCCGTATCATAACAAAACATCACATCTGTATTTCCCACAATTTATCGATGTCACGGATCTGGAGTCCCGTAATAAGAGGCAAGTCACAAAATACACACTCCAGGCTAAAAGGAGAAATTCCTCATGGAATAACTCAACAGCACTTTGTCGACCTAAATGGCTAAATAATAACAGCCGCTCGGGTCGATCTTCAGGTTCAGCCGCGCTGGCCTAGGTTGGTCCGTGGACGAGCGACTACCGACGAGTGACATAGCAAGTTTCCTCCGTGATGCGTCAAAAAGCATGTGCCGTTGGTTCCAGCTATCATTTGTAGATCTTTGACAGTCGTTACACCTGTAACGACTGTCAAACTGACCACCTAAAATCAGTAGTTTTAGTTGCCCTAAAATCAGTAGTTTTAGTTGCCCTAAAATCAGTAGTTTTAGTTGCCCTAAAATCTGAAAAACAGGCTTATCAAGGGGTACCCAGGTGGGTATTACCCAGTACTAACAGGCTTGTGGAGGTCAGATGAGCAGTCGCTCCATGTAAAATACTTGAAGTGCCCAGTTGCAGAAGTCCCTTAGTGCAAAAATCGAGTTTTACAGTAGAGAGGAAAAATTCTTGAAAATGCTTTGGAAACGGTCGGACCTGAGAATCTACAACCTTATGCTTAAATGCAGCGCTTACGACTTCTTGATGAATAGGCAGAGGATTTTCCGCAAATTCCCATTAAATCTTTAATCATCCACTTAATTCGAAGGTTGTACCTTTAATGTCGCTCGCCATTAATATTTTTATGGCGTATAATAAAGACACCATATCAACACCATATTTCTTACATAATATTTCACGTTAATATCATCTGTTATATTATTTCTGATGAAATGGGAGGTTTTACGGGTATTAATGAACGTGATGTAATATCCGTATATTTGTAATATATTTATTGTATTTTATATTTCCTTAGAGTATTTTTTTTTCTTAGTATGTACTGGGTTGGTCCGTGGATGGGTGACCACCCATACATACCGAGTTTCCTCGGTGCCTCGGAAAGCACGTTAAGCCGTTGGTCCCGGCTGTCAATTGTAGATCTTTGACAGTCGTTACAGGTAGTCAATGATCCGAAAATCTGGCAACCAGTCTTACCAAGGGGTATCGTATTACCCAGTACTAACTGGATTGTCGCTCCATGTAAAATACTGGTATTCAGCTGCATCCGGTTAGACTGGAAGCCGACCCCAACATAGTTGGGAAAAGGCTAGGCAGATGATGAGTCTGTACTGTCCCACTGCTGGGCAAAACCTATATTGGGCCGGCCTCGTCCATCTTCCAGCCACCATCGTGTGGAGACTTACCCAGCGGTCATCATGCATGCGGCTGACGTGACCACCATTTGTCTCTGCATCACCCAAAGGTTGACTGGTAGAAAATGCCTGTGCTATTCATTCCGAGCGCACTTTTGGTACCACGACTTGTCTCGTACTCGAGTCTCAAGTCACATCTGCCTTCGTGGTGATTCCGTGCTATACGTGATTGTCCCGTATCTATGTGTATAATTATGTATTTTAAAATATGTAGTCAAGTTTTCGGTATCTGTATTGCATAACGTAGATGGAAGTTAATGTACGAGTAGGTATATGTATTTTAAAATATTCAGGTTATCGATATCTGGATTGCGTAACCCAGAAGGCAGTGACCCTAGTAACATACATACTTGAGTTGCGACAAAGCATAGAAGATACGACGCAAATAACTGTGTTTTCATTCAAAAAATTGGAGAGTAGGAACTACATAGGTTGATTCAGAAAAATAAAGATGGCATGTTATATTGGCTTATTTAAAAGGTATAAGTATAATCCATATTATATTGGTTTTTTACCATTTCTATTTATAAGCAAACGGTAAAAAACCAAGTTGCTTTTCACGTCTTTCTGCGTGCCGCTTAGTTCCTCTGTTAATATTAGCCTTCATCATCCCACCGCTGGGCAAAGGGCTCTCCCCATGACTTCTGGTTTTTTTTTTTATCCAGGGCTAATACGGGCCACTAGTCGTTGGTTCCTCTACACTATACAATAGATTTCGATGCGGTTTTACTGTTGTATAATCCACAACGTATACGTGTATAATGCATTCAAGTTAAACTTTCAATTTAATAAACAAGTCTTCATTTAATTTTAAAGCAACAAATTCATCCAATGTTGTAGAGGACGAATTGACGCACCCACTTTAACTTAGGGTATTACCACACCAATCCATCGATCGTCGATCAATGCTATCGATCGACATCGGTCGACGTTGATCGATTGGTGTGGTAACTTTGGCTGATCGACGGATACCGGGCGATAAACAATTGATCGACCGCCCATCGATGCCATCGATCGACATCGGTCGACATTAGCAAAACTGTAGATCGACGTCGACTAATCCATTCTACCATCGATCGATAGCCTCGATCGACAATCGATCGATTGTTGTGGTAACAGCCTTATATTTCTAATCGAATACTCAGTCTAGTAAGCGAAGTCACGGGCACAGCTAGTAATAAATAAGCCTCAATATTAAATCAATTGGTAAAAACCGAAGAAGCAGGGACGGGCCGCTAGTATGTACATCAATAAAAACCATAATTTTACAAGCAAAATACCGGTAGAGGTAATCGCCCGGCAAATAAGAAACGATTCCAAATGATACGGACGTAACGGCTGGCATATTTATAACTCATTTCTTACAACGTGAGTTATTTGGGATCATTTTTGAGGATACACTCAAGTGAAAAGGATATTCCCCAGATATATCGCTCGTTTATACAAGATATGAGTCGCTTATGGACTTGATGGAGGCTTGAGAAAGTATTAGGTCAAGGCTTTCTGGAAACTTCTATGTAAATGCGGTGAGGGATAACGAGAATTTGGGCACGTATTCTAGAATGTTGTTCAAGTATCTAGACTTGAAGTAAAATCACAGTCAGAGCTTCTCAATATTAATAGAAAAATCTACACGATTTATGGAATTTATTCATAAACGCTGCTCAAAAAACTTTTTTGCAAAAAAATACTCGACTTCCAAAAAAAAACTAAAAAGTGGAAAATAAGTTACTTTCGGAAGTCGGTGGCAAAAAAGTCAATGAAAAAACAAAAGTCACCTTTTTTTGCAAAATGTTTTTATTTTATCCTTTTCAGTTGTTTATACAAATCTTCTTGCCAAGTAAGTATATATTTTAAATTGTAATTAGAAGTTATTAGCACATCATCCACAAAGACGAAGAAGAAAAAATGCATATTATAGAGGATGACTCATGCACATGTTACTTACTTCCTCGAAGTTTAGGCAAATATACTCTACCTATTCTGGTCTCTGCTCATAAAGTGCCGAAACAAAGTTAATAAAAAATGTATATGGGACCACTGGGCGAGGTTCTTCTACTAAACGAAAAAAATATCACTTAAATCGAACCCGTCATCACGGAGAAATCAATTAAAATACATGATTTTTTTTAAAGTCAGTTAATAATGATTGACCTCTACATATTTCTGTTGAGGTGAAAGGTGTCTTAACTTAAACCAGCTTTTATAATTAAAAACAAACGGACTGTAATGCGTACTAATCATAAAAAAAATTGTTGGCCTTTTGTTACTGACTAAATTTAAGGGTACATAGACATACATGGTGGCTCCGACAATACGACAGTAAATGAAAACACTGGTAATACTAATCCAAAGGAATATTTTTAACTTATCAAAGAAATCCTAACATCGAAATAAAAAAAAATAAAAAAACTAAATAGAATAAAACTGTTAAAAAATAGAACACCATTTATAATGATTGGTTTACTAATCTTAGGTATATTTTGCACTAATGCACATCTAGAAATAAAGTTTAAGGAACGAATTTTTGACAGGTTTTTGAAGTAGCGAGTTGGCACCATGTGTTTAGTGTTTGTAGTGATGTGAGGGTTGTTAAACTGTCGGTGCTAGCCTAATAATCTACAGCATGTAGAAAATGCTGAAAATGAAAAATAATGTCCTCTGACTAAACTACTGGATAAATTCGATTGTTTTTTTGTGTGCAGACTGGGAACGTCATAAGGTATACGCCGTTTAATTTATTGTCGTATTGTAGCCGCCACCCTGTATATAAATCTTTAACTCTAATCGAAAGACGGAAGAAACATATTCATGAAAAACAGACCCGGAAAAATATCTATAACAATTTATACACTAATTTACTTTTAATGCCCTGTCATCAAAAGATACATTTTGTGTTACATTTATGGTCTTAGCTTCCCGCTAATAACTTTAGTTTGAAACCGTCGTAAACTTTACTTACTACACTCTATAAAATCAACGTAGCTTTACGGCTAATCCATTTTCCAATATAATAAAGTCGACCGTCCACTGCTACGCAGGATATACATATGTACATTCACGAGCACTTATTATATGCGTAAGCGAAAATCTCGTGGAACATTCCATTACAGTATGGGTTTCAAAATACTATGTTTGTAACAACATAAAATTACAATTAACACAGTAGAGGAAAATTACTTTCAAACAGTGCTCAGTACGTTTACATAAAGAAAGAGAATAAAGATAACATATTTATTTGTAACAGGGACATGACGTACATACAAAATTACTAAAAATAAATAAACATTAAACATACAACGCGTAACAAATACATATTTTTAAATACAACACGACGGAACAAAAAAATATAACAGCTAATTAGTGCTAGTGACTTTTCACGGGTACTTGCTTCGGCAGTACATAATTATATTATACTAAAATTGGAACGACTTTTCACGGAGAGGTTTTCCACGTTAGTGGCGCGGTTCATTTATTTACAAGTCACGTATTTGTGCGTAGCGTGGCAGTGGGTCGCTAAACGACGTTGAAAATTAAAAATACTCGTTTCACAATAATATTTTCGAGCGCGCTCGTGCTAGAGCCTCAAGTCTATATTTTCAAGCCTCAAGTCTGTATTCAGTGGAGTCGTGCCTTTATAGGTGGTTTAATTACTATTTTAGTCTAAGTAACTTAGATTGGAGGCCCAAAGGGAGACTGGAACGATTAAACTCTGTTTCAATATTATTTTAGGCTAATTCTCGTGAAATTGACTAAAGGTGCCTACAGAATTGCTCGATTTTTGACGATATAATCGTGTGATTGAACAAAGTAAATCTGTGTGAAGATAAGTTTGTAATTCGTTTGACATCGCATTGTTTGTTGGACGCCACTATAAATCGCTCTTTTCGATTGATAAGTCAATTGATATTTATTTATCGTTGAGGGTTTCCATAAGTTAAAGATAAAATCAAACACTTATTAAGATACATAAAAGGCAAATCTGTAGGCACCTTTACTGAAATTCATAATATTTTGATTGCGCTATAAATATGCAGAGCTGCGTAAATGAGACTCTGTATCAATGCATTCAATAAAATGGTTCCAAGCAAAGAGATTTAAGATACCATAAAGTGAATCACAGAAAAAATATCATAGAAAAAATGTGACCACATGCCTCTATACCTGATAGAGGCATTTTGCAAAATGATTGGCAAGTTTGACATGTTACACTTGTGCTATCACTAGGCCATCATCATCTGCCTTTCCCAACTATGTTGAGGTCGGCTTCCAGTCTCACCGGATGCAGCTGAATACCTGTATTTTACATGGAGCGACTGCCTATCTGACCTCCACACAAGACCTAATAGTATTTTAACAAAAACCTCTTTTGTAACGTCTGTGAGCAGATGAAGAGAGCCCTAATTTTTCTTTTGCCAAAAACAATCTTGTAGTTAGCAAGTGAATCTTTCTATTTTGCATTTTAATGTGCTTTCAAGAGAATATAAAATTAACATTACGGGAACGTTTTTTCAGATAGTTTTCGAATGGCTCTAGAGTTTTAGAAAAAGTTGGATATTCTGCTGTTGATTTCAATATTCTGAAATTGTTCTTTGAAAACATTTCACTCATTTTTAATCGACGTCCTTGGTTAAACCAACGTCCATAAACATATTGAAAATCGTTGTAGAGAAATGAAATGCTTGTTGGTTTTACCTGACAATATATATCTGATTATAGCAGTACTCTAAAATCAACAGTGATAGCTTAGTGGTGTGACCGGCGGACTGCCCAGTTATACGTCTCGAGTTTCAACCCAAGACACGCACCTCTGATTTTTCGGATTCGTGTGCCTAATGTGTAATTAATACTTGCTTTGGTGAATGAAAACGTCGTGAGCAAACCAAAATAGCATGCCTGAAAGATATTTCTCGACGACATAACACTCTGACACCAGGTTAGGCGCTCACCACACAGAAAAGAAAGTAGGTACTCTAAAACCTCAACATGTCTTTATGGAAGTTGTGTAAATTGCTCCAATGAATACTGGCAGGATAACTCGAGCCTACTTGTAACAGCGCAAACAAAATATCTGAAACATTTTAAGCCACTCAAAGGGTTCCCTTTTCCACCAATCCTTGTATTTTTAACGACCCCCAAAAGACCCCATCGTGGACCCTTAAAATATTCAACCCTATCCGTTGTCAATACATTTTTAAAGGCGAATGTATCTGATCTGCCAATGGAAAATGAATTTGAATACATTAATTTTTTAAAGACTTTTGAGTGCTGTTTGTCAAATCTTAGATGAGTGATGGAAATGGATCTTCTTTCGGAATTTGAGGAAGTGTTTTAATAAATTAAGTACACCTTGAGTATCAGATTTCTTACTAAAAGGTCACTCAGTAACTGATTTGTGGAGTTCAGATAGCCAGTAACACAATTTTGAACACTGGTGTTAAGAGGCAACCGGTTAGACTGGAAGTCGACCTCAATATAACTGGGAAAAGCCAAACATATAATGATGATATCCCCTTTTCTACAATTAGCCAAAAAAAAGTACGAATTCCCGAACCAAAAGTCTACTTTATCCAATCTAAAAATAATGAAAACCATTGGCCAATGAAATTTAAAAAATCTAGAAGAAAAATAAAAGGTTCAATGATCTCTAATACCATCAGGACCATCAAAAGGTTGACGTTAAGGGATCGGCATAAACTAACACAACACTCTTAAGATTTTATTATGCTTTAGAAGGACAATAATGATTGTAATCGCGACACTTGGCACAGAGCCAGACTACAATTGAAGGACATACTGCTGCAAAGGATGGAGGAGCTCGTGGCTAAAATAATAACAGCCGCTCGGATCAATCTTCATGTTAAGCCGCGCTTGCCTAGGTTGGTCTGTGGATGGGTGACCATACCGAGTTTCCTCCGTGTTTCATCCTGATCCGTTCAGCAGTTCTGGCACATATATCCATCCAAACTTTCGCATTTATGATAGTAATAATAAAGTATTACACTATGTTCTTGCTTTAATTATAGGTTTAATAAATTATATTATTAATTAAAATTTTAACAAGTCAGCAAGATTGGCAGAAGTTCTATTTCAGCTGAAAATAGAACCATACAACCGACACTAAGTGTCGGTCGACAATCTCATGTTATTTTTATTTTACTCGCTTGGTCTCAATTACACCTTAATCTCAGTCATTCATCACACACCTATACTTCACGTACACACCACACACAAGCACACGACGCACTCTTAAATAAATTTATCTTTTTACTTTAATGTAAGTTTTACTTGATTTGCATATTTTTACTGTAACCTAAGTATTCTTACCTGTACAATGCTATTTTATGTACCTTATAATATAAGAAAAATACCCTCTCATTAGTATGTCTCGCGTGCCTTAACATCTAGATCTACTTTTAAACGACCTTCATACATACACAACATACTATGTTTACATAATGTTACTCTAACAAGATACATCATAATCCAATAGAACGGAGCAGCTGTTCGTGCTTTCGCCGGAGATTTCATGAATTATTTAAGCGTTGTGTATGCGAATGTGCGTAACACATACGAATTACCATATTTATGGACAATGACTGGTAAGCACTGTGTCCGTTAAGTTAAAAGAAGTATTTAAAAGAGCTACATACATTTAAAAAAATCCTGGACCAGACATTGCCTAAGGATCTATAAAGTAGTAGCGGTTCAATTTCGAATATTTTCAGATGTCCTTATTGCAGATTTTATATGTCGGAGAAAGCGATAACTTTTAAACATCAAGTTGCTGATTTGACCATTGTAGTAGGGGTAAACGCCGTGACGTCAGATGTTGTTTTAATGGCGGCACGTGGACAGAGTCGTTTTGTAGAGTGGGGATTGTGCCGAGATCACTTTTGCTCGGAACTCCAACGAAGTCACTCCTTCAGAACGAAACTGTCGGTTTGCCCATTTTGTGGAGATTATTTGTTAGTGTTATTTAATGTAAATTTGTGTTAAATAATAAACTGTGATTTTTGTGTACCGAAACCGAAACTATTATTTTAACATTTCATCATGAACCCGGTACCACCGAACCCTAATGACAACGGCGCTATCGCTCAGCCATCGCTTACGCCGTCATATATAAAAAAGCTATGTATAAATATAAATGCATATGGTGAATAATAAGTAGGTACCGTTCAATAAAATATATATATAAAAAACTGTTTTTGCAAAAAAATAACCGACATCCAAAAAACAACACTAAAAAGTGGAAAATAACTTAACTTTCGGAAGTCAATGAAACAAACAATAGTCACCGACTTCCGAAAGTAAAGTTATTTTCCACTTTTTAGTGTTTGTGCCAAATTCTTAGGCAAAACCATATTTCCGCAAAATCAGATAATCCTTTAAGGTAATAACCGCATTCATATCTCTCTGGGAAACAATGTCCCATGAAAACTGGCACCCTTATACGTGACACGAAGATTTGAGCCGGGTTTTATTACATCACATTAATGTCACCCATGTCAGATATGCAATTTGAGGGTACTCAAGTAGTTAATATGACGCATACATCAAAATCAATTGACGACTATTAAATTTCATTCAAAATACTCCCACCCTTGTTCTGGTGTTGCAAGTTCGACTGCTGAGCATGCGACCCTGGGATCCGTTTCCCTAGCCGGACAAAGTGTTATTGGGTTTTTCCATCTGGGATTTTTCACTAGCAGACACGCGGCTGTTGGCAATAAGCTCGCCCCCTATTACATGGGGCTTAAACATAACTGGCAAAATGTAGGTGTACTATTAGGTACAGCTCTGCCTCACCTTTTAGTGATTACAAGTGTGATGTTATGTTATGTCTTCTTTAATTCTGGGAATACTTAAAGGCATATACCATGTCCAAGTATAAGCAAGTATGAGTAGTACGTACTAAGTCATTATCTTCATTCTCCTGCTCTTATAGCAATTTATTTTGGGCCCCGGCAGCATGTCTTCTTTTTTTTTTTTTTTTCTTTATTTAGGAAAGTGGCTTTAATCGTGGAACGATTATGTCAGCCTCGTAGTTTTACAAAATAGATAGATGGTGCATAATAACTAGGATCTAAACTTAATCAATTTAACAATCAAATAATATAACTTAATAGCTAATTCGGATGTAGGTTTAGACAAGATCGAATTACACATTCCAACATCTCTCAGACTCCACCAAAGCATGGTAGGTGTCTTCTCTCATGTTGCAATACAGACAATTTGGTGTGTCAACAACCTTCATACATGTCTTCTTCTTCCATACTTCTCTATTACTCGTCACTTCCTTTATAGCCACATCACAACGTCCATCCATCGTTTCTTTGGTCTTCCTCTTCTCTTTTAGCCATCCTCGTTCACACTCAAAACTTTCCTCACGAGACTTCTTCATGAGCTGTACGTAAGTACCTTATGCAATAACCAAACTTATCATACATAACTGTAATCAAAGTCTTAAGAAGTTGTTTTGATAACCTTCGGGATTCAAGTTTTGGGTTAACGTAATGTGTTTCCTTGAAATGAGGATACAAATATCTTCTTGAATGTGCTGCGAGCGCTCATAAGAACTAACTAGTTTAGGAATTTAGTTATGTGTTGATTAAGTTATCAACTTGAAGGAAAATTGAGTTATATAACGAGTTTATTTATTTTTGTACTTCGGTTTGTTATTACTGGTGGCCTCGGTTTCTAGTGATCTCAAGTGCTACTGGTGAGAATGAGATCCTAGATTCGATCCCCAGGTCGGGCAAAGTGTAAATTGGTTATGGTATTAGGAATTTCTCAGTAGCAGTCTCGGAGTCTGGAATGGTGCCTGGTTGATGGCAATAGGCTCGCCCCCTAGTTCAGTTTCAATTTGTTTTTTCTCCACCTCTGCTAAGACAGTATTCGCCCAATTTTTTTTAAATTAAATTATCTACCAAATAATAACCAGCCAGTTTGAAATCAGTTTGAGCTGTGTAAAGAGAGTTATATAGCAATTAGCTTACCCACCTTTGCCTAACTGGTTGAGATTTTTTTGAAATGAAGTAAATAAAATTTAAAAGAATTATAAAATTTTATCGATTCTTATTCTAAAAAATCTCAACCATTTATGAAAAGGTGTTTGGGTCTCAACCATTTATGCTAATTACTATAACTCACTACACATCATGTTTTTATCCCCATGGCCAAAACTACAGAACGCCACAAGCTACGATTCCTACATAGGTACTTATTTCGCCTCGTCTACATTTATAAACCTGGTACCGACCTACCTAAGTACCTACTACGCACCTGACCTTTCTGAAGATAATCACCCATATAGGTACTCGTATGTATGTCCTACATCTATATCTGTTTATCTGTTACCTTTCAGCTGGGACGAACCTGATTAGCATAATTCGGTGGTTGTTGAATAATTTTGTTACAGATTATGGAGGTGAAGTGAAAAACAGGTGTTACCTTTTGTGGCACTAGTGGTGTCCGCGGTTTGGATGGTTTTATTTGATTTTATGGGTCTTGTCGAGCTGGAAAACGTTGTGTACCTACCAGGCAAATGGGCCTTGAGTATAAAACAACCCTAAAAAAATTACTAATAAAACTAAACACATCATGGCAAAATCATTGTCATCTGCCTAGCCTCTTCCCAACTATATAGTTCGGCTTCCATATTAAGCAATTAAACTAGTATTTAACTTAGAGGTACTGACTATCTTACCTCCAAAACGCAATTCTTCGGTGACATGAACCCGCAACAATTCGCAGGAGTGGTTGATAGACTTCTGCTTCTGATTACAACTTTAATGACAGTCCAAAATCTTGGAATGACAGCCGGTATCAACTTTTCAATTGGGTGTCTTCAATGGATAGTAGCCACGGACCAACCTCGCCAAGCTTAGCTTAACCTTCGTTTCTTCCATGCAGCTGTAATTACTTGCCCTGGTATCTATAGTCAAGTTAAAGATGCCATTTTTATGCAATAGACCAGAATTTGAACGAAATAAGAACCGTCAAAGAAAGCAAAGCTAAGAATTCTTACTTTTGACAATTTTTACTTCAAGCAATTGCTAAAGTATAGTTATTACTTTGAATTGTTTATAGATACACGTTTAAGTCACTGCTATTACCTAACTCAAATAAAAAACACAATATTTTTAAAAAACAGCAAAAAAAAATAACAACCTCTTTGATCAATCTCCACAATCGTCCGATTGTCCCTCCAGACTTGCAACATAAGTATTCTTCTGAGTCTCTCAACGACGTCACAGTTCCTCTTACATACCGTACTACAACCAATTTTCGTGCAAAAGTGGCAAAACCTACAACGCATAGTGAAACTTGCGGGGTAAAGATACAGTTGATTTTAGTAAAGCATTGGACGGGAAGTAGAATTGAAAGTATTGTTATGGTTTAATGTAAAGTTTGGTTATAAATCAGTGAATTGTGGCGTTTGAGAAGGTTTTTCAAATGAATCAGTGGAATAAGCTTGGTGGCAGCAATCAATACTAATTATTCCACACCTTCCAAACTAATCCATACTAATATTATAAACTGTCTACCTGTCAATCTATCTGTCTGTAACCTTTTCTGGCTTAGCAGCTGTACGAAATTGGATAAAACAAAGGTAGACCATCATGACCTGAACATAGCATAATTTAGAGTAATATATTCCCGTGGGATAAATTCCGATCTCCACTCTTGTGAAGCCCCGAGGATTCAAGCAAGTAATAACACAGCATTTATCAGAAAGGTGTATAAATTGTATGGTGTAGTACAGACCATCAAAGTGTGGAACTCTCTCAAATAATCTTTCATGTACATTTCACAGAAAAATACATCAGAATAATTGACACAGTTTACTCGTATGCTACGCCACTGTAAATCAATTACCGTCAACGATAAACGAATTATTGCGTCAATAACGCATACGGATGACATTTAAATTAAGATTAACCGTCACGTCCAGATTTAAAGTTAATTAAAGTAAATATTAGGCAAGATAACCAAACATAGGCATGGTTCATAATTAGTTAAGGAATAATACCTTTATACTGTCCTTAATTAATTGCATAGTTACTACGCTATGTCAATGTTGTGGTGTACAATAAAGCATAATAATATTACTACGCCTACTATGTGAGGAAATCATATAAGTAATAACTAGTTGGTTAGTTCTAAAATTGCGTGATCAAGAAACCCCATGTATATCACAGACAGTCTATGTTATGAATAAAATCAGAACTATAAATACCCAATGTAATAATACTTCTGGTGAAGGAGAGACGTATACAACTGTACGCTTTTGTAAAATGTTGTTTTTATTGTTGTCCTTTGGTTTAGAAGCATTCCCATTTGAGCACCGAATGTAAGATCACCAATGCAATGCTTAGAGCACCAAAGATATTCCCATTTGAGCACCTAACAATATATTATGAAGCTTGGTGCTCAATTGGGAATATCTTTGGTGCTCTAAAGATTAGTGCTCTTCAAATCGGTACTCAAATGGGAATACTTCTTAGTTTGAAATAAGACAGCAGTGAGACAACAATGATAGCTTAGTGGTGTGACCGTCGGACTACCAAGTCATGGGTCTCGAGTTCGAACCCAAGACACGCAACTCTGATTTTCGGATTCATGTGCGTATTGTATTATTACCACTTGGTCTGGTGAAGGAAAACATCGTGAGGAAACCAGCATGCCTGATAGATATTTCTCGACGACATGTAAAGCCAAGTCAGAGGTCCATGAGCGGCATATAAACTCTGACACGAGGTTAGGCCCTAACCACACGATAAAGAGGAAGTTTGAAGTATTCCCATTTGAGCCCGTCATTCTCCATAGGTATCTGCGTTTTAGAACTTCAACTTTCTGTCTAACTCCTTGACAATTCAAATAAAATTTTGTTTTGGGATCAATTGTCTTAAAAAAATACAACTGTTTATCACCACTTAGCACTATCAGCATGCTAGCCGCGACTTCGCCCGCGTGTAATCGGAAATTATCTCAAGGGAACGTTTCAGTTTTTTTTTATAATAATACCTATTATTAATATATTAACCACAAGCTACACAAAACACATTAATTACTCTTTTCTTTGTGTCGGTAACCGGATGTCCGGAGTTTTCACACAATAAAGAATTATTATTCATGGGCTGACCCTCGTGGTTATACCTTTGGTTACCTGTTGGTACAATAATAATAGTGCTGATTTGACCATTGTAGTAGGGGTAAACGCCGTGACGTCAGATGTTGTTTTAATGGCGGCACGTGGACAGAGTCGTTTTGTAGAGTGGGGATTGTGCCGAGATCACTTTTGCTCGGAACTCCAACGAAGTCACTCCTTCAGAACGAAACTGTCGGTTTGCCCATTTTGTGGAGATTATTTGTTAGTGTTATTTAATGTAAATTTGTGTTAAATAATAAACTGTGATTTTTGTGTACCGAAACCGAAACTATTATTTTAACATTTCATCATGAACCCGGTACCACCGAACCCTAATGACAACGGCGCTATCGCTCAGCCATCGCTTACGCCGTCATATATAAAAAAGCTATGTATAAATATAAATGCATATGGTGAATAATAAGTAGGTACCGTTCAATAAAATATATATATAAAAAACTGTTTTTGCAAAAAAATAACCGACATCCAAAAAACAACACTAAAAAGTGGAAAATAACTTAACTTTCGGAAGTCAATGAAACAAACAATAGTCACCGACTTCCGAAAGTAAAGTTATTTTCCACTTTTTAGTGTTTGTGCCAAATTCTTAGGCAAAACCATATTTCCGCAAAATCAGATAATCCTTTAAGGTAATAACCGCATTCATATCTCTCTGGGAAACAATGTCCCATGAAAACTGGCACCCTTATACGTGACACGAAGATTTGAGCCGGGTTTTATTACATCACATTAATGTCACCCATGTCAGATATGCAATTTGAGGGTACTCAAGTAGTTAATATGACGCATACATCAAAATCAATTGACGACTATTAAATTTCATTCAAAATACTCCCACCCTTGTTCTGGTGTTGCAAGTTCGACTGCTGAGCATGCGACCCTGGGATCCGTTTCCCTAGCCGGACAAAGTGTTATTGGGTTTTTCCATCTGGGATTTTTCACTAGCAGACACGCGGCTGTTGGCAATAAGCTCGCCCCCTATTACATGGGGCTTAAACATAACTGGCAAAATGTAGGTGTACTATTAGGTACAGCTCTGCCTCACCTTTTAGTGATTACAAGTGTGATGTTATGTTATGTCTTCTTTAATTCTGGGAATACTTAAAGGCATATACCATGTCCAAGTATAAGCAAGTATGAGTAGTACGTACTAAGTCATTATCTTCATTCTCCTGCTCTTATAGCAATTTATTTTGGGCCCCGGCAGCATGTCTTCTTTTTTTTTTTTTTTTCTTTATTTAGGAAAGTGGCTTTAATCGTGGAACGATTATGTCAGCCTCGTAGTTTTACAAAATAGATAGATGGTGCATAATAACTAGGATCTAAACTTAATCAATTTAACAATCAAATAATATAACTTAATAGCTAATTCGGATGTAGGTTTAGACAAGATCGAATTACACATTCCAACATCTCTCAGACTCCACCAAAGCATGGTAGGTGTCTTCTCTCATGTTGCAATACAGACAATTTGGTGTGTCAACAACCTTCATACATGTCTTCTTCTTCCATACTTCTCTATTACTCGTCACTTCCTTTATAGCCACATCACAACGTCCATCCATCGTTTCTTTGGTCTTCCTCTTCTCTTTTAGCCATCCTCGTTCACACTCAAAACTTTCCTCACGAGACTTCTTCATGAGCTGTACGTAAGTACCTTATGCAATAACCAAACTTATCATACATAACTGTAATCAAAGTCTTAAGAAGTTGTTTTGATAACCTTCGGGATTCAAGTTTTGGGTTAACGTAATGTGTTTCCTTGAAATGAGGATACAAATATCTTCTTGAATGTGCTGCGAGCGCTCATAAGAACTAACTAGTTTAGGAATTTAGTTATGTGTTGATTAAGTTATCAACTTGAAGGAAAATTGAGTTATATAACGAGTTTATTTATTTTTGTACTTCGGTTTGTTATTACTGGTGGCCTCGGTTTCTAGTGATCTCAAGTGCTACTGGTGAGAATGAGATCCTAGATTCGATCCCCAGGTCGGGCAAAGTGTAAATTGGTTATGGTATTAGGAATTTCTCAGTAGCAGTCTCGGAGTCTGGAATGGTGCCTGGTTGATGGCAATAGGCTCGCCCCCTAGTTCAGTTTCAATTTGTTTTTTCTCCACCTCTGCTAAGACAGTATTCGCCCAATTTTTTTTAAATTAAATTATCTACCAAATAATAACCAGCCAGTTTGAAATCAGTTTGAGCTGTGTAAAGAGAGTTATATAGCAATTAGCTTACCCACCTTTGCCTAACTGGTTGAGATTTTTTTGAAATGAAGTAAATAAAATTTAAAAGAATTATAAAATTTTATCGATTCTTATTCTAAAAAATCTCAACCATTTATGAAAAGGTGTTTGGGTCTCAACCATTTATGCTAATTACTATAACTCACTACACATCATGTTTTTATCCCCATGGCCAAAACTACAGAACGCCACAAGCTACGATTCCTACATAGGTACTTATTTCGCCTCGTCTACATTTATAAACCTGGTACCGACCTACCTAAGTACCTACTACGCACCTGACCTTTCTGAAGATAATCACCCATATAGGTACTCGTATGTATGTCCTACATCTATATCTGTTTATCTGTCAAAGTAATCTGCGGCGGCGGCAGCATAAAATATTTCTAGTGCCAAACCAATCACATTTTGTTCATCCCGGGTGAAGATTAGATTACGATTATTCGTAAATGTCAGATTCCACGAGGATTTTCTTATTTTGGGGCAAAATCGATGTGTATTTTTCTATTCTCGGGCTCAGCTCAGTATCATCATCTGTCTAGCCTTTTTATTATTATGTTGAGACGACTTCCTTTCTAACCAGATGCAACTGAATGAATTAAAACCCAATTACAATGCCTAACCTGGGTATCGAACTCAGTACCTCTCAGCAGTCACGCTTAAAACCACTAGATCAATGAACCAGACAATGAGACAATATATTGTGTTCACTCAATAATATTGTATTCCACCAATACCCACTAAAGCTTTTCACAAAATGAAAACTTAAAGCTTTGATATTATTTAATAAAAACAATTCCAATTAAATAGAGTGCAGTCGTTACTTCAACAGAACAGATAATAAAATAATTTAATCAAACAAAAAGCGAACAAGGTCGGACGTAAAGGCTAGTGCAGGCTGATATTAATTTAGCAAATACGTCATGTTGTGGACTACCAATTATTATTTCCTTCGGTCATCTTGTGTCTAGAGGCATTATTAACTTTTATTATTATTTGAATATTGAATTTAAGTTGAAGAGTTCGTAACTAAATAATGAATAATTTCCTCTATGTCGATTCGTGAAACAAATGTCATTTGTTTTAAAAAGTTCACGCTTGACCGCTTGACGGTTGGTCAAGTACACTTAAAACAAAAAGTGAAACGTTTTTTGTTAAAAATAAAATCATATGTATTTTACAAAAATAATAACAGTCCCCGAGGTGGAATGGGTGATCGAGACTCCTGCGTACCTCGTAAAGCCGTTAGTCTCTAATAACATTGGTAGATCTATGATAGTCGTTACAGGTAGTCAGTTGCGCAAAAGTCTGACAACTAGTCTTACCAAGAGGTGTCGTACTACCGCAATAACTGAGTTGTGGATGTCAGACAGGCAGCCGCTTTATGTATAATACTGGTATTCAGCTGCATCCGGTAAGACTGGAAGCCGATCCCTACACATTTGAGAAAAGGCTAAGCAGATGATGAATATGGCGGCTGATGAAATCCTCCCTAATAAATATACAAATCCGAATCTCGAGTAAAACCAGGCGTGAGCCTCTAACGTAACAAAAAGCAAACAATACAGTGTTTCTCAGCGTAATCCATATTATCATGAAGAGGAGAAGAAAACAAGAGCATTTTGATTACCTTTCAGCTGGGACGAACCTGATTAGCATAATTCGGTGGTTGTTGAATAATTTTGTTACAGATTATGGAGGTGAAGTGAAAAACAGGTGTTACCTTTTGTGGCACTAGTGGTGTCCGCGGTTTGGATGGTTTTATTTGATTTTATGGGTCTTGTCGAGCTGGAAAACGTTGTGTACCTACCAGGCAAATGGGCCTTGAGTATAAAACAACCCTAAAAAAATTACTAATAAAACTAAACACATCATGGCAAAATCATTGTCATCTGCCTAGCCTCTTCCCAACTATATAGTTCGGCTTCCATATTAAGCAATTAAACTAGTATTTAACTTAGAGGTACTGACTATCTTACCTCCAAAACGCAATTCTTCGGTGACATGAACCCGCAACAATTCGCAGGAGTGGTTGATAGACTTCTGCTTCTGATTACAACTTTAATGACAGTCCAAAATCTTGGAATGACAGCCGGTATCAACTTTTCAATTGGGTGTCTTCAATGGATAGTAGCCACGGACCAACCTCGCCAAGCTTAGCTTAACCTTCGTTTCTTCCATGCAGCTGTAATTACTTGCCCTGGTATCTATAGTCAAGTTAAAGATGCCATTTTTATGCAATAGACCAGAATTTGAACGAAATAAGAACCGTCAAAGAAAGCAAAGCTAAGAATTCTTACTTTTGACAATTTTTACTTCAAGCAATTGCTAAAGTATAGTTATTACTTTGAATTGTTTATAGATACACGTTTAAGTCACTGCTATTACCTAACTCAAATAAAAAACACAATATTTTTAAAAAACAGCAAAAAAAAATAACAACCTCTTTGATCAATCTCCACAATCGTCCGATTGTCCCTCCAGACTTGCAACATAAGTATTCTTCTGAGTCTCTCAACGACGTCACAGTTCCTCTTACATACCGTACTACAACCAATTTTCGTGCAAAAGTGGCAAAACCTACAACGCATAGTGAAACTTGCGGGGTAAAGATACAGTTGATTTTAGTAAAGCATTGGACGGGAAGTAGAATTGAAAGTATTGTTATGGTTTAATGTAAAGTTTGGTTATAAATCAGTGAATTGTGGCGTTTGAGAAGGTTTTTCAAATGAATCAGTGGAATAAGCTTGGTGGCAGCAATCAATACTAATTATTCCACACCTTCCAAACTAATCCATACTAATATTATAAACTGTCTACCTGTCAATCTATCTGTCTGTAACCTTTTCTGGCTTAGCAGCTGTACGAAATTGGATAAAACAAAGGTAGACCATCATGACCTGAACATAGCATAATTTAGAGTAATATATTCCCGTGGGATAAATTCCGATCTCCACTCTTGTGAAGCCCCGAGGATTCAAGCAAGTAATAACACAGCATTTATCAGAAAGGTGTATAAATTGTATGGTGTAGTACAGACCATCAAAGTGTGGAACTCTCTCAAATAATCTTTCATGTACATTTCACAGAAAAATACATCAGAATAATTGACACAGTTTACTCGTATGCTACGCCACTGTAAATCAATTACCGTCAACGATAAACGAATTATTGCGTCAATAACGCATACGGATGACATTTAAATTAAGATTAACCGTCACGTCCAGATTTAAAGTTAATTAAAGTAAATATTAGGCAAGATAACCAAACATAGGCATGGTTCATAATTAGTTAAGGAATAATACCTTTATACTGTCCTTAATTAATTGCATAGTTACTACGCTATGTCAATGTTGTGGTGTACAATAAAGCATAATAATATTACTACGCCTACTATGTGAGGAAATCATATAAGTAATAACTAGTTGGTTAGTTCTAAAATTGCGTGATCAAGAAACCCCATGTATATCACAGACAGTCTATGTTATGAATAAAATCAGAACTATAAATACCCAATGTAATAATACTTCTGGTGAAGGAGAGACGTATACAACTGTACGCTTTTGTAAAATGTTGTTTTTATTGTTGTCCTTTGGTTTAGAAGCATTCCCATTTGAGCACCGAATGTAAGATCACCAATGCAATGCTTAGAGCACCAAAGATATTCCCATTTGAGCACCTAACAATATATTATGAAGCTTGGTGCTCAATTGGGAATATCTTTGGTGCTCTAAAGATTAGTGCTCTTCAAATCGGTACTCAAATGGGAATACTTCTTAGTTTGAAATAAGACAGCAGTGAGACAACAATGATAGCTTAGTGGTGTGACCGTCGGACTACCAAGTCATGGGTCTCGAGTTCGAACCCAAGACACGCAACTCTGATTTTCGGATTCATGTGCGTATTGTATTATTACCACTTGGTCTGGTGAAGGAAAACATCGTGAGGAAACCAGCATGCCTGATAGATATTTCTCGACGACATGTAAAGCCAAGTCAGAGGTCCATGAGCGGCATATAAACTCTGACACGAGGTTAGGCCCTAACCACACGATAAAGAGGAAGTTTGAAGTATTCCCATTTGAGCCCGTCATTCTCCATAGGTATCTGCGTTTTAGAACTTCAACTTTCTGTCTAACTCCTTGACAATTCAAATAAAATTTTGTTTTGGGATCAATTGTCTTAAAAAAATACAACTGTTTATCACCACTTAGCACTATCAGCATGCTAGCCGCGACTTCGCCCGCGTGTAATCGGAAATTATCTCAAGGGAACGTTTCAGTTTTTTTTTATAATAATACCTATTATTAATATATTAACCACAAGCTACACAAAACACATTAATTACTCTTTTCTTTGTGTCGGTAACCGGATGTCCGGAGTTTTCACACAATAAAGAATTATTATTCATGGGCTGACCCTCGTGGTTATACCTTTGG
Organism: Standfussiana lucernea; assembly: GCA_964057025.1. Classification (NCBI taxonomy): domain Eukaryota; kingdom Metazoa; phylum Arthropoda; class Insecta; order Lepidoptera; family Noctuidae; genus Standfussiana; species Standfussiana lucernea. The sequence continues at coordinate 3,654,472 of OZ059795.1, forward strand.
TTACCTGTTGGTACAATAATACGTATTTTTATTGGTGTGGGTAAAGGATTTCGGTTAGGTACGTTTGTAACGACTGACTTTGTAGCTGTTATGAAAATGATAGAGTGCTGTTCCTTTAAAAAAGAGGTAGATATAAAATCTTTTTTGCAAAAAAAAACCGACTTCCAAAAAAAACACTAAAAAAGTGGAAAATAACTTTACTTTCGGAAGTCGGTGACTATTGTTTGTTTCATTGACTTTTGCCACCGACTTCCGAAAGTAAAGTTATTTTCCACTTTTATTTGTGTTTTTTTTTGGAAGTCGGTTTTTTTTTTGCAAAAAAGTTTTTATTTTACCCTTTTTAGTTATCGCATCACACACAAATCCTTGTCAAGTATCAATTTCGCAATTTCTTTTACTTGGATGACATATTTTCTCCAGCTATTTTGATTTCAAAACCTAAGTGCTGAACCGAATTCGATGAAATTTCTATAAGACCAATCGGGAAGTAGATCCATTCAGATAAATGAAGAATTTTTCAAATCGGTTCATAAATGACGAAGATATGAGGTAACAAACACAAAAAAAAAACATACAACCGAATTGAGAACTTCCTCTTTTTTTTGAAGTCGGTTAAAAAGGTGTAAAAAGATCCTTAACGAAGGCGAAAGGCACTTGTTTTCCCTGTCATTGCGATAAGTTTTTTGTTCTGGACTATTATACCTGAGAACCTTTTATTTTATACGGAGATATTGGAGGTCAAAGTTCCAAGCTTTTCACAAGTTTTTTTTTTGTTCTTAATGTTATGTGTTTATTTTAAATACCTCCACGACCCCCGTTCTATTCAACCACTCAGATCCAGCCTGTCCCCTTGCTACCCTCCCCCAGCGACGCCCTAAGCCGAGGTCCGAGCCCCACAGGGGGTGCCCTTAGCGTGTATTCGCTTAGTTTGTAATTTTTTTTGCCCTGGCTGGAGGCCTTAAATTCAAGGCATCCACAGGATAGTCCGGTTAAGCAGACGACAACCTCCTAGGTTGAACTGCGAGATGCCATTAAAAAAAAAACGTATTATTCAATGCATCATGAGCACAATGTTTTGAGTGCGTTACATTGAGTTTTACTGTTGATCGTGATTTTTCATCCCAAAAAAATGACGTTTCCCGGCAATATTTTTTGCGTGTTTGCGTTTTTTTGCGTTTGTTTTTTGCATACATAATGCTTGGTTGGCGGCTTCGTGAAGGGTCCGTTTACACCTTTTATAGATTGAGATAGCAAAAAAATTACGTATCCCCAAATCACTTTTTGTGCCTGTATTTGTTTATGGCCGTTTAGATATGCTGAAACAGCTGCACAATGGATTTTGTAGTGACACAATCGTCTGGATCATTTTTCTTTAATCTTATTCTGTTGTCAACATCTGACCTATGTCAAACAGGGGCAGGCCGCTTGCATAGTATAAACCTGGAGTTTAATATTGAATTTCATAGGCTTAATAAAAAGCAATAGAGCTCAAATACCTTCCTTCTTCTTCTTCTACCCACCCATTCTGGGAAAAAGTCACATAATACATCGTGCTATAAAAGTATAACATAAAATTTCATAATTTTCCTTTTTAATTTACATTTACTTCATATTAAATTTGCTGCAGTTTTATAAGGCTGCGTCCGTTTCCTTGACCTTTCCTATAACGGAGATTTATAACCGACTGTATGCACTTACAGGTTATTCTAATTCATGGTTATGTGAAATTGCTTAGAACCATACGCTTAAGGATTATTAACCTATAAACAGTTGAATAGCCTGTTGAATGCAGTCATTTGGGGCAATAACGAAACTACATGTAACTGTTATCAGTGTTTTATTGATGCAATTTTAATATATTTAAGAAAAACTTGAGGCTAAATAAAAACAGCCGCTCTGGTCAATCTATAGGTCAAGTCGTGCTTGCCTAGGTTGGTCCGTGGATGGGTGACCGCCCATTAGGTACATACCAAGTTTCTTCCGTGCCTTGGAAAGCACGTTAAGCAGTTGGTCCCCCATCTCCATGCTGTAATTTGTAGATCTTTGACAGTCTTTACAGGTAGTCAGTCAGTGGCCCGAAAGTCTGACAACCAGTCTTACCAAGGGGTATCGTATTACCCAGTAATGTACAGGGTTGTGGAGGTCAGATAGGCAGCCGCCCCATGTAAAATACTGGTATTCAGCTGAATCCGGTTAGACTGGAAGCCGATCCCAACATAATATATGTAGTTAGGCAAATGGTGATTCTTGTTAGGCTTGCGCAGAGATATACCATAGGGGCAAGCCTATTATCATTAATCGGCCACAAATCCAGACTCCGTGCTGCTATTGAGAGCAATGGATGATTTTATTACTCTGTTTCAACGGATCCGTGTCTACGGCGTAGCACTGTGCTACGGCGTAGCTATACTACAGTCATGCCACACGAAAACTGTTTTAACAACAATTAATCGTCGTCATCAGCCTACAGCAGTTCATTGCTGGACATAGGCCTCTTCGATCGCACGCCACTCATCTCGATTGTCGGCAACTCTCATCCAGTAGCTACCAGCCACCCTACGGAGATCGTTATTACACTTAACAACAATTAATATCTATTAATTAATAAAAGATAGTTATGTCAAGTGTTTAAGGAGTATTGGCTTGATATTGATTGACACTTAAATAGATAATATGTCGTCACCCAGGAAGACCAATTGATGACAACCCCACTCTCAGCCAACGCACAGCTTAAATCGCTGGATCAATTTTGGAGAAGATTTCCTTTTATAACAGAGATGTAACCGCTTATCTCCGTCCAAACAGGATTTTTCTTAATTGATCGACTATAAAAAGGGGTTAAATAAACGGTGAAAGTTTGTATGGTCGTTAGTTTCACTGATGAGAACTCTTATCACAGAAATCACATCATATACCCAGTGTGGTAATCGCAAAAACCCTACAAAACAAAGGACTTAATAAAATCTAGACACTTCTATAGAACAATACGGTGTCCCGCTAAATTCGCACGTTGTAACAGTATTTAAACTGTGACTGCACTCTAAAATTTTATACTTTTTGGAACACGTTCGTCGCACGTGACGCCGGGAAACAGAATAATATATCAGTGCTGAACTCTGTAACTGCGAAGAAACATGAACAGAAGTTGAAATAGGAATAAAATAAAGGTCTTCTACTTAGCGTGTCGCTGGCAATCTAAATTGTGTCAGCCCAGAATCGAGCAGGATACGATATTAAGTGCCCCATAGTTTGTGGAACAGCACCACATTGACAGTCCAGGGCAGAGTCATTAATGAATCTTCGCCTGAGCAGGTTTTCCTTGCTGCGACCAACCTGGGTCCGGAGTCTATTTAAAGACTTCCAGGTCAGCCATGGCAACTCATGTCCAGGTGGGAGATTTTCAGCAGGTGGAACGAATGGGTCGGGTAAGGATGCGCTACCTCGCCACAGCTTTAGTCTTTCCGTATACCGCTCGCCAGCGAGTGGGGTGACACACTTCATAAAACTGTTTCGGCTTTTCAGCCTTTGCGACACGAGGGTATTTAGGTGTAAAGGGTGTCGTGTAAAATAAAGGTTTGTTGTTGTTTCACTGCAGAGCAAAAGGCCTTTTTTCATCGCCTCTCATGCATGAGGTTGTGGGTTCAAATCTGGGCAAGTACCAATGTAACCTTCTCAATTCATATGTAATTTCTAAGTTTATCTTGGACGTCACAGATATCGGTGAAGGAAAACATCGTGAGGAAACCTGGACTTATATTTATAATGAATGTTAGTCTGAAATCGCCAACCCGTCTTGAGCAAGCGTGGTGATCAATGCTCGTGCATTCTCTGTATGAGAAGAGGCCTTTGCCCAGCAGTGGGAAAGTTACAGGCTGGTATTATTATATCCTTTATACATGATTTTACATTTTTAAATATTTCATAATAAAAACAAAAAAAAAAACTTTTTTAAATAAGCGGAAAGCACGTTAAGACGTTGGTCCTGGCTGTCAATTGTAGATCTTTGACAGTCGTTACAGGTAGTCAGTGACCCGAAAGTCTGACAACCAGTCTTACCATGGGGTATCGTGTAACCCAGTACTAACTGGGTTGAGGAGGTCAGATAGGCGGTCGCTCCATGTAAAATACTGGTATTCAGCTGCATCTGGTTAGACTGGAAGCCGACCCCAACATAGTTGGGAAAAGGCTAGGCAGATGATGTTGTAATGTCACTGCTGGGCAAAAGGCCTTTTTCATCCAAGATAAAGAATTAGCATCACCAGTTCCTAACACCAGTTCACTGTTCCGTTGCGATTGAAGGATTTTTAACACGATTTCAGATTTCTGGAACGACTTAAGATTTTTTGTTCTGATCTAAGTCTAGGATACCTAGAACTGTCTTCAGTTATTCAGGAATTGATGGCTTACCTGGAAAAAAGAGAAAAGGTTCGTTTTAAGACAAACTAGAGGCTTGTTTCGAAGTCTTTTCGGTCAATAATTTAATTAGGTCCATTTTTTTTTTCTTCACAATAAAGGCGTATAACGAAAATGTATTCAATCATTATTGAAGTTGGGGATATTTGTAAGATGAACAAAATATATTTTGATGGTCTATATTCACTACTTGTACAAATTAGAGCTCCCAAATCACGTCTCCGTGAGTTTTTGTCTAAACATGCATCGGGAGAATAATTATTTCTGAATAAATTAATAATTTATCTAAAATTCGCTTTATTATTATTGTAGTAGAGGAAACGAACTATTTTTAATAAGTAATTGTTATTTCAAACAACATACGGATAACATACAATTTCAACGAGAAAACCTTGCAATTTCATTTTTTGTAATACGCCTCTTAATAGGATATATCGAATAATTTAACAACATTTTATGCAATAAAAAAACAACCGACTTCCAAAATTTTTTTTTTTAAATTCTACATAGTTCTTTTATATTGTTTACTGGATGATTGGCATTATGGTGTTGCAAATTAGATCTAGAATCACCCATTTCAAAGAACGCACTGAATTATCAATCACACTGTAGAAGCCACACTAATGCACCCAGGGACTTTGTAATGGTAGCCTACCTTGATTTTAAAAGTCCAAACTTTTTTGCCTATTCTTCTCAATAGTAATCTTCGCTTTGGAGTGGGCAACTAAACTAGTCGGCTATTTTTTTGCAAAAAAGTTGTTTTACCCTTTTTTAGTTATCGTATCACACACAAATCCTTGTCAAGTTTCAATTTCGCAATTTCTTTTACTTGGATTACATATTTTTTTCCAGCTATTTTGATTTTAAAAACCAAACTACTAAATCGATTTTGATGAAATTTCTATGAGAACAATCGGAAAGTGTATCTTTTCATATAAAAGAAGAATTTTTCAAATCGGTTCATAAATGGCGAAGATATAAGGTAACAAACAGAAAAATTAAAATTAAAAAATACCACCGAATTGGGAACCTCCTCCTTTTTTTGAAGTCGTTTAAAAAGTGTCTGCAATAGAGATTTCATTTTGATTTGATTTATTGAGTTTGGGTTTCAGCTTGTAAACTGCACTGGAAAATGCAACATTTTATTAAGTGAGCCTTTTGCCCTACACTTTGTGGTAACAAAAGGTAACTTTTACGCGATGTTAATGGTTGCCTAGGTAACCTAGTGTGGAAAGTTATAGTCGTTAGTGAGTTTAACGATTAATAACGGTTTAATCTGTTTTCTAACCGGCAAATTGTTTGCGTATAATGTTAGATATAACAGTTTGAACGAAAAATAGACGTTCCTTTTAGATGTTAGCATAATTTGATGCCTTTATTATGCTATAACTAGGCTATTGCGTGCCTACTGTTTATTTTTAGCAACCTTTTGTACATTCAACCGTTGTCTTGTTGGGTTTTTAACAATTATTGAAATGTAAAACGGAGCGAATATTTGGTATTTCCAGACTAATAATCGTTTAAATACTACATATAATAGTCGTTTCGAGGCCAGCTGCCATACCGTTTGCGTACATAGTTTAGCACCAAGATGAACTGTGAATAATTTGCCTCGAAATTGCCAAAAATACGAAAAATGCTTATAAATCGTTAAATTGTCTTAAAAGTAAATGTTGGTCATTTTGAGGAGTCTCCCCTTGAGTCGATGGTAAATGTACATAAACATAACATCACGCCAGTAATCCGCGAAGGGTTAGGCAGACAACACATCCAGACTCCGGCTGTGAAAAACTTTGACACGTCTGTAACTAGAATACGACATTAAAATAATAAATATTTTTTGTTTCAACCATCACAAACATGTATAATATTTCTTCACCAAATCGTTATGAAATATATTTCTGATAGTTGAAAATACCTACAACAATATTAAGAAAATAATTCAATCAATATCATTAAATTTACCAAAAAATCAATAATACTAATAAAAGACATGATGACAATATAAAAAAAAACCTTCTAAGATCGTCGCCTATTGCATGTCGTCTCTCGGTTTTATTAAATAGGCACCAGGTCGGAAATTATTATTAGGTCCTGGGTTCCCAGGTGAGGCAAAGTGCCATTGGGTTTTTTCACTAAGAGTTTCTCAGTAGCAACAAAATTGGTGCCCGGTTCTTGGCACTAGGCTCGCCCCCTATTACATGGGACTTAAACATAACTGGTGAAATGTGGGTTTACCATAGTACTCCTCTGTCTAACCCTTTGGGGACATACAGGCTTGATGTTATGATGTGAATTGTGTATTTTCGATATATTCTACTCAGGTTCAAAGGTACACATACATTTCATCAGGTGAGCAAGCTACCTCCTTAAAGCAATTAACTTTAGCAAAATTAAATTAAACAACGTAATGAAGACAATTAGCCACTTTGTAAAAACTCCCACCTAGTCTAATATTAGTAATATTAACCAAGCATTTATATTCTGGTAAAATACCGGGTGGCCGAAGAATAGACACCCAAAATAAAAACTAAGTTCTCTCCAAGGGCTTCCAAAAAATTTTGCAAACACCGTCTAGCTCAAATACTATAATCGCTGAACATGGTTTGTTTCCGTAAGCCCTTTTAAAAAGGTTCCTAAAATTTCCTTTTGGGTGTAAATTCTTGGCCACCCTGTACAAACCTTCAACTTGATAAAACACCTCAATTTGTTCCCACAATATTACAAAAAACACGAATAAAGAACTCAAGTCAACATCCATTGTCCTTTTGGTTTATTAAATAAAAGAGTCTCAAGGTTTACAACCAGCAATGAATACGAAAGGGCGAAGTTTCGTCATTAAATGGAGAAATTCTAAGCAAGACAGTATAATTACGGTCTAAGGAAGAATTCGATTAGCACACTGTGGAGGGGGGTGTGGGAGAGGAGGGGTCAAATGTCACTGGGTCAAGGGTCATGCATTCCGTTCTACAGTTTTATTATACGTACATTCCTGGCTGCAGCGGGTATTGAATAGGTTAAGTGTTACGAATTGGACAGGATTCTATTGTAGTATTAATTTTACTTACAAGGATCTATAAGTTTTGTTTCTGAGAAAAAAAAATGTAATCTTAACTTAAAATAACTACTACAAAGAAATATATATATATATTGGGAATATTGTGCACTCGCAGCGTACAGACGTGCTCATTAGCAATATTTAATTAGTACGTACTTTATTAATAGTGACCTCCTTTAGTGTATTCTATCGTAATGCCTAAAGTAATCTTGCTTACTGTGTAGTTTTAGTGAATAATGGACAAGAAATAGTGACTTTAAAATTAAATAAAACTAACAAATGGAAAACAGCCCCAGTAATCCAAGGAGGCCAGCGCAACCCTATTGCCGCGGATGGGAAACTCAACACCGAGCAGACAATGAAGATTACGTACCTTTGCCGTAAAGTCGAATCTAGTACGTCACAAATGGTTCTACCTTCAAGCAATTATTTAACTACATAATAAAAATCGTATCTTAAAAAATTACATTTACTCAAATAAACACTTTGACTTGTTTATAGATACGGATGTAAGACTTATGTTGTATTGTACAAATTTTAACTTTGAATAAAAAAAAAAAAATATATTTTAAAGGTTCTTTAGAATGTCAAAATGTAAAGGAATAATCAAATTATTATGAAATTTTAAAGGAAACGTGATTAAGTCTCATTGCTCGTTTACAAAAAAAAAACAAAGAAGAATGGACAAGAAACCGCATTATCACTTTATTGAAATGATTAAAATTATATGGTTGGAACTAAAGAATTAAAATGTAGTATTAACTATCTGGGTAATCTGGCTGTTATATCACTCCTGAAAAACAAAACAGTACAACACCGTTTCTATGTTAAAACACACCAAATACAAATAATCATTACTCCATCAATTCCCAATAACTTTTGTAACACAACCTCAAGCTCAAAGGGTAACCCATATATGTATATATTTGTTAACACAAATTGCCTAAAATTACCAATCATTAAACATAGCTTTCGGGCAACGATTAACAACAATTTGTTGTACTAATTAACTTTTATTGGCTTATTGTGAGGCTAAACGCGAAACAAAAAGGTCGTTCAATTTGAAAGTTGATTTATGGTAGAACAGAATTTCGCTCGCGGTCATAAACGTACCGCTTACTGAGAGATTTATTTCATCACCATTTTTCTCAAAACGGTAACGTTAAACATCGTGAGAAAACCGGTATGTCTTATAGCCAAATATTCGAAGACATGTGACAACCCGAAGCTGGTTATGCTATGCCCATGCTTACTGACAGATTGAGCGGAGTGACGAGCGGCATCGTTCACAGCCTAGGGTGATGGAACTTGTGACTCGATTTACGTCAAGCGATACCTACGCTGACTTGTTACTTTCGAATGAGTATTCACAAAGTGACGATAGCTTGGTGACCGTTTTAACAGCCTTATTACCCTAGCTAACTGATAACTTAATGGCAACGGCTCCGTCATACAAGTTGCAGGGCGTAAGTTCGATTGGAACCCAGGTAGGCGCGTTCTTTTGTTTTATTTATTTCATCAACACTGCTCAAAATACGGTGAAAAAATCGGGCATGTAAAAAAAAAAACAAAAATCGAAGACATAATTATGTCATCTACCAACTCTCATAGAAAGGAGACCTGTTTCCTAACATTGTAGGCTGATTATACTTATGCTATTTCGTCAATGTTGAAAACGCAATCAATTTTCACTGATGCAAAAACTCATTAAAAGAAACAGTACCAAACTACATCTAGCCACATCTTCCTACATAATTCCCAAAAGCTTTTTGCTTTTAAAGATGTAAAGCACGTTACACACGAAACGTATCTCAAACAGCGTCAGATGTTAATGTGTTTCAACTTTTTGAAACAAGCTTAACTCGTCGGCGACGAGTGAGGACGAGTGGCTCTCGTGTGCAACGGGCTTAACGTTCTGGATAACAGCCTGTGGCAGTGAAGGGGTTGGATGTCGCGATGTACTTTTAGTGATACAAGATGGAAGATGGATTTTGGAATACTTTTAGTGAATGATATATGACTAGATGTATCTACGATGGTAGTGTAGGTAAAATTATTTATAGTTTTAAACCAAAGGGTCTCGGTCAAAATGGATGTTAGTCCAGCAGAATTGAGAAATATCTCAAATCATAGCTCAATAAATCACCGGAGACCAGAGCTACGACTTATTCAACAATTTCCTGTATTTCGTCGGAGATTTGACTACAGCTGTTGGTTTTTTAAGTATCATGTTTAAAACATTCTGCTTCAGCTCAACAACTTCCAAGCTAGGCTGGAATCATTTAGGCTAGAGTCTTTTGACGACCCGAATGGCGCAGCGGTAGTGAGGCTGCCATACGTTCATAGGGTTCCGGGTTCGAATCCCGGTAGGAGCAAGTGTTTGTGTGATTAAGCATGTACATTTGTTACCGAGTCATGGATGTTTATATGTATAATAAGTATGTATTTACAAACAAAAAGTATCTATGTAGTATATCAACTATCTAGTGTCCACGACACAAGCCTCGTTGCTTAGTGTGGCACTAGATGGCGCTGTGTGTAATGTCTAGCGATATTTATTATTTATTATTTATTTATTTTATAATAAGGACTGTTTAGGCTATGTAACAGAATCTTCTTGTGAAACCAGGTTTATTATGGTCAAATCCTTGGCAAAAAGGCAACATATTTTAAGTGGCACTATTTCTGTTCTCCGGTGACTTAGATACTTGTTGTTATAGAATGAATTGAAGTCCCAATTATAAGCTATTATTTTACATATACTTCAATCCTGTTGTTCTTACGCCAAGATTTCATAGAAAATTGCCCATGCTCCTTTCTTTAGGAGTCACAAAAAAAATGTGTGAAAACAAAAATGAAATGATGACTGTCTGTTGTGTGTGTTAGGCAGAGATGTACCTAAAGTACGTCCTCATTTTGCCGTGAAAACAAAATATTTAACGAAAGTAAATTAGTAAAATGTTTGGAACTACCCGCATTAACAGACCTCAATTAAAGTTGAAGAATCATTAACTTAATTTCACTATGTGTGTGTCCTTGTATTTTGGCAATAAAATGGAATGACGTTTTTATGCAATTTGATATAAAAGTTCTCCTTCTAACCTGAGTGTAACCTTGGCTAAGATAGATAATATATACAGAATATTTATTCTTTATACCTTAGATACTATACAAATTACAGTTACAAAAACGTAGCCATTATAGAATGACATAATGGGCGGTCTAAATGGGCAATAAAATCGCATTCCAGAGACATCATCCATTATAATGATATAAAACATAGTTGGAAAAAAGCTAGACAGATGATGATAAGCAACAAGAACACAGTATCTACTCTATCTACTCTCATTCTCGTACAAATTTTCTTGGTCATAATAATTTTCTAAACATAATTTACATGAATTTTCAGACGCTGATCTTAATAAAAAACAGTTTAAACCCTAAAACCAGTTCAAGAACCCCGTGATAAGGGGTGCTTACTTATCGAGATCGACTACAAAATCCTGAGGCGATCGGTGTCAAGTTGACGATAAGTGCTTATCGATAGCTAAGTGACGGCCAAGCTAACATCGTTATCATGTAGACGCACTAATTTTCAATAAAGATAAAGATATAAAGATATATTTATTTTGTAAAAACATGAGTAGTATGTATACAGGTCTTATAAGTAAATTAGATGTAGCTACATGTTTTGCCATTTAGGAGTGGCGTACAAATTTTTTTTGGCCTTATGCCATAGGATGAACTTAATTAGTATAAAATTTAAAAAGTTGAGGTAATTACCTAGTTATATTAGATGAAGAAATGTCGTAATTGAATAGCCGATACTTTCGTTTTTTAATCGTTTAAGAATTCTGATAGGCTGTAATAGCATTTAGTTAAAAGAAATCGTTTAAGCTGTTTTTTAAAGAGTCTAGTTGGTAATTGTCTAATAAGTTTAGGGATTTTATTATATATTACTGGTGCCAAATAGAACATGCTTGTATGCATCAGTGTCGTGTTCGGCCTAACTATTTCTAGCATATCATTATCACGACGACTGCGAATCGAGACTTCTGACATTTTTTTGAATAATTTAAGATTAGTTTGTACAAAATTAGCTACTTCATATATAAATAAGGAAGGTAAACTTAAAATATTGTGCTCAATAAAATATGGTTTGCAACTATCGGTAACCTTTAGACCGAACATAGCCCTAATGCACCTTTTTTGGGACTTAAATATCATTTCCTTATTGACCGAGTTTCCCCAGAATATAACGCCAAACCTTAATATAGAACCGACAATCCCATGGTAGGCAGTAAGAAGCGCATCGGTGCTTATAACGGGTGCAAGTTTGTAGAGTGCGTAAGCCGAGGAATTAATTCTTTTATTTAAAAGCTCTGTGTGCTCTTTCCAATTTAGACTTTTATCAATTGTTACACCTAGAAATTTTGTGGAGTTTACTTGTTTTAGAATTGATCCCTGGTAATTGATATTTAGGTTTGGTGCTGCTAGACGTTGACTGAAAAATATCACTTTTGTTTTATCTAGGTTAATTTTTAAATTATTGTTATTTAGCCATTTAATTATTGAAGTAATTGTTTCATTAATTTCGTTTTCGTAATTATTTTTATTGTTAGAGTTTATGGTGACCGTACTGTCATCAGCAAAAAGTGAAATCAGATATTTTGTTATTCCGGGTAGATCGTTTATGTAGATAATAAATAGTAAGGGACCCAATACACTTCCCTGTGGGACTCCGTACTTCACTATTCGTTCTTCCGATTTATATACTTCTTCTTTTTTAGTTGAGATGTTTATTTTGGAAATTTCAGTGTATTGTTTACGATTTTTTAAGTAGGTTTTTATTAGTTCTAGTATGTTTCCCCTGATGCCGTATGCTTCTAATTTACTGATGAGAATATCATGATTGACGTAGTCGAAAGCCTGGGTCATGTCGCAGAAAATTGCACAGACCGGCTTTCTTTTGTCTACGTTAGCCATGACATTATTAATGAAATCAAAAATGGCCATATTTATAGTTTTATTTTTGCGGAAACCTTTTTGATCCTCTGTAAGAATGTTTTGTTTTTCTAAATAATTGTACATTTGTGTATATATATATTTTTCAAAGATTTTAGATAATATGGGAATAAGGGCTATGGGTCTGTAAGAGTTCATGCTTTCTTTATTGTCTTTTTTAAATAATGGTTTTACTATTACCGTTTTCAGATTCTCTGGGTATATTCCTGTGCTTATACACATGTTTACAATATAGCTTAAGTGATCACAAATATTATCAGCGACATATTTTATAATTTTTGTGGATATCCCATCATGCCCGACACTTGAAGTGTTTTTCAGCGATCGAATTATTTGAAGTATGTCGTATGGTGTACTTGGTGCCATAAACATAGATTGATTTGATTTGTTAATCTTAACATCTACTTTCTCACCTGAATCAGATAAAGGCTTAATTTTGTCTACAAAAAAATTGTTAAAAGCATTTGATATATATATATTTTATATATATCCTGTGGATGGGTTAGTGTTTTATCACCAATTTTTATGGAAGAAATGTTATCCTTAGGCTTGCTAAATTTTGATCCATTTATTATTGCCCATGTGGCTTTGGATTTATTAGGTGCTGTTTTTATGTTATGAATGTTTTGAGCTCTTTGTGTTAATTTAATTTTACGTTTATAACGTTTGGCATATGTTTTATATTCTATTTTATTATGATTATTTCGATTTAGTCTATAGTTCCACATTAGCTGTCTCTTTTTTTTACTACAGATTCTAATTCCGTGTGATATCCATTTTGGTCTATTTTTGTTTTTAATGGTTATTTCTCTAAATGGAAAGCATAAATTATATAGAAGTAGGAATTGTTCCATAAATGCATTGTAGGCTGTGTTTGGATTTTCAGTTTCGTATATTTCGGAGAAGGAGATATTTTGTATACAATCTTTAAATTTTTGCATATTGTCTTTACAAAAATCACGTCTTTTTATTTTCCACTGTTTTAACAAATATGTTTTAATCGGTAATTTTAGTATCTGAGCTGTGTGGTCTTGAAGAGATGTGTCCCGCCAATGAAGAAATGAGTGGTACTCACAGGTATAGACAATAAAACACAGATTCACGGACACAATTTAGTTAAGTAAGAGGAGAAAGTCAGTAGAGGAAGAAATACAGTATTTAGAGAACAAGCACAGAGGAAAAGCGGAGATGCCTAAAGCAGAAGCCACTAGCGCGCGAGGTACTTTTGGTTTAGCCGGCGAAAGCATAGACAGCGTGCGATCAGCTCAGTAGCGGTTCACGGACTGCCGGCCGGAGAGGCGCGGGGAGTCGGGAGGGGTCCCGCCAGCTGCGCGGCCGCCGACCGGCTCGACCGGTTTGCCAGTTACTCGCTCGCCCGCTAGGGCTTTATGTACTAGTAATAAAATCAGTTGTCCGTTGGTTTATAACACAAGTAAATATAAAGATTTAAAGTAACGGACAACTGGTGACAGATTTAATCTGACGAAAATATTAATAACTTCATTAATCTAATACAACACAATTACACAACATAGTTACATATACATGTGACGCTACAGTCTGATAAGCCAAAATCAATCACTTCAGATTTACATTTCTGTCTAAGGTTATGCGCAAAGTTATCTATGCACGATTCACTTACAAGTCGTGTGGGCTGATATAATTCTAATTTTAGGTTAAAGTTTAAAAGCAAGCATTCCAGTTCCCGCAAAGTGTTATTACGCTTAAGAGCATCAATATTAAAGTCACCTGCTATTACGACATTTCTTTTTACATTTTTTTTATTTACAGTATGTAACAAGTTTTCAAATTGTTCAAAAAATATGCTTAATTTATCAGTCTTTGGTACTCTATATATGCAGACAATTATTGTATTACTATCAAATAACTCAATGGCGCAACATTCAAATATTCCATTAATCGACAGTTTCGCTATATCTAAAATTTCTTTATACTGGTGTCCTTTCTTAACTAGAATGCATGTTCCACCTCTCTTGCTATCTTTTCTGGCATAACATGCCGCCAAGGTGTAGTTGGGAATAAACAATAACTGCTCATGACCGGCCATCATAAAGTGTTCTGATAGACAGATAACATCGATTTCTGAATCTTTCTCCGACATTTCTTCAAGACAAACAGTAAGCTCATTACTTTTATTCAATACGCCAGCGATGTTTTGGTGTATTATTGCTAGGTTATTATGATAGAAAAAACTGCTCCTCGTTCTGTTGGTTCATTGAATTGGTTTTCTTGCATTTTGCAACATTAACTAACTGCTCTAGATTTTTTACAACATTTTGCATTCCATTATCGTTAAGAGATCCATCGCGTCGCGAGAACATGGTATAATCAGCAGATAAATCTAAATTGGTATCAAATAATTTTACATATTTATGTGCTTGAACATCTGAATGTAGTTGATTATTAAAAGTTTCAACTCTACAGTTAAATACATGTGAAAAGCTGTTACATTTATACGTAGGTAAGCATAGTATAACATTAGTGTGCTTTATCGTCAATAAAGTTTCACGAATATTTACAATTATATCGGAATAGTTATTAGCTTTTTTAAAATCTTCATCACCAATTAGTATAATGCAATAATCTTCTTTTGAGTAGTCTGCAAGTTTCGTGTTTAAATTCCTGATAAGTGTCCGGATTCCACAATAAGGTGTCAGATAATGGCATAATTGAAAACTCTGGAACTTCTCTTGAGCTATTGAGAGTAATTTGTTTTTCTTATTACTGCTTATAATGCATAATTTACGTTTCCGTGGATTTAATTCAATATTCGGTCCTTTTATCGTCTGTGTATTTTGGCAATTGGTGGAAGTCAAAGTAACAGGAGTAGTACATACCGGTGTCACGTTGTGGTGTGTGCTTTCTTTTGAAAATTGGGGTATATTCAATTTCTTCCGGTGTTTAGAATTCTTCGAGGTAGATCGTTTGGAACATATGTCTGGTGTACTTACTATCGTGTTACATTTGGTGCTTTCTGAGATTGTTTTCTGTAAATCCATATTTTCTAAAGATAGCTCATTTATTTTATTATGGGCGGCCTTTAAATCAGAATTAAGTTTATCGATTTGCGATTTTAGTTCTTGAATTTCATCGTTCTCAAAATCTGAAATATTTGGTATGCTATCGGTGGTGCCATCTAGTGTCAAGCTGTTAGAATTCTTTTCATTCACCGATGTCTCCAATAATGATTGATTATTACGTAATCGTTGTGATCTACGAAGCGATAAATTCCCAAAGAAATTCATTTTGAAGTTATATTTGATGTTTTTAGCCCAATATGAGATAACGAAATAGAATTATTCCTTAATAACATACAAAAAGAGAAGCACTTCGTAGGGATTGAACTCGCGCATTCATGCAGTCAAATCAATGCATGTGTTCAATGAGTCAACTGTGTATACGAAAGTTGTGGTGAAATTAAGCTTCTTTATTACAGTGTTTTAGAAAGTTCGTTATAATGACTGTTACTAGGTTTGAATTTTTTTAAAAATCGACGCGCTGTTTGTTATTCTTCTTCACTGTTTTGATAATTTGAAATATTGGCATAGTTCTATTGTAATGTAATTATTTAATGATTGGGAGGGTCTGTATTCAATTGTTAACTTGTTTAATTGTCACTTTATTGGCACAACACATAGTTTGGAGCAGAATAAGGTTCACATATTAAAAACTTTGTAGATTAGTCCACTGTGATAGTTCAGTCTGGATAACACTTTCACTTAATTATTAGACATCAAGGTTCATGTTAATACTAATATCGAAACGGAATGACTGTTTTAAATATTTTTCCGAATTAAATAAAAATTTTGTAAACGGCGCGCAATGTTTATGTGACGGCAGCGCCACCTAGGTCAATTTACAATTTACGTTTAAAGCAAGGTTGAAGTGATAATTATCTTGATAATTATACCTTGATTATAGAAAATGGAGAAGCTCGTGGCTAAATAATAACAGCCGCTCGGATCAAACTTCAGGTTAAGCCGCGCTTGCCTAGGTTGGTCTGTGGATGGGTGACCACCATACATACCGAATTCCTCCGTGCCTCGGAAAGCACGTAAAGCCGTTAGTCCTGGCTGTCATTTGTAGATCTTTGACAGTCGTTACAGGTAGTCAGTGGCCTAAAAGTCTGACAACCAGTCTTACCAAGGGTTACCGTATTACCCAGTACTAACCGAGTTGTGGAGGTCAGATAAGCAGTCACTCCATGTAAAATACTGGTATTCAGCTGCATCCGGTTAGACTGGAAGCCGACCCCAACATAGTTGGGAAAAGGCTGGGCAGGTGATGAGATGAACAAAAAAATAATAAGTAATAAAACAATCGCTAACGTTATCAATGTCATTTAACGTGTATGTGTTTAGTTTTGTTTGCTACTATTTCACGATATAGAATCAGAGTGATAGCTACGAAAATTCCGAAATTAAAGACCCTATTTGGACTGAAAGAGATCAAGTTATGTGTATGTTACAGTATAGATAATAATCTAATAATAATAATCCGAACTTTGGTACCAGTAGAACCCCTGTGATTTAAATTGTCAAAAAGCCATGCTTACAAAAACGTTTAATAATATTGCTTTTCTCTTTTAAACTTTAACAAGTGTTGTTACTATGACATTTCCTATCGGCAGACATAGTAAACTTTGAAAAACTTTCTTTCTTGAATTTTCAAAATTTCTTAGAACTCAGCGTGTTGTCAGTTGGTAAATAAATGAATTTACAAGTTAATCAAGTAGATTTATTACAGAAAAATTTAAAAAAAAAAAATTAAGGTAAATTACAAAACGCTTATATATTTATACGGACATCGATCAATCGCAATCAACTGTAACCATAAAAAATAAATCCTGATTGTAAAACTATCGATCATAGTCAAAGAGATTAAAAAGACTTATAGAGCGGACATTGGGAATATTTTCATACAAAAATTTTGATCCCGAACATTTTAGATTTTGACACACGAATGCTACCTGACAAGCGGGCGTATGACACTAGACAGAACGATTTGTTACCAAGTGGTAACAAGATTTGGATTACGATTTCCTTCGTCTTTTCCCGTCTATCGCTTGTAAATATTTGAATGTCTTTGATTGTAGTAATTTGTTCAGGATAATTGTCACTTTGACACATTCACGGATGTCGCTATAGGAACGAATAGTACATAATGGAAATGGTATAAGATTGTACCAGAATACTGTACACTTTTACTGTTTGGCTTTAATTCATTCAATTGACACAGTTTAAGGTGTCTCCCTCGTAACAGATTGGAGTCTAGATTTATGCCCGGTTGATAGCAATAGGCTCGCAACTATTACATGTTACTCAAATATAATTGGAAACTTGTGGGTGTACATTAAGTACAACAGTCCCCCTGTTACCCATTGAAGTTTGTAGGTGTGATGTTATGTTAAAAATGAATCGTCATTGTAAAATGTGTTTATCCAATCCAAAGAGATTTAAAAGACTTATGGAGCGGACATTGGGAATATTTTCAAACAAAAATTTTGATCACTAAATTTTCGATTTTGACACACGATTGCTACCTGACAAGCAAGCGTGTGACAGTAAATAGACCGATTTGTTACTAAATAGTAACAAGTATTGGATTAAAATTTTTGTCATCTTGTCCCGTCTATCGCTCGTAAATATGTATTTGGATGTCTTTGATCCAATCTATAGTAAAGGGTAGTGAACTGTAATTTGTTCAGGATAATTGTCACTTTTATTCGTGCACGGATGTCGTTACCGTGACGAATGATGCCTAATGGTACCAATAAGATTGTAACAGACTTTGTGTACACGCTTCTATAACGCCTGGATTTATAGATTCAATTTATTTATTTATAAACTTTTATTAATTTCTCACAATCAAATAACATTTTAAAATTATAAATAACCTTAATTATTGGTGATTATAAAATTAAACATTGGTTATTATAACATTGGAAATTCTTTAAGATGATTTAATTTCATATAAATTATACATTGAAATTTATTTAGTTTTTCGATATTATGATTAAAACATAAAGGGTGTAAATAGACCCTTAACGAAGCCGTAGAACACCTGGTTTTCCTCGTCATTGCGACCTTTTTTTTTTGTCTGGACCACAGCTGGGAACCTACGAGTTACGGAGATATTCGAGGTCAAAATTCCAACCATTTCACTAGTTTTTTTTTTTATTTGTACTAGTTTTAAGGTTATAAATTTACTTTAAATACTTCCATGACCCGTTTACTATTCAACGCATCCATCAGCACAATGTTTTGAGTGCGTTACAATGAGTTTTACCGTAAAACGTGATTTTTCACCCCAAAAAACAAAGTCGTTTCCCAGCAATAATTTTTCGGTAGGGTTACTTAGTTTGATGTACAGAATTCTTGGTTGACGGTTTCGTGAAGGGTCAGTTTACACCTTGTACAAAATAACACAAGACCCCCTTCGGGTAAAAGCCTCCTCCAATTCCACTTTTCTTTATCTGTAGCGGTGGCTAGTGAGCATCGTCCTGCCAACTGCCAGAGATTCAATTGCTTCAGTTTAAATTGCCGTCTTGGTTAGTATGTTATTTTTGAAACTAGTTTTTATTTAAGAAACAAGATTAATCACGAAAGCTTTTACTAGCCAGGACAAAAAAAAATTGAAAAAATAACATGATTCAAAAATTACATTAGCCTATTTCATAATGACATAGAAACTACAGCACGACACCTCTTTACCTCTGCAATCTTTACAGCTGTGTAAGTAATTAATAATGATAGTTTACCGGTACATCTATGATATCGTCAATAAACTAATTACAATACCTCTAATAAATTGTCTATCATGTTATTGAAGGTTTATATTAATTAAAGTAAAATATTCTAGTCATAAGCTGAACGCCTTTGGAGACAAATATTCAGCATAAATAATGAATGAATAAATAATGACAAAAATATGTATTTGTTAAAATCAATGGCATCAGAAAGGAACATTAGACATAACATCAGTAATTATTTTCATAACATAAATATCATTCATAAATCTCCGAAAAACTAGACCGAGCTGTACCTAAATACGATACGAAATAAACATTGTACCTACTGCTAGCCCATATTTCATCAATTACGAATATGCTTAAATTCCATGTGATGTCTTGTGTGTTTATCTTTTAAAGTTTAAATAATTTTTTGCAGACAGTTTTAAGAAATCACTTATGTTTTTCTTTGTTTGACTACAAAACGAAATCCTGGTCTTAAAATATCTCAGCTGCACGGAGTAGACCATCTCCGTCCAAAACACCAGATATGTTTAATTAATCCAATGAATGAAATGCTTGTAACGTGTAACACGACACAGAGAAACAGTGTGCCACGCATGAAATAAAAATACTTTACTCCGCTCCATCTTACAACTTACGCCTATCTAAGTCTAACGTAGCATAAGCGAAGCCCTTTCAATTTATTAGTCTCATACGAGGCGGGAGTAATGAACGTCATCAGTTTATGCCACACCTTACCATCTGACACCTGACCACCTCACACTTCACCACCAAACAGGGGATGGAAACCGATCTCTGTGAATAAAGCACTTGTCCCACTGCCGAGCAAGAAGCGACTAACTATCGACTATTTTCTCGCACAAGAAATATAAAAAGCATTGGTTCCAGCCGTGTCAGAAAAGAGATAAATACACGATTATATTTTACTAGCTGTACCCGGCATGCGTTGCAATGCACTTTTCCCTACCTACCTACTACCTACCTGCTACCTGCCTGCTACCTGCCTGCTACCTGCCTGCTACCTACCTGCTGCCTACCTGCTGCCTACCTGCTACCTACCTGCTCCCTACCTGCTACCTACCTGCTACCTACCTGCTGCCTACCTGCTACCTACCTGCTCCCTACCTGCTACCTACCTGCTACCTACCTGCTCCCTACCTGCTACCTACCTGCTGCCTACCTGCTACCTACCTGCTCCCTACCTGCTCCCTACCTGCTCCCTACCTGCTCCCTACCTGCTACCTACCTGCTGCCTACCTGCTACCTACCTGCTCCCTACCTGCTCCCTACCTGCACCCTACCTGCTCCCTACCTGCTCCCTACCTGCTACCTACCTGCTGCCTACCTGCTACCTACCTGCTACCTACGATATTTGCAGCGCGCATTCTGTCAATCGCTGACAGTTATTTAAAACCACTGACAGTTATGTAAAATGAATATCGTCGTTAGGTTTTCTTCAGTTTTCTAATGTTCCGCTCAACTTTCTTATTTTTTTCTACACAACAAAAAAATAATTAGCGAAATCGGTCCAGCCGTTCACACGTGATGCCGTGACCAAGGAACGTAGGGATTCATTTTTATATATAGATATAGATAGTTGATCGCTGACTGTTTACACCGCTCGGCGAGAACTCTGTCAAACAATCAACTCGTGCTAGCCCTACCCGCTTCTCGCCAACCTGTCGTGCCTAATAATAGAACTTACGTGAAATTCCTTTTTACTGTCTACTGAGCTCATAATCGCCTACGCGTGTCCCAACTGTTCAATCTAACTGAATGCAGCTGAAAAACAGCATTTTACATGGAGTCTCTACCTATGTAACCTCCACATCCCAGTTACTGGTAAATATGATAGATACTCCGTGACATAGACTGCATAACATAACATCACGCTTATAATCCCCAAAGGATTAGGCAGTGGTAAATCTAATAACAACCATGCAATAGGTAGTTAGACTATTGCCATCAACCGGGCACAAATCCAGACTCCGTGGCAGTCTAATGATAAATTCCTCATGGAAAAACCCAATAACACTGCTCGACCCGGTAATAGAACCCAGGACATCATGCTCAGCAGTCGCACAAACGACCACTAGACCAAAAGACTATAAATCCTGTATAGACTGGTTGACATACTTTTGGGCTTCTGAATACCCGATACGTAGCTTCAGAGTTTGATGGCTAAATGTCAGCTTTTATTCACCATAAATTGAGATTGATGTCATAACGTATACACATAAAAACTCACGCATTGTTCCCATGGAGGGAGGCAGGAACCACGGAATTCTATCTGCTACAACCCTTATATATGTAGTATTTTTTCTTTGTCCACGTTCATTGAATATAACATCTAAACTGAGTTGACGAGAGAAATCCCCCATCGCAGTCTTACAACAATTTTATAGCAAACAATGCTCCAAGATTCTGAGCATATAAAGGGCTATATATTAGACGAACAAAGCAGTAAATATGGCTATATACTCCCAAAGGCATTGTGGGTGTTAAGATTGGTTAATGTATCGGATTTCCTGTTCAGCATTTCTTGGAGTATTCGGGTTTGAGACGGTAATTTCTATGGCATCAGAATGTTATGGCTTGATTTTGAGAATAAGCCAATAGAGATCTTAAGATTTCTTATGGGAGTTTTGAGGGTGAGGAAATTGGAGATTTGTGTGGTCCATGGTATACGGGTGGAAGGGACACCGATGCGAAAGCGGAAATCACGTACTCAATACATCATTCTGAAAATTTTCTATGTGGGAATATACAGACATATAGTTTGGCCCACATATAAATTTTTCGTCGGTTATAAAAAAAAACTGCTTTTTCCTACAAAAGTGCAATGCCTACACTGTCAAAATGTTTAGAACGGCTGATTTTTTTTATAAACATTTTGGTTTTTTTGCAAATTGGAACACACATCCTATTAAGACGCATAATAAGTATTTGGGATAATTATAATTACCTATTTCTGAAATATGCAGACTAACTGTGTGAAAAACTATTTTCTTAAAATACATGCTTAATGCTTTATATTTACTACTATACAAGATGTTGCTTTCCATCCTCCTCAAATTCAAGGAGGTAACTATGCTAATGATTCTCAAGCCGAATCAATAATAAAATGGGTAGGTAGGTATTTTTTTTTCTTAAATTATAATTACCTATTTCTGAAATATGCAGACTAACTGTGTGAAAAACTATTTTCTTAAATATAATACATGCTTAATGCTTTATATTTACTACTATACAAGATGTTGCTTTCCATCCTCCTCAAATTCAAGGAGGTAACTATGCTAATGATTCTCAAGCCGAATCAATAATAAAATGGGTAGGTATTTTTTTTTTCTTAATATCTGAAATCGATAAGTGTACACCATCCGTATTAAAACGCGGCCCGTCTAATACTAGCCTTATAACCGCGCTTTCACAAACACAAACAAACGCAGACGTTTATTCGATAAACGGGTGATTCTCCTCTTTTGAAAAGGGCTTCATTCTGAAATAGTGTCAAATTAAAACAACTAAAAAAGCAGCGTTTATTATTATTGACCAGGTACCGTAATTTATATTGATTATTTACGTCTTCTATGACAACCTCCTGAATTTTTACGAGGTTGCAAAACTACACCTTGTATATAGCTCTGTATTAAAAGCTAAACGAAACTCTGCTTGACAGACATTTATATTTGATGTTTAATTTTGAAACGGACAAAAGAAAACAGTTCACTTCTTGATATACTATTTATTTCTTTTGAAATACTTCCCTCTGATAGTAACGGTGTGACCTACATCCTACAATCATATTTTTTTATTAAAATAACTCATGTGTTCATTTAACAAACGATTACAGATCGAAACATCGATCACCACCGATTCAATTGCCGATAACACATATCAAAATGTCAGTACAGCGCCCGATAAAACAGCTACCTACATAAATTATTGGTTTATCGCTACGAAGCTACGGCGTAGCTGTTGTAGCACGTAGAGGGTCTACGGGTTTTGAGTGAACTCATTTTTCATTCATTTTTTAGTATCTTGAGATTAACGATTATAAAGTTCGTTTTGTTTACGGATTTTTGAGTTCTGATCGATAACATTGTTATCACTAACATGAAATGAAACATATTTTTTTAATATGCAGTTAGATATTTCGGACATAATAAGCTTAAGTTTAGTGGTTGAAAAAAATTGGCGTGCAAATACCAGCCAATATTATATCTATAAAACAAGAGGTTTCCCTGAAAAAAATAATAATGATTAATATTAACGGCGGTTCATTAAAGGTCACTAAAGAGGGGCGATATTAATTAATTAAGCTTTTATCCAAATTAAAAAATCCCAAATTAACAAGAAACTCCGATTATGTTGTGAATTTGATTATGATTCATTTGTATCATAACACTATCGGCACGGATTGTTTAAAGCTGCCTGTTAGTAGTGACCACCTTATTGAAATTATATTAACTATCTTAACTCCTAATCAATCTGCCTAGCCTCTACCATTAAGGACTATTTAGAAGACAAATTAATAGAATCTGTAATTTGTAAGCATTGACATCGCTGATTGTGAATACACTTGCACGCCGTGTAATGGCAGGATATGCTGAAACAAAAATACTGTGACACCCTATGTACCATATTCTAGCAAATAAATATTTGATTTGAATTTGATTTGATTTAGCCTTTTCCCAACTATATTTTAGGTTCTCATTCCAGACTAACAGAATGCAGTTGGATACCAAAATTTTACATGGAGTGGTCACTCCATACGGTGGCAGTGAGATAGATGACCACCCAGTTACTGGTTAATACGATAACCTCTTGGTAAGACCACACTCATGGCTAAAAATAATAAAACAAAAGAGTTTGACTTGCTTGGTAGAATTGTTGGCTTGAACTTTAACCATTGATATCGAAACACATAAAAAATTAAACCAAGAAGAGAAGGTAATAAAATATCTGAATTCCAATTAATATATTTCTTTTCCCATTTTGATACTTGTACATATTTTATTATTATTCATATCTATTCGTAAATAATGTACGTATAACGAATTCAAATAAATACTTACTAGTAATATATGAAGACAATTAAAATCGTTTACCAACGAAATCGATTTAAAATTTCATCTCATCGAGATAAATGGCTAATTTGTTTAGCTGAAAATTCTACCCAATTCCTTTTAAATAACGCACCACTACTTTCCCTTTTTAACTCTATGCAACACAAGATAGAGTGCACATTCGCACAGCAAAGTTAACGTTAACAGAAAATATTTTAATTCAAACTTTATGACTAAGGGAGTATGATACCTAATTGATTGCACCCATTTGGACTAATTCCAACAGCTGAGAACGTTAATTTAATTTGAATTTAAAACCGAATTACTTTTTAAAAGCAATTGGTTTTTGAGCTCCATCCAATGTTGTTTAAAGGATTTGTCCGTCTAGATTTTAAGAATTTAAGGAGTAAATCTGGATTTTACATCTACCACTTCTAGCAACTAATTCACTAAAGCGCAGCTTGACCTCAAAGCATGAAAACATGGTCTAAACTTGAATTTGATCCTTAAACAGCACGACGTATTAGTTCAAATCTGGGTAAGTATTTCAGTATTATGTAGGTTGTATTTAAGTTAATATTATTTTGTAACTTGGCAACACAGTTACTTTTCTCTATAAGACTGCTTCTTATTTCTTACCGTCGTTTAAAACTAACATAAAACATTTGCAAGTATTAGTCAATTCACAAACGTATGCAGTACATTCGAGATTAATATCTACAGTGATCTTTGTAATGTAGTGATATTCTTCATATCGACGGCAAACACAGTCAAATAATTGTTATGTTTTTTGCCATTATTATTAAGGTAACAATAAACCTTAGTCATAACATTGGCATGCTTTGCATTGCACGAAGGTTTGCTCGCTGCTCGAGGGAAGTAAAGATAACTCTTTTCAAGGCAAGTCCTTTTACTCGAGCAGTTTGTGGGTAAATTCCACTCATCGGGCTGCTGTGCTCTGCGTGTCCATTATAACAACATTTTCAGGATGCTGATGCGGCTGCCTCGCTATTGTAGTGCGTCGGGTATGTATTTGAAGGCGCGAACGGACGGCTTTCATGCGATCGTGCGCAAAAGGGTAGCATCCTTGTCCCAGCGCGTGCGAGGCAGTAGCAACGGCATCCAGCAGATGATTGTGGCTCGCACGGATTGCCCTATCAAATGGATGCGTATTGTTTTGGGCGCTCACTAACATATTTTACAAGTCGACTACTAACACAATTTTTATTTTATTTTATTGTATATGATTTTATTTTAATTGGTGTGATTTTATTTTAATTTCATTTCTGAACAATTCTATTTGAAATTAAGGTTAATATTTTGTATATACTATGGATTAAATAAATAAATTAATAATAATAATAACATCAGTCGTGTAATCTCCGAAGGGTTAGCCAGGGGTATACCTAAAAGTTCATTCATATTTCGCCAGTTATGTTCTAAGTCTCATATAATAGTGGCCGAGCCTATTACCATCAACCGGGCACAAATACTGACTCCATGGCTGGTCCAATGAAATTCCTAATGAAGAAACCTAATAACACTTTGACCGACCCGGGAATCAAACCCAGCACCTCATATTCAGCAGTCGCGCTTGTGACCACGAAACCAACGAATTAGTTAGCAAAGCTTATTCATGAGCGGTAATGTCCAGAGGACCTACACAATTAACAATTACTTTGCGAAGGGTTTCGTATTTTCTCCAACTACTTTTGCCAATATTGATAGTCATGAACTTTTCGCCAATATAAGACAATCCAAAGATTTTTATAAGAGTGATGTTATTTAAAGAGTGCATGGATTTTTTGCCGGCACTTCTTCATAGGAAACGACACAAACGTAAACTATATTTTGACACTTCATAGATAATTTCTTATCTATGTTTTGACATTTCATAAAAGTTCGGTTATTGTCTCACGGGATCGTGCTATCGGGATAAAAAAAATCCAGGTCATGAACTATCTGTATGCCAAGTTTCATCCTAATCCGTTCAGTAGTTTTTGCGTGAAAGAGTACCAAACATCCATACATACAAACTTTCGCGTTTATAATATTAAGTAAGGATTAATTGATTTGATGAATTTTATATATTTTTTTGTTGTCACTTACTGAATGTCACTTTATCTAGGCCTTCAGTACACTTCAACAAACTCTGTCTCGATCTGTGTGGGCGGGAAAACACGGAACTAAAATAACATAAACATAAGTTTGACATATCGATTCGATTTTTTTTGCCAAGCAACGCCACCTTGGACTGCACACTTAAAGTAGTCATACTATACACCTAAGGTAATCGTTTTTACTATGAAACTTGCTGGGCAACACGGTTGTTGTTTAAGAGAAGTAGCACTTTCTCACTATTCCATGGAAAAACGACAGACGCCGTCAAATCGCGTTTACACCCATCGCGTCTCGCGGCGGAAATTTTCGGAAAATATAATTTGATTGGAGAATTTTCCAATTTCCTGCTTTATTAGCAGTCTCGTTTTATTTTTCCAATTTTCTCATTTAACATTCCAATTGTCTTGGTTTATGGGTTGTACTCGATTTCGCTTCTTTGGATAATTTTGATTAATTTAATTTAGTCTGTATTTACTTTAGGTTAAGCCACGCTTGCCTGGGTTGGTCCGTGGATGGGTGACCACCCATACATACCGAGTTTCCTCCGTGCCAGGGAAAGCACGTTAAGCCGTTGGTCCCAGTTGTCAATTGTAGATCTTTGATTTAGATTTTTTCGTTACAGGTAGTCAGTGACCCGAAAGTCTGGCAACAAAGTCTTACCAAGGGGTATCGTATTACCCAGTACTAACTGGGTTGTGG
Organism: Standfussiana lucernea; assembly: GCA_964057025.1. NCBI lineage: Eukaryota > Metazoa > Arthropoda > Insecta > Lepidoptera > Noctuidae > Standfussiana > Standfussiana lucernea. The sequence goes on from OZ059795.1 coordinate 3,681,632, forward strand.
AGGTCAGATAAGCAGTCGCTCCATGTAAAATACTGGTATTCAGCTGCATCCGGTTAGACTGGAAACCGACCGCAACATAGTTGGGAAAAAGCTAGGCAGATGATGATTTACTTTAGTTGAATGGCAAGTTGATGAATTATTTATTTATTTGGATGGAAGCAAAAATAGTATGTATGAATTATAGGAAGTGGTGTTTCTGCCAACCTCCATGGGAAAAAGGCTCGAGTTTAAGTATTGTATGTATGTATATTATGCAATATTCACTATTATTTTGTGCCCAGTGATTTTCTTTTCGAATCCAAGTTGTGTAATATGGTTTTCATTTACAAAGCCTCAGTCTTATTCCTCCATATAAGTATCAGTGTTCATTCACTAAAAATACCACTGAGTTAACCATTGACCGGGAAAAAGAGCGTGGGACGCTCTCCCACGATCACGCTACCCCTAAAAATATATATATACATACATACATATATACATACATACATATATGTATGTACATATTATATGCCTACAAAGTCTGTCTCTTATTACACCGAGAACTGAAGTGTGCGTATTGTTTCTTAAAATAACTTCTATCTTATATAAAGATATCGGAAATTGTATGCTTTAATGTACACAAGCATTTTAAGAAAGCTCATTTACAATAAAACCGTAATATTGATGTTACAATGATGATTGTACATACACATAATAAGTTCATTGTTGTTTGAATAAATTATGAAAATATTATATGTAAGTCGAATATTTTTATTAAAAAATCGCCGTATTTACGTTACGTTTACCCCGCGCACTCTTGCTACGGCCTCAGATTGCAAGAAAACATTAATTTAACTCATTCAATGTCGCGGTACCCACATCTCTTTTACTTATCTATCAACTAAAGTAAAAAAAAATTGTCAGTGACTCGAATGTCTGACAACCTGTCTTACCCAGGGGTATCGTATTACCTAGTACTAACTGGGTTGTGGAGGTCAGATAGGCAGTCGCTCCATGTAAAATACTGGTATTCAGGTGCATCCGGTTAGACTGGAAGCCGACCCCAACGTAGTTGGGAAAATAAAACAAAAACGAAATACTACTAAACTAAATACTGATATACTGAAATGGTTGAAAATGTTCAGTACAAATTTTTACATGCCATTTTGCCAGGCACTATAGATGTAATAAATTTTACCTACCTTACTCTCAGTTACTCAGCAAGTACAAGCTCCTGCCCCTTAGCTCCCGAAGGATATACCTTGAAGCCATTATATTGTATAAAATTGTCAGAAATAAATACATGATTTGTTACGCTGTACTTAGAACCTTTCACAAGCGACAGGTACGCGCTGGTACTCTTTTTGCCGTGAGTTCTTGCCGAACAAATTCTGGAGAGCGCTCGCCAGTCCGCGGTTTGCTGACTCATAAATACTTTTGAAACAATTGATATCTTCAATTGTCCAGTGAGACCATTCAAAAGCGTCACCCGCTCCTCTTTATTAAATAAAACCCATGTGTGTACCCTCTCTGAAAATCTTCAAACCTACTAAGGTCTCATTTTTATTGTAGATATTATGTAACCTTTGTTTAATTTTTTACTTTATTATTGCTCATTACACAATTCAAACTCAAACTCAAAGCATTTATTTCAATTAGACCATTACAGGCACTTTTGAATGTCAAAACACAAAAAAAAATAAAAACTAAGCTACAGTCCCAGTCACAGGGCATAATAACTTGTGAAAGTACTGTAGTTGCCCATTCGAAAGCGTAGATCTCTATGGAGAAGAATGGGCAAGAAACTCCATGGACACTCTTTTAAATCATTATGTTGTTACAAAGTCTCGGTTACATAATTCATGTCGAGATTAAAAATATATAATAGAATAATAGAACGATGTAGAAAGACGTGCGAGTAAGAGCGTCCAGAATAAAAAGATAAAATTAACAATTCAAAAATAAAATAATCCATGGCAGCTGCGAGATGACCAGTCAGTCCCTACTGACAGCGCCCGTTCGCGAACATGACGCATGGATCAGCCATCATTCAACTCAACCATTTTGGAGGGAACTAAACGACCCGACACACGCGCCACCATCGGCGAGACATTTGAGTGAGAATGACATTCTCTCAACCGCCAGGGCAAATTCGAGTCAGTAAAAGATGTAAATAGTAGCTTTATTGTACATAGAACTCACACATGTGTTATGCAATTATATAATACTAAGAGACTGAATCTATACAATGCAAAGATATGTTTACAATCTTCTGCAGCTTCTACAATAACTTCACAAAGTAATCAATTAGTTTGCCCCTATGGTTGTGGAGCAGGACCAGCATTAAGCCAAGCATTTTTATCATCAATGTAATCTCCCAACTTATAGTACGCTTGCCTACATAGTGTGCGTTTTATACAAGATTTAAACTTCGTCTCATTCAGTTGTAGAATGCGGGGAGGTATTTTATTGTAACATTTTAAACAGTACCCCATAAAAGATGAGTCTACTTTAGATAGCCTGAAACCTGGCTGAACTAGTTGGTCCCTGGTTCTAGTATTATAGTGGTGTCTGTCGCCTCTTTTACTAAATAAATGCAGATTTTTTCTAACGTACATGATGTTTTCATAGATGTATTGGCACGGTACTGTCACAATGTTAATTTCTGTAAACAGTTCTCTTAAAGAATCGCGCCACGTAGATTATATAAATGGATCTGATGGCTCTTTTCTGCAGAGTAAATATAGACTCGATTTAATTTAATGGACATACTGCTACTAAAAACTCTTAGGAATTATAAGTTTTTTTTTCTCTTCTGTACTACTATGTCTACCTGTGGACAGCGTTGTGGGTTATTAATATAACAATTTTAATGATAATTCATTATAATTGGTTTTGTTAAATTAGTTGTAAGTTCTTACAAATTTTTGATGTTCCTTAAAATAAAAAAACTAAATAGAAAGGCTAGGCAGATGATGAATTAAAGTATAAAAATTTAGTTGAAAACTCTGTAATATATCTACTTAACTCACCAATCACAGACTTCGTCTAAAACGTCGTAAAAATATCATAGTTTAAACCATCTGTCGCGTCTGATCGTTTCGACAGCAATCAGACAGTCTGGCTGTCTCGTTACTATCAAAGAACGCTCTTATCTTGATCAAGACAAACTAACGAGTTAGTCTGTGAGTTATAGAAGCTATAATTGTTGTTCAAGTAGGTACTTAGTTTCCAAATATTTGTGGAAGTTTGTTGAACTTTAATATTAGCTGTACGCTATCTGCGTTGTAACTCTGAACTATGTAACTAAGCCCGAATGCCTGTTCAAAGTTGGCAATCAACTTCATCTCCGTATTACTATACTTGAAATTGTTTCCTAGTAGGTACGTTTTACCTTTCGAAATACCTACTGAATCATCATCTGCCTAGCCTTTTCCCAACTTTGTTGGGGTCGGCTTCCAGTCTTACCAGATGCAGCTGAATACCAGTATTTTACATGGAGCGACTACCTATCTGACTTCCACAACCCAGTTAGTACTGGGTAATACTATACCCAGTACTAAGTATACTGGGTAAGACTGGTTGTCAGACTTTCGGGCCACTTACTACCTGTAACGACTGTCAAAGATGTATAAGTGACAGCCGGGACCAACGCCTTAGCGTGCTTTCCGAGGCACGGAGAAAACTCGGTATGTAATGGTAGGTCACCCATCCACGCACCAACCAAGGCAAGCGCGGTTTAACCGGAAGATCAACCCGAGCGGCTGTTATTATTTAGCCACCAGCTCCTCTATAAATAAAAAACGAAGTACCTACTTGAAGTCCAGGTGCAATAATAGAATGACAGTTAACATATTAAATGCAACGTACGAAACGTTGCATCCTAGGCAAGCCACGTCAATCAGCTCATGTCGGACTCAAAAAAAAAAAAATAATTTGGACGTAGTGCTGCAATAATGAGCCCACCCAAAATATATTATTAATTCAGCTAATACCTCCTATCCTGCCCTTTTCGCCCAAAAGCATGCATCCGAAGTGACCTCTGCGCTGCCACCGATGACGCGTTGGAAGTGGCGAAGTTCTGGGCTAACAAAATATAAAAATTGTCGTGCCAGTGTCAAGAAGAAGAAGAAGAAATATACCTACTCATTAAACATTCTAAATATCGTACGTATATTACTATTCGTAAAATGAATCTCATATACATCCAAAACCATTCTCTGCTTAGAATACATTGAAAACTAAACAATGTTTCCTATCCAAATTTGTCACAATTTAGCAGAACTACCCTCATTGAATCAATGAAACTTTTTCAATTCTTTGTAATCTATCTTGAGATACAAGTGCAGACAAATACGATATTTTTCACCGCACCACGCACAAAGAAAAACATAACAAATAATATCGTCCAAACAATAACATTCACGGTGCTCTCTGAACTGAAAATACACCTTTCAAATTGTACGCTCAACAATATTTGTTCGCTGTACGGAACTCGAGTAAACAGTTCAGAAACGAAAACAAAAATAAAACCGACACAATAAATGGTACGACAAATACTTAGGTGTGTTAATGTAATTTTGATAATGGTTACAATTTGTAAAGCATTTCTATTTGAATACGGGATATGTCATATGCACCTGTTATACGGCTCATTTTGAAGAGGCAATAATTGCACTTTGAACTTTGCGCTCTGTTTGAAATGATTGCAGCACTGTGACTGCATGCCTCTTTATTTCATTGAATTTACCTATAACTGCAGGATATTGTGAAAATATGAAACCTTTTTTCTAGACAGGATTGAAAACTTTAATATTAAAATTTAAAAAACGAAGGATACGATACACCGTACAATATTTAAAACTACACATAAAAAATATGTTAAAATAAAAAAGTTGCTGTAACGAAGCAAACGCAAAAAAAAAAACTAATAGAAACAAGTTTCTTGGACCCCCGTCAATTTTTTACTTTTTTTCGATTTTAAGGAGTCTATCAATTACAGTTCACAACACAACATACATCCCTGTGATAGACGAACTGACAAACAGACTCTTACTAATGTTGGCCCCTTTGGTATGGAATCCTTAAAAACTAACAAAGGTCAACTCGTGAATCCAATTAAACAGAAAATAACACTATCTATTTTTCAGTTATGTCCTCAACGTAAACAAAGGAAGATAATCAAATATAACCCCAACACAAAACAGTGCACACATAAAATAACTCTAAAACATTTAAACAAATTACATTGTAAATTAAACAAGCAAAACGCTCTACATTAGGCAGCTCTACATAATTAATTCCCTCCGTTCTGTAGAGAAACAGGGATTTTGGGCAAACAGTTCTCCTTATCTCTACGTAGAGTACTTATGAGTAGAATCGAGTTGCCACCAATTACTCTACCGGCTTTGTCACATGCAATATGTGGAGCTTATATTTGTATAGGCTCCACATATTCTTGTTCCAAATTGAAATTATTTTCTAATAATCAGTTTTATAAGAAACGCCGACAGTTAAAACAACCGTATCTACCACTGCAGTCAAAATCAAATAATTGTCATTTATTAATTACTAAACTCCACTAATTCATAAACTTCAACTATATTTTATAACTCCATCGTCATCTGCCTAGCCTTTTCCCAACTATGTTGGGGTCGGCTTCCATTCTATCCGAATGCAGCTGAATAACAATATTTTACATGAAGCGACTGCCTATCTGACCTCCACAACCCAGTTAGTACTAGGTAATACGATACCCCTTGGTAAGAATGATTGTCAGACTTTCCGCCCACTGACAAACTGTTACGACTGTCAAAGATACAATACAACCGAAAAAACTACGGACACAACTATTTTAAAACTCCATAATACCGGAAAAATCTTGTGAATTTCCACCCAAAAGTTTGTTCAGCCATTTAGAATTTCTCATGTGTGTCAACAATCTTTTTGTAAGCCATTTGGCCCCGACAAAGAGGCGATATCTTTTAGGTACAGACTCCATATAAAATTTTATTTGAAACCCGAGGACGTTGGGCTCACGCGCCATTCTGTTGTCTATGGACCAGAAGGCAGTTCACTGGTATCAAAAATAGAATACTGACGGGAGAAAGGGACAACAAATACTGGTATTTTTTTTGTAAGGTGAATTTTTTTTTTCGGGAATGTTCCTGGCTCTTGTAGTAGGATATGATATAGAAAATAAATGGATGTAATACTTAAATGTATGTGGGAATAGCATATTGAAACTAACAATTTTTACAACACATTTACGAGTATACACACTATTATAAATTATAGTCTTGTATTCTGTCAAGGGGAGTCAGTAGAGATGTGAACATTGCACTAGAAAGTCGCATGTAAAATAGAAGACATACATATGATGGTAGGTTGGAGGCAAGCGCTCGGCCACGACAGTACGGTTCGGACGCACGATCATTCTCCTGGCCTTATTTGGGGTTGGCGCAGCAAATCTTCTTCTTCTATTCTCTGTCACTTGTCATCTCATCAGACACCTCCTTTCTTGCCATATCATCCTATTATAACACACTATTACCACAGTTTGTTTTAATAATCATGGTCATTATATTGTTTCAGCCTGACAGCATTATCCCTTTTAAAATCAAGACTCATTAAAAATCTCACATAGCACTTAGACATCGATTCAATCGTCGTTTTGTACGAAAAATTAGAAAACTATCGTTACCTATCGATCGAACTTTACCCAAAAATAATAATGTACATAGGTATTTAGGTACCGGTACTTTACATTTTTTTGACATCAGAAGCTTTGTGGTCGGATGTACCAATACAGAGAGTTTTGTACATTCGAACTTATGCTTCTGAGTATAAAGTAAGATGTTCAAATTCAGAGAGTACTAAACATCTGACTTTATGCTTCTGATGTCCAGAAATATGACCTTACAAACTAACAGTAGCCTCCTGACTAAAACCGCAAAACTTCCAACTCTGCTCTGCTGACCTAACGAAATCTACGTAACCTATACGTTATTCCTGGGTAGTATTTGCGATGTGGTCTCGCTAGTATTGTGGTCGGCTTGAATAATATCTCGCTGGCGCCTTCTGCGTATCAAACGATGGATTTGTGGCTAATACTTGGCCTGGATATTTTGACGCTTTTAACATTGTGGTTTACAATTCATTTGTAAGGATGTGCAAACCGGTACGGACAACTAGCGACCTGTATACAAGTACTAACTGATGTAGCTGTCAGTGTTTGATGTCCACAGCCTGTCCGCAATTTGTCTTAACCAAATTGTATATGTTACTTGGCAACCCGATTGGCAGGACTAACTTGTTTGTACTAGGTCAAAACGGTTTACTGGGTTTATCGTGTCAGGGTACACTAGCCCAAACAAAGCAATTGCAATGCGCCCAACTTGGATTTGGCGCTCGCTGGACGCTGCCACGACACCGCTCGCTACGTTCGCTCGGCTCGCGCGTGGTTGGTCACAGTTCTAACTTAACCCAACCCTTTTAGGCGGGGTACTCTATGATCATCCTTTTGTAATGAGCCCTAGTTTGGCCTAGGGCAAACTAGTTTAACCCAAAAACGGTTATAGCCGGTAACATATCTAAGGTCTTATTAAACTAGCTAGCGTAACTTGACAGACGTGATCAAAATCTAAACAATATAAAATAGAAAATTCAACTTAACTTTTTTCAAAATTAATATTTCATCATTTTATAATATGGAACTGCCACATGATTCACAGGTTCCCCAATCAACAGTTCGTATACATATCTGTGACCTATTCATCTGTATGATACGAATAAACCCCGAGTAATCCTCTTTGCACAATAAGCTTACGATATAATAATAGCATCCAATCATTTACGGCTACGTCTGACGTTAATCTTTTAGCGAATAAATAAATGATACAGAAATGTTTTTGACATTTTTGTCATTGTATTGTTCATAAACAATTTCTCCTAGGCAAGCGTGTTCCACCATAGGCCGCATCATCGTGTCACATCAGGCGAGTTGCGGTCAAACACAAGCCTATTATATATAAATAAATTAAAAAAAAAAACTTAGATTAGTGTTTTTTTTGTCATTGATACAAAAACCATTTGTACCATCGAAGGAGGAGGGACACCATTTTTATGTAAGGAATGAAGTAATTTTTTTATATATTATTATTTACACTTAAATAAAGAAAATTAAGTTGATCTTGAATGACTAATAGTATGGAAAAACTAATGAAGACGTTAGTTTTGTCCTGAACATCAAATGTAGATTTTAGAGCTATTTTTCCAAAAAATGTTTTTGATTATAAAATCAATCATCTTCAGACACGCAAACGAAACACGTTTTTTTCTTCCATTCTTCCCTGTCAACCGTCACGCAATCATTTACATTTTTTTCTTCCATATCATTCCTCACACAATCCATCCATCGTCTTTTGATTCACTTTGATTCGAACGTACTAGATAACCAAGTGCTGAAAATATCAATCTACACGATACTATTTCCGTTGTATAATTTTAAAAACCATTAAACTTCATTCACAAATATTTTAATCCCTAAAACATGTACGTAAACGTTAATATTACGCTGCCAGCACTCCGCAGTATCCATTAGAGATAAGACTAAAGCGTATACGTGTATGATAGCCTTTTGATGTCCCGAGGCGCAAAACATAACGTTTTTAGATTCTACGTGTATCGTAAAAAGTGTTATGATATGTAGCATGTCCTACTTAACGGTTCGAAATTTAACATGAGGGAGGAAATATGACACGTAGCTTCAGACCTTGAGTTGGAATTTTTTACATCTTTCACTTGGGACTTGGAGAGTTTTTGTATAATATATTTGTACTTGAACTCGTTGTTTATTTTGCACAAACCTTTAGTTCTGGTGACAATATATTTAATGAGGTAAATTTGAGGTATTTTAATGATTTTCATGACTTGATCCTGCAGCGAGGATAGCCTCCCCACGAGTGTACTTCTCATCGGTTAATAGCACGGACACGAAACTTTGTATACGCGTTTAATGTTGATAGATAAACCTAATTTTGTTTTTTGAATGCTAATAAAAGCTTGTTTTTTTATTTATTTTTTACTATTCCCATGATGATACCATGATTATATTGCGAAATATAACGGAGTTAATAACAGAGTGGGATTAGTGTGTCATTTCTTCACCTATACGCTCCTAACATGATTTACTAAAAGTCGAAGCCTAAAACAAGTACCCTTTGACAATGCAAAAAAAATCCTACTCAAACAAATATCTTCACCTACAAATCTATTTCCAGCTCATAGCCGCCTTATAAGGCATTATCCCATTTTTTCCTCACGCCTCTCACATTTCCTTCCAATCCTATTTCAGCATAAGGGTGTAGAATAACAAATATATCCTTCGCATAATACGGTAAGCCAGCTACTATATCATATTATATCTGCCCTTAACGTGAGACACAAAAGCACCGACGATTTGTCTTCTCAATCCTGAAAAATGACGCAGTAATATTAGTTAAGATGAACATTCGCTAGGAAACAAAATATATCTGGGTATTAAGCAACGTTATTAAGCATGTTGCCTTGAAAGTACACTCCGGAAAAAATATAAACAGACAATTTTTTCAGTTGTCATTCGTGTAAGCAACCTACGGCATTATCTACCAGTGCTGGAGCACAGATTAGAGAGAATTATGATGGCAAATGTCTTAGTTACAAATGTTTACAAAATAATAAACGGATTTTTAAGAACTTGGTAGAAAACTAAAGTGATTTAATTATAGGCCTCCCAGACTAATGTTCGTTTTCACTTATACTAAATGATATCTAGTTGAATGACTAAATAAAGGTCAATCGAAAGTTCAAATTCAAATCAACTCGCTGCAGTGCTTACACTGCAGCGAGCTGATTTGTAACTTTCGATTACTGGCTGAAAATAAGATGTGATACTATTTCTTAAATAATTAAGAAATAATATTACATCTTATTTTCAGCCAAAAAACATCCTGACTGCTGGACGCAAGCCATAATTAAATCAAGCCCTATAAAACTTAGGTTTACGAAATCACTACTCAACAAAAAAACTTTTTTGCAAAAAAATAACCGACTTCAGAAAAAAATACTTTACTTTCGGAAGGTGACGTTTATTTGTTTAATGACTTTTTTGTCACCGACTTCCGAAAGTAAAGTTATTTTCAACCTTTTAGTGCTTTTTTGGAAGTCGGTTAATTTTTTGCAAAAAAAGTTTTTATTTTCCCATTTTTAACCGACTTCAAAAAAAGAAGGAGCATCTCAATAATTGACAATCCTTGTCAAGTAACAATTTCGCAATTTATTTTACCTTGATGACCTATTTTACCAGCTATTTTGATTTAAAAACCAAATTACGAAGATATGAGGTAATAAACAAAAAAATACACCAGAATTGAAATCCTATTCCTTTTTTTGAAGTCGGTTAAAAATACGTATAATTCACTATATCTCTTCTACCTACTACCGTTACTAGAACTAAACTTAAACTTCTTTTAGTTCCTCCACCGTCCTAGCGACGAATGTAGCAGCGAAACTTAACTTTCAAACTTGTTGGAACTTCCCAGACTCGTGCATAAAGAGATCTGAAGAGAGCTGATGTTATTTGACAAACCCATTCTAAGATCATACTTTTTGTTTGATTTTACATCCTTGTCCTCTCGAATTGGGGACAGCTCAATGAGAATCATAGAGTGGAGACTTGTGTCTCAGCGGTGGGAATGTTTTAGGCCGATTATGCAAGCAAGAATTTCTATTTCATCAAGCATTATTTTTGTTTCAGCAATAATTATACCACTCACGACCACATTTTTCATGAGATTATTTAGCCACGCGCCCCTCCATTATTAGATATCTTTGAGACCTAAAATTCTAGAAATTTAAGCTTCAAGTCAAGCTTTAAGCCTACGCAAATATTTACTATACCAAATGTCTACATATTTAGTAAACAAGACAAGTACCCAAAGAACGTACTTATAATCAAATTCCCTCAAGGATAGCGCTAAATTCATAATTCGGTTTTCTTCGTAAAATTAATTTCCATACTTAAAAGCTCCCTGTGACATAGTCTGTCTCTTTCACTCACGACATCACACCGAACGAGTGACAGAGATGAAACGATCTCTGGTGACTAGGCAATATAAAGTTGTCAATTCATAGGGATAATTAGTTTGTTTGATAACGCGGAATAAGAAGGTTTAATGTTAGGTCACGTACTGAATAATTTTTAAGGACGGTCTTGAGCAAATAATCAGCACTTTATCTTGACTAGGGTATGTGGTGTTGCCATACAACGTGGCAACGACGCCAGTCTCTTGGGCACATTTTAAGCTGACAGCGTTGAGGAGGAGTTTTTTGATGCCCTTTGATAGTTTGTTGATAGGTTATTTTATATTGTTTAACATAACATCACGCATTTAATCCCCGAAGGGTTAAGCAGAGGTGTATCTACATTTCGCCAGTTATGCCTAAGTCCCATGTAATGGGGGGCTTGCCTGCCATCAACCGGGCACAAATCCATAATCCGTGGCTGCTACTAAGAAATTCCTGATGGAAAATCCCAATGATACTTTGCCCGACCTGGGAATCGAACCCAAGACCCTAGGGAAGTTAATTTTACTGTCAAGAACATGGTCCCATGCAACCATGACACTAGGCCTCGTCGGCGCAACACGTTTTCTTCATCCATTGTTCCCTGTGAGCTGTGACGTTATCATTCACACTCTTTTATTGAATATAATAAAACTACACCAATAATAAAACAACGAGACTTGTAGTTTTAGAGAGTAAATACTTCCTGAGAATAAAACTTAAAGAAATCAATAAATCCTGAAAGAAGCTTAAAAACATCAACTGTAAGTATCTTTTTTGTACAAAATTTGTATTTCATACACTACCATCATCATCGTCGTCTGCCTAGCCTTGTCCCAACTATATCGAGGTCGGTTTCCAGTCTAACCGGATGCAGCTGAATACCAGTATTTTACATGGAGCGACTGCCTATCTGACCTCCACAACTCATACACTACCAACCATCAACAGAAATACGAATGAAACTATGCAACGTATGTTAGTAAAGCCAGGGTAATTAATTGTTAAAGAACTTGAATACCAACCTAAACATCCTGTATATATGTACAAATTACAACCGTCATTATTTGCATCAGTTGCGGGATTGCAAATTGTACTGTAATTGTATCAAAACGTATGCTTATTGACTTGTAATGATATCTAATATTTAATTAATAATGATGAAATGTAATTATGATGAATATTATCACGGTTTATGCACCATCTCTTCCTACCAATTTGTACGCCACGATATGCGGCTGAACATGTTAGAACTTAACCTGTATCTCATTATTATCTTGCATGCAATGTATCATATACACCATGTTTAAATAAATAAAAATTTACTTTCTTACTTACTTACTTACTGCAACTGCAATTCACGGCAAATTGACGGAGGGTATCAATTTGCTTAGCACTCCATTTCCTTGTACATATAAGCAAATTATCTGTTTCATTCACATTTGTTATGTAAATCTTAGAGACTCAATAAACAATTTTTTCCAACTATGCTGGGGTCACGCGATCGACTTTTTTTCTAAACAGAAGTAACTGAATACCAGAATTTTACATGTTCCGACTACCTATCTGACCTCCAGAACCCAGTTACTGTGTATTTATGACCCACCATTAATTAGCTACGAGCTCCTCACATTTACGGTGATTTATTTATTTACAAGAAGCACATCAACAGCACTGTCACTTACAATAAAATTCAACTAAACTAACATCTAAAATCGGCGTTTCAGTAACCATGCAAATAACAAGTATGGTGAATACTAGAGCCAAGAATAAAAAACAAAAAGTGTATCCAGTAGACCCAAATCCAGAACACTACAAAAACAAAACAATTTGAGTGATTTGTTATATATTGTTCGCACTGTTTATATAGGGAACGTCTGTATGAATTGAAACTCATAGAGAAAACATCGATAGGGTAATCCGCCAAGTTGGACCTTTCATTATGTAGCCTTGCCATACGTGTTAAGGGGCTATTATAGGTGGTAGTTAAGGTGGATGTAGGCAATTGAAAAATGCGATGATGTCGCTTGCTACGTTGGCTAGCCCTAAAGTTAAATAATAGTTAACCTATTGCGTATCTATCGAACCAATTATAAATTTGTGTAGTATAAGTAAGTCAGAATGGATACGTCTATCTTTCAAACTAATCGTCTTATAGTGCCTGAACCTATCATTGTAATCAGGTATAGCTTTTCGGATCCCATTCTTCATACATAGATACCTAACATAACGGGCCTGAACAGATTCAACAAATCCGTATAACGCAAATAAAATTTGATTTAGAATTGGAAAAAGATATGGCAAGGTATATAAGACGGTAAAAACATAACACAAACATACAAACAGACGCCACCAGCATTTATACAGTCATAATCTTCAACGGAGGTTTGCCACTCAGTTTTTTTGACAAAATTATATTTATTACTAAAAGCTACCAATAACCCACCACCATAACTTTTAGAGTACAAATCTTTAAACTGTGCACTACGGTCACGGCGTATAACAGTATATCTTTGATCAAAGTATTCCGAGGATAAGAACGAGTCATCTAACCACGTTTCTGTAAGACATATAATGTCAAAGTCAGAACTTAAAATTGACATTAGAATTTCATGTGACTTCGTTTTCATGCCTCTCACATTCTGATAGAGAATGGAAATACTATCCATTAGACTAAATAAAAAGTAAACATGACAAGTAGAAACTAAACTAATAATTAAACAATTTTTTCTAAACTCTGCTCATCCTTAATTAGAATAGTACCCGAATTTTCCCTTTTACATACAAAAATCTTACCGTAGCGAACCCAGACAAACTTATAGGGTTTTTCTTTGGCCTAAGACGTGCTGACGTGTGATACTAACGACCGCCCCATTTCATAAGTTATTTTAAACGTTTATTTACGTGCATTCCGGGGTACGGAAGGAAACACCAAAGTTTTAAAATGGTAAAGAAAAAATAAAAATCATATTAAAACTAGTAAAAGCTTTATCGGCTCATTTGTAAGATAAAACTTTATAAAGAATATTGCTAAGCTTATAATTATGTTATCAACACGATCCTTTCTAACAAACTTTTTGTGTTTCAAGTTTTTTTCCTGTTCAAGAAAGTAATTAAGACGCTTAATTATTAACTGGAGTTTATTAAAGTTATTCCTAAAACTCGACAATGTTTTCTACGGACTTAATTACATCGAATAAGATCGACCAAGATTTTGTTACAATATATTGATTTAAAAGAGTGTCCATGGAGTTTCTTGCCCATTCTTCTCCATAGGATCTACGCTTTCGAATGGGCAACTACAGTACTTTCACAAGTTATTATGCCCCGTGACTGGGACTGTAGCTTAGTTTATTTTTTGTGTTTTGACATGCAAAAGTGCCTGTAATGGTCTAATTGAAATAAATGCTTTGAGTTTGATTACTTCTCCACTGGAGGCGACCAATACCAGGTTTCATACCATAACGCATCTTAAAGCAGGAATGTCTTCATGTCATTCCAGTGTGGGAAAGAGACAGAGCTATACAGGATGTCTAGCGCCATCTCTTTCCCACACTGGAATAATACTAAAACATTCCTGCATTAAGACGTCATGGTAGAGCCACTGCTCGGGAGAGCGTGACCAACTGTGCAAGTACTCCAGCGCCCTGACCAAACGTAATCAAAGAACTCGTCGTGTAATTTTGCTAACCTCAAGGCGGAGGAAGTCATAGGTCTCAAGTTCGAACCCCAAGACACTCGTCTATGATTTTTCGGATTCATGTGCATATTGTATAATTACCACTTGCTTCGGTGAAGGAAAACATCGTGAGAAAAAAAAAGAAGAGGGCGGAAGACCCATGAAGATTTCCAAACACGAGAAAAAAGACCAGTCACAAACACAAAAGATTTTTTAACCGAACCCGGTATGTAATGATGCCGTATTCACCGGAGTAAGGTACAGTCAAATCGATTCGAGCAAATTACGGGCACCGGACTCTGACAGGTATTATACTGATATATCAGTCATCAAGTATCCGGAGCCGCGCCTGCAATCTACTAGATTGATCGAAACGTTACTGGATCCGCCGGAATAAAATTGCAATCCCTAATTACAACTTTTTCTCGTAAAATATCTTACAGTGCAGGTGGCCTACCATGACGTCTTATAGCAGTATTGTTTTAATCTTACTCCAGAGTGAGAAAGAGATGGCACTAGATGTCTTCTATAGCTCCGTCTCTTTTCCACACTGGAATGACATTTTAACCATACTGCTTATGGTAGCCCCCCAGTGCGGTGTAAACAGTCGCTATGTGTAACATCCTTCTTCTTTTATCCCCGTCATTCAATAAGTAGTATCATTTCTAGATTTGTCATATTGAAAAAAGGATAACAAAACGTACCAGCTTTTCCGATATCAATAGCGATACGGTTTCCATGGCAACCAACATAAGACTTATTTTATCGCATGATATTTCTTCCTGAGTAAAAATATCGTAAGTAGGTGTGGGAGGTTAAACGGATTATTGTGCTTGTTAGATAGGCTACCAATATGTCTTTTTTCGTAACAAGATGTTGATAATAGTGAGGTGGAATTACGGAAAAGAAATAAAAATAACTCAATTCTGATTAGTCTCATTTTTAGGGCTCCGAACCTCAAAAGGAAAAAAACGGAACCCTTATAGGATCACATTGTTGGCTGTCTGTCTGTCAAGACACTTTATCTTGGGAACGCGTGGAGGTATCGAGTTGAAATTAAAACCATATACTCAAGTCTACAGTCCCTTGAAGCTGTGAAAAAGTGAAACTTCTAATTTAATGTAAAAAAGATACGGCCGTTTATGCCGCACTCAAGGGAATCAAAATTCATAAAGTACGTCCCGTTAACCTAGAACCATGAAATTTGGGAAGAAGCAATGTCTTACAGCACATGTATAGGAAAAAATCTGGAAACTGTAAATACCTATGTAGTTTAATAACAAAACTTTTTTGCAAAAAAAAAACCGACTTCCAAAAAAACACTAATTAAAAAAAACGACTTCCAAAAAAAACACTAAATAAAACTTTTTGCAAAAAAAAACCGACTTCCAAAAAAAACACAAAAAAGTGGAAAATAACTTTAGTTTCGGAAGTCGGTGACTATTGTTTGTTTCATTGACTTTTTTGCCACCGACTTCCGAAACTAAAGTTATTTTCCACTTTTTTGGGTTTTTTTTGAAAGTCGGTGTTTTTTTGCAAAAAGTTTTTATTTTACCCTTTTTAGTTATCGTATCACACACAAATCCTTGTCAAGTATCAATTTCGCAATTTCTTTTACTTGGATGACATTTTTTCCAGTTATTTTGATTTCAAAACCAAACTGCTGAACCGATTTTGATGAAATTTCTATGGGACCAATCGGGAAGTAAATCCATTCAGATAAAAGAAGAATTTTTCAAATCGGTTCATAAATGACGGAGATATGAGGTAACAAACGCAAAAAAAAAAAACATACAACCGAATTGAGAACCTCCTCCTTTTTTTGAAGTCGGTTAAAAATACTTACACGTTTGTACGGTACCCTCGGTGAACGAGTCCATCTCGCACTTGGCCGGTTTTCGAAACAAAAAAACTTAGTTCTTGTGGCATTGTATTGCCGACTGCTTTCACGCGACGATGCGCAAGCGGTACGCGTTTCTGGTGCGCAGAGTGCGGAGCAGCGCCAACCCCGTCCTGGCGATGATCGCCAAGAGACTGGATTGCTCTTATATCCGGCAATGCTGCAGCAGATATATCGTTACCTTGTGAGTGTTCGTCCTGTCTGTATCCTTTTATGTATTATATACACATATGTTTGTATATGAGTCTTGTTACTTGAATTAAACCAATTTTATTTTTATTTTTTATCGTGACATGAAATAAAAAGTATCTTCTTACAAAGAAAGAATGATCAGTGTTGTTGCGCTAATAAATTATTTTCTTTCTTTTACGCTTGCTCATTGGCGATAATTCTAAATATAAATAGAACGCAAGAAAAGTTCAAGGAAATCAAATAAGTACTTGCAAATCATCATTATCTTCCTGCCATTGTCCCATGTCACTTGGAGTCGGCTCAACACGTTTTCTTCTTCCATTGTTCTCTGTCAACCGTCACGCAATCATTTACAACTTTTTCTTTCATATCATTCCTCACACAATCCATCCATCGTTTCCTTGGCCTTCCTTTCCCTCTCCATTAGTCTCCAACCATCAACATTTATATTCCATCACTCTTTTAGTCACACGCGATTCGTACCTCCTCATCACATTTCCATACCCCTTTCAACTTATCTGTAAATCAAATAAGCACTAGCATATCTGACCCTATAAAATTAAATATTCTACACACTCTATTTTTTTTTTCCTTTAATAAAGTCTTAAACACAGTGAAGCCGTCATGAAAGTGAAGGCTCGGGGCCCGAAGGTCACCCAACTCATTCCTTACTTGACTTACCGCCGCGAATGGCAAGCAGCTGGCACGTACGAATATTTATCTTTTCTTATTTTTTCACCCAGTTACATAAGTCTTCAAATGGATTATGCAAACTGAATTCAAATGACGGTACTGTTATGGAGTTCTGTTTTTCTCTTTTTTAGTATACTTTCGGCTTAACAGAGTATGAATTTGGTTGTAGTTATAATGAAGGAAACTGACTGTTCTCAAAGGTGTTAAAGGAGAATAAGAATTTTACACTTACAGAACGAAAAGGTTAACGGAAAGAACGCAACGGCTAACGCCTTTGAAAAGGTTGAGTAATAAATATATGTAATAAAAAAAAAATATTTCACAAACAAAGTTAATTTGGTAGTATACACAAATATATGGATCAACACGGTCCCAAGTTAATACTGATACAAAAGACCACCTACTTACTACACATACATACCTACTTTTTTTGCTTAATTTACGTTCATAAATGTCGTCATACACGCAATCGATATTTCGCATCTGACCTTTATGTAGAACATGATCAAAAATTTATACATAATATGTCTACGGCGTCTTTACTTTAGTACTTTCATTTCTTTTTCGAGTGGTTAGTGCCTAACATGGTGTCAGAGCTTTTATGCCGCATCTGACTTGGTTTTACATGCCGTCGAAAAATATCTTCAGGCTGATTTGGTTAATCGGACGTGCGTGCCTTGGGTTCGAACTCGTGGCCTATGACTTGGCGGTCCGACGCTCACACCACTAGGCTATCTCTGCTTACCAGCAAAATGATAATGTTAAAATCCACAATGACTGTCCACTTTAACTGCACTAACAGCTATTTAAAGTTATACCATGCCGACTTCCGTCCAAATTATTCTGTCTGCGACAACTATTTTAAATATTCCTAACTTTACCCACGAAATGAAACACCTGAACCGGTGAAGTTGTAGAATCTAAAGTACTTATTAAGCTCACAGAACCGTAAGCGGTACGTATAAATTAGAACCTCGTTATTGACTCGTGTATGTTCGGGTAAGTTCGTGTGAATTCGTAACGTCCTAATGACAAGTTAGAAACGAACTTTGGAACTCGGAAAGAACGTTTGAATTGTTAGGTAAGTGACAGGAATTTGAGAATTGTTTCTAAATTGTTGAATCGAAACTCCTGTTGTTACAATAATACCAGTTTTTGGTTTGAGATCCGGGATTTAGGAGTAGGTACTTTTATAGCGGTAAAACATTTTATTAGGTATGTTTTTAACAAGTTTACCTTTTTTAACTCGAAATCGAACAAAAGCCAGCCAAGTGTTACTTAGACTGGAGTACAACGGGTTGCGTAGCACGAAACAAGATACTAATTTACAAAATTAAACCTCATGCCTATGTCAATTTACACTCAACAGCAAAACTAAATTTGTTTTATGTTTACTAAAAACAAAGTTACTGCTGCAGTCACTTCACAAAAACGTCCCATATCTCAAAACCTAAATATCAAATCTTATTCAAACCATTTTCGCTGAAAGTTCTTTTTATTTTCTACAAACCCAGATATTTTCTGTTTTTTTTTTAACTGAAAGTCTATGGTCGACTGCTCGTAGTTTGTATGGATTTTAAATCTAAGTTGACGATTTATTTTATTATTAAAAAGTTCTGAATTGTTTGGCAAGAAATCCCAACATACTAACTTCAAAACAAACCAGCCTAATAATGACGATTATTATGGAATAAAAATACAAAACAAGAATCAAGTTGTTACAAACGCAGCTATGCCTTCTCTAACATATGTATACTACTCATACAGAAAACCGTCCAAAATTCCAAATCAATATTCACCTTTGTTGCACAAAAGGCCGTCAAAGTTAGCAATGCAGCGACAAACGTGAATGCAGAGCTCGGAAGTTATTCATTGCATAGAATACTACGGCAGGTTGGCCCCAAACTAAACTCGGACAGGGCGTTCGAAAACAAATGGGAGTACGCTTGCACTCGCTCTACGTCAAACGGGCCCAAAAACAAAAGCCAGTCGCGAGAACGCTTACGATTCTTTACGCGAAGCATTTTCGCCCGTTATATGTAACAAAGGTATGTTTCATACAACCCTCTCTGACGTGAACGCGCGACGTAAACTGGAACGATTCTTGAACTGAAAATACAACTAAATCTAAAACATTTTGGTTTAAATTTTTAATACAATTATTAATACTCGTAGATTTGATTTGATTTTTAATAGTCTTACAACTGAATGTTTTACGAGATTTTTAATGTACAAGTACTCGTTCGAATTTAGTTTCTTTCGCGTTCTTGCTAAAGCTTCTGCTGTTTCCGTGGGTATATAAGTTGACGGTAGGAAACACAACTATTGTGGAAGTGACGATCGGTGATTGAGCTTGACAAACAATGTGCAAATGTTGATGTGGTGCGTGGGAGGAGGTACGCATAAGGCTGGTTCAGGTTTCCGCTTTGAAAAATAAGATATCTAAAGTGACTCCATCAGCACGCACTGGGTCTGCGTGGTGGATACGGCCCAGTCCCTCACACCGAGAGTAGGCATTATAATCATAAGTGTAACACCCTATCATATTTTCACTGCCTGCCTGCCTGCCAAAGCATTTCACTGTCCACTGTCTGCCAAGGCAGGCAGGTAGTGGAAATATGATAAGGTGATATTCTTATGCTTTTTGAGCTTAGTAAAATTTATTGAATTCGAGTGGTGGGGATCTGATTTGATTTGATTTTGGCTGCAAGTAAATTGCAGACCTTTGTCGAGCCGTAATAATTGTATACTTAAATAATCAGAATATTAATACAAGATTTAAAAATAATAATAAGTAACTTGGTACGTATAACTATAACTTATGAAAGCCTATACGCCATCATAACTTATAGTTTAATCCGTACCTACTCTCACAGGAGCTAAAAAAAGAAATGAAACCATCCAAGTTTTCCGATAACTTTTAAAAGAAAACCCATAACACGTCTTATCGCAATCTATCCAACTAGATAGGTGTAAGTAGCTCCTAGCATCTATACCGTCCCATCTCATAACCCCAGGGAACAAAACCCTACTACTAGTCTAAAAATAAGATCCCACTTCTACCAACTTTTATCCCTGTAAGCCCCTTTTACGGAAACCCGTAACCCTCCAACCACAGGTGTGATGTTAAAACTGAGAACAAATTTTAAATTTAAAACTTTCACCCGTTATAAAGGCTGGTTCACATAAAACGGATACGGGTTACGTTAGCGTTACGGATTCGTCAACTTATACGTTGCTGTGAAATGTTGATAATTTGAGGGAAACCGAGACTAGTGGTGGCTCACTAGTAGCGGCCACAACTTACGATGTAACTCGTGAGTTTGAACCCAAGTAAGTTTTTTGAGTTCCGTAACGCGATTTCCAATGTCGAAACATTGGAAATCGCGTTACGGAACTCAAATGGAGTTGGGCAGGACACCTAGCAAGGCGCGGTGATGACAGGTGGACTAAGGCTGTCACCTAATGGCGTCCAAGAACAGGGAAAAGAAATGAGGGTCGGCCGGCGGCGAGATACGCAGACGACATAGTTGCTATCGGGGGAAATACCTGGATGAGGCTGGCACAGGACCGTGGAGAGTGGCGCAAGTAAAGAGAGGCCTATACCCAGCAGGGGGAATTCAGGCTGTGGCTGATGATGATAAAGTACTTCGTGTAATTTATTCCATTACCACCGCTCTCAAACGGTGAAGGAACGGTCCTATACCCAAAAATTCCAAGAAATGTGATAACCAACAATCCGTACTACGTAGTAGATTTCGGACTTCTATCTCTCACATAAAAGAGGCAGATTCCACTACTAACTGATAGTAATAACGTTGTAGGCTAATTATTATAAAGTAAAGTTGGGTTTGTCATCACAAATTATTTCTTCAAACAGATTTATTTATTTATTTAACACTGCGCTACTCGAGCACAATGTACAGAGGTGTACTTAATGCCACAGGCATTTTCTACCAGTCACCCTTGGGTGATGCAGAGACAAACAACGGTAGGTGTGTTATCTTAAAATAACTTTAATCAAATACTAAACTAAACTACAAGATAGACAAGATAGATAGACAGATTTGTTTTATTATTACTACTAAAACTCAGTCAAGACTCTTTATTGTACAAGGACCATTTTCTGTTTCACTTTACGAAATCTGAAACATCAAAACTTAGTTTTATATTCGAGTTCGGAATCGCCTCGCTCCCGACTAGCATTCGGTGTAGCGATCCCTTAAAACTGGGTGTTAAGTAAACTGATTTTATTTAAAATGGCTACGGATTATTTAAATTGTGGATTACACGATGAGTCCGGTTGGGTCGAATTGTGCATTAAATTAATTTAATTTCAATTTTAGTGGTTTTGTTTGTGGGATGTCTGTGTTTTACCGCAGAAAATGATTCGAAATTTTGAAAGCAGTGAGTTTTCTCTAGTTTTCCATTATGTTGTTATGTCATATTTAACTCTTTTTTTTCTATACTGATGCCTTTGCCCAGCAGTGGGACAGAATAAGCATGTAAAAATGTGATAATTAGATAACGAGCCAAAGGATAGCATGTAAGTTTGGATGAAGAATCTTCAAATCTACTGATCCGATTTCGAAAATTCTACTATTACTATTTACTATCTGGAAGCTACATTGACCCTGATAATTAACCCAATAGACTATATTTGAAACTGTTCCCGTGGGATAATTTCCGACAGTAACGCGAGCAAAGCCACGAGCAAAAGCTAATGACAAAAAAAATATCGATTAGGAATAGTAAAAGATTTCTTGGCGGAGAAACACCGTAGTTATTTTGCCATGGAATGGATTACCCAATCGACAGACGTCGATTGCCCAAGGTGCGTCGGACGTTACAGAAGGTTGGAAGGTAGGCTCCTTTGACTATTAGTTATTTAAAGATATTCTCTGAAAAAAATCATAAATCATCACTAAGAAAAAAATCAGATAAAATAATTTCACAATTAAATAAACTCTCTTTTCCATTCCACTTTCAAAATAGCCCTAAGTAGTGAAGCAGTTCAAAACTTTTCAACTCATTTTTTTATAATAATCTCTTTTATATTCTAGATAGCTTTGCTATGAGCCAATCAGAACTATATTTTCTTACATAAAAAGTCCCTCAAACCCTTAGGAGATTCTACGTCATCTGGAACACCTAGCTACTTCGGAATTAGGTACCCCTCTAGGCAGGTCACGTTGGTAGTTTGTCAACTTATTATATGTAACAACTTTCTTCTTTAGAATCTTGAATCTAGTTGGCTATTTCAATTTATAGAAGATAGCTTTTGCCCGCGGCTTCGCTTGCGTTATAGTCGGCAATTATCGCCCGGGAACGCTTTAAATATACCCTATGACACTCAGGGACAATAAAGCTTTCCATTAATGAAAGAATTTTCGGAACTGGATTAGTAGTTCCGGAGATTAGCCCCTACATACAGACTTACAAACAAAATTTTACCTCTTTATAAATTAGTATAGATATACATAGATTAGCTTTAGGTTACGAAAAGGCTCTTTGTTAGACGTGCTGTTGAATGATATTTGTGTGTTTGGTCAAAAGAGATTTGAAAAAACATAACATAACAACAAGCCTGTATTTCCCCGAAGGGATACGCAGAGGTGTACCTAATAGTACACTCACATTGCGCAAACAAACAATTAATTTGTTAATTTATTATTATATTTATTTATCAACCGTGCATGACCAGACTCCGTGGCTGCTACTGAGAAATTTCTGTGTTCGTTTCTTTAAACGTTAACATAAAAGAGGTTAGAACAAAAACACAATGCAGTTTTCTTGTGAGAACTCTCAGCTGCTCTAATTAATCTACAGTGAACAATCTGTCTCATTCATTTAAACTACTCCACAAAGAATTAAAATAACCACAAGTTCAGTTAGTCTTTTGTATTCTTTAATCTTTTGCTTTTTTCTTTCTTTGTAAGTCTGTCTTTCCACCAGATATCTGCTAAGCTACAAAACCAATTGCAAGGGATGTATGTATGTAAGCTAGCTTGACTTAGCTCTGAAGAGCAGAACCTTTTTTTTCACAAGACCTAACGTTAAGGTTTTATTTAATTCTTTAACTCGAAGTTAAAAGACTGAACACAGGATATTCAAAAGTGAAGAATAAATTCACTAGTGTACTGATCCAATGAGCATTTTCTTAGTGGTCGAAAAAATAAATGAAAGAGGTAAATGAACGTTAATTTAAACGTGTAATGTTGTCTAATGGTGTCAATCGCAAATGCTGAGCATGACGTCCTGGGTTCAATTCCTGCGTCGGGCATATTATTAGTGCGTTTTTTTGGGTTGATAGCAATAGGCTCGCCCCCATTACATGGGACTTAAACATAGCTGGTGAAATATGGGTATACTATTATGTTATGTTCTCACCCAAGTAACAAACAGATCACTCGAGTAGAGCGTCTTTAGCGTTCGCGTTCTCTTGTGGAAAGACAGTCTAAGGTTCGCTCTATCAGCTCTACATTGTCACAGATATCTTCAGAAGACACTCTACATAATTCTGCTCTATTTCAGCGATGTCTGGCAGCATATTTTATAACAGTTTTAAGAGCTTAGGGCGACGGATAAATACTGTAGAGGTACTCTCATTTTATAGAGGTGAAATAATTTATGTTTTAAAAGTATTTGGGCACTTTTTCAGGTAGTTTTTTAAGTAGGGTATGCAGTAATAGCGTGTCTAGTCTATTATGTCTTTTATATGGCGGATTCACGCGAAGTATGACCTTTGGAATTAGCAAAACCGTTGGTTATAAAAAATTACTAGTTTTATTTTAAGAATCTGTGTGTAACAAACCTGGTTGGCCCAAAAACCATTATTTCCTATTTATGGGTATCGTATTAACCAGTGACAGGATAGTGAAGGCCAGATAAACAGCAACTGACGACCCGAATGGCGCAGCAGTAGTGAGGCTGCCTTACGTTCATAGGGTTCCGGGTTCGAATCCCGGTAGGAGCAAGTGTTTGTGTGATGAGCATGGACATTTGTTTCCGAGTCATGGATGTTTATATGTATGATAAGTATGTATTTACAAACAAAAAGTATCTATGTAGTATATCAACTACCTGGTGTCCACGACACAAGCCTCGTTGCTTAGTGTGGCACCAGATGGCGCTGTGTGTAAGTTATTTTATTTAACTCCCCAAAAAATGGTGGGCTTCAGCTTCATTTCGATTTCACTGAAAGCCGACCCCAAGATAGTTGGAAAAAGGCTAGACAGATTAAGAATAAAAATATGGGGGCAAAAACCACTAGTCACTGTTTTTAACTACCTAAGTTACTAGTTATACTTCTCGTTCGTGTAAAACTTCTAAATTAAATAGCAGTGGGGTCATGAAAACTTTCTAGACAAGCAGACAGATTTCGTTTTACATTTACTTATAACATGAGAATTCAAGAAATATTTTTTTTTTGTCAATATCAAAAGTATTATCGATGGACGGTAATAGGTACAGCGTGTAACAGGAAAGTGGTCATTTGAGGATGTGGTAGAAAACAACAAACTGAACCACTTTTTCCATGGAAACAACATACGACCACACTTTTTTGATACACCATGTATATTCAAATTTGATTTTTTTGTTGAAGATTGACGGTTTATCCATCATCCTTGTAAATAATGTATTATCCTTTATCCATACATATGCTCGCAGATCTTGAAGATAAGATATACCGCCTGCCCTGAACATGAATACATAATCTGAATGATATACTGCCTTCTGTCAAAAGTCGTACTTGTACGAAATCCAATACATGTTACATTTTGTAGCAGCGGTAAAGGTTTAATACATTCATTTGTTTTCGTATTCATTGCGTTAAAAGAAAAATAAATATCTTGAGTCGTAGTACGTACGTATGAAGGAAAGAAATAGTAAACCGTATAGGTATAGCTTTTGTACAAGGATGCAATAGTAGTTTAAACTAGGTATCTACCACAAAGTTTCAAGTTTCATTCTCTTTTAGTGTTTCGTAAAGAACTAGAAAATTTCTTACGTTTTCCCCGAAATCGTCTAGGTCAACGTATAAGCCCATTTTTATGTTCAACGAACAGACTGCCAGCCAAAGCCAAGTTAATGGAATGACCGATAACTCGGGAAGCCCTTCACAAAGTACTGGAGGTTTTTAGGGTGTCGTGCCCAAAGGTTGCCAACGGAACTCCATTATTAAGGCTCCGCGGTCTGTCCGTCCATTTTTCTATCCATCCGTCTATCATATGGCTCTAACTCTTGAAACGTCTTCTTCAATCAAAATGAGTCAGCACAAAATCAAATAAATAAAAAATAAATAAATTTTTGGCAACGAGTTTGGCACTTTCAGTAGCGTCCATCAGCTCCTGTGATGTGCAAACAACAGAACAGGCAGAATGCGATATCAAGTTTCTCATCGTTTGTGGGGCAACACCACATTTACACTCCAGGGCAGAGTCATCTATGAATCTCCGCCTGAACAGCTCTTTCTTGCTTCATCCAACCGTTTAACCGTAATAGGTAGACACTTGAATTACAGAGTGTATGTATGTGATATACACTCTTTAATTCACAAATACAGACGCTATAATAAAATTGTTCCCCATACAAGCAAAGTATTTTTTTTTTCGGAGATTTTCGATCTTAATATCGGCAATACAGTTATATTGTATTAAATATTGTGCGATGGTACGGGACCCTTCGTATACGAGTCCAACTCGCACTTGGCCAGTTTTTATACTAAACCCTTGATACCCATGTCCTCACAACTTATATAAGTATTTTCTTCGGATTTTTGCAGAAAATCTTGACGGCTTTTGTTAAGGACTAATTTGGAGTCGTTTTTGCTGATTTGGCAAAGTCGGAGTAAAGGTCAGCTGTACCTATTATGTTTTGCTCCAGAACTGGGTTTTCTGTTTCTTCGTTTCGGTAGAGTTTGCAGGCCGATTTGTACTCAATTCACATGACCAAACGTGCGTTTGTGACTATAACACTAGCTGGTGAACGTAGTAGGTGCTTACGGCTAAACTGCTGAACTGATTTCTGGAAACATTACCCTCCTCTTGGACTCCGAAAAATTTAGGTCGAAAATTGCTTAAAGACCGGAGTTGGTTATCATTATCAGCTTATAATTAAAAATCCCATGAAACTCCGACCACTATGAACTTCCACCTTTTTGCCTTATTGCACTCGACTAACTGTAGCTTCAACCTTATGTTTTTGACATTCAAAAGTGCCTGCAATGGTCTAATTGAAATAAATGCTTTTAGTATAAGTTTCCTACTATTGGGTTACAGACTTCCTCTTTGTGAGAGGGAATAGGCTGCCGTATATCTACAAATATTTGGTTCCAGGACATGCCGACTTCTTCATCATGTTTTCCCTCAACATTTTGAAAGCAGTGATGATAAATCAATTTACACAAAGTAAAGCTTGAAGAACTCGTAAATCATGATATTTTATTAACAGAGTTTTGTAACCATTTCTTGCCACAAAATATTCTAAATAACCTACGGCACTATTTCCCTAGCTTTAGTACACTTCATACAAATACAACTGCCATCAAAAGACTCTAAGATTACTCGGAGAGACTGTTTACCTCGGAGTATAAAGAGAGTAACCGTAAGTGTAACACGTTTGCAACTTTAATGGCGTTCTCTCGGGAACGTTCTAAAGACCTGAGGCATATAAAGAGCGACATATTTGAGATTAAATGACGTTTATCTGCTTAGGAGTCATGGCTTAATCATAACAGCCGTACTGTTCGAACGAAGGTCTAGCTTCGCTTGCCGAGGTTGGACTGTGGATGGGTGGTCAGTTATTACATATCGAGATAATTACGTGAAGCGGTTGGTCCCAGCTGTCATTTGTAGATCTTTGACAGTAGTCTCTTTTTTGGTCGGGGGTTAAAAACGTATCAAATAAATTAAACTTAAAAAACCAAGATTTTAATGAAACGAAGAAAATTTGGTTTATCTATGAACTTTGTGAAACCGTTGAGGAGTTCTCTCGTAGGGAAGCGATCCTGCCTGCTCAAGTCAAGTCTGTAATAAAAATGTAATATAAAAGTCACCGGAACCAAAAGTGTTTGCAAAATTTTAACTCAATCGGTTGGTGGGAACTGCTTTGAAATTCAGATACAAGATGTGACCAATACACTACAAACAACGCAAGTTGGTTTTTATTTTGTTTGTTTTTTTTTTGTTTTTAACGGGACCTAACATTCCGTACAACTAACATACCTAATTTAAAATTTATTTCATACTTTTCTAACTCTCGAAAGAACTTCACGATTTTACATAACTTCATCGCATTACTTCGGCAATTTCCGGCAGCCTTCGGATCCCATCGTGTTTGTTCGCATTTACATTTCGCGTCTGATTTACATCGGAACTCGTTTCTATTCGTATAGGAAACCATTACAGAACGTATGTTGACAATTTCCATGTTCATTATGCGATACATTGCTTTGTATTAGCGTATTTATTCTCTGCTTATGTATTTGAGACATGTTTTGGTCGTTATTTCTGTATTTCATGTGTTTAAGAAGATTGTTAGAAATAAAGTCTGAAATCTATGACTATTTTTACAAGCTTTTATTACTTGCAAATGTTTATTTGTTTAGGTCAAATCTTGCAACCGAATTTTAAAACAGTTATCCCCGACCGATTTAGCTGAAATTTTGCATACACGTTTAGTTTGGATGACAATGCATGGTTAGTGAAGTGACATCACTCTAAAACCAATAAGTCCAATGACTCCCAAAGATGACGAACTAGCTATTTTTTATGCACTTCCATGTTATGGGTATCAATGAAAAGGGTTATCTGAGAAGAATACGAAAAAAATTACGTTACACATATATTCAAAAACTTGTATTTAAAAATGTTTTTTTTTTTACTTTAAGCTTGTTTCTAATGTTTAAAGGGAAGAAACAAACAAAAAATATAATCATACTAAGACATCGTGTTTGTTCGCAAGAAAACTGTTTCCCTGATCTGCAGATTACGTGGCAGCTGCAATGGCATTCTGAAGACTGTAGCGGATAGGATCTCTTCTCCGATATGGGTGTCGTTTATTAAGCGGGTGATTTGAATGTTTTAATTTTAATTTTGATTTTAATTTTAATTTTATCATTTATGGTTCTTTATTTTATTTTAATTTTATCTTATTTTAAATCTGAATGTTGTGTTTTAATTTTGAATGAATTTTAATTTTATCTTATTGTGACTTCAATGTTTATTTTATTTTAATTGCACTGTATGGATCTATGTTATCTGAATTAAATGAATTTTATTTTTTATTTTAAGACACAGTTTTGCCAAATTATATTAGAAAGGTACTCATTGAATACTACTACTATACTTATTAATCCAAAAAACATTTAAATTTGCAGCACGGAACAGTATTTCAAAATGCATAGAATGACATTTTTAATACTAAAACCGAGTTTGGTAAAATTTAACTTAGTCACGTGTTTCAAACCCCTAAAATATTATTATTATTAATATTTACTCTCGTTCACTCACTCGGACAAATCCTCAATTTGTGACCAACCTCTAACGGTTCAACGGGAAGTGGTTTTGAATTCCTGAGGGCATCGCTCGGATACACCGGTCGGTTTCCCGGAAGTGACGTGCCCAATCCGTTTTGTCAGGTAGGCTAGAATTTCAGCCTAAAAGGCTCCAATAATTCTCACAGACTGTGGAAGTGTTAAAAGCCTTTCACCAGAGGTATGTCGCATTTAGTTTGTTGTGTGCAGACACCATAAATAATTTTTGAATGTTTGGTCGGATTGAATTAGCTATCCGATTGGGCCGTATTACATATGAATTTTGACTACCCATTCGTATAGGTCAATGAAGTTTAAGATGCTGCAGAAAGGTTATCAGAAGAATTAATATAGGTATAGATAAAATGTGAGCACCCTTTCCACTGACGTCTTAAAGAAAAACAACATACATTACATAACTAGCTGACCCGCGCAACTTCGCCCGTGTAACATTTTTGATTAATGCTCCACTCCTATTGGTCGCATCGTGATGTTACTAATGCCTAGCCTATAGCCTTCCTCAATAAATGGGCTATCTAACACTAAAAGAATTATTCAATTCGAACTAGTAGTTATTGAGATTAGCGCGTTCAACCAAACAAACAAACTCTTCAGCTTTATAATATTAGTATAGATTGTCAAGTTAAATACACTTTTACCGATAGCAACTAGTTGGCTAGTCGCAAGTAGATTACTATTCGCGTTGTTTTTTTTTTAATACAACGTGTTTTTTTTATATCCCATAACTCTAGGGATAACCCTAGAGTTATGGGATATTAAAAAAAAAAATACAAAAAGTCTTACAATATGTCGTCCAAAAATGCATAGTTTCGAACATATCAACAATCTAACACAAGACGCGATGTGTGTAGGTATCTAAGTTTCATTGATAAATAAGAATAATTCATTTTCATTTAAACTAATCATTCATATTTAAAACTAAGACAATGCTTGTTTGACATTTATAATACTCGTGGCTTCGTCGAATTATTTTGTATGAAAAAAGAAAGCAAAAAAAAAAAAAAGTTAATTGGGAAATAATTCATATGCCAGTTGATTCTTTGATATGGTCTCATTCATATCCTACAGTTAACGAATATAAAAAACCCGTTGTTTAATTTAATGTCAGATAGTTTTACATAATATACAAAATTATTATCTATCGTGGTTTCAAAAACTACACTCAAAGGCAATAACTAATACTCTGTTATTTGATCACCTATAATAAACAACTACGTAACAAATATGTGGTAACGTCTTATAATTATGTTGGTCAACTTAATATTGTACTTTTGAAGGTAGCCATTTCACGTGCCAATACTCTGTACCACTCAATTGAATATTATAAATATCACAAAGAATACATCCACCGTTCTTATCAATATTTCTTCATTTATCAAAATACCCTTGATAAGAGTGTCGTTCATCACAGTAAGCAGCGCTCCTACGCACCCCTTACCTAAAACTAGCGTAAGGCAAGCTCCATGGGATCACAATGGATTGCAATTTGTAACATTTGCTTAACCCAACCTGCCCATGTTTGCTCTGGCAGCCACAAACAGGACTCGATTCAATTCACTCGCACGCGTAGGTATCGATAAAAATCGAATACAGGTCGCAATTTGAAAACGATCTGCTTGTTTAGATGATGATATGTTTGGTAAAGTGTGAGAGCAAAAAAAGATGTATTTTTATGTTGTGGGTATCAAATAAGTGCCTTACAGTGTAATAACCGCGCTTATGCGGATGTGTACCTGAGTACATGACATATGAGACATTAATTTCATAGCATTGCTATCGAAAAGGCAAATATAGTTCAGTGGAAAAGAATCGTTAACTGTGTTCGCGATTTATTTTCCAATCAAACAAAAAAAAACACTTCGAAAAAACTACTATAATAAAGTTAACATAGCGTTAGAACTTAAAACTTTTAAACTTTTGGAACATACTGAAATCGATTTAATATTAACAAACACACTTATTTAGCCCAAAGTAGATTTTTCGTTTTTCGGAAAATATTGTAGCATTAATCAGAAACAAATAATTTGTCATGCTAATAGTTGTCCTTTGTCTTAAGCAACTCACTCTGAGACTCATAGATCAATCACCATTTCATCATCCTTACATCGCAATTCACCGGTACTTACAAGCTTTAAAAATATAGTCTAAAATGGTAAAATTTAAAATCTCTTTTGCCTAAAAACCAACTACTAGTGAAATATCCCAATTATATTAAAATGTAAGCCAATTCTTATCAGTTCTCCAAATCTCTTAAACCCAGCTCTGCCAAACAGACCTTCGACGCTGGAAATCCTCACGAAAACAAACGACAATCGCTGAAAATACTTTCCAATCCAATTATATGAACGAAGGTCGCAAAACGTTGCATAACAACACCCATGTTTGTGCAGCTGCATCGTGTGTTATTCATACAAGTTACAAAGTTTAAGCCATTTCTGTAAATTACATGGCTGACAAACTATGTGACTCATTTCAATAAAATTCCTAATTTTTACAAATGCATACATTTGCATTACATTTTTTACATTGCAAGGTTTGCCAACTCATTTATTTATATTACACCGTTACGAGTTGAGGCACTTTTGAAGGTCAAAAACAAAAGGATGAAGCTACAGTCCCAGTCACAGGGCATAATAACTTGTGAAAGTACTGTGTAATTGCTCATTCCAAAGCGTAGATCTATATGTAGAAGAATGGGCAAGAAACTCCATGGACAGTGTTTTAATTAAAATATTTTAACACGATCTTGGTTACATTATTCATGTTGAGATCATACATATAATGCGAGAGCGTTCAGAGTAAAAGATTAAATCAATAATTCAAAAAAAAAGTAATTATAATATACCGTTTTTTTTTTATTTAAGATGGGTTTGCTCTTGACTCTAGTCTAGGTCAGAGGTGACAGAAACAGAGTCGACGATGGAGCGAGCTTACCCAGAAGAAGCCTGTTTACTCTAACTTTGAAGAGATTAGGGTTAAATGCGTTCGGAAACACAGACGCAGGCAGAGAGTTCCACTCCTTTGCTGTGCGCATAATAAAAGACGTTTGGAAACGCTTAGTGCGACCGTGGCTGCTAAGAAATGACTAGTCCCAATCCATGACGCATGGATCGGCACCATGCAGCTCAACCATAATGAAGGGAACTAAATGATCCGACACACACGCCACCATCAGCGAGACTTTTTAGTGAGCATGACATTCTCTCAACCACCAGGCAAACAGCTTAGTAATCTAGGCGTTAAGATAACTGACCATACTACTGACACAAATTACTGACTTAGATCAAAAAGCTGCTAAGCTGAATTGGGACTGCACTGGTCTGGCAGATAGAGTAGGTCTAACTAGAATAATGTATTAAATCCAAGGTAAAACTTAGTATTATGATATACCTTCCACCGTATGTACCATACAAAAATGTAATGTCCCTTTACATTGCTTACAAACGTTATCTTCCTTATCACAAACAAAACAGTCGACACAGAAAGTCTAAGAGCCCCAACTAGTCCAATAGAATTAGTGATGAGATTACTTCGGTAAGCTCCTTGCCTATTCTTTTTGCGCAATTAGAGTGAAACTACGGAAACGTACGGTACATAGCTTCTTTTATAAGTAAATAGAGGGAAGCTTTATATTGAGAAAAGTAGCTGTTTAAGTAAAACAAAAGTTTTGAATATAATTATTTTCTTTCATTCGTTTTTAAAGGTTATAACGATGAAGTTTTAAAAGTGAAGAAGCTGGCAGTGATGCCAACTTATACTATAATATTGTGCCCTAATCTTGCCAAGTATAGTAATTTAAAAGGATTTAGTATTCTTCTTCTTTTTAAGTATTTAGTTAAATATTGTAAACAGTAGCTGTGTTAGGTCTTAGTATGCACAACGAACAATCAATGCAAAACTAATATAAGCGGATCTGTCATTGTACGGGAAATCTATACAAAGCGAGGCCATGTTATACTGGATATATACAGCTTGATATGTCGCCGTGTGCACACAGTCATAATTATATTAAACGTCCACCTTTCAACACTGTTAAAATCACAATGATCTTTATGCTTATAGCAATAAGGCAGTAGTTAGGTTGCTATCATTTACAAATCAGTCAAAATTATAATGATCGTTATCTTTATGAAAATAAGTTTGCTATTGGAACGCAGCTTTCAGATATAAAAATAAACTGTGAAAGGTCTGTAGTATGAACAAACACTACAAGTCACTTACTGTAGAACTTCTCCTGTGGCAAGGGCATAATAAAAATCACTCTAAAAACTTCACACGTCTTGATTGTTTTTCAATTTGTTTCACACGGCTCTCCGCTTCGCATAACATCGAGATGTCTGCCCTATATCTTAATAAATCTTATTTTTGTCATACAGGCATAAACCTTCCGAAATAATTTTTTATTTATTTTTTTATTAATTTTATTTAGGTTAACCAACACGACACCACATTCCTGACTTAATGACTAGAGTAACATTTACAAGTGCAACAATTAATTACAGGTTAACACCACGCACAAAAAACGGTTTAACATATCATATTTATATTATTAACTTATACATACACAGAATAATTAAAACAATAATAAAGTAAACTATCAAATCATTCACTCAATGCTGTATACAACACTAAACAGAGAAAGACATTGGGATGTAAAATTACTGAATAAAATTATAATTATATAATAACGACGATGAATTGATAAGACAATAAAATTAAAAAAAAATACAAAGAACAAACTAAGAAATTGAAAGCATGTTTAAAATAAAATTAAATCGTCATTGGATTATTTACAAAAGCTCATATGAATTTATTTATATTATCGTGGTGTACATCTACTAAGACACTGCGGCCATTAAGGATCTTGCACAAAATAATGATGAAACCTTGAAAACTGAATCAAACCTTCTTAGTATAATTAAGAATTGTAAGCGTTCACAAAAAGCTACTTTTTTTCACTTAGTTTTTAAGCACTATGTTACTAACCCTCTATGAGCCTCCGGTCGAAATAAAGATATTGAATTTTAATTTGTAACAGGAGATAGAAGAAATAATTTCGTATATGTTTCAAACACCTCTAACATGGACCTTAAACATATCTGGTAAACAAACTGGTGGGTGAACTAAACGTACACGTCGGCCTTCAAGGACTATTTACGTTTATTTATATAAGACAAACAATATGATAACTATTTTTATAGCGACTGAAAATAATTTGAACCTTTTGAATCTAGCAGCTCGCTGAGATTTCCAGATTATCGGTCCGTCTAGCTGGGAACCGCCCTTGTCGCTATTTTTGGACCAGAGCAAGGGATGAAATGGTAATATGTCCGAGGTCAACCCATTTCCATTTCATCTTGCTCTTACTGAAAGCTAAGTTAGTAAATCTCGCTTTAATAGATATTACTTTTAGAAAAAGATGTGATTTAAATAGTTAGTTTTTTAAACGCAAACAATCGCATAATAATATCAGTCACAATCTATAAACAAACCGTCGTTTATTTATTATCTCTTTAAATTTGCAGTACAGTGATCTTTATTTCCGTTCACATTTTATTTCTAAAGCTAAAATAACTGTGGCAACACTGTAGATTTTGGACAATTAGTTTTCGTCATTGATTGTCACTGAGATAATATTGCGACTTGAAGTTGAACGTTTTTAAGTGCGAAATTTGGCCGTCAGCGTCAGTACATTTTCATAAAACCAGCTGACCGAAGAATCTCTTCAATATTTGCTTACTCAAAGATTGGTTTCAGAAATGTAAATCTCACTAAGACACTCGAACCGCAACGTGGAATTGACCACAGTTTGCTTCTATATGTCCGATGAAAACTGATTAAATTTCCTGGTCAGAAAATTCAGTCTTTTCTTGGTAAAAGTCTCTTGGAAAAGATAAAAATGCAAAGTAAGTAGATATTTATGACCAGGAAAATTGCATTATATGTCAACTCATATCAAATGTAGGAATGTTATTAGAACGCATTCATAAACTCACGCCTTCTCCTCTCGGGGGTAGGCAAAAACCATAGATCGCTACCAGTGTGAAAGTATTTTTTAAACCATCATGTATCCCAATTTATTTGGGGTCAACCCACCATTTCTTCTTCTTCCATACTTCTCTATTAAATATCATCTCAATCGTCACTTCTTTTGTTAAAAACAACATACAGGAATAATCGTTAATTATTCATCAGTGTAATTCTGTAAAATGAACTTTGCTTTTTTTGAACCTCACTCAAGTGACCGAAACAATGTAAAAAGAAACATAATTTTGCATGAAATAGGGTTTTATTTATAGACGTATTCTTTTTTTTAATTCCATTGTCTTGAAACCCAAACAAACTCCAATTGAAGCAGTTGAAATTCCATTTAGCTCCACGGTGCTACTGCATTGGTAGTACATTGTATTATTAACCATTAACAAGAAGCTCGCGTGCCACTACCTCGAACAAAATGGCCGAACAGGAACGTTTCCTTCCTGCAGTTACACTTAAACTACGAGACGGATACGTACAGAAGGTCAGGTCAATACAAGGAGCGAAAATACACGCACACATAGATACACTTCACGTACACCGAGCACTTGCGACTGGCATTCCTTGTATGGCAGGCCTCAGGCGCGGACTTGTGTCAAGTGTGTCGCTTCATGCTAGTGGTGCACCTCATCTGTGTCTGCAGTCGCTCCGCAAATCGCATGCTTTGAACACCTCATTTCATTCCTTTGTTTGCCTCGCAGTCGCTGTACCAAGACGCGTCTCGCTTTAGCGTGGTCGTGGCTCAGCTACGCGCCGCGTCTACGTGAGTGCACTTAATTTCGCTCGGGTTTTCAAGTTTACGTGATAGTAGGCTGGCCATGTCTGGCGAAGGGCCGACGATTGACAGAGAATACAAAGCCTGGAGATTGTATATCGGCGACACAGTGTTAGACGCTCCCAACAACATAGACCGATGACCTTAAAAGGCTCAGGGTTGCTAGATCCCCAATATCCCAACAGTATAAAAGATCAGACTGGACACGGAAGATGGAGGACAGAATGCAGTGTTATTTGGGAGAGGTCTATGTCTAGCAATGAATGGTGATAGACTGAGTTGATCTGAAGCTGAACTTCTGTAATATTTATTATTCTGTGACCATACCATAACACACTACTTTCGAGATTTTATCAGTAATGGCGGAAAATGAAAGTGTGTTTTACTTTTTTAATGGCCCTTGACCGCTTGTAATTTATACATGCTATAATTATGGCTTTATGGCCCTTTTAATTTTAATTTATAGGTTAGGTGTCAACAAAACTTGTGTAAAAAAGTTTAATTTAACAGTTTAACTTATTACGACAAAGAAGGCTGCTGCCGTGTATTGTGACTATGATATTATCAAAATCCTTGAAGTTTATTGGAATTTTTTTTTTATCAACCGTAAACACTCATGAACTAAGTAAGTAACTAGTAAAACAATGTCTTGATTTTGATATGGAATGAAATGAATGGGTATGAAAAACAGGGTGTAAAGTTCACCATCCCCCTTAGAAAAGGGAGGATCCTTCATCCAGACGGTTGTTGTGTGTGGTGGGCTACTGCCCGATAGTTTCTGTCGGGTTTTCCTACATAGTCTTAAGTCGCGGATAACGTTAGTTCTTCATTTTAGTCTTATAGATGGCGCTGTAGTGCTTTTTGTACTATGTTGCCATAGTACTTTTTGTACTGCCGCTACACTTCCAAAGCGACACTTGCCTAAGATCTCTGGTTTAACAGTTGATCCCATAAGAATATTCATCAATCTACAGTCCTTAGCTGGTTATTTTACTTCTATCTTAGACCTTATAATTAAGAAAATAATGGTCACTGTACTTAAAATCAGCGATTAAATGACAATGATAGGAAAATATGCGTGGTTTTGCACAACATATTTATGCATCTTTTGTAACCTTCATTTTATTCCACATTTTATATTGATAGTTTTGTTTGTCTTCTCTGCTGTACCACTTGCTCGAGTCATAATTTGAGATTTAAAGTACGCTTTCAACTGGAAATATTATCTGGTATAAATTATTCGTAATATGATTTCGATAAAAATTTACTAGTACAGTGTGCAAGTTTATAAGTAGGTACTTCTACACAATGATGAAAAAATATATGATGATTGAAAGTGATCAGTGAATCATCATCTCCCTAGCCGTTTCCTATGTTCGGCTTCCAGTCTAACCGGATGCAGCTGAGTATCAGTATTTTACATGGAGCGACTGATGATGAATAAAAAGCGTTTGCAATAAAAACAGCTACCCACCAAACACTACACAAAAAAAAGAAAATATAAGTGAGCAAAGTGAGGAGAATGGAAGAAGAAAACGTGTTGCGCCGACCCTAAGTAGAATGGGACAAGGGCAGGAAGATTTTGAAGTAAGTAAAAACGTTGTTGGGTTTTCCTTCAAGAATTTCTCAATAGCAGCCACGTGGCTCAAGTTTGCATTGGATATGAGCCCAGTTGACGGCAATAGGCTCGCCCCCGATTACATGAAACTTAAATATAATTGGCGAGGATGTACTCTGTACACCTCTGCCAACCCTTTAGGGATTACAGACGTTATTTTATGCCACTTACTATACCTACCAATGGCATAAAACGCAACAGAGTGTATCACCCCCCCCCCGTTCCCTCCCCTCCTCTCTAATCGTAACCAAGGACAAGACGTGACCGACTGGGGAAGGACGGGATTAAACGCAACACTATCGTGTACTTGCGTCCAACCATTGTGTGCATGGTTTTGTGCCACTAATCCCACTTTTATAGGAATTAGACAGAAATATAATGAATCAGTAGAATCGCATTGTGGTGTGTTTGTTCTTTTCCGCTCCGTCCAAGACTTGTTTGATGCAAGTCGCGCGTGCTTCACTTTATTACTAACTTTTTTTTTTTTTAAAAAAACGTTGCCCCACACTAGGAATTTCTCCTGTATCGTGGGTGCGTTTACAAACATTTAAAGTCACATACACAAACAACCAGACCCGGAACAACTATCTGTAGGCCATACAAATATTTGTTCCGTGCGGGGACCGAACCCGCGACACGCAGCGCAGCAGTCAATCGCTCAGCCACTGCGCCAACCGTGCCGTCAAAACTAGCGGATACCCGGCGTGTGCTACTACGCTATAGTACCTAAAAGCTAAAACCATCTTCGAATAATTGCCTTTCTAATGAAACCGGTTTGGGGTCCATCGGTTGGATGGTTTCAAAGTCGTTAACGGACATTGGTAGATTTATATGTATAGATTTTACTTACAAAAAAATAAATGCAATAGTAGCTCTGCCTCGGTAGTCTAGTCGTCGCAAGCGCGACTTCTGAGCATGACGTCCTGGGTCCGATTCCCAGGTCGGACAAAGTGTTATTGGGTTTTCCATCAGCAATTCCCCAATAGCAGTCGCGGAGTCTAGATTCGAGTCCGGTTGATGGCAATAGGCTTGCCTCCTATTACATGGGACGCAAACATAACTGGTGAAATGTAGGTGCACTACAAGGTACATCTCTGCCTTACCCTTCGGGAACCACAGGCTTGGTGTTATGTTATGTTACAAACAGATCGTAAATCATTCACCAATGCACTAAAGACTAATACTAACTAGCATCAAGTACTTAGTCGAGTGTTTAGCCTACGGTTCACAGAACTACAACTTGCGTTCATTACTGTTTCAGGGTACGAAGTTAATTTCGCGGGCACAGCTGTTGTTTACTGTGTTGTTAGGCTTTAACACCTGGTCCATGTTTCGATGTGGTTTTAGTAACATAAACGAGAAGCTAATAGGTAAATGCTGGTGGGTACTGTAACGTAGGTGAGCAAATTAACTTTCTATGCATCCATTCATGAGCCACCTCGAGTTCATGTGAAATTTGGCACCAGATTTATTTATAGATAAGCAGTCCCGTCCCGGCTTCGCACGGGAAAATGAGAAGTGAAGTTAGCAAAAATGCCTTGTTCCGGCAATTACGAAAAAAAAATA
The DNA here is from genome assembly GCA_964057025.1 of Standfussiana lucernea. Classification (NCBI taxonomy): domain Eukaryota; kingdom Metazoa; phylum Arthropoda; class Insecta; order Lepidoptera; family Noctuidae; genus Standfussiana; species Standfussiana lucernea. The sequence goes on from OZ059795.1 coordinate 3,720,730, forward strand.
GCCAATTCTGTCGAGCCGTCCTCAAGTGATGTTCCGTCATACATGTAGCATTTTTTTTTAAATTGAAATAATTGAAGGTTAGCAATAAAAAGGATTTTATAAATTCATCGTCTAAAGCGGTTTTAATGGGGAATTAATGTTTTTAAAATAGAATAGAATGCTTTAATTGCAAATAGTGTAGTTATTACTTGCAAATCAGGTGTTAAAATGCTTAGAGAGTCCTTGTACGTTCTGTCTTCGTAGCGTGCAAAATTAACGTATTTTTTATGCAGGTTTGCCATTTTTGTTTACGGTAAATTCATCCGCTTGTAAAAATATGATAAGCTATTCATCTTCTAGATGTTTTAAATGCATGTCGACATTTTTTCGACACACACAAAAATGGTATCTTTTGACATGGAAACTAATCAAGAAACCTCAATATTAACGTAAAACATACACTCATAAACCCAAATATAACACACAAGAGCTAAAAAACTACATCGCGAACTCATGTACGCAACTCCTAATTTACATACCTACGTTAATGACTGGCTTTCATGAGTTCCCTACTTAATAAACCCCACAAAAGCTGTCATTTACCCTCCAGGTATGCGGTAAATACCTGTCCAGTACCTCAATTCCGCTTGAATACCGGACTTGTTGGCATGACACACAAACGTTGCATGTCGTGGAGTAATGATGTCGATTTAATGACAAGTTAAAAAATTTTGTGATGGCTTCCTTTCTAGTGGAATTCTGAGCATTCTTGTTTACGGAAGTATGTACAAGGATTTTGATGTATCCTTGACATAAAATAACGTAACATCACGTCTTTAATCGCCGAAGGCAGCGTAAGGCAGACTTACCTAATAGTAAACCCACTTTTCGTCAGCTATGTATAAGTCCCATGTAATAGAGGGTAAAGCTATTGCCATCAACCGGCACAAAACCAGACTCTATGGTTGCTAATGCAAAATTCCTTATGAAAAAACCCAATTACACTTTGCCCGACCCGGGAATCGAATCCAACAGCTCATGCTCAGTAGTCACGCTTGGGGCCACTAGACCAATGTGACAGTTACATGAAATAAGTGTGATGTTGAGAATGGTGGGTTCTTTGTAAAGTTCGCTTGAAGCGTGCTTAAGATACAATTTAGAAGGCGACCATAGACCACGAACCGCGGCGGCAAAGCCCAGTGTCCTTTAGTCAAGTGACTTTAAAAGCGACCTCACTGTCTTATTTTCAAAGTAATTAAAGTAAATTATCGGAGTTTTACCCATAAACCATTGACTTCGGGCGGAGTTGATGCTTTACATCAGCTCTGTTTGAAATTGATGATCCATGATAAAATACTAGTATGGTCAAAGGATAAAAATATGACTGTATAAAATATGGCTACATGTACGATTTTCCTGGAAAGCTTGATCTTTCAAAGGTCTTCAATCAAGCGATTCCAAGAATTTTTTACGTATTTTTACACAAATATCTTCATACGTTGCCGCTTATACACGTTTGATGCCTCTTTTATCATTTCGTAAAAGAGGTCCATCAAAGCCATCTACACTAATATTATAAATAGGTAAAGTTTGGACGTAGAGAGTATATCTTCGGAACTACTTATCCGATTCCAAAAATAATTCACTAACGGGAAGTTACATTATTCCCGAATGTCATAGGTTACATTTAAAAAGTTCCCGTAGGATAATTTCCGACCATAACGCAGCGGCGCCGCGGGCAAAAGCTAGTTCTCAATAATTGTTCGTCAACCAACAAGTGTGGCCAGCATTCACCATTGTGTACACGCTGTACAATTTGTATGATCTGCTCTCGATACACAATGGCCCATTGTTGGTATCGACAGGCTGCCCACTCACTGTTACTGGCATCTTTGAGTATCTTCAGTGTTTCGCTCAATTTACTCTCAACTTGACGATATACAGGGTAAGTTCTTGAGATACGTCTTCAGGAAGAAAGTATGAGAAGGTTGAAAATAGTGAGACGGTCGATTTAGGAGGAACTTTTTTTTACTTTAACATTTCGACAGGACTGAAATGATATTTTTGGTAAATATTCCCAGCCTGTATACAAGGTGTAGTTTTGCATCCTCGTCAAATAAGGTAACTATGCTAATGATTCTCGACCCGAAACAATAATAAAATGGGTAGGTAATTTTTATATTTTTCTTAATATCGGAAATCGATAAGTGTACATCACCCGTATTAAAATGCAGCCTATCTAATACTAGCCCTATAACCGCGCTTTCACACACACAAACAAACTCAGACGTTTATTCAATAAACGGGTGAATCTCCTCTTTTGAGAAGGGCTTCATTCTGAAATAGTGTCAAATTAAAACAACAAAAACCGACTTCCAAAAAAAACACTAAAAAAGAGGGAAATAACTTTACTTTCGGAAGTCGGTGACTATTGTTTGTTTCATTTACTTTTTTGCCACCGACTTCCGAAAGTAAAGTTATTTCCCTCTTTTTTAGTGTTTTTTTTGGAAGTCGGTTTTTTTTTGCAAAAAAGTTTTTATTTTACCCTTTTTAGTTATCGCATCACACACAAATCCTTGTCAAGTATCAATTTTGCAATTTCTTTTACTTGGATGACAGATTGTTTCCAGCTATTTTGATTTCAAAACCAAACTACTGAACCGATTTCGATGAAATTTCTATGGGACCAATCGGAAAGTAGATCCATTCAGATAAAAGAAGAATTTTTCAAATCGGTTCATAAAGGACGAAGATATGAGGTAACAAACACAAAAATTTCCAGCTATTTTGATTTCAAAACCAAACTGCTGAACCGATTTTGATGAAATTTCTATGGGACCAATCGGGAAGTAGATCCATTCAGATAAAACAAGAATTTTTCAAATCGGTTCATAAAGGACGAAGATATGAGGTAACAAACACAAAAATTTCCAGCTATTTTGATTTCAAAACCAAACTGCTGAACCGATTTTGATGAAATTTCTATGGGACCAATCGGGAAGTAGATCCATTCAGATAAAACAAGAATTTTTCAAATCGGTTCATAAATGACGGAGATATGAGGTAACAAACACAAAAAAAAAAAAAAAAAAAAAAAAACATACAACCGAATTGAGAACCTCCTCCTTTTTTAGAAGTCGGTTAAAAAAAAGGAAACGTTTATTATTACTGACCAGGTACCGTAATTTATATTGATTATTTACGTCTTCTATGGCAACCTGCTAAATTTTGACTTGGATGCAAAACTACTACTTCTACTACGATATCATTAGTCTCGGGGAACACCCGGATGAGAGACGCCCGAAATCGGGAAGTGTGGCAGAGGAAATTGGAGGCATAACCTAACCCAACAGCGCAGGTGATTATAGGCTGAAATTATAAAAAAAAAAAAACTAACTAATTTATTGCACTACGCAAACGAGTTTCCTATGCAAATGTGAGATAGAAATAAAACTACCCTTTAAAAAAGCTGCAAAGTTTTGTTTTATGGAAGATCGGAAGAAAATACGTCCGAATGTGTTGATGAATGGAGAAGGCGAAGGCCAAAGAAAAGATGGATGGATTGTGTATGGAATGATATCAAAGAAAATGAGTTAATAGTATAGTATTTAAAAACAAGAATATAGAAAACTATAAAAAATGGAATAAGCGTTTGCCGCACTGAACATCCAAATCCATCCAGCCGTTTCAGCATGAAGGAGTTACCAACATACACACGCACACTCATACAAACTATCGCATTAATAAAATATTAGTGTTATTATATACTTAGTCTTTTAATCCTAGATCCATCAATGTATTTAACATAATATATTTTTATTCCAAGAGTTTCCAAAAGGGCAAGGTTCCAAATAATTCCGACGCTTATCATTTGTTTTCCTAAGTGACAAACTTTGTCGAGTGATATTGATAGTTTTGTAACTGCGATCTATCATGAAGGAAATGGTGCGAATTTTATTCTCTTATATTGAATTCTACGCGCTAAAAAGACAAGACAGATATCTTGCAAGAAAGACAACGTACATATTGTAACGAGTTTTTAAAATCGTTACACGCTTTTCAGGAACAAGTCGATTTCGGAACGATTTTTATACTATCTTTTATTATCCGCGATGGTTTTGTTCGGCAACTGTCATTTTGACGTTTCACTTTACGACCTGTTTTTGTCATGGTAGCATAACGCACCAATTTAATTTTACAAATCCGGTATAATCTCGGATATTTTAGGCCAAATGATGCCATAATTGCTGCCTTAAACACCCAGGACGAGGTGTTCGGAAGGAGGGATCTTTAATTTCTTCGAATTTCAGTATTGAACGATGCTCTAGTGTGATTGTCACCTACTTTGGAACTATCGGTGCACACGGGAAAAGTCATTTATTAACGAGAAAAACGCTCTGCTGTGGCGTTTTTTTCGTAGGATTATAATTTTTGATTTCATCTGGATTCTCTCACCTTCGACGCCGAAATCTTGAGGTCTAATTTAACATATTTTTATAAACGCCAGACATCTGGCCCGAACTTAGTTTACTTTCTTTACAAAAAGATGCAATAATAATCTCAAATTAAAGATAAATAATAAAACATTAATATGAAAACAGTAATTTAATATTTAAAGTAAAATAAGGAAGCTACTGACAAAATAAACAAGGTATTAACAAAGGTATTTCCATTGTTTCTATTATCCTAGTTTAGTCACCCCCGGCAGATTAAAGGTCTGACTCTTGGAAGCGTTCTATCTGGCAAGTATTCTTTTAAATGCAGTGTGCATCTCCACGGCGCCCGAAATTCTTTTATTGTTACTTATACAGCTTTTTTGTATTTAGCCCGCTGAGTCTACACACTCACACACGAGGTTACAATATATATACAAACGGCAGAAAGCAAAAAAGGCTGTTTTATTGAGGGTGAAATTCACATATTTTGCTACAGAAAGCGTTTTCATGACCCAGTTCTTATATCGATATTAATCTCGATTTATTACCAACTGACTCCAAAAACTACATTTGTTCTCGTTTTTTGCATGGCATAGAACGTAATTTTGTCACAAAAACGCAATGCGTTTAGCATTTGCAACATCCAAAAGCGACCTACTGCGACTATTAAAAGGAAATATGTCAGCATCTCAAAACGCAGCTAGTTGTCAAAACTGTCTTTACAGTTGGGCCAATTTCGTATTTCGTTTCGCGATATGTGTTGCGTGCTTATTTCTATTTGTTTTTGTAAATGGCATGTCTTGGAAATGAAAAAGGGACTCTATCGCTACGGGTGAAAAAGAGACGCAGTAAAGTTGGTGGATCAACATTTTGAAGTGGTTGAGTGGTTGAACGGGAAGAATTATAAGAAGATTTCACATGAATCAATGTGATCTAATCAAACGATGTGATAGCGCTCGTGTTTTATTAGGAATTATTATATACAAGGTGTAGTTTTGCAATCTCGTCAAAATTCAGGAGGTTGTCATAGAAGACGTAAATAATCAATATAAATTACGGTACCTGGTCAATAATAATAAACGCTGCTTTTTTTAGTTGTTTTAATTTGACACTATTTCAGAATGAAGGCCTTTTCAAAAGAGGAGCGTCACCCGTTTATCGAATAAACGTCTGTGTTTGTTTGTGTGTGTGAAAGCGCGGTTATAGGGCTAGTATTAGACGGGCCGCGTTTTAATACGGGTGGTGTACACTAATCGATTTCCGATATTAAGCAAAAAATGTAAAAAATTACCTCCCCATTTTATTATTGATTCGGGTCGAGAATCATTAGCATAGTTACCTCCTTGAATTTGACGAGGATGCAAAGCAACACCTTGTATTTTAAAAATAAATAGCGTATTTTATTCAGACAACTACATATATTGTTTTCTAGTTTTTTGAAGTTCATAAAGGCCATTATGATGAAAATCATTAAGTGTTTTAAAAGACAGTAACTTGTAAAGGGACTTTTTGTCTGAAATCTTCTCAAAATCAATGAAAGAGAAATTTTAGAAACCTATTGGAAGGTAAATTATAACCATGGACTTATTGTCTATGACCTGTCTCATATTCTTTTAAATGTCATCTATAATCATCTGCCTAGTCTTTTCCCAACTATGTTGGGGTCGGCTTCCAGTCTAACCGGATGCAGCTGAATACCAGTATTTTACATGGAGCGACTCTCTATCTGACCTCCACAACCCAGTTTGTACTGGGTAATACGATACCTCTTGGTAAGACTGGTTGTCAGAATTTCAGGCCACTGACTACCTGTAACGACTGTCAAATATCTACAAATGACAGCCGGGACCAACTGCTTAACGTGCTTTCCGAGGCACGGAGGAAACTCGGTATGTAATGGGTGGTCAGGCAAGCACGGCTTAACTTGACCATCGACCCGAGCGGCTGTTATCAGTTAGCCACGAGTCATCATGAGTCATCTATAAAATGTGTACACTCGTAAAACTAGTCATCCCACTTTCATCTTGAACTTAAATGAAAGGTCGTTTCTCGAAGCAATTGCCGTTTGACCTTTATGACCTAAAGAATAAGGATGCTAGTTACAAGATACCGATGTTAATAATACTGTAATATAAAAGATATCCACAACATAGTCTCACTATATGCCAAGCCTTTTCTAAACAACGTTGAGATTGGCTTCCAGTCTACATGAATGTGATCTTCTTTCAGTATTTTCCTTTAAGTTAGGTACTGCTTTGTAATATAAACAAGTTTTTTTAACTAGCTATTACCCGCGACTTTCGTCCACGTGAAATTATTATAAAAATATTACTACCCTATTTGGATCTGATTTTATTAACAATTTCAGGGGACCTAATTCTTTTTCCAAAAATAAAGTAAGCCTAAGTTACTCCTTATTACATCAGCTATCCGCCAATAAAAGTCCTGTCAAAATAGGTTTAGTCGTTTCATAAATTAGCTGGAACAAACACAGAGACAGAAAAAAAAATGTTTTGTTTTAAATACCGTATATACTTTCATATGCATTCAGTAAAAAGCTGTTATTTTGAAAATACAAACAGACACTTCAATTTTATATATTTTTACTTCCATTTTATTTATTTATGTATAGATTTAAACAAACTATTAAGTCTGCAAATTGTAGCCACTGACCCTTCAAATATATTTGGGGTAGGTGCAGCATGTCATTTGTCGTCATCTCAGTAGACACCCCCTTTCATAAAGTCTTTTCATACTCACATTCTGATTACGCAACACCGACCAAAAAATATGCGACAAAACTCCTGTAAATAACACCTATAATAATTGATAAGGCAGTCACCACAAAATTGTTCGCCATTCGCCAAACTAAAGCTAAACAAAATATTTTAAAATGAGCCGAACCTCTTATTTGTCAGCGTACAGGGGTCGTCGCACGAAATAATGTAGGCACGCGACGGCAGCCATTGCTGTGACAAATTTGTATTGGCATAAACCTACTAAACAAGCCTACTTTAGCAATTCGGTATTTTGACGAAGGAAAACCGTGGAGAACGTAGTAACAGAATGCAAAGTCTGTTCTTGGCTTTATTTTCAGTTGTTGATCGTGCTGTGCAAAATGATACAGATCTATTTCGGATGTTTTTTTTTAAACCTTGTATTTCGATGTGCTGTAAAATAAAAACAAATTGTTACCTGCATATGACTTTGACTTGACTTTGTTCGAAAAGTATTCTTATTTTTAACCGACTTCAAAAAAAGGAGGAGTTTTTTTGTGTTTGTTACCTCATACACCGTTTTTTTTGTGTTTGAACCGATTTAAAAAAATCTTTTATCTGAAAGGATACACTTCCCGATGGGTCCCATAGTAATTTTATCAAAATCGGTTCAGTAGTTTGGTTTTTAAAACAACATAGCTGGAAAAAATATGTCATCCAAGTAGAAGAAAGGATTTGTGAGTTATACGATAGCTAAAAAGGGTAAAATGAAACTTTTTTGCAAAAAAATAACCGACTTCCGAAAAAAAACACTAAAAAAATTGGAAAATAACTTCACTTTCGCAAGTCGGTGACCATTGTTTGTTTCATTGACTTTTTTGGCACCGACTTCCAAAAATAACATTATTTTCCACTTTTTTTCTTTTTTTTTTGGAAGTCGGTTATTTTTTTGAAAAAAAGTTTTTTAATCTTTTTCGTTATTTGATATTATTTAGAAAGAAACTAGCACGATAGTAAAAAAAAGTAAACACGCATCGACTAATATGATAGATGTAGGTACCTTGTTTTGTTATATTATCGATGCCTATACAGACATATAATAGTATATATATTGTTTAATTTCTTAGGCGCTGAAGATAAGTCAATTTGAAATAAGCCTACTCCCATTTCCCTACGCAATGCCATTACGGAATTTTCAACATCCCTTCAAAAATTCATCAGCGACAAAGCTCGCCGGCTAAAGCCCCGCAATTACGTAGTAAAGATTGACAAAACGGACAGACGGGTAAATGAACACGCGGACTTCTTCATTAAGTCGCGTGAAGAACTGTTTCCTCCACAAATGTCTTGAGGAAATGTTTGGAAACGCTCTCAGGCATCTGCTCCTCTGTCAGCGATGAAGCGGTTAGCTTTCGACAATTTTGCTAGATGCAAAGTGCCCGTGTCAGTAAAAGCGATACTTATTTGGGGGTTTATTCATAAATGCTGCTCAGACTAGCGTATTTTACGGCGCGTATAAGCACGTTTTGGGTTACGCGCGTACACTCGCTAATTCCGGCGTGTTCGCTCGAACCGGTGGATTCTGTTCTGTCAGTATCTCTCGCGGCTCACGCATAATACGAGCTTAAGTGCGTCCACGCTCGTACAAGTTGCCTGTGTGGCAAAAGGCGCACGTATGCCTACACGCGCTTCAAAATACGTCCTTATACGCACCGAAAATACGCTTATTTTAAACCGCCATTAAAGTTAAGTCTTTTTCTTAGCGTACCAATGACAATCTATAATGCGTCGGCTCACAACGGAGCTACGCGTTTGCTGTTATCGCTCGAATCCATCAATTTCTGTGGTGACAGTGCAAGCAGGACACGTTATTATCGGTCCCATTGTTTGTGGAATAGCACGACATCTGCACTCTAGGTTAGAATCGTCTATAAACCTCCACTGGAGCAAGTTTTCTTGCTTTGACCTACCTATGTAGTAGAAGTCTGCTAAGAGTACACGATAACTTTTTTCAACCATACATTGCAAGCCGAGTTTATGAAAGAATCCCTAAATTGCTGACTGTTCACACCCACCAGCGTGAACTCTGTCAAAAAACAACTTGTCTTTAGTTGCTAGCTCTCTCGCTTCTCGCTAATCGCCAACGATTGGACAGGTGCTTCAGCTAATGAAGATTTGTTACTTGAAATGGAACGGAAAAATATACGTGCGGTTTTTTCCTGAGGACGCTTATGGATGGCAGATTGCTGTGGACATTCATTCAATAAAAACCGCCGAGAGTTTGCGTCATATCGTTTTTGTGACGAAAACGTCATGGATATTGCAAAAAATTTCACTGACATTAAAATACGTAAATAGAATTGCACTATTATAACTTCAAGTTACGACACTGAACAGCGCGTTGAAAATGTTAGTCAAAACTGGCTTTCTTTCTTTATCCCACGTTTTCCCACTGCACTGGTGTAGGTCCATCAAACTCATGCCTGTTGCCTGGACCTGAGTCTAACGTAAATTTACGTATTTACATTACGTTTACACCGCACGCTCCTGCTGGTTCCTCTGGTCGTCAGTCTGCTTATACCCCTACCACCATGGTAAACAAAACGATCCAAAACGAAGTCATTTCGGGAGTCTCATCTTATAAATTTCATTTTAATCACAATTACCAAAATAACTTCAGTAAATAAAATATCTCCAAAACCGTTACAGTTCAGAAGATATTATAATAATCATTCATTCCCTCGTTCCAATATTGAAAGCGAACCGATATTGGCAATTTAACTTAACTTGTCGAATTGACAGTTATTGTTATATATATAATGCTATTAATCAAACACACGATATTATGTAAACAATTTTGGAGTAAATAATATTGCTGAGGTAGTGTTTCGTAGGTTATTTGAAACTACGTAATGTGTACCTAATTGCTATGTGGTTGACTGGAGTCAATATTGAATTATATAATAATCTATACCTACTTCTTATTATGAGGTCGTGGCTGAGTAATGCCACAGCACTTGGTCGATCAAAGGTTAGGCTGCGATGGCCGATGTGGATGGGTGATCACTACACGCCGAGACCCACGGTATACGGATAGATAGACTATAAAACCTGAGAAAGGCATTGGCTTTACCCATTTCTGGCTATTCAATGAAAAGTTCTTCTTCAAGTAAATGTGAAGTGAAAAATATTTCCTGAAGTAGGTACAATTTCCTTAGTGGGAAATTAGCTCCGTTTCCAAGTACGGCGAACTAATTGGAACTTCAAAGCTTTATTTGGTCTTGGTTTTCACTGGCTCTAGTGTCGATTACGGTATTGAATAGTTTCTAGCTATAATAATAAAAGTAGCTGTACTCTTACGCCATGCCACACAGTCTACATTTTGTCTAAATTGGGAATCAAACTTCAAGGGGTATCATATTGCCCAGTAACTGGGTTGTCAAGGTCGAATAGGCAGTCGCTCCATGTAAAATACTGGTACTGTTCTGCAACTGGTTAGATTGGAAGCCTGAAAAAATTTGATGAAAACTGTAACTATATTTTGTAACCAATTTCAACAAATAAATAATGGGTTTTAATGTACATAAAGTGTCAGCCAAACCGCTACGGACAAATATAGACGTGGCTATCCGTTCTGCACAATCCAGTTACTGGGTAACGATATTGATCAGCCGAAATCAGAAGCTTCACTTTCAGTTCATTTTCTCTATCATTTAGCAGTTTTCACAAACACTTGATAAATAAAAACTTTTTTGCAAAAAAAAAACCGACTTCCAAAAAAAACACAAAAAAAAGTGGAAAATAACTTTACTTTCGGAAGTCGGTGACTATTGTTTGTTTCATTGATTTTTTTGCCACCGACTTCCGAAAGTAAAGTTATTTTCCACTTTTTTTAGTGTTTTTTTTGGAAGTCCGTTTTTTTTGCAAAAAAGTTTTTATTTTACCCTTTTTAGTTATCGCATCGCACACAAATGCTTGTCAAGTATCAATTTCGCAATTTCTTTTACTTGGATGACATATTTTTTCCAGCTATTTTGATTTCAAAACCAAACTGCTAAACCGATGTCGATGAAATTTCTATGGGACCAATCGGGAAGCAGATCCTTTCAGATAAAAGAAGAATTTTTCAAATCGGTTCATAAATGACGAAGATGTGAGCTCCTCCTTTTTATGAAGTCGGTTAAAAAGTAAATGTGGAATGAAACCAAAATGAAAATTATGTCAAGTTTTGCTGCATCTGATATCGGTTAAGTGAAATTACCGTTGCAAAATTTCTAAACGCAGTCCTGATTGCTCGTACAATATTGATGAATGAAATATTCCGGGCAATAATTTCCCTGGCAGTGAACTAGTTACCGCTAAATGAAAGTCGCGGGTGACTGGGCGATAATAGCACGCTCGATTTCCCCAGCGAGGGAGGCACCACTCGGAGCAATGTTGAGGCAATGTTAACACCTTGTTTGGCATAATTTCTCAGTTACATTTTGACGGCAAGTGTTAAAGAGACATGGGTTTTACGCCAGTTTTGTAAAACCGTTTTGAGGTTAGTAGGTTCGATGGATAGAACACAACATAATGTCATGCCTGTAATCCCTGAAGGGTTAGACAGATACGTACCTGAGTATAGTTCACCTACATTTTGCCAGTTATGTTCGAGTCTCGTGTAATAGGAGTGAACCTATTTCCATCAATGGGGCACAAATATAAAGTCCAGGCTGCTACTGAGAAATTCCTGATCGAAGAGTCCAATAACACTTTGTCCGACCTGGGAATCGAACCCAAGACGCGCTCAGCGCTTTATCAACGGAAGACCTATAGGTAAGACATTGCATAGAGAATGATACTATTACTATTGTGTTCATTCATAATCATGTGAAGATATTATCTTCCGACATCTGGTCTAGACAAACCATTAAAATTGTATTTTTTAATCTTTTTATTCTATTGCAAATGATATATTGTGTTTTATTTGCGAAGACGCAACAATTCGTTATTTCTTTTTTAAACCTAAGCCAATTTCAATACGGACATTTTATGATTTAGGTAACTTGGTTATTTTAAGCAACGGCCTTTTTGACAGATCAGTAAAATGTCTCGTGAAGGTCAAAAGTCAGAACAAACATAAGTAAGGTCAGAGCTATATTTACCTTTGTAGGAAAATTAGGATCCCGAGGTTATTATTTAGAATTTGAATAATGTCAGATGTCGCGAACCATACTTAACATATATGTATATATATGCTTAATATATTATATACTTTATATGTATTTTCAGATGTGACGCCAACATAATTTACGTTTTTATCATAAATCGAAAAATATGGATTTACACAAAAAGTTTTATTCCTATTCCTAATTTATTTCAATCAACTTCGGATCATTACAATTAAAAATTCAAATCATTCATTAAAATCAGATTAAAAAATTACTTTACACTCATTATTTACTAGCTGACCGGCGTAACTTCGTCTGCATAACATTTTTGATTAATGCTCCGCTCCTATTGGTCGCAGCGTGATGTTTTAGCCTTCCTGGATAAATGGGCTATCCAACACTTAAATAATTTTTGTGTGTAAAACATGATTTCACACGGGCGAAGCCACAGGCGGAAGCTGGTAGGTAATACGTAATAACATGACTGTCTCTATGCGTTGTTTCCGCAACAGATGTTGATGAGGTTTTCACAAATTTTGTAAGACAATCTATTCCCGAAGGTTTTTGTTAATATTAAAACAAAATTTTATTTGAATTCGGTATAAACTACAAAAAGATCTAAAATAAAAACATGTATCAAAGTGGTAACAGGGCGTCAAAAAGTATTTCTGTATAATTATTTGAATAATAATGAACTCACGCATATTTAAGAAATATCGATGTTACATCAAGTCGTACAAACCGCGTGGCCAGGGCTCACTACTCTACTATAAAATAAATATAATATTATGTATGATAGATGAGTCTCGGAAATTTTCCGTCCAGCCGCAGTCAACCCTTTGACGTCCCAACGTGATTTTATCGATAACTGTATTGGCGCATCGTGTGTCATTTCCAATTACCTATCGTTATTAATTCACTAGCCGTATTTTTGGATTTATTCACGTACAATTTATAGGTTTGGTAGGGTAGACCAGACAGTTTTTCTGCTTGTACATTCAGTAAAAAATCTTGATTGCTGAGTAAAGAGATCGTGATGAGTGAACGCTAAAACTATATTTGAGAAGGTTCAGATCTTAGCCCTTCAGGCAAAACCCACCTTAAGTTTTTCAAGAAAGGGCCAACAACTAGCAAAGGACTCTTCAGCAACGTTAATTTTCAACCATCGCACGGAGGCTGAAAGAAAACGACAAAAACAGGCAAAACTTCTCAAATTTGTTTTTTTTTTTTATTTAATTAATCTGACAAATCTGACTGTATGTTTTTTTATTTCGCCGATTATATAGCCTTTTACTCAGAAAGTGTGACCGATAAAGATGTTGGCAGTATAGAACCATCGCCCACAAGACGACGTCAGTCGCATTTGCAACGCGCGCCAAAGGAGATGAAAACGCACGACTGAAACGCTACAGCATCGAGTCAGTAGCGATACAGAATTTTTGTTACGTAGGCGAAGGTACACAACCAGCGCCAGCATCGCGACTATATGGGGGCCGTTTTGCTGTGCGGTCGCGGTGGACGAGGGGTCTTAGTACGCTTTAAAAACTTCCGGATAAAATCATCATCATTATTCTCCTGCCTTCATCCCAATGTATTTGGGTGACGGCACAGCATGTCTTCCTCTTCCATACTTCTCTATGCTATGCTCATTACTCATCATCTCATAAGACACCGCCTTCCTTGCCATGTCATCCTTCACACAGTACATCTAGATATATTCAAAATAATATGCAGTAGAAAATTAGACTTCTGACAAAAAATAGCACCGACTCCGAAATTTTTTGTATTTTCTGACTCCATACCGTTGCTAGTTACTCTTGGCGTATGAATTCATATATCACTAAGGTCAGAAATATATAAGGGTCGTCCGACTGAATTCCGATACAAGAATATAATCAAGGAACTATCGACCGATACCCTAATTGGACGTATGCGGCCTCAATAGAACTATTCCACCCTGTTTCGCGAAATGCTTTTCAAAACCGACAAAACTTGTCAGTTTCATACTGTGAGCGACTGTGAGCTTTACACGAACGCGCGTAATTGAACGTTATGTAAATTCGAATGATATAAGATCCTAAAAACAAACTACTGGCAAACTTTCAAATCTATTTCAAATTACAATTAAAAAATCATTGGAATTAACATAATTATTATGTTTCATTTATGTCACGCTCTGTGCTTTCTAAAATAACTTTCAACGAGAACCTTTTATCTGGAAAAATCACTTTGATTTATGCGCTCATTATACATTTCCGTTTTTTTTTTTGTGAATGACCGAACGGTCGGTCTCGGCCAAGTTCGGCCACAGTTCTGGTTTCGGCCAATTATCGGCCGCAACCTCGGCCCCGCCGAAACTCGGTCTTCGCGAATTGTCGGGTGTCGTTTGGCTAACCTCGGGTAAGTTCGTTACTAGTGATCGCCTTTAAATTGTTAATGAATAAATAACAATGTGTGTTAATTACTTCTATTATTGTTTTTTTTTTTAAATACGCTAGATTATAACATAAAAAATATTTTAAGTTTTAGAACTGTTTTAATGAGTTTCGGTTTCGGCCGAAACTGGGATCAGGGCCGAAGGTTCGGTTTTGGTTTTGGCTGAAAATCTTATTTCGATTGGACACAATTTTTTTACTGAAATATTCGTAAGTGTTATGTAATTATATTGTATTTTAGTTGAAGTTGTTTTTTTTTAATAAGTTAGTAAAATTATTTCTACAACAGCAATAGATCAGAAAACCTTTCAGTTTCCAGGCTCTATTTATTGAAATGTATGTTTCCTGTATCAAAGGACACTAACATGAAAATATTTACAGTAATACTCAAGTCTGTTAGTTTTCTCCGAGCAGCGTAATGTGGAGAGACGATTAAATTCAACGAGCTTGTTTATTCGACTCTTCAAGAAAAACTAAGAGCGGGGTTCATCTTATGCATTTGTAATGTTCAAATCCTTGACGCTGTTGCTTCGGAGTAAAGTTTCCAATACCATTAAATCTTGTTAGACTGAGAGAAATCTGCTGTCTTTTTGAAAATAAATATGTATTTTTTTATATTCCAAAATAACATTGGTTTAATAATGTGGTGAATAGAATACTTAAGTGTATCCATCTTATTTC
This sequence comes from Standfussiana lucernea, assembly GCA_964057025.1. NCBI lineage: Eukaryota > Metazoa > Arthropoda > Insecta > Lepidoptera > Noctuidae > Standfussiana > Standfussiana lucernea. Next base: position 3,736,131 of record OZ059795.1, read on the forward strand.
TCAATCGCTTCAAACGTAAGCAATAAAATTACCCAAATCATAATAACAAACAACAGTAAAATAAAAAAAACACAGGGTGTGGTCGGGAAATCTCATTAATACGTCAAGATATCACAACCTGTAGAGCCTCCCTGACACAACCTGTTACACTCCGACAACCAACACCTTTTATATAAACAGATATACAGTTATATATAAAGCTATTGTACGTACCCTTCGCATCACCCGCAGGGAGAACGATGAAGTTTTCATATTTATTTTTTTGCGTTCACTAAACAAATCGAAATAGCAAAAATGTATCAACTTGTGCAAGTCACTACACCGACTTCAAACACTTGCGATTTTCAAGGCGAATGCAAAAATAATTATATTTTAAATCTATAAATATATATCTGCAATTACAGATAGTTTATTTCTGTATATTATAATAAAAAATATTATAGCTATTATTTATGAATTTGTGTATATTTTTCTCGACGACCCGAGCGGCTACGGAGCGGGCGACGCGGCGGACGGTATATTCGCGACTGATTACATGCCCCGTGGTAGAAACAGGGTGAAAAGGACACACTGATAACCTAAAAGCTTAGTGACGTAAACGTGAAAACCGCTGTTGCAAAACCTTCTTTGAAACTGTGAGAATATGGTTGAGATTCTATTGCAAATAAAGTTAAACTTTTGAAGGATCCGTACTTCCATCTTGCTCGCACATTCATCTGGTTGGACGGAACACAGATACAGGATGAATTGAATTTATACCTTCACCACGAAGTTCTTCACTTCGATTTATTTAACGCTTTTTGGTATGCTGTTCGATACAATGCCGCTTTAGGAACAACGTCTTTAGGCACCGTCGAACAAAACCGGCGTTGGGTGAAAAGTTATTGAAATAGATTTTGTGACAGAATGTGTAGATGAGATCTTCATTTATTTCGTGTTATCTTACATGATTGTTCTTTCGGAATCCTAGATTTTTTGTAGCGGAAGACGTTAAAGATATTATTAAAGTGATCGCGAATTATTTGGCCCTCCACATTAGTGTAGATTCACTGCGAGTCTTAAAATCTTAATCTAGGTAACCATGGATACAGGGAGTTGAAGTGGGCGTTACAAATGTGGAAATCTAATAAGAACTGACGTGATCGCTCTTGAGATTTGTCTATCTCTATTTAAGTAAAAGGAATTTCGGTATTTTCGCACAGCAACAGTTGCCTTATTTATTTTAAGGTTTTTACGACCTAACTGCTTACGTAATTTTTCATCGCAGTCCTAATTTAATTTTGATTGAATATTTCCCCCATATTAAATGATTTTTCTTTTTAAACATGATGAAAAAAAAATATGAAATTCGTTTTTATGTTCATTTATATACTTTTTATATCTATGACCCTTTTCCTTTATTTTTCACTAGGTTCCAGAGGAATATTGGCAAATTTCAATGTTAAAATGAGATAATAATATTTTTTTACGTGAGAAAACGACACATACACATATATTACCTGTACTCAACTCTGTTTAATTGTAATAGGAGAACCTATTCGGACATCCACGGACAGAAGTTGAGCAAGAAGTAATTACAAGTGATGACATAACGAAGTTCCTGTAACTCAGTCTTATTGTACTAGCAGTATTTTTCTAAACATCTCACGTTTATAGCATTCTGAATAGTTTGTTTTGTTTTCTACTAGCTTTTGTCCGTCCGGAAAATATCTTAAATGAATATGTTTCTGTAGAATATTTTCGGAACCGGAACAAAATAAAATTATGTGTACAGTATAGCTAACAAACAATCGAATCGAAACCGAATCGATCATAGCCACCTGTTCGATTATCTGAATGTCTTATCAAATGACTGGCAGAACGCTTTTCTCAAATCCGATCGGCATGCTAGAAAATGAACATTTGTGGCAGAAAATTTAATGTGGAATATAAATTACCTATTTTTAATGAGTATTTCTATATGTTTTACAGCAGATTATACAGAATATCCGTCGAGTGACTATAAATATATTAAAAAAAAAAAAATTAGTGAATGGATCCGCGACGGCTCTTGTTTATGGTATAGTACAAGATGGCGTCATAGTTCCCGACTATAGCCACGCGCTATAATATCTACGGAGAAGTATTTGTTGAAGAGACAATTTCTCCTGCTTCACTTTTATTTTTGGTTCGATTGCACTTCCGACGTCTTCATATCGAATCACAATCGAATCGAATACTCAGTTTCGGTTTTGTAATTAGCGATTAGAGGATTTTTTCGATAGGACTGTCGATCGATTGGATATGACAGCCAATCGAGTGTTTGGGAATAGCTATGCAGGTCAAGGTATATGCGTGCCAAATTTCATCCAAATCCGTTCAGTCTTTGGCATGAAATGGAAACAGAAAAACATACTTATACATTTATAATATTAATACAGATTAGTATGAATGTATTTTGCCACTTTTCGACAGGTAATTTTTACTTTGAGTATTTCGATGGTTTGATTCTCAAGTTATTGAATTACATTATCTCAAAAATCTTTTGACTTTAGAAAATAGAAATAAACGGGTGTTATTAAGTAGTTCTGGAGATATTTCCTTCACTATTCATCATATAAGATTATAATTTGTATTACATCGTCCCTTACTTAACTATCTACTTTAACGTTGAATATTCTTAGTTGATTTTTGAGTGATTATTTATTCTTATTAAAAGTTACTTTATTTTAATGCAATGTAATTTCAACTTCGTTATTTTAGGTGCAAATTAACCTATACATTATCAAACCGATACCTACAGCTCTTTAGTTATTTAACATCTGATTCTGCGTCCCTGTCAAAAGCAAAGTGACCTTTATAAACGGTCTAATAAGGCTGCTATTGGATTGCTGCCTGACAAGACTGTAAAAATCACAATGATCAGTATTTTAGCAGTGATAAGGATAACATTATATTGTTGCTGTCATGGATGGAATAACTGTTAAAAGAATGTAACAAATACCAACGATACGAATGGCATCGAGGAAAACTGACTTTTCTTTTTTTTTTAATTTATAATTTATTTATTTTTCACTTCAAGACGCAAACATCAGTGTAGCCCTGGCTCTTATACTAGGAGTTCCTATAGCACAAGAGCCAGACATCTCAAATGACAGAGAATATATAAAGAAGCGATAGACAAAAATGAGATACATTGAAGATAGGATATGCATTGAAAGTGTTTACAAATATAAAAGAGAAAAAAAAAAAACAAAGTAATAATAATGTAGGAGTTTACGTTTTTCGAAATTAAATTAAGTTAAGTACCACTGCGTTCTGTGGTAAGTGTGGGTAAGTGTGACTGAGGTGAGTTTGTGTGTGTGTGGTGTTTGTGTCAATGTGTCGAGTAAATTTTCTGATTCGTCATAATCGTAATTTTCTAGCCAGTCTATAATAGTTTTTTTTTTATTTTTTATTGGAAGTTGTTAAGTTGTTTTATCCCCTTTTCATGGCCGATTTTGCTGAAGAGACGTGGGCCAATATAGTGGTAGTGTTTGCTAGCGAAGACGCTCTTGGTACCTTCAACTGGGCACCTGTCAAGCCTCTTGGATGAGATAGGCGTATCGGTGGTATCTTCGCAGGCATTTGTAATAAAACTGCTTGCGGACGCTAAGTAGTTTGGCTTTTCTGTATAACTCGGTCGTGGGTGTCCGGTATTTTATCCAAGAGAAAATTAAACAAATGACACATATTTCAGTGACCCGAAATAGTTTTAAACAAAGTTTGATTAAAAAAGGTCGCGAACTGTGTTGGGCATACTTTTCTAATAATTAGCTTTGGTTTAGGAAACAGTTTTTTCAGTTTTAGGAAGTACTGCTTTACTTTAAACGATGTGATTCGGGGATGTTTTTTGACGCTTGAATTACATTTACAGGAGGCCCGCTGTTGGTGAACATTTTTGAAATTATGCGTCAAAAACAACCGTGCAAGTGCGAGCTTGAGCTGCTAGTACGAACGCGCGGTCTAAACGTAACGTAAATACGTCGATTTTCTAATAGAAAATATTTATTATCATATGGCATTTTTAGTTAAATTTTTATATTATCAGTGAAGCTAGTATTATAAATGTTTAAATCGACGTATTTCCGTTTTCCAAACGTCATGATTCTAGGTCAACTGGAAGTCGTGATTTACTTGCGAATGAGCAAAATATGCGACATAAATAGCCATATTTTTTATTGCGTTGACTGAGAAGCTTGATTTTTTAACAGCCCCAAGGGACCGTAGGACTACGTAAGTATTTGATACTAATTTCAACTTGATACCGCCACGCGTTATTCAGAAAAAGGGTCTAGACTAGACAAACAGAACGACAGCGACGTGATCCTATAAGGATTACGTTGTTCTTTTTGGGGTACGGAACCCAAAAAAATATAAAGTTTTTGTTTGAGAATTTGAGCAGTATCGCTCGCTTATACTAAAAGTCAGAACTATCGTTTCTTGATGCATCTGCGAGCTCACTTTTCTCATTAGTAACACAATTTTGTAAGAAAATCTAACGATGTAAAAAGTTATTTTTGTTTATGTATTTTTAAAAGACTTTTGAATTAGGAACATCGATTTTATAATACACTAGCGGCCCGTCCCGGCTTCGCAAGGGTATTTAACAAAAATTTGACGGGATAGGACGGGATAGAACGGGATAGGACGGGATAGCACGGGATCGGCCGGGATAGGACAGGATAGCACGGGATAATACGGGATATGACAGGATAGTACGATATAGCACGGGATAGCACGGGATAGCACGCGATAGCACCGGATAGGAGGGGATAGGACGGGATAGGCCGGGATAGGACGGGATAGGACGGGATAGGGCGGGATAATACGGGATAGGACGGGATAGCACGGGATAAGGCGGGTTAATACGGGATCTGACGGGATAGCATGGCAGAGGCCGTGATAGGACGGGATATTTCGGGATAATACGTGATAGGACGGGATAGCAAGGGATACGATGAGATAGGACGGGATAGCACGGGATAGCACAGGATAGGACGGGATAATACGGGATAGAACGGGAAAGAACGATATCAAACGGGATAAAACGGGATGAAACAGGATAGAACGGGATAAAACGGGATAGGACGGGATAAAACGGGATAAAACGGGATAAAACGGGATAAAACGGGATAAAACGGGATAAAACGGGATAAAACGGGATAAAACGGGATAAAACGGGATAAAACGGGATAAAACGGGATAAAACGGGATAAAACGGGATAAAACGGGATAAAACGGGATGAAACGGGGTAAAACGGGATGAAACGGGATAAAACGGGATAAAATGAGATAGGACGGGAAAGGACGGGATAAAACGGGATAAAACGGGATAAAACGGGATAAAACGGGATAAAACGGGATAAAACGGGATAAAACGGGATAAAACGGGATAAAACGGGATAGGACGGGATAAAACGGGATAAAACGGGATAAAATGGGATAAAACGGGATAAAACGGGATAAAACGGGATAAAACGGGATAAAACTGAATTAATAATGGACTATTGGAATAAATAATGTCCATAACCCTTGAAATGTCAGTTACTAACTGACACACTAAATGTGGCTTTATACTATGTATACGTGAATTAATTCTTGTAATCGTATCTGCATGTTCAGATTTTATCCCTATCAAAAAGGAAACAAACTATTTGACCTCGATAATAGTAAGCATAGAAGTGTAATAGATACTAAAGAAGACATTAACCTGCCTATGGGTTACATACGCGTAATTATAGGACTATAACACAAAATAACATAGGCCAACGATCTTCCCACACCCAGACACGTCATTTATTACATACGAAAATAAACTCACAATAGCGAATACATACAAAAACCGAACCTGTTTACACATTTTTCCAAGGTAGCAACTATAGACGCCTGCGACGATCCTTACGTACACTTTTATAATTTGGTTATATACGCGAAAAGGTTGCGAGTACTTCGCATTATTATTATCAACTAGCGACCCGCTTCGCATGAGTTCAACTATCTCTATAATGAAGAAAAAAACAAAATTTTCTTTCATAAAATTTTTACTGTGGCAATTACGAACACAACAAAAAAACAGTCAAATTGGTCGAGCCGTTCTATTTACATATGATAAATAACATTATCATTATTAAAATCATAAATTTCGTAACATGCGTAGCACTCATGCTACGCCGTAGCTCAGTGCTACGAAAAATCGTAGAACGTGTTTTTGCTGAACTACTTTTTAATAATTTAGAATAATATTATTTTCGCTGTTGTTTTGCTGCAATATAAACCTTAATTACGGTGACAACCAAGAGAAGATGTAAAGTAGCCAAACTATCCCACTTTACGGAATTGAATATTGTTCTTTATGGCACTGGCAAGTTTCCAAGCAAAGCCTACGTGCATTGGGTTTAACATTGCAACACAACAGGTTGCGAACCCAATTTCTTCACTTTATAGTTTTATGTTCTCGTAACTTACCTTTTAGCGAATGAATAAATAATAATAAACCACGTACAACATAGTCGTGGTAAAAATATAGATTCATTTGTTCTTTGAAAGATGTCGCCAAACAAAGCCGATAATTTTAAAGGAACATTCGCTTCAAAATTCATTAAAAATAATATTCATATTCGTATAAAACGCTTAGTTTACTAAGTAAAAACAAAGTGTCATTTATGAGAGTGATGCCCAAAGAGGTTTTTTTATAAAACTATTCCAGATAGTTGAAATTTTATCTTCCAAAGTAACACGCACAAATCTCTAATGCAAAAAACCTAGCACTACTACCTGTAGACTATAAAAATCTTAGTTCCCAGTGGAAATCAAACCCGCTCGACCCGCAACGTAGAATCCAATCACTCAGCCAGGGCGCCGCAGTAGCTTCTTATTGCCCTCTCGAAAAACACAGGTGGTAGCACGAATTTTTTAACCAAGTATACTGTCCCTTATCAATAAACGATCTCTACTCACTTCATTATAGGTAAACTAACTGTGCCCCGCAGTTTCATCCGCCGTTTTCAACTTTTTTTTCTCTTTGCTTGGCTCTAGGGGCGGAAGTGTGATGTTGTCTCGGCGGTTTGGGAATAGCGTGGCGGGCTTGTCCCAAAAAAAGCTGTAGGTGGTGTATCCAAGCCCCGGCTGGTGTTTTACTTAGTGAAAAATGTTTAATCACTATTACTCTCAAAACGGTGAAGCAAAACATCGTGAGAGATTTAGCATATCCTAGAAACAAAAAATCAAAGAATCCTGACATCTGACAGCCCTGGGGCAGGCGTGGTGTTAAAGCTTACCCTTCTCATAGAGGCCTTTAGGTATACATGGTGGAAGGGACAGCCGGTTACCACGTACTCAGTACATTCTGAAACCCACACATAGAAAAAAAAATCTACTGCAATACCTACACGTCAAAACATACTGAACAGCTGTTCTTTTTTTGTAATAATCGACGACAAATTTCTATGTGGGGGGGTTCAGGATGATGGACTGAATACCTAGTAACTGTTTTAGCGTCGGTTTACCTTCCACCTGTATGTCTCAGCAGTAGGGACAATGTAGGCTGAGTATAAATACAGTTGATGTGCCGTGTCTTTAGTATGTAGAGTCCAGTAGAGTTACAGCACATTCACACGGCTTCCGTCATTGAATATCCGTCATAAAACACTATACGTCATGACGGATGGACGTTCACATTGCATACGGAATCGTGTTTTATCACGATCCGGCATAAAAAAAAACAAATTGGTGTTCACATTAGTTTCGTGATTTTTCGGTCACAAAAAAATCACGATCCGCGTTTTTTAACGTACCAGATTTTGACAAAACCTTCCGTGATTTAAGACGTGTCTGTCATTTTTCACGATTCGTGATGCATGTGAAGACGGGCATTTGAAAAGCATTGCCGCCGTCAAAAAAATCGACGAATCGTGAAATTAGATCGTCGTACGTCAAAAAACACGGATCGTCGTCGTGTGAACGGGATGTTACATAGAAACAAAAGACATGTTGCTGCCTTCAGAACTGTACCTGACACACGCACACCCATATACTCCACGCACAACACAAACTTACATAAAATTACACATTTAAAATATTGTTTTTATTTTATTTTAAGTTTTTTTTTACCCTTGCTTTTGTCTCGACTTTTGGAGCTGGGCGTAAATGACTGCGACACAGTTTTATACTAATGCAGTTGTTATCGAACACAAAGTTTCTGTAAACTGAGGTTTTCGTTACAAAAAAAAATACCTTTAAACTGTGTCCCTACAAAAGGTTACCTAATAACATGTACCAATGTCACGGGTAGTGACACGTTGGACGAAGGTGTCTCATTGTGCCGTCGGCACGGCTCTCGTTGACATTCGGGGCATTTCTCCGTCCGGGCACGACTGGCAATCTTTACAGGTTTCTTTATTTTATTATTTATGTACACACAAGAGAGAACATAAGAAAACATCATAACATATTTTAGAGTACAAAGGCATAGCTTATTTCAATAGTTTAATGATAAAAACAGCATCACGTCTGTACTCACAGAATAATTAAGCAAAGGTGCTTCTGTGTACTACATCCAATAATTTAGGGGGCGAGATTTTTCCATCAACATGACTACTTTGCAGTCTTGCTTTACAGTCGTAAAATGTTCCTGTCGCGTAGTGTTCCTGATTTGGGACTGCTTATCTTTAAACGTAAGGTCATGCTAGGTGAAGCAACCGGGTAGTATTCTTCACAGGGTAGCTGGTAGCATCTGGATGAAAGATGTCGAGAAATCGAGTTGAATGGCGTGCGATTGTTGATCAGGTGCGTGCGTAGAAGGTACGCTCTGCCTTCTTGCCTACCTCATACGATCCAATTAAACTATCTTACACACTTTATTAAAAATTATAATGGGTGATGACTGATATAATTTCTTTATTTAGTGATAGTTCAAGATATCTAAAGATATCTAGAACCAAAATGAAAAAAAAATATAAATAAAAGATATATATTATGGTTGAAAGAAAGAAAGAAAAAGTATTTATTAGTCTCGCACTGGACAAAACAAAATGGTATTTTGACAATAAAACGAAGATTAAAAAAAAAAGAAAACTTAAAAACAGATTAAAATAAAACTAACTAAACTGGTTAAGTCCTTTATTTATTTTTCTCACTTATTTTTTACATTTTTAAATATTCCTATACAACATTTATAAATATAAAAAAGTAGTAGCCCATCGTTGATGTCTATGTCTACCAGTGGACTGCAATGGACTGGTGATTAGAGATAGAGATATTAATCTCTTGACTACCTAAGCTTGAAAAACAAACTAAAAATAATTCCAAGTATTTGCTTGTCATTCGCAATTTTCCATTAAATGGTATTGATTGCAATCAGCTTAATCGAGTCGTATTCACGCTATATCACAATTATTAAGTTTACAGATTGTCGATAAACGGGAAACGTTGTAAAACGATGTTTATTAAGATCGAAAATGATAATAAACTGCCCTTGTAACTTGGTTGTTTAGTAATTAACAGCTTTGTTGGAGTCGTGTCGAAACATTATTCAACGTGTTTTTATTAAAATAGGGTTGACAATCGACTAACTTGTTGGCTGTCCCTTTTTAACATAATTCGATAGAGACAGCCTCATAAGTCTAATGCCAAGCACGAGTTGCTGGATTCGATGCCAAGGTGATAAAGAAAGACAAAGTGTTATTGGGTTTCCATCAAGAATTTCTCAGTAGCAGCCACGGAGTCTGGATCTAAAGAAAGAATGAAAAGTATTTATTTATTAGACTCGCACAGAACAAAATCTCTTCCCTGTGGATCTTTGCCCGATTTATGGCAATAACCCCAAAGACATGAGACTTAAACATAGCTGTTGGTTGGGTGTTCTATTAGGTACACCTCTGCCTAACCTTTCGGGGATTACAGGCATGATGTTATGCAGTTTACTCATGCTCCGTCGTAGAGGATCATAAGAGGCTCTTCCGCGCAATGTGTAGCTGGCTTTACAATCATGCCATTAAATTAATGTGGTAAACATTTCCACTTTATAATGGAAAGGACCACAACACACACTATACAGCTATTAAATAAGCCATACTAGTATACAGTATGAGTCACTTGTGGGTGTGGCCCATTACGGTTATTAACTTCGTTTTAATTTCAATGTCCCTCTCCCAGGGCACTCGTGCATTCGGTCAAGGGCAACAGAATAATATGACGTTACTGTATGACGTAACTCGTCGAGGAGCTCATGGCTAAATAATATCAGCGGCTCAGATTCATCTTCAGGTTAAACCGCCCTTGCCTGAGTTGGTCCGTGGATGGATGACCACACATTACGTACCTAGTTCCCTCCGTGCCTCGGAAAGCACGTTAAGCCGTTGATCCCGGCTATATTCTGTAGATCGTTGACAGTCTTTATAGGTAGTCAGTGACCCGAAAGTCTCACAACCAGTCGTACCAAGGGGTATCGTATCACTCAGTACTAACTGTGTTGTGGAGGTCAGAGAGGCAGTCGCTCCATGTAAAATACTGGTGTTTAGTTGCATCCGGTTAGACTGGAAGCCGACTCCAACATGGTTGGGAATAGGCTAGGAAGATGACACAACTGAAAATTTCCATAGGCTAAATTCCGCAGCTACTATTAAATTTATGAGACTCCTAGTTTTCGTCGTTCGAAGACATGTGACATCTACCAATCCACACTGGGCCTGCGTGGTGGGTAACAGCCCATTTTCTCTCATAGAGAGCAGGCCTCCGATAACATTACTGGCTGATTATGCTGACTACTAAATTGTGTTAAACTGTTTTGGTTGATAGGAAATACGCGAAGCCTTGTTAGTGGGTAGTAAATAGAATTAACATAGTTAAGTAACAAGAGCTCAGCGTAAGTGCGTAATAAAGGTGTCGTGTATTTGTTCCGGATTCACGGCGTTTAAGTGAATTAGTTGCTTGAATAACTAAAAATCTCGGTTCTTTATTGTTGAATATAACATTATCCACAATAATTGAAACTTCAATAAAAGACTGTATTATTTATTTGACAAATCGACGACTTATGACATCCGTGGAAGCGTGGTGGATAACGGCACGCTCTCCCTTCCGAGGATTGTGTGCCAGCAGTGGGACCATTATACAACATTAGTTTTAGTATATGCGAAACCTTAACCACTAGAATCTATGTATAAAATTTCAAAACTGTATCATGAAAAATCACAAAGTTATAAGCTTGTTATGTTACCTGGTTGTCCGCACAAAAACATACTCACCACGCAGCGCCCCGCTGTGCGCTCACGCCTAATGCCAGTGTTGTGCGCGTATGATTGCGGATAGGTACGATAGGTACTAAGTGTCGCTCGGTGTCCAACTCGTAACCTTTTCTAAATATTTTTGGGACAAAATATAACATGATATAAATTTTTTTGGAATCGATTCAATTACTTATTCTGAACAAACTATATTCTGGTATCGAATATACTAAAAATAATGTTGTAGATTGATTACAAATATTTTAATTGGGTATTAGTAATTAAGATCTTAAAAATTATGGACGGCCTCGCTGGTCCAGGGGTCGTAATTGCGACTCGACACGAGGTCCTGGGTTCGATACCCGGGTTGGGCAAATTGTTATTGCGTTTTGCCATCAGGAATTTCTCCGTAGCAGCCATGGAGTCTGGATTTGTGCCTGGTTGATGGCAATAGGCTCGACTCCTATTACATGAGACTGGCGAAATGTGGGTGCACTATTTGGTACACCTCTGTCTATCCCTTCGGGGAGTACAGGCGTGATGTTACGATATGTTTTGTAAGTACTATAAAAATGGAATACGCTGTCAATCTTATGTTCTTTACCCTTACGCACACTTATACCTTACACTTATACACACTTATACCCTTATTTCCTCAAAATCTGAAGTTTTTTAGCTTCACTCACTTGTGCTATAAACGTAGATAGATTATTTTAATCTGTTTAAACCAGTCTAACAAGATTTTCCTTAGAAGCCTTTTAACTTCGAACACTCTCGGGAATTCGTCGTCAGTATCTAATACCACTTAGACGAAACCACGGGAAATGTTAATAATAAATAAGATATTGAAGTAAAGAAGGTTTTGCAAGAAACTGGAGCAGTCTTGAGGTCAAGGGCAGGCCTGAGGCTGTGATATGCCTGGCTCTCGACCTCAGGACATACGGCAAGCGTCTAAAGATACGCGTGATTGCGTTTAGTACCGTCGTATAGCAAGTCGCGGCGCGATGCAAGCAATCCCTTTCTGTACGAGTAATCGCATTGTTTTACTCGTACGATCGTTAGCCAATTAGGAGGATGCCGACGACGCCTCGGCTCCAAAGTACGTGCAAAATAATGTTTTTTTAGACCTCATCCTTAAACATGTAGGACTTAGATTAGGTCAGGGACAAGGAATTGTGTTAGTACTCGAACTTATTCAGATTGAAGTTCCAGTCTATAAAATCAATGCAATTTATGTAAATAAAAGCCGCAAGTGGCGGCTTCTATCTACTTCTTATTGTCGACGGGAATCTAAATTGTGTTGGCCCAGAATTCTATCTACTTAAAGCAACTGTTATACATATTTTTAATTTCACTAAAAACCAACGACAAGTTGGCCCTATATTGTAAAAAAAAATAGAAGCATTGTAAATTGTTGTAATTGTTAAATTAAAAGTTGTAATTTTATTGTAATTTTTTTTTTTATTAAAAATGGAGTTATTGTAAAAAATTGAAGCATGTAAAAAAAGCGTAAAAAAATTGGAAGAGCCATTTGGTCTAGCAGTAGGATGACGTAAGATAACCCTCACAACAGTTACTGCTTTTCCGTTTTCCTCGCCACATCACTAACGTTCTAAACTAGCTCAAACTATGTACAATTTAGTGGGACACATAGTTCTCCACTAAAACACTTAATTACGCTACTGTTTCTACACTAATTAATATATTTCGTAACGATAGAACAGTGAAGTATGGGCAAAGTTCTCAGCCCTATAACTAGGGATGTTCTCGGTGTAATCAAGATTTATGCACGGAATCTTGCCGTTGGTGGGACACGTACTTCGGAAATTGTGCAGTTAACACCCCTGAAATATGGTTATCGGAAAAAAATTAAGAAAAGTAGAGTAGACTAGGTAGTCAAGATTTTTTATTTGATGTTTTGGTTTTTTAGTATAAACCGTTCATTTGATGACTTTGTAGTTAAGTTTAATATAACTCCATTTAATGTACAAGTTCTTGGGAAAACTTCGGAGCGGGTTTTATATTTCCCCCTCAATTTATTAAGTTTCTTTAGAACAAGCTTTCTTGTAAAACCACAGCGCAACTCTCGTTATTAAAAGTAAGTTATCTAACTATGTAATTAACTGGTTTTAATTAAGCACGTGCCAAAATAAACTTTAAAAAAAATTAAACGAGTTTGAACCAGAAAGATTTTTAGTCAGTGCATCATTATAACCTGCCTAGCGTCCCAACTGTTGAGTTTGGCTACAAGTCCAACTGGATGCAGCTGAATACTAGTATATTACAAAGAGCGACCTATTTGACCACCACAATCCAGGTATCACGATAACTTTTGGTAAGACTGGTTGTTAGACTTTCCAGTCTCTGACTACCCGTAATAACTATTCAAACTCCAAACTCAAACTCAAAGCATTTATTTCAATTAAACCATTACAGGCACTTTTGAATGTCAAAACACAAAAAATAAACTAAGCTACAGTCCCAGTCACAGGGCATAATAACTTGTGAAAGTACTGTAGTTGCCCATTCGAAAGCGTAGATCTCTATGGAGAAGAATGGGCAAGAAACTCCATGGACACTCTTTTAAATCATTATGTTGTTACAAAGTCTCGGTTACATCATTCATGTCGAGATTAAACATACATGTGAGAACGATGTAGAAAGACGTGCGAGTAAGAGCGTCCAGAATAAAAACATAAAAATAACAATTCAAAAATACAATAATCCATGGCAGCTGCGAGATGACCAGTCACAACTGACAGCGCCCGTTCACGAACATGACGCATGGATCAGCCATCATTCAACTCAACCATTTTGGAGGGAACTAAACGACCCGACACACGCGCCACCATCAGCGAGACATTTGAGTGAGCATGACATTCTCTCAGCCACCAGGGAAAATGCGAGTCAATAAAAGATGTAAATGGTAGCTTTAGCGTACATAGTACTCACACATGTGCTATGCAATTATACAACACTAAGAGATTGAATCTATACAATCCAAAGATATGTTTACAATCTTCTGCAGCTTCCACAATAACTTCCCATGGTAACCAATAAGTTTGCCCCTATGGTTGTGGAGCAGGACCAGCATTGAGCCAAGCATTTTTATCATCAATGTAATCTCCCAACTTATAGTATGCTTGCCTACATAGTGTGCGTTTTATACAAGATTTAAATTTCGTCTCATTCAGTTGTAGAATGCCGGGAGGAATTTTATTGTAACTTTTTAAACAGTACCCCATGAAAGATGAGTCTACTTTAGCTAGCCTGAAACCTGGCTGGACTAGATGGTCCCTGGTTCTAGTATTATAGTGGTGTCTGTCGCCTCTTTTACTAAATAAATGCAGATTTTTCCTAACGTACATGATGTTTTCATAGATGTATTGGCAAGGTACTGTCATGATGTTAATTTCCTTAAACAGTTCTCTTAGAGAATCGCGCCTAAATAGATTATATATGGCCCTGATGGCTCTTTTCTGCAGAATAAATATAGACTCGATGTCTGCAGCCCGTCCCCATAGTAAAATACCGTAAGACATAATACTATGAAAATAACTAAAATAGACTAGCCTCGCGGTATCTACATCAGTAAATTGACGGATTTTCCTAACAGCATATGCTGCTGAACTCAGCCGTCCTGCAAGAGATGTTAAATGAGGACCCCATTGTAGCCTTGAGTCGAGCGTGATCCCTAAGAAAACAGTTTCATCGACGAATTCTAGTTTCTCTTGATTCAATACTATGTCACAATCACTAGTTTTGACATTTGGTAGGGCAAATCTTATGCACTTAGTTTTTTCCCATTTAATACTAAATTATTCGCGGTAAACCAATTATGGACTTGCAGTAGGGCGCTATTTACGTCGTCAAGAATTGTGGCACGTCTGTTTATCTTAAATATCAAAGAAGTATCGTCGGCAAACAACACCATTTGAGGTTGGTTTTTAAATAAATGGGGTAGATCATTAATATAGACTAGAAAGAGGAAAGGACCCAATATCGAGCCTTGTGGTACACCCATCCTTACTTTTAAACCCATTGAATTGACACCATTTATTTGTACTTGCTGATGTCTATCGTTTAAATACGATTTCACTAAACTGAGTGCAAGTTTCCCCAAACCGTAATGCTCAAGTTTAAAGAGTAGGGTTTCGTGGCTTACGCAATCAAATGCTTTCGAGAAGTCACAGAAGATTCCTATGGCATCTTGTGCCTCTTCCCACGCAGTGAATATGTGTTTTAATAATGTGACACCGGCGTCAGTCGTACAACGTCCTTTGGTGAAACCATACTGTTTCTCATGTAAGATCTTATTGGTATTAAAGTGGTTAAGCATCTGATTAAGCATTACCTTTTCAAACACCTTGCTGAAAACCGGCAACACGGATACGGGTCTATAATTATTCGTATCTTTACTGTCCCCGGATTTGAAAAGTGGTATTACCTTGCTGTATTTCATAAGGTCCGGGAAGACTCCTTGGTCTACACACAAATTAAATATTAAGGCTAAGTACGGTGCTATAGTCTCAATAATAGCTTGACAAACTTTAATAGACATTCCCCATAGATCTTCCGTTAATTTGATTTTGATTTCCTTAAAGGCTTTAATGACTGCTATGGGGTTTATATGCTTAAATTGAAACTCAACCGGACAGGCTGAAACGTTCGCTCTTAATAAATCAATAGAAAGCGAGGGTGAGGAATTTAAGGTTTCGGTAATTTTAAGTGGGATACTGGTAAAGAAATCTACAAATTCTTGAGCAACTTCGTTTTTAGAGCTTAGAAGACCACGTGAGGTCTCTAGTGTGATATCATTATTATATTTTTTATTTCTATTAGTTTCACTATTGATAATTTTCCAAACCTTCTTTATTTTATTATCGGCGGATTTAATCTTGTTGCTAATGAATAAGGCTTTAGCTACCTTGCAAGTGTTTTTAAAAATTTTTGAGTATGTTGCTACATATTTATTAAAAGTTTCTGAGTTGATGTAAGGCTTAAGGCCGTACAGCTCGAACAATCGCTCCCTACTTTTCCTAATACCCTTAGTTGCCCAGTCACTGAACAAAAACTTTGGGCAAATAGATTTAGTTTTAATTTTTATTGTATTATTAAACTCTGTGTAAACTACCGAAAAGAATTCCTCATAAAATTTATTTACATTTTCAAAAATATATCCCGGAATGCCTAAATTACCAATTAAGTTATTATTAAAATTATTCAAATTGCTGGGTGTTATTTGTCTAGATTTTATCTGGATTTTTTTTAATGGTGTGTATGACTCGAAAACAACGGTTTGACCGCTGTGATCAGAAGGAAGGTAATTTACAATGGATTTATCTAAGTAGTCGCAACAACAAAAAACATTATCAATACATGTAGCAGTATTTTTAGTAATTCGGGTTGGTTCCGAAAACACGTTTAACAAATTAAATGATTTAAAAAGATGTAATAATCTACTGCTATTTGAATTTTTCTCTAAAATATTAATATTAAAGTCACCACAGATAACTAGTGATTTATTACTAGTTGCAAGTTTTGCTAAAGCATCCTCCATTACTGACTCAAATAAAGAGTAGTTCTGATAATTTGGGGGTCTGTAAACGCACACTATTACATGCTTATCTAGCTCAACACAAGACAGTTCAATATTATGCTCAACCGATAGATCAACAATATCGTTACGAGACTTAAATTTAATACAATTTTTAACTAAGATTAATGAACCCACACGCATCTTAGATTTCCGGTTAAAGCAACTGCCCACACTGTAATTTGCGTAATTAAGTATCATTTCAAAGTCTTTTAACCAATGTTCAGTGAAACAAACAATTTCAAACTTTGTTTTTTCTAAAAACAATTCAATTTCTAATTGCTTTGAAGAGAAGCCTTGAATATTTTGGTGAAATAATTGCATAGAATTCTGCTTAGCCCCTTTTTTACATTTAGTTATTTGAGAGCAAGAAGGTACCTGTGTGTTGTTAGTTAGAGTTACATTTATGTTACTGGTATCTTCTGTTGTCTTACTAACTAGTTTAAATGAGCATCCGGAGTGAGCCCGACAACGTCAAGGATTAAGGTGTTTTCCGAGGCACGAAGGGAAGTTGGTATGTAATGATGGTCACCCATCCACCGACAACCTCGGCAAGCACTACTTAACCATAGCCACAAGCGCCTTTTTCATCACACATAGCTCATATAGAACTTACTACTTGGGCATTTACGCAATTTCAAAGACAAGCAAAAATCAAACATAAAGTTAGATTTGTTACATAGAAGAGCGCCGTAACATAATAAATTTACGCAAATTTCAGGTTTAAGTTTCTAAGAAAAAAGGAAGTTTTATTCAGTAATCACATTTATTCGTTGTTTATTCAAAAGGTTTGTCACATTTCTAAACTCTCCTAATACAGATAAACATTAAGATGATTTTCATTTATTATTTAATAGTCTAAATTGTACATGTTAAATAATGTAATGTGTTAAACATATAATAAAATCCTTTGTGTCAAAAGAAATTTGCTTTCAGTTGAGTACGTCGCGACATTTCCTACGTCCATCATATGCCCCTCCTTAAACTGAAAATAAAATTATTTTTCCATAAATTATTCATGTATCATGCTGGTTACAGTCACAGAATTAAGTGAATTAAGTTCTTTTATTTCTGACGTGTGTTTATATTGTGTGTTAGTATGTCAAAAAAAAATATTTCTCTCCAGAAGTGAAACTCATGTTCATGTATTCACAAGCAATGAAATGTACCCACTTAGAAGCATTCAAAAGCGATAGTCTCGTTAAATAATGGTTTCTACTTTGATATAAGACTTATATAAATATATAAAACACAAAAATTGTTTCTACCTATGTCCATTATAGACTTTGAAATCATACAACCGATGAGCTCCAAACCGATTTCATTAGAAAGGCAATAATGCGAAGATGATTTTAGACCACAAAAACAATTAGGCACTATAGCGTCACACGCCGGGTATCCGCTTGTTTCGTACATTTCATTGCTCGTGACTTTACCTTGGTATTCCAAACGAAGCCTAATTTGACACGATCATTTTAGACAGTACCCACAATCCTGAGTAAATAATAATATTTTTTTTTCATTTATTTATTTATCGAACTTACTTTTTACATTTTTAAATATTCCTATATAAAATAAATCGTAATAATTATCTGGACACCGGTATGGCTGCACGGCAACATGCTATTAGCTTCATTAGCAGCCTGCGAAGACCACCACCTTCAACAATCTCGGCGACAGAATCTTCGACAAAACTACATTTGGTCGCATCCGTCGTACGACTTGGTCGTATCGGCCAAAACCAAGATAGCGATGCTCATTCGGTTGCTGGGTTTCCGGTCGGTCTTAATTATAGACTGTTTGTGTCATTTGTAAATGTTAAATAAAGGACCATGAGCACTTTTGAATGAAGTTTGGGCTAACTTTCGAATAGACATGACAATTCGTCAAGTGCTATTGTCGCATTTAATTTGAACTGAGCTCCAATACTATAAAATGGCATACAAACAATTACCTATTATGTCTTATGTGTTAGGGCAATTATAAATTTAATCCAAAGTGCTCATGGTCCTTTACTGTTTGAATTACTTACCACGTCAAGGAAAATCTTTAATATAAAATGTTATAATCTAAGTTTTCTTCCAGAGTTCGCCTGAAAAAAAAAACAGTATCGTAATGTCTAGGTATTTATGTCGTCATACGTGACGACATAAATACTTTAGTAATAAATAGTTCAGTAATGAAAAAAATATCGCAGACGATTTAACTTTTAAACATATAAGTTGGATGTATTTATGTATTCACTTTTTAAAATCCTTGATTTGTATACCCCACTCTATGGGTTTTGAAGAAACAAAATGTAAAACACAATATGGCTCACAAAACAAACACACCAAATCCGCTTCGCATTTATACCCGACACTCGCGCTACCACGACAAATTTATCGGAATCGGTTCATCCGTTTAGGAGTTACGAGGGAACAAAGCAATGGACATAAATATACATGCAACATACAGGCAAACGCATAAGCCTCCTTTTGGGCTTTGCCGCAGTCAGGTAAACATAAATAAATTATTAGTGGGAACCTACAAAGATCAAATAATATGAACACACATTCTACTTACAGACAATGTCCTGAACGAGTTCGGGTGGTGCCAGGCGGACATGGAAAATAAAAAGCGCTGAATACTTTCGGAGCTGGCAGTACTGAACTGCTGATTACAATCAACACAACAAATAATCCAAGCAAAAGCTTCATGTTACGTGTTCACTTGTGCGCTATCAACGGATGAGTAACGCGTTCACATTGCATTTATTAGTAAATAGGTTTTAACAGGTATAATCGCAAAAATAAGGAAAAATTACGGAAAATGTTGTGCCAGACCACACGCAATGTTCCGTCTATATGCTGACCTGCTCATCGATATTATGTTTAAAATGGTGTGAAGGTGAACTTATGATTATCCAACTAAGATTAGGTTTAGCCGTAACCTCTTTGCTAGATATGATAATAATGACGACGCCTTGAAAATACGATTGTTACTGGCAATTTGATGAAAAAAAAATGGATGTGCCGGTCGCCGGTCGCTGCCACGGTACCTGGGTTACACGTAACCCAGGAAACTATGGATGGATTGTGTAAGGAATGATAAGAAAGAGAAAGGTGTAAATGATAGCGTGACGATTCACAGAGGAGAATGGAAGAAAACAACGTGTTGCAGACTCCAAGTAACTTGGTACAAGGGTAAGAAGATGATGTTGACACGTAACCCAAATTAGAGGCGCGCAATTTGCATTACCAGTTATTTTTATCAGTGGGTAAATCCCGTGTTAATAATAGTGTCGCAAACAAATGACTGACCCTGTGACTTATTTAGATTTAACAATCACTATTGTAGTGACATAAGGTAAAAAATAATTAAATAGGGTGTAACAGAATAAGCTCAATACCTCTTACGTAGTGATTCAACGCATCAAATACGTCGATTTTTTTCTCGAAAATACAATATACCATCACGCCTGTAATCCCCGAAGGGTAGGCAGAGGTGTATCTAACAGAACACCCCCATTTCGACAGTCATGTTTTTAAGTCCCATGTAATACAGGGCGAGACTAGACTCCGTGGCTGCTACTAAGAAATTCCTGAAGGAAAAACCCAATAACACTTTGCCCGACCCAGGACCTCATGCTCAGCGCTTACGACCACTCGATCAACGAGCCAGTCAGAAAATAAAATTATCCTATAAGCACATTCAGTATCATCCATAGATAAATTCTTATTATTATGAAAATGTAATAAGTGAAATGAGTACTTTTATTTTATTTCTAAATCTCGTTTAAACTGCGTTAAGCGAGCGTCATCTGCACCGAAAAATACACCGTATAAATAGGCCTTTATGTCCATTCAATAAAAGTGAAAAGACTTCGTTCGTTTCTTTGCTACGGATAACGCGACTCGCCGGACTCGCCACTGCGCCGATTAAATACGACAAATGTGGTGATCCGCTCAAGCCAATCCGCGTCGGTAAGTGTGGTCACTCGTTTAATGGAACCACTAATGTAAATGCGAAAGTTTGTGTGGATGTTTGATACTCTTTCACCCAAAAACTAGTAAACGGATTTGGATGAAATTTGGCGCACAGATAGTTTATAGCCTGGATTAGCAGAGGATATGTTTTATCCCGGTAGTACGATCCCATGAGATAATTACCGAATTCCACGGGGCGGGCGAAGCCGCGGGCGTAAGCTGGAATATAAAAAAATTGCAAAATATATTATTTCCACATTAGTGTGTATTTTTCAATCTGAGTCTTCCTACACATCTACATTATTGTGGTCCGACTTGAACATGACTAAATTTTTTATATATTTCGCATGTCCTCTAAAAAACTGTCATAACACAAAAATTTTAGGTTTTTAGATAACACCCATCTCAATGTCAATTCTCCTTGATCTATAATTGAAAAAAAAACTCCAAAAGTGTAGGTTCTGCGAAAATAATTAAATCACAGAATGACACACGCGAATGTTTTTTACGGATATCATCGGCCGGACACAAAAAAACTTTAAAGTATAATATCTCAAAACTGTTTTTTTTTGTGTTACGACGGTATTTTTGAGGACGTGCGATTTGTTTAGTTCCTGTTTTAAAAACACGACGTTATCTGCGTACACGTTATCTATCTCTGGCGCACAAGTGAACACGTAACATGAAGTTCTTACACATACTGTTTGTTATGTTGACTGTACTCAGTAATCTATAAACTGGAACAAAAATACCTGCAATATAACCTGAAAATCTTGTTTGTCCGGGGGGTGCGCGTAAATTATCGACAGGAAGATGTTTGTGATTACATATGTACCTTACCTTACTTAGCACATTCATAATTTTTTTAACAACTTCCAAAAAAGGGAGAGTGTCGAGTAACTTAGTTTTTAACATAAGTGATTGGTATTTTTTTCTAGGCCCTCTTTTGAGAAAACTTCTGTCGTTGAAGAGTATGGGCAGGTCTTAGTTCTAGTTTTCATTTGATGCCCGTGTCTTTGCTCTGTTTGGTCTATGATAATTGAGGATAATTAATGATTAGTGAAAGAATTTTTCAAATCGGATTAGTTGTTCCGAAGACTTCCTCCTACATCTAAATTTACAATATTTACCTATTTATAAAACTAGTATAGATTACATAGTACTTATAAATTCATACTAAAAGAATATCGTTAAAATTTAAAATAAATCTATTAAAGATTATTATTCGATCCTGACGATCTAATTTGGTAGTACTTGGAGAAAGAATAATTTATGTGCTTGCTAATTTTAGGAACAATATTTGTTGCATTTTTTTTCCTTTATTCACTTCTCTTACATATAAATTATATTTTTAAATATGGTTACTAACAAAATTGAAAAAAAAAATATATTTAAGAAAAATATTAAAAAAATTGTAGCCCATTGGCACCGGGAACAGATGATCCAGCTGCCAAGCGAGAGGCTCCTCAGATGTTGGTCGAGGCTCTTGGCTATTAAACCACTGGCCGACACGACCATCGGCACAATGACTGCTGTACTCACGTCCTACATGTCGACAACCTCGCGAGCAAGATCTAGATACTTGAATTGCTTATCTTTCTCTGCTTTCACGAGGTTCTCGTCATGCGGGATCGTTATATCAACAATCATTGCCCGACGCTCCAATCGATCTATCACAACATTGTCAAGCTTATTGGTAACAATAGTCTTGTCAGTGACGATAGGTCGATCCTAATACGACGTGATATTACCATCATCGAGAACTGAGTCGTGCGCATACTTATAGTAGGGCACTTCTGATCCCACAAGGTTGTACTTCAAAGCAAGTTGCTGGTGGATAATCCTAGCAACGAGGTTGTGTCTGTACAAGTACTCTCCGTTAGCCAGAAGAGAACACCCCACAATAATGTGTCGGATCGATTCTCCTGGATGGTGGGATGCCCGACATAAATGTCAACCGTGCCATCCTCCACAATGTATTTCCGATAGTTATTCGTCATCATAACTTCGTCCATTATTGCACAGACAAAATCTTCGGATGTTTTTTATTATTATGTTATTTTCATTTAATATTTTATTACTTAAAGTATTAAAAAAAAAAAAACATAATTCATCAAGATAAGCTCAATCTTTACAACAATCGTGAATATTAAATCCGTGATAAAAAAGCGCGTAAACAGTGAACACTCAGTGACATCTGACATTTCTGAAGACCTTACCTTACACTAGCGCCTCTAGCGGCGAATTCAAGCGGTATAGCCACAATGACTCATAAGGAAACAGGTAACGCACGCGCATGTCACTTCACGTGTCACCTCGCTTGAAATCGTGAACGAGGCGTAAAACTTCAAAGAGGCAAATAAATCCCCGCGGTATCGGACTATTGTAGTAAATTTTAAATATGACGAGTCCCATCTCTCGCGCAATGGTATTGGTATTGCATTCCACTCGGTAATGTATAAATAGTAAAATACAAAACCTTTAAGGCCTAAGGGTGAGGCAGAGAGTGAAAGAGTTTTTAACTGTTATTTCAAGTTGGTTTCTAACAAATAATTAAAAAAAAAATACAGGCGTGGTGTTCTGTATAAAACAAAGTCGTTTTTCGTTTAAAACTGTATGGAATAATTGCGTTTCTCATCTGTGTCACCAGACAGCGCTAGGTAAGTTTAACGCGATCTAATAGGTTTTGTCAGTGACTCACATTAAGCCCTTGGTTATTAATAAAAATGACATTACTGATCATAGTGACGTACATACCTAATACTTATATGTTATTCATCTGTGGGCAGCGCACAAGTGAACACGTGACATGAAGCTCCTACTTATATTATTTATTGTATTGACTGTACTCAGTACACTCTGTACTGGAAAACTAAAACGTGTCAATATAATAAGTGCTCTTAAAATTCCTCCCGACGTGCCATCGATACCATCTATCGATCATCGTTTCATGGCTACATTAATTTGTCCTGGTGGCGCCCCCAAAACAAGATCAGGAAAATGTCTGTGAGTAGTCTGTGTTCATTTACTTAAATCTTCGTATGTACTCGTTCAGGAATTATTTTTTCTTCTTTTTTATCGTATTTTTTTCATGAACTAGGTAATGCTGTTTGTTTAGATAATGTCCTTCGAGGATCGTAATTCATACTAATATTATAAATACCAAGATAACTCTCGTCTGTTCACGGCGGTACGAATTACTACGAATTTGGCACATAATTATATTCTACATTATCAACCATGACCGTTTATCCGTGATTATTGACCGGAGTACGATGATTATTTAATTTTTTCATTGGGTTGATGACCGAGAGGTGGTCTTTGGTTAACCTTTTCTTTCTCACTCCTGAGCAAAGCCCTCTCCCCATTCCTTCCACTACGGCTTCTCCTGCATCCGGCAGGCGTGGTCTGCCCAGTCCCATTTAAGTGTTGTTGGCCCCATATAAATTTTATTAATTTTGCTTGAGTAGTTTATGAGTAAGTTCCAATAATACCTACTTATTTAATTACTTCGTCTGAATTCATAATGATGTCATAATGCCGTATCTTGCGGTATTGTCTTGTTTTCTATAAAATAATTTGTACTATTATTGTTTTCCCTAATCGTCACCCTCATAATATTTACTTGTACTATTATCATTTATATCTACTAATAACGCTTGTCATGTCAACTTATTAGTCATAACTTTTATTTGCCACAAAATAAGTTTCCATAATAACTTGTGTTATAATCATTAGTTTCTATAATCAACAACTTAAGAATAAATTTATTAATTGATTGATTGATTATAGTTTCATAAGCAACATTTAATATAATTGAGAAACGTTTATTGTTTTGTACAATAAAAACGTTTTTGCAAAAAAAATAACCGACTTCCAAAAAAAACACTTAAAAAAAGTGGAAAATAACTTTACTTTCGGAAGTCGGTGGCAAAAAAGTCAATGAAACAAACAATAGTCACCGACTTCCGAAAGTAAAGTTATTTTCCACTTTTTTAGGGTTTTTTCTGGAAGTCGGTTTTTTTGTTGTTTTAAAGACCTCACAACTTTCACTCATGTTTCCGGATTTAATAATAAATTGACGACTTATGTTAATAAGGACTGATTATTTATGTCAATCTTATTTTGTTTTACCCACATACAGTGTTCCCGCAAGCGCCTACAGCAATTCGTATATCACAATGTTGAGGCTACGTGGATTATGGCCAATCGTTTTATTTTTTAATGCTTCTCGACCGCCTACCTACATTTTGTGATTATGTTAGTAATAAAATTGCACATTCAATCAAGCAACGCATTTTTTCACTCTTCCCGAAATTATACCTGGATCAACCCCGCACATGGTCCTTCGAGCCGGATGTGGAGATTTGAAGAATATTTACTCCGATCAGCGAATTGTTATAAAGGGATTGAAGAATTGGTGTACATCAAAAATTAGAGTCGACGCCCGGCGTGGCCGGTGAATTCTGCTACGTCATTCAAAGGATTATTGGAATTTACGTGGTCTGGATACTTAATAGCTGAGAAAAGGCGTATTTATTATTAAATTTGTGTACCCAACACTCTATTTAACAGGTATAATTAGTGTAAGTCAGCCGTTAATAGCCAGGTTAGTACGAAATACCTATTGTCATTTTTCTTTGTTCTGTGAGTGGTTACAAATTGTAATATAATTATTAACTGATCAGTAATTATTGTTCAGTTTTGTTATTTACACATTGTTAAAGAGTAGTTCTTAATAGTAACTGCATTATTTTGCTTTACGGTGTAATAATTTTACAGTTATTGAGACAGTTATGTAATCATATTAGTTAACACAGGTAGACAATAGAAATCATTGCAATTGCAGTGTTATTATTAAAGTTTAGTACAATATAACCGTCAAGACGCATGGTTTATTATAAATTCTAAATTATTATTTATGTAAATTCACTCTAAAGTTAGTGTATTTTAATCATGTACGTATTTCAGGCTGCTTCATTAATTTAAACGTTGCTATAACTTTATTTATATACATTCCAGGTTGATTGCACCAGCTTACGCAATGCCAGAGGATAAGGAATTAAATAAGGACAATAAAGATCTCGTTAGGAAACGAGCGAGTTGCAAAGGAAAGGTGACAATGTTCTCAAACTATCTAAATTCTTTGAATCCTTCTTCATTGAGCCCTACTGAGGTAAGCGAGTTGCAATTACGTTTTACTAGACTCGAGGCGTTGTATGCGCAATATGATGAGGTGCAATTAATGCTGGAGTGTAGCACAGATGACTTGGATGGTCAGATGTCGGAACGCGAGGAGTTTGAATCTATTTATTACAAAACCCTATCTAAAGCTCAACAAATGTTGGACGATAATAGGAAAGGAGATTCTAATGATAATTGTGATGTAATGTCGCGTTCTAGCAATCATAAGTTTGTTAAATTACCGACTATTCAGTTGCCGAAATTCAGTGGTTCTTATACTAACTGGTTAGAGTTTCACGACACATTTGTTAGTCTCATCCACTCAAACGACGATATGGATGAAATAAATAAATTTCACTATTTGAGGTCATCCCTAGAAGGGTCTGCTGCTGTGGTGATCAACTCAATTCAGTTTTCTTCTGCAAATTATTCGGTAGCGTGGAATCTTCTCTGCGAGCGGTTTGATAACAAACACCTGCTTATCCAACATCATGTTTCTGCATTATTTCAAATCGACACCCTTCAAAAGGAGTCTTCAGTTAATTTAAAGGGTTTACTTGATGTTGTTAACAAAAACATACGTGCCCTAGAATCCTTAAATGAACCTGTTAATCATTGGGATACTTTACTCATTCATATTGTCACACATAAATTAGATAGCAAAACTTATCGTGAATGGGGTGAGTATAAGGGCCGCCTGGACAAGAATTCTAAAGTTACGTTTGAACTATTTATAACTTTTATTAAAAACCGTGCTGAGATATTAGAAACGTTCGAAATGGAAGCTTCTACGAATACTAAACACTCACACACAGTTAAAAATTCAAACAAGGTTCGGTCAATGTTAGTACAGGATTCCAATAAAAATAATTCAGGTGAAAGTTCTAGTAAACAGGATGATGGTGTTTCGAATAAGCCTAAGAATTGTGTTATGTGTAACGGTGATCATAAGTTAAGTAGTTGTTCTCAGTTTTTATCGCTGAGCAATGAAGCTCGTTTAGAGTTATTACCTAAATACAAAGTTTGTTACAACTGTTTTAATCTGGGACATTATGCAAACAATTGCAAAAAGCCAGGTTGTAAAATATGCCGTCGTAAACACAACACTATTGTTCACGTTGATAAATCCTTGAAGTCAGACGCTAGTGGTGCTTCTGCTAGCAGTGTTGTTATTGATAAAAATGGCAGTGCGACTGTCTCCACTCATCCCACTACTGTAGGTATAGGTACCGGTGTGTCGCTGTCCGCGAGTGTAGAACACGGCGACGTGTTATTGTCCACTGCACTCGTCAAGGTCATGAGTATTAATGGTCAGCAGTATGTTGCTCGTGCTGTGCTTGACAGTGGCAGCACGTCATGTCTCATGACTGAGAGGTTATACCACCAGCTAGGTTTGACTGCCAAGACTGTAAACAATTCTATTATAGGTGTTAACAACTCGTCATCTTTTATCAATAAAATGTGTGCTTTATCAATAAAATCTTTAAATAACAATTTTAGCATGGATATTAATTGTTTTGTTCTCCCATCCATCACCGATAAGATTCCAAGTAAGCAAGTTAACTTGTTAAAAATTAAAATTCCGTCTGATGTTTGTCTCGCAGATCCCAACTTTTACTCACCGGCGCCTGTCGATATGTTGCTGGGTGCTGACATCTTTTGGGATTTATTGGAATCTCAACGAATTAAGTTGGGTGATGGGCAACCAATTCTTTGTGAGACTAAATTGGGTTGGTTGGTCTCCGACCCAATTAACAGTTGTATTTCTTCTAAAATTTTAAAATGTAATTTTATAAAGGTGTGTTCAGACTGTGACGATGAATTAAATTTTAATGTTGATCAACAACTCACAAAGTTTTGGCAACTTGAAGAAGTGTGTACTTCGTCTCCGTATTCCCCAGAGGAGAAGCTATGCGAGGAGCATTTTATGAAAAACACTACTCGTTTGGAAAATGGTCAATTTTGTGTTAGGATTCCTTTAAAATGTTCCCCGGACAATTTAGGCGAATCTTTGTCAAGAGCCAAACATTGTTTTGCTTCTTTGGAACGTAGATTTAAATCTAAAACTCAATTTTGTAATATGTACAAAGAGTTCATTATGGAATATGAAACTTTAGGTCATATGTCTAGATGTAAAACTATTGATAATCAAGCGTTTTACATTCCGCATCACGGAGTTCTGCGCGAAAGCAGCGCCACCACTAAGTTAAGGGTGGTCTTTAATGCAAGTAGCTCAACCAACACTGGTATTTCTATTAATAACATCCAGATGATTGGACCCGTGGTACAGGATGACCTTTTATCGATCCTGTTGCGTTTTAGACAACATAAGTACATCATAGCTGCTGATGTTGAGAAAATGTACCGGCAGATAGTTGTTCATCCAAATGATAGGTATCTTCAACAAATTATTTGGCGTGATAATCCGTCAACTCCATTACACGCTTATCAACTTAATACCGTGACCTACGGCACGGCCAGCGCTCCTTACCTAGCAACCCGGTGTCTTCGGCAGTTAGGGCTAGAGTGTGTTGATAAGGAGATTGGTGACGTCATCCTCCACGACTTTTACGTGGATGACTTGCTCACCGGAGGAGATGACATCAATAAGGTCAAAGAGTTGCGTCATAAAGTTACTTCAACGCTCGCTTCAGCGCAGATGCATCTAAGAAAGTGGAAGTCGAATGACATACAATTGGTAATTGGTTCTGACTTTCCCCAGTCTTCACTGGATTTGAATGTTGGTGGATTTGAGTCAACCAAAACCTTAGGCCTA
The DNA here is from genome assembly GCA_964057025.1 of Standfussiana lucernea. Taxonomy (NCBI): domain Eukaryota; kingdom Metazoa; phylum Arthropoda; class Insecta; order Lepidoptera; family Noctuidae; genus Standfussiana; species Standfussiana lucernea. The sequence goes on from OZ059795.1 coordinate 3,764,898, forward strand.
GGTTGGCAGCCACTGTCAGATTACCTTTGTTTTCCAATAAGTCAGTCAGTTAATTTTAATAACACAAAACGTGACATGCTTTCGATTGTTTCACAAGTTTTTGATCCACTTGGATTATTGGCTCCGTGTGTAATTGTTATGAAAATATACCTTCAGAAGTTATGGTTAAAAAAATTATCTTGGGATGAACAGCTATCACCGGACATTAGTAAGCTTTGGAATGAAATGATTATTAATTTACCTAAATTAAAAGAAATTCATATTCCACGTCGAGTTTTAATTGATTGTTATGAGTTTTTAGAATTTCACATTTTTACTGATGCGTCTGAACGCGCCTACGGCGCTTGTCTGTATGTAAGAAGCGTTGATAAGCAGGGACAGGTTTTAGTGCGTTTATTGTTAGCCAAAAGCAGAGTTGCGCCACTCAAGCCCACGACCATACCCAGACTTGAGCTATGCGGTGCTCTTGTAGGTGTTCGCATTTTTGAAAAGGTTGTAGCAGCATTACGAGTCAGCGCGCGACGCACTTTCTTTTGGACTGACTCCACTATTGTTTTAGGGTGGCTAAAAATGTTACCAAATAAATTACAGCCGTTCGTTCGTAACAGGGTTGCCGAGATTTTAGATAAGACTGGTGGCTGTGAGTGGAGACATGTTCCAACTGACCAAAACCCTGCTGATCATTTGTCTCGTGGAGTAGACATTAATTTATTACCTAGTTTAGATGATTGGTGGTCCGGTCCTAGTTTTTTAATGAATGAAATTTCTTATTGGCCTTCCAAATTAATGAATTTTAATGATGAAATTTTGCCTGAAATGAAATTAGATGTCACCTTGCATGTTTTATTCAATAACAATAAATTTGATGAATTGATTAATTTTACACGGTTTTCAAACTTTTTAAGACTTCAGCGAACAGTCGCCTATGTTTTACGTTTTATTGACGCATGTAGAAAACAACCTATTCGCGGTCCTCTTTCTGTGCATGAACTAGAAAGGGCTTTAAACTTTATTATATGTTTATCTCAAAGGCAATCTTTTAAAGACTATAAATTACTACTTAATAATAAATCGTTACCCAAGAAAAGTGAATTAAATAAGTTTAACGTTTTTCTAGACGAGAATAATATAATGCGAATTCGAGGTAGATTACAACATTCAGATTTTCCTTATGATAAAAAGCACCCGATTCTTATTCAATCTAGCCATCATTTTTCTAAGTTACTTTTTAATTATGAGCATAAAAGATTGTTTCACGCTGGACCCCAGTTATTGTTGGCGTCGATACGAGATACCTACTGGCCCATACGAGGTCGCAATTTAGCTAGGATGAGCTGTAAACAATGTGTTCGTTGTTGCCGATTTAGAGGTAAAACTGTAAGTCCTATTATGGGAGATTTACCACAGCAGCGACTTCTAGCAGGTTTTCCTTTTGAAAATATAGGCTTGGACTATGCAGGTCCTATTCAGTCAGCTGTTCGACAAGGTCGTGGCTGTAAATTAGTAAAAGTTTATATAGCTATTTTCGTTTGTTTTTCTACAAAATCAATTCATCTTGAATTAGTCGGTGATTTAACAAGCAATACTTTCATTATGGCATTAAAGAGGTTCATCTCACGTAGAGGAAAGCCGACAAATATCTACTCAGATAATGGCACCTCATTTGTTGGTGCATCTAATGACCTTTCTAGGTTTCTTAAGGCGAGTTGCGATTCGCTATCTGAGGAAATGGCTAAAGAAGGAATTAAATTTCACTTTATTCCTGCATATTCCCCTCATTTCGCTGGCCTTGCGGAGGCTGGTGTTAAATCAACCAAGCATCACTTAGTCAGAGTGCTGGGCCTTTGTAACCTTACCTACGAAGAGCTATACACCATGATGGTTCAGGTTGAAGCAATTTTGAACTCCAGACCACTGACGCCGTTATCATCGAACCCCGAGGATCTGACGCCGCTCACACCCGGACACTTTTTGATTGGACGTCCTATGACATCGCTGCCGTCACCTGATTATCGAGACCAGTCCATCAATTCTCTGAATCGATTTGAGCGTATTGAGCTTCTCCGACAACATTTTTGGAGTAGATGGAGCAAGGAATACATATCGGAACTCCAACTTCGCACAAAATGGCGAGCATGCAAGGGCTCCTTGAAGCTGAATTCTTTGGTCCTGTTAAAGGAAGACAACCTCCCCCCACTCAAGTGGAAAATGGGTCGGATCGTTGCTACGTATCCAGGGACAGACGGCGTAGTCAGAGTGGCAGACGTCAAGACTTCTAGTGGTCTGTTACGCAGATCATTCAGCAAGATTTGTCCGTTGCCTATAGATACAGAGTCTGAGGATTCTTAGTGGTTGAAAGGCAGGCTTTCAACGCCCGGGGGTATGTTCCCGCAAGCGCCTACAGCAATTCGTATATCACAATGTTGAGGCTACGTGGATTATGGCCAATCGTTTTATTTTTTAATGCTTCTCGACCGCCTACCTACATTTTGTGATTATGTTAGTAATAAAATTGCACATTCAATCAAGCAACGCATTTTTTCACTCTTCCCGAAATTATACCTGGATCAACCCCGCACATACAGTATTAATTGTGAATATGTTAATATCAAAATTAATCATTTTAACATGATCATAACATCAAAATTGCAGGCGCTTGTACTGAAATAGCATTGTAGTGCTAATATGGGCAAATTAATATTATGGTGATACATGTTATGGAAAACGACATTACTGAAGATGAAATCAAAATTATTGTTACTTAAAATTTTTTGTTTAAAAATTATTATGACACTTGATCGATTATAAGCAATGAAATTAGCGAAAATTATTTTATGTAATTTCACGATTATGGCAACTGAAGCGTTATATCTAATGAAATTATGGCAAATACAAGTATGGTATATAAAATTATTGCATTTTTATTAATTATGGCAAACATTAGTAAACCGTATCTTGCATGTGTAGTTGTCATTGTCGAAAAAAAAGTAGAATATTCCAACAACAAAAATCTTTTTCTGTAGAATAAATAACCGACTTCCAAAAAAATTCTAACCGTTTATCAAAAAAGTCTTATATCCCGGTGGTAAGTTCCTGTGGGATAATTTCCAACGCGGTATTATTTACTCAGGCCAAGCAACAGGCAAACGCTAGTCAAGGCCTCTCTTCTTCCTTACTCCGAAGGGTTAGATAGATCGAAGGCTTGATAGATTGTTTATTATATGTATTTCTTTGAATTGGAGTTTAAAAAAATAATGATGATGGATGAAATATTGTTACCTATTAAGTCTTACCAAGGGGTATCGTATTTCTCAGTAAGTGGGTCGTGCGTGGAAGTCATACAGGCAGTCGCTTCATATAAAATACTGGTATTGGGACTAGAAGCCTTGGGGTCGGCTTCCAGTCCAGGAATGTAAGAAGGCTATGAAGAATGATGATGGTTGGGAAGGTGGTTATTAGTTGTATTACGACATTCATGCAGTCGAAGTGACGTAGATTGAACATTTGTGTGATGCGTAATCAGAACAGGAAGAATCTTTTTTCCTTAATTAAAATTATTATAACAGGAAATCCTCAATCATCGGAATTTAACAATATATCGAATTGACATGGCGTGGATGTGACGCATTTGTTTTATGGGTCATGTACAAGGTACAAGGGATACGTGGTAACCGTTTTGACGTCGGTGTCCCTGCTAAATTGATTAGCGCAACTAAAAGTATTTTCCTACAATTATTAACCTGTATTCATCTAAGATAAAGATAAAAAGATAAAGATATATTTATTTTGTAAAAACATGAGTAGTATGTATACAGGTCTTATAAGTAAATTAGATGTAGCTACATGTTTTGCCATTTAGGAGTGGCGTACAAATTTTTTTTTTTGGCCTTATGCCATAGGATGAACTTAATTAGTATAAAATTTAAAAAGTTGAGGTAATTACATAGTTATATTAGATGAAGAAATGTCGTAATTGAATAGCCGATACTTTCGTTTTTTAATCGTTTAAGAATTCTGATAGGCTGTAATAGCATTTAGTTAAAAGAAATCGTTTAAGCTGTTTTTTAAAGAGTCTAGTTGGTAATTGTCTAATAAGTTTAGGGATTTTATTATATATTACTGGTGCCAAATAGAATATGCTAGTATGCATCAGTGTCGTGTTCGGCCTAACTATTTCTAGCATATCATTATCACGACGACTCCGAATCGAGACTTCTGACATTTTTTTGAATAATTTAAGATTAGTTTGTACAAAATTAGCTACTTCATATATAAATAAGGAAGGTAAACTTAAAATATTGTGCTCAATAAAATATGGTTTGCAACTATCGGTAACCTTTAGACCGAACATAGCCCTAATGCACCTTTTTTGTGACTTAAATATCATTTCCTTATTGACCGAGTTTCCCCAGAATATAACGCCAAACCTTAATATAGAACCGACAATCCCATGGTAGGCAGTAAGAAGCGCATCGGTGCTTATAACCGGTGCAAGTTTGTAGAGTGCGTAAGCCGAGGAATTAATTCTTTTATTTAAAAGCTCTGTGTGCTCTTTCCAATTTAGACTTTTATCAATTGTTACACCTAGAAATTTTGTGGTTGTTATTTCTGTATTTACCTACAACTATTCATCTGCCAAGACGCATTACTAAACCAAAAATCAATGAATGTTTTTTTTTCTTTTTCAGGCCTCCAACAACCACGGAGTATTGGATTTGGGATTAAGGTTTCTTTAGACGGTAAAAATACTTTTAAGGACGCAATAACTGAGTTTTAACAGTTGAACTACAAGCTAGTCCACTATTAAAGGAAACGTATACATAGATTTGTATATTGTATGTACTCAGCAATACGAAGACAGCTGTAGCGAACAGTACAAAAACTACTTCAGCAACATAGTACTAAAAGTACTACAGCGCCATCTATGCCACAAAGGATGAACTAACATCAAATTCTGAATAGCGCCATTCAGGTTTTCCGCGACTATAAGAAAAACCCGACAACACAACATCCATCTAGTCGGAGGATCCTTTCTATTTTGTGGAAGATGAAGAACTTAACACCCTGTTCTTCATACCTCTGTGCAGCCAAGTGGAAAACTTCAGTCGCATTAAGTTATATAAGATTGTATAATCCTGCAGTAACATTGTCAGGAAGGTGCTTTGTGAAAACTGTAATGAAAAACAAGATGGCGTCATTAGTTCCAACTATGGAGGACCATGCAGCACTATGCAGCTCTTTAAGAAGTATTGTATAGTGTCGCATGGTTCCTTTGGCACCTTAATGAGATTGTCAGGAGGGTGCTGTTGGTATACATTTGTGAAGTTGTCTCTAGAAATTGTACAAAATGGTCTGGCGTGACAAAACACTCTTTATCTACTTTACTTAATATTTTCAATAATTACTAATTTTAAGGTATAAAAACAGAAGTAATAATAATATTTAAGAACAAAATGAAAATGTGTTGAAACTAAAAGTAACTTTGAGATAATTTTCTATCGAGTTTTTTTTTTATTTATTTTTATTTTAACCAAACTTCTGTGGCAATTGGGTATGTTCTTACTAACCATCAGCTAGCCATACATTCATTACATATTCTAAGTAACTGGTCGTTCATTCGGCGCTGTCCCGCATGATATTTTCCGGTGCAAAGTCGAAATCACGCGTCAACTTCCCAATAACAAACGAGGTGAGGCACACAGTACTTTCGTTTTTGTTACGACAATGTTTATTTAGAAATAAACTTAATTTAGAAACTATAAACAAAATGAAAATAATAATAAACATATGTACAAGTATCAAAAGGGGAAAAGAATTACAGGGCGGTAAAAAAATTGTCTTTTTAGTTTACGTAATTTTGTAACTCACCACAAAACGTAGAAAGAAAACATCGTGAGGAAACGATCGATGTCCTGGAACCAAGAATTCGAAGTGATGTGTCATCTACTACCCCGCAATGGACCAGCGTGGTGGGTTATTACCCGTCATAGGGGGGAGGCGTGTGGCCCAGCAATGGAAACATTATAGGTTGCTTATGTTTTATGCTGTGCTCTCTTGAGCAGCAGCTTTTATAGTGTGAACTGGTACAGCCGGAAGCACTGTAACCAGCCTTACGCCCGGCTTCTATACATATAATAAAATTGTAACAGGCCGATGTCTGTACATTGAAGATTTTGAAAAAAAAAACATAAGGGAGGTCTTTATTAGAGCAACAGAAACCAAAACAGCAGCTTTTAGAATTTTAGTCCGTCTTTCTGTCTTGTATGTTTTCACCACTCTACTGCTAGATGCCTAACTTAAAATATAGGCTACAATTTACCATATAAATGTTTTTTTTTTGTTTTCAAATACGAAGTCGCGGGCAAAGGCTAGTCGTTATTAAAATTGATTGAATAATCCCAATAGGCCAATGGGCTCACATGCATCGTTTTAAACCGGGTGTAAATCTAGTCACCCAGAGGAGTGAGATACACAAATAATCTCACGCCTCCTTCTCATGTATAGGCTACAAACTACAAAACGTACCTAGGATGCTATGCTGCTAACATAGCCCTACATATCATACACGCGGTCACAAACCTACTAATATTAATTTGAATAGTAGAATTCTTATCTCTTGTTCTCTATCTGGTGACTTAGAAAACAAAATGATAACCTGGTGGGAAATTCGATCGAGCACACGACTTATCTTTACTAGAGATAAAGTTGGTAGGTTTGTAAGATTGGATGTAGGGGTTTAATCTTAAGAACAGCTGAACTCCTTCCGAAAATTCTTACACTAGTGGGAAGCTACGTTATTCCTTCGTGTCATAGGCTATATTGAAAACGTTCCCATCGGATAATTTTCGACTATAACGGGGGCGAAGCCGGGGCAAAAGTTAGTAAATGATAAACGGATATCTATCTACAATCCTACATAAAATCTGTGCGTAATTGCATACTTGTATTCACGTTAGATATCTGTCTCTGGCGCACAAGTGAACACGTAACATGAAGCTCTTACTTGTATTATTTGTTGTGTTGACTGTACTCGGTACACTCTGTACTGGAAGAACTATTTCTAGAACTTTATGTGAAAAGATTGTATCATGTAGGAACCGTTTCCTATCTACACCTGTGGTTACCGAGGAAAGTGATTGGCATCCTCAAAATAATGACAACAAAGACTGTATGGCGCACTACGACACGACTTCGACTGAGATCTCATATGATGGTATGTTGGGAACGTTATGGTGCCCCGGTGACGCACCCCTATTGCCGTCAGGAAGATACCCATGAGTGCTCATTAAATTAGGTAATGTATCATCATCAATCTCCTTCCCTTGTCCCAATTTATTTGAGGTCGGCGCAGCTTGTCTTCTTCTTCTATACTTCTCTATTACTCACCCCATACATTAGTTCTCCATTACTCCACAGTCACCTCCGTTCTAGCCATATCATCCTTTACACAGTCCATCCATCGTTTCTTTGGTCTTCCTCTACTCTTATAACCATCTACATTCATACTCAACGTTTTCCTCATTCCTCCGCATAACATGTCCATATCACACAACTTTCAGTCACCGGCGCCACTTTCAGACTTCAAATTAGGTCAATGTATGCTGATTTTTATTACCTAGTTAAAAATACATAACTTCGTAGTACTTCATTAAATTTTAATTTGCATATTTGGCCATTTTAAGTTGCATATAATCCGGTCTCTACTTATTATTAATTAACGGTGTATTTCGGTCCCTAACTAGACTTATCCGTTATAATATTTGACAACATTTCTAAATTATAATTATTTTTATTTTCAGCATGTCAAATATTTCGCTCGTTAAAGTGCCCGGGTGGCACACATCTGTTACGGTCAGGAAGATGTTCGTAAGTATTTTAGTTGGATCAATTTTGTTTTAAATCATCATATTGTATTCAAAACTACCTCATCCATGGGGTTCGATTCAAGGTCCAACAAAATGTCAAGAACATGGCGGGCCCCTAGTTAAATGTAATATATTATTTTTTTCAGGTCTCCAATAATTAGAGATTTCCGATTATGAAGAACTTTTTGGCACATCGACGCACCGAAAGTAAATTGCTTAGCTATTGGTTTATTTCGGCCCATTAATAGACTTAACCTATGTATACAACGTGTTTTGTTAACAAAAAAGGCACAGCCAGTATAGTTTGTAAAATAGTTCTGGGCATTTTTATTGATTGATGAGGAAATGCGTTATAATATACATAACATTAATTTCTAAATTATAATTATTTGTATTTCAAATGGCATCGCACAGATTTCGCGCCATTTTTGTTATTCCTTGTTCACCTTAAATTGAATTCCCTTTCGGCAAAAAATCGTTTGTTTAATTTGTATGACGCAAAATTAAAAGATATTTGATGATTTATTTTTATGATTTTAATTAATTTATAGATTAAAATTATACTTATTTAATTTTTAATAATATGATGTTATTGAATTTAATAGCAATAGTATTTCAAATGACATTAAAGATTATTGTATTTCATTAATTTATATTTTAATGACACGTTATGGGGCTTTTTTGGCAGGAGCTCGTGGCCAAATAATAACAGCCGCTCGGATCGATCATCAGGTTAAGCCGCGCTTGCCTGGGTTAGTTGGTGGATAGGTGACCACCCCTTACATACCGAGTTTCCTCCGTGCCTCGGAAAGCACGTTAAGCCGTAAGTCCCGGCTGTCAATTGTAGATCTTTGACAGTCGTTACAAATAATCAGCGACCCGAAAGTCTGACAACCAGTCTTACCAAGGGGTATCGTATTACCCGGTACTAACTGGGTTGTGGAGGTCAGATATGCAATCGCTTCATGTAAAATACTGGTATTCAGTTGCATCCGGTTAGACTGGAAGCCGACCCCAACATAGTTGGGAAAAGGCTAGGCAGGTGATGATGATAATATTGTATGGCGAGTATTTGTATCCTTGACTCTTTGGTTTCTAACATTATTTTTAAGTGTATCTACCTACTAACATAATTATGGAATGATGTCTGATTTTAATAAATGAAGTGAAATTTTTATATCACCATGGCTCTCGAAAATATACTTTAAGTTGATGTGTTGATTTCCAGTAAATATAATGTTGAGAGTGATCAGAACATTATTATTGTTTTAATTAATAAAAGTTCTATCAATTCATATTATCTACTTTTCAAACCGACACACATAAAGTAACGTGCAAAAGAAAAAAAAAATACAAATTTAGGACATAAGCTCATGACATTCAGATTTTTTTCTGCATTTTCTTTTACTTAACTCTGCAGTTGTTGTAGTATTAGAATTTTTCGGCCCCGACAGTGTGTATTTTCTTCAGTCTGAAACAAATGTGCCCGAAAATTGCCGAACACCGTACACTATGTTGGTTAAAGTTTTCTTTTAGTTTAATTATTATCAGCACCGCCTTTTTCTAAAACAACGACATCGTAGGTTGCATCTGTTTAACTTCATGTATTTTTTTAAACACAAAAGGAACTTTTTTTGCACATATTTTTTTTAATAATACAAAACTATCGCGCAACATCAAGAGAAGTGGAAGGAATGGGGGGAGCCCTTTGCCCAGGGGTAGGACATAGAAGGCTAACGAAAAAAAAAAAAACAGTTAACTTTACAAACTTCTACGATATAATCTTACATAGAGGTCCCCTTTTAAGTACCTATGAAAAATACCGCTCTTATAAAACTAGAAAACAGTTATAAAGTGGGAGTAAACATAAAAAAAATCATTAAAAGAGAAAATAAAGGTCATTATTATGTTTGTTAGGTACATAAGGCCCGATAGGTAACCTTGAAAGTGATCTTTAAGTAAACATCAGTATGGGATAGACATAATATGCAATCATGAGAAAACTATTTGAACTCGTTATCTCACTTATTGACACACTCACACAGTAAACTTAATAGATTCACTTCAAAGAAATCACTCTATATGTGCGTGTCTTCCAGGTATGTGTGAGTTTGCCCTCGTTCGCTCGGTTTCAGACTTTTTTAGTACTCCAACGATGGTTGGTCCATTAGAAGGTATCCGTTATCCTGTATACAGTACTTATAACAAAAAAAAACATTCCGATTTTTGTCTCCTTGTCTGTCTCTTTGTTCCGGCGAATATCTGAAATTCCTAGACCGATTTTGACAGGGCTTTTACTGGCAAATAGCTGATGTTATAAAGTAGTAGCAGAAACTTAAGCTACTTTTATATGAATGAAAAATAAATTTTAGGAAAAATATTAGGGTTTCGTGCAAAAAGAAATTAAAAACCTTGAAATTGTAGACAAAATCCAATTCAAATAGGGAAGTAATATTATGTTGGGAATCGCACCCAACAAACTCGCAGGTGGCACGCGCAGGCGACGTGACCAAGCCACGCGTCATCATCGCCATCAGCGAGCGAGCGGAGGTGCGGGCGGGTGAGCCGGCTGGGCCGGCGGACACTCGCTTTCACGCAGACCACCGCGACGGACGACACTCTCAATCGGTAATTAAATATATGTTTGTCCGGGATCCTTGCACTGTTGTAAATAATATACCAAGCCTATTTATACAGTAAACTTTTATTTACATCCCTAACGAGCAGTTTAAATAAATATTTTTATAATAATTTCAACGATGAAGGTGGCGGGCAACACCTAGTATTAGCTAAGATAATACACGTACCTACGAGATAACCGCTGTACCTGTTTGTTGTTTTCACATAGTTGTATAATTCCGGACGGTTTATAATTTTGCCCGCATTCCGGAAACTGAGCTGAACATTCTGGACATTAAGGGTCTATAGTAGGTCAGATGGCTTAGCATGATCCTCCGTTATGCCGAAAATACTGCAGCATTAATTTTGAAATAAATATACTGTAAAGTTGAGGATTAATGCTAGGTCCTATGTTTGACGAAAACACGATTCCATAAAATTTTCTCGATAGAAAAAAATTCCAAAGTTACCTCCAAACCGAACGATAAACCGCTGGTATTCAAAAAATACTTAAAATTAGATCATGAAACTTGGCATACTAACTGAACTACCTATAAAGCAGGTCTTATGTTTGTTATTTTTTTTAAATTCCTGTTATTTTCAGCTTAAAAAGAAAATACCTAAACTATCGGCGTCTTGAAGTTGGTTCTCTGCCGCCCGCCACCCGCGCTCAGTCTCGCTTCGGCTTTCGAACGGGAGAGCTGTGCCGCTTGCGCTCAGAACACACATTACGCAACAATACGACGTAAAATTAAAATTTATGTACTTAGGTTTATAGTGTGGCGCAATGGGAAATAACGGTTGGCGTAAAGAAGCAGGCAAACATAAATATGATAAACTTAATTAAATAAGTATCTATTCACCTATCTACTATTTATATACAAACATATAGGTAGACAGCATACGACACGTTTGGTGCAGTGGCTAAGCGATTGGCTGCTGCGCTACGAGTCGCAGGTGTTTCTGCATGTGAAGATTTGTGTTTGTAAGTTTCAATCACAAATGCATCGTCCACGATTCAGGAGAAATCCAGTGTGGGGCAACTTTTATAAAAAATAAAAAGATAAAAATTACCTATATAGTTTTGTTTTTGTTTTGACAATATATGTATATTACAACAAAATATAGGTATCTACAGTAAGTACTTAGTAATTGTTTTTTATAATGTTGTCCCACTCCAGGATTTCTCCTGAATCGGAGACGGTGCGATTACAAACACAAATCTTCACAACTATCGTTAGGCTATAAAAATATTTCTTCCGTGCGGGAATCGAACCCGCGACCCGCAGTGCAGCAGCCAAGCGCTTAGAAATACCTAATAAAAATATAGGTATGTTCGGAAAGTACCTACCTATCTAACTACAAGAAACAAAACTGTAACTTACTTATCCGACTGTAGTGCTACCTACCACATACATAAAATGTATGAACTTACTGACGTACCTTGGTAGTTTAGCTAAATAATTATAATGTATCTTTCTAGAAGACGTCGATTACACAGTACTGAAAACGATGGTGATAAAGATGATGTTCCGGTAAATTCGTCAGTATCTTCTACCTACCTAAAAATGTAACTGATCTGTTATTCGTACCCACGGCTACATAATTATCAAACTATACATTTCCAGTATAAGCTGATCTCACATTAGGCATTCCGTACAATGAGAGGTCAGCTTATACTGGAAAAGTATAGCTTCATATGTAGTAGCACTCATCCGCATTTCTTAAAACGTACTACACGATCAATTATAAACCTTATCCCATCAATCACAGCGTGTATTATACCATGCACCGTACAACTTACCCACACAAAAACATCGGTTGCTATCGTTGTGCTGTGCAAAAGCAATTTATTTTACATATACGCTAGTGATTGACTAAATCGGAAATTTATCGAATCTTACGTTTATTATTGTACAAAAAAAGATTGGGTCCTCAAAATAAAATAAATAATAAACTGCATGTCCAGAAAATATTATAATAAAAATAAACAATATGTAGCTAAAAAAAATATTATTAAGTAAATTAACACAATCAAAAATCCGGTTACGTTGGTTTTAAGCTGTCATAGCGTATTGAAATTGAAACAGTAGGTATTGTTGAACCCTGCTATGGTGTTTACTCACTGACCTGTAAAGTGGAAGTATTTGTGCAGCACTTGCCGCTTTGACTGGGGTGGCACATTTTGTCAAATAGTGTACTCTTAAATTCATATATTTTTCCATGACAGATTTGATAAGAAATAATTTATGTCATTATTCAATGGGAACTGCTCAAATTGGTAAAACGTAATATTATCAAAGAGATCTAATCCTATCGATCGATCGATAGCCTACGTTAGTCGATCTGCACAAGCACATCACTAATTTGCTGCAAGACGCCACCGGCCACGGCCGCGATGCATCCACTTAATAACGTATCGTTTTGTGATGTTTACATTGCTTGTCCAGTCACTTAGCGGCAAACTTAGGTAGTGGTTAAGGGGCAATGTATTTGTTGCAAAAATAGTACAGTCGCTGTGATATTTGAAAACAAAAATAACATAGTAAGAGCAAGAAATATTTTACGATTTGTTGTTTTTCATGATTTTAAAGACAAATATAGTAAAATACTTGTACTAACACATGGTAAGTGATTCCATTTTGACGTTAGTAGGTACATTGAAACTAAATTTGCGATGTACAATTTTATGTTCATATAATGACAAGTTAATATTAAATTATGATTGATAATTTTATTAAGTAGGTACTTAGTACTCGTCCGATAATAGTGTAGTTTACTCTAACAAAATCGCTTCGACTTCGTGTGCCCGCGCGCGTCACCGCGAGCTGTGTGCGATCGCGCCGATCGCGATAAAAGAGTGAGGTGGCGCGGTGAAGTGGGGGCCAAATTAGAATTTGAGCTGAGGTTATATAGACTCTTAAATTAATCCGTAAACAACTATCTTCGATAATTGTGGTAATAAAATAACGAAATCTTGGAAAATTAATGAGTTTTTGCTATAACAAGAAAATATTAAAAGAAATAATGTGTTTTTAACATTCTAAAGATTTTCTCTTATTTTTCTCGTATTTAAATTTTTCTTGGCAGTCACATCTCAAAAACTTTATCTGCACATGTATCATCACTAGTCATACAGTTCCCGCACACACATCGGACCTGAAAAATAAAATTGATAATATTATGGAGGATCTTCGTAGCTCAGTTGTTATATTATGGTATTAGTGGTTTTAAAACACCTTGTTAGAAAACGTTTATCCATACAAGCCGTATTAATCCCATCACGTATTTAACAGAGTTACTACATAACATCTCGCCTGCAATCCCCGAAGGGTTCAGCCGAGGTGTACCTAATAGTAGGTACAGTCACGAGCACCGATATGTAAACACTAAGCAACTTTTAAATGTGATTTTCTCCTACTGTTTTTATTAAAATTTCATGTTGTTACGAACATAGCATTTTGGAACTCTTTTTTTATGAAATAGATCCTATCTCCAAGTTACAATTGTTATTTCTCGCGAAAATTGCTTTTAAATTTAGGAAAGTGAATACATATTGGCGCTCGTGACTGTACCTAGACCCACATTTCGCCAGTTATGTTTAAGCCCCATTTAATAGGGGGCCTAGCCTATTGCCATCAACCGGGCAGAAATCCAGAGTCCGTGGCTGCTACTGAGAAATTCCTGATGGAAAAACCCAATAACACTTTGCCCGACCTGGGAATTGAACCGAGGACCTTATATTCGGCAGTCGGGTTTGCGTTCACTAGACCAAAGAGGCAGAGCTACTATTGCATTTATAATGTAAATGGTGTGGCGTGTAAATAGCTTACACCTTATTTTGCGTTGTTTTTAAGAACAACTAAATATGGCGGTAAAAAAAAATGAAAATTAAATCTCTATCGATGAAATCCATGAGACACCAATACAAATACAACGATTGCAGCAAAAATCAACACTGCACCGTAAGTTCACAATGTTACACAGATACAGGTCCATTTATTTTACGAGAATCCTCAGGTTTTCATCAGAAAAAAATTTTCAAAGGCGGGGTTGCGCACACTCAATGTGTGGCGCGCGGCCGCGGGATGAGAAGTCTTGTTGTGCCGCGACCGCCATCTTGCGAAGACATTCGGTACTGGCTACTGCAGTATTAAATATTGGACTATGGATTCATCAGATAGACAGTCAATTATGTAATCTTTTTGCAAAGGTTAAGCTAAATACATAACAAATTGTACTGAAAAATCCTATCTTATTTTATTTGCTATTTTATTCATAATGAATATCAAAAAGGTAATTGACGCTTCACCAATAAGGATAGCACTAAAATGGTTCTTTATAAGACCAAATTAAATAAGCACTGTTTATTTCACCTTGTGTTGCAATTTTCAAGTCGTATGCACTCAAAAATATCAAAACAAGATATTTCACTGACTATATATAAATAACTTGTATCAAGCAGCGGTGCAATGAAACAAGTTAGCGAAACTACAGTCATGACAGGTATCAAATCTTAACATGATAAAAGGACTTGATGATTATTTTTTGCTTTTGGGATCAACGACAAACATGTTAAACATCGGATTATTTTTCATTTCATTGATATTGATATATTTGCACTTTGCACGCTCGAAAAATAAAATTTAAATTTAATATTATACATTTTTTATCTCAATTGTAATCTTATTATTATTATTTAATCATTGTATAATTTATCTAAATGATTTTTTTTTTGTCTCAGATATGATTTGGTTTTGTAGCTATAGCTGGATTTATAATAACTTAATTATTTATTTCATATTATTTGTTTTCTGTGGTAATGCTCGTCTAGTGGCAACCACTAATCTTTAAACATGTCTATCTGCGGATAATGTAGTGGACTGCATTGCATGCGGATAATGTAGTGCACATTACTACTATGTTTTGTTAACCTTATATGTTCTATATGTTGTAGTTGTTTATTATCCCTTAAATAAATAAAATAAAAATTTGTTTAATTGTTACCCTGATAGGTATAATCCTCTGAGAAGTTTTGTTTCCTAAATTTATTAGACCTCATCACCCGCCTAGCCTTTTCCCAACTATGTTGGGGTCGGCTTCCAGTCTAACCGGATGTAGCTGAGTATCAGTATGCCAAAGTACCAGATAAAACGACTACCTATCTCAACTCCACAACCCAGTTAGTACTGGGCACAGATAATATAATACTACGTGTACTGGGTAATAAGATACCCCTTGGTAAGACTGGTTGTCGAACTTTCGGGCCACTGACTACCTGTAACTATTCTCAAAGATCTACAAATGACAGCAAGGACCAATTACTTAATGTGCTTTCCGAAGCACCGAGGAAACTCGGTATGTAAAGGGCGGTCACCCATCCACGGACCAACCTAGGCAAGCGCCGCTTAACCTAAAGATCGACCCGAGTTGTTATTATTTAGCCACGAGCTCCTCCAAACTTATTAGACCTCGTTTAGCTATAATTTATTAAGAGCTTCCTACTCACTAACCTGTAACAATAGCATTTTCCATCTGAACCCCACTTGTAGCCCCACTCGGCTGGTTTAAACGGCACGATAGGCGCAGGCGCAGTGAGAGCAGTACAAAGTGATGTCAAAACTGCAAGTAATTTGTACCAGAGCTTCATCTTACGTGTTCACTTACGTGTCAAATAAAACCGTCCAAAACTGAAATTGGTACCTACAGTATGCTACGTTCAAATTTTTTTTTTTTTTTTTTAAACTACTTTATGTCCTGCACATAAAGTACACTTTGCATTACAACTTGAATATGGTTTAGTAGTGATCATTCTGAAATCAATTGTATTGTTTTGCTGTAAGCATTACTTTTGTTTTAGGTTAAGTAAGTTAATTCGTTTGAAAGGAAGTAACATGGATTGGAAATAAGAGTTGTCTCTTTCTATAAGTTGTTATATATTTTCTGATAAAGATGTTATCAGCTGTTTTTAGAAACAAGGTTGAAGGTTAGCGATGGCCACTGCCTTATCAATGTGAACATGATTTTATGAAGAGTTTTAAATCATATTTCTTTTATATTTATGATTATATCTAGGCCAAGAATCTTGTGGCTAAATAATTACAGATGCTCGGGTTAATCTTCATGCCGCACTTGCCTAGGTTGGTCCATGGATGGGACCACCCATTATTACATACCCAGCATCCTCCGTGCCTCAGAGAGCATGTTAAGGCTGTCATTTGTGGATCTTTGACAGTCGTTACAGGTAGTCAGTGGCTCGAAAATCTGACAGCTAGTCTTACCAAAGAGCATCGTATTACGTATACGATGCTCTAGCCCCAGTATGATGGCCTAGATAGTACTGACTAACTGGGTTCTAGAGGTCAGATAGACGCTCCATGTAAATTGCTGGTATTCAGCTGCATCTAGTTAGACTGGAAGCTGACCCCGATGGTTTGTGAGAAGGCTAGGCAGATGATGATGATGTTATCTGGACTTACTGGTGACTATTATTACGAATTCTACTTGAGACTAACTTTAACTAAATACCTCAAAGACCACACAGGTTTTAGGTGACTAAGTTTTGACTGCGTCTTGCACCTGACCCGCGTGGAGGTCAAAATTATCCCTAAAAGTTAAAATCCGGAAAACTATTACAGACAAAACACTTTCAGTAATTTCTTGCTGAAAGTGATTTGTCTGTTTATTTGGTTTATTTATCAACATTGAACTCATATACAAAGTTTCGTGTCGGCGCTATTAACTGTCGTGTTGAGGAGCTCCCTCGCGATCTCCTCAAAAGATCATGAGAGAGACACGATCCTGGCTGAAGGATCGAGTCATATGTGTTATAAAAATCTATTATCACCAGAACCAAATGTGTGTGCAAAATGTCAGCTCCATCGGTCGGGGGAACAGGTTTGAAATTCAGTTGCCAGATTTGAAGAATACATACTTACTAACTAACAAGTCGAATTCAAAATAAAAGCTTACAAAAAGTGTCTACCTGTTGGGCTTTCACTTTCAACCGCAAATATAACAGGCGGACAGAGTAACTTTCGCATTTTTAATATTAGTATAAATGTAGACGAGGCAAAAGGAGTATGTAAGGATGTTTGTAGGTGGCATTCTGTGGTTTCTGCTTACCGACATGGGAAAAAGGCGTGAATTTATGTATGTATGTATGTATGAATTATAAAACGAAGCTGTTCATAGATATCTGTCCAGCTCTTGCTTTGAAGACTGACGGGATGGTAGTAGAAACCAATAATCTTGACGGACGGGATGGTAGTAGGTAGAAACCAATAATCTTGACTGACGGGATGGTCGAAACCAATAAGAAATTTATTTCAACTTCAACATAAAAAACACATTTCATAATGGGGATTCAATATAATATCGTCCCGGCCGAATTTCGATCACTGCGGCGGCCAGACTCAAATACGCAGGAGAATTACAACGTACAAGTGTGTGCGCAAGCTCAGTTGTATTATCATTCTTTCTAGTAGAACGATGGAACAGCAATCCGACACGACCAGGGATAGATCAGGCGCAGGACTAACGGCTTCACGTATGGGGGGGGGGGGGTATCATACCACCAATTTCCAAACTCCGGGCTGCTACTTTCCTAAATGCCGGACCTGGAAATCGGTCCCATGCTCAGCAGTTGCGCTGGCGACCATGAGACCGACGGGGCAGGCAGTAGAAAGTTTCATCTCTCAAACAAAATAGACTAATGAAATGATAGGTTCATTATAAATCGAATTGATTAACAAAACTAAGCAGCTTAGCAACACCTCGCACTAAAAACGGCGTTTTCAGATTATTGAGTGTTCAACAAATGTTCTTTTTTATTAAAAGGTAAAACTTCATAGATAAAAAACTTTTTTGCAAAAAAAAACCGACTTCCAAAAAAAAACACTAAAAAAGTGGAAAATAACTTTACTTTCGGAAGTCGGTGACTATTGTTTGTTTCATTGACTTTTTTGCCACCGACTTCCGAAAGTAAAGTTATTTTCCACTTTTTTAGTGTTTTTTTTGGAAGTCGGTTTTTTTTGCAAAAAAGTTTTTATTTTACCCTTTTTAGTTATCGTATCACACACAAATCCTTGTCAAGTATCAATTTCGCAATTTCTTTTACTTGGATGACACTTTTTCCAGTTATTTTGATTTCAAAACCAAACTGCTGAACCGATTTTGATGAAATTTATATGGGACCAATCGGGAAGTAAATCCATTCAGATAAAAGAAGAATTTTTCAAATCGGTTCATAGATGACGGAGATATGAGGTAACAAACACAAAATAAAAAAAAAAAACATACAACCGAATTGAG
Organism: Standfussiana lucernea; assembly: GCA_964057025.1. Lineage (NCBI taxonomy): Eukaryota > Metazoa > Arthropoda > Insecta > Lepidoptera > Noctuidae > Standfussiana > Standfussiana lucernea. The sequence goes on from OZ059795.1 coordinate 3,783,695, forward strand.
AACCTCCTCCTTTTTTTGAAGTCGGTTAAAAAACGTTGGCGACCCTGCCAACGTTTTTTCGAAGAAATAGAGTATATTTCATTTCAGATAGGGTAAATAAAAGATGGAGACATACAAAAAGAGCATTGTTTATTGTTATTTTTAAAACACTACTTTTTGTCGTTACTTTTTCAAACACCTTCATTATTTTGAAAAAAAAAACTGTACTACAGATCTTAATATAACTTTAACATGACATGCCATGAGCATGAGTGAGAAACAGTTTATCAAGTTGCTATTATTTCAATAGTTCTTTTTTCGTACGGCCAGCACGAAGTATCAGCAATTACACAATGGTCAAAGTCATACGTATTTTCAATCGTTGCATTGTAACTTTTAGCGTCAATAACAGTAATTTGTTCGGGTAGTACGGTACCGCTGTCATCATCTGTGTTATAGATGTTTTCTGTAGTCGTAGTTCCAAGAGCGGATCCGGTGCTGTCTAAATGACAATCCATGAGGTAAATGTCCCACTTTTCACCCATAATTGTATAAGCAGGAATCCGTCCTTCTGGTATGTTCCGAAACACTTCGGTCGGTTTTATTTCAATAATTCTTTTTGCTTTCGGTAAACAGTCATCCGCTACACAGCGGTCTCTTACACGGACGTTTCGTATCGTTATGCTATAACAATTTATATTGATAAAAAACCTTTGACCACGTTCTCGCAGTTCAAGTTGCGGTGGTTCCATAGCACTGACACTATCCCATACGTAAATGGTCTCGCTTTCCTGTTTAGTTACAGCAGGATCGGTATTTATGTGACTAATTGTCTTAGTTTTCACTTCTCCGGGTTTCATAACACTTACATAACAATCCGAAATGTAAATGTTCCCGTTTTTCTTGATGTCACTCTAGTTTTTAGTGTTTCCTATGGCTTCTTCTTCCACAGTTGTGACTAGTATCAAACACAGCGCACCGGATGCTTGCATTGTGATTAGTTATTAAATAGATGGATAAATTAAATTCCTTGCTAGCCGTAGTTACTGTCGAAGTCAGTGAGCACAGTCGTAATGCCGCTGTCACTGGTTTACTCACAATATTAACCACATTTACACTCTTAACTTATCTTAGTACCTACAACTGAAGTAACCTACGCATTTCGATAAGCACTAATAGTGTTTACAGTTATTCAAAAAGTAATTAAATACAACACTCGAATATTTAAACACACTAGGTACTATCGCGGGTTTTACCGCGTCTACAAATTGTTATCCACACAAGCCACTCAATAACTTGCTGTTCCTGGGGTCATCTGCTGATATAAAGCCCTAGCCCGAACGCGGGTCGTAAACACCAAAACTATTTTAATCGAAAACACAACTGTTGTGTAGTATTTTGCTAAGTTTTTTTTTGCAAGAAGCACAATAAACTGGTCTACAAATTTTGACTTTGAAAAGTATTCTTCAGGTTAGGTCGATTTTTTTATCAATTTGTTCATTCTGAATATGAAACCAACAATAATATTTCAAAATTAGTTTCAATTTAGTAGAAAGTTAGAAACAACAAATCCGATTTTAAAAGTTCAGAATCAGAATTGCGAAGTGTTTTTTTCACTGCCCTCTTATAAACAAACGAATAAACATATTTGAATTTATATTCTACTTCTAGAACATCTCGGCAAAGAGCAGAGTCATTGCAGACCGCCTCGTCGGGCGGCTGGTGCGGGTGAGCCGAACTTGGTGGAGAGCTAGTTTGGTTTCCGCAGAGGGCGCTCTACGGTGGATGCCATCATGCGCGTGCGAGCCTTCACGACGGAGGATGCTGTGACCCGGGGTGGGGTCGTCTTGGCGGTGTCTCTAGACATCGCCAATGCCTTCAATACCCTGCCCTGGAGTTGCATCAGGGAGGCACTCCGGTATCACCGGATGCCGACCTACCTCTGTCGTGTTGTCGAGGACTATTTGACAGACAGGGCAGTCATCTACCCCGGTCACCAAGGAGAGTAGAACCGGCGAGAGATGTCGTGCGGTGTCCCACAGGGATCGGTCCTGGGGCCGCATCTGTGGGACATCGGGTTCGACTGGGTGTTGCGCGCCGACCTCCCTAACGGCGTCAGCGTGGTATGCTACGTTGACGACACGCTGGTTTTGGCGCAGGGGAGGTCGCACCAGGCGGCGGCCGAACTAGCGACACGCGGGGTTGCGACAATCGTTGAGAGGATCCGGCACTTGGGACTTGAGGTGGCATTGCACAAGTCCGAGGCCATGTGTTTTCATGGTCCTCGGAACGCGCCACTGTCGGATTCCCAAATAACGGTGGGAGGGGTGAACATCGGCGTCGAGTCGACGATGAAGTACCTGGAAGTCGTCCTCGATAGCCGGTGGAACTTCGTGGAGCATTTCCGACGTTTGGCTCTCAGACTGGAGCGAGCCGGGGCTGCCTTGAAGCGGCTGCTGCCCAATCTAGGAGGTCCAAACGCCTCCTGTCAGAGGCCCGCCGTGTCCTCGTGCAGGCGATCGGCGGTGGCGATCTCTCGCGTCCGGCCCTGGTCCAGGCCATGGTACGGAGCGAAAGGGTATGGGAAGCCGTCACTTCCTTCTGCGAAGCAGTAATGCTCGCGAAGGAGGAGGCGGAACGCGTGAGGAAGAGGCAATCTCTGCGCCCTCACGCCCCTAGCCGCCGCACTAGACCCCAGACGCCGGGAATCCCAAGCAGATTCCCGGCCACCTTAGGCGCGGGCTTGCGGACGGCGAGCAATGGGTAGCTTGCCGTCCGGTAAGGACCAGGCCCGGGTCGATGGCGCGTTGTGTTCCACGCGCGCTTCAAAGAGATGTCAGCATAAACTGACGGGGTCCATTAGAACCGATGCCTGCCAGGGTTGCGGATTTGTTCGAAAGAGTTACCGTGGCCCTTGGCACCTTGGCACAGGCAAGTGAAGGAACACGGGTGGCTTTTAGTCAGTAAGAGTCTGACACGCCCTCCCGCTCCACCCAGAGCAGGAAAGAACATCTCAGCAGACAGTCCAGCAATAATCGGCCTAGCTTGAAACGCCCTACTTGCCCTGATATCGTTTTACCATCTTTGCTCCCTATCCGTCACTGTATTCCGCCGAATTTCACCTCACCAAAAATGTAAGTCGCAACTAAAATCGGGATTATTCACACATTTTTAGGACATTTTCTTATAAAATAAGATTCTAGGTGTCATTTTAACACTTTTACTGTTTAGTAATCTTAACATTTGACTACTACTAAAGGCACATCCACAAAACTACTTACTCTACTACTAAATTCGAAAGATGCCAGATATCTAGAAAACTTAAAGTAATTAATGACTTTTACTTAGCAATTTGTATTCAGCATGCATAGACGAACAAAAATTAGTTTGATACTTACTTACTTTACTTTAACATGATACTTTTCACTGTAGACTCACGTATCACGCATACAAATAAATGAATTCTTATAATTAAGTAAGTATTAAATGTGAAATGAGTATTATTCTATTGTAAAATTGGTCGTATTTACTTTACCTAGGTACACTGTCACACTTTCGAATACTCTCTAGTCTGTCGGTATCGTTTATTATTGCAAAAATCCCAGAGTTGGAAACTTTCAGCAAAGTTTGAGTCACTTGATTCTAAGTGTTCCCATTTCCAATTAAAGTTACTGTTTTAAAGACTTTAGAACTTAACTCAGATGTGGCAATAACATTTTAATTTATTAAATGACGTCTAAGTTAAAAGAGACAAAAAATTACGGGAAATATCAGCAATCTTCCCACTAGGTACTTTAAAATGATTAAATACCTACTGATTATGTTGGCCAGTGCCTATTTAAAACGTGAAATAAACAGGCTTTTTCTACGTTGCTATACCTCTAAATATGTCGATGAATGTATACGCAAAAAAGTCAGAAATCGCAAAGAAAGAGAACCGAAAACATAGCATCAACTATCAGATTGCGTGTGCCATTTCTTCCGTGTGTGACGAGCTAGACTTACAGTCTTCTAAAACCGATTTTGAGATGGGGCAGTAGGCCCCTACCTACTTATCCATTCTGCTCGATCTCAAAAACCCATCCTGTATAGGAATAACCTAAAATATATTTTTTTACCCAAAATTTTTTATTTGCTCATATTAATTTACCTTTATAAATTAAAATAACCTGAAGTAACAAACTTAACAATAAACTAAAATATTGCGTCAAAAAACGAATGTCCCCAACTAGGCGTTTTAAAATTTCCTTCAAAGGCTGTGAGCACTCTCACCTAATAATCAACGGTTTTTTTTTGGGTTTGCCCGAGTCATTCCTAAGTTAGGGTTCCGTTCCGTAAATGTCAAACGGAACCCACTGACGCACGCTCGTCCACCTTCTACGTATGCTATCGGCTTGAAATTGGAATAGTTTGAAAAGTTGTTTGCCAGCAGCCTAAAGATGCAAGATCTAGAATTTAAAAAAAAATGTTCTTTGATTAATTTAAAGGCCGAATTCAGGATTGAAATTGTTCATATGAAAGGATTCACTCATAATTAGATAAATAAGTTTTTGTTGCGAACTTCGAAAAATCTGAAATAATGGAAAATAAACAAATATAATAAACGGCATTTAAGGCCCAAAAGAGATGCATTAGATCTATGTTTGGGCTAAAAACGGTCGATACATGTAAACCATATTTTAAACGATACAATCTATTAACTCTCCCTTGTATGTATATCCTTGAAACCGCAATGTTTGTTAAATCAAACCCCAATTTGTTACCACGTCTACAGGTCGTGGTACCGCGTAACAGACGGGATATGACCATTCTTCGAGTCTATCCAGCAAAAACAGCACTCATGCGCAAAAGTATCGTCTGCATGGCTCCTACTATATTTAACATATTGCCTAAACGTTGGAAGGAATTAAATGGTAAAGCATTCAAGCATCAATTGAAAATGTTTCTTTCGCAAAAAGCATATTTATAGTGTCTCCGAATTTCTAGCCGAAAGAGTTTTTTAACCGACTTCTAAAAAAGGAGGAGGTTCTCAATTCGGTTGTATGTTTTTTTTTTTTTTTTTTTTTTTGTGTTTGTTACCTCATATCTCCGTCATTTATGAACCGATTTGAAAAATTCTGGTTTTATCTGAATGGATCTACTTCCCGATTGGTCCCATAGAAATTTCATCAAAATCGGTTCAGCAGTTTGGTTTTGAAATCAAAATAGCTGGAAATTTTTGTGTTTGTTACCTCATATCTTCGTCATTTATGAACCGATTTGAAAAATTCTTCTTTTATCTGAATGGATCTACTTTCCGATTGGTCCCATAGAAATTTCATCGAAATCGGTTCAGTAGTTTGGTTTTGAAATCAAAATAGCTGGAAACAATATGTCATCCAAGTAAAAGAAATTGCGAAATTGATACTTGACAAGGATTTGTGTGTGATGGAATTTGAACTAAAAAGGGTAAAATAAAAACTTTTTTGCAAAAAAAAACCGACTTCCAAAAAAAAACACTAAAAAAGTGGGAAATAACTTTACTTTCGGAAGTCGGTGGCAAAAAGTCAATGAAACAAACAATAGTCACCGACTTCCGAAAGTAAAGTTATTTCCCACTTTTTTAGTGTTTTTTTTTGGAAGTCGGTTTTTTTTTGCAAAAAAGTTTTTGTTTGACTGATTAATTTTATCTGTTTCTTATCTTAATACTAAAATATATAAAGTAACAATAATTTATAAAGTTTCTAAATTATAATTCTTGCAAGTGCCTATTCTAGGTTATGTTATGGAAATATTAATTACTTTTGACATGACTGTGTATACTTTGACATTTCTTTTTTCCTTTATTCATCTATCATCTTATTTTATACATTTTTAAATATTTCTTAAAAAAGAAAAAAAATAGTAGTCCACCGGTGTCGGGAGCAGGGTCCAAGCTACCGGTGGTTAGGGCTCCAGAGACAGGAACCTCCTAACAATGCGGGCCGTATCGAGGAGTACTGCCTTCTGAATCAGGCCCCAGATCCAAACGCCTAAGGAAAGCCTCGAAATATGTTCGTCGAGGATCTTGGCCATAAGGCCATTCGAGTGCCAACCTCGTGTGCCAAGTCGAGATATAAACGCTGCCTCTAGCACAGTATTTTATAAAATTGAGAACTAGAAAAGGGAAAAATTTAACATATTACGAGTGTAAGAACCATCAATGGACAACTCCGACTCGCACTTGGCCGGCTTTTAAAATTATACAATTATTATTAAACACCATGTACGTAAGTAATACTCCAGTATCACAGGAAGTAATACGTAGATAAAGGTATATAAATGCGGAAAATATTTCGAACAATATAGTAGAAGAGGAAACACGAACACGATAGCGCTCTATACTTAGTTAGTGCGACTAATAATTTATTTAATCATTCAATGGTGCTAACCATGAAGCAGTCTACGAAACTGATTTTGATACTCCTCGCGTCTACGTTGGCAGGAGTTGGCCTGATACTCTTCTTAACCTTGGGAGCAGAAGAACCTATCTATATCCACAGCTCCCAGCAGGTACTAAAAGTAAATACATCCGAGACTTTGAATAAAACCACAGATTCTGGTACCGTAACAAGAACTAAGTCGTCAAGTAACATCACTAATTCGACTATAACAACTGTGAAAAATGTAGGCGAAGGGTCGTCAAGTAACATAACTACTTCGACTACAACAAAAACAACTGTGAAACTTGTAGGCGAAGGGTCATCAAGTAACATCACTAATTCGACTACAACAACAACTGTGAAACCTGTAGGCGAAGGGTCGTCAAGTAACATCACTAATTCGACGACAACAACAACAACTGTGAAACCTGTAGGCGAAGGGTCATCAAGTAACATCACTAATTCGACTACAACAACAACGACTGTGAAGCCTGTAGGCGAAGGGTCATCAAGTAACATCACTAATTCGACTACAACAACAACTGTGAAACCTGTAGGCGAAGGGTCGTCAAGTAACATCACTAATTCGACGACAACAACAACAACTGTGAAACCTGTAGGCGAAGTGTCATCAAGTAACATCACTAATTCGACGACAACAACAACAACTGTGAAACCTGTAGGCAAAGGGTCATCAAGTAACATCACTAATTCGATTACAACAACAACAACTGTGAAACCTGTAGAAGAAGGATCATCAAGTAACATCACTAATTCAACTGCATCAACAACAACTGTGAAACCTGTAGAAGCAACAACGACGCCACGAAACCCAAGTACTACTACTGAAAAAACCGATGCAGCAGGTAATAAGACAACCCTCCGTGGTGATAGTGAAAGTGATACGTCTCAAAATGTATCCAAAACCGAGGATAACGATAACCTTGAAGAAATAATCGATCATCTTATAGATTCAAATAATAAGTTCTTAAAAGATCTGAAAACGAGAATAAGTACACCGCAGAAACCTATTACAACCACAACTGCTACACCTGCAGGCGAAGGGTCGCCAAGTAACATCACTAAGTCGAATACAACAACTGCTACACCTGTAGGCGAAGGGTCGCCAAGTAACATCACTAAGTCGTCGACTACAAGAACTGCTGCACCTGCAAGCGAAGGGTCGCCAAGTAACATCACTAAGTCGTCGACTACAACAACTGCTACACCTGCAGGCGAAGGGTCGCCAAGTAATATCACTAAGTCGACTACAACAACAACAACTGTAAAACCTGAAGAAGCAACAACGACGCAACAAAACAAAAATAATACAGCAGATGAGAAGACAACTCCTGATACCCCTGATAGTGAAAGTGGCACGTCTCTAAACCCAAACACATCCAAAACAGAGGATAACGATATCCTCGTCGAAACGATCGATCATCTTATAGATTCAAATAATAATTTCTTAAAATCTATGAAAAGGAGAATAAGTAAAACACTGAAACCTGTCACACCAACAAGTATCGTCACTAATTCGACTACAGCAACAACAACTCCAACACCTGTAGGCGAAGGGGTGCAACCGAAATCTTCTCCTGTAACTAAAACTACATAAAAAAAACAAGAACAACAAAGAGAGATCAGAAGTCTCATCGCATTAGAAAATCTTGGATACAATAAACAGAATGAAAAATGAAAGTTCACTAGTCACTTTGAAAAACGCAACGGAGTTAAAAAGATGGTGGTCCTTGTTATTGATTTCATAAAAGCAATAATGAGTTACTTGATTTTTCTAGCTTGTGTGTACTTGTCCGGTGATCAATCACTTTTTGACTGCAGATTCTGTATAATTCAGAGTGGATTTTTGAGACGGGGCAGTAAGGTTTTGCCTTAACTTTTTGAATTATTGTGATACCTGCTCCTATTAACCCGTCTCAAAAATTCACTCTAAGTATCTAGTAAGTAGGTACATACCAAATGTATAATGTTTATTTTCTGATTAAACATGCTGTATTGATTCTAGAAATGGTTTGTGTTATTTCTGTGATTCAACCTCATTTGCCTGTCGTGCAAGTGAAATCGCCGCGCAGTGACAAAGCCGCCTAAAACTTGAAGCGAACGACGTTATCATAGAGTTTCATATAAATCAGTCGTACCTTTATTGTACGAGTATTTATTAAGACCCTGCTAGTCTCCTGGCCGCAGACGTAGACTCTTGAGCCTGGAGTCCTGCGTTCCATTACAAGGTCGGGCAGTGCAGTGTCATTTGTTTTTTTTTCCATTAGGAAATTCTCAATAGCAGTCTGAAGTTTAAATTTGGTGATACGCCAGTGTCTCGTTCATTAGTATATCGTATCGCCAAACCGTTGGTCCTGGTCTCTCAGTGGTCGGGTCGGATAACCGCACCTACCATCGGATTATGCGAGTGATGAAAGAGTGCTTGAGCACACACTTTTGATTATTTGTGATTTGAAAATACTGGGTGGAATCCCGACACCGAATCTACAAAATTGCAATACCTACGCGGTCAAAATGTACTGAACAGCTTCAGGTTCAGAATGATGTTCTGAATACGTGGTGACCGTTTCAGCGCCAGTGTCCCTTCCACCTTGAATAACTTACATTTATACAGTAAGTTACACAAAACGCATATCGACACGCCTGTTTTTACGGAAGGCTTAGGTAAACTTTAGAAGTTTTTAGTGCATCTACATTTCGCCAGTTTTGTGTAAGTCTCACAAGTTTTATAGGGGCTACTACTAAGGGTCCTTTTCCACCAAGCGCCCCTCCTCGCGCACTTTTTTGATGTCACTGAATAGATAGCTGTATCTGTTTTGCCTTGAAGTATAAAATTGGGCGATCGCGCATCGTCGAGCGCGCGCGCCGCAGTCTGTCGAATTGTATACTTAAAGGCCATACTGAAAAAGTCCTGTATATAAATGTGGCAAATATTTAGAACATTAATAGTTAGAGCGGGATCGCGGCAGCGCTCACTGGATTGCGTAATTGTAACTACGACTAGTAATATCTTCTGCTTCATCATCACAATGCAAGGGTCTACTATACTGTGTGTGCTGGTATTCGCAACGTTATTGTCTGCGGGATGTTTGATAATCTCTGTGGCTATCAGTTTCTTGTCCTTTCAAACCAATCGTCACGGAAGATTTCATGCTGTCAGTGCAGCAAGTGATGTCATTAACGGAGGACGTCTAAGTGCTAAGGAAATAAGGAAGATATTGCGAGAAAACAGAGTACGAGTTCACCAGGTATCGATTCAAATGCGTGTTGGACCTTTTTGGCAAGATATTATATGTCCTGAGAAAACTGTGAAAGTTGGCAATGAATGCTGGAAATTTTACTAAGTAATAAATGATTATTTTGTATTATTGATATGGATTTTTTATTTATATCTCCTTTGCCACTTAAAATGGGACGGCCGGGTCACACTTTTAAGATGGCTGAGGATAGATGGGTGAGAATAATCACAGTGTGTTTTTGAAAACAGGCGTGGTAACCAAGGTAAAAGCAAAACATAAGGAAGACTGGAAAGGTATGGGGAAGGCCTTTGCCCAGCAGTGGGACCAGAGCAGGCTAGCATAAAAAATACATAGATATTCATGTGGGCGGCATATTATTCCTTTGAATGTATCGGGACAGAAGGGCCAGAGCCGTCACGCAGGGGGTGACGGAAGAGAGCCGCTGTTGCCAAGGGAGACCTAAGCTGTCGGCAACGTTGGCGTGACGACTAGGTGCGTTTATTTATAAATCTGCCGGAGAAAACAATGTACTTACATGGAATAGTGGAAACCTGTGTCCAGTAGGATAATGCACGCTGAATTTTTTTTTTAATAATATCTCTCATTATCAATGTAGAATAATATGTACCAACCTTATTTTATTAGAAACATGAAGGGGAACTAGGGAAAGTTTGTTAATGCGACCGACGCGGAATACACACACATGCCGCCAGAAGAGGGTGTTATGAAGCCGAGATCTGCAGTAACAAATGCCCACATGTATCAAACGACGGTTTTCAATACACTTTCGAAGAAATATAATAATAAGGATAGAACGAAAAATATTTTTGTCATGAACTTTTAGGAAATTAAATGATTTGCTTTTTTTCCCGCGCTTTGCTCCCGCCAGGTTGAAGGAGAGGCAAAGATATGAAGCAGCTACACAGCCTAGTACGAAAAATAGAAAATTCAAATTCTTTTTAATTTAGAACACAAATAAATATTAATTTGTTGATAAAAGCAAATTATTTTATGAATAATAATGTTGATTTACGTTATTCTGTTAATAAACACAATTTAAATTTTCATTAAATATGAAGGCCTTGAAAAATATGCACCTATTTGCTGTGAAAAAAAAGTAATCATCACCGACTATAGGGAATTGAATAGTTGTTGTGTTATCTGTGTCAAAATCAGGTAAATAAAACCCTCGTGTGTGGTAAAAATCGAGTGTGAAATACATTGCAAGTTGAACCTAATCGTAGTGCGTTAGGAGCCGAGTTTTCGAGGAAGTCTATTGAAAAAGAATTAGTATTTCGACATTTACAAAAAGTGCTTTTTTATATTCTTTCAATACCAATTTTGAAATAAGTATAAATTATATTTTTGTGTTTTAATTTAATCGTTTTTTTTTTTTAATTTTTACATGTAGATAAAACTTTTTTAAGAACAACAATCGTCTAAAATAATTTTTGTTTAGTCGTGGTGCCTATGTCTATTTACGTAGGAAGTAGTAAGTATGATATTATAACATCACCAAAAAACACGTATTATTGAAGGTAATTCAAAAATTACATCAAAACTTGAGCAAAATATGAGACCGACCAGACCCCTATGTGACCCCAAACAAAAAAGAATCATCGAAATTGCTCGACTGACAAAAAAATATTCCGGCGAATCGAAAAACCTCCTTTTTTCTTTGAAGTCGGTTAAAAACGTAGTAAGTATACAACATGAGGTGTTTAACAGAATTCATAAAACGATACTATCACCGTCAACTTATTGTCTAACACCATTTCGGAAAACTTCGCATTCAAGTTCCATTTAACAACAAAAAAAAAACAAATTATAAACAGGAGGAAATACCATTCTTTAAAATGTAATTAATTTTATCGCGGTTTTATCGTGTTTTCATAGTACACTGAAATAACGAACTGCGATCTTGGGATTATCCTCGAAAAATACCAGGTTTTCCTTAAAATAATCGCTACAAGTAATTAATGTAGTACGTATAGGAACCTAATGAGCGTCGGGAGTACCTAGATGGATTTGGAAAGTTTCAAATTTTGTTGCTACGCAGACTTACCACTGCTTGTACTTGTACCTACATCCATAAACTCACAATCAATGAAAATATTCTATTTCACATAGGCCTACATCGGACACTTTTAAAACGTCGAGAAAAGCTGGAGCACGATTCGGGTTGGTCGTTTCATACGGAGAAGAACCGGCAAGAAGCTCCATGGCTACTCTTTTTAAAATTATTTAATTTTAAAATGTTATTATTTTACAAAGTTAGTATTTAAGTATGGGAGGACACCGTAGACCCGACAATAAGTCGTTGCTTACTTCACAAAGCCGTAAAACAAGATAGAAAAGTTAACAAGCCTCTAGGAATCTTCAAGGCCTAGATACCATGTTCACACCTTCATGATAACATCACCCCTGTTATCTCCGCAGGCCATCAAACAGTCACAAATCCAGACTTCGTGGCTACTAATCAGGAATTAATTCCGATTCAAATTCCTGAAATTGTGTCGAGACGTGTCTGTATCTCCAGAGTTTTACTTCACCAAATACTGAAGCCCTCCTGCCCTACCATCAGCCTAGCAACAATACCCACAGTCCACTGCTATCAGCCCGGTACACACGTTACATTTGATTGTTTTAAAACTAGCTGAGCTTTTTTCATAGCTGGCTACTCTGAGAAGAGGCAGCCGAAACAAACTCAGAGGTCACCTGTCTCTTTTAAAGTTCAGAAAAGTATCACAAGTGTACACTGTACACTGAGGAGCTCGTGGCTTAATAATAACAGCCGCAAAGGTTGATTTTCAGGTTAAGCCGCGCTTGTCAAGGTCAGTCCGTGGATGGGTGACCATCCATTACATACCGAGTTTCTTCCGTGCCTCGTAAAGCACGCTAAGCCGTCGGTCCCGGCTTTCAATTGTAGTTTTATGGTTGTCAATCACTCTTACCAAGGGGTATCGTATTACGCAGTGCTAACTGGGTTGTGAAGCTCAGATATGCAGTCGCTCCATGTAAAATACTGGTATTCAGCCGCATCCGGATAGGCTGGAAGCCGACCCCAACATAATGGAGAAAAGGCTAGGCAGATGATGATCACCAGTGTACACTGTACAGTATACTTGTACAACTCAACTGTTTATTTACCTGCTTTTGATTACGTGAACCATGAAACACTTTTAGCCAAGCTTGATGCTTACGGTATACGAGGGAATGCTCTGCGTCTAATAAAATCGTATCTAAGTGGACGTCTTCAATACACAGAAATCTCTAAAATATGCATCAAATCAAAACGTGAGGTTAAATATTTGTCTAGTCCTAGGGAAATTAAATTTGGCGTTCCGCAGGGCAGCGTTTTAGGGCCATTACTATTCTTGCTGTATATCAATGATCTACCCCGACACATCCCATACCCTTGTGTGTTATTTGCCGATGACAGTACGATCCTAATAGACTGCCTCAACAAAGTGCTTTATGAAGATGAAATAAATAATTCTTTAAAATTAATAATAAACTGGCTTAACGATAATAATCTTATCATAAACCTCAATAAAACAAATATAATGCATTTCTATCAAAAAAATCTTCCTTTAAACCTAAAAATTAATTATAAAGGACAGATTATTGAAAGTGTTAACGTGGCCAAATTCCTGGGTATATTGATTGACAGTCAATTAACTTGGAAACCTCAGGCTGAAGAAGTTTGCAAAAGATTAAGTACGTCTGCATATGCTCTCTACAATCTGTCCAAGAAAGTTAACATTGATACATTAATGGTTGCATATCACGGTTTGGTGGTCTCTGTTCTTAGGTTTGGTGTAGTATTCTGGGGTAATTGTTCCGAAAGGGAGTCTATATTTAAAGCCCAAAAACGGTGCATAAGATCTATTTTCAATCTTAAGGTTACTGATAGTTGCATTCCTTTTTTCAAGAAACACAAAATACTAACTTTTCCTAGTATATATATTCTCGAAGTATCTATATTCGTTAAAACTAACAAGCATCTATTTCCTGCATTAAATGATACGAGGACGCGAACTACTGCCATGAGATCAAAATATCAGAATCTTTTATGTACGGGTAGATATAACACTGCTTTGCTTAAAAAAAACATTATTGGTATGGCACCTATTATATTTAACAAATTGCCAAATTGTATTAAAGATATGCCCTTAGTAAAATTCAAGAAACTCCTGTCGTCATTCCTGACAGAGAAATGTTATTACTCTGTTACCGATTTTATAAATGATAAATTGTAATATTTGCTTTAGTTTATCTCATATATAATGTAAATAATTTTAGATTTAGTTGATCCATGATCTCATTTTGAATTTTAGTACCTAGTTTTTATATTATCTTTAAGTCAAAAACTATATTTTTGTATGCCAACAGGCAGAATGTACTGGGAATATATCTGAAACTAACACCATTATTGTAATACCTGCATTCTGTACAAATAAAGAAATTATTATTATTATTATTATTTTTATTTTTGCATATTTTTCTCGGCTAACCGGGAAGTGCTGATAGCACGGGCCTAAGCCAAGTGGTTATCAGCTGGGTTGAGAGTTGTAGCAGTAGAAATAGATAAAAAACGGTTTTGTGCTGTAGGTTGAACGAAAGATGAGGTGATGTTTGAGTGAAAATGTTGTTGGTGCGGGTTGTCAAATTCACATTGTAGGAACTTCCTCATCAGTCTGCACGTGTTTAATATCACTGCTTTCTGCAGCAGATGGTAGGTGGTAGGCGGCAGGTTCAGGGAAGTAAGGGACTGGTGAAGTTGTTTAGGAATAACTCCTGTTGTGGACAAAACTATAGGAATTATTGTCACTTTTTGTAGATGCCAAAGTCGGGTTATTTCATCTTTTAACTCGGTATACTTAGATAATTTTTCTGCTATCGTACTTTGTAAATTGTGTGTGTTTGGTATAGCTATGTCGATGAGATATCCAGTTTTGTTTGTTTTGTTTATTAATGTGATGTCTGGTCTATTGAAATGGATTGTTCGGTCGGTAAAAATACCTCTGTCAAAATATAATTTAGTTGAAGTGTTTTCTAGCACAGTTTCGGGATTGTATTTGTAGTAAGGCACTATGGAGTCTATTAGCTTGTATTGATCTGCTAGTTTCTGATGTATGACTTTGGCAACTTGGTCGTGTCTATGCTTGTAGTCTGTCTGGGCTATTGATTTACACGCTCCTGTAATATGTTGGATGGTTTCTGGTGAACTATTGCATTTTCTACAAGTGTCATTGCTCAAGTTTTTTATAATATATTTCCTATAGTTTTTAGTCTCGATAACTTGGTCTTGTATTGCTATCATGAAACCTTCAGTCTCTGGGAAGAGTTCACCTCGTTTAAGCCATGCGTTCGACGCATCTTTGTCGACATTAATTTGGCTTAAGTCTTGATGATGTCTTCCGTGCAAAGACTTCTGGCTCCATTCAAGTAGTTTGGTTTTGTTGTCGGTTACTTTTTCGTTTTTCTGTTCGGATTTGTCTTTTAAATTTAGCGGGGTAAAGTGGTGGTCGTTTTTTGCTATCTGTTCATGAAGTGTAGAAGATTCTGCCTTGGTAAAGAAGTATTGTCTAAGGGTTGTTATCTGTTTATTGTGTAAATTTTGAATGTCGATAAGCCCCCTGCCTCCTTCTTTTCTTGGCAGTGTTAGCCTTTGCACACAAGATCTAGGATGATGCTTTCGGAATTTGGTCATGGTGGTATTTATTTTGCGTTGTAGGTTTTTTAGGTCTGTTTTGGTCCAGTTGATAATGCCGAAAGAATAGGTAAGTACGGGTATAGCAAAAGTGTTGAGTGCTTTTATTGTGTTTCTTGAATAGAGTTGTGTTTTCAGAATAGTATTTAATCTGTGTTGAAATTGTTGTTTTAATTTTTGTTTTGTTTCTTTATGGTTTATCTGTCGTGATTGGTTGTATCCTAAGTATTTATATGTATCGTGTTCATCTAATGGATCTATGTGTTCTCCTGTTTCTAATGTGTACTGGTGTTGATAGTATTGTCCTGCTCTAACTGAATTTATTTTGCACTTGTCTATACCAAATTCCATTTTAACATCATTAGTGAATTGTTCTGTAAGGTTCGCTAGTGCACTTAATTGAATCTCATTCTTTGCATACAATTTAATATCGTCCATGTAGAGTAGATGGTTTAAAGTGTTATTTTGTACCTCACGCTGTCCGTCGCGGGCTGTATCTTCTAAGGGGAATCCTGCGCAAGTTGAATTTAAAATGTTTGATAGAGGGTTTAGGGCGAGGCAGAACCACAACGGGCTCAGTGCATCTCCCTGAAAGATACCTCGTAGTATTTTGATTGGGCGGGTATCCGCTGCACCGGTTGAGGTATTGAATCTAAGGACAGTAGACCAGGTTGTCATCGTAGTTTTTAGGAATGTGATAATAGTTGGGTGTATTTTGTAAATTTCTAAAATTTGGACTAGCCATGAATGGGGAACAGAGTCGTATGCTTTTTTGTAATCAATATACATACTGAAGAGATCAGTTTTGGACTTTTGGGCCTTTTTAAGAATTACAGAATCTATGATTAGTTGTTCCTTACAGCCTTGACTAAACTTTCGACAGCCTTTCTGCTGTTCGGCTAAGATGTTATTAGTATTAGTGTGTTGATATATTAGTGAGGATATACAGGATGTGATAATTTTGTACAAGGTCTGCAGGCATGTGATCGGTCTATATTTTGCTGGGTTTGAGAGGTCGTTGCGGTCTTTTGGTATCATATATGTTGTACCTGATGTTAAGTAGGACGGAATTGTTTTGGGATCCTGGATAAAATTATTTATGTAATTGTAAAGAAAGCCATGAACAGCTGTGAACTTTTTGTACCAGTAACTATGAATTTGGTCTGATCCGGGTGCCTTCCAGTTATGTAACCGAGCTAGCACTTCATGAAATATTTGTGGCGATATGTGTTCAAATGTCATTGGCTGAATGTTTGTGCTGTTATTAGATAGTTCAGCTTGTATCCAATCTGCTTGGGTGTTATGCTCGATAGGGTGTTCCCATATTCCTGCCCAAAAATTTTGTAAGGTCTCTAGGTCCAGATTGTTATGACGTCACTAGGGTTGTCATCACTAGGGTTGTTATTCTGAACATTGGTGGAAACCTGTCTGATGTTGCGGTAAAAAAGTTTTTCGTTAAGGATGAATTGGGTATTTTGTTGTTTTCTTTGGGTGCACGCTTTATACCTTTGTAGCCGGCCTGTTACAACTGCAAGTTTTTGTTTTAGCGTGTCTAATGTGTGCTCGGGTTGTGTGTTTGGTTCTTCGTGTACTGTGTGGATTTTATATTGTTTGTTAATACGATTTACATGTTTTATTATTTTTCTGCTTCTATTGCCGTTAATAAATTGTGTCATCCTGCCTATCTTTGATCGCAAGTCTTTTAGTTTTCGCTCTAAACGTCTTTGCCAATGGGGCGTGTATATATTTTTTTTATTTGTGTTTGTGTTAATTTCCCTTGGTTGGAGTGTTAACTTTGCTCCGTTAACTTTAGCAGCGGTCCATGCTGCACTGTATATGGCAGTCTGTAACGTATGAAAGTCAGTGTCTTTATTTACGTTTTCAGGGAGTGTTATTTTGTTGATATAGTCTACTATTCTGGCCAAATTCCTCGACGGTTTTTGTTTGGGGATGTACATTCTGTTTGTAGGATCAGTTACTATGTAAAATTGGAGTGTCTGTTGGAAAGTTTCGTCTATTAATAGGTCTCTATCATCTAGGCTTGTTTGAGAGTTATGTAGTCCATCTGTTGCTATATCTACTTGATCGTTATTTAATATTTGTACTATTGGATCTTCTGTAGGATATAATTCTATGTTATTTGCGTTTAATTGGGTTTCAGTGGTGTTGTCATTAACTGTGATTGCTAAATTATTATAGTTGCTGTTGTCTAGTTGTAATTCGTTCGATATTTCTAATTTTAGTGATTTTAACCTTTCAGTGGTAATGTATTTGTTGTTTACTATTGCTCTCCTTTGATCAGCTATTCGTTGCTCACTTAAATGAGCAAGTGAGGGAAATTTTCTAATGAAATCTTCGTGCATAAGTTTTCGATATACGGTTTGGTTAGTCTCCAAAGTTGTAACTCGATAATATGACCGCATGATAGCTTCATTTTGTTCATTGGTCCATCTCATTCGAGTTTGTGTTTTAGTTTGTGCCCTAGGTGTTTCCAGTATTGTAGACTGTGTTTGTGTAGTTGTGGCTGTTGATTGAATGTGATTAATGGGGGATTGAGTTTGAGTACTTAGTTGTAATTGATTTAACTCCTCTCTGACTTCGGCTTCTATTTCATCTATTGTTTTTTGTGTTAGCAGTTTGTTATTAATAATAGCTCGGCGTTGGTCTCCTACTCTTTGTCTGCTGACTTGCATGTTAGGATATTTCTCTATGAACTTAAGGTGGAGCGGCTCGAGGTAAGTTTTTCTATCTGTATCTAATGAGGTAAGTTGAAGATAAGTACGCAGTATGAACTTATTCATTTCTGGCGTCCATCGTCTGCGTGTTCTAGGAGCGCTTGTAGCGGGTGCAAGCTCAGAGTCAAGGTTGACTTCTTGCACAACACTGTCAAGCGTTGTGGTGGTCGACAAGCTTGTTGTTCTTCTTGTCATGTACGATGGGGGAGTTGAAGGGATGGATGAGAATAAAGAAGTTGTATCATCGCCCGTAGAATCGGCTGTAGCTTCTACGTTGTGAGCCCGCCTGCTCAGCTCACTACGACCAGCTGTAACTATTTTATCGGTGGGAGCCCGCTTGCTCAACTCCTCACCGCCGATGGTTCGCATGCTGTGGCATCCAGCATCGGCTCCAGATGCGCCCCGGCGCTCCCCGGGAAGCGACCGTAAATTATATACTCTTTTACTCATTTATTCATCTCCATAAAGGGTTACCCTGCCTTGTTAGCCGCGTAAGTTTTTTGTACAGTTGTACAGTACGCGTGTCCGCCCCCCACGTAGCTAGGTGTTCAGCTTGGACGTAAGGTTGGATTTAAGGGGGCTTATTATTATTATTATTATTACCTGGGGCTTAGTGGCTTGGAGGAAATCCGTCATACTTAACAACTGTCGATATTGTTATTTAAAATATTTATTTAAACAGTATACCGGGTAGAATCACCCCATTGACGGATGCAGGTGACTACATTGCCAATCTTTATAAACAAACTACTCGGTCCCCAAAAACGGTTACCATGAATTCAGGACGTGAATCTAGACCCCAGCGCAGAAATAATGTGCCCATTATTAAAAAAAAATAGTTAAACCCTGTAGACCTCATTTTATTTTACATTTTAATAAAGCTTACAGGCTAGTTACAAAGTGTGAATCATTCAGTTACGTTTTTTTTTATCTTAAGAATATTAATTTCATTTTTTTTTATATTAAGACACTTTTTTTCTTTAACAAAAATAAACATAAAAATTTCAATAAGTCAAAAGTTGTCATTCAATTCAAATACATAATTACAAAACATACTTATGTGTTTAAAGGCATATACAATGCCAATCTTGCTTTTGCAATAAATAATTTCCAAACATGTAAACAAATAGATTATTTAGAAAATAATTCTAAACAGAAAGTTCAGTTTACGCTACAACTTCAAACAATTTTAAGGCTTTTGGAGTCATTTTGAAATCAAAATGAACACACTAGTCATTAATGCGCCAAAGGAACCATGACGCACAATAATTTAAATCAATAAAATATTTAGCTTTGGTTTGGAAATTAGGAGGCCTATCCAAGATACCCACCAAACTCGATACAAGTGTTAAGCTCTGCCCAAACTGAAGCGGATCCCGCGAAGGACACAATTTAGAAATTTTACAAGGAAACAAAACTAACTTGTATGGTGTTCTAACTAGTTCGAATAGTGGTACAGCTGTCTAGTCAAATAATTAAATAAAAACGACGCCCACATTCCCACTTAGCATTGCTCGTGGGATTCGTCTCAGTTTGACTAGAGCTTAAGTCCATTATTTTATTAGTTGGTTAACAGAACTCATAGTTACATCAAAAATACAATAATTTCTAATGATCAACAAATATTGTATTTAATTTTGTGACATTTCTTATAATAGCTATATACAGTACCTATAAATACTTTTATACAAATTGGTCTAATACTTACAAACTATAATAGTTTTACCGTCTGGAAAAATAATAGTTTAACAAATTGGCACACTACTCCAATTTGCGATTTCATACAACTGTCAAAGAATGACAGCTGTGATTTGAATATACGGGCAATTGAAGTTGGTAGGTAGTCAATTTGATAAACAATTAATTTCCCTGGCTTCCTATATACTATTTTCAATAAACATTGAAACAAAAAGGAATGTAACCTAATAACAATGAATATTACTAGTACATATTGTCAAAGTTAAAGAATAAATAGTTGTGAAAAAACCTCAAAGTACTGTCAGTTACAAAAGTCGATTCAAAATTGTAATATAAATTGAGAGGTTTCTCCTGTTCCCATTTTAGTTAACCATTTAGCTTAAGTTCAATACTAAAGATTTAGAGAACTTAAGTTTGAATCAACTTTTGTTGCTGACTGTATGAAATAGCAATGAAAACAAAATAAACAGAAAAAATACATCTTTTTTGAAGTTTTTTTTATTTAAATCTTTTAATTCATGTCATCATAAAAATTATCACATGTCACCAGAGATCGGAATAGGTACAATTTATTTGCTTTGACAATATATATTAATCCCGATAATTTAAGTTTTTTTTTTCGGAACTTAAAAAAAAATCGGGGATTTTATAGGTATGTATTACCCACATGTTTCTTACACTTCCTTCAAGTTTAAGCAGGCAAATAAACTCCATCTATTCCGAAATCTGCGATATCACACATACGTGAATTGTCATGCGTGTGATATTCGATACAATTTAAATTTATTTACGATCAACAGCACGTCAATTGTAACAATGGGACTTTAACCTTGTTACTTAGCAATAATCAGCTTCGCGACCCATTCGCCAACCCGCTGTCAGCTCGCGTAGTGGATTATGGCCCAACCTCATTGCAGAAGTGGACCTTTTTGGTGCAGCCGTGAAACACGCCTCATCATTATATTTCTTTCTATATTGTTTTCTTTCGTGCATATTTTAATTTTAAATGTGTTCCATGTCTGCGAAATAAACGTTTTTCCTTATTACTTCCACTCCTGATCGAGAAGAAGCCTCTCTCAGCAGTGGGAAGTTGGGAACGTTTTAGCAATAACGTGTGAACCCTATTAACATAACATCATCACGCCTGGTACACATACATTTTGCCAGATATGTTTAAGTCCTATGTAAAAGTGGGCGAGCCTATTACCATCGACCAGGCACAAATCTAGACTCCATGGCCGCTACTGAGAAATTCCTAATGGAGAAACCCAATAACACATTCCCCGACCCGGGAATCGAATCCAGGACCTGATGCTAAACACTCGCGCTTGTGACCACTACACCAACGAAGTAATGTCCATATTACATGGCACTTGAACATAACACGCGAAGTGTGGGTGTATTATTAAGTTTACTCTGCTTAAGAGCGTTTACGTCTATCGCGCGAAGTCAAGTTTAGGTAATTCAATGCATTTTTTACACACACAGAAGCGCGCGTGCCTGTGTGTATAGCGCTGGCGCGCTCTCGCGCGCTATAGTCAAACTAACCCACTATGATCCGTTCGAGTGCAATTGTTGTAGTAAAATTTAATTTGAATTTGAATTTGAACGTACACGGATTACTAAAGTACGAGTGCATAAAATAAGTATTCAATAATATATTGCAAGTATAGCTATAATTATGATTAATATTAAAGTCGTTTTTTAGTTATTCAAACATGAATTTGTTGATCTAAACTTTAGAAAGAAACCGAACTTCGTTAATTATTATTGATTTGTGACTGATTAATAAATATTTCTTATTCTATTCAAATAAATCACTTTATACGGATTTACTTACGTTTATTTTTTATTATATTTTAACCTGACGCGATGTTCCTCTTAGTGACACCTCTTATGAGGGAAATATAATAGGTTGGCGTTAACTTTAAAAACAATTTATGTTCTTATTTACAAAAAAATAAGTAAAAGTTTTAATAAATAAAATTCGTATGTAAAAAAATTGGGTAGATATTGGTTGTCACTAAAAATATTGTCAGTCATCAAAAATAATAATAAAAAAATTTAATCATCAAAGTACCAAGATTTTTTAATCACACTATAAACGTCCGCTATCCTTCCAAGTACGACTAAGGTCAACTCGGGTCAGGCAGAGCGCCGAGCGACATGTCCTCTCTCTAGAAAGCCTCGCGGCGGTCTGATTTGAAATTGCTCGCGCGCAGTGATTTATAGTAGTTTTCAAATATTTATAGAAAAATAATCACTGTAAATTATTTGAAATTTTAAATTGGATGTTTTAAAGCATATGTTCTTCTATTATATTATGCTATTATTATATTAAATCAAGTAAGATATATCGGTGAAAAAATCATTTTAATTCCTTAATATTTTACATTGTTTGAACTTTAATTTCTTATATAAAGAAACCTAAATCAAAAAATTTTCTTCTCCAACTATATTCCTTAGGATCTTAGCAATAGGTAAAAAAAAAAAACTAATTAGGTTTGCCAGTGGTTTCCTATAAGTAGAGCGTCGAAACTGACGCTAAAAGGGAAATTAAGAAAACCTCTGTTGAGTTATCTTGATACAATTTACCAATACTCTATTAATTGAAATATTTTTCTCCCCAACTATTGAGACAACGAAATTTCCTAAAGTTATTAGTAATTATCATTTTTGTAAAATAAAGGGTTGATGGTATTAAAGGGTTTGAAAAGTACTGTTTTGGAGTCAAACAGCGCATGGACGGCGTAAACGCTCTTAACCCTTTGGGGATTAAAGGCGTGAAGTATGCATTGACGTGCGATTGGCCGTACTTTGGTATTAAATAAAAATAATTGGCTATTTTGAGGATAATCGAGGTAGCGATTGCGATAACACTAACAATTATTATAACTAGGAGGGCTATTAGCATTAAGGAAAAGTTTCCAATTCCGGCATGTGACGCTAACGTAACTTTTTCAAACCATAAGGTGCTTATATAAAGGCTAGTTTTGCGGAGGAGATAAAATAACTATTTTACTGTAATTGTGTTTTTTTATTTGCGAGCGAATACATAAAGTATGAAACTATTTTACCCGGTACCAATCCGTTCTGACTTGTCTGAACTGGCAATCTGTATCTTATGCAAGCACCCTTATACAAGGTGTTGCTTTGCATCCTCGTCAAATTCAAGTAGGTAACTATGCTAATGATTCTCTACCCGAATCAATAATAAAATGGGTACGTAATTTTTTATAATTTTTTTTCTTAATATCGGACATCGATAAGTGTACACCACCCGTATTAAAACGCGGCCCGTCTAATACTAGCCCTATAACCGCACTTTCACACACACAAACAAACGCAGACGTTTATTCGATAAACGGGTGATTCTCCTCTTTTGAAAAGGGCATCATTTATTATTATTGACCAAGTACCGTAATTTGTATTAATTATTTACGTCTTCTTTGAAAACCTCCCGAATTTTGACCAGGTTGCAAAACTACACCTTGTATTATAAACTATATGATTTTAAAATATGATTTTGACATACCTTTTTACCCGACTACGACAAAGCCAAAAGGAAAGGTTATGATTATTGCAGTGTGTATGTATGTTAGCAACACACGATTTGTGTACACGTATCGTAATCACGTGTGACTTCAGTTATACGAAAAAATTACATTAATTTTTAATTACCGTTTGTCGTAGTTGAGTTTTTTTTTCTGAAAATTGCTCAGTTGATGAATACAGGTTATAATCAGAGCTTATACATATAAACTTGCTATTATACATATAAACATCCATGACTCGGAAACAAATGTCCATGCTCATCACACAAACACTTGCTCCTACCGGGATTCGAACCCGGAACCCTATGAACGTAAGGCAGCCTCACTACCGCTGCGCCATTCGGGTCGTCAACATATAGACACTGGTATTTGCCTATGAGCTCTTAACCGTCTAGAATTTAGACGTTTATTGATAGACGCGGCTTAAAATGAAGCAATGATGGGAGTGTTTAACTTTTTTTTTACGTTTAACATAACGTAGCATAAATCTCAGAAAAGTGTCGCTTTAGAAAATTTTGTCTCTCATACAATACTTGTTTGTATTAATGCCAGCTATTGATTAATGTTGGTTTTACGCGGGACTGCTATATTGAAAATAAAATGGCGGAAGTTAAACAGGCCAAGTTTCATACAAGAATATTCCAACCCCTTTGAGAGTTTGTCAGTAGTTAATTACAACTTTTATTAAATCAGAAAATGGCTCGAAAAGTATCTTGACTTTAAACAGCGTTCACTAATGAAGTCTTTATCTTGCGGTTTGAATTAGCTAGGGTAATTTTTTAACAATCAAGATGACTGTATGAGCGAAGAGGCGAATATCTGTTGCATGATCTGAGGCAGCGACGCGACGTCCATACAAACGTGCGCGTGACCCGCTGGCAGGCGCCGCAGGAGTCTGCAACAAGAATACGGGTTCATATCATAGCATTCATATCTAAATGTGCGATTCCGACGAACAAACTGAAGAACTTTCTAATTATTGTGAAAATAGTTTTACCGGGCAATAACAGTTTTGACTGATATTTGCAGTCAAAAGTGGTTTTGACTGATAAACAAAACAGGTTTGTCTATGACATAAAGACTTGTATTGTATAACGGGCTTGTGTCCGCAACTCCACGTCTGAAGTTGCGTACGACGTAGAGACAAACAAAACGAAACGAACGAATCGTTCTTTTTCGTTCTGGATCGAAAATCAATGACGTTTCAAAACTACCTACACTCACGGCAAGCAGTGATCTGATAAACTAAACCCAGAAGTTGAAGCCTTAATTAGAAGAAAAAACTTATTAGGGGTCCATTCATAAACGATGATTTAAGTAAAAATCATGATTAGATTAGAATCATTTTATAAAGAAAAGAAAAAAAGAAAAAGTATTTATTAGTCTCGCACTGGACAAAACAAAATGGTAACTTAACGATAAAACAAGATTTATAAAAAGTAAACTTAAGAACAAATTAAAATAAGACTAACTAAACTGGTCCTGTACGAGGCCAAAATGCCCTTATCTCCGCATGGTGCTGTTTGATTTTAGACGTTTAAGAATAAACTTGACTCTGAACTTGAATCCGCTTTTTTAAATAGAGAAATGATACTGTAATAATTGAATCTGGTCTTTCAAATGTTTGCATGCCGAATGGTAAAATATGGCTGAGCTTTGATAACAACTGTTGTGTGTTACCCATATTTGCAAAATAAAATTCTATTCTATTCTATTTTATTCCTTATTCATATGCTTGGCATTTGAATGGACATGCAAAAATAACTATTCATTCAAATAAACTGGGTATTTTCACGTAATGACGCGCGCTCCATCCTACCCTACACTTAAAATTCAGGTAAATATACATCCGAATTTTTAATCACTAGTTATAAAGCACTTACGAGGTAAAACTAATGTCGATACGAGAGAACGAATATAAGATGGGTACTTACGAGTTAGCTTCGTCACCCAAGCTGCCAATAAAAATGACGTGCGCCTGAACCCGATGGTCCGATGTCAGTATCGTGCCTAGTTCTTCGGGCTGGATGCCGTATCTGCAGATAAAATACAATGCATTAGGCGCGGCAGACGAAAATGGGGAGACGAGCGAGGCGAAAAGGAGATAAGTTAGCAATTCTGTCACCAATTCAATTTATTATTCAAATTATTCTTTGCGTGAAATCATTGTAAGTATATCCGTAATGTAATCTCTTAAGTTACTGGCATTAAAAGGCATTTTTATTTTATTTTTTATACGTAATATGTTCATGTTTTTAATGACATTTCAGCGCAAAAATATGCGGATGTAACTAAGGAAACGAAATCTTCAGAAAATACTTTTTTAATGTCTAGTTTCTTAAGTTAAATTTTGAGTAACCGAGATACTATCTAAGATTAACTGTTAATTGTGTATCTACACAGATACTGACCGTCTGAGGTTAGCATCGGACAGTATGAGCACGATAGCCTCGTCAGCGTCCTCGTTGGCGATGCTGGAGATGGCGTGCGCGGCCGCAGGGAGAGTGTTGTCGCCCGACCAGCAGAACTGCGCGTGCGCGTGCATCGTGCGGATGATCTGATGCAAAAGATTGGGGAATACCATTATTAAATGATCATTCATTCATCATTTTCTTCGGAAACAAGAAACATTAGCGTACTAGCGTACCTAAACAAACATAGACCCCTTATTATTAACGCGGACTAAAGTTACAACTAGTATGTTGTCACATCACATGCGACCGCGGGAATTTGGGGGTTCAATCGATCCAGAACGAATGGAGGCTTCTGAAAAATTCCAGTGAAGTATTTTTTACACCGACTAATCGACAATAAAGACAAGGCTACCTATTCGACTGACCAAAACATAGGTGCGTATCCGTGAGATAAGAAGTACCTACCGAGTAATAGGGAGGTATGGAAGAAGACGTCATGCTGCGCCGATGCCAAATAAATTTAAATAAGAAGAAGAATGATGACGATGATGACTTCATCATCGTTCGTGTCCTACTACATTTTTTTTTTAATCTTTTTATTCTCTAAATAATCTTGTTTCCATCTTTTCAGTCGAGTTTTTAAATTGACTTTTTGATAGAGATCTTCAGTCATTAACACTTTCGGTGCTAAGCACCCAGCATATGGGTTCAACAATAATCCGTTCGTGTGCGCACAACCCGCCTCCCGAGTTGTTGCTATACGTAGCTATAGATGGCGCGCATACGAGTAAAAATGGGTTAGTTAAACTTAGCAGCGAAAGTGTTAAATGTTACCTGCAGCCTCTCCTTCTCATTCTCGGGCGGCCTGTCGAGGCGCACGAGCTCGAGCGCGTGCTCCTCGCCCGAGTGGCCGAGCATGTCGTACCGGATGCGCGCCTCGTAGCCCGCCAGAGCCTCCGTCAGCAGCACCACGGCCTCCATCGAGCGCTCCAGGCGACCGTCGTACGAGTTGAACCTGCGAATATAACATGTTATTAATAAGGGGTTAATAAATTGGCAGTGACATCTGTGCTACCACCGACGATGTTGTGAAAGTAACGTAGTTTTGCGTCGGCGATTTTTTTTTAATATTTAATGGCCTCCTCTTGACCTCAATCTTGTCCTCGACGATGGCACGTGCTAACCCAAAAGAAGCCTATTAACTCGCGGCATAAACAGATTGCGGTCATATGATCTCGGGAACATCGGCGCAGGCAGGAAATTCCACTTCTTGGCAGAAATTAATGTTGTGCTAGCTCCATTAATAAGAAGATTAAGCAAATTGCGAACATAAATGTATGGAGCGCATGCTTACGTTTATTTAATTTTCCAGTTGATCCCACAAAAAAATTGAGGAACATGTAATGAGCAAAGCTTTGAGTATGAATGCTATAAAGAGTAGAGGAAAACCAAAGAAACTGAAAGTAGGAAAGAAACTGGTAAATGAACATGATATGGCTAGAAAGGGGGGACTGATATGGAATGACGGCTAATATGGAAGAAGTCATGCGCCGACCCTAAATAAATTGAAGGGCAGGAGATTGATATTTTCTTTTGTTAGCCTACACTGTCTCAATGGCAAAGGCGTCCCCCAATTCCTTCCAGAAGCTCTCTTCCCGCGCCTGCTCGAATCTGATTGATATTTAATGCTAACAAATGTAGCTTCCTCGTGCAGCATACCTGTACATGCTGCCCGACACGTCGAGCACGAGGCGCAGGCGCTTGGGCTTGTCGGGCGGCGCGCCCGGCGGCGGCTCCTGCTGCGTGCGGCGCCGGTAGATGGAGCGCTCGCCCGCTAGACCTGGGCCGAGGGGACTTTCTTATAATGCCTGTAATAGTACCCTTAACGAAGACGAAAAGCACTTGTTTTCCCTGTCATTGCAATATTTTTTTTGTTCTAGACCTTACCTGGGAACCTTCTAGTTACGGAGACATTGGGGGTCAAAGTTCCAACTTTTTGACAAGTTATTTCTTGAATAAAAGTTTTTAATGTTAAAACTTTACTTTGAATACCTCCATGACCCGTTTATGCATCCAGCAGCAAAATGTTTTCAGTGCGTTACATTGTGTTTTACGGTAAAACGTGATTTATCACCCCAAAAAACCGTCGTTTCCCAGGAATAATTTTTGCGCAGGGTTACTTAGTTTGATGTACAGAATGCTTGGTTGACGGCTTGGCTTCGTGAAGAGTCCGTTTACACCCTGTATACATCTGTACATGTCGATGACTCATATTTTGTCCGTCCAGTACGTAGCGATCTGCCCCCGTATTCACAACGCTTCGATTCGATTTCGGAAAGTCGTATGTCTATCTCGCTCGTTTTCGTAATGTCAAAAAAAGATAGACATATGACTTTCCGATCGAATCGAAGCGTTGTGAATACGGGTGCTGGTCAGCTTTGTCATTTGTCTCATACAAATCCTGGTGGGTGAATTAGTTTTGCACGACTGACAAAAGAGGAGCTTCACACTCGTATTGTGTAAATCGGTAAAAGTGTAAGAATGCAATGCACAGCTATGGTCGAAATTCGACCTGGACTATACCTCATTATACCGAATTTGGCTATGGCGGTTATTTGCAGCGGAGAAACTATAGTGCACAAGTGTGCGCGTAAGAGAGAATATGGAAGAAGCCATGCTGCGCTTACCCAAATAATTTGGGATAAGACACAGATATAATAAATACAGGAGATATGGCAAGGAGGCGTGGCGCTTGCGAACGCATCTAGCCGCAAAGAGACTTGTTGCCAGTTTCGGCCATTAGTCGAATGTCAACTTGCGACGTCTTCACTGCTTGTGATTTTTTACAAAATGCCGCGTTGTACAGAGGTTGTTTGCAAAAATAACACCTCTATTGTGAATTATACGAAAGATGGCATCTCATTTCACACGTAAATACTAAAATATGATTGTTTTTCTTATTAAAATCATTAAAACATTACTTCGTGATACTAGAAACACGATAAAGTACCAAAAGCAATTATTTTCATTAGGAACAACAACCATTGTTTGCTTAATACAAATCGATCAATGAATCGGCTGGTCTAATAGTGCAATGGATAAGTGTTTTACTGATACTCTCACTCACACGATAGTTTCGTGAAGCGGGTGTGTTTTAGGTAGATAATTAGAGAGGTGATGTCACTTTTGTGGTTGTCGATATTTTATACGATCCCTTAGTACGAATGATTACACAAGGGTAAAAAATTAGACTATTTTTGTTACATGGAACTTTATAGCTGTTGTTTACTAATGTGAGGTACTTATTTTAACATTTTAGCAATCCGAAGTATCCAAAAATAAAAGAAAAGTGGATAAATGCGACAGGAAAAGGTCCAAACTGGTTTCCCACAAAAAATAACACGATATGTTCGTCTCACTTTGAGCCACCTCGAATTCAGGTGCAAAAATAGTACTATATTTTTATATATAAAAAGGGCAGATTAAAGGTAACTGAATTTCATCGATACTATTTTTTCTACGATTACCTCTTCACATCACTAGTTGCGATGTGTGTTTATTCTGAGTCCGTAGCTACAGGTAGAAGCCCCGCCCCATGTATGCCTGTGTTCTATTAGTGAGTTTATTAGTGTTGCTGTAAGTTTCTTTGTGTGCGGGAGAAATATGAGCTCGTGTGCCGTTCTTATAGTTTTTGCTTTTGTGTTAGTGAATTAAGTGGGGAGAACACGGCGACATCTGAACTCGAATACATTTGTTTACAAATCATATCTCCTGTATTTATTATATCTGTGGGATAAGATCAGAATGATGATGATGTGTGTGCGTAAAAACAGGTGCACTCGCTCCTTCCTCACTCTTATAGTCCGATGGGACTGCAAGCGTGGCGAACAATGCTCGTGCCTCCTCTGTATGAGAAGAGGCCTTTGCCCAACAGTGGGACAGTAACAGGCTGACAACAAGCCGACCCCAACATAGTTGCGACAAGGCTAGACCAATCAGGGTTTGTAAGATTTTAATAACATACCTTCAATAATCTTGCCATCGTCCAGTTCCCCACTGGTCTGGTGTCTACTCCAGTGACGCTCTTTCTTCTTCGCCTGCAATTCAGCTAGTACTCCGCGTAAGGCACCGATCTGTTGAATAAAGAATTAATAAACTTCTAGACCGATAAAAATAGCATGTGTCCAAATATTATTTAAAGGTTAAGTACAGGCCATCAAACTGAACAACTTTCTCTATTGTACCAAAATCGTAATCACGGAAAAATAATCAGTCATCCCATACATTTGGGTCGAGTGGGTATTTTCGTGGCATCGGACTCGCTCATCTTGTCCCCTTGAGGCATTTTTCTATGGCTTCCTGTCAGAGATAGCTACATGACTACAAACACCTTGTCATTTGTTGCTGCACGGCCCTATGGAACTGACCATAGAGCTTGGCGGCGAACTCGCTCATTTTGATCTCCTTGAAGCGCTTGTCTATGGCTTCCTGTCAGAGATCGCTACATACATGTCATCAAAAGCATCGTCACCTGTTGCTGCACGGCTCTATGGAACTGACCATAGAGCTTCGCGTCAAACTCGCTCATCTTGATCTCCTTGAGGCGCTCCTCGAAAGCCTTCCGGTTCATCTCCCGCGCAGCCTTCTTTACGTGCTCTGGGACGTCATCCTTTTCAGCTTCTGAAAGCTGAAAATAAAATAAAATGGCGGAAGTTAAGCAGGCTAAAGAATTCAAGCCCGTTTCCGGACTGAACTATAAATGGTGGAAGTCACGAAACAAAAGACACCGTCGCAAAAACGGTTACCACGTACTCCGTACATCATTCTGAACCTAACCTATCTATGTGGGGACATAGACATTTTTCATAGGTAATTTTTTTTAAATAACAGCTGTTCCATACATTTTGACCGTGTAGGTATTGCACTTTTGTAGGAAACAACAGATTTTTTTAAAATTCCTTCCTCTCTTGGTTGTCATGTAAGTTTCCTCATTGAAGTACAATTTATATTATTTTTATCGGGTATTTCTTTTATTTGTTATCCAAAAAAGATTACATAAATAGAATCTGATTTCGATACTTAATATACCCTCACGGATCGGACAGGTTTTTTAACATATTGTATAGGTGCTTTTTATACACCTACAACTAAATAATCAATACAACGATAGTAGATATTGCACTTCAAAATCAATATTTTAGTACAACACAGTGAAATTTTATTTTCATTTAGTAATATTGAAGAAATTCATCATAACAGCGAAATATTTGACAGCAATTTGCAACGTTGCTCACTTTCCCAATGCACCCTTAGTCATGCGTGGCTTCCCTTACCTGATGTACATCATGACCCTTATCCAATCTGTAAGGTCCGCCCTTCCCACCCAGCCCAGCCGTGTCCCGCCCTCCAGTTCCGCCCGCCCAAGTGTTTCCGCCCACGTGGGGCTCGTTCTTCGGATCTTCCTTGCCGTGCTTGGGAGAGGATGTGTCTTTACTGGAAATTGGATGTAGGACTTGATGAGGATCTTCATTAAAATTATTCTAGAAGTTTGTAAATTATTCTAGAAGTTTGTTGACAGATACGGCGGCTCTGGGGCGCGGTATCTTTCAAAAAACTTTCTTCAACTGACGACCGTGCCTACACACGGCGAATCAACCATTATTTTTCACGGCAGTAAAACATGTATGTACGGTCGAACAAGCTAAACAATATACGGCTAAAAATATTCATACCGTTATAAATAAGCTCCAGAATAAAAAATCCTGTGCAAAAAGTATGCCCGTATCGACCTCGCGTAAATGTGTTATTGATGAAGTTTTGTATTTTATTTTATCATGTATGTACACACAAGAGAGAACGTAAGGGAACAACATAACTTAGAATACAAAGACAACTTATTTCAAAAGAAATTTCTACCTGCCTGCGACAGGAAAAAAGAAATGTAGATAGTAGTGTGAGAAGAGAATGACATGTTTCTATGAATGAACTTTCGTGACTTTGTGATGAAATGATCCTTGTCACATCACTCACCCACTATGTCTGTCGATGGTCATCTGTATCTTCTTGAGCGCTTCCTTCGAGCGTCCGTCGAGCACGCCCTCTACGGGCAGGCCGCTGGCGTGCAGCACCTCCAGCAGCGTGTCGGCCAGGTCCTTGCTGTAGCGGTCGAAGTCGAACACGTTGCCGATGGCCGTCGCCAGGTCTTCGTGGGGATATTTCTACAAACATTGTCATTGTTGTGTCTTGTTAGGTTAAGGTTAAGTTAGTTGTGTTTCATCAGTGTTCACACTAGCAAGACATTCACATAAATCATTATATTGATTTCAATAATTATATGAAATTAATTAAATTATTACAATGTCTTAAGAGGGCTAAAAATGCTGAGATGCTGCTGCTGAGATATCGAGTAATAGAGAAGTATGGAAGAAGAAGACGGTAGGCGAGGACGTGATTAAGGCAATCTTAATCCAAACGCCACGCACACGACTTCAGGCGGTACACCTTGCGATGCGATTTACTAATCGGCACATGTGTCTCTTGTTTCCTTCACGCACGGTCGCATCACGTGGCAAGCTCCGAGCAATTTCTTTCATTTGTTTATTCCACAACACGCGTGGCGTGTGAGATCGTGGCCGAGCGGTCACTTGACTGTATAATCATCGTCTGTCTGCCTTTTTCCCAACTATGTTGGGGTCTGCTTCTGGTCTAACCGGTTGTAGCTGAGTACCAGTATTTTACATGGAGCGACTGCCTATCTGAACTCCACAAACCAGTTAGTACTGGGTAATACGGTACCCCTGCCTGTAACGACTGTCAAAGATATACAAATGACAGCCGGGACCAACGGCTTAACGCGCTTTCCGAGGCAGGGAGGAAACTCGGTATGTAATGGGTGGTAACCCATCCACGGACGAACCTAGGTAAGCACGGTTTAACCGAAAGACCGACTCGAGCGGCTGTTATTATTTAGCCACGAGCTCTTCACTAACCTGTAAATGTTTAACAATATTGACGAGCTCCCTGGTAGAGTACGGGTACGTCAGCTGTCCCTGATCCGCCTTATCCCTCAGTATCGCGAACGCTTGCACTAGCTTCTTCATCACGTCTTGCGGTACATCCGGCCCGTAGGACCGGAGGAGTTCCATCTCGGACTCAATGGATGGGTTGTCTACGGCGTGGCAGGAGAATAGGTCACCTGGGTAAAGAAGGAATACAGTTTTTAGTATGCAGGGTGAAATTAAATTAGCTAGAGAAACCCCGCAGATGTGATGGACTCGTTTTCAGCATTTAAATTACCCACTGCTGGGACACAAGCTTCTTTCTGTGTGAGAAGGAGGGGCCGATATCCTCGATACAGGCCTGTGGTGGATTGGTGGATGTCGTGTGACTTCGATTTTTTTTTTTTTAATAAGAAAATTGCTTATAGACAACAAAATATTAGGAAATTTAAAAATAAAACGATATTATCATTAACTTTTGTCGCTGATTGTACAATTATATTAGGTGTGGTAAAATGTCATGAGCTGTAACTTTAAGAGACCTTAAGAGACGATCTTTAAGAGCACCAAATTACAAAACTGTCTTACCCAAAGACGCGAAGAAATCATTCCCCAAGAACGGGAAGCCGGGGCGATTGGCCAGCACAATCATTCTAAAATCATCATGTACTGGTATGAAACTTGAAACATCGCCTCCAGAACTTTCCAGCATATGCTTGGGCACTATTCTTCGACCATCACTGAGGATCATTTCACCATTTTCCACTAAGGTCTTTAATATACAGGTCACATGTGTCGGGGCCTTATCAGCCTCATCTACGACCAAAACATGGCCGTATTTCACTGCTTTTACTAAAGGAGAATCTTCGTAAACCACTATACCATCTTTAACTGTTGGTTGCACAGTTAAAGACTGAACTGTGGTGTCTCTATGCAGTTGTATGTACTCTCTAGGCCGGTTCAGTAACTGTAATAGTCTATCGGCTATCTTGTTCTTCCCCACTCCTTGGTTCCCGACTAATAATAAGTGGTTGCCAAGCAAAAAGTCCTGCAGCAACCATTCAAGCAACCGCATATGTTGAGGGACATCGTAAAACAATATATCTGGGACCTTCGTTAAAGCATCAGTTTTGAAGATCTGCGTACTTGTATTACCAATAGTTAGAACGTTGTTATCTACAGAGTATTTGACTTTAGCTTCCGAAGGTTTGTTTCCGAAAATGCCGAAGCGTCTTGGCGCGTCAATGCCTAACTTTTGAGAAGCGCCATCTAGCGCTCGTCTGGCTAAGTTAGGTAGGAACTTAGCCAAAAATGTTTGTTGGACGGTTTCGTAGGCGGAGTCTGTTGGGTACTTGGACATTCTGCTGGCGATCCTGAGGAGTTGGCGGGTGGATAGAGAGGATGACAGGTTCTTGAGAGTGCTGTCTTCTGATTTTCTTAATTCGTCTGCTAGATTTATTATGGAGAGGAGTGGTTGAGATATTTCACCGAACTGAAAGGAATAAATAATGTTTTTATTAATTTTGATGTTTTTTCTCTTTAGTTATTACGAAGTCAACTTGTCCTTTTTTGTAAGCTTTACGAGCCAAGTTTGCTGTGCATAAATGTTTTTCTTCTTTCTTATCATCCGACAATTGCAAGGCTTACCAGTTATCTGGTAGAAGCAAGAACTGCCTTATGATGTAAGCCATAATATTATTATTATGTATTGGGCATTACTGTCCAGAGTAAGAGAGAGAAATGGAGCTGTACAAGACGAATAGCAGCATTTCTCTTTCCAATACAGCACCTTACATCTTTACATATCTATGTACAAAGTTCACTCACCAAACTGTTAATGATGAATATCTCCTCAGCTTTACTCAAGTTCCTCATCTCATGGAAGATGAAGAGGCTCAGTATCTCAGGAGACAACCACTGTTGCCCGCGACCGAGGACTGGTGGCTCGGCTAATGCTACGATCCTGAAAAAGAGTCTTCCTTGTACATCCTGTCACAGCCAAAAAACGTTCGCCATCTTAAGGGCAACTTTTATCTCCTCATTGCGGGATGAAATCTGCTTGACCAACTAAGTATTATATAAACCTTGAAAAACTACATTTTATTACTTGTTAACAAATTAAGTTATTAAAACGGAGTTTCTTTTGCAGCAGTCTGCTCACCGCCGTAGCATCAAAAGGCATTAACTTGCCCTTATGCCAATTTATTTGGAGTCGGCGCAGCATGTTTTCTTTTTCCATCCTCTACTATTACTCGTCACTCAGTAATAGAGAAGGTTTCACTTCTCTTCTTCTCATCTTCACTTTCACTTTCACTTCTCGTCTTCACTTTCTTGCCATATCATCCTTCACACAGTCCATCCATCGTTTCTTTGGTCTTCCTGTACTCTTATATGTATGAATGATACTCAACTTTTTTCTTACTACATTTTCCTCATTCCTCCGCATCACATGTCCATACCATGATAAACGATTACCACACAACTTTTCAGCCACCGGCGCCACTTTCAGACTTCCTCTTATGTACTCATTCCTTATTTTATCCATTCGCGTTAAACCACACATCATAGCATTCTCATGTCAGCCACATGCAATTGCCTTTATGATTCCTAAATTGATAGGTACAGGAAAGAATTTGAAAACTGACGAAAGCAAAAAATTACACTTTTAGTGCACTCGTAAATTCGTTAATAAAGGTGCAAATACCTGAAAGCTGGATGTATCTTCTTGACTCCATTCTTCTGGAGCCGTTCTTCCGTGACTCCTGACTTCAGCAGTTCGTCGTATCTGTCGTGTCGTAGCAGTCGCGTGCCATCGTGCAGCTGCAACTCTCTGTCGTGGACCAGCCTAAGATCGAAGAAAATATCTCAGAAATAAGAGTAACTTTATCTTTGCAAGAATCGTTTGACTCAATTTTAGCACAAATAATTTTAATCCAGCTCAGTAAGTGTTGTTGTTGAAATTTGATTTAAATTTGGTCTTGAGCCGTTATGTGCTGAAGAAAACACATAGTCACTATTTAGTCGAACGCAATTAGCCAAAAAATACTCAAGAGATGGAACGAAGTTTATAGTGGTCGGATTTTCACGGGACTTTTTTTATTGAGTTCCTAGAGGTGTGTAAAAAAAGTAAAAAAAAAAAAATCACCGCTCGCGACTTTTTTTTTTATTTCCCCTATGATTCGACTAAACGTCTGCGTTCGTTTGTGTTTGTGAAAGCGCGGTTATAGGGCTAGTATTAGACGGGCCGCGTTTTCATATGGGTGGTGTACACTAGCTTACCGATTTCCAATGTTAAGAAAAAAATTACAAAAAAACCTACCCATTTTATTATTGATTCGGGTCGAGAATCATTAGCATAGTTACCCTCCTTGAATTTGACGAGGATGCAAAGCAACAGCCTGTATATAAAAGTGGCGCCTTAAGTGCATACATTATTTTCTAATGAAATTTTGCGTGACCATGAAACGCAACGTTGCCGTTGTAGGCCAAGTGTAAATAGCAAATCAGGGTCTGAATAAACCAACGGTATCATAGTTTATTTATTCTCGCCTCATCAATCCAATCATTTATTATTCTAGTTTAATATTTTAGCACTCCTAACACCATGCATTCTGCGTTTGCCACATATTCCAACTTACCTATGCAAAACAGCGAGCGTACTAGCATGTATCCTGTGCAGCCCATCTAGTACTGCCATATGCCCTTTCAAAGCTGCTTCCACCAGCGCCGAGTTCCTCCACACAGTGTCTCCATTGTCCAGGGTAGTTCGCTGCTGCACCAGGTCTCTGGCTGTCATGTCCTGGTACAGGACTATAGGCTCTATTGTGTAGCCTAGTAAGGATGATAGTTGAGAGACTAGGAGGCTCTTCCCGCAGCCTTTTGGACCTATGGGTTTAATGTGAAAATGTTTATAGCTATGCATTTTATAGGCGGCCTTCATTATATTATTTTATAGAAAATTGTAGGCGTCAAAACATTTCAGTAATCATCTGCCTAGCCTTTTTCCAACTACGTTGGAGTCGGCTCCCAGTCTAACCAGATGCAGCTGAATTCCAGTATTTTACATGGAGCGTATGCCTACCTGATCCCCACAACCCAGTTAGTACTGAGTAATACGATACCCCTTGGTAAGACTTGTTGTCAGACTTTCGGGCCACTGACTACCTGTAACTCTCGTATAACTCGTTTTACTTGATAAGCTACCAAGAAAAATAAGTTGTCGATGTATTGTACTGCAATAGTCGCTACAAGCTAATCGTCGGCGGCGGCGGCGGCGGTGTGACAGGGGCCAAATAATTGGAGGACGGCGAAGTCGTCTTTGACTACGATGTTTAAAATATAACGCAAGATGTCGATTGATTGTCTAAAAATAACAGAAAATCTACATACCAATAATACAAAAGTCCCCAACACTATGACTCAGCAACAATTCGTTCAGCAGTTCACTCTGGTACTCCGTCTTCACCGTACGTCTATCTTCAACTCCCTGCTTTCTACCACCGTAAGGCACGCTAAACTGAGACTTGGCTCCATCGATTTCCATAGTCGCTAAGGCTTGATTTCCCTGGATCTTGACGTCTTGGAGCGATATGTTCCAATTTTTCCCAGTATTTATGCTCAGGTTGTGGAGAACTGCTTCGACGTTTTTCACGTGTTCTCTGGTGAGGAAGGAATGGTAAGGATAGAGAAGGTAGATCAGTTTATGGATTGGGATGTTTGGGTTCCGTTCCTGAAAACCGAAGAAATTATTATCATTCGTTTGGCCACGATTCAAGTTTTTAGTTAGCCTAGGTTAAATATAAAATGAAGGAATAAAAGCGCGCTGTTGTATTCTCTATTTTCGGCAGTAAGCATAACGTTGAGAATATAACAGCTAGGTTGTTATTTAAGCATTTATAACAAGAAGATTCCTACGAATTTGACAATGTCCATGTGTGATTTTAGATTTACTTAGTAACTAAACCTATGCCAACCAATCAAGGATTAAAGAGTAAAAAACACCAACTATTTATCAAATCCATCATCATCTGCTTAGCCTTTTCCCAACTATGTTGGGGTCGACTTCCAGTCTAACCGGATGCAACTGAATACTAGTATTTAGCATGGAGCGACTGCCTATCTGACCTCCACAACCCAGTTAGTACTGGGTAATACGGTACGCCTTGGAAAGACTGGTTGTCAGACTTTCAGGCCACTGACTACCTGTAACGACTGTCAAAGATCTACAAATGATTTATTCCACAACACGCGTGGCGTGTGAGATCGTGGCCGAGCGGTCACTTGACTGTATAATCATCGTCTATCTGCCTTTTTCCCAACTATGTCGGGGTCTGCCTCCGGTCTAACCGGTTGTAACTGAGTACCAGTATTTTACATGGAGCCATTGCCTATCTGACCTCCACAAACCAGTTAGTACTGGGTAATACGGTACCCCTGCCTGTAACGACTGTCAAAGATATACAAATAACAGCCGGGACCAACGGCTTGACGTGCTTTCCGAGGCATGGAGGAAACCCGGTATGTAATGATGGTCACCATTTATCAAATCCATCGTTCACTCGAAATAACATGAGTAAGGATAAACGATAAACGGGTTTGGGTTGCATGTTGCATTACAATTATCGCAAGTTCTGCAGGTGTTTTTGCGTAACATTTCAATATCATGGATTTCCGCAAAGCAACTCTTGTTTCCGTAACTTTTCTTGCCAGGACAAAAAAAAACAATTTAAAATATCAGCAACATCGACAAACTAAACAGTTACAAATCTCACAAGCAACCATACACCATAGAAGGAATAGCCCCCCCGTTTTATTTGACAAGGGAGAAACATTTGACCTTGAGTGTCCCCGTGGCATGCACGCGATTTCATCATCAGGGTAACTTATACCCAAGGTCAAGATGGGGTGTTCATGTTTATAGTTTGGAAGTTTTTGGTCTCACTTGGTTTGTTCCAAATGTGTTGCCTTTTTTGTGGGGCGAAAAAAGGGTTACTTGGAATTGAATTTGTGAATGGCTTTGGGTGGGAATTTCTCATTTTCGTACAATACTTGGTCTCCTATAAAGGTTATGAGCTCCGTTGTAAATTGATTAATATTAAACTATAAAATATAATAATATATTTACTATATTTTACTAATAACCAAAAATTCAAACAGATGTGATATCCTCTCACTGAGCAGAGCTCTGGGTCCCATCAGTGGGACCTAAGACCTAAGCTAATTATTTCAACTACTTCTATATCTATACTAATATTATAAAGAGGTAAAATTTGTTTGTATGTTGGGGGGTAATCTTCGGAAGTACTGATCCGATTCCGAAAATTCATTCAATAGCGGAAAGTCAAAGTCAAGCTACATTATCCCTGAGTGCTACATTATTTATTATTAGGCTACATTTAAAACGTCACCTTCCGTGCATAACGGGAGCGAAGCCGCGAGCAAAAGCTAGTTTTGTATAAAAAAAAAGTCCTCACTTTTATTTTTTTCAGCAAGTGGCGTAGAGTCTTCTAAGATAAATAATCTAGATAATAATCGTATATAGTTTGGGAAGATATACGATAATTATATTATTAGCGTTTATACCAAGAAATTCCGTAGATATACAAACATTCACAGTAGCAGTTAGTTTGCATTTCTAATTTTCCCGACTACAAACTTTACTCATTAACGTATCAGATTAGTAAATATCGTGTCCTGTAGCGATTAATACCGTACCCAAGGTCGTACGTTTGTATTTTAAATAGAAAACTTTTCAAACCTTAGGCACCTGTCCCACTGCTGGCGATTAGCGAGAAGCGAGTAGAGCTAGCAACTAAGAGTTCTCGCCGGCGGCAGTGTGAACAGTCAGCGATCAACTATTAATACAGAGTTGAAGGAACATCGACGCACAAACGGTTACCATGTGCTCAGTACATCATTGCCTTTGGAAAATTATGTGGGGTTCATAATGATGTACTGTATATGTGGTGATTGTTAGCGTGTGTCTCTACCACCTTGTATACCTGTAAACACAGACAGACCATCAAACTGAACAACTTTCTCAAAATAATCAGCTGTTCCATAAAAAACTACAATACCTACTCGACCTCGAGCAGCTGATTATTTGCTACTAGCGACCCGCCCCGGCTTCGCACGGGTGCAATGTAGATACTAATGTTTTCTCTACTATAATTTGCATGTATTATACATATAAACCTTCCTCTTGAATCACTCTCTATTAAAAAAAAACCGCATCAAAATCCGTTGCGTAGTTTTAAAGATCTAAGTATACATAAGGACAGACAGATAGCGGGAAGCGACTTTGTTTTATACTATGTAGTGATTACGATGTTGGTCTCGTTGTTAATTTAGGTGGTCTATACCAAACCCTTAAATAAGACCACACTTTTCTGATACATGATATATGTATCTCTTTTACTCTCATTTACTGACACGGGACCTACAATCTTTTATACGTTTTCTTGAGCAAGAAAATAGTCAATAGCGAGTCGCTTCCTCGTCGGCGCGGCGGCGGCGGTGGGACAGCCTTATACTAGTTTGCAATACAAACAACGATATTATTTAATTGAAACATCAACAAACTTATGAAGTTTTAATTTAACTGTCAGTGAATTGCAAAAATGGTAACACGCGATAATTTTTTATCATTTTCTTGAATATTTTGAAATTTCGAAGAAGGAAGTTGTTTAGAATATGAACACATCTCCTCCATTTCGTTCAAAGTATTTTTCTGTCCCAAAGTTTTGAGTTTAGTTTTTTTTTTTTTGCTGTTTTGAGTTAAAGCTTAATCTTTTCTTTGACCAGCAATCGACAAATTCTAGATAGCACTATTTTGACTACTGGAAAGCACATGAGGTAATACGCACGCATCCACGGGGAAGTCAGGCAGACTGACTTACTGCAGCTGAGCACTGAACAGATAAGCAGCAGACAGGAACTGATCTAACTTGATGATGTCATACAAGGACTTACCAGTATAAGTGCGGCCGCCTGCAAGCTGTCCACAGGGAAGTCAGGCAAGCTGACTTGCTGTAGCTCAGGACTGATCAGCGCGTACGCAGCTGACAGGAGCTGTTCCAACTTGGCACAATCCACCCGAGGAGCCTCGTCTTTTAAAACGTTTAAATGTTCCTGGGGACAATGGAATTGTTAGATAAAATAATCATCATAAATTATTTTCGGTCACAATCTCAGAGCATTTTGTTTTCGATGTCGAGTTCTGAACTACGAATCAAACTACAACAACAATAGACGTACCTCGATTACAATAATTTAGGGAATTCTAACACCCGTATCTGTAGTCGAGTTAAATTAATTACTTGAGCTTAAGTAATTACTTGTGCAATTTTTTTATGCAATATACAAGAATTTAAACCAAGTAAGAACCATCGAAGAAAGCAAAGCTAAGAATTCTAACTTTTTACAGTTCTAACTTCAAGCAATTACTTCATAATAAAAATCGTATCTTAATTTATTTATTATGAGCCTCATGTGTCCCACTGCAGGGCAAAGGCCTCATTTACTCAAGTAAACACTATGACTTGATTATAGATACGGGTGTAAGAGAGAATCTAATCTAGGATAAGTTGGAAAGAAATACATGGTGCACGGTAGAGGACCGCCAAGTTCTGAATTACAACAAATTATTCTTATAAACCACTTTTTTGCCATAACAAACAAAATAAGAATCCACCTTCAACATTTAAGTATCAAACTTCGCAATTTTTACTGATTTCAAATTCTTTTCACTACCTAAAAAGTAAACAAAGACATAAAAATACCTACCCCTTATTCTTGACAAAAAAAACCGGCCAAGTACCACTCGCACAGGAAGGGTATCGTACTATCCTACAATATTTAACTTAAGAGTATGTATTGCATTACTCGTAGTTATATTATAAAGAAAAACACTTTTCTTGTGTGGATAATGATGGAAATTAAAGGGTTTCTCTTTTAATTTCCATTTTTATTTTATTATTTGTTGTAATAGTGATCATAATAAGAGAATAACGAAGCCGTGTTAGTAATGGTAGTAGTAGTACGGAACCCTAAAAACCAACAAAACTAAGCAAACGTAAATCATGAGAATTTACCTTCTGCAGAACGTTAAATGATTCAGTTAGGGTTGAAAGTCGTGGTAAATTAATTTCTGTCTAGCAATTATGTTAACGAACAGGCAGAGTCACGAAACTATGCGATGTTTTGATTATGTTAGACTGTTGATGGATGGCTTTAACATTGTAATGTGGTGCGGTTTTAGTGAAAATTAGTTTGTGTACGTTTTAAAATGTAAAACATAATGTTGTTTTAATCGAAGCCAATTATAGAGCTGTGCAACTGTACATACTGATACGATAAAATATGAGTAAAATACACACGCAAAGAAGGAGTTTTAATTTGAGTTTCCGAAATCACAATCTTAAGTAATTGGGTAAAGCATTCAATGCAATCAGAAAACTACCAACTAAGTGTGGTTATTACCTACTGCAGAATCGTAGATCTCTATCTATACTATACGTAGATATTTATACAAAAATGTTTATCGTTGGGAAGTTTGTTTCGCCACATCCTCTTACCAGCTAAAACACTAGGAAGTGGCGAACGGCTGGCATTTTGGCGGACGGGAATGATCCCGTCCGCCAAAATGCCAGCCGTACGCCATAATCCAGTGCGCCAAAATGTCAAAATTACTATAATTTTTGACGTTCAAAAAGCGCCGATTGTCAGTCAGATTTTGACTTTTCAAAAAGGTGATGGATTGGTTGATGGATGGATTGTGTGAGGAATGAGGTGAAAGTGAAAGGAGTAAATGATGCTGTGACGTTTGACAGTGGAGAATGGAAGAAGAAAACGTGTTGTGCCGACCAGAAGTAGAATGGTACAAGGGCAGGAAGATGATGCTGATAATTGGGAGATTATAATATTTCCTCTTTACGCATTTTATTTTATTTTGTACAGCCAGTAGTAATAAAACTGCTCTAAACACACAAATATTTCACACTCCATTTCAAGATACACTGTCTACATACCACCGACATTTTATAGGTGATACAAACTATTACGTACCAAAATAACGTTTTGTGGATGTGAAAATATAAAACCATTTCTATCAGAGACCTAGATATAGAAAATACTCAAACACGCAATGAATATGCACGTAAGCATGTATATATGTATAAGCAGGTGGTGGTATAGAATCGTAATACCGATTTAGTACAAACAGCCCTTAAGGTCATACTTCCCTTTATTGACCTTCAATTTTTTCTTATCAATGATTTTCTCGCGGTTTTTATGGTATGAGAAGCGGTAAAAATAGGCATTTGGGTTTTATGACAATATCGGCGAATTGTTCAGTTTATAGCGAAAGTGAAGTTATTATTATGATATACCTCTCTAAAAATAAGTTTTATTCTGTCTTTAAGAACGTAATTTTCTGTTACTGTGTAATCATCTCCCAAAACAAAACATCATTCAATTTTTTCTCAGAAACTATTAACACTAACCACGCTACGTGCCAACAACCTCCACTATATCAGTAAAAAAATCACCACATTCCATAATCACATCATTAAAACCTTCCTAAGAAAGTCCTATTAGCCAAAATACCATATTTGCCATTCATTAATTCCGTGCTACAGGCAAACTGTTCAGGCCGTGATTGCCACATGGAGCGTGGCATGGTGGCATGTTACCACCCTATTACTGCGGCTGACACGGAAACAATTCAACCACAATTAATACACACTAAGCTTTAACGTTCTGCTGACGAGTCGTAGTAACTTCGGTTAGCTGGTGGGTATCAATTATGGAGTAATTTCCCTTTGATTGAGGGGTAGCTGTAAGTTAATATAAACACAATGATTATTTATAATGTTAATGACTTAATGAGGCATGAATTGGGGAGACATGATACATATTGATTTAAATATACCAAGGTTAAAATTATTTGTTTAATAGATTGATTTCATTGTAAGTCGACATTTATAAGTTCCTTAGTTACAGTAACCGTTCGCAGGTGAATCACATTTTATAAAATCTACGCATGTCAAAGACGACAGGCATATTCATACGGCCATATTAACATTTAAATCCCCATTTAATTAGAATCCAGTCGGTCTACAGTACACGGGCGCTCATTCGTCTCGCCTTTCAGCAATGAATTCGTTATATTATACAACAGATTATGTAGGTT
Organism: Standfussiana lucernea; assembly: GCA_964057025.1. NCBI lineage: Eukaryota > Metazoa > Arthropoda > Insecta > Lepidoptera > Noctuidae > Standfussiana > Standfussiana lucernea. The sequence continues at coordinate 3,827,641 of OZ059795.1, forward strand.
GACGCGACAGAACGGTTCGCAGACAATACAGGCAACATATTTTATATGTCGCCATGAACACGCGTAATAAATGGATTCAGACAAGAATACGAACTCAAAGAACGAATTTTTGTTGTCGTACTAGATATGTACTACGAAATCTAGAAGCCTGACTTTTTAAGAATTTGGACTGGACTTTGAAGGATCCATGGCCTTTTTGAAAACTAATTGTAAATGACAGTGGAAATGTAAGGAAACTAAATTTGTTCAGCAAGAACAGAGTTTTCAGAAAAATAAAAATTTGTGACATGCGTATGCTAGTCTATATGGCCAATCATGGCAGTTGCAACAGATGAGCTCTCGAGTGGAAACGTCCACAGTTTCCAGACAAGTGGCAATGGCTTTCGACGCGCTTTTTATGTCATATTGAAACTACAACATACATTTTTCAACTTTCAATCATTGTTATCCCTGACTTTTAGTTCCTTCAATTACCTTCTACAACAGTCCGAACAGTATCACCAAAGTGAGACTCAGTGACCCATAAAACGACGAAAGAAAAGTGAAGAAAAAAGTGTCATTCAATTGCAATCGTAAACCGAACGAGTTTCTATATGTGTTTCTCGTGCCTACCAAATGTTGGTACCGCTTCCAACGGCTCTAGAAAACACTAACGTATATCCACTTGACAACCTGAAGTGCCTTTGCAATAAATTACGTCCGTAGATACGTGATCGCGGGGACATAGCACACATAAAGTTATATCTGAGCTGGGTATCTGATGGATATTTGCATAGCGCTGAGTTAGGTAAGCGTTTGTGAGCCAAGTGCCTGAGTGTAAAGGGTGTTGTTTGAGATTATTTCACTGTCTCATTAGGCTATTCCGCCATAACCAGTGGGACAGAACGTAAAGATTGTAAGTTTAATATCCACCTCATAGTGGAATAATCCGTTACTTGGTAAAAGGTTGCCATTGTAGAGTAGTATTCGGAAAAAAAAAAAACATTTACCTTTACAGCGATGGAAACATAATTGACAAATCTGGAGTTAATGGCCTGAAATCGCCAAAATGCAACGATCCAAAGTGGTAACAATGTTTCTTCAAGATCACTAATTTGGTATCCGATAGTATTTGTATTATTTTTAACATCGTGTATTGTTCCCTGCTGTCATTTCAAGATCTTTGTATAGTCGGTACGAGTAATCAGAAGCCTGAAGGTCTGACAGCTAGCTTTACCATTACTAAGGGATTTCGTACTACCTCACTGGGTTGCGATGAGCAGATAGGCAGTTGTTCTACGCAAAATACTTGCATCCGGTTAGACTAGAAGCAAACCCCTAATATAGTTGGGAAAAAGCTAGGTAGACGATGATCGCGCATCGTACACTTAACTAAACATGTGTGCAACAGTTGTTAGAACGTTACGCAAAAAAATATAAGTAAGCATTTGTTAAGAAGATCACACGACTTTTCGCTCGCCAGACCGACGGCCTACCTGTTGGACTACAGCCACTTCAAATAGAGATTAATAAAATGTTTTTTTACAAAGAACCAGCCAAATCTTGATCAGATATTTCATATTAAAATCAAACCACCCATCCACACAAAACTAATGTACAACAGCGTTCTAAGCCACATTAAAACCTTTATAGCTCAGTAGATTCCCCTCAAAAGATGGTATCAGCACCTAGCTATTAGCGGAAACTTTACCTATCGTTGAGTTCACCAAACTACTTATTTACTACCATAAAACTTAATGTTCCGTGCTCGGAACAGTTGGGATCATGTCTCCCCGAAATTATGCAAACCTTATGCAAAATTTACAATACAGTATTTCTGTATAAATTAATAACTGTCGCACGATACGAAGAATAATTACTGAATACTGAGGTTGCCGTGGCACGAGCCTTGTGAGCCAAATATAGAATTATATTCAGGTTGGTACAATCGCTGGGACTGGAAACTATAAAACGGCAAGCAACCAGGTTTGTTGTTACACTATTCATGAAATAAACTATAAAGCTGCGTGCAGAATTTGTTGTCTTCAACAGTCTATTGTGTAAAACCTTTTTGAACATTGCTCAACATTAGTGTTTGTCCTAAATCATTGGTGCATTCACACGAAAAAATATCACAAGCGTAAGAGCTGTGTGTTAATTGAATATTGTTTGAGTAACAGTAGTAGCGGCCTGAATGATTAAAACATGTGACTTAACCAAAAACTAAAAAAAAAGAGCGAAGCCAGTCGGCTTACAACTTAATACAATAGGAATTTGAGTTCTGTAAAAAACCACAGAATATTTTAACAAAATGCAACATATTTCTTCTAATTTGCAAGACCGAACGCTGAGAATTTATTATTTGTAACTTTGTAAGTTTACAAGAAAAATAATGCAATTAAACACGCTAACACAATATAACGTTTCACAATCATTCGCGCAAATGATTCACGAGTTCAACTTGACACATGTACCTAATATATTCAACCTTAAACCCGAATCGTGTCATCGCGTGTGTAATCGGCTTTAGTTCACGACAAAACCGATTGCGAGCGGGGAGCGACGACCAGTCACTGCTCACAGGGAAATAAGTAAAGACGCTCGCGATTGCACCAATACTTATTCAACAACAAAATTTGCAAAATAAAATAATAAATAACAGTGTTGCCGAACTTGGCTTAATTTTTTGACTAGTGATCATGTGAATGCTACGCTCGTAGATCAATGCTACGGTTCGTAGCAACTGCTACGAGAATGCTACGCGTTCGTAGCTGATACATTGACTTGATAAGAAGTATTGATTGTAAGTAAATAATAATTCATACGTATTTAGATTCGGGAATTATACAGAGGAATAGGTATACACGAACGTTCCATTTCCAATACGACCTAAATGTTTTCTTTTTACGTCTACATTTTTGGCGGTATTTTAAAGGAAAATAAATTCATCCGGAGTAAAACAAAGCTGAGAGTGGCTCTGCTATAAAAGAAAGGGACAATTTGCTATAGTTTATCCCGAAACTCGTTTCCCATCCCAATATATTGATTTAAAAGAGTGCCCATGAAGTTTCTTGCCAATTCTTCTCCATAGAGATCTTTGAAATGAACAATTAGCTACATTTTTCTACATTTGACTGATTGATTTCTTGACAATTTTAAAGTGCCAGTTAGTTTAAATGCTTTGATTTTTAGGTCATGAACTAATTGAAACAGATGCTTGATTACAACTCTATTCCCGCGTTTTGACACTTTTCTATTTGAATCAGATTTTATTAACTATTTCAAGGGTTTTTATTTTTTGCACGGAACCCTAATTCTTTTTCACAAATAAAATCAGCCTAATTTACTCCTTATAAATTTTTGTACTGGCAATTGGCATATAGCTGATGAGTCCCGTCAAAATCGGTCCACCCGTTGCGGAGATTGGCCGAAACTAACAGACAGACAAAAATTTAAAAACATTTGCTTTTTTATACATATAAGTACGGTATATACCTTCATACGCATTCAGTAAAAAGCTGTTATTTTAAGATTACAAACAGACACTTAAATTTTACTTATTTGTATAGATATGCCAAGTGGTAGGTCACGATCCAATCAAATATGTTTATAACTATGGACTGATTTCCGTAGTCAAAACCTTCATCTAAAGAATTAATACGAAAGTTTGACACGCTTTGGTACAAGTATTCTACTCTTTGGTTTAACCATAGATAATACACTATATAATGTAAGAGGTTTGACATATTTTTTTACGAATGCTGTCACGACGCAATATTTATTCTTCAGATAAAAGTTATCTAGCTATTGGAAAATATAATAAATAATTGTCTATGGCATTATTTTAAGTCCTTTGAGTCCGTTGGGTGCGTAAAGTTTGAATAAATTGTACTCTTTTAATTATACTTGAAACTCCTTCACATCATTTGCCGAGATTTTTCGCTTCGACTTTGAATCTAACCGTATGCAAGTCTCACTTTCTGTCAATAAAATGATTAGACACATCGTGCAAAGTCAAGACATTATTATTACCTACTTTTATCAGCCTGAGCCTCTACTGCTGGGCAAAGGCGTCCCTCCATTCGTTCCTTTCATCGCATCGGTCAAATTCCAATTTTGATCATTTTCCAATTTTGATCACTTTCCAATTTTGATCACTTTCCAAATTTGATCACTTTCCAATTTTGATCACTTTCCAATTTTGATCACTTTCCAATTTGATCACTTTCCAATTTTGATCACTTTCCAATTTTGATCGCTTTCCAATTTTGATCACTTTCCAATTTTGATCACTTTCCAATTTTGATCACTTTCCAATTTTGATCACTTTCCAATTTTGCGCAATTTCTTCCTAATTCTGACTGGCTCTTTGGTCTAGTGGTCGCAAACGCGACTGCTGAGCATGAGGTCCTGGGCTCGATTCCCAGGTCGGGCATAGTGTCATTGGGTTTTTCCATAAGGAATTTCTCAGTAACAGCCACGGAGTCTGGATTTGAGCCCGGTTGATGGCAATAGGCTCGCCCTCTATTACATGGGACTTAAACCTAACTGGTGAAATTTGGGTGTAATATTAAGTACACCTCTGTCTAACCCTTCGGGGACTACAGGCGTGACGTTATGTTAAGTATCAAAGAAGTCATCCCGCCATCTCCTTCGTAGTTGATCAATCTTGTGTTATACGATCGCTAGTTTAGCATGGCAAGTAAATTCATAAACAAGTCAAAAGTAGTAATGAATTAGTTCTGAGTATCTTCCGACAACCGTGCCCCTACGTTACGTCGCGTTTAGCTTGTAATTAATCATTGCTTTAATGCTGGGGTGGTTAGTAGTGAAACCACCAACTAGTGTCAGTTTTTCGGACATCTATGCACGTGTGTCTGTGAAATATTAACATTTCTCATTATTTTTTTAATATTGTACAATGCTACAAGGCTCTACTGTCCTTTGAATGACATTGACAAGGGGCTTTGTTGGTAAACATTCGCCGAAATTATTATATGAAATGTTTATTGAAAAAATATGATGGCTTATTTACATATTGGCCACGCGCCAAAACATCCTTGTACAACTATTTATATGGGAACACAGTAGCTCTTAGCAAGTCATTCAAAATTTAAGCACTATTCAGGTGGTCTATTTAGAACCGAACAATGGTTTCGATGATATAAACTGTATTTACTTTCCACAGTCGGTATTTGCACAGGCAATATTGGTTGTTTGTTAAGATTTTAGATCATTGTACCTAAACTTAATTGTGAATGTCTCGCCTTTCTTTGAATAACTGCGCACCCTAGTCTGCCTGTTAACAACGAAAACAATTTTCAAGCAACAGGCTGCGTTCATAATAAACTGCCACAAACTGTTTATTAGTTAAACGATTTATTTATCCATACATTTATATATGTATATTAATACTGGCAAGTATCTCTTATGTGTCTTTTTTTTCCTTAGCCTATTTTGTCCCACTTCTGGACAAAGGCCTCCTCCATAGCTTCTTTATATCATGAAATTAATCAACTACTCTATGTAGAAAACAACAAGTTTTTAAAGAACGTTTGCCGTTAAAAAAATATTAAATTAGTGTTTTATTTTATCAGCTTGCAATATCTGTTCCTATCATTGACACAATAAAAAAATGGCTCTTAATATTATGACAAAATTGCGTTAATTTTTCCATGAAACACCTCGTAACCAAATAAAAGTTTCCATTTCATTTTCTACTCAACTCCAAGCTTTCATTCATATAAACTATTAAATAAACTCCACCATTTGTTCGCAGAACCGTCGAAAGCCGCGCGATAGATGATACGAATCAATTATGATGCCTGAGCCGACTCGTGCACGCACTGATAGAATAGCTCGCGTGACTGCATGCGTTAGTGCGTAGCCTCGAGTGGAATATGGTCCTGTGGCAGTCCTCGCAGCGACCTATGTACGTCAGGACTGTGTGGGTGGGCGGCTTTCGACACGCCATCCTCACGCACGACGACCCTTACCTGCTGCAGCTCCACGCCAAGCGCCGCCGACCCTACTCGTCCGCGAGCTGCTCCACCAACACCAACAAGAGTTCCCGGCTCAGCCAGCACTCCGACGACGTGCAGGACTGCGTAAGGAAGCTCAACCTCGTCATCACCAGCGACAAGTCGCGCATCAACCAGCGGCCCGCCACCTCCGGCGACATCGAGTACCTCAACCTGCGCGACGTCCAACGAGACTTTGACGACGAACTCATTGTTAAGGCAACCCCGCAACCCTTGAACGAAACTAACCGAAGCCAATACGATAGTCTCAACATCAACATGAGGAACTTGAGAGCTAATAAAACGTCCAGAACCGACGCTAAGGAGAACACAGAACTTTCTGAGCGGGTCCTTCAATGGCTGGATTTGGCAGGCAAGATAGATTTAATGGCGCCAGAAAACGTGGAACGAATGTCGCAGCCACGACACAGCTGGCCAGAGCTGCAACGTCGCAGCCACAATTTGGCGAAATCGAAAACAACAATCGACATACATAAGGAGACAGGCCGAACAACGCCGAAAGGGGGAGACAGCCCAAAAGCGCAACAAAATGGGACTATCGATCGGCACGATTTTTATGTGCCGACGTCTGCGAACACGATCGAGAACTACGCGCGACAGTCACGGAACGCCAAGAGCACGCCACGGCACGAGACGAGCGCCAAAATAAAAGACAACCACAACAAAACAAAGTCCAGAGACATAAGAACGAACGTGTCGGAGACGCGGCTCAAAGTCATCAGTGAGAAGAACGCCGTTGAGAAACAATACGCCGATATGTTGAATAAGAAGCTGATACCGGATGTGAGCAAGAACCCTAAGCGACAAGTACACATCTTCATGCCTGAGCTGCCTAAGAAACTAGAGTCGACCCCGGATAGTAGGACTGAAAGTTTGCTATCACAAAATTCGTATAAAACTTTGAAGTTTGACGCAAAAATAAAGAAGTAAACCTTTTATTTGTAATTAACTTTAACAACTTTATATTCATTCATATAACTGTTTAAAATAAACTTAAGAGGCAAGCAAACAAGCTAATCGACAGTATACCTAACGCACTCACACACAAACATTTGATTAAATCATATTTTTATAGTAGATGGAAAGTGTATAAGATTCCTAATACTTCCTTGGTTCACTACGCGTTTCTAAAGCGAATGCCAGCTGCAAATAACTAACAAAATGAAGATTTATAGTAATACTGCTGGTTTACTATGATGTTTATTACTTCATCGTGAAATATAACTATTCGTTTATTTATTAATATTGTGATTGTGACCTATTTACTGCTTGAACCAATGCGTTCTTTCAACTTTGTACAAATACTATGTATTATCAACCAATTACTTCGTTTTACGTAAATAAACGTAGGTATGTGTTTGTAAATAAAGGAGCTTCGAAATTGGTGATATTTTTCTACCACTTATGGTTGCAATAGGTACCAATTTCTGATAGTACTTAACAGCCCATCAAGAGCTCATCCTACAATAGCCACATCCTTGGCTTGAAACCGACACCAGAGTGATGGGTCGAGGGACCTATTCTACATTAAAGTCGTTGTTTCCAAGTGACGTTACTTTCTACTTTACGCAAGTATGAATGAGGTTAAATTTAGAATGACTATTCCTATCCAAACAATTTTAACTCGTAGCGCAATCGAAACTAAATGATTGGGGTTTTCAATTACGCAATAATTTTTCCCAAAAACACATTTCTTTGCATTTTTGGAAACAAGATTGCGAACGTTGGATAGTGCTATTCAACTGATACTGAGTCAAATTAACTTCGCTAGTGAAACCCAACAGAGTTGAAGAGCCTTGAAATCGAAGCAAAAACAAAACCTTCTATGTTTACACTCACCGAATAGCCGACGGTGGCGACATCTCTGGCTTGGAACCGGGACCGCAGCGGGGGGTCGAGGGGCTGCCCACTATACCTGGGTACCGGCAGACCTAGTGCTATGACACGGAAGTTCTCGTCGACACGTACTAGACGCCATTTTGATACTTCTTCGGCGCCATGTTCCTGAGAAGATGGGAGATTGAGATTGTAGAAACTTATTAATTTGATGTGTTTACTAGAATATTTGGTCAGTGGGTCGCCTTACGGGTGGATTTTTCGAGACGTTAAAGAGTCAACTCAAAACGGTTTTGCTTCAAACGTTGAAGGAAAACATCGTGAGGGAACCGGTTTGTCCTAGAACCAAAAAATTCGCAGCATGTGACATGACCGCATTGGACCTGACTAGTGGGCTCACTCCCTGTCACAGAGACGAGGGCCGTGTCCCAGCTGTGTGAACATTTTCGGCTGATAATGCTTAAAAGTTAAACTGTAAAATAAAATATCCATTTCAGTTACAGTATCAGGACATTAATTAATATAGCACACTAATTTATTGTGCCCGGCATGCATTGCAATGGCTCTTGGATTCGTTTTATTTTTTATTTTTTCAGACGTTTGTGTTCAACTGTGCAAAATTTCATCAAAAACTCTATGTGGCACATAAGCGGTATAGCTGTTAACTAAATTAAATCAATATTACCTCTAACAATTTATCGTATCTAGCAGCGGGAACCAAAAACCGCCCATCTTCTAAGTGCATCTCCCTGTTTTCCAGCAAATTGTTTAGCACTGGCAACACATTACGTTCTGCTTTCTCTATTCCTTCTAGTACGAGTATTCGGCCTTCTACTGCTGCGCGTACTGCACTCTGTGGGATAAAACACTGTTAGTGGTATGGCCACGGTAGGTGTCCTTCAGTGTCAGCGAAAACGGCCATTGTAGAACGTTAATGACATTACATAACATCACGCGTGTAATCCCCGGCAGAGGCAGAGGTGTACCTAATAGTACACCCACATTTCGCCAGTTATGTTTAGGTCCCATGTAATAGGGGGGTGTGCCTATTGCCATCAACAGGGCACAAATAAGAAGGTTACCTGATCAAAATACGTGGCCGTGGAGCTCTGGATCTCTCTCCTCTGTTTGAGGTCGGCCTCTGTGGTGTCTCGTGAAAGAGCCACGTACTCCAACTCCCTCTGTGTCAGCTCTAGGTACTGAAGAGCTACTTTCCTCCTAAAAGTGAGCTATAGATGATTACTGGAGACCAGATTATATGCAAATGCATGCTTGCATAAATGCGTTTGCATTATTACGGCTGTTTTTGAAGATAATGCATATTTCAGCTAAAATCGGTATATCGCGCTTTTTTTGGGCATGTTTCCTTTAATGTTATCTATCTAAATTCAAATAGTGCCCATCTACCTAAGTGGAAGTGGAACAAAGGTTTTTAAGTTATAAAAATACTTTAATTGAATCTATAAAGGTTTCGTTTTTGCCATTAGCTTACTAAAGCAAATGACAAAATGGAACAAAAAAGTGTAGATGGGCACTACTGGCCTGTGGCTAATGAGCCTACAAGTAAGTAGGTTTCAACTAAACTTAAGTTACCCTTAGGAAATAATAACAGCAGGTAGTTTAATACACTCACACCCGTTTGTATGAACAAGTCAAATTGTTTACTTGAGTAAATGATATTATTTAAGATACCATTTTTATCATGTGGTTTAGTAATTGCGTGATGTTAGAACTGTAAAAAGTTATAATACTTTGCTTTGCTTTCTTTGGCGGTTCTTACTTCGTTTAATTTGTTACTATTGCATAAAAAATTGCACAAGTAATTACTTACGTTCAAGTAATTACTTTAACTTGACTATAGATACGGGTGTAAGTATTTCATCTCTTCAAACAGTCACACAGACGAATTTTACTGACTTTCTTATTCTTCCTCATAGCTAAAACATGCCACAGCATAGTGTTTAAATTTTTGGCAAACATTGACATGTTCATCAATGCAAAGTGCAAAGTCCTTACTTATGCTATCATGTTGTAAAGATTCAGGTTTGATATCAAAACTTTGAATTGACAGGTTTCCAACTGTGACATATTATTTATATTCTAATTGGATTCCTTTAAATATCTATAAAATACAAGGTGTAAATGAACCCTTCACGAAACCGTCAACCAAGCATACTGTAGATTAAACTAAGTAACTCTATGCAAAAATAATTGTTGGTGAAAAACCAAGATTTACGGTAAAACCTAATGTTACACACTCAAAATATTGTGCTGATGAATGCATTGAATAGTAAGGGGCTCATGGAGGTTTTTAAAGTAAATTCATAACATTAAAGCTTGTATTAAAAAAATGTGAAAATGTTGGAACTTTGACCTCCAATATCTCCGTAAATAGAAGGTTCAACAAAAATATATTAACAAATAATTATATTACAGGGAGTACAAATTCCTTTCGGCGTCGTTATGGGGTCTTTTACACCCGTTATACTTAAAACTGTTGCATAACAATATCAAAAGTCTTTATGCAAAGACTTTACACATGACAGTGTTAATGATAATTATTATTATTATTTAACCAGCCACTCTTGCTTTGTATTATACACATAAGCCTTCAGGAATACGTTATCTTAATTATAAAAATAGAAAACTGCATCATTCCATTACACAAGTAAGAAAAGAGGTTTTAATTCATTATAGGTTGATTATAGGTTGTTGAGGTTTTAATTTATTATTTTTATTTATTCATTATGTATTACCTGCTTGGCCCAGGCCTGCCCAGTAGGAACATGTCCTGGCCTAGTAAATCCTTCTGCATCATCCATCTTAGGTTCCTAAGCGTACTCTGTGATAAAGCCTTAATTTCTGTGTCTTCTATTGTCACTGTAATGAAAAACATGCAAATAATTTTATAACCATATGAATTAAATTCTGATTAATGTGTTTTTATTGTTAAATTAATATAGAATACAAATTCTTAGATTTTTTATTTTGACGTATGTTAATTTTTTCAGGTTTATTCAGGTATAGCATAGGCTTAGTATTGTCGGCCTAAGACAAAATATAAACGTTAAAAAAATACATTATTTTCAAATTTGAATCCATTTTCGCCACAAAAACTGTGTCAAAATATTCGTACTGTTGTTTTTATAGTTTCTATTCAATAATTAACTACAGAAACATGGTATAAACAAATATTTTTAGGTTATAAACTAAAGTTTCAAGGTAATCACTTACGGTACTTTCGAGGAACATATTCAATCTTATTAGGGCTCTTGATTTCCTTGCTGACATCACCTATAGTCACTTTATCTTCACTAGAATAACATCTCACAGGATTTGCCGCTAATATTGCTTTACGATGGCCCATAATACGGATCAAAACATCGATCCTTCTAACTGTCACCGCGGGGTTATACATGATTCTATTTACACGGAATTCACACTGGGTAATGTAATTAAGTATATATTTCAATATTTACGCCATTACGTAATTTATTATAGCTTATTTAATAGAAAAAATGTTAATAATCTACAGGTCAAAGTCTACAACATCGTAACTGTCAAACTGACACTTCCTGTATAACAGCTGATTGGAGCGCGTTCCAGAGCTTAATGTTATTGTTGTTATGATCTTTTGTATGCCTATGCAAAAGATCCTAACAACAATAACATTAAGCTTGTTGTCTTGTCTTGCTTACTCTTAGTATCCTCCATGATCAGCCTTGGTTCCAAAGTCCTTTTGGTTCCACGAGTTTCCTTGCCCGAATGGCATTTCAAATTCGGTTACAAGCAAAATTCAGAAGATTTCTATTCATTAATTCGTTTCCATCGAACTAACATTGAGTTTAAGACAGGTTTCAGGATTTTCAGAAATAAAGCAAGTCATGTTTTAAATAAAATTCATTTTGAACAAAAGAAATTACTTTATTAAAGACAGACAACATTTAACTTATCGTAACTATAATCATTAATTCTAAACTAGTGATTAAAGCATTTAAAATAATGACTTAAAAACATGTCTTAGATAGTAAGTAATACCAGTTAATAAATTTGTCTAGAAGAACATTTACTATAATAATTATAGACCCATCGTCCTCGACGCTACTCAAAAGTAACGTGTTAACAAGCTGAAATCACCATTAAGTAGCGAGAATACTAATATTTCAATGGCGATCAGTACCTACGTACATGATGTGGTTACAATTACAAACGCGTTAGTCATTTTGGTTGCATTGCGTTGCGTATGAACGGCCATTCTTCTTCTTCGTGTCGCTGGCACGATATTATGCCTGTAAGCTGTGAATAACGCTGTTGATTACATAATTGTTAATTTTAAGTTTTAAGTCTCTATGCCTTATTACGTAATTTTTTGTTGTTCCAAATAAAATAAAATTAAAATTATGCAGGGTGGAAGGGCCTCAGACGTCATCATTCTGAACATAGAAATTTTTCATCGGTACTTTAAACAAAAAAAAACCGACTTCCAAAAAAAACACTAAAAAAGTGGAAAATAACTTTACTTTCGGAAGTCGGTGCCAAAAAAGTCAATGAAACAAACCATAGTCACCGACTTCCGAAAGTAAAGTTATTTTCCACTTTTTTTGTGTTTTTTTTGGAAGTCGGTTTTTTTTTGCAATAAAGTTTTTATTTTACCCTAATTAGTTATCGTATCACACACAAATCCTTGTCAAGTATCAATTTCGCAATTTCTTTTACTTGGATGACATTTTTTCCAGCTATTTTGATTTCAAAACCAAACTGCTGTACCGATTTTGATGAAATTTCTATGGGACCAATCGGGAAGTAGATCCATTCAGATAAAAGAAGAATTTTTCAAATCGGTTCATAAATGACGGAGATATGAGGTAACAAACAAAAAAAAAAAAACATACAACCGAATTGAGAACCTCCTCCTTTTTTTGAAGTCGGTTAAAAAATCAACCGTTCCATACGTTTTGGCCGGTTTGGCATAGCACTTTTGTAGAAAAAGCCGTTTTTTTTAAGGTAACTCATGGAGTTCGGAATGATGTACTGTATATGTGGTAACCGTTTGTGCGTTGGTGACCCTTCCACCCTGATTGTATTGACTCAAGACTTCGCCACTTCCACGTCATCGTCGGTGGCAGCACAGAGGTCGCTTTTGGTGAACGTTTTGGGATTCATCGCCATTGAAATGCTAGTATTCTGGAAGTGTGATAAAAACGCTACATATAAATATTTACAATCCTCAGTATCCTTAATAAATGAACGCAGGCGCCGGAATAGTGGCCCGCACTGCCACGACGCATTCAAAGTTATGTATACCGTAAAACGGAGTGAATAGAGACGCGGGAGTGAATCGAGACAAAACTTTGAAAGGCATTTTAACGTTGAAGTAATATGGTACGTTACCAACCAGTATTCTATTTTATATAAGTACTTAATTATTTAGAGACCTTATTGGTAACATTATTACCATATTAATTCAACATTAAAATCCTATTCAATGTTTTGTTTCGAATCACCCCTGCATTCATCCCTCTTACCCGGTCGGTATTCATTGTATTCTAATTATTCTTAGAGCATTTAGCACTCGTAAACTGGGCTTGCCAAGCACACTCTTGCATCAAGATGCAGTTTATTGGGATTTCCTTTCTCTATCAAAGAATTTTAAGAACTCTCTATGGCATAGCATACAGTTCTATCACGGTTATTACCTCTGACTTGGTATCACTGTCAACATCACAGTAATTACATATTCTTGTCTTGTCACAACAAGGTTGCGCGTGGACTGCTTCCACTGTCAAGTCCAGCTAAATGAGAGTGATCGTTATTTTCATTCAAATAAGGTTTTTATTAAGTTGCTACTGTCAGAGGTAAAATAACTGTGAACATACAGTAAATGTATTTTATTGGGGGTACTCTTATTCTCACACTTAGGATTACTGCCAACGAAGAGATGATAACTTGATAGGGTACGGCGCTTTGAGTATCTATTCCAATGTTAGTCAGACTGCTCATCATCCATTGGTTCAATTTTAACGCTAACAAAGTCAGTAGGTTCAAGCTCCCCTTCAGTAGGTTCACCCGGTTCTTGGGGTTCAATCTTTATAACTATTTGTCTTTCCTCTGTTACAATTCTATCTCCATCCTTGTCATTCTCTGTAGGATGTTCGCCTGACTCAGACTTCTCTGTCAGTGTGTCTTGTGTATTTTCTGTCTCTTTCTCTCCATTTTCTACTTCTATTGGTCTTGGCTGTTCTATGTTAGTAAGTGTGACGTAATCTGCGACTAAGAGTTCGTCCATCGGTTTCTTTGCTGGAGGTCCGAATATGCTGATCATAATAGGCTCGTCGAGGCCCAGGTTGCATTCTCTAGGGTCCAGCCTAGTGTAGAAGTCTTTGATGTTCGCTTCCGTACCTTTGAAGCCGTGCCGACGTCGGAAATGTTTGAGCATTGTTCTTTTTACTGAGTATGCTTTTGGACACAGTTTGCACTATAACAAAGAAAAAATATAATGTTATCAACTATACTACGCGTTTTCAATGTTTTCCATACAGACTGAGCTACGTGCATATAGCGCTGTCCTGCACCTATATAGTGTGAACCACTAAAGAAACAAAAAATTTAAACCTAATTTCAAGATGAAATAAAGTTTTTTTTTTTTTTTGAAAAATAAATAAAACATCGTCATCGTGGACAAAGGTACGCAGATAAGATTATTTATTTTCCACTCTATTTTAAATGACGCAATGTAGCAATTTGTTACAGGGAAACCGCCCTTGTTTGCGCTTTTAGAGGTCACTGGCGCGATGGTCTTAACCGCTAACTCAAAACCATATTCAATCTAATATTTCGGATTTCACCAATGCAACTGAACGCGATCAAAACGGCGTTCAAGAGCTGCTGTCACCGGCAATAATCCATAGCATAGTTAAGATATGCTTGGATTCTTAGATTAGTAAATTCACCCTAAATATTATTAGTGCCTTATCTACTTACCCTGATAGTCTTCAAATTACTGTGTGTGATGACGTGGTGGCGGAGGCCTGCGGCGCTGGTGAGCATCTTATCGCAGATGGGGCAGGGGTGCTGCGCGTGCGTGTGCGACGTGCGCAGGTGACGCAGCATGTAGCGCTCGTCTTGGTACTTGCGGTCTGGGAGATAACGAACAGGTAAATATGTGCGGTTTATATAGGGTTACCATACGTCCGGAATTTTAACTCAAGTGTCCGGAATGAGGGGGAACTTCTAAAACGTCAGTTTTAATTAAATCAACACAGGAATCAACGGTATTTTAAGCACCCGACAATGCTCTGCGACAAACCTTATCGTTGTAAAAAATCGCAGAATTCTACTGCACAATTCAAAGGAAATATATTTTCTTTAAGTATCCGGAATATTTTTCCGCAAATCATATTTACGAATCTGGGAACCCTACGATAAACCAAGGGTTGGGAAAGGAATATTTTACATTTAATTTGCTTCATTTGTTTTAAAAAAATCGTGAAAACTCACCGCATAGTGGACACTTGATTTGATCCTTTTTAGGTCCGTGTATCTTCATATGTTCACGCAGCGAGCACGCGCTTGTGAACAACTTCGAACACACTGTGCACGTCTCCAGGTCTGAAAGCAGAAGTAGAACACATCAGCACCTGCTGGGGAGATTTCTTCTTACACAAGAAGCCCAAGCTGGGATTTTCCATCAGCTATATTGGACGAACATTCATACAAACTTGAACCCCCTTTTACCTCTTTTTAGGGGATTAAAATGCATTCCTGAGTGCTCTCCTTCGTTATAGAGAGCTCTTTAGGAAGATTGGCTTATTAACTAGCGGCAGGCGATTCGGGGGTTGTGTTTTTACTGAAGATGTTAATTGTTCTCTACTTCAAATAAACTCTTTTGCAAAAAAACGGGCACTTTAGATTTTTTTCTCTACTTTAATGAAGAAGAACAAGAAATAGGTTTTATTAATTTGACGATGTATTGGCATGTTATTTGAAGCATCCTGGCATGATTCTTTACGTTCCAAATTTAAAATTTGAAATTAATAAAAGAAAAATAATGATTATTGTGGATTATTCTAAAATTGCTTTACT
Source organism: Standfussiana lucernea (assembly GCA_964057025.1). Classification (NCBI taxonomy): domain Eukaryota; kingdom Metazoa; phylum Arthropoda; class Insecta; order Lepidoptera; family Noctuidae; genus Standfussiana; species Standfussiana lucernea. Next base: position 3,843,579 of record OZ059795.1, read on the forward strand.
AATGGCGCGAATTGCTGAAACGATTTTTAACTGATTACGATATTTCAAAACTTTTTGGATATTTTCTGCAAATTAAACAATTTAATCTTTCTTTTTACATTAAATACCACTTTTTGATATGAGTGATAAAGCGATAAGGGCCGGTAAAATTATAGCCCTACTTGAAGAAGGTTGTTCGCAAACTTACGTGTCTCAGCGGCTAAATGTGAGTCGTTCAACTGTCCAGAGGACTTGGCAACGGTATGAAGAGACCGGTTCGGGCAAAAGAAGACTCGGTTCGGGAAGAAAACGATGCACAGAACCAAGAGATGACCGCTTTGTGGTGAGTCAGGCGTTGCGGAATCGTAAGGCGTCAAGTGTGGACCTGAAGAAGAGCCTTGAAGAAGTAAGAGGAGTAGAAGTTAGCTTGTGGACGGTCAGAAGGAGGCTTTTGGCTGCCAATATCAGGAGTTACCGCCCAGCTCGGGGCCCTAAATTACTCCGTGAGCACCGTGTTGCTCGACTTCAGTTTGCTCGGAACTGTGCTTCATGGACTCTGGAGGACTGGAATAAAGTATTGTTTTCTGATGAAGCTAGAATCTCTTTGTGTGGAGAGGACCGACGCCGGCGAGTGCTGCAAAGACCACGGGAACGCTATGCGGAAGTGTGTTTCGAAGAAATCACTCCTTATGCCGGAGGCTCCGTTATGTTTTGGGCAGCAATTAATTCGACGGAGCGTACGGAGATGGTTTTCATAGAAAATGGAACATTAAATGCACACCGGTACATAATGGAAGTCCTAATTCCATATGCACAACCCACATTGACTGCACTTGGGGAAGATTCCATTTTTATGCACGACAATGCTCGCCCGCACCGTTCTGGCGACGTGGAAGCGTACATGCAAGAAGTTGGGATCCGTCGTTTAGATTGGCCAGCTCGAAGTCCTGACCTCAATCCAATTGAGCATGTCTGGGATGTTCTAAAGAGACGGGTAAGATCAGTGCAACCTGCTCCACAAAACATCAGGGAGCTAAAAAGAGTCATTGCAGAAGAGTGGGAACGTATTCCTCAAAACGTTATTAAAAACATCGTGGAAAGCATGCCCAGAAGGATTCAAGCTGTGATTTTGGCAAGAGGAGGTCACACTCGTTATTAGGTTTTTACATTTGTAACATTATTTAATAAAAAAAGTAAAAAAAAAATCTTGTCTTTATTGCCGACCACTTCTTATTGTTTGGGCGTGTACATCGGTTTTAAAGAATCCATCGTTTTTTTTCTTTTAATTGCCCGAATTCACTTCACGCGCATTAATTTACACGATTATAAGTAAGTATACAGACTACGTCAAAGAAATAAATTTCATTTAATTAACTCAAATCGACCTTAGAACGTAAATTTCCATAGGTGCCCGTTTTTTTTGCAAAAGAGTGTAGTTCAGAGTTGTCTAGAATATTCAATGTCACGTGCCCAGATAAAAAGTATCAATTAATACAGTCAAACGGTGTTCCCACACAGGGAGCATACGCCTGTAACATAACAATCACAAGGTTCGCTTTTGTACATAAACAACTCCTCTGTCTTCTTCTTAGCGTGTCGATGAAAATCCAAATTGAGTCAGCCCAAAATTTGGCGACGAGTTTGGCACCTTCAGTGTCGTCCATCAGCTCCTGTGATGTGCAAACAACAGGACAGGCAGGACACGATATCAAGTGTCCCATCGCTTGTGGGGCAACACCACATTTACACTCCAGGGCAGTCATCTATGAATCTCCACCTGAACAGGTTTTCTTTGCTTCGGCCAACCTGTGCCCAAGAGTCTAAAAACTTCCAGGTCAGCAATGGCAACTCATGTCCAGGTGGAAGATTTTCAGCAAGAGGCACAAATGACGCGCACTCCTGCATTTCAAAGACTTAACTTTGTTATCTTTAAATGGTGATTATTTTAATGTTGAGGAGAGGAAGACCAAAGAAAAGATGGATTGATTGAGTGAGGAATGATATGAATGAAAAGGGGGTAAATGATAGCGTGACGGCTGACATGGGAAAATGGAAGAAAAAAACGTGTTGCGCCGACTCCAAGCAAGATGGGGAAGGGCAATGATGAGTTTTCTTACGTTTTGAGAGGGTTCAGATGTGTACTTACTTTCTCCAGTATGTTTCCTGATGTGATACGTGAGCTTGGACTTCTGCACAAACGTCTTGCCGCAGTACATACACGCGTAAGATGTATTCTTTAGATGGGTCCTGCAAATTAAACAACCTCAATTATTGAAAAGATTTATCATTCATTTTTCAGGGGGTATAAAATAATCCTGAAATTTAATTTTAATTCATGGACTAACTCTGAAATGGTGAAAAAAATCATGTCTTTCATACATTGGTAAACGGAATGTATTTGCATTTTTGTATGAAACAGCCAATTTCTCTAAATTATGGTTTTTCTTAGAGCCAATTGCACCAATAAAACTGAATGCGATCAACACAATATCTAAGCCATGTTCGTCAGTGTCTATCATTGCTATGGATTATTGACACTGACAGGTCTTAAACAATTAGTGCTGACCGAGTTCAGTTTTATTGGAGAAATTCACCCCCAGTCAAAAATCAACAAAAAAATTGAGAAATAAATATGTTTATGTGGCACATGCCACGAGTATACACAATATAAAACAAAAATAATATCTAATAAAAAAAAGTAATTATAGTGTGTCCCATGGCTACGCCAATTAGGCCAGTTCAGCAAAAATACCGTGACAACTAGTGCCCGACGCTGGACCTGAGTTAGTGAGTTGACAGACTTAAATCAGTTTTACATTATATATCAATGAGTTAATAAGTATTTAAATTAAATAAAACCGTGACCTGGTGTGCGAGTTACAGGCCCCTTTGTCGGCGAAGGTCCGGGGGCAGTGCGGGCAGGCGTAGGGCCTCTCGCCAGTATGTCTTCGCTCGTGACGCAGCATGTTGGATCGCTGCACGAAGCGCATCGGGCAGTATGAACACGCGTGCCGTGGTCCCTCGTGGATTTGGACGTGTTCACGGAATGAATCACGTTTCTGTAATGTGAACCTTATGTTAGTTTACGTTAGGGTCATAAGCTGATGATATAAATTTAAAGTCCTTTTCTAATCTCCTTTACAGGTTTATAACTCAAGATATTATTTGATGATTATGAGCGCAGAGCGATTCGAATGTCTGTCCAGGATAAGCAAGAGATTTAATGACTTAACATATTCACTTACTTAAATGTAAACTTTATGCACAAGTAAAAATAATCGTACCAAGGCGAACTTAATGCATTTTCTAGGATGAAAACAAACTGAGCGCATCATAGTAGAACAATTTGAACATACTCAACCATAAATATAAAATTAATAACTATTTCATTCTGTTTTATTGAGCTGTAAGTCTTCCATATAATCCTCTCATGGCCTGTGTCCTAGCATGGGCAGTTTATAGGTTGGTTATGCTAAGTTTGCCATAGACCATAAACAAATGTCAACTGTTTCTTGTGCTTCTCTTATATTATCAGTGGAAACATTTAATTGGCCTTCTTTCACTAACTGTCAACTCTCTGTATCTGTCTAACTATCTCTAGCTGTAAGTTTTCTTAAGAAATAAATAAATAAAATAACATTCTCAGAATAGCGACTCACCATGAAAGTCTTCCCGCAGTACGTACACGTATAGTTCTGCTTGTTAGGCAGATGGTCCTGTTTGTGCATGTACAGTGACGACTTGTACTGGAACGACTTGCCACAGTCCGAGCACGCGAACGGATGCTGCCCCGGGTGACTTATTAGGTAGTGGAGTTTTCTGAAACGAAGATAACGATTATTTAATAATAGACTTTATTGTCAGCAGCATAAAGTCCAAAGATGTCTGCGTTGCTTTTTGTACAATATTGTATTGTATACTCGTATTACTGTTGACGAAGTTTATTATTCAATGTCACCAATAATCAAGTGACTTGTGCTGCATTATAGAGCGCTGGATTCAGAAACCAACATGAAAGCGATTTCGCATGATAGTTTTAATAATTTTATCAACGAAAAGGTGGGTTAAGTCCGATTCCCGCCAAAGCACTAGAAAGAAACTTGCAAGATTCGACCAATTATAAGAGACGAGAGACGCGGTTTAGATTTCAACCAATGTGATTGGTCGATTTCCCATATGTAAGGTCTAACTATTCATACACGATATATTTTCAGAGAATCATCTAACGGCTATAACGAAGCCATTTCAATGGGTTAAAAATATCTAAGTAAATTTAAAAAAATATATATACATTATTTTACTTGACCCACAAAATAAATACTGGCTCCTTATTTTTCAACATCCATTACGATAGATTTTTTTTAAATTATTATTATTGAAATGGCTTCGTTATAGCCGTTAGATGATTATCTGAAAATATTTCGTGTATGAATAATCTAGCTCCGCTCATCTACTCTTTGGTGGAAATCGAGCCATGGTTTGAGGTGAAAGCGCTAGGGTAGCCCGCGAAATTCTTTCTTATGATATTAACATACAACCATACACTGACCTGCAAATTGCAAAAAAAAAGGAAGAAAATTTAAATTTCGCAGGCTACCCTGGCGCTTCTACTTTAAGTCCCCATTAAGTGTCACCTCTCGTCCACAGTGTGTAGTATCTCCCTGCACAGCTTGCACTTAAACTTGCCGGGGCCGTGCGCCTGCGCCGTGTGCGCGCCACACGCCCGCGAGCTGCTGAACTCGCGGCCGCAAACTACGCAGTCCACCGCGCGGTCCGCACGGGTTGAGCGAGACGAGTGCATCGTCTGGTATGACAGGGTAAAAAGTTTAAGAACGTAAATTGTCTTTGGCCTTAGTGCCGGTGACCAAAGACACGACCAAGTCCAAACCGAGTTCAAAAGCTGTACACTGAAAAAATGTTGGTTGATAGAACAATAAAAAATTGGGGGTAATTTATGGAAACCAGTAACGGGCTACGGTAAGCTAAATTGAACAATCCAGTATTTCTCTGCCACAAATAAAAACCATCAGTACTTCTGTTGTAACATAATATATACAGGAAAAAATATTTTATTTGTGGGAGACGGGCATCTAAACTAAGCCAAAGTCTGTAGTTTAGGACACCAGGTCCCCACTAAGATACAATCAAGCCAGAACACAGGATGGTGCCAAATTTTATGCAACCGTGTTAAATAAATAAAAATATTTATCTCACCCGCACATGCAGCTTAAATGACTTCCTATGGCTCAAAGGTTTGTACTGGCAGGAATCCAACGAACAGAACACCTTCCTAGCTTCAGCGTGGTCACAGTTGAAGTGGGCTCTCATCTCCTCGATACTGGGCAGCACCACGCAGCAGAGGGAACACTTTAGGAGGTACAACGGTGTCTTCTCTGGAGTGCTGTGCTTCTCTAAGTGGTGGTGGACAAACCAGACCTGGAGGTATCACTATTGTTAGTATAATTATTTATTAAATCTTCTAGCTATCATTACTATGTGTATGACCAGATGTACGTATGTGACAAATGTAAGGAACGTGCAGGTGAGGTTCAGTTTTTGCCTAGTCCCATGGGAAAAAGACGTGTCTTTTGTCTATGTATGTCATATCGATTACTATAAGCTAGTGAACTCTACAAAGATCTACTCTACAAAGAAGGAAAAATATTAAATTTTGCAATAATTACCTCATCACTAAACATTTCATTGCAGCTCTCACACTTGTAATACGCGTCTTTATGGTTGAAGAAATGCGCTCGTACTTGATGTGTCTCTCTGTCCGTTTCGTGCCAAAACAGAGTTGGACAATATCGACATTTGAAACCTAAATGAGGACTGAAACAGTTGTCATATTCTACATCCTCCCAATGTTCTGTCAGATGTCGCCGAGTGTTCTCTCTGTCATCAAACTCTTTGTCACAAAACTGGCATATCCACAGATCCTCAAATTCCCCTAACTCTCTTGATATATGATTGTCAAGATCCTGTTGGCTCTCAAAACTAGTGGCACAAATTCTACAGGAAAATATTGGCAAGGACTTTATAGAATGCATCTTAAACATATGAGCGGTAAAATTTGATAAAGTGCTATACCGAACACTGCACAGTGTGCAAACTATATCCATTGGTACTTCAGTTGAAAGCTTATCATAATCAACTTCGGAGTATTCATAAAATGATTTGGCATTAATATCTGACAGTATGTCACTAATGTAATCTTGGAAACATTTCTGTACTACTATCAGTTCCGTTAAAGTAACATCAAAATCATCAATACCATTGTAGGTTTTGTAAACATCGTTTTGATCATCCTTCGTCTTTGCAGTTGCATCGTCATTTTTGGCATCATCAGCTGTCTCCACTTCTTGCTTAATTTCTGGTAGATATATTTCTTTAATTAATTCTCTAGTTTCATTTGAGTCAACTTCTATTGCAGAGTCAGGGGGCTTGAGCTCAGAGTCAACATAGCCATATCTCTCATGGTGCTTCAGTTGTTCTTCAACAAATTCCGCTCTGAGATCAGCACCATACACTACGAATGGTATGTCTCTTCCTGACAACAGAGCTGTGAAACATTTTATGGTAAAATGGTGATACCCCATATAATGGTTGAAGAATGTTCTAGTTGAGTTGGTAGATTTATTACAAAGTAAACAGAGAAAGTTTGAGGTGCCATCATATTCTAACTCCCAAAGATTTTCTTCATCTTTATTTGCCACATTGGAAACAGTGTGTTTTTGGAACAAATGTGAATGGTACAGTTCACCGTCAAGTACACGGAAGTGACACAGTCTACAATGCACAAGATTATGCTGAGACTTGAGATGAAGCCGGAGATCTGCTTCAGTTTCAAAGTTCTCAACACATTGAGAGCACGGCCAGGGAGTGTGAAACTTCACATGTTTGTACCAAGCTTCTCTATCAGGTACAAAGTATCTAAAATAGTTAAATGTTAAGGTAAAATAGTTGATGTAACTTAATAATAACTAAATGAATTTTCACAAAAACTGAGGTGATTAAATTTTGTTGAATCACAATGTTTATTACATATTACTTACCTACAAATACCACAGAAATCTTTCTTATGATTTAGAACGTAATGCATAACAATTTTCGATCTGTTTATGAACCAATCCGGGCAAAGTAAACAGCTGTAAGGTCCCGAAGGATTAAGATCTTTTAGGTAGAGCCACACGTCTGCTGGCCGCTCTACTACCGGTGGTTGACGACCAGTCTTCTTACTTTGAAGCTTTATCGTGACTGAGAACCGTTTAGGTGGTGGTAATTTCTTTTTCTTCTTATTTGGAGACTCCGAAGAATCTGATGAGATCTCCTCATATTGTTCTGGGACTAATTTCTTGTTTGCCGCTATAACTGAAAGCGGTTCATCATCAGACTCATCCGAAGACATCTTCTTGTGTATATTTTTACTTTGGACAGTGAAATAAATGCGGGATAATCCTAGAGATCAGTGAAATCCCCGTAGGCTGTGATTACAACTATAAAATAAACAACTCGAGACTATTGACAGTTATCGAATATCCTAATCTTTCACCTCCTCTTTCACACACTTTAATTTTTGATAGAATAGAAAAGGACTGACATATTTCACTTGTTCACGTCAGTCAATGTGATGCATTAAAGTGATAAAAAATTCAGCTGGAACGTAACTTGTAATCGTAAAATAATAGTGCTGCGGCCAGACATCGACATTTATTTTAGAAAATTGAAAATTTTCAGAATGCGAAGTTTCTTTATTTACATTCGTCATAGGTTACTCTTTCCGTATTAGCACTTCGGAATGAAATAACTTTTTATATTTCTTCAGAATCTAAAAAATTTTGTACTTGCATAGACAATCTTTAGACTTTATTATTTTATTTTATTCAACTAGTTCCATTTCCCATTAAAAATCTCAAACAAATGATGTTTGTCTCAAATTAATTACGGATTTAACGGGATCCTTAAATCGGATATAATGTTATCACTTACACAACTATAAGATGATTTTCCTGTCACTTAAAGTATTGAGAAAAAGATCCTTTAAAAAAGACATTCAAAATACCTAATATTTTGGAAATTTTGTGCTGCTTGAATTGAAGCGATCCGCAAAAATATCCTTTCGTGGCAGCCATTTTATAGAATTAAAGTTTGTCTATGGTGATCTAAAGAAAGGCGAAGCTAAACAAAAGGCTAGCATGTAGATAGCATTTACTAAAATAACAGTAAAATTTGCGTAAATACTGACTCAAAAGACTTATTTTTATGATATAAATAAGTGAACCAACAACTTTTATTACGTGTGTATCATATAAGTTCATAAAATGAAGCACAATGCATCGTGTAATGGTGGCCATTAGAAGTAATAATTATGTATATTGGCATACTTACTGCTTTACGAACCAGCAAATAAACATCTAAAGGATTACACTGACTGGTTGATCTGAAATTATAACTGAACAACATGTAAACCCAAGTGATATTTGTGATATGTGAGCAAGGAAAAGTGCACAGTGTAAATAGACCATTTGGCACGAACCATGGCCCAGAATCAAGGGGAGGTTCAAGTGGGAACACCGAACCAACCCGTGAAGGAGAAAGATATTTACGCCTGTCTGCCTGATATGCGAACGAACGGGCCGCTTGGACCCGACGAACCGTATCCCGGAGGTGAAGAGCTCCGCTGGCTGCCCGCGCAGTCCACAGACCGTGATCTGGTGATGTACTTGCGAGCGGCACGCTCCATGGCAGCATTCGCTGGTATGTGTGACGGGGGCTCCCCCGACGATGGCTGTGTCGCCGCCAGTCGTGACGACACCACTATAAACGCTCTAGATGTGCTCCATGACTCGGGCTACGACCCCGGTCGTGCTCTACAAGCTCTTGTCAAGTGTCCAGTGCCCAAAGGAATTGAGAAAAAGTGGACAGAGGAAGAAACTAAAAGATTTGTCAAAGGAATTCGGCAATTTGGTAAGAATTTCTTTAAAATTAGAAAAGACCTATTGCCTCACAAAGACACTGCTGAGTTAGTTGAGTTCTATTATCTGTGGAAAAAGACTCCCGGTGCTAGTAGCAATAGACCACACAGAAGACGACGACAGGCATCTCTGAGACGTGTGCGTAATACACGGAATTCCCGTGCTGGTACTCCCAAAGAACAGACCCCAGAAGCTACACCTACAGTACCAGATACCAATGGTTCAAGACCCTCACCCAATCCTAAAGAAGCAGGCGAGATGAGTTCAGTTACAGAAGATGAAAACTCTGAAGAAGATAGTGATTCTAGAGATGCTGGTGATTTAGCTAAAGTAGACAATGTAAGACCAGATAACCTTGAAGACTCACCAAGTAGAATGAGAACCAGGAATAAATCTAAAGAACAAAATACACCTACTACACCTAATGGGAAAAAGGGTCAAGATGAAAGTGATAATGATTCAAAGCCTAAGCCTAAACCTAGTAAACCAAACCTAGTAAATGTACAAAGTACTGTCACCTCTACCAACACAAACACCATCACCATCCCCAATACCAACACCAACACCAATAATAACATAATACCTGAAAAAGTTCTTTCATCTCCAGTTAACAAAGATATTAAGAAAAAGCCCCCAGTGGCAAATGGTGTCAAAGTAGATGTTTCAAAAGTTAAGAAACGTCTTCCAGATGAAACAAAGCCAGAGAGTATTTTGGATGGTGATGTACAGATGAAGAAGAAAAAGCCAGTAACACCTCCTGATAGTCCAGCCGAAAGTCTTACTAATGACAGTTTTCCTGCTATGGATGAAACTGAGACTCCAGAGCCTGAGCCTGAAGCTTGTGACTTTAGTTTTAATAAGACAGAGAAGGAAAACACTGAACAAAATAAAGAATCTGACCCTGAACAGCATGCAAAATCTACTGATCCTCCAGTTAAAAATGACAATAACTCTGAACCTGTTATTAAACCTGAGAAAGATTCTTTACCTCCACCTTTCCAATTGGCTACTGAGAAAGATGACAGAAGTGCTCTCGATCTTAAAACAGATCCCTGTACTACAAATAAATTACCTGAAAACATGGAACCGAGACCTCTTGTACTGCAAAATCCAATGTTCCCTAAAACCGAACTCATTATACCTAAAGTTACGCCAATGTGTACAGATCCTATTGAAAAAATTAAAATCAAAGAAGAAATAGATACAGATGAGACAATGAATCTACAAAAAGATGATTATCCAAAAGATCCTTTATCACACAACTTCCCTGGACATCCTGTGAGCCAATCCAACAAACCACTTAATTTGGAGAATACAAACTTCTTTGTGAAAGACAGTCACATATACAACCCAAAATTAGGTCACAGTATTAAAATTGAAAATGTGCCTAATAATATTTTTAATCCTTTAAATATAACAAAAGACAGTTCAATCATAAGAAGTGCAAAAGACTTTACATCTAGCATGCCACCATTTTATCCGCCTAATATGAATTTCTCTAATGATCCTTCAAAACATAATCCACATATGAATCCTCTAAAGACAGTCATAAAATTAGAACCTAGGGATGAAGCCAGTGAAATGAAAAATCAAAATACTCCTGAGATTTTTACTGCTACTATATCATCAGCCAACAAAGTTGATTCTCCGAGTGCCCCTCGGTTAGACTCATTACAGAGAATGAGTCCAACACCTACAAACCCACGTGGATCATCACCGCCTCCAATGGAACATCCTACTACTCTGAATACAGAACCAATTTCACCAGCCAATTCACAAGAAAACAAAGAAACTGATGTGGATGACAAACAGCCAACAGACTTGAAGACACAACCAATGCCTAAGCTAGATGGTCAGAGCAGCAACTTGAGACAACCCTCATTTTCACATCCAGTGAGACCAGAAAATCTTGGAATTAGATCTACAGAAGCTTCTATTACACCAGTTTCTGTTCAAAACATGCCTCCACCACTCAGTCAGCCTTCTATGGCTGGCTTGCTACCTCCTGGACCTATAATATCTGTTGGAAGTGGTGCTAACATTGGACCTTATGGGTTTATGCCGACTGCATTGTATGGTCATACCAACCATCCGGGGCACCCAGGACATCCTGGTCTAGATAAACCTGGTTCAATGCCACCCCTCATGCAACAGCATCCACCAACCCACAATTTACAGGGTAGCAATCTTATACAAAGCTCTAACAATCAAAGTGATACATCAATGCCACAAGATCTAAAAATCAAGCAGGAAGTACCTGACAATGTACCAGCTAATTTGTCTACACAGCAAGTTGATCCTCTGCAATCACTCAAAGAAGTTAAAGTGCCAGGATACCCTATTGGAAGTGCCATAGCGCAACATTTAAATACTGAGAGGGACAGAGAATCAATATCTAGTGTTGAGAATAATAGTAGACCTCCGAGTCAACCTACTAATGAGAACAACAATATGGGACCCAGTGCTTTCCTTGGTCCAAGAATTGAAAGTATAAAGAAAGAGCCTGACTTCTTACACCAACCTCACCTACCACCTACTTCCACAAGTCAGAGCAGCAGTTCGGAATCTTCTAATCATGTGCCTCCAGTGAAGAGCCCGCACACGCCGACACCTATCAAGAGTCAACCAGGCCACAATGGAGCTCCAATGCATATTTCTCACTCATCCTCTACAACATCGCCGTTCTCACGGCATATGACAAGCCCCTCGCAGCCAAGACAAATCTCAGCATCGCCCGTTCAGCCGAATACTCCAGTGTCGCATTCAGCGCTCAACTTGATGAATCCTACACCATTATCAATACCATCTACAATACCGGGCCCTGTCATGCACTCTGGTCAGCACCAACACCCGTTTGCGTCGCCGTTGCACCACCCACATTTGCTGCATCCTTCAATCTTTCAATTATCTGCAGCGGCGGCTCATGCTATGCACCCATATTATCCACATCCGCATCCTGGGTATTCGATGCCTTATCCATATCCTTATGGACCACTACCCCAACCACACCCAATACCGCCGATGCACCCTGCGGTAAGCCAGGCAGGACGCCATGAGCCAGTGAAACCATCGACGATTGAATCCACGACAATGCTCAGCTCACATCTCAGTCATAGCACAAGTTCTTCAGTCACGACGAGATCTCTTCGAGAAATTTCTGAAAGTACTGAGGATCCAAGAAATCCTAACGCGACTACAGAGAGACATCAACTGCACGAGACAACGATGACACACCATCATTCAACTAGTCATCACAGTGCCGTGCACACGAGTACCGAAAAGCAGCCAAGTCATGTGGGCGGCGGCACCAACCACACGCTGTCTATATCTCATTCGACTTCGAGTAGCTCGTCGCAATCGATCCAGCACAAAATTAATACGCAACAGAAGAGTAGTTCTCATTCGAACTCTCCACATCACCTGTCGGCGAGCCTGTCTCAGACGACCAGCTCGTCGTCGAGCGTCAATGTGAACAACCACAACCACACACATCACCACTCGCACCACCTGGCACACCACCCCGAAAGACTCTCGCCTGCCGACTCCATGCTTATGCGTCATCATCCGAAAATGCTTCCTGGCAATCCGAATCACCTGATGATACAGCCGCCATCGATGGGTCATCCCATGGGGCTTGGGCTGCCACCAGGACCAGGGCCGAGTTCCATTGAAAGTCTTCGATTACACGCACAGGCTGCAGCTGGACTTCAGGGTTCGCATCCTAGGCCCGGGTCGCCTCATCAGCTTCCTCATGGTCATCCACACTTGCGAGGTCCTCCGCGTTCGATGCCAGATGAGAATCCTGAACTGAAACTCGAAACCCAATCACAGCCCGAAGAGGAAGAAATCCCGAGCCCAGCGCACATACCACATGGGCCGAGTCCCGAACCGAAGATTGAGGATACCGAATGTCACAGATCTCAATCGGCCATTTTCCTCAGACATTGGAATCGTGGTGATTATAACTCCTGCACAAGAACGGATCTCATCTTTAAACCAGTGCCAGAGTCCAAACTTGCACGAAAACGGGAGGAACGACTTAGAAAGCAGGCCGAACGAGATAGAGAGGAAAGGGAAAAAATTGCGCAGCAAGCACACAGAAAGATAGCAACACCTGAGAAGCCAGAAACCAAGCCGCCATCAAGAGGTGCTATCGAAACGATATCATCTCCATACGATCGCTTCCCGCGGCCACCTGGATACCCAGACACTCCTGCACTCCGTCAATTATCGGAGTACGCACGACCTCATGCTGGGTTTAGTCCAGGCAATCTGCCGCGTCATTGCATGGACCCGATGCTCCAGTATCAGCTCAGCTCTATGTACGGAGCCGCGGGCGCGAGAGAACGGCTCGAACTGGAACACCTCGAGCGTGAAAAACGAGACAGAGAGATTCGAGAACTCCGTGAACGTGAACTTAACGACAGACTGAAGGAGGAGCTACTGAAAAACAACGTGGGGCCGCGAGCACTCGATCCGCACTGGTTGGAGATGCACCGGCGGTACGGCATGCCACCACCGCCGCCGCAGGGCGCCATCCCCGTGCAGTTCGGGCTGTACCCGCCCGGGCATGGGCCGGCTGCGCTCTCGCAGCTGGAGCGCGAGCGGCTCGAGCGGCTCGGCATCCCGCCGGCGGGCGGCCAGCAGCAATCCGTGCCCACCACCATGTCGCAGCAGCACCACCCGCACCACCCGCACCCCGGCGTGGCGGCGGCGCAGCTAGAAGCGGCTGAGCGGCTGGCCCTGGCGGCCGACCCCATGGTGCGCCTGCAGATGGCGGGCATCAACCCGGAGTACCACGCGCACACGCACGCCCACACGCATGCGCACTCGCACACGCACCTGCACCTGCACCCGGGCCAGCAGGCGGCGGCGCAGGCGCAACAAGAGGCGGCGCTGGCGCTGGGCCCGTACCGGCCGCTGCCGCACCCCGACCTGCTGGGCCGGCCGTACGCAGAGCAGCTGGCGCAGCAGGCGGCGGCGCACGAGCAGCTACAGCGCCAGCTGATGCTGGAGCGCGAGCGCGGCTTCCTGCACCCGGCGCACCACGAAGACTTCCTGCGCCAGCAGCGCGAGCGCGAGCTCAAGGTGCGCGCGCTAGAGGAGGCGGCGCGTGCCTCGCGGCCCTAGTGCCTCCGCCGCGCGCGCTAGGTGCCGCTTCCTAAACTAACTCTCCAAGTGTTCACGTGCCGCCCTCCGGATTAGGCGAGATGTTTTCGAGTGTGACGATACCTGTAATTTATATTTATGATGATAGGGCCGTACCTTAAGTATTTAAGTTTTTATAATATTTTTTATAGTTGCATGGTCGTGTAGTACGCTTGTTTTCCATGCTCAAATTTATTTCTTACCTACTAGTCATAATTAAAATTTTATTTGTGAATGAGATAAAGAGTCACACGTTTTTACGTAGGCTATTTAGATTAAATTATTTTGAATAACATAAATGCCTCGATGGTTACAGGTGTGGCCCGATCGCTAACTTGACGACATTCTCAGAAACGGTCATATTTCATTAATGAACGGAAGCTACGCTCCGCAGTCGCGCTACACCAGTAGCTTTCGAATGAAATCATAATGCAAATAAATAAGGGTGCTGGTTTTAGCATTCATGTGAATGGACCACATGATTACAGTAATTATGTTCAATGTAAACTACATTGTTTTTTATGTTCATGACATAATAATATATATAACTATGAATAAGTGTTTATTTAAGTATGAGACAGAGTAGGGACTGTGTGGACTTGCCTTTCTAATCAACTTGCCTTTTACGTATTGTCCCGTAGTGACTTTCTCGCTCTGTATAATCCTAAGGAACTCCTATTTCACTTAAATTATTTACATTTTAAATAGAAATATATATTTTGAAATAGTACCTATCTAGCTCTCAATGAGACGAAGTGAGTATCGAGTGATAATGTAGAACATTGAGTGCGGCATGAGAGGCAATCGTTTGTGGAACTAATTACACTCACATATCAATTAAAATGAATGAGGTATCGCCGCCGCCGTGAGAAGATTGTTACTAATTGATATGTTGCCTTCAAATGTTGATATTGGCCGAATGCAATAATTCTATATTAGTAATGAAAGGTGATTATGGCCTTGGTGTTATATAAGATCGTTTTGTACAGATTGTGATGGAATATTTTATTGAATGCAATTTCGTTCTTTTATGTACGCTGTTGTATGAGATTCGTTCTCAGTTATGACTGCTAATAATACGGTACGCTCATAATGTGCGCGTTTTGTATAATGAGCGAAAATAATCGATGTCGGTCCGCACCATTATTACTTATAACGCTATATTTAATGCATTTATTTATCCCAGTTACTTCACTGATATCCAATGAAACTTAATGTCTTTTTCCACTTGAACCCGTACAGTAACAATTGTGTTGAATTCCGTTTCCGACACATTCAAAAGAATCAATATATCAACCGAAAAATCTTTTTTGCTAGTAGGGGAAAATATTTTCTGAATTCTCATCCAGTGATTTTGTGGTCTTTATTTAGAAATAAGCACATAAAATTGTAGACTCAAACTGAATTAGCAGTCAATAATTTAGAACTGAATGCCACCTGCACACTGTAAATTCATATAATTGAAGTTACAGTGGGGTAATAGTAATTATCAGCATAATTAGGCAACACTATCAGACTCTATTTTTCGTTCTGATATGTAATTTTCTCTCTCTCTCTCTCTCACACGTGTGTAATGACAAAGTAGGATGACAGGTCAGACCCATTGCCTGGGACAAGTCGAAGAAACGACAACTTTAAATTCTTGACTGAAATTAGCCAAAATCCCTTTATTTCGCAGACTAAACACAAAATTATGAAGCTAACACTAAAGTGTACTGTACGTCTACGAAATAAATGCCATTTTGTGCCCTAACAAACTGTTTATATTGTTTTAAAGATATTTATATCGATAGTTGATTAACACTAACACAAAAATTAAGTACTTATACAATTGAAATTATTTTGATCTTGACTATTCTGTGTAATAATACTAATGAGTGGCTAAAATGTTCTTGTAAATTATAAGAGATGTAATTAACGAACGTTGTACACATTCAGTAACTCTGCACTAAATGTAATATAAATTCCCTTTGTAAGAAATAGCGCTGTTAGACAATTCTAAAGTTATATTGATTATCTAGTGTTAACTTTCACAATGTCGCTTCGTAGGTGTTATGTTGGTACCTAATGCCATAGTTACTTTCTGATATCTAAAAAGAGAAAATGAGTATTATTTTTAGAGACAAATTATATCTTAATTAATTAAGAGGTTGCGTGTCGGTTTAAAAACTTCATTTATTTAGACAATAAGGTTAAATGGATGTCTTAGTGCTTTTGTGTAAATTTTTTTGAATAATATATGTGAAAAAATTCAATATTTGTTTTTTTTTTGCGTTTGGACCTTTTTCTATCTTTGTAATATTTCTGATGTTACACCGCGGTAGACTTAAAAAGAATAAAATAACTAATTTCACTGTGGCAAATTAAGACTACGACAAGTTCATCCATACAAAAAAAAATCATATGGATTACCTCTAGCAGGATTTAAGCAACAATAATGTATTGATTAACTTCGTCTGTTTATGCAGGTGTACTGTTTGTTGCCTATCCGACCAACTGCAGGATTATTGTAAAATAGATGAAAGAATCAATGGAATCGGTGGCCATTTCGACCTCCTTGCCGAGGTCTGCAAGAAAAGTAAAATCGGATATTATTGTCTTGTCAATTTTCTAACAGACAGTCTGGCACTAACAATTTCATTCTTGGTTTTTATCAAGAACTTTCATGGGTATTATTTATTATCACTATTTGTAAAATACGTTTTTCCTGCCTGGGTAACTAGGCGATAGTTGGATCGATAGCATACCACTGCTTATACACTACACGAAATAAACAAAAGTAATATGAATAATGAGTCAAATGAGCAATACTGGCTTACTGGCAGTTACTACGAAACACACGTTTGTGAAGGAAAAGGTTAGTAGAGCAGCCTTTCAAGTTTTCATTCAACATAATGTAACAAAACAGCACCCCTTTGTTTACAGTAAACACAACCCGACTTCTCCGATGTTTGCGTAAGTAATTTGTCTCAAGGAAAAGCTGAGCAAAAATTCAAACGTTTCCTTTTTGCGAAATTAATGTTGACTTAACTACCAGAAGTTCTTATTTATTTTGTCAACAGTTTATACAGCTTCACCAACTTCAACTTGAGAACATAAAATATGTGGTATTGTTGAAGAATTTTTTAAGGAAAATAAGACAAACAATAACAAGTTTGTTTATGTTATTGGGGGAATGTTTCGTTTAAATGTGTGTTTATAGGCAGCCTATAAATACCTAATATTAAATGAGCAATATTTGTAATCACGATCTCGAAAACGGGTCTAACGAATTCGGTGAAAATTGCAAAATAGGGGCTTAGAGGGGCGAAAAATCGATATAACTAAGGTTTATATCGGGGTAAATTCGTTTTCTCTATTTTCACCCGAGCAGAGCTTGGTCGCTCAGGTAGGTACCTATAACTAGCATATAATGTTCCCACTGTTGTCACACAGGTGTCATGAGCTAGAATGGGCATACCTACCGAATTCACCACGCGGGTCCAGTGCGGTTGATCGGCCTCACATGTCTTCGAATTTTTCGGTTTTAAGACATCAGCTTCCTTACGATGTTTTCCATCACTGTTTTGAGAGCAGCGGTGATGAAATAATTTACTTACAGAATAAAATTGCCCGTCCGGATTCGAACCTACCACCTATACCTACCTACATCTCGCAGTCAGGATTCCACAAGTACTTACCTACATCACGAACTAATGTTGCGTTTTATTAATCCCTTTCAGCCCTCGATAGAACTGCGATGCGACGTGGGTCCGGCCCCGTTCATGCTGAGGCCCTACGCTGGCCTGTACAACCCGTTCTCTCACGCCTGCTCCGTCCTCTGCAACCATCCTGCTGATGCTGAGGCTAGGGATGTCGTCAAACGGGCTAAGGATAATTGGGTATGTTGATTTAGGTCATCGGCCTACTTAAGTACAAGATCTGGGGTATCTCAGGTATGGAGGTAGGCAGACTAAGCGAAAACTCATAAATGAAATGTGAAGAATATTTTTTTTTCGGTAAGTTTCTGATAGAAATTTGGACCATTAATGATGCCTCAGGCCTACAACGAGCATATAATAACAGCCTCTGATACCATCCTCTTTAACTAACATTAGGCTATTGGATTTGGATTGGAGATCCAGCGTTCGGCTCAGAGCGTCGAGAGTCGAAATTCCAAAATTGCCATAATAAGTAATTAAAGTATCGCTTAGTTTTCTTGAAAAAATGCATAATATACCTATATATAATGTGGCATCCGTTCCCAAGATCGGCACGGATATGCACATTCAAATTCTACGAAAAGTGTTTCATAGAATTTGAACTGTCAGTGGACAGTTACCCGGTTATGAATGCAAGAGTTAAACCAATATATTAAATTGTGTTTTTATTTTCAGGTGGAAGGAAAAGGACATTATTTTCAAGAAGATTTATCAAAGTTTCAAGATGGTGGCGGCGACAAAGATAAGAATAGAACACCACATGATATTTTTACTGAAGACATGTTTAGGAGGTGCTTATTTTTTTCGTTACACCCACATGTGGCCAGTTATGTTTAGTGCTATGAAATAGAGGACGAGCCTACCATCAACCGGGCACAAATCTAGACTCCGGACTTCCACTGAGAAATTGCTGATGCCCAATAAGACTTGCCGACCTGGCAATCG
Source organism: Standfussiana lucernea (assembly GCA_964057025.1). NCBI lineage: Eukaryota > Metazoa > Arthropoda > Insecta > Lepidoptera > Noctuidae > Standfussiana > Standfussiana lucernea. The sequence goes on from OZ059795.1 coordinate 3,862,327, forward strand.
AACCCACTACTACTTAATTGAATATATGAAATTTGTTTATGATAATAATTAATTAATTGCATGATAAATGATATGTAAATAATGTTAATAATTTAATAACTAATATTTTGCACGTTTGCTTGCAGGCAGAATACAGCGACTTTTAGGAAATAAGATGTTCTCTTGTATATAGTGTATTTCTTGCAAATAAACATTTAGATTTTTTGATTTTGAAGACCTCATGATCAGCAGTATAGCGATGGCGACCACTTGACCGACGAAGCAATCAACCAGGTACAAACACTCAGACTCTGGGCTGCTATTGAGAAACTTGCATTACCTGTTTTCCTATTTCCGTCTTTAGGACCAGCACAGACCCGGCGAAAAATTTCAACCTAGGTTGATATTTTGGAACATTGTTCAAAATTAATGAAATCTGCAGATATGCCGAAACAGACTCAAGACCTCTCACTCCCGCCCCAACCCTCGCTAGCAGCAAGTCCAGGGGTTCTCGGCGATGTCTCACGCCGGACCAGCCTCATCAGAGAACTACGATTGTGTTAGACCTCAGACGAAGTCACAGTCAGGTGGGCAAAAGCTACACAAAATGTACATCTACACCAAAAAGTTCCTAAAACAGTTTTGAATACTATACGCCATACGCCATACACCATACAAAAATATGTTGTTACCGTAAAGTCAATAAGGATTGCGAGGACTTTACGGTACACCTACTACTCCTAAATATGTTATTTCACTTTGCAAGACATCATCCACTCCATAATGTTAGACACTATTTGCAGTTCTGTCTTTATAAAAGCCAAAAACACTGCAATTCTAATGTACAATAAAATAACCACCAATTTTCTTCCACCAGGAAACAATCTACTACCACGGCTACGCGACTTCGGACGTGACAGGGGGTCAGAACACCAGTCCGACCAACGACCGGTCCACCTTACCCTCACTGAACCTGTCAGATGGGGCCCACAACCGACTCCTCAAGGGGCAGAGTGAGCAGCTGCCCCCCCTCGCCTCCCCGCTCGTTTTGACCAGAAGGTCGATACCTTTGAAGGAGCCGCAGAGCGTTAGGAATGCGAAAAAGGTTGGTAGTAAACATTTTGGACTTTAATTCTATGTGCACAATATTGCTTTTTTTAACCGATTTCAAAAAAAGGAGGAGGTTCTCAATTCGCTTGTATGTTTTTTTTGTGTTTGTTACCTCATATCTTCGTCATTTATGAACCGATTTGAAAAATTCATCTTTTATCTGAATGTATCTACTTCCCGATTGGTCCCATAGAAATTTCATCGAAATCGTTTCAGCAGTTTGGTTTTGAAATCAAAATAGCTGGGATAAAAGAAATTGCGAAATTGATACTTGACAAGGATTTGTGTGTGATGCGATAACTAAAAAGGGTAAAAAAAAACTTTTTTGCAAAAAAAAAACCGACTTCCAAAAAAAACACTAAAAAAGTGGAAAATAACTTTAATTTCGGAAGTCGGTGGCAAAAAAATCAATGAAACAAATAATAGTCACCGACTTCCGAAAGTAAAGTTATTTTCCACTTTTTTTGGTGTTTTTTTTTGGAAGTCGGTTTTTTTTTTGCAAAAAAGTTTTTTAACGCTGAATACCTCGCATGTCTCGCCTTGCTAGATCGGACGCGACCTTTTGTGGCGTTATCCATGAGGATTTCCTAGGTATGAAGGGTAGGTAGGGTAATAATATCGAACTCCTACCCGCCTTACTAAACCATACTTATTCCATAAATAAAAATAATAAAATAATCTCCTGCCCTTATCCCAATTTATTTGGGGTCGGCGCAGCATGTCTTCTTCTTCAATACTTATCTATTACTTGTCATCTCATCCTTCACACAGTCCATCCAACGTTTATTTGGTCTTCCTCTACTCTTATACCCTGAACAGCATCGCATCTAAACTTTTAGTTGGGTTACATAACTATAGCAACGCACTGCGTGCTACGCATCTAGTAGTATTGAACAATTCTAATTATCTACACTAATTTACTATAGTAGTTGTAGGAGGCGCGACTAAGTGGTACCTGGTGGTATTCGCTACAGCAAAACGTGGTCGATTGCAATTATTGCACCGAACAGTAGTAGACGTTGACTGTGTTTACAAACCCATAGAAGAGCATATCGTAAAAAAAAATAGATTGAGTTATAAGATAGATGAAACATCACATATCCAATCTCAGAAACTGTGATGTTATGGTATTGCAAAGGTATAACAATATAAGTAGCATTAAGTTCATAGCATAGCATACTGCGCTCAAACGGCATCACCTGATCTTATTTTTCTAGACCCTGATCCGAAGCGATGCTGTCACGGTTCTTAGCAGTATAGAGTTTCATAATAAGAATCTCGATCGTCTCGAGTTGAGTCAATACTGTCCCCTGCAGTGCTCCTAGCTATGCGTCGACTTTACCTTTTCTTTTAGATGTCATACATGCTCGGATCGGTTTGAGGAACATGTGTGATAATCCAGTCAATATGTCGGAAAAAGGTGAGGTAGCTGGAAAGCATTGAGAACGTAAAGGAACTTTAACAGGTTGTTTGGAGGTACATTAAGAAGACTATCCTAAAATTTAAACTTAAATGTTCTTTGACCTCATGAGGTTCAGATTAGACCAACACTCGGTGGGCGGCCGTATTAGTTGCGTGACAGTAGTGCAATGACATCATCCAATGACACTTTTTCACAATTAAGGATTCTAACCATTTATGACACCGTTTGCTGTAAAAATCTTGATACTAAAACGAGAAAGAAAACCAATTTTTTTAGTTCTCATAAGCCATTTTTAGCGTAAGGTTATTATTTTCGATTTATCTCAATCTCATACATATATATGCATGCTCCGTTGTAGTTGCTTTTGCGTCATCTAGGGACACGTTTGATATGAAAATGATCGCAGGGGGATATATTTCGAGTACCTTTACTAGTGGCGAGGGTATTAAATGATATCCCTTCAGCCAGGTACTTCACCACAATTTAATCTTGTATGCTCCATGATACGAAATTATGAATTAAAAAGCCACTTGGTTTTAAACTGCGTCATACCACTGCTATCGACGCAAGTGTTTTAGCGCCAACTACAGCTCTTATCTCAGCTGATATGAAAACTTTCCCCCAAGCTTGTCCAAGAATTACTAGAGCGTTACTCCAAACACCATCCACTATTGATACCTAAACATATAGATCGATACATTCGTTGACGTTAGTGCGATACGCCGATTTCCACGGATTAGTCGTCCTAGGGAGCGGTAATATCAAAAACGAAAATTTTCCTTTTGAAAAATGCTACCGTTTTTAATATCGAAGACAAAGCTCTTGCCTATAAGGAGCAAAGTTAAAGATACAGCGAAAGATAGGAAGACAAAAGAAAAAAGCTTCTTCGTGACGGGTGATAACTTAGCAACTTTGAAAAATGCGCTTAGTACTTTGAAGAGTCGACGTGTGAGACGAAATGCCCCGAAGCTTCCACCTATAGTGAAACCGGAGACGTGCGACTGTAACCAAATGCACCTCACCAAAATAGTTTTAAGCTACGCTCCAAAGAGCAGGAAGAGAGGTGCTTCCAACATTGTGTTATCTATGACCGCGTGGGGCACGACCGGCCAGAGGAAGCGTATGAAACTGCCAAGTGTTAAATTGACGAGAAAATTGGTCAACGGCGAGAAATCGTTAACCAACAACACTGATGAGTTCTTTAAGAAACTTGAGGTATTGTAATTATGGGACTGTTTTAGTCTGACACTTAGCACTACATTAGTATGACCAGTACCATAAATTATTCTGCAACAAAAAACATGTAAATTGATTTCTTATTGGAAAGTTTACGCACAAATCCTTTCTCAGTTGAAATAATATAAATAAATATTTGTTCCAGAATCAACTAAAAGCGCTGAACCTGGGAAAGCCAGCAAAGAGTAAGGCAAACAACAATGGCAAAGTTGAACCGCCCGCGTCGCAGCGATCTAAGCAGGCAGAGAAGGAAGCAGCCAATGAGGCAAACGATGCTGCGTCTAATGGGGAAGAAGGAGGTATGGTCCAAAAAAATATTGTCTACAAATATTGTTTACGATAAAAGTATTTAAAACATCGTTCTGTTGCTGTCAATCGTTTAGAGATAGAATGATATTTGCAATAAGTTGTTAATGGTGTTTTTAATATGATGCTTCAAGTGTAGTATTGCGAGTTTGGTCCGTGCCCACACTACAGGCAGCAAGCATGTCCAAATAGCAGCACGTGTCCTGTCCACGTTTTGACTTTTGAGTAATCAGTCTTATTACATTTTATTTGTTTCCAGGTAGTGGTGAAGGTCGCAGGCGTGGTAAGAGGAGAAAGAAAGGAGGTCGGGGTGGTAGTGACCGACTGACATCTGCAGGTCTTGCAGCACAAGCGCAGCAAGATCCTGAGACGCAGGTAAACGATGCTTCTTCTTCGATGATTGCTGTAGCATCTTCTGTGGCGCCCATAAGTTTCTGCAACTTGCAGACAATTGGACATGCAGGGCTTGACATCAAGTGCCCAATAGTTTGTGTAATAATACCATACGTACTTACACTCCAGTGCAGTTATGACGATCTCCTACATCGATGCATTACTGGTTGCTCCCTCTATACTTTGATGTTTTTCGTTGGACCTTTGTGTCTCATCGAATTGGTTAATAACGATTCTTGGCAAATTGACCTAGCTAAAGCGATTATCATAGCAATGTAGATCCCAGCATCTGGGTTGGCCCCGTGTCTTAACCAAAGCTTTCGGTCACGCGTATAAACGATCATATGTTAGGTACTCATTTGTTTGGACAACCGAAAAGCACAATATGTAGGCGCGACGACTTGTTCAGCTTTGCCGATAAAAAAATAAACCCGACGGTCACTAGGTTGCACGGCGATCACGGCCTGAAAAAAGATACACATTTCTTTTGCATCATGCGTTTATCCAGCATGAGGCAAAAAAAAATATGTAGAAAATATACTATATTTTCAATGAGTCCAGTGACAGACGGTGAGCCTCCCTTTATTTTTTTTGTAAATCATACATTTTTCATAGATCGCCGGTATCGGCACAGACTCCCAAAACCCGAGTTCCCGCGGCTCGATAGCGCCGGATCTAGAGGACGACGTTATTGTGTTACCAGTGATCAAGCCGCTCGTAGTGCCCAAGAAGACAGCTTCCTTCCTCGACGATGATATGCTCAAGTACCTGCATAGGGAGGTCGATGAAGACGCTATCGAGACTGAGTTTGATACAAAGGTTGGTTTGGTCATTGATTAAGATATAAAACATAATTATAACTTTGAAATGCAAAAAAAAACGCCTAATGTTGCGGTATTTCAAAAATATAAACCGCAGTAATGACATCCTGATAATAAATAAATAAAAAATAACAAATCTTTATTCAGAAACTTAAAAGGGAAAATACAATAGGAATCAAAAATTTACAATGTAGGTATAATAATGTTAGATGACTGTACTAGCATAATCCTGTAGCACAGGCTGCAGGAGCTGCAACAATATGCTTTAAGTAGGACAGTAGTTTTTTGACTTTTGACTTGAAAAATGTGACTCAGGGTTTGGCTATTAAGCCTATGATTGAACCACATTTCCTAGGAAAGTATGATTTGTACCTCTCTACCTGTTTATACAAGTACCAAACAAAGAAACCGTGAATCTCACGTTGCCTTATTTAATAAAATTACCATTTTTCAGCGTCGCTACGTCTTGGAAGAAGCAATGCGAACTCGGCCAGAGCGACCGCATGGAGAAGAAATGCAGCAGCTACTGCGAGAGTTAAAAGTACCAGCCGTCAGCCTCGGAGATTGGTTGCACATACCGAGGGTGTTCTCTCGACAGAATGCACAGTTCGCCTTGCCCATAGACACGTATGCGTTGCAGAGTAAGTAGCATAGACATTAGCAAAATAACGTTTAATTTAATGTTGAATAAGACATTAGTTTAGCCGCGGTATACCTCGAAGGAGATGGTGGAACTATTTGGATGTTTTTCATAGGAATTGGCAAAAAGTAGCGCAGGATTGGGACTGATGGAAGGAGTGAGGCTAGGTTTGCCCAGCCGTGGGACAGCACACGCCAGCTATTAATATATTAATGTGCCATTCTATCAGAATACTTTAGATGAATTTGCTGAACACTTCATCTTATATACGTTTAGACTTATAATAATTCTAGTTATTTGTTCACAGCCCTTACGCCAATGAACTACGCAGCCCGCTTCGTGACGGTAAAGAAGTCGAAACAACTGCTTTACCTCACCGTTCTCAGAAAATTCAGGCAGCGTGGATACAGGATGCCGATAAAAGTAAAAAAAATATTTTTACAAACCAGTCTTTTTATTATTTATTGAAATTTTGAACCTATTAGCTTAGCCAGAAGTTCATTATTAAGTTGAATAACGCATTATCTTGTCATGATTTTTAGATGGATTGTCTATATTTAAATAGTGCAAACAGTTTACCTACATATTTTGATGGTAGTGCATAAAAATGAAGTTTTACAGATTTAGCGCGCTCACGAAGAACGACACTTGCTAATTTTTAGATATTCTATTTTACCACAACTAGCTGCGTCTATGCTTGGCGAGCCAAGCTCGAACAGACCACGAAATGCCATATCCTGTAAATCCCTTTTGTATCTTTTTTCTCTTCTAAAGAACATAGAAGAAGGCCTTACAATGATGATGGGCGGCAGCCTATCGGCGGCACAAGCGCAACAGTTCAAAAGCGTCATGGAATGGCCCAGCTACGAGGAGGAAGAGAACATCCCTGATGAGATCAAACTCACCCTTATTGACAATGGGTACAAGAAGCCCCCTATTAGCACTGAGGCTAATGGGGAAAATGGAGAGGTTAGTCTAAAACTTTAATATGTTGTACTTTACTGAAGGAAATTCTTATTCGTTATTGCACACAAAATTAAAAGATATATATACAAATTCCAATATATAGCTTATGTACAACGGTGAGCTTAACCCAGTATTGGGTTGGAAATGAACTTGAAATCAAATATTTAAATTTTCAGACGTCCCCTGTGTCCTCACTGTGAGTTCACATGAAAAGAAAATTAGATTTTTTTTTCTCCATTGGCTACCTTGAATTGCCTTGTTCCACCCACTGCTGAATAATGGGCCTCCTAACTTGAAAGACAGATACCATTTTAATTTGAGTGAGTGGGACAATTAGTGAAATTGCCAACGAACTAGAATCGTCAAATAACTTTCGCGTTTAAGAGGTAGGCGAATTTAAAAATTTATTGCTTGTACCTTTATGATTAGTGTAATATCGACACAGCACCCGGTCAGAGACTTCCAGACGCCCCCCCATCATCACGCCTGAGGCAATATTTGAACTATAAAAACCGGTCTTGCTGCTACGAAATAAGGCCGCTGTCAAAGCCAAATTGAACAACCCATGGACGTCGTCGTCCGTCGACAGTATAGAACATGCTCATTTAAGGACACCGATCTTGGAATGCCGCCATGGTGTGTGGATCGACTTTTGGCAACTTAAAATAGAGAATACAATAAATTCTTATTTGTTTCAGTCTGATGAGGATACGATTAAGTTTCGGACATGGTGTGGTCTTTGCGCGATCTGTGAACGTATGTACGGACGATTTCCGCCCAGAGACAAGGATCCGCCTGATGGGGTGCGTATTATCTTTTTAGAAACGATTTTAAAACTGGCTGACACTCAAATCTTTGTTCTAGTACAAGAAAGAGATGGAGCTTTAAAGGACGTAGAGCGCCATCTCTTTTACGCACTGAAACAATGGTGAAAGAGACACTTTAAAAAATTGGCCAATATATGCTGCATGGTTCTTTTGGTGCGAGGCCATTGTTGAAACTAACGCCGCCGCCATCTTTTAGCCAAAGACAATTTCACAAATGTTTACCAACAGTACCCTCCCAAGAGCCAAAAGAACCACGTTGCACTATAGCTAATCGATTAAATAAATCATACCTAAGTGAGTTCAATTCAGGATACAATTAAATTATCTAGTGAAACTACACAAATGTGATGTTAATTTATTTATTTTTGTTACAGATTGAGTTGAGTGACTTTTCGATGATAGAATCCAAAATAGTTACACTCAAAGTGCACAGTGGACTTAGAGAAATTTTGAATATTATAAGAGAGCGATGAATTTTGAAGGATCTTTAGCTATGTCAATGTAGGAGTTATACAGTAATATATTTTGTGATAATGCTTAGTTTAGAATTTTTAAACCTTTGTAACGAAATAAAACAGAATACTGTTTTTAAAAAAATTGTTTAATTGTATTTTGTTAAATCTATGTGTTCTTCTTAGCGTGTTGATACTGTCGATGACATGACAATCTCAGTTGAATCGACCCAGAATTCGGCGATGATTTTAGTACCTACCTTTAGTAGCGTTTGTCTGTTCCTGTAACGCGCTCATCAACAGGATAGTCAGGACACGATCGACGAGAGTCCGAATTCCGATCGTTTGTGGAACATGAATGTATTAAATTTAGAGCAACTGACGAAATTACAAGTACTGTCAAGCGCACGTTAGCAAGTCTTCAACTACGAAAACTACTGAATTAACTACAAAAATAAATTGATTATTTAATCAAGTTACAATAGAAATGCAGTTTACTGTACGACATTGGTGACCAGTCGCGGTGATTCCGAAAAGTGGTCTATTGGTGTTGTTATTCCTCAAATGTTGGTTGATAACGCGAGCTCTCATTAGGCTCCACGGCACTTCTTTAGTACCTACCTCGGGGATATGATGCCCGGGTATGCACTGCTAAAACATCTAAAATACGGAAATCAACAATCAAGAAGAATCGCAGTAAAAATCTAGTAAGCAGTTTCATAATTCTAAGTGAGAACTACAGTTTTAATTTTATCAACATCGAAAATAGGTTTGGTGCATGTATTAATGTATCCGAACAAAATTTCATTGACATTTATGTGACAGTAGTGAGTATAGTGAGGTCTTCATTTCTGTTCAAAATTATATCGATATTGTGATCAAAGAAATTATTCAAGTGTAGTTTTATAATTGTCACAATACACGCAATGTCTACTACTATTTTACTGATGACAAAATCGTGAAAGGTCACTTAATCATCAAACGAAAGGAAACTTTATAGAAATGTACGCCAGTTATTGCGAGTTAAAAATTACAGTAACGATACTTTCTTCTGATAAAAGGAAAATTACAACACATTTACAAGTGAAATTCCGAAGCAGCCAAATTGCGGGCCGTTTAGCACGGCACTTGAATTTAAATATCTAACATAATCCAACATGCTCTTGTCACCGTTAGCGTAGGTACCTGCTGAATTAGAATCCAATGGCTTGGCACTCGACAATGATAAAAGACCGGACGGCATTTCTTTGTTTCCATGGAAGATGGGTAGACCTTTAACAAACACAACAATATGTTTCGATACTCCTGCGCCTGCCCATCACCCTACCTCAGCGTGTTGTGCTGGCGCCGACGTGGTGGCTGCGGAGAACTTCATGCGGCGTAAATGGTACCCTTGCGGGTAACTATTTTTTCATGCCGTGTGGGATTGAGACCCTCGGGCCGTCGAACCCGGGAGTGCTTCATTATTCAAACGTTTAGTTGACGCATCCCGTAACCCATGAGCAATCTTTTACCTTGGCCAGAGATTAGCCTCTGGGCTAAGCATTACCATACAATACAATGTGGCAGTGCCGCCAGTCTTTTGGGCACATTACCAGTTGTCAGCTTTGAGGAGAAGTTTTTTTGTGCTACATTATTTTTTATATACAAGGTTTTGCAACCTCGTCAAAATTCAGGAGGTTTTCATAGAAGACGTAAATAATCAATATAAATTACGGTACCTGGTCAGTAATAATAAACGCTGCTTTTTTTAGTTGTTTTAATTTTACACTATTTCAGAATGAAGCCCTTTTCAAAAGAGGAGAATCACTCGTTTATCGAATAAACGTCTACGTTTGTTTGGGTGTGTGAAATCGCGGTTATAGGGCTAGTATTAGACGGGTTGCGTTTTAATACGGGTGGTGTACACTTATCGATTTCCGATATTAAGAATAAAAATAAAAAAATTACCTACCCATTTATTATTGATTCGGGTCGAGAATCATTAGCATAGTTATCTCCTTGAATTTGACGAGGATGCAAAGCAACACCTTGTATATATTTTTTGTACTAAATAGGCATGCGTTTGATTTTCATTCTCCTGCCTATATCCCAACTCATACTACTAGGTACATAAATACTCAAGTAGGTTAATTTTTATCTTTTTTTTTGTGTGTCAAGCATGGCGAGTCAAATGAAAAATCGATATCGATGAAATTTGAATTAAGGTTAAGCGCCCACCACTTCTAATGTTAAACGGTTTTATTGGAAACTATTTTTGTACTGCGCTCTAGCGTAACGAATTATTTAGCTAATGAAAAATAAACAATACTGACCGTTAACGCACCCGCGTGGTGATATTCATGTGTAACTATTAATTAGCGTTATTATTTTTGTGTAAAATCGTTAGTATCTTGACCACCGCCACAATGGATTTGGATAGATCGGGACTGAGTGCGGATGGTAAATCAGTTTATTTATAATTAAAACACCGCGTTGGTTCGACTTTACAGGAATATTTCCTAATTATAGTCCTTTTCCAGAGTATTACGTGACGGCGCTGCAAATATTTGATTATTGTGGCGCTGAGAGTACGGGCACGCTGTGTGTTGACGCTTTGATGGACAAATTCGCACCTTTCGTGAAAACTAACAAGTGAGTATTATTGTTAAGGCTCGAAGTGTGTACTGATTTTGTTTATGAGATGAAAGGTCATCTGTTTATGTTTGAAAATAGCCCAGTTCTGGATTTAGAACTTCCTGCAGTACCCCACATGTTGTTTGATCGTAATGTTTGTAATCTGACTATAGCAACGAGATTCTGTTGTATTGTTTTGGTTCCTTGAAGCTAGTGAATGATGAAACAAGTGTTCGTATTTTGTATTAATTTGAATGCTAGTCCTTGTTTATCATTCAATATTATTTTCATTTAATTGTTGACTTACAGACTCAATATTATTAAACAAAGAAGCCTTTGTTATAGTGTATCAACTGTGTTGCTTGAAATTCTAATTTTAGATCTCAAGAGGGTATTTTAATATTAAAATTTAAAATAGAAAAGTTTTATTTATTTATTTATTTTTATCATTCCGTGTTGTTCCCTTACAGGGCTGAATACAGCTTCTTGAAGTCTCTATTAGATCCAGAGGAAGACAATCCAGAAATTAATGTGTCAATGTTAGCCAAAACCCTACACAAATACAGTGAGAGCCAGAAGTCTAAAGTTGACCTGGATGAGAGGTAAGCCAGCAACCAGAAGGTGAAAAGAAAAGAAACTCCATGGGAATAATTCCCATGGAGTTTCTTGTCTTTTCACCTCCAAAGAGATCTTTGTTTTGGAATAGGCAACTAGCTTCAACTTTCTGACTATCAGACATGCTCTTTGACAACTCAATAGTCCCTGTAAGTGGCTTAATTGAAATTAATGCTTTGAGACTACATCATCATCATCTGCCTAGCGTTTTCCCTGAGTTGAGATTGGCTTGCAGTCTAAGCAGATGCTGCTTAAGAACAGTATTTTATATGGCGCAACAGCCTTTCTACTGGCTAACATAATACCCCTTGGCAAGACCTATGGCAACTATGTCATCTGCCCATCTCGCCGCCGGACGACCCACATTCTTTTCCCTGTTCTTGGACACCATTCAGTGACAGCCTTACTCCACCTGTCATCACCACACCTTGCTAGGTGCCCTGCCCAACTCCATTTGAATTCTGTAATGCGATTTCCAATAATGAAAGCCTTAGTACGTCTTTGGATTTCGACATTAGGAACTCGATCTATCGGCTTAATGCTGAGCATGGAACGCTCCATGGCTCTCTGTGCAACTCTAAATGTCTATACACAGCCTCCTGAGTCAGCGTCCATGTTTCTGCACAGTACGTCGTTGTGGGCAGAACACACTGGTTATTGAGGCGGGACTTTAGACATAGCGGAATTTTGGTCGATTTTAAAATGAAACAACTGATAATTGAAACTATGATGAAACTGGCACATTATACTATTAATTATAATTAAAAACTATAGTGTATACTTGTGTGTGTTTAGTGTGTGTGTAGTCCTTAAAAGTATTTGATAACATGACATGACTGCATGTGCAAAGTCTGTGTTATGTTTGTTCAACATCAACTAGGTTAAATCAACAGACACAGTTTAGATTTTTTGCAATTTAGACACAAACAAAATGCTTTAGATTTTATCAAAATCACTTCATGTCATCAGTAACCTAAATATTTTGTTTATACTTCTTGCAGCTTACCTTTGTTATAAAATTAACCAGAATACATATTGCAAATACGTGAAAGTTGCAAGTGTGTGTTTGTTTCCACATTTCTATGAATGTAGATGTGGTAAAAGGAGTATGTAAGGAGCGTAGCACGTGGCATTCTGTTGTTTCTGCCTACCTCCATGGGAAAAGAGCGCGAGTTTATGTTTGTATTAATTTTTTGTTACAGTTTTAATCTGAAGAGTGGAGCACCACAAGACTCGGACTCTGGCATCTCTACCGATGGTAAGAATATAATTATTACAACTTGCAGCATATACCTAACATGTCTTAGTTGATAAACAAATAGGGTACTAAAAAATTATGTTAAAACCACCAACCAACAACTATGGTCCTGGTCCTCATCTTCATCTGCTTAGTATTTTTCCAACCCCATTGGGGTCAGTCTCCAGTCTAATTGGATGCAGCTGAATACAAGTATGTTGTATAAGTAGCGACTGTCTGACCTCCACAACTCAGTTACCGGGTTACAGCATGATTAGCCTATATTATACCCGATGCTGGGACTTTCTGGTCTGGTCTCTATGTCAGACTGGGTTACAACTATGCTATAATTTGAAAATATCCTATTGCCCAATCTACATCTGCCAAATGCTGAGTTGAATACATAAACAGCTGTTTGGAATATAAAATGAGAAATTAAATAGTACTCGAAAGTAAAAAAAAAACTACCTAATAAAATATTCTTGGCATAAGCTATTGAATAGTTTGTGAATAGTAGCCACTTGTTTCTAGTACACGCATACTATCACGTTTGGTAGTACATTATCAGTTCAGTTCTACTACGTAAGTAGTAGAAGAGCTCACAATGTAAGGGTTTTCGTCGCTGTCGTACGTATACGATTTTTCGAGTGTGTAACAGCACCAAGTGTGCAAAACATATGTACGTGAAACAGGAATAGGCTAACCATTTGATGCGACATCGAACAACATCAAATAACAATTAATATCTATTTAACACTACACACATTCGGTAAGTAGGATTAAGTTTATAGTATCTAATCTATTACCTAAGTACTAATTTCTAACACTAATTGTGTTCTTAATCGGTACTTATTGCATTACGTAACTACCTTTCCGACAAGGAAACTTAATGAAGAAACCAGTACTTAATGATAATTTTGAAATTAGTAAGTAAGTGGTTCCATTAATTATTGTTCATTTTCTGTATGAGAGGCATTTGACTGATATCACAGGAGCCATAAAATCATTAGTAGTACTTCTAAGAACTAACTAGTCATTCTCATACCAACTTTGGGGTGCTTTAATAGTCTACAATTACGATGGACTTTTCCTTAAATGATTTGAAGTACATCTTGGAGCAGTTTTAGTCCAGTTAACGTCGATACCGACTTCATCTGCCTAGCTTTTTCCCAACTATGTTGGGGTCGGCTTCCAGTCTAACCGGATGCAACTGAATACCAGTTTTTTTTTTTAATTTTCCTTTTAAAATTTTGACCATGATATGAACTGTAAACTTAGGGCGAATTTTACCAGTGACACAAGTGTTCAGTTTCATTGGGGAAATCCGCTCCTAGTAGCTCATACCAGACACGGTTACCAACCAAATGGCACCCTAGAATTGCTTAGTGGCGCTTTAAATTTATACTTGCTATTTGTTCAGGGTCCCAGCTGGTAGAGGACTTGCAGTGCGAGCTCCGTGAGAAGGCGCATCTAGCGCACCAGCTGCGTTCGCAGCTCGACTTCACCGACCGACAGCACGAGGAGGCACTGGCAGCCCTCACTGCCGAGCGGGACACGCTCAGAGCTCATCTTAACATGTAAGTGGGTCTTTTACAGAATTTTGTTTGCTGTCTAATGAGTGATGACGAATTTGCATGGTTGACTAGTTTAGTTTAAGGGCAGGTATTTTCGATATTTAAGAGATAAACATGTTCAAGAAGGCTTTATGCTGTTCGTTTTTCCTCACAATGCCGCATGTTTTGCCCCAATAATCTCTGTTCCCTTTTGGCTCCACAAACATACGTACTGCTCGCGTCACCGCTTTCAGCCATACGGCCCATTGGAACCAACGTAGATACACTTTCCTATAATATGTATTCACTGAGATGTCTGTTTGCCCAGGTTACGCGAAGAAAACATGACTTTGACACACGTACGTCGCGACTACGAAGAGGCGTGCGAGCGACTGTGCGGTAGCGACCGAGCGCTGGAAGATACGCGGCGCGAGCTCGACGCTTTCAAGCGACGCTCCAAGGTCATGGTGGAACAGGTCTCTACACTAGAAAACGAGGTGAGAACAGAGAACTAACAGGTCTTTTAGGCAGTGGCGTGCCTAGGGCCCGACAAAACGGCAAGCCCATCCCCATAGGGCAAGCAGACTGTTCACCTTTACATCATGAAAAGTAGTAGGTTATAAGGGCAAGCCAAGCTTTTGTATGAAAGTACCGCCACTACTCTTGGTGGTTGGTGTCGAGTAGAGGTGTTCCTTCAACAGAGAAGTTCTAAGCTTAAAATGGTCAACTACTGAAGAAAAAAACCCTCCAAAACTTTATCCATCAACAAAGAGACCAAGAGATATTGTTTTTTTTTTTGTTATAATTTGCCTAGCATGTCCCGAAATATGTTGGATTCGGCTCCTATTCTAGCCGGATGCAGCTGAATTCCAGTACTTTACACGGAGCGGCTGTCTATCTGACCTCCACAACCCAGCACCTAACTCGATAAAACAATACCCAATTTAGAAAGACTTGGCCCGACTACCACTACATAAAGAGACTTTTTGTAATGTCACTATATTATCTTTTCAGAAACTAATCCTCCAAGAGCTACTATCTAAATCAAAGGCGGAATGCCACCGCATCAACGAGATGTACGCTGCAAGACAGTCGGCGCTACTAGAACAGAATGAGGCTCTTCGCACTGAGCACGCTGACCTGGCCTCCCGGCTACAAGACCAGGACGAGTTTGTGCAGCAGATGATTAAGGAGAAGGTATGAAGACGTTCTTAGCATTAGCAGCCTGTATTAATATAAACTTTCACTGTCATTTACGGGATATCTTCCGTGACAATTGATTATATTGCACTCCCAAGCTTAAAACAGTGTATATCAATATAGACTACAGACTATATAAATCAGTAGGTACCACAGCTGGGACACAGGCCTCCTCTCCATGAGGGATCTGGCCAGAATCGGTTAGTTGGTGAACTGGAAAATGCATAGTATAAGTTTTTGTTACAATGTCTCTCCCATTGTGTATAGTTTGGACATAGTCATGACCGTTGTGGCATGTTATAGGCAATTACGTAGAGAGCATGAATATGCTTGATCGACATATGGTACCAATAACGGGCATTTGCCTTTCCCTGATATCTCTAAGAAAAACTAAGTACCTAATACTTTTTAGTTGGCAATATTCTTTGCAAAAAATCAGGACTCTGTTAATAAGTGTAAGTGGGTCAATGATCTCTATTACAACCTACATGTGGATTGTGGAGTAATAACGTAATGAAATAGTTTTTTTTTCTAATGTCTGAATTGTTTTGATTAGTTACCAAAATTTAGGTATAAATCTAAGTTAAGCTTACAGACTTATTTAATTCTCATCGTTTAAATTCTGTTATCCAGGTCCTCCTAGAAATGGAACTAAAAGACGTACTAAACAAGTCGAACCAGACCCAGCTCCGCATGGACCGCAGCATCGACATCAGCTACACGGAGGAACAGATGCTCACCGCGCTCGACAGCCTCAACGCAGACACCAGGTTCTCATCAGGTTAGTAACTAAACTTTAAATAACGCTAAGAACTTAAAAAAAACGTCTATCCGCTCGAATAGTGCGCTTTGAGCTATGATTACCGAGAAGCTTGTGTCGCTACTACAGGGCAAAATTAAATATCGAAAATCGACCGGCGCGGCGTGTTGGACATCGATATCTAAACGAGATAAAAGAAAATGGTCATTTGAGTTTCGCTAGCTAAATACAACACATTTTTACACACACGCATACACACACACACACATACACACACACACACACATACACACGCATACACACACATTTTTACTTGAAATAAAATTATTATTTATTTAAATGTAGTTATCTTTTATAATTACATCTGCAAGCTCTTATCCGTCTTATAATCTCATATGGTCGTATCAAAGTGAAATTATTACATTAAATACCTGCAGGCCGTTTCGATGCACCATCGAGCGTCGCTATTTGGACTATACATGGGTCGATATTCGATTTACAGTCGACTTCGAAACTACAATAGTAGCGGACACTGCAGTGATGTGAATCATGTATTGATTTATTTATTTCATGCTATTTTCATCCCCTTTTCTTTTTCACTGTATACATCTAACATACTCATTGTGCCTTTATTCCCGCATTTCCCTAGAAAACCGTATCTTAAACGAAGAGTCTTTCTTAAACGCTTTGAAGGACGTGGACCAAGGGAGAGGAACGAACATGTCACTATTTGACGAAATACGATACAGTTTCTGTAACGTGTCCCGACACAACAACACAGGTTCTATCACTTACGACAAAAACCTTGATTACTCCTACACTACTGTAGGAACGCAAACGGACGAATCTAAACCTAGTCATTGTATTGATAAAGCTGAATTTAAAACAACAAGCACCTCATACACTCAGACAGAAGAATTGGAGTCAATAAACAATAACAACATCCATTCAAAATGTCTGGAATGTGAGAAAATAAACAGATATACGGATCAGTTAGAAAGAGACGTCAATACCTCGCGTCATAAACTGACAGAGATGCAAGTAGCAATAGAAAGTTACGAAGGTAATTTGAACTTGCTTGAGAAGTTTGTCGCTGATGGGAATGAAAGAAATGGAGTGCTACAAACCGTTATCAGGAGCTTGGAAGCAAAGATTACTATTCTAGAAGTGGCTTGTGCGAAGCAAAGAGATAGACTTGACAGCTTGACGCCAGACTGTTCCGCTTGCTCACAAACCCAGTGGGGTATGCTTTCACGATTTGAGTCCGGTATTTTTTTGTCACCGATTACATACCATACAAGGGGGTGTGTAATATATGGCATAATAACAGATAGTATATTATCACTTGAAATAACGTTCACATGATATAATAATAACCTAATTTCATGTGATCTAATGTTACATTTGATTTAAACTTCTTTTGCTCTAATAACATTCATTTCATATAATTTTCAATTTGTATAATGCTCTTTTCATATAAAGTTCAGCTGGCCTAATTTTCATATTTACTCATTTTCAGCCAAAATTCTGTAATGAATAAGTAAATAAATATATATCAGGAAACATCATATTGTTATTGTGTATTCAAAATTATATTAACTATTACTATATAATTTTAATATAATATTAACTAAATACTAACTGAATATTAGTTCCAATGTGCATTATAGAAAATGATTATTAAACCATATAAAATTAGGTATACTGAAATTATATCAATAATTCATTATATCATTTCATCATTATACTAAAAAAAAGTATATTAAATGAAAATAGGTCATGTGATCATTAGAACTTTTGTTATTATATCAAATGGTACGCACCCCATACAAGGTCTAGTTTTCGTCTGACGCACGCACACATTCACAAACCTTATTATTGTATATGTACTTAAATCTTGAGTGATCGACGCTAGCTTGTCGGTTAGGCTGCATTTCTGATGAAGTCTCTGAAACATAAATTGTCGTGATGTTGAAACTATGCCTTGGCTCTACCAACTTCAAACAAACTTTAACTTCTAAATTCCTCTTCATAATGAATTTCCACCATAAATAGTTACATGTAGAGTTTAAAACAGTTCGATCTAGTAAGGGAGAGGAGAGGTAGAAAATGTGCATACGCCAGGCAAAGTATTGAGTACCTGTGTATCGTATGTAATCTGTGGCTTATTGCGTGTGCTGTTAACTTGTGGCGTCATCTGGTGGCGGTTTTCGTTTAGTTAAACATGTTTTATTCTCGTCACTGTATTTTGGAATCATCTTTGTGTTGTCTTTCAGTAAGGAATTAGTAAGGATTTGTTAAGAGTACAATAAGTAGTTTAATTAGAATAATTGTAAGTATGATTTTGTCACAAAAAAAAATGTAGCTGGTGATAAAATATCATAGAATAAGGTCGATTATTGTGTAATCTAGAACACTAATATTGTTGTTCCAGGTTATTTAGATACATCACTAACTTAGATAATCATAGTAGATAAATAGTTAGTAGTAGTATAGTCTTTACTTTTAAAAGTAACATAAGTATAAAATGCACGATTAATTTCAGATACGAAGAATGTCTCGACGCAGGTGGACGTGCCTTGCGTCGACTGCGAGAACAGAAACGCCGTCGTGCCTCACCGTAGCATTAGGAAATTCTTCTGGTATGTACAAACTATTCATTTCTTCATTTGTTTTTCACGACTGCTCATTTTTGCCTAAAGTTTGGTGGTGGAGTGGAATATAACGAGGCTTTGGGACAGACTTTTTTCCTAGGGTAGACAATACTCATACTCATCTGGTCCCACCACCATGCTGCGATTGAGGATAATGTACCAACTATTAATTTGGACTTCATTCGTTTGGACGTACTATATTTTCACTCTATGACTTACGCCCCGATATTTCAACCTGTCAAGATCGGTGTGACTTCGTTGAAATCTGTGTCTGAAAACCCCCAAGATAACGGTAAATCTACTTTAGCCAGAAAGCCACTTTGCAGCTACAAAATTCGTATCTTAGAAATATAATTTACATGACCATTAATCCTTCATCTCCCATCCACTCCTCCCTCCCACCAACCTGACAGCACCCTATAATTCCACAGTGTATAATTGCAGGGAGCCCCTCAAGTGCCTGTTCCAAGTGTTCGCCGTGGTGTGCTTCCTGTGCGCGGTGTCCGTGCTGTACGGCGTGTCGGCGCGGCGCGGCGCGGCGTGCCGCGAGCCGCTGCCGTGGCGCTGGGTGGCCGCGCAGGACATCATGGACCTACTGCTCAGGATCGACTATGTTGCTGAAGTGCCCATGTGAGGACTCTTGCGAAGTGGTGTGCTAGCTATGTCGAATTTTCTTGTTAATGTTGGTGGACACAATTGAAATACAAAATTATTAAGACACCGACGTGTGCAAAATATTACTTTAAATTTAATCTAGACCCAAAAGCGTTGAAACTTTTCATGGGTAATGAAAAAAAAAACAGCTGTTCTACACATTTGACCATGTTGGTATTGCACTTTTGTGTATGAAACAGCAGATTTTTTCTAGAGGTTTATAATCATATACTGAATATATGGTAACATAGTTTGAAGTTAATGACCCTTCCACTGTGTGAACAGTACCCGCTTAGTAATCATAACAGCTCGAGTTTGTAAAAAGATCGACATTGTAGAGCATTGTCTCACGTGACAGTATCTTTATAGAATTCGACGTCATAGTAACGCCCGGGTACTGTTTTTGCAATAGACACGATTATCAATGTAATTTAAACCTTGAGTTAATGCTTATAAAAGTTACATCACGCGTGCTTGTGATTTAGAACGACTGATGCATTGATTATCGTCATAAAATTGAACAGGAATCAGGAACACATATGGAAGCTTTAGTACTAGTGTTTCGTAAAAGATGTACAAAAACTTGTTTACTCGGCTATAGTACATGGAAATATCTGTAGAGCTTTTATCTGTACTCAGCGAGCAAAAGTGTACAGCCCATACACTGCACGTAAACTGACAGGTTACATATTAAAATCTATACTCAAATCTACTTTGAATCGTGACTCGCGTTCTAAAGGGGCCCAAAAGCAATATTATTGCAACTAAACCGGCCCAAAAGCAATATCATTGCAACTAAACCTGCCCAAAAGCAATATCATTGCAACTAAACAGGCCCAAAAGCAATATCATTGCAACTAAACCTGCCCAAAAGCAATATCATTGCAACTAAACAGGCCCAAAAGCAATATCATTGCAACTAAACAGGCCCAAAAGCATCATCATTGCAAGTTGTGATCTACAGATATTTACCAAAGTTTTAACGTGAATTGCTGGTTGAAAACGTTTAAGATCCTTAATATTGTATTGAATGTATTGAGGCATGTTCTTGTTCCTAAAAATACATAATTTTAAAGTTTTGTCTTTCTAAGGTCTGTTTCACGTCAGCTGGATAAGTTCCAAGTAATGTATCTGACGGTCAATTTGAACAAATCTGGGATTTTTTTTAATTTATCTTGCAGATATTGCCTTATTGCCTATCAGGGCACTGAAACAGGCCCTATTTTTTATGGTATTATATCTGTTTGAAAGAATTAGACGCTGTTTAACATTATTAATGTTTTTTAAATATTCGACTTAACTCGATATAAGGCTGATACGAAGTTTCATAATAGTAATTATAATGCTGTTGATAATCAGCTTATAACTTAATCATTGTCAAGTGAATTGTTTATAAATATAGTTATTTAGGGCGGGTTTCATCATTGTAAACGACTTGCTCAATAGCTGACACGGTCATATTGCTATGGCATTTTGATGTTGATAGTGACAGCTCTTGAACGCCGTTTAGATTTGCTGATCGGTCAGTTTCATTAGTGAAATCCGCTCTAAAAAAATTAAATGTCATATTAAGCACGCAATACAAGTTACAGCCGTATTTGCGGTTTTAATAATTATTTATCTCTTGTTTTTTTACTTACTTTCTTACTAACGACTTGTTCGTCAAATAATTAACTTTAATTTGCATTTATTTAGATATACAATCGTTAATTAATTTACTTCGTTTTCATAACTTGCATGATAGTTTTATGAAACCAACTCGTTATTCAATCGAAACTTGTATCTGTATTTCGTGCCTTATTTCAAGACTGTTAAGGTGCATGATTAATTGAATGCGCGGAGATATCGGGTGATAATTATTATTACTCCTAAATTAACTGTAGAATAGTATTTTTACTGAAAATACGAGGTTTCTACGAATATTAAACAATGATTGAATCTTATATTGATGGTGACTCAGGTATAATGCCTGGGTAAATGTTTTATCTCAAAAAACAGACGAAAATTATATAGAGGTTTTATCATTCAAGTATGGTATGAAGGTATAATGTAAACGTGCACGGCAGAGTCTTAGCCAAGTTCTCACCTACTTATCACTACTAGTTTCAATTTTTATCTTATACAGATTTCTATTCAAATTAGAATTTGTAAAGCTAAGCATGAAACAAACCAATTCTGTGATAGAGCAGTGCCAGTGAATTAGATATTAGAATATTTAGCTTTTATAACAACCTAAGACTATTTGGTATTCTCTAATTTTGGTATAAGTTTTAAAGTAATATGACATTTTGAAATTAACAAAAATATTTACCAAAAATTATATTTTATTTTGTCTTTGCATTTTTTTTTTGTGAGGCATAGTGTAATTTTACGATTAGATCTTAGTTTTGTGGACCTTTTATCAATAAAAAGAATTATTAATCATCACAATTTTGATAATAATATGTAGAGATGGACCGTATGCGGATTCGTCCAAATGTGGAGTTCGGCCGAACATTCGGTTGAAACATGCTTCGAAGCCGAAGTCCGGCCGTATTTCGCGCGCCTTTATACGGCGACCGATTCAATCACGTTTTTTCATAATTATTAAGGGTTCCCTGGATGGTTTCTTGGATGGATGATGAAATTCTGTATAAAATAAAAATCATCAAAATAAAAAAAATAAAAAATACACATGTTAAGAATAATTAAATATGGACACGGCGATCATTGTGCCGATAGTCGTTTCAGCCCATGGCTTAATTGCCAAGAGCCTCGACCAATACCTGAGGAGGCTCTCGTTAGGCGGCTGGATCAAGGGCTTGATTCAGAAAGCGGTACTCCTGGACACGGCTCGTATTGTGTAGGAGGTTCCTCTCTCTGGAGCCCTGACCCGGTAGCTTGGACCCTGTTCCCGATACCGGTGGGCTACTATTTTTTATATTTTTAAATGTTTTTTTTTTTGTTTGTTTTATTAAGAAATATTTAAAAATGTAAAATAATGTGTATAGGAAATAAATAAATATTAAATATAATTTAGTATTTTCTTCTAAATTCTTTAACTAGTTTTCAGTTGGCAAAATGCAGGACATAATCTACGAGTCTGTTTACATATTAGTAAAGGTTTGTTCAACCGAATGTTCGGTCCATGAACCGAACTTCGGCCGAATAGTGAAATTCGGTAAAAGCAACCAAATTTCGGTATTACCGAATGTGAAACAAATTTCGGTCCATCTCTCATAATATGTTCATTGCCTTCTTCATGATTGTTATAATTCAAAAATTCAAATTCAAAAATTCGGTAGCGTAGATAAAACTGATATTTTTTTATCAATGAAAGGTCGTAATTATCAAAAATATATCAATTAAAGTATTTTGAGAAAATAAAAATGTTCTCATAATTATCATTAATTTAACTAACTTCGCATTTACGATGCATTTATTTTTAGTAGATCTGTATTTAGTGTTACTTTAACTGACTTTCCGAATCTTACGGAACAGTCGGAAGTCAGTGCATTTATTTTTAGTTAAGTTTGTAGAATTGCGTTCATCGCACACAATGTGTTTAGAGTGTATTATTGATTTTATTTATGGGGTAATATCAGTTGTGATTATATTAAATTAGACTTATCATCAGTGGTCGTAGAAGGTAGATTGATTTATGGTCATTTATCCGATTAGTATATGCTAAAATGGACATACCTCTGTGATTCCGGGATTTGAAAATTTTAAAGATAACTCTTGTCCTCAGCTTGGTCGCCAAAAATCAATCTGCCCACTGCTAATTATTGCGATTAGTTTTAGTTTCTATTGTTGCCAGTTTTCTTGCTTTCGTCCGAGCTGGCGATATTGTCTGTGGTTGTGAATAAATAGTACTTACCTTTTTTGCTGCCCCCTAGCTGTTTTCCTAACCACGTGAAATAGGTTTAATTTAGTGTGATCACAACTTTATTTTATTATTATTATTTTTGTTTAATTGTATCAATTTTAGTCACTTATCGTTCTGTGTAGCAATAAACAAGATCTTCCAATGAAATGTTTTATTTCTGAAAGCCTTTTTCATCCTTTATTATTTTATCTGCTAAAAATAAAGCAATAAGTGACGTAAATGAGACCTGTAACTAATCTGAACAACAGGAATGAATTTAATTTCAATACATATTGGAATCATATTATACAGGGTGTACAAAAAAAACTACATGAAAAAGAACACATACATTGTAAAGTTCAAATAACAAAGTAACTCTTGTGTAACAGATGATTCCTCTTCGTCTCTAGTCTGCGTGATCGTGTAAGGCGCATCGCTCACTGGTAAGTCGATGCGCGGTCGCGGTGGCGATGGTGTCGCGGCACGCTCGAGGCGTGGTCTCTATGTGGAGTCGAGGCGCGGGCGGCTATGCTTCCTTCACACATTCCAATTCATTCAACACGTCGTCGTCAGAAGATGAATACGTACTTGCACTCATACAAGTTATGTAGTTAGTCACGCATAATTATTTTAACTCTGAACACGTCTACGCACGAGACAAAATGGTGGTGGAGTCGCGACGAGGTCGAGCACAGCGCCCGCGCCCCTTCCCCGCCTCGACTCCGTGCCGCCTCCGCCTCGCACGGGCCGCAACTCCATTATATGAGTGCACTGCCATTTATTCCTAAAGTAAACGCAGATGCGGCGCGCCGTTAAAACTTCGCGCCTTGACGCAGTCTCGACTCTTGATCGTATTGGCGACGGGCCTAACGAAACTAAGCGTGATTCAGGGGATTATTAAAATGTAACAGCGCCGTCTATCAAACCGTTGGGAATCATACATACAGCAGCGCCATCTCTTGAAAAACCAGCCAACTTAGAGTCGGACTTGCGCACTGAAAGGCTTCGTTCGGTATCGTTACCCTCCTTTTGACTCGGACAGACCTAAATGGGTCTTTGAATTAGTTCGGTTTCATATTCATATAATGTATTTATTTGTATTCCATAATGTTTGCAGATCTTACTATGGCTTAAAGCAAAAGTACATGAAAACAGGACCCTTCCTGCTTTCAACCATTATCTTCTTAGCGTGCCGTTAGCAAAACAATATAGAACTTTAAAAACAAATGTTTGGCTCGTTTCGTGGAAAAACGAGCGCGTACTTTTAGACCTCGGCGGAGAAAACCGCTGTCTTGGCTTACTGTTGAGGTAACTAAAAGGTTACAGGAAAAGAGGTATGTAGGGATCGTAGCAGGTAACGCTCTGTAGTTTCTGCCTAGCCCAATGGGAAGAAGGCGTGAGTTTGCATAGATAATGACAAAAGTAAAAAATAAAACGTTCAGAAACATTATGGGTAGGTAATGACGGTCTGACTCTGTAAATTAAAAAATATTTTAAACATTGATATATATAAAAAATAAATGAATATTCAACACTAATAAAGTTTATTCGTTCTGAAAGTAACTAATCCTTGTCTCAGATATTGTGGTATTTGCTACAATCATAGAAGTAAGATTCTTCAGCTTTAGTGAAAATACAATATATACATTTGTGAAGTTTTGCATGGGTACGTCGTTTTGGTTCAAGCCCCGTATGATGAGCTGAATTTTTGAAAACTGAATGTGGGTTCGCCCTAAAACTAAACTATATTTGAAAAGATTCAGAGCCTTTCAAATATAGTTAAGTTTTAGGGTTCTTTCATCATGCACTACCTGCTCAGCTATCTACTTTTTCATGCTGAATATGATTGCTGAAAAACCCTCTAGGCTCCTACCGTCATCAGTCTGCTGCCCTTATACCAATTTATTTGGGGTCGGCGCAGCATGTCTCCTTCCATTTCGTTTTGAAACTGCACCAGGATGACAGATGCACTTCTTAATATGCAAACCTTAGTCACTAAACCCTAAGACGGTACTGTGGGAATAAAAATCTTCTCGATCAAGCTTAGTCCTTCCACCCTACAAAATAAGAGCAAAACAACAACTAAATACATTAAAAATGACTCCCACAATCAATCGAAGCAGTATCCGCTTACAAAAGGAACCGGTAATCTTACCTTTTGTGGTGTTAACAAAAGACTGGCTGTCAAGGTGCGATGCAACAAAAGATGTATTGGTGCTCAACTGAGAAATACGTTCGCGAAAACTTCCCACAAGAAGATTTTTTTGCAAAAGGGTCAGTTATGGCGAGACCATAATTCTGTCTACGACTTTTTATGGAGGTAACCGAGATGTTAATCTCGATAATTAATATGGAAACATCGGTGTGAACGCCACTTGAGAATTTGAACGATTTATGTTTTTGTTTGTATTTGGACACGCGTTATTAGAAGTGGGATTAGGAAGAACTTGGAGAAGAAATATGCCTACTTTTCGTCTTCTAATAAGTTTTCGTTTTGTAGATGGAGTTACAAAGTGGTGTTATAAGGTACCGACTCATGAAGATACTAAAGAGGCTCTGCTTAACCCTTTAATTAAGGCATTTATTTAGGTGCTACTAAAAACAGGCATAAAGCTTAGCTCATTTAGCTATATACCTACTGTATTTATATTAGTATGAAACCTACTTTGAAGTTATGAAAACATTTTTAAAGACCACGCAATCATTTGTTATCACTTGCGATAAATGTAAGTATTTATACCAACCCCTATTCAAACTGATAATAAACAACTTTATTTAACTCTTTAAACACGTAATAGTTAACTATATCGCACATTTAAATAGCTAGGGGCTAGCAAAGATAGTGGTCACTGTCACTCGGAGCGAAAACAGCCTTATTTACTTATAAAAAAAGTCCATTTTTGACTTAACAACTTGGAATATGAGCCCCGTAGCACACCTGTCGCTATCCGTGGGAATATGTTTATAAGGAAGGACATTGTGTGATGGAATTGAAACTGCAGTTTATGTATCGGGACTGTATGTGTAAAAAATATGGAGCGATTGACCATTATAACAAAGAAAAAAAAACTTTATGCAAATTAAAGCAAAAATGTTTTGCAGGCTACCTATTGTTCTCCAACGGGGTATGTAAATCTGTAGTTTATTGCAAATTGTATACAAAGCAGGGATGGTGTTAAAATCAAGTTGACGGTCTCCGATTACCATCTCGCCTGCTAGCTCTGTAGCTTTCCAGTCTTCTTTATAAATAGGTATAGGTAAGTAACTACCTAGGTACTAAACTAACTTATTTCTAGCTGTGTGTATTTATATGATGATGTACCTATAGAATTAGAATATAATTAGATTAGCTCCTAAAAGAACAAAAGCTGCTTGCACGTAACTGCGGACCAAACAATGAGCTCGCGTACATACGTCAAGCGTCTGTTATTCTTATATGACATCAGAAACGGGCAACTACATAGTCGCCTAGTCAGAAAGTATCTATAGGACAAGTAGCCCAATTTTTCAACCACTCAAAAAACTATCAAAGTTGCTTCAACAATTCTCACGCCCCGCCGTCGTAAGATGAACTCCAAACATTGACCCCTTATTAGATTGATCAATCTCGTTCATAATAAAACAAACGTTTTTTTTTGTGTTCATATCCCGCGACCCGGAAACAGCCCAGGATACGAAGGTTTTTTCTGCAACTTCTCAATAAAAACGAGTTGATAGTCAAAAGGAGCAGTTTTTGTAAACACCTGTTTCCATGGGAACTTTTGGGACACAAAAACATTATCAGTACAGATTTTAGGCGGAAGTTTGTGGCAACTTTAATGAGAATGTATCAGTGTTTTTTCTTTTGCAGAGAGAGTAAAGAAAGTAAGTTCGGTTATTGGACAATAAATGTACATATTTCTTTTGATTCTATGCAGATATTTTTTTTTTGTGTCCAGTGGTGGTGGCCCAGTGTCTCTGCCCCGAACTCATGGGTTCGAACCCAGACAGGTGCATTACTTTAAGTAATAGTTTCTTTAATCACCAACTCTCTCAAAACGGTGATGGAAGACATCGCGAGGAAACCTTCAAGTCCTAATCAAGAATTCGAAGACATAATTATGACTTCAACCAATGCCTGTCTCCCAGCTGTGGGGCCATTGTAGACTAATTTTTATTTTGGTAGACCAGTGCCCACCGATTAAGAAATAACTCTTATCGCTCCTTATACGAGTACCACAGCCGTTAGCCAATATTTTTTCATACCAAAGTGGATTCCCAACGTCTTATTGGTTTGTGTGAGTCTAAATATTTTTCTTGCTGCTTCTCTCCTCAGTTTGCTCACCAAACCCTCAAACATAATTTACGGGTCCATAAAAGTTTATTTTCGTCCCTTTCAACATTTTAATACACAAAAATGTTGCTTCAAGCAAAATCATCCCCTCATTTATCTTGCAAACAGATAAATTATCGATTAAGAAGACAAGCTGACCGGCTGAGCCGTGAGAAAGCGAAGTTCCTTTGGTAAAAAAATGGAGGGTGCTCCATCCCGAAGATTTGTGTATAATACAACACGCCCCTTGTTTGGAACCTATGTCCGGCCGGCGCCGGCGGAAGGAAGCCAGCCCGTTGTTGTGTTTTATTTTGTAAAAGGTGTATCAAACATTTGTGGAGCGGAGAGATTCATGGGTTTTGTCAAAACTGTAAATTTTTAATACGTTGTTTAAGTTTGATAACTTCTGCTTACATAGGTCTAGGTAGGAACGAACGTGCATACAGGTACAACGTTTTCACATAGACCTATCTACTTGAAGAGCCACTTTCAGGGATTTCCCTGAGCTTGAGCTGTAACTTATTTTCAGGTTTAAACAGGATAAATTCAGGAAAATTATTTGGAATCAACACAATTATAATCATCATGACAATATAACAAAACATCATAAATGGCAAAGATGAATTTGATCCTTATGTTCCTAATCCATAGCCCACAGCCTCTACACCATAGACGGCATACATGTCGTGAGAAAACGCAATCTTGTGAGGTAAAAAATGAAGGGCGCTTGATCCCACATAATAAAAGATTAATCTTTACAATACGTAAGAGGGTCGAACCCTCTTCAGAGAAGTTCGGAAGGAAGGAAACGTTTATAATTTGTTAATATTTATTTATTTATTCTTTGGGAAGCAAGCTTTTGGAGAATAATGTCGGTCGAAGTTGGACGTTAGTTTATAGGTGCGGATAAAAGATTTATTTCTACTGTAGGTATCTACTTTTTATGGTGTTAGGTACCTACATGATACATTTTTTTTGTTGTTGTAAATAGCGCAATTTCTTCCTAAACGTGTCAATGGCTCTACTGGGTGATTGGTAATTGGGTGCAATCCTTGAAATGCTAGAGCTAATTTACAGCAAATTTGACTCCGATAAGCATTCAGTCTTACTGTTGTCCATGAATGTCCATGATTGCCTTCCAAGCTCAATTGTTTTGCATTCTAGTGCTAAATCAAAATGTATCTTCATTTACTAAAAAATAGGTGCATTAGGTACATTTTTAAAATTTTATTTTGCATCTCCTTAGAACATCATTAAATCAGATTGACCGAATCGTGAGAAAACCTGCAGCATCCTGAAGCAAAAAACGTAAGGTTGTCCTAAAGATGTTATTTATACAATACAAAGTGAACGACCCCTCTTTGTAGAGGCCGGGAAGGAAGGAAGCGACCCGTTACGATTTATGATAAACTCCTAATTTATTGGAGCAGTTCACACGCACTGCTAGCGATTGTAATACGGAAAGGATATGACAGTTTTTGTTTAATACGACTTTTAGTAGGATGTGGTACTTGAGATTGGGGGTAAAGAGATGTGTCGACTAACAGGAATAGGGAAATGTAGCGGTAGTTACGGTTGCGGTGTGTGGCAAACTTTATGGATGGGTTATTCTTCATTATCTGCCTAGCCTTTTCCAAACTATGTTGGGGTCGGCTTCCAGTCAAACCGGGTGCAGGGTCAACCCGGCTTCATCCTGCATTTTACATGGAGCTACTGCCTATCTGACTTCCACAACCCAATTGTTTCTGGATAATACGATACCCCTTGGTAAGATTGGTTGTCAGACTTTCGGGCCACTGACTACCTGTAATGAGTTAACGACTGTCAAAGATCTACAAATGACAGCCTGGCTACCAATGGCTTAACGTGCTTTCCGAGGAACGGAAGAAACTCGGTATGTAACGGTTGGTCACCCATCCACGGCCCAACCTAGGTAAGCACGGCTTAACGGAAAGGTCGACCTAAGCTCCTTAATATATGGCTGGGCTATACTTACATGGAGGAATTTGTGCAAGACGCGACCCCAAAGCTAAAATGTTAAGGAGACGCCAGGTTCACGTCTGAGACAGAGGAACGATTCTTTTTTTTCAGCCGTGTTGATTCTGAATGTGTAATGTTTCTCTAGACCAGTAGTCGGCTGGCGAGGTGGCCAGTTTAGTATTGGATGTATGGTGAGCTTCCCAGATAGGACCGAACCTAAACACTTGCACCATCTGCTCCATTTGTACCCTAATTCCCAGCTCATCACGTTAATAAAATAATTATAACGGATTCAAACTGTAAGTTCTCACCGCTACCCCCGAGGCTCAGGGCCGTCGGTGACATCTGACATTCTAATTATTCACCATTCATTAAGCTCATCACGCGATCGCGTGGAATATCGTCACACTTGGCCAGTCTCCGTCACCACCACAATACATTTGCCGTGTATGTATTACCGACAACGCCATTGGAATTTTCACTTTATCTTCTTAAAAATAAAGTCGTGGACAACATTTTATGAATCCCGCTCATAATTTTGTTTTCAAGTCCTGTCAAAGTTACAGATGCGTTATTATAAACACTGTCACAAGGCAATAAGGTTCGTTTTTAAGTAGTTTCTTCCAAGTGCATTTGTTTTTATAAGTTTGTAAATATGAAAGGCTACCGTGGGAGAAATGGCTGGTAGTCTAATTAAATATTTATCAGGTGGATACATACGTTAGAGAGTAAAGGTCGTTTGAACACCTGGATGACTCGACTGCATAGTTGTTTACGGAAATAACTATTTAGAATATTTGAGAACTATGGTAGTTAAGTACATACTATTTGTATAGGATATCAGGATATCAAAAATAGATGCTTACAGTTACTCACTTTATCTATTTCTGTGAATAAGGCATGTATTGTATTATGTACTTAGATGGTTTGCGTAGGGGATCCTTCTATGGGTAAGTATATGGGTCAAGGATTTTCCTGAGTAGTTTCCTACTTTGTGCCAGTTGTAGTGTTTCTTTCATTTGAATTTAGGGAGTGCCTATTTAATTGCCATAACAAGACACACAACAAGCGAAGACAGGCTGATGTCATAATTTGGCCTTATTTTGTAATGGTTCAAAGAACAACAAAATGTGTTAATTTTGTTTATAATCCAAGATTTTGTTTATTATATCTGAGCTAAGAAAATATATATATGATATTATAAAATTCTCTAAAATATAACCACCAAAAATTACGTAAGTTGCAAAACCTGAAGTGCATAGTAAACAAACGAATGGCACATAGCGTCACAACGAACCCTTTGCACCTATCACACATTCCCACACTCCGTGGGAAAACTCACTCACCCCCTACCATAAAGTACCACAATTACCTGCGAACACACGACGACAAAAAAACTTGAAACTTCATACTTTACCTTCCCTTTACGCTACGTTACACCCATGAAGTATCAAGTTAAATGGTTCATTCGATAGTGAAAATAATCATGGGACCTTATGGAAAGGTGTGAGTTCATGAAGTGCGGGTTTTTTTTCCGAGGGTCTGGGACGAAATGATTGCGGTTCTTGATGTGCGTGCGTACAGTCGCATTCCCATAGTATACAGGATAAGGGAGCGCAGGTGTAGCTTCACTCGGTAAGTTATTGTTTAGTTTTATATTGCAGTGTAATGAATGTAATTTGCGATAGTAATTTGTGAAATTAGCGGGTATGCATGTTTTATTTAGGTAAGTAGGTGATTATTTTATTTGAATTAGGCACCGGATCGGATCTTTATGTACTTTTTTAACATTACTTATGTTTGAATTTCAGTAGGAATTCTTTGCAGGGCTGAATTTTTTTTTTCAGGATTTTTTGTACCTTTTTACTTTTTGTGTTTTTTATTTACATAATTTAACTAAATAAGATATTTGGCAACGGTTTATTTAATTATCAAACAAACACTTCAAATACTTACCGACAAAAACAAACACCGCAAAACAATAACGACCCGGAATCGAACACAAAACCACCGACACACTAACCGCTGCACCCAAACATTCCATTCACAACGTTCCCCATTAGAGCGAGAGGGCACGAAAACAAAACATTCCGACACAGTTCCCATCGCATCAACCCCTTGGAGAGAAAGAGACAAGTATATTTTCTCCTTTCAATTCCTAAACGGGATAGCAGGATACAGGGCAATTGAAAAATTTGCTTGTACAGTTGCGTGCGAGTATCCTCAGTCCTCATAAGGTGATCGGCCACCGTCCAGTGCAGACGTGTGTTGGTCTTGTGGAGTGAGTTATATTTTATTGTGAAGTGACAAAATGCCGTGCAGTGAGGATGACGACTCTCAGACTGGGTTCTCTGAGAGCACCCAGGGATTGTCCAAAGCAGAATTGAGGAAGGTCAGCACAATGTTGTGTTCATACATTTTTCTTGTGAATTTTCGGAGTGATTTCGCTATGTATATATATTGGGGATTATTCATCAGAAAATAAGTAGTGTTATTTACTTTGGCATATTTATGTGTCTGGTTGTTACTTTTACCTTAATGGACTTAGTTTTATTTTCGCAAACTTCCTTAAAACTGTATAGTTTAATTCGGACCGTGATAAAAAGTTTAATTTATTTGCCTAAAGAAAAATCTTGTGTCCATCAACTAGAAATATTAATCATATAATTATATATTAATCAGGTTGGTCTTTTAAAAAAATAATATTAAAATATGAATTTCATAATTTCCAGACGAACAAACCTATAATGGAGAAGAAGCGGCGCGCGCGCATCAACAACTGTCTCAACGAGCTTAAGGATCTGCTTATCGATGGAACGGATAAAGACGTAAGTTACTAAATAATATTACTTAATATCACACCTGTAATCATCGAAGGGTTAGGCTGAGGTGTACCATATACTCTAGAGCACACCGAC
The DNA here is from genome assembly GCA_964057025.1 of Standfussiana lucernea. Taxonomy (NCBI): domain Eukaryota; kingdom Metazoa; phylum Arthropoda; class Insecta; order Lepidoptera; family Noctuidae; genus Standfussiana; species Standfussiana lucernea. The sequence goes on from OZ059795.1 coordinate 3,894,826, forward strand.
AATAGACCAGTTTTTAAATATTAAAGTTTTGTTTACCTGTATTATTTTTAACCGACTTCTAAAAAGGAGGAGATTCTCAATGCGGTTGTATTTTTCATTTTATTTTTTTGGGTTTGTTACCTCATATCTTCGTTATTTATGAACCGATTTGAAAAATTATTCTTTTATCTGAAAGGATATACTGCCCGATTGGTCCCATAGAATTTCATCAAAATTCAGGGTTCAGTAAATTTGATTTTTAAATCAAAAAATCTGGTAAAAATATGTCATCCAAGTAAAAGAAATTGCGAAATTAATACTTGACAAGGTTTTTTGTGTGTTACGATAGCTAAAAGGGTAAAACATTTTTTTTTTTGCAAAAAAAAATAACCTACATCTAAACACAAAAAAAATGGAAAATTACTTTACTTTCGGAAGTCGGTGGCTAAAAAGTCAATGAAACAAATAATAGTCACCGACTTCCGAAAGTTAAGTTATTTTCCATTAATTTTGTTTTTTTTGGAAGTTTGTTATTTATTTGTGTCTCACCTGAGGTCTTCCTTTCTGCCTTTACATCAATGTTTATGGAATAAAATAAAAACTTTTCTTTAAAGAAAATAATAAACCTACATACCTACCATCAACTTGTGAAAGGTTAGAATAATAACTGTACTGCACCAAGTTCTAATAAGAATCCTCTTAGTCAGCAACTCTTAAAACTATTTCTTACTTTACAGCCAGCGCGCCATTCCAAGCTAGAGAAGGCAGATATCCTAGAGCTCACCGTAAAGCACCTTCAGAAGCTGCAGCGTCAGCAGCTTGCAGCCGCCATCGCCGCCGACCCCACCGTGCTCCACAGATTCAAGGCCGGCTTCAGTGACTGCGCCGTAGAAGTCAGACGATACCTCTCGCGACTAGCTAGTGTGCCTACGGGACTAAGGCACCGACTCGGAAACCATTTGACGTCCTGTGTCGGGGGTATGGAAACCCTCCAGCCGAGAGACTACGCACCGCTCGTCCCAGACCCGCTAAGGCTAGACGATGAAAGACCCAGCGCGTTCCACTTCGTCAGGTCCACCAGACCTACTAGCCCACCACTCAGTCCTCTATCCTGTGACTCCGCCTGCGACTCCTCTACTGAACTCGAAACGCCACCACGACCAGTCCAAACCTTCCCCTTCCCCACACCTCCCAGCAGATCAGCATCAGATCAAGACTCGAGCCCAGAAACACAGAAACCAACAGTGTCCTCAACCACAATATCCCCAGAAAACAGACAAGAATCTTTGAGAAACAAGAAATACATGGAGCCGTTATCAATTGTGATAGATGTGGAAAACTATAAAATAGGAATCGACGCATCACCTAAACGAGCTGTGGACTACTCCGTCAGACATAAGTTAAAAAGACCAATAGTGGACTTGACAGGACCTGTCCCGAAGGTTATAAGAACTGAAGAGAAAGTCGTTCCAGAAATCTACAGAACACCAGAGAAATCAGCATTTACGAGGGTATCAGAAAGGATACCAACGCTTCCTTTTAAGAAGCTGACGATACCTGAAAGTATACCTTGTGTGGGTGAGAGGCCCTTGGATATTCCCTTTCGGCCACTAGCACCTCGGACTGTGATAAGCCATACTGCGGCATCGCTCGCTCAGTCATCTCAAAGGCCACCGGAACCTCCTAAAGAAGTGAAGGTGGAAGCTGATACCAGTTCCAAATCACCAAAGCAGGGTACTTCGACCAGTACTGAAATGTGGAGACCGTGGTGAAAACAGTTTATACAAAGGAAGAGGATTTGTTCATTTTATATTGTGAGAAACCAAGAAAGGCCAGGAGGTACCAGGAGTTTAAAAGCCTAGGCAGGTTTACTCTTTTCGAACAGCAGGGCACAGTGTTTACAAGTGGCCAGCACCTATTGTTTACATTAAGAAGATATTAGCTTTATATACTCCTTTTATGGAACACTGCTTTCAAAAATTATTGATCTGAGAAATATGGTTGAAATTTTTAGTATTTAGAGAGTTATTTGAATTTTTGTTTTTAAAATTAGAGAGGATACTAGGAGTACCTAAAACCTCGCATAAGTGCCTAAATATAGCTTTAAGAATGTACCTGTTGGTATAGTTTTTTACGTGATATTAAATATTTTTAATATTTGTTTGCAATTTTAAAGTTTGCAACTGATTGTTTGATTTTAAAACCTATATATGATAAAAAAACAAAAGTGCAATGCCGGTAATAATAAGATAACAGCGACGACACACACATACGACGACGTCATATTTAGTACGTTAACTTAGAACTTAGGGCTTAGTACGACGGGCAATGGAATTGCTCGTGATACTATTCGTAGTAAGATTGGTAGTAATACGGGCAAGTCACGGATTTTACCAAGATCACATTATATTTTATCTGTGGTATAAAATTTACGTCTTCGATTCATCTTCAGTTTTCTTGTAAAGATGAAGTCGAGTTATGAAAAAGAGATGAATTCGAGTCACAGGACAACATTTATACATACTGGTTACAAACCTAAGGTAACACCAGTTCACACGCACAGTAGTTACAAATTATGGACCCGGTTTCGAATGTCTTATAATGAAATCTAAATTAAATATGCACACAACATAACATCACGCCTGTAATCCCCGAAGGGTTAGACAGAGGTGTACGCATTAGTTCACCCACATTTCACCAGTTTTTTTAAGTCCCATGTAATAGGGGGCAAGCCTATTGCCATCGACCGGGCACAAATCCAGACTGGGCTGCTACAGAGAAATGGAAAAACGTAATAAAACTTTGCCCGAGCTGGGAATCGAAGCCAGGACCTCATGGTCAGCAGCCGCGCTTGCGACCAGTAGACTAACGAGGTAGTCTTAATTCCAATAGTTACTGAAATATGTGTCAGTGTATCCAGCGGGTCCACAATTTATGCGTAGGTATCAGTTAGAGTGATCTTTAAAAGTTTTTACTGTTATCTTTACAAAATAAAGAACTCAGATACATACAGGATTGGGTCGTCTTAACCTACCACAGGATAGTCAATAAAAAATTAAATAAAAAAAAATATGATATTTATTGGCAAGAACATCACAAATGGCGTAGCCTCTACAATAATAAATTAATTAATGGCCTTTAAAAAGAGGCATGAACTTTAAAACATCACAAAGCCAATATTAATATCAAGCGACATTGCTTAATACAAAGGTAAGTCAGGGAAATTAATTACTAAGAAAATTAACGCAAGAACGTGGAACGGAACGTCAATTTTGCGAGTTAGAGCCATTCCATACTAGTTTCAAGGAATGACATTTGTCATTTCAAAATACAGACAATTTAAGTTGGAAGTTAATTTGCCTAACAATTAATTTCCCCGTACTTTTACATGTTGTTTTTAATAGCCGCAATATTGAACCGAAGCTCGTTATTTAAAAACACATTATTGCTAAAACGAATAACAAAAATACCTAGGTAATAAATTACACCGTGAAATTTTGACTAGTCTTACGAGGAACTCGATGACCATTCAAGCTATACAAAACTAGTTTATACAGATCTCTCATTGTACGGGAAATCTATACAAAGCGAGGCCATGATATATTGTAAATGTATAGCCTGGCTTTATGTGTCGCCGTGTGTACTTATATTTTCATCAAAAAGTTGACAGTAAGTCAATAATGTCTATTCAAATCCTCGTTTCCAATTGACAATAACAACTTGACAACAAATTAAGTTGACTTGCGACACAGATAAATACCTAAGTTGTTTTTTGGTAAAAGATAAATTCTAAAAGGAGATAAAATAGGTCGGGGTATTTCACGGTGTCTCTACTCCATTTTTTTATTCTCAAATTAATTAATTTAGGCATAAAAAACCCTTGTAGATAGAGATCACATAATTTGGACGGATTATATAATAGGTAGTACATAATTATTACAATAAATAATATCATAGAAGGATTGCCCACTAACCCAATGATTTTTTTAACCAATGGCTTAATGAACACACACATTGCTTACATAGTGCATGATCGTCATGATCGTTAACATGAATAGGAGATAAAAACTACGTTTAAAGTGCTATAAAGATCTTTTGGCGTCCAAACGACATTGACAGAGGGCGTTGTTTACACATTTGAGAAATGTATCGAAAAAACAATATGGCGGCATCAGTTCCGATTTTGCCCGCGCGGCAAAAGATCCTTGCTCAGAGTATAACTAAAATACGCCAAGAGTTGGTCAGTCACGAATACGTGATATTTTGACATCATAATTTCAATAATAAATTAAAGCTTTTGTTTCAAAGTTTACTTTTTTCTTTTGTTTTCAAGGCAAATTTTTGGATATTTGTCTTGAAAACAAATTATTGTAAAAACAATTTTAATTTACAAGGCAAAATAAATAAACTAACATAAATGTAAGGAAATGAAAAAAAGGAAACATTTTTTTTTAAAAACAACTCTAACACCCGTATCTATAGTCAAGTTAAAGTAATTACTTGGGCTTAAGTAATTACTTGCAATTTTTTTTATGCAATAGACATGAATTTAAACGAAGTATGAACCGTCAAAGAAAGCAAAGGTAAGAATTCTATCTTTTTACAGTTCTAACTTTTTACATTAAACTACATAATAAAAATCGTATCTTAAATAATGACATTTGCGCAAATAAAAACTTTGACATGTTTATAGATACGGGGGTAAGTATTGAGTGTTGCCAACGATTTAAATATACTCTTTGGTATAATTGTTGCCAATGCTAACAGAAAGCGATGCCTTTTAAAACTTAAAAAACGACAAAGTCCTTCTAGGATTTTGTTTTACGCCTGTGCACTGGCGCCTATTTTCAATTAAAACAAAGAGTAGTGGTGATGTCAGAAAAAAACCATAAATTTGCAATATTTATTATTAGTGTATTATGCGAGATACTTAGCTTCGTTTAACTTTGGTAGAAACCGGGTTTATGTCACAGGAATAATAGTATGTTATTGTAAATAAAATTATACTTACATTTTCCTAGCAAGAAAGTCCAAGGACAGTTAAAGAGCAGCGATAAAGCGCGAATACGTGTTTATAAAAGATAAATAAGATAACTTACATCATGTAAGGTATCTTAAAGTGTTTCGTGTTACTTATTTCTTACTGAGAAAGTCTTTTCTCTGCTGCTGTAGCTTCTGCTCCAGTAACGTTATCTTCTCCTGGTACTTGCCGGCTTCGCGAGTCAGAGCCTGGATCGCAGAGTCCTTGCGAGCCACCGCTACTTTAACTCTAGATTTAATGAAGAAAATTTTTTTTTTTCATTTCTTTGTCACCTATACTGCCTTATTAAGCACAAAAGCGGTATCTCAAAAAAAATCGTAAAGTAAATTTTGATGGCATCGGATAGCTTAAATAAATACGCATCTAATTAACTTAGATAAAAAAGCAGTATCAATTTTAAAACAAAAAAAAAACCTAATAAGCAAAAAAAATTATCTGTAAAATTTTAACCAAAATATATATAAAAAACTTAAATTTTCTCGAAACTGGCTTTCTCTGAGATATGGCTTTTGCGCCTAACACGGCAGTATATTGTACTGAGTTATACGGGCTGTGTGATAATAAACCCAAGGCCTCTCGGGTGGTGTCTTAAGACCATGAAACTGAACGACTTTTGTTCTATGACTTTTGGAAATTCGTTAACTTTTTTTTAGTTTTATAATACATGTTGAACAGCTGATTGCGTCAATTCATATACAGAATCTATTCTTTTTTTAAGAATTTCAAGAACTCCTAGAGCGAAAGTTGTTCAATTTCATGGTTCGGAAGGCCACACGGGAGTCTTGCGTTTATTATGTTACACCTTGTATAAGTTGTCCCACTGGTGGGCTAAGAAGGATATTTCGGAAATCAACCTCGGACTGCTCACAAAACGGTTAAGCGGAAACAGGACCTATAACCAAAAAATCGGAAATATGTGACATACTCCAACCCGCATTGGGGTTGCGGGGTGGATGGCCGGGTTCCTTTGCCAGCGGAGAGGATGTCAGGACGACAGGACGGGGAGGCTTGAGTCCCAGCAGCGGGACGTTATAAGCTGACTATGCTAACGTACGACCCTTCTTTGTAACTGGGTGCTTAATTTTGTATGTCATGGAGAGTAGATTATTGAAGCCATACTAACTTGGCATAAAGCTGGTGCATCTGTTCCTCGTGTGTCTTCTTCATGTCCTCTATCTCTTTCTTCAGCGCGTCCACCTTGCCCTTCCACGTTTCCTCGCAGCTCGCCCGAACTTCTTCGGCGCGAGATTCCAGTTGAGTGTTCTTCTACAGAAGCAATGAATTATATTAAAAGATTTTTTCGACAGTTTTGCGCTGGTTGCTCAAGAAACTTTCCAAACCTGCTGGCCGACCATGACGTTTAAAGCAGTATTGTTTTAATCTTATTCCAGTATGGGAAAGAGATGGCGCTAGACGTCCTCTATAGCTCTGTCTCTTTCCCACAATGGAGTGACCATAAAAGCAATACTACTTTATGACGTCATGAACTTCCCTGATCTTACAAAATTGTTTTTGGAATCCTCCTAAGAACCATTTTTAGGGTCAGCACTAACCTCAGTCAAAACCCTGTTTCGAGTCTCCAATTGAGAGATTATCCCTTCTAATTCTGCGCCTGAAAATTGTTGAAATAATTAGTTATGTCATCACAATTAAATTTAACAGAAAATGTGAATTAACCAACAGAGCATATTGGTGTTATCGCCTATTTCACACGCATTATCTCTGGGGTAAGTGTGTACAGTACGATCCAGCAATGTTTCTTTGACCAACAAACGCTTACCACGTATTCTGCTGTGTAGGACCGTATGTATACAGGGTGGAAGGTACACCGACGCCCAAACGCTTACCACGTACTCAGTACATCATTCTGAACCCCCGCACATAGAAACTTTTCATCGGTAAATTAAAAAAAAATTGCCGTTCCATACATTTTGCTGCAATTTTGAAGAAAACAGCTGTTTTTTTTTTTGTGCGTCGATGTCCTTCCATCCTGTATACCTACACAGCCTCTCGGGTCATCCTGTATAATACGGGGGCTTTCATGATTTCTTGGATCTACCTGTCCAATATTATTCATCTTGGATTAACGTAACACAACACAGTCCTGCACAAGGTCAACTTTCATAAAACAGCCTTATACTGTTGCTTGTATTAACCGATTCACTACGATCCAACACAACATTATTGATCAGATTGTATCATTTGAAAGTTAAATGATCATACATTTGTCTTCAGTCTGTCGTATCCTGGCCTGCGCGTCCTGGTATCTCTTGAGCGTGGCTTGCTCTGTCTCTGCCAGCTCCTTCAACTCAGTCTCGTACTGCTCCTTGGTTCTCCTGTAAACAACGCGTATATTATTATTTGCTAAGCCATTGAAAATTCCGAGAATTTAATATTAGCTACAAAAGGCAAATTAAATGCCTGTGTTGTTGTTGCTCTATGCGTTTGGAAAAATAAATTCAGTCAAAAAAGTATCGGGAATGCATTTGTTTATGGTTCCAAATTTAAAAAAATGATTTTTTTTTGTTCTTAGTTTGGCACAACTTTTCCATTTTGGCGCGGAGTTTGAGTTGCATCTGTTATTTAGATTAAATACAGTGCTGTTTTTAGTTAGATCATATCTAGTGTGCATTGCGAATTTCATAACACAACATCGAACAAAAAGTTTGTCTTAAATTATGCATCGCCAATGGAATTTCGTGTTCGGAGTCGGAAAATGTTACAGAAGGCTTACGGTAAATCGGCTTTATCAAAAACACGTGCTTATGAGTGGTACAAAGCGGTCGAGATGTGATGGAAGATTTGCCTCGCTCTGGTAGGCCATCAACGTCTTCAACTGAAGTTAACATCGCAAAAGAGAAGGAAATAGTGACTGAAAATCCTCATTCAAGTTTGAGTGAGATAGCCGCTGAACTTTTTGTGTCTCACGAGTCGATCCGTACCATTTAAAATAATCACTTGGGTATGAAACATGTTGCCGCTCGGCTGGTCCCATATGGCCTGAATTTTCTCCAAAAAATCAATCGCATAAGAGTCGCTGAGGACATGATAGAACGAGTCAATTCCGACCCCACATTCATGAAACGCATTGTTACTGGTGATGAGACGTGGGTTTACGAGTTTGACATGCAAACTAGTGAACAAGCTTCGGAGTGGCGCCTTCCAACTGAACCGAAAACGAAGTCGATCAAAAGTCAAAGTCATGTTGACCGTTTCCTTTAACTATCGCAGTGTTGTGCACTCGGAATTCTTGCCGGAAGGTCAAACAGTAAATAAAGAATATTATTTGTTATGCGGCGTTTAGGAGAGCAAATTCGACGAAAAAGAAAGATTTGTGGAAAGAAAATTCTTGCACCACGATAATGCGCCTTAGCACAAGGCCATCCAATGAACGAATTTTTGGCCAAAAACTCAACAAATACCATCGAGCAACCACCTTATTCAGCAGACATGGCTCCAGCTGACTTCTTTCTTTTTCCTAAACTCAAATTACCACTTCGTGGCACCCGTTTCCATTCGGCAGAAGGCATAAAGGAGAATTCGCGGCGAGAACTGAACCCAATTCCGGAAAAAGCATTTAAAAATGTTTTGATAATTGGATTATTCGTTGGCGTAAGTGTATCGTTTCCGAAAGAGCATACTTTGAAGGCGCTAAAATAACTTTGGATTTGTGTATTATTGATCGTTTCCCGGTATTTTCTTGACAGAGTAGTAGTTTTCAAATGTAGTTGCTATTTTTTTTTTATTTTTGTTAAAATTCAATAAAAGTTGACAATTTAACATAACACTAATGGAAACTGACACTTATTCGTAACGAGCTGGATTTAAATATAGAAAGTTCGTTCGTTATCTAATGACTATTAAATTCATCGTCACCGTAAAGTTTCATCAGGTAGTTTAATTAGACCCTTTATATGGCAGATTCCACTGTCGATCATGACCGACCTCAGTGCGTCCTGCAGCTCCCTCCTGCCGGCTTGTGCCTCCGCCTCCATGCTCTCGATAGCCCTCTCGATCTCCTTGTCCCTCTCCTGCTTGTGCTGCGCCGCTATCTCAGCAGTCTTGCGCTTTATGGCTAGCTGCTGTTCTGCTTCTAACTTCCTCTTGTACTCTTCTAGTTGTTGGGCCATGTCTACTTCTTTTTGCTTTAGTTGTTCCTATGAAGGAAAAGGTTGCAGTTTTTTTTTAATATTGATATGTAAAAGCCTAATTAATATCTGAAGAACCAAATAGATAGGTTATGATTAAGTGAACTGGAACCCGGAAAATCTGACTTTCAGTATTGCTAAGGAGTATCGTGTTAACAAGTAATTGGGTTGTGGAGGTCAGATAGGCAGTTCCTCCATGTATAATATTAGTGTACAGTAGCATCCAGTTAGACTGGAAGTCGACTCCAACATAGTTGGGAAAGGCTAGGCAGTTGACCATGATATACTATTTTAAGTAGACACTAAACTTACCTCCATTTTTTCCCTTTCCTTCGCCATGTCTTCTTCCATTTGCTTGCGTTTCTCTTTCATCTCTAACTCTTGTGCTTGTCTCCATTTATCTAAATTACAACAAAATATATATTTATTGCACCATTGAACGAAGCAGTTTTTTTTATTCTGAAACCGTAACTTATCTCATGTTTCTTTATCTTATTGAATTAGCCGAGTAGAACTACGTTTCTTTGTTTCAAAATGAAAAAATGGTGTTAATAAAAAAAAATATGGTCTCTGTTGGGCACAGCAAATGTTTAAATAAGTAGAGAGAGGAAGAGCGCTTTATTAATTATCCTTGTTATTACGTTTCAATTATTTTATATCATCTTTCTACTAATACATATTTTGGTCAAAGTCAAAGTATCTTTATTGTGGGCATATGTAAATTACAGGTCTTAACAATGTATTAAAGTAACAATATGTCCTGCCTTATAGGCATACAATAATTATGTAGGTAGGTATTGGCATTAAAATTTAGAATTATTATAAATGGTAAGTTATTATAAATATAAAATTACAGTGAAACTATCACATGGTCAGTACTAATGCATGTCAAATACAGTGAAACTAATACATGGTCAATACTAATACATGTCAAAATACAGTGGAACTAATAGAAGGTCAACAATTCAGGAAATCTTGGATCGTGTAGTACGCTTTATCAATTAAAAATGTTCGTAATTTATTTTTAAATACTGGAAGTTCCTTAGTTTCTAGAATGCCATTAGGTATTTTGTTGTATATTTTGATGCAATGCCAAAGAAGCTTTTGTTAAATAGAGCCGTTTTTTGTGGCTCATTAGAAATTTTTAACATAATATGCCTTTTCGATTTAAGTTTACGAAATAGATTTTCATTTGTTTTTATGAATACTGCTACTTCATAAATGTAAATTGCAGGGAAGGTCAATATTTTTAATTCTTTGAAATATGGTTTACATGAATCTGGAACACGGATACCAACCATCGCACGTACACATCTTTTTTGCGCTTTGAACACTAAATCCCTGTTAGTTGCATTGCCCCAATAAATGACTGCATATCTCAGTGTCGACGAGACATAAGCATGGTATGCGGTCAAAAGAACTGATTGATCAACTATTTTTGATAATTTATATAAAGCATATGAGTACTGATTAACTTTATTGCATATTGTGTCTATGTGCGTTTGCCAAGACAGATCCTTATCAATCGAAAGCCCTAGAAATTTAACGCAGTTGACATGTTCAATTTTCGTCCCATTATGATTAATATTGACGTTGTTATTTTTAGTATTACGCCCAAAATTCACTAATTTAGTTTTTTATAAATTAATAATTAAATTATTATTTGTCAGCCAGTTAATTATATTACAAAGAGTGGAATTTATCTCGTTTTCAAAAGTATTAATATTTTGACCAGTAAATATAGCTGTGCTATCATCAGCGAAAAGGATCATTGGATGCTGTGAAACTTTAGGCAGATCATTTATGTAGGTCAAAAATAACAGGGGACCTAACACGCTACCTTGAGGCACTCCATGTATTACTTTTTTGGGCATGGATCTATGTTTTTGTTCGGTATTATTTGAAATATTAATATTATTTATTTCAACTACCTGATATCTTTCATTTAGATAAGATTCCAGAAGTTTGTGGACGTTACCCCTTATTCCATAACTATATAATTTATTTAAAAGTGTTCCATGGTGTACATAATCAAACGCTTTTGTCATATCCATAAACATTGCAGAGACAGGAACACGTTTATCAATATTGGTATAAACTGTTTTGAAAAGGTCATAAATTGCTAAATTAACTGTCTTATTCTTTCTAAAGCCTTTTTGTTCTTTCGCAAATAGATTGAACTTCTCTAAGTGTGTATTTAATGCATTATAAATATTTTTTTCTAATATTTTAGAGAAAATAGGAATAAGTGCTATTGGTTATTTAAGAATTTCCGATTTGCTTTAATTTCTACTCTTACTCACTGCACTTTGAACAGCAAACTACCCTCATTTTAAAACCATTTCATATACATCTGTCTCACTCACCCAACTCTTCCATCTGCGCCCTTTCCTTGGCCGCGAGCTCGGACGCGACCCTCTCGTTCTCAGCCCTCATCTCGGTCACCAAGCGTGTTCGCTGCTCTTGGTACGTCAGCTCTATTTCTAGGATCTGCTTCTCTAGCCTGAAAAAAATGTTGTTTTTTTATTAGCATTCGTAGCTGCAAAGATACGTGACAGTTCGGTTATTAAAAAAAAACAGGTGTTTCCTACAAAACTGCAATACCTCCATGGTCAAAATGTGCTGAACAGCTGTTTTTTTTTTTATAACCGGCGAAAAATATATTAAATGGGTTCAGAATGTTGTACTGAATACGTAGTAACGGTTTTAACGCCGGTGTCCCTCCCACCTTGTACAGTTCGTCAGTCTTGCTCTAGCCCAGTAGAGTGAAAACAACAATCTTTCAAGACACTCAAGATTATCGAACTTCTCTAACTCTTACAGCTACCTAGTACTGATTAGTTACATACGACATCTCCGCAATGTCATGCGGCCTTCAACATTCAACCTTCTCAGCGTATAATAGGTCTTTTTTAATATATAACATGATGCCAATGCCTATAATTTCCAGAAAGTTAAGCAGAGGTGAACGTAGTGCCTCTCTCTCCTGATGGCAAGAGAGAGAGAGCTCTCTCTTGCCATCAGGCGGGCACAAGTCCTGAGTCCGGGTTACTTCTGAGGTATCCCTGATGGAAGAACCTAAAAACACGTCGCCGGGCTTGTGTAATGTAACTAAAACTCCTTACCTAGAACTAGCAATATGCCTCTCCTTAACTAGCGCCGCCTCCTTCTCATCCTCCAGCGTCCTCCGCAGCTCGTCGAGCTCGTGCGCGTGCTTGGCCTGGGCCCGGCCGCTCTGCTCCGCGTGCGACATCTTCAGGTCCGAGATCTCCTTCTGTTGGCGCTCCGCCATCTCGCGGAGCTCGCCTTCTAAGCCTTTTACTGTTAACTCCTGGATTTTTTGGAAGTGTAAATAAATGATTAAGGTTGATGCATTCCTAACTGAGAAATTAGAGAGATATTTTGTGTAGGCAGTTTATTTACATGATTCAATGCTATAGTTACGATTAATTTCTGAGTCAAACTGTACACTGTTTGGCTTTCACTATCTTCTATACTGCTTAACTATGAGTTGACCCTACTCACTGGGTCCAGTCAGACTGCATATTGCTGTTGGGCTTTTTTGAGTTAAAGATTGGCTCTATTTACTGAGTCAGATCTCGTATGGTCGATGGTCAGACCCGATCAGAACTAAGGTCATTCTAAAATATATGCAAAATGTGTAGTCATACCTTGATTTTTTCAGCTTTCTGCCTGACCCATCGCTGCCTTGCAACCTGCATGTGTAGAGAATGATGAATAAGTGCAAGCAGACACTGAACGAGTGCAGTATGACAAAATAATAGGAAAGCTAACGAACAAAAGTGATGCAGTTATCTTATTTATAGTTTCAAGGAACACTATTTAAATGAAAAAAAATAATAATGGACATTTTAATGCTAGCCGTTCTTCTTCTTCTTGTTTCAATGACTTATATTTTGTCCGATCAGTGTGACGCGACGAGGGTTGTTCCGTCATTTGCCTATGGTTGGAGTTCCCATTGAAGTATGACGTGAACTCAAGTAGAACCTCAACGGCTCGCTAATCACGAGAACTTAAAACTTAACTGGCGCAATGCAAGTGTATCTACTTACGCCATTTGCTTACAGTGATAACCCCTTTTTGGGAATCAAAATAGAAGCATGACATTCTAAGGAAAGAGTATAAAATTAAATAAAGCTAAGCAGATTATTCTTGTCTACACCACTATTTACATAATTCTGATGACGAAACGAACTAACACAGGGTCAAATTAGCTGGCGAAATTCGCAGGAAAGTCAATTATTTATTTTGTTTCATCGTGTTTAAATATCGATACGATTACAAAAATAAAACTAATATTTCTAGATACAGTGACAATGACCTTTTTTATTTAGTGTGTTTAGAATTTAGATATCGATAGTTCAATACGCATCACTTATGTGGAGTTTCGCTAAATAATTAAGTCGACCTTGTATAAAAAACTGACTAATAAGACATTCCCGATTACCTGTTGAGCAGCTTGCATCTTATCATGCTGGTTTCGTAGCTCCAGCTTGTAGCGCTCTTCCAGCGCCTGCGCCGACCGCTTCCATCGCTCCTCGAGCGCTCTCCGCTCGTCCACCAGCTGCTCGATGCGGTGGTTCAGCGTCTTCTTGTCGTTTATAAGCTGTGTGCAGATATGGTGTATGATGGATGAGCTAAGTCGGAACAAAACAGTTGAAAAGCTGCTTTATTGCAGGGAGATTAAGGGACGATACCTGTGATACTAATATCTAGCATATAGCTGGCATAGCTCGTTCCAAGCATAGTCATTGGTTGAAAATCTGTTAATGTTATTTTATATTTCAAAATAGCTTGACCTCATTGGTCAGATTCGTGTATAGCTACGCCATCTACAATGAGCTTTGATATTGGTGGCTCATTGAAAATACGGACGCAATTTGGACGGTAGACTTTCAGACCCATCGCTTTAAATATCAATCTTTGAGATAAGTATCATCTATGAATTGCGTCACTCTCGATTTTTTATCGTGTGTAGGTAGACATCTAAGCGATAATTATCTCCACTAGGGGATAAACTAGACTCCTTCATTTTCCAATCTACCAAGCTATTAAGCAATTTATCAAGCTGATGAAAACCTGGTTGCATAAATCTACGTTAACACTTTCGTGTTACAAAAAATGTCCTTAATAATGTTACGTCGTACGTACGAGATCTTTCGAGAAAGGACGTGATTCAGTGTGTTTGCGCTAAAAACTTCGAGAAGCGTGCCATTATTATTAGTTCAAAGTTAAGTAGGTAACTACTTATAAAAAATATTAGGAATTGTCATTGTAATTTCGACCGTACGCCGAGGGCATAAAGTACCTACTTCTTTATTCGGTACAAGTAGGTTATTATTTTTTTTGCCTACTACTTGGTAATGTTTTTTTGTTGATGTTTTTATCGAACCGTTCTACACATCGCCGGAATGTTCGTGAATAAAGGGGTAGTATAAAAAGCACAAGCGCCGACACACGAGGGGTAGTCTGATTCAGGCGATACAACGGAGCGAATCCAAGTGAACTAGAAGTGCGATATCTAAGCGAATAGTGATCAGTAGTGTACTTGTGATTAAGATTTAAGTGTTTTGTGTTTAATAAAGTTATTAAATTGTCTGATTGGTAGTAATTAATTTATCCCATACCCAGCTCGTAACAATTTGGTGTCAGAAGTGAGGGATAAATTATGCCAATTCTACCGAAGGACGACACGGACGGTATCCGTACCAGGAGTCAGCGACAGCAGGACATGGACCAAAGGCGGTTTGGAGATTCCACAACACAGACACCGGGTGGTGTCCAGCCTACGTCAGTGCCAGTCGCTGGCCCATCCGCAGTTTCTACAGCATCAATGGCGCCAGACTTGTAAGCTTTAATGGCGCTGCTACAGGAGCAGGCTCGCCGTCAAGAAGAGCAGGCTCGCCGTCAAGAAGAGCAGGCTCGCCGTCAAGAAGAGCAGGCTCGCCGTCAAGAAGAGCAGGCTCGCCGGTTGGAAGAGCAGTTGCAGCGAGACAAAGAGGAGCAAGTCCGCCGCCAAGAGGAGCAGGTCCGCCGCCAAGACGAGCAGATGCTCCTCATAAAGGATCTTCATGCAACTTTTGGCAAAGACCTAAAGGTGATGAAGGATCAGGTACAGCAGCACGAGAATCGCCTCTCAGAAGCCGAAGTTCAGATCGCTGGGGTGAAGAAGGCTTTGGGGGAACTGAAGACTGGAGACTTGACTGTAGCTTCAGTAGTTGCTGCACCTTCAGCGCGGGGCTTTAAGGTGCCTCCATTCGATGGCACATCTTCGTGGTCGGCTTATAAAATTCAATTTGAGGCCGTTATAAAGGCGAATGGATGGACAAAACCGCAAGCCATGACCGCGCTCACCTTGGCCCTCCGAGACCAGGCCCTTAATATTCTTGAGGCGCTCGGCAAGAATGTAACCTACGAGCAGCTGCTGGAGGCGTTAGAGTCCAGATACGGTGACGCGCACCTGGAGCACGTATTTCGTGCTAAGTTGAAAGATCGTGTTCAACGTAGTGGCGAGAATCTACAGCAGTGGGCCCTCGAAGTTGAAAAGCTGGTTCGGAAAGCATACCAGTCTGCCCCTGCACTTATCGATGGGAATCTGGTACAAGCGTTCGTTGATGGAATACGCGACCTAGAAGTTAGAGCCGCTGTGAGACTTGGGCATCATGAGGCGCTGAAAGACGCCTTGGCCCATGCCTTAGAAGTAGAGGCAGTGAGGCAGGACCACCGAACGCACCGCGTCAGAGAGGTTGTAGCATCTCCTGTACGCGACCGGCCGCAAGGGTACAGTCTTAGGTGCTACACTGGCAGAGAAAGGGATCATCTTTGGTCTAGCAGTCCAAAGCAAGTTGTGGCATCACCTGTACGCCAGCTTCCGCAACGGTACAGCCCTAGGTGCTACACTTGTGGAGAAAGGGGTCATCTTCGGTCAAACTGTAAAAACCGAAGCACAATGAGAGAAGGTCAACCCCATGAGGGAAAAGCGGCTGAAATGCCATGCATGACTGCCCAGCAACAGTGGAGAACTCACGTTAAGACAGACGCCTTGTCAAGAAGACCTTGTCCTGAAGACTGTAAGCACTGTGCCAGGCAAGAGACTAAGGAAGTAGTGTCCGTGAGGATGCTTAGAACAGATCTCAGCGATGAATGGAAGGAAACCCTACAGCAGGCTCAGCAAAATGACTCGGACATCAAACCGATCTTCGAGTGGATCAAAGCTGGTGCTCCTAAACCTAAGTGGAGTGATGTGGCTGCGATGAGTTCCATCACGAAGAGTTATTGGGCGCAATGGAACAGCTTGGTGATCCAGGATGGAGTCTTGTGCCGTAAATGGGAAAACGCTCGAGGGGACAGCTGTCATCTACAAATGGTTGTCCCTAAAGCTAAGGTACCAGATGTTCTACGGCTCTACCATGATGGATGTTCAGGAGGACATATGGGGGTAAAAAGGACTCTACTAAAAATTCGAGAACGCTTTTACTGGATCCACTGTCGAGATGATGTGGAGGACTGGTGTCGCAAATGTACCAGTTGTGCGGCCGTGAAAGGACCCCATACACGCAACAGAGGTGCATTAAAAGTGTACAACGTTGGAGCCCCTTGGGAACGGATAGCACTAGACGTTGCGGGACCATTTCCAGAAAGTGAGAGCGGAAACAAGTACTTCCTGGTGGTCATGGATTACTTCACAAAGTGGCCAGAAGTCTTCGCCATTCCTAATCAAGAGGCTACAACTGTCGCAGATAAATTAGTTCAGGAAGTTTTCTGTCGTTTTGGAGTACCCTTAGAAATACACAGCGATCAAGGAAGGAATTTTGAATCGCAAGTATTTCAGGAAACTTGTCGATTGATGGGTACCTACAAAACCAGAACCACCTCTTACCACCCACAATCTGATGGAATGGTGGAACGATTCAACCAAACGTTGGAAAGATATCTGGCAAAAGTCGTGGAAAGCAGGCAAAGGGATTGGGACAAGCACATACAGCCGTTTCTACTGTCCTACCGCAGCGCAGTCCACGAAAGTACGACTGTGACGCCAGCATTCGCGAACTTTGGAAGGGAATTACGGTTGCCTGCAGATTTAATTACTGGAACTCCCCCTGATGCTCCACGTAGTGTAACAGATTACGCACATGATTTGCGTAACAAGCTGAATGATGTTTATGAGCATATCCGACAATCCGGCCAACAGATGTCTGAGAAGATGAAGACCCGTTATGACCGCAAGGCAAACAGTAGGGCTTTCGACGAGGGTTCACTGGTGTGGTTACATAACCCAGTGCGGAGCAAGGGGAGGTCTCCGAAATTGCAAGCAAAATGGGATGGACCATACCGAGTCGTGACTAGGATCAACGATGTCACCTACCGAATACAGAAGGGTCTACGAGGTGCGCCTAAGATTGTTCATGTAGACCGATTAGCCCGATACTACGGGGCTAATGATGCTCGGGACGAGCATGTCTAAGGAGGGGGCAGTGTTACGTCGTACGTACGAGATCTTTCGAGAAAGGACGTGATTCAGTGTGTTTGCGCTAAAAACTTCGAGAAGCGTGCCATTATTATTAGTTCAAAGTTAAGTAGGTAACTACTTATAAAAAATATTAGGAATTGTCATTGTAATTTCGACCGTACGCCGAGGGCATAAAGTACCTACTTCTTTATTCGGTACAAGTAGGTTATTATTTTTTTTGCCTACTACTTGGTAATGTTTTTTTGTTGATGTTTTTATCGAACCGTTCTACACATCGCCGGAATGTTCGTGAATAAAGGGGTAGTATAAAAAGCACAAGCGCCGACACACGAGGGGTAGTCTGATTCAGGCGATACAACGGAGCGAATCCAAGTGAACTAGAAGTGCGATATCTAAGCGAATAGTGATCAGTAGTGTACTTGTGATTAAGATTTAAGTGTTTTGTGTTTAATAAAGTTATTAAATTGTCTGATTGGTAGTAATTAATTTATCCCATACCCAGCTCGTAACAATAAGTTCGTACCTGATCAATGAAGTTCTGGTGCCTCTTGATAGTTTCCTCGCACTCTTGCTTCACTTTGTTTATGTTGCGGATGGACTGCTTCTCCAAGTTGCTCACTTTATGGATCATCTGGAAACAGCATTATGAGGTAGATTTAAAAAGAAAACCTTTAATTGATTTTCAGAACATGCACGTCCTAAGTTACAAAATATTTTAACTTTTTAAATCAACAATAATTATTATAGAAATGAATTTCGTATAACAGCTGAACTGTGCGTATCATACGCCTCTACCTGCGGAATATCACATCCGAAGTACGAATTGTTTCTCTTACTATACATGGAGAACAAAATAATGATGTTCCCTACGTACCTGCTCCTTATGGTTGGCAAGACTCTCCTGCAGCAATGCGATGCAGCAGGATCGTTCCTCCAGCTGCAGAGAAGCAGTCACCAGCCTCTGCGCCAACTCCGTCTGCGGCAGCTTGAGTAACGTCTCTAGTCTGACACGTACCAAAGACATAAGGATACCATAATAATATATACTTACTAGGAAGTCATTGTCAGCCACGTGCAGTGTAGCTGATAACTGTAACTTTGACTTGACCTGCACATCAATAGCCCTACAAGTTATAATTGGTAGGGCCAAGTTTCCTGTTATGAAAGGCGTCTACCAAAATATTTTTAATCCATAATTTATATTTATACTAATATTATAAATGCGAAAGTTTGGATGTTTGCAACTCAGTCACGCCAGAACTGCTTAACGTATCTGGATGAAATTAGGCACAGAGATAAATTATAGTTTGGAATAGCACACAGTACTAGCTACTTTTTATCCCGTTAGGACGGTCCCGTGGGTCAATTATCGAACTCCATGAGGGCGAAGCCGCTGGCATAAGCTATTTAAATTATATTTTTGTTATTTGAGAAAAGGTACTCACTTAGGCATAGTCTGCGGTGAAGTGTTGGTAACAACAGACAGAGCGTCGTTCGCGCTTTGTTCCACTTTCTCCAGGAACTCAAATATTTCCCTGAAAGTTTAAGTTTCCAGATCAGAAAGATAGAGTTTAATTTTAAATCAAGTTCATAATCATCATTTTATTGCAGCTAAGGAGATGGTGCTAAGATCAAACGTTCAACTCACATAAAATTATCTTTGGGCGAGAAACTTTCTTCCTCTTTCTTACTTTCTGGTTCTGATAGAATCTTATTAGTTACTTCTGTCACGGGATTCTCGCCGTAACTCTCAATTTCTTTTAGCATGGAGTAAATATCCATCACTGTAGATTGAGAACTTAGTTCCGTGGGCGGTTTCGGCTCTTTCTCTTCAGAACGGAAAGGCGTCGGAGGTCTCACCGGTTCCACCTTCTCTTTAGGTTTAGAAGGTTCACATTTCCGTGGCTCCTCTTTTTTTTCTTCAATTTCCAGGATCCTCGGAGATGGTGCAGAAAGAGACATCCAAGAATCGATATCTTTATCATGCTGAACGCTGTCGATCCTAGCACTCATAGGCGTTTTAATCGTATACATATTCTTCTGAGTTTGGTTCCTTATGTTCACCGGAATCGGACTTTTGCCACCGGTTTTAGAGCTTTTATTGTTCCATTCCTGCTTAAACCCGAAAGAATTTTCTCCTAAACCTCCATTGCTTACCTTCCTATCAGTTTTCTTTAAGGTCTTATGTGCATTGGTATAATCCCCTTCCTTGACTTTTAAATAATTTTGTATCAGCTCTTTTGTCGAAATCTTTGAAACGTCTTGTTTGTCGTCTAATGAATTTTTGTTTGTTTCAGTCGTTAGGTCTGTCATGTTGCTCTCCTGCGAGCTTTCGCTTGCGTCCTTATTATCTTCAAAATTAGAAGCATCTTCGAACATTTTGTCTATGTTCAGAGGAGTGGGAGATACTGCGTCAGTCTTTATATCCTTGATGGTGAGATCATGCAAATTATTTATAGCTTCCAATTCTTTTTTGTAATCCTCAATGACTTTAGACGTATACGCTTTAGTTGTACTATTTATAAGATAGGGTGGGTAATCTGTATTGCTATCTGTGTTGTCAGATTTGATCTCATCTGCCCCTTCACTACTTTCAGGTATTGGTACCTTGCTCTTAGTAGGAGAATTTTGTGGAGGTAAAGCAATGTGTCCCTCCTTCTTCAGAAAGAAATCTTTGTACAGCAAGCGGCTGTGGTTTAATGGTTCAGCCCATTGACCCTTCTTATCTGATGGAAACGTTTTGTGGTACCCTTTATCATTGCTGTTCGTCGACACACTATCCAAACTTTTTGGCTGCTCTTCAACTTTATCATTTGAGCCAGATGTTTTAAGTACCGACGGATTTGGCAGTGAATAATTCTGTCCGTAAAACCTATCATCATTTGCTCCACTGTCAGGATAACCAGAGTCTTTAGATGACGAATCTGTATGTACTAAGGTACTGGATAATTTATTATTGTATGAATCAATGGGGTTCTTACGGAAATCGTCGTAAAAGCTCGTGTAAGTGCGTGAGTCGCACATGTAGTTCTGAGAAACTTTCTTATAATCATCGTGTTTGAAGTCAACCACATAAGTATTCCTTCCAGTCAGATTTTCTTCATGATCACCTTTATTGAGTTTGTCTTCTAATGACATTTCTGGTGACAAGCTTGGCATGCGCTGGGAAGGCACACTTTCACAGTCCTGTGTGGACTCTTCTTCCACTAGGGATAGTTGCTGTTTCGATACATTCAGTCGGCGGGAGTACGTATCTATAGCTTTCTCCACCTCTGACTGTATACTAGTATCACTGTACGATCCATGTCCAAACTCGGCCG
This sequence comes from Standfussiana lucernea, assembly GCA_964057025.1. Taxonomy (NCBI): domain Eukaryota; kingdom Metazoa; phylum Arthropoda; class Insecta; order Lepidoptera; family Noctuidae; genus Standfussiana; species Standfussiana lucernea. The sequence continues at coordinate 3,915,805 of OZ059795.1, forward strand.
ATTTTCTTTCAGAGTCAAGGGGAATAAAATACGACTCGTATGCTCTTGTTTTGAACGAAGGCGACAAACATCTCCCACGAAAGATATTTTTGTTTCTGGTGGGAGAATGAGTTCTCTCAATAATTTTCACTTCTAATCCATATTCTTGGCTAGTTATATTATCTTCGCTTATTGAGTTCTCCATAGGCTTCCGTGTTTTTTTAGCTATGTTCCTGTACTTAGCAAAGTTCTTTGAATTATTGTTTTTCTTTGTGCCCAGTTGAGCTTTAGCTTTGATTTTAGTTCCTAAGCTAATGAAAGTGTCTTCAGAACCATAGTCTGAAGCATTGCTGCATATTTCTTTGTTCTTATTAGAATAGGATTCAATGGCTTTTGTATCTCTGAGTAGGTTTGTTGTTGGTGCAACTATTTTAATAGCAGCTGAGGAATCTGGAAATAACATTGGTGGGGATTTAATATACACTTGTCTTCTAAGTTGCAAAAAAATAATAAATTGGAGTTAAGTTACATAATACTCCCCAAGGTCGCCTATGTTACTTTATTGTAAATGAAGTTTAAATAAATGATAATAAAAACATTTTTTACTATTATAAGACTGTAGTAACTCCGCACTGAATGCTTTTAGAAAACTCCTGGTTGATGGAGCTCGGTCTTTTGTATCAGCTGAAAACGGTCTTTTGTATCTCTCCGGATGGTCCTAAAATGAAATATTTGCAGAATAGAAATCCAAAACATCAACAAAGGAAAAGACCATGGAATAAACATGTTTACTGCAACTGTGTAAGCCTGTGCTACTTTTTACCTAGCGAAACAAACAGGAGGGTTATGATTTTACATTAAAAGTAGGTTATTACATAAACATACTGATGCAACTATTGTTCAAACGGGCAACCGGGGCAACTTGTGGATAATGCCAGGGTGGACAATAAGATGTCATGTCAACAAAATTCATTCGCCAAGCATAGTCACTATATCATAATGTAGCATTAAATATCTTTATAGTTTATAGTCCACAAAAATGAATGGCTAATATACAATTATTATGATGATAAAAAACCTAGAATTGTAAAAATGAGGCTTAAGGTTATTAAATGCTTCAGTTTTACCTGTTCTCTCCCTCTCTACATAATAATCGTGATTCTATCAAAACAAAAATATTGTCAAATAAATAAAAAAAAAACTTAATTCTTACTATAAAAAATGTTCATGAACATTAATCTTTTCTTGATCTTTTCCAATTTATTAGTAATTTGGTATGCGTGACAATATGGTGCACGCCAGAATTTGAAAGGGGAGACAGAAAGGTCACCATGGCTACAACGTTTGTTTAATCATAAAAATGATTATGCAAAAATAATTGGCGCCCATTTTAATAATATTCCGGGGATTTTCTACGTAAAATAGCAGAACAAGGAACTATATGATTTACTATCGGATATGTAAGTAATATGGAAATATACAGACTGATAAATTTTACATACCGGTGTAATGCAAACAGTGCTCTGAAGCGCAGATCGCGGCCGATTCCTAACGTTCCTTTTATCGTCTTTTTTCTTGCCTCTATACGATAAGTTAACAGGCGAGCCTAGCAGCCGCAAATTATTGTTTTCTTTCGACATTGCACACACATCAGCGACAAATCATATAATTAATCGCTCCATGAACGATTAAACTGACACAATCTGTTTTGTTGTTTTATTATGAGTTGTCAAGGAGATTGTTGCTAGGCAACCGCCACGTTCCATCTACATTTCTTGTTGAATTTTAAGTTGTATAGCATAAACCAGTTATTAACTTTTAATTGTATTTCCCTAATTTGTAAGTAATTTATTTATGAAATACTTATATTCTCAATTAATATTGCAAAAATCGTATTTTGTAGTATAAAACATATCTCAATGTCTTCACATCAAATAAGTTGACTCTCCCGAAAGTTATTTTTGGTGTGACAGTAGTGTTACAAGTCATATAATATTTTCTACCATTCGGCAGTAATTGGTAGAAAACAAAGAGCTGGGAAGTTTGTGTCGTATTAAATAATTTACTGTTATTATAAAATAAATTAAAAGTTTTTTAGAGTATAAGTAATTGTGTAAAAATAAAATAAAAAAATAAAAAATTATTTTAGTGCAGAAAAGTTTCGGGCTAAACTAAACGCGTAATGCGTTGACGTCATCGATAAAAATACACTCGGTTCATGTAACATCCGCGTGGAAAATATATCTTTGAGTTCGGGCGGTCAAGTCGATTTTTGTTGAGTAAAACCTTGAAAGTCATTGCAATCGCACCACACTTCGTAAACGCGTTCCGTGAAAATTATACGGTGCAAATTGTATAAAAATATTGATCGTGAAGCTTCGGTGTTTTTAAATTGTGATTAAAATATCAAAAAATCAACAAAATGTTCAGCGGAATCACAGGTGTGTATAAGTTTAGTCTTTTTTGTTTTGTTTGGATAAAATAGAATAAACCATTTAAGAAATAATTAAACTACAAACTACTAAAACTTTTTCCATTTTTATCATTGTAATTAGAAAAAATGCAACTGTAGAATATTGATTGGCCACTAATTTTAGTTCCAAATTAGCACTTTTTACTAGTCTGTAGAATTATTTTTAGCACTGCATGCTATGAAAAATACTCAATAATTAATACTTAACTATCAATAGAATAGCTGTGAAAAAACTTAGTGTAAAATTATTTCATAACATACACTATCTTAGCATATACTTAGTTCATATTGTATAAACAAAAATATAGTTCATATACCTATGTAGAAACCATGCAGCAATAACCAACCGCGAAATTGACCTACGCCGTAGAGTCTCAAATAGGGTACGATACATACTGTATACTATATTTTCATCGTAAATACCTACCATACCTTCGTACTTACTAGTGCCTACCCATGAGTTTATGATTTATACTAATTGAACAATAGTTAGAGGAGCTATCGTTTATCAACTTAGGTACCTCACGTTATGCGTAGTTATTTAAATTTATGGTTTTATTCAACTTTACCAAAACAAACACGAGTCATTCATCTTCTAAGACATTCTTATGATAGTCTGTCCCTATGTAGTTCCTACATAATACAAATACTATTGATGAATCGATTTAACCATCTTCTATTATATGTATAAAGACTTCAACGCCTGTATTCACAACGCTTCGATTTCGGAAAGTCGTATGTCTATCTCGCTCGTTTTCAAATGCGAAAAAAAGATAGACATACGGCTTTCCGAAATCGAATCGAAACTTTGTGAATACGGGGACTGGTGCAGAAGACCTTGACAGACCATGATGAGATGATGAGGTCGGGAGTTTACATCCCACGCGTTGTTTTAACGTGGTAAACTTTGTAAACCCACTCTTTGCACCAAGCGTTAACTTACAAGAAAAACTAGACCCAAAAATGCCAAAAATATCGTAGAGTTGAGTTTAATTTGGGGTCTCACTTACCATGAGCTCTACATGCCAGTACTGTGTCGCATTTAGATATTTTGAAAGATAATGAAAAGACAGCGAACTGTAAAAATACTTTCAGGATTGAGCTATTAATGCTTCCTATGGGCTATTCAAAAGTCCGCAGTAGACATTATGCGTCAGGCCGCCAATAATTATAGTACCTACTGAAGAAGACTGCCTGCCCAAACCTATGAAATATAGCAAGAAAATGTACAAAGTGTTATAGCTACTATAGGACCTCCGTTCTTGAAAGAGCACAACAGCATTGCAGACAGCAGTGCTATAAAACAACCCCTTCCATCTTGGCTTTGCGCGATCGCAAACTTAAAAACGTGGACGAGAAGTCTATGAATTTTTTTAAACAGTCTGCCCTCCATAGGAATCTGAGAAATCTTCCACGGATTAATTAAGCTACTTTGTTTTCTCGCTTTTAATACATTTATGTTAGAGTAGGTATTGATCTATTCTTTGTGGTGCTACAATACCTTGTGGCGAGTTTCTTACCGTGAAAATACCACCTAAAGAAATTCTCGGTTTCATCGACATCTGACAGCCGTTTCCAAATGTGAGATCAGTAAGCGTTCCATATTCGTCCCACACTCAGTGCATACGACATGAATCATATACCTACCTAAACGTGAAGAATGAGGATTAATACTTCCTTAATGACTTCTTATTGAGTCATTGCGGCACTTGTAACCGATGGACTGATGTCATTGTCCATTATTTAAGAGCATTTAGCTTCCTGAGAGTGATTCTAATTCAAATGCAGTGGGAAAACAAATGAAGAGGGAAGGAAGCATTTGGAAGAACATGCTAGTTGCTGCTGCAATACGACAATCTAGCGCCTCTAGTGAAGTCTAATGAGCCTGACTGGTCTTCAAGATTTCGGTACATCAGCAAAGTTTTTGGGTCAATAAAGTCTCCCGCATCGCAAGGTTGTTGCTCCTAAAATATGTCACGCTTGCCGTCTAGTAGCTTATTTATACGAACTTTGATCATGTAGGTAGGTAAACAATCATATTAATTTTCCTTACTAGGTTAACTAAGTAGTAGAGGTAACGTAGAGGTGGGTAAACATCATATTTTTAAATGACTTAATTTTCTAAACTGAGTAGGTAAGGGTATATAAGTATACTACACACCACAGTCCTATTTATTTGGTAAACCTAGCGATGGGCCGACTGAAAATGCTCAGGAACCAGTTGCTCAGATAAATGTGCAGTGTTAGGACGCTAGCAAGCCATCGGTACTTAAAATTGCATCTATGTAATATGTATCTTATGTTTCAATATAAGACCTGATAATAACCTGCAAGTTGCCTTTCTAAACGAAAAAAAAATACAAATAAAGTTCATTCTATTTTTAGTCTGTCCTATCTGTCACTGCACAGATACTAAACGGCAATGAAATAAATGTCAACATGTCATGCATTGCTCTGGTACGTGACACGACCGTGTTCATGATAACACGTTACTATTATTAGGGAGCGAGAATGCGTGACCCGCAGACCCTCGGCTGTCACGCTCCGGCGGCACGGGTGACGGGATGAATCAGTCGTCATTCTCGCGTGAATCACTGCGATTTTAGACGATCATTTGTTTATAAATTACGTGGATTAAGTTTTTTATTGTTTTGGCTCGTCATTATCACCGTCCTTCTTTGATTATACACCGTCGTCGTCGTCCTTTGATTATTCACCTTCCTTGGTAAGGTCGATGTTAGAGTCTTTTTAGACTACACTGTATGAAGCTTTATTTATATCTCCGATTTTCATTGTGTTCAATCGTGGATGTCTGGCGAGAGGCCTCTATCAATGAGGACATCGATACCTACTATCCGATTATTCGGTCAGATTTCAAGCTTTTGTGAACCACTCAATCGAATCGTGCAAAGAGCAATCTTCGAAATTTAAACAAACACGGGGGATTACATGGTGCATCTGCAATATTATCTTTTGAAAATGCCCTCTTATTTCCTCACCATAACCAAAAATAAAACAGACACTTTTTTTTTTTTTTGGCTTCGCAAAACAGACACTTATTATCAGTTGTTCAGTTCCGTTCGTTAGGCCTTGATGTCTGTGCGTAGAATCTAGAAGCTTGTCTGTTACACGTGAATTTTATGCTAAGAATAGATACCTACAGTATAGATTATTTTACATAGTATAATAACGACGAATATTTAATTAGGTACTAGCTGTGACCGCGTATTCTTTTGGAATTGTTAGAGTACATTACATAGGAACGTGAAGTCATAGTATATTCCTCACATTCTCTACAAACAATATACTAATTAACTGACTTACTATTAATTTAAACTAAAACTTGTTAGTACATCCTTGTTTTAAGTATTAAAGGAACTCATAGTCAATTTCTGGGGGGAATCAATTTAGATTGCCATGACGCTAAGAAGAAGTTTATGAACGAAAGCAAATGCATGCAACTCATGATCTATCCTGGGTCCCAATCCCAACGGTTAATATGCTTAAAAATTAAAAAAAAAAACTTTCATCTCTGAGAGCTTAACCAGCCGATGCCGATGGAAGACAAAACTGACAGTATGCAAAAAACACGCGGTGTGTCCCCCCACAAATGCAAAGCTTTAAGTTTGGTTTTTCAACGAATTGTAGTGCATACATTGCGCACGTATGAAGTCCCTCCACTTTTGTAAATAAAGCCTGTCTAGTACCGAAAAAATGCCTAACCTCCCCCCTACGTTTAATAAACATGAAAAAACATATAACGAATGGGTTGCCCGATAACATTAAATCAAGACCATTTTAAAATTGCGACAACCGTGTGCCTTGACCGATTTGACTTAGACAACGTTATACCATGTGTTTGTAATTAAATTACCTAACATTTTTTAATACATATGTATTTTAATAAGAAACCAGATGAGTGTACATATACATTGACGCTAAAACAGTTACCACGTACCTATATAATACATCAATTTTTCCCCTCCATATACAAATTTTTCGTCGGTTAATAATAAAAAAAACAGCTTTTCTTACAAAACTACAATACCTACACGGTCTAAATGTATAGAACAGTTGATTTTTTAGCCACTATTTTAGAGGCTGTGTCCCCTCCACCTCAGTGATCGCCACTGACGTGGAGGGGACACCGACGCTAACACGGTTACCATTCATTACATCATTTTGTCCCCCCCTCCGACATGGAAATTTTCCGTCGGTACCTAATAAAAAAAAACAGCTGTTTCATATACTAACTAAACTGCAATACCTACACGGCCAAAATCTATAGAACAGCTCATTTTCAAATAAAGAAAGAAAAGGCTTATACTACAGCAAGAACATTTGAACTTTTCAGAATCTGTCCCCTATACTACTTTTTGGATTTTGAAGAAATCAAAAAAGAAATTACCTTGACATAATAATTTATAAATAGCCGTTCTCATGCTTGTCATGACCAAGGTCATGACTGAAATGACAAATAATTGAAGAATACGGACATAATGAACCCCCTCTAGCACATAGCGTTATAACATATTAAGTAGGCTACCAAGGAATAATTGTGCAAATTTGAACAGAATCTATGCAGTAGTTCTTGCGCCTTATCGTAACATCAATTTGGACTTATAGAATTTTAATATTGTTTATGTATAGATTTAGACGATTAATCAATCAAATTTACGACCACATACTGTCGCGAGCGTAGTTCATTCATGGGAAATCTTAACACCGCGATTCAGAAACTGGCGTCAAATGCACAACGCCATCTATCGAGCACGGAGTTAAGCTGCCAAAATATAATGCATGGAAAGCGATTGAACAATCACTCCATATTATGTAGATTTTTCAAAGCAGCGCCATGTAGAGTTCCTTTTATCATAACTCTGAAAAACTCAGGGAGTCGATTTAAAAGTGATCTTGTGAGCACATTTATTCATTAGTATTATTTTCGTTTAATAGATGTCGTTGCATGTATCTTACTTGAAACTAACCACATTGGTTTTGTAATTTTCACGTAATACTTAAACAAACATACCCGTAGACTCACAACTGCAGGCACACAGACACATGGACAAACAGACAAAAATCTAAAAATGGTAGGAATGGGTTCTGGGGGGTTACCATGATCTGTGAGTGCAGGAATGTTTTAGAACCACTCCGAGAGTGTGAAAGTGACAGCGCTAGACAGCTGTCTAGCGCCATCTCTTACCCCCTCTCGGAATAGTCCTACAACATTCCTGCACTAAGAGATCATGGTAACCCCCCTGTTTGTTATCGTTTAACCCTCCTACTATTTTTTTTCCAAATATTTTCAATGTACAGAAACTCCACGTCTACAGATTTATTATATGTATAGATTAGATAGGTATAGGTACCTAATATTAGAACAACGACCAGTTTTGTGACGCAGAATCAAACAAAATCTTGGTACCTACTTAAGACGCAAAATCTAAAGTTATAAACTTATGAATCAATACGGAAACTACGCAGCAAGCATGCGTCCTCCATTCCTTGCACAAAGTTGTTAATGGCGTAATAGCGTTTTAAATAATTTAACGCCCCAAGTCACGTTCTCATTCGGCATTCGCGCCAAAACTATAAAATACTAATGAATTGCAGCACCTACTAACCTAAAATAGTGCTGCTCTAAATACTAGTATGAAAAAATACTAGTTAATGTAATACGTGCCCTATCCTGAGCCGACTCAAGTCAATAGGTTACTTCATTCACCATTCATCATTCGTTCCACGTGTAAAATATTACGATACAGCCTTGCTAAAAATATTGTTATTTTAAATCAATAAAAATCATGTTATAAATGCTTGGCAACAGAATGATACATCAATGTGAACTGTCAATAATTTGATCGATGAGGGTGAGTCAACACTGCAAAATTTCGCCAGCGGAAAACTACATACAATACACGTGTACCGCAGAAAATTGCGACGTTTTTACTCAACCTTCTGCATTGCGCCAAATCTCATAATGAAATGTTTTGTTTGTTAGGTTACGTAATGTATGGAAGATTTTAAAATGTTTTTTTCGTGTTATATGTTTGAAAACGACGAATGTGCAGTATTGATGAAAGTACCGTAGTAGTATTTATGGGTTTATTCGAACTTCGAAGCAATAATAACTGAAGCCTTCTAATTAATTGGAAGGCAGAACATTGTCTAGCCACCAAGGAGCGGATTGACCGAGGGCATGCGCACCGAGCGAACTCTACGTGATATTGATTAAGTATCGGCTGATGTTAATTAAATTACATTGCTGAGGAATAAGAAAGCTATATGTGCACACTCGCACTCTATACATATAAACAAAATGCCAATGATATAGAGAAGGGATTATCCGGGGTGTAAAAATCCTGGTTTTCCAAAGCGATACCACAGAATACATAATAGGCGGTACACTGAATACTATTTGCCACCGTTGCTACAGTGCCACAATTTAGAACTGCAGTCTATAAAAACCCGTCTGCACTATAAACCCAATAAATAAAAGCACGCTCTGTCAGTAGGACGAATCGAAGCAGTTATTAAATAAATGATGATTCACTCGCGCGAACTGCGGAATGATTTGCTCGGAATGTGCTTTGTTTACGTGCCTGATATTACGTTACTTGGTATTGGAGTATATTTAGCGTCTGCAAGCTAGTACGTTTAGTGCAATGTTTTGGTTCAACAATGACTTGCAGGTTACGGACTCGCAACTAGCAACTGTTTAAAAGCAGTCGAGGAATCGAAAAGAAGTCAGGGTGTAGTCTACTCTCCAATGAAAACATTTAATAATAGCTGTTGCCCGTGTCTTCGCTAGCGTTATGTTCTGAAACCATCCCAGGGGAACATCCTATTACACCTGGGAATAATGTAGCTTCCCATCAGTGACAGAATTTTCGTAATCGGACTTACCCATTCTCCTACACAGGCATTATAAAGATATAATGCTAGGGTAGAAGAGTGGGCAGCGTAAAAACGGAAAATGAGGTGACTATCGGAACACGATTCATGACCTGTTCTGGAAAGGTAGATATGAGAGACAGAAAACCAGGTGTATGTAATTACTAAAAAGCAGAGCCCAAGTTTAAGTTCCGGACACGATTTCTATCCAACGCCAACCGTTATACGCAGGAATTTCTAACAATTGTGCCATGTTCAATCTGACCTAAGATCTCATCTTATGTTCAAGAATCGCGCTGGTAACCAGTCTAGACTAACGAGGGGCTAGTTAAGACAAAGATCGGTATTTTACTCGCATAACAGTCTCTTATACTTAGAAACCTCGTAGTTCACTTTGTTCAGATTTAGATTCTTTTGGAAAATAAATTTTCCATTGAAAATGTCTCGTACTCGTACGTAACTGAGTCACTGTGTTAAAAACATATGACAGTGTTGTTTGAGAAAGACGTGTTTGAAAAGAAATGTAACATAATCTATGATAAAGACCAAAGTTTGCACTGCAGTTGAGAGCTCACGTTTAATTGATCATGAGAACTACCTATGTTTTCTTATCTGGTATTAAAGTCCAAACTGAGAACCAATTATAGATCATCAGTGTATTGAACTCCAAAAGAGATACGGTTGATTCTGAAACCGTTAATACCGTTCACTAGTCACTGGCATCCCTACGGTCCCTACGGACAATGAATGCATGCACCAGTCAAAGTTCATAGAACGCAGACGACGTAGGTAGCAACATGAATTATGTATTATTCGAGGAATGAATTATTCTCTGCGAGTAGGTGTCGCGCAACATGCTGCCAGTCTGTCGTGCTCCTCAATTGTATTAATCAGTTAGTTTTGGCTCCTACCGAGCTATCATGGACGCTATTGGTCGATTTATGAGAGCACAATCTGAATCAGAACGGATAAAATTACACGTGAACCCGGTGTGCGAGTAATATGCCCAATTTAGAAGGGACGGAATTAAAGTATCGCAACGTGTTAAGTGTGCTAAACAACGTTGTTTTTGATCGATATTTGGTGAGGTTCAAGTAATTATCTGGTCAAAGTTTTAGACTTAGCTTCCTCTACAGCTACATCAAAAGTTGAGGTTCACTCTCAGTCATAATCCTAAATAGCTTTTGCAAAACATACTGGCGCTGCAAAGACCGTCCAAATATTGTCTACACTAAAAATTTTGACTCACATTTAGAGAAAAAATTCCGTTGAAAGCCCAAAGTTATAGACTGATAACTTGATAAGATAAACTAAGCTTATCTTTTAAACTCGAAGTAGGTAATCGATAAGTCTGGAATATTACCACGATTAGTCTGTGATCAATTGAGCACACATACTGTGGTCATTGATGACTTAACACGCTGTAATATATCCACGATTTCGTGCTGATCTCGCTATTTTGCTATACTAACTTTGGCACATACAAACATGGTTTGTGTTTTGCTCTACATAACAAAGATATCAGGTATCTAATCTTTGTTATGTCTGACATCATGATTTGTTTGTGAGTTTGATGCACGTATATACTCTATAAGATATCCTGCGTCGAAACGATTGTAACATGTGCTCTTAGAAACTATTTCAAATATATTCATATGCATCTTCATTCCGCATTTGCTTACTTACTTGGGCAAAGCGCGCTCCTCAATCTTCCAAGAAAGTTGCTCTCCCGTTCTTGAATTTAGATCTTGTTAGTGGGCTGCAGTAGGGTTAAATGACATAACATACCATGCTATGTGAGTATCAAATTCTGAAGCCGTGTAAAATTAGAGTAACGTTAAGCAATTCTCAATGGTATATTTATTGATCTAAGTGGTAGAAACAACTAGGAAGCGGATGTGATGAAAAGTAGAATTGCTCTATTTGTTTGCTGATATTCAGAATACGTATCCACTATACTCGTGTTTTATTTCAAATTGTAATTTTACAACAAACATACGAAACAACGTAACGGATAACTTATGAATGCCAAACCGAATGATAGAGCGACGTTTTCTTTGTTACTTTGACTAGTATAATTCTCCTCTTACAATAATAAAGATCACGGTATGTGTATACCCATACCCGGGTGGGTCAACACCGTTCAAAGTCACGTAACCAGTCGTATGTAGTTATACGTTCAGTTTACAAATCACATTCCTGCGTAATATCGACAACCTGTCGTAGTTCCGTCGAGCTCATCGCGTCCGAGCAAGATAGCATACTACCAGCAAACGTAATCAGTAGGTCACGTAGTTCAAATAGCGTTGAATATGCATCGGCTCTTTCAGTAAACAACAAATAAAATTCATCGTAACAGAGCAACGAAAACAATCTCACCGGTTGCACGATGACATCATCAAGGTCAGCCAGTACCGGGGCCCGCCATTATATTAATATCCAAGGCTCCTCGTGCCTCTCATCCTAATAAACCGCAACGTAAACAAGTGTGAAGAGGACAGATATATAACGAGATGGTTCTTACGCAAGCTGCGCAGAAATTCTTTCTTGGCGTTTGCAGTAATTAAGCCTTTGGGCATCAACAGGAATGTTGGTACGAAGTTACGAACGATATGTAAGCTAAATAAAAACTAAATTATAAAGAGTAAATAAAAATGAAGAATACGAAGTAGGTAGCCAAATTAGTTCACCTTGGCAAAATTTGATTTGTTACTTTCATCTCGTCTCAGGCAATAATCTAATTCTGTATTCAACAGGTTTTAACAAAAAAAAATCTTGATTAAGTATCTTAAAAAGGCCAGGCAAACCGGTTAAAAGTAATAATTTTATACCACTAGCAATGCGGGATAACCGTTGTCTGTTTTAACCCCACAAAGGAAATAAAAGAAGAAAGAAGAAGTCTCATATTTTCAAGTTTATATTGCTATTAGGTTAAGTAAAATAGAAACTAAATAGCTAATGCATCAGCTAATCTGAATATCAACAGGGATACGTATTTCAACTTTAATGGACTCTTTAAGTTTGCATCTAGAAGTGTCTATTCTTGGCAGACAACGGGCACTAATCGTCATGCATGACTCATAGACATTGATAGTAAATAGAAACAAGACTCTTTTAACTTATTTTATCCTGTCACGTAATAAAGATAAAAAATAATGTAAAATAATTAGTCTTGTATTAAAGTGAAGAGAGCCATTTGACGAATGACAAAAATATCATTCGTTCTTTTACATGGCGTATTTCGTTAAAATATTGTGACACTACTCGTATTAATTGCGTATTTCTCAGGTGTAAAGTAATTCTTTGTTTCAAGTGACCTTGCGGTCGGTCTGTGGCCGACTGTGCTATACAATATAAGTACAGCAGAACTACCAAGTAATAAATAAATAATTATTTTAGTACAATGACCGACCTATAATATTAATTAAAACAAACGTATATACTGCGTGTTTTTAACACATATCAAGCTAATCTTGTGTTTGATCTATTAAATAACTGATATTTTAGTTTCAAAATAAAATTACTGCTTTTTTGTTCCAAATGTTTAATTCGTAGTATCTCCATATTTCCAAATAGGAAGTAAACAATCACATCAGACATACTAAAATAGACAAAAAATGTAAACTACATACCTACCTACGTATATTTTCTGCGAGTTCTAGATCTTGTAATGACATCACAGTCAGTAGATGGATATGAATGTGATGTCACGTAGCTTCAGACCGGATATTTATCTCAATTGGCTTGTATCGGTGAAGGAATCTGTAATTGGGACCTACACAGTTCTGCGATAATGGCAGCTAAATTAGATAGGACTCGCTCCAGAGATTACGTCTAAATCATTCAGTAGTAATGATGGTCCACACTGTGATAAAAATGCAATTTGCCGGTGAGTGCTTTATAATGTTTCGAGTGTGTCGTTCTATGATATTTATAAAACACGTTAGCAGTCGTTTCGACTGATAACATCTGGTTCGGGCCATAAAAGTACAAAATATTTGAGAGCAAGCATTTGTGAATGCTTCACGTGGGTGGGTCGTGTCCTAGGCACAAATTTTGCCGCAGTGCTCATAAAACCAGTCTGGCGCAGGCCGATCAATACCTGGATTTAGACTTTCAGGGCTAGCGAGGCCGAGACCTAGACTAGCAGGCGACTAATAATATTTATTGCTTTATACTAAGAAATTGTTAACTGAGTCAGTTGTGCGAGAGGTGAATTTTTCATAAGCGAACAAACACGTGCGCTAACTTTTTATTCAGTCCATGTGTATGTTTCAGACTGTTTTCTGTAGAATCAATAACAATGGCGACTCAAAGCAATATGATATCGATTGCAACGTCGACGTCGTAATCTGTTATTCCTCGTGAAATTGCTCCTAGATATAATACAACTACTACTACTTTTATGGATACTTTTAGACTTACATACTTACAGCTTTTATCATAATTATTATGTAATGGTACATTATATTTGTATACCTCCAGCTGAAGTATGATGTTGATGTATCAATAACATTATTCTTTCTTCTATTATAGGTACATAGACTCCATAAATAAGCCAAACATTTGAATCAAGTGCACTATCTATTTTATTACGAATTTCGCGCGGCCTGTTATCTCATAGTATATTTTTAATCTCGATAAATATAGGTAGCGCTCGCGGACGATCGTTTCGCATCGTGATAGGCATCATAAATTTTATCTCTTCAGTTTTTTCCATGAAAAAAACCTAAATTAGTTATTATATAATTCAAAGAAAAAATGCACCTAAAGAAAATAAAAAACAATAAGCATCGTCTATTCTGTCTGACACATTGCTATAATATTACCACATGAAAGCTATTTGGCCCATCAATCAGCACGAGTTACGAAACAGCCGGGAAGGCGAGCGAGCGATGATCCCGAGTTGACCGACTCGCCACGCACTACTCTATTTTCGTTCGGTCAATCGGTCGAGGCATCGGCGGACGGTATCGATTGATTCCGATTTATCAGTCCGTCGAGAGACAAGATTGTGGCTTGAAATAAAACACGTGTATGTATAGCTTGAGTGGAATCTATTCCAAGCCTAAGAATTAAATGATGAACTAACGTAGAATAAGATCCGGTCCGGTCTGTTTTTCTCATTAAATCTTATCTTTATTTCATCTCAGATATATATATCAATACAGGAGTTTAGATTATTGGTCTTCAATCTGGAATTATTAATAAAATTCTGTGTAAACTAAATCTTCATTCCAAAAAAAAATATAGAAATCAAAAAATTATCAATATCGTAAAATAATTTCAAGTTCGAAAGAACTAGAAACGAGTCGTTTTCCACATTAGTCTTGTCTTAGAAATTAGAAGTCGTAAACATAACCATTAACCAATCTTGTAATCCTGACCTTGAGAGAATTTTGTATCATAACGTACTCATGCTGTAGAAATTCGAAATCATGAGAAATTTTCATGAAACAACAACTTGTTATTTCGAACCTAGTATTTTTGTATACGTAACTAGTATTTTGTAGATGCACGTAATCAAGTATGTCTGCTCACCCGTGTCACTACACTATCACCATGTTCGTCCTATTTTTACTTACAAAGTAACAGGTATTCAGTGACTATGAAAAAAACACAGTTCACATCACCATTTTAGCTAGAGGTACTCGTAGAACTAAAAGTAAAGCATGGATTTAGTTAATTTTATTAATCATTGAACTATTTGTTTAAATATGAATAATTTTTAAATGTATTTCCACGCTTTCCGATAGACAAGAACCTTGGTGAGTTCTTTTATTGTATTATAATTATGGACTTTTTCTATATTTCACGTTAATTAAATTGTAAAAATGTTATTTTGTATCTATGTACGCTGAACATTTTTTGGTTACGGCTAACATTTATCATGATTGATTTACTTTCCTATGTTTACAAACGAAGCAAAACTTTGGCAGGAAATACCCCAAGAACATTTGTCAGGTATCGTGGGTGTTCCTCGCTCGACTACCGCGGGTAATTTGTGTCTCTGCCCACTGCAGAGTTACTGACGTTACTGTCAGACTGACTCGGGCCTTCCGCGAGCTGCAAATTATTTCTTAATAAACTGGTTGTAGTATTAAACTACTTTAGTTGATATAACATGCTCTGCGATGTATTCCACGTAAAGGTTGACTCAGCCACCTTGACCGCGCTAATTATAATAGTTCTGCTATGAAAATCGATAACAAGGCGGCGCGCGGCGCTGCGCGGCGCTTTGTCGCGCGAGCAATATAGAACACTATGGTCTATGACTTTTAAAATGAAATCGATAAGTGAGGTTTCATTTACTGTGTGTGTGTGTGTGTTTTTATTGTGAATTTTGCATAGGTAGAGTTAGTAAATCATTGGATAGCCAAGCATCAATAAATCAGGAGTATTCAAGAGCAGTCTAATTTTAGTATCAGCTCTTTCTTGTGACCTTAATAATAAACAGTTATTTTATAAAATACCTACCTACCTATTAATTTTTTTGGAACATAACTTAGGTAAACTGTAGGTACTTAGTTTACATGATGATTTTTAAGAACAATAGGTAGTTACTATTTATGGGAACTACAAAAACCCAGTTTGTAAAGTGTCTCTACTTGACAAAATTAATCTACGAAACAAGATTTAAATATTCATTCAATGTTGTTATAGGAACAGTGTTTGTTTACGAGTAAGGTCCCCCTCTATCTTTAAAGTTTATGGCCCATCCAATTCCCATTAGAATATATTATCACTAAGCGTTACTGGAAGTTGATAAACAAATATTTTACGACGAAGCAGTAAGCCAGTCACTCTAGTTGTTCAAAATCACCGTGAAGGATTGAAGATCACAGTTAAGTAGTTCAGAATGAGCGAATGAATGATTATAAAAAATCCGGAAAAGATGTAAGAATTGGTAATGGGAGACCAATCTATATGGGCCTTTTATAGTATCATGAATAGCATAAATTTATCAATATACAAACTTAAAAAATCACATGAAAAATTAAGTAAATTATTTTACTAGAAATATCGAAGCAAACCCTAGTGCTGTGCCTTTATTAATCGACTAAAATTTTCAGGGGCGTTCCGAAGCCTCGGCGAGAAGACTGCTTCCCTCTTCGACCGCAAGAAGAAGGATGCCGAGCAAGTCACCTCAGAGAAGGCGCAAGAAGCTGCCGATGTCGTAGAAGACCAGGTCAAGAAGGCTGGTGAAGTCGTTGACGGGGTGGGGAAGAGCGCTACCGATGCTGCTGGCGCAGGTTTTTCACGTTCCTAGTTTTTATGACCAACCTGCACTGTGCCCGCGTGGTGTATTACACAGCCCATTCCCTCTCATGAGAGGTACGCCTGTGTTTTAGCTGTGGGAACATTATAGGCTGATTATGCTATGCTTGTTTTTCTGTACCTACTAATTTTATTTAGAAAATAGAATGAAGACATCATTGTAATACTTTCTGTAATTCAGGTTTGAAATCATAGTTTCTATAAATAAATCCAACACGCTAGCCTACTTGCATTATAATTTATAACATTTCCGTCCGTTGACCCTTATATCTTGCTTGTCCATATTAATGGCTAGCTAGGTATATCCTTTCCGTAGTTTAAGTGCCCTCAATATACCGACTACACCTAGTTACCTAAATAGGAATCCATATGAGAACTATTTGGTTGACGTACTTTTTTTTTCAATGAGGGATTTTCTTTTTAAACTCTTCCCTAGTCGCTGGATAGATGGCGCTGAACTTGGTAAGTTACTGCTAGGAACGGAACGTCACATCATTTCACTTGGTTGTAATTTTAATTATTAAACGAAAGTGTCAGTCAACGAGCGTATATTGTGTCGTGACGCAATGTTTTTTTTTTTTTCCAAGCGTTTTGGCTTTGGCACCTAGTAACGTAGTCAGTTCAACGCCATCTACAGAGTTCTTGGAAACCATGTTTTTTTTTTAAATACTCAAAAAGAAATCCTCTCATTGTGCAGCTATAACATTATTTCATACTACTTATAATATAATAGAAAACAATAGAATAACTCATATTTATTTCTATCATATTCAACTTTGTTACAATGATTGAAGACAAATTGTGTCATAATACCTACAATGCCCTATGCATGGAACTAATATGTACTTGGTACTTATATTGCATGATTCTAATGGCGCTTGAAATAACTTGGACTGAAGGGCGTTGGTAATCATTTTTGGAATGATCTGTTATCTGTAAAATTGTACTGAGAAAACAATATGGATAGTTCAATTAGTTCCGATTAAACACAGGTGCCAAAAGATCCGTGTACAACTGTACTGACTTCACACAATGACAAATCATGGTTCATGCATACCACATGCAGAGATTCTTTAATATATATATAGATAGAGTTCTCTACATATACTGTATCTAGAAACAGAAACAGGAGGTCTACTCTCTAAGCACGAAACCCGTAGTTTCGGCCGAAGATACGGGCGTTTGCTACTCCGCACCACTTACGGAAATACGATTAGTGAGGGACCCGAACTAAAAATGAATGACAATACGATTGGACAGTTGTTCCTACTCCCGATGTATTTTCAAAACTCATGAATCTGAAAATAACAGGGCGTAGGGTTAATTTCGAAGTTTCGATCCACTTTCGTACGGGCCCGTATCTTTGTTAACGGACTTAGAGAGTAGACCCCCAGATACGTTAATTAGTTAATACGATATTTAATTAATTCTGATGAATTACTTGCCTGCGGTTAAAACATGTGAAGCGCATTAAAAAAGTGGAAAATTAGACCGATTGATGAAATAAAACAAAAGGTTTCATAATGAGTTAGATATACTTAATTAACCTCTTTTAAGTAATACACTGTTGCATCAGAGACGTTCTTATCAAGTAGAGATACAAAGTCATAACAACTATAATATATACATACAAATTTGACCAAACAATTAATACACAGGACATCACTATTTATCTTTTTATCACGGTGCACGTTTTCTCCTCCATGTAGGTATAAACAATCTGTCAATTTAATCTATTTGTGGTACTGTTATTTATGGAATTATTTTATGATGATAAGAGGAAAGAGGATATATTAGATAAGGCGACCCAAACACAGCTACCTACTTGGACAGTACCTTGCCGTCTCGTCGCTGAAATCATGTATAGATTACGGATGTATATACTGTACGTTGCATGTTTTTGGCATTCGAAAAGATTAAATCTATTTCTCTAGGTCTTCATATAATTTATTAGGAGTCACTAGATCACGGAACAGTTTCGATAGTCGCGGGATTCCGCGGGATTTGGGCTGTACGGGTTATAGTGATTAGTGGTGACGCTCGGGATGGACTGTGTCCACCCAAAGTCAGTCAAATGATAAGCCTTACTACTGAAGAATCTACACCACGTTGCGTATCACGCTTTTCTATCACAATCAGAAGGATTTTCCAGGAAATGAATATTTAATTGCTTCATATATTTGAAAAATTCGCCTGCTCAGTAACGAAAATATTTATCGCAATGAATACTGTTGAACTGTCAATGTCAAAATATTGGTATGTCCTACACAATCACCCTGTTGATTTTTCCAGCTTAATTTATTTTGTGACGTTCTCACGCCACATTTTAGACCTCGTAAGCCCTTGGTCGTTAACCAGCCCTTCTTATATCTTTACTAGCGAATGACGCGAAGCACTCCGCCATCGATGCCATGGACAAGGAACTGTCGAAGGTGTCCTTGGCTGCCGGAGAGGCGCAGGACGCCGCCAGCAAGGCTTTCGCTGATGGCAAGAAAGTTGTAGATGTCACTAAAGGTAGGGGTATTAAAATAGTTGATTTATTTTCTGATTAATGTGGTTAGTCGATATTTATATAATGTTTTAGAGCTACATGTGTAATTAAAAATTTGGTTGTAGGTATTTATTTTTTGTTATTTAATCTAATGTAGTAAAAATGGATTCGTTTTTGTTGCTCGTATTTTTAACATTTATGTAAAGATTTTAGAACTATTTTTAAAACTGTATTGTTCTAGTACCTGTAGTTGTTGTAATTTCTACTATTATAGTAGTAGTTTACTAAACCCTTTATTTTTGCAACCCTTTTATCCATAGACACATTGGCTACAACAGCTGACAACACGAAAAAGGCGGCAGAATCTGCATACAACACAACTAAAGGTAAGTCATAATTAAATAGTAATATTTTTTTTGTTTTATCAATACACTCTTCTCTTCTCTTTCTATCTGCATGAACTAACGTTGCACTATTATAGATACTGTGAACAACACTTATGAGGGTACAAAGAACGCGGCTAGTTCAGCCGTCGACACCGGCAAAGCGTACGCGGACTCAGCCAAAGGTAAACAAACCTTCTTGTCATAATGCCTTTCTTGAAAATGGTGGGTGGAACGGTAATAGTTTTTGGCAACCGTTGCCAAACAACAATTTTATTTATTTTAAATGTCTTTGTTGTTTTCTTTGTTTTGCTATGGAAAGTTTTGGTTTAAACAAAAACAAATGAATTTCGGAAACAAAAAGGTACCTACTCATACAAAGAATATTAGGTAGCTATTGTGTATTCAATTTAAAATCCGAATTCGGAATTTATATTTTATTAACTTTCCTTTTTTAGTATTGGCTTTTCTATTTGTTAATTTGTGATTGCTTTTTAATTATTTTCATTATTTTGGAATTGTTTTGTAGATACAGTTTCAAGCACTATTGCAAGTACTGTAGATACCACATCAAAAGTTGCCCAATCGGCTATCGATACCGGCAAAACGTATGCCTCAACCGCTAGAGGTAGGTTTCATACATGCGATCATATACCTAGGTTTTTTCCCGTTTTTTTATTACTTTAATTGTATATTTTTAGATTCAGTCGCTAATACAGTGAATAGTACCGTAGACAACACAAAACACGCCGCTCAATCTGCCGTAGACACGACAAAAACTTATGTAGATAGTGCCAAAGGTACTTAAGTATAACTTTTTTTTTTGTTTTTTTTTGTCGTTTTCTGTTGTGTCCTGTAACTAAAAACCGTGTGTTTTTGCAAATACCGCTTTAGATACAGCCCAAAGTACATTCTAAATGGCCTATGATGCGTCTATGGGTGCCGCAAGCTCAGCTTATGGCATGGGCTTATCCTATTTAGAGAGCGCTAAAGGTATTTATTTGCAAACCGCTTTTTTATAATTTTGGTTTTGTTTGCTTTTTAACATTTTGTTTGTTTTTTATGTACTTATAGTTTTCTGTACTTATTCAGAAATCTTATTTACGTTATTTTTGCGCCGTAGATACTGTAGCAAGCACAGTAGATAGCACAAAGAAAACTGCACAGAGTACACTAGAGACTGGGAAAACATACGTCGATTCAGCCAAAGGTAAATACGGCATTATGCTCAAACTAAAATCATAATACATATTTGGCTTTAAACGTTTCATAAACTATTGTTATTTTAGACAAAGTTCAGAGCACAATTAAAAGCACTGTAGATACGACAAAGAATGCTGCTGAGTCCGCCGTCGAAACAGGAAAAACATATGCTAACAGTGCCAAAGGTAAATAAATAAAAACTGAATCATGTATCATTAGATAATATTTTGAGCAAATAAAAAAACTTAACGGTTTTGAAAAACAAACCGATAAAGATAGATAGGTCTAAGCTATAAATGTCTATATTATTCTATTAACTCAATAGCTGTCGTAAAAGGCGATGAAAGTCAAACTAATAATAACATTGTGTTGACAAGTTTAGAAAATACCGCAAGTAAAAACCGGGACAGAGAAAACTCGATGATATTGCGGTAGCTACTATAGCGTGCGTAACATTTACAAATGTATCTATATTACTATATTAACTATATTACTAGAGAATTTAGCACTCAATTTTATCGTTTAAGATGTTCATTCAATTTAATAATCCCTATCATATAATTTAATAATTCATTAGTTACATATCTGTAATAAAACGAAATAAATGTTTATTTATTATATTTTCCATGACATACCTACACTAATTAGAACCGTACAATAGATGGTGCTACGACAAATTCAACCCTAGCACCACAACCCTAGCTTTTTATAAAATGAAAAACTATGTCTCATTTTAATCACTAAAAGTATTTTTGTAAAAATTACCATACTACACATACAAAAAAAATTTGGAATAAAAATAAAATGTAGAGTTCATTTTCTTTTATTCCATATTTTATTGTTTCATAAAAGCTCGGCTACTAGCACAATATTTTATTCTGCGCTATGTTAACACTATCCACGTGTACATTTTGCTTTTAGTGTACATTAAACGTTATCGTAATGCATTTTTTATAGATACTGTAGCGAACACTGTTCATACCACTGTAGACACGACGAAAAATGCAGCTGCAGCTGCCGTTGAAAAAGGCACAACTATGATTGGCACTGCCAAAGGTACCTATAGCACATTTAGAATGGATTTCACCAATACTGAATGCGATCAGCACATCTAGACGACGACGGACATGGCGATCCGAAAACTATCTCTGTTTATAGACTGAATATTTACATAGCAAAAATGATACTGGTAGCTCTTGCATAGATGAGCTGATCAGTTTAATTTGTAGAATAAAATTAGTCCTTATACATCACAACTATATCATATATTTGCTGCTGAATGCTTTGTAGTGATATTTTTCTTTTGATTTTAGAAACCGTAGCAAACACTATCAATACTACAGTAGATACAACAAAAAATGTAGCCACCACTGCAGTTGACAAAGGCAATACGCTTATTGGTACAGCTAAAGGTAGTTTTATTTCGATTTTTGTACATTCTCACTGATTAAAAATAGTATCAATTGATTCGATCCTAACTGAAACTATTTCAATTGTCAAAATGAAGCCTTAAAAAATTACTGCATTTAGTAACGACAACTCACCAATCCATAATTATTTAGAAAAACCACATTGGGTTTATATTTTCCTTAATCCATGTATTGTCAAATTCAGCTATTTAAATACACATGCTTAGTCAATTATCCTTGTTTTATTAGATACCGTAGCAAGCACAGCAGATGCTACTAAAAATGTTGCGGCCGCCGCAGTCGATAAGGGCACTACATTCATTGGCACAGCTAAAGGTAGTTTTCACAAAATAATTTGTTCGCTTTCATGTTGCTCCCATTAGCCCATTTTGATCTTATTTATGTTCCATGATTAGATACAGTAGCAAGCACCGCACAGACTACAGTAGACTCGACTAAGAATGCTGCAGCATCCGCTGTAGATCAGGGAACCACATTTCTTGGCACGGCCAAAGGTAGAGAGCAAATACAAATATTACGTTTCCTTTGTAAATAACTCACTGGTCCATATACTTTACTGTTATTTATTATTTGTGTTAGATAATGTATCGAGCACGGTTCAATCAACAGTAGACTCTACTAAAAATGCAGCATCCGCTGCGGTTGACAAAAGCACATCTCTTATTGGTTCAGCCAAAGGTAGTACACCCCCATGATTACATAATACAAATGTAAATGTTATACATAATTTTGTTGCTCATGTTGTATTCGTATATAAAAACATATTTTTGTTTGTTTGCTTTGTGTTGTTGTTAATATGTGTTATTCGTCCATGTAGACACGGTATCAAGCACAGTTCATTCTGCGGTAGACACAACTAAAAACATAGCTTCCGCGGCAGTAGAGAAAGGCACTTCATTGGTTGGCTCAGCTAAAGGTAGTTAAAGATCACATTTTGTAAAGCCATTATAATTTTTTGCTCTGTGTTGTCGCTAATATTTGTAATTCATCCATGTAGACACAGTATCAAGCACAGTTAATACTGCAGTAGACACAACCAAAAACGTAGCCGCCGCCGCTGTTGAGAAAGGCACTACCGCGATTGGCACAGCTAAAGGTAGGAGGACCCATTTTCTTCGTTCTTGTAAATACATTAGTAATTGTTTCGTTCGCTTTTTGTTGTGGCTAATATGCGTTATTCGTCCATGTAGATACGGTAGCAAGCACAGTTCATACTGCGGTAGACACAACCAAAAATGTAGCTTCCGCTGCAGTAGAGAAAGGCACTTCATTGGTTGGCTCAGCTAAAGGTAGTTAAAGATCACATTTTGTAAAGCCATTATAATTTTTTGCTCTGTGTTGTCGCTAATATTTGTAATTCATCCATGTAGACACAGTATCAAGCACAGTTAATACTGCAGTAGACACAACCAAAAACGTAGCCGCCGCCGCTGTTGAGAAAGGCACTACCGCGATTGGCACAGCTAAAGGTAGGAGGACCCATTTTCTTCGTTCTTGTAAATACATTAGTAATTGTTTCGTTCGCTTTTTGTTGTGGCTAATATGCGTTATTCGTCCATGTAGATACGGTAGCAAGCACAGTTCATACTGCGGTAGACACAACCAAAAATGTAGCTTCCGCTGCAGTAGAGAAGGGCACGTCATTGGTTGGCTCAGCTAAAGGTACTTGGTTTACACGTTTTCTTGCAAAAATACATTATTTCTTTGCATTGTGTTGTCGCTAATATTTGTAATTCATCCATGTAGACACAGTATCAAGCACAGTTCATACTGCAGTAGACACAACCAAAAACGTAGCCGCCGCCGCTGTTGAGAAAGGCACTACCGCATTTGGCACAGTAAAAGGTAATTTAACTATGAACACATTACCTTAAAGAAACGCTTCATTCGTTGTGCTTGGTATTGTCGCTAATATTTGTAATTCATCCATGTAGACACGGCAGCAAGCGCGGTAGACACAACTAAAAACGTAGCAGCTGCGACTATTGAGAAAGGCACTACAGCGATTGGTACAGCCAAAGGTAGTCTTACACTAGTGTTATAAGTTCTTTTTCCCTAAATATTGCATAAAGAATTTCCACTTGCGCTAATCTTAGCTATTCATACATAGATACCGTAGCAACACTGTGAATACAACAGTGGAGACTACGAAGAATGTTGCTTTCGCTGCTGTTGAGATGAGTTCTGCAATGATCGGCTCAGTTTCACGTAGCTCACATTTCTGTTGCTTGGGTTGATTGTCATTTTTGTTGCCTTTGTTGTGCTAATTTTTAGTGTTTTTATTTTATTTAGAAACTGTAGCAAATACTGTACATTTGACTGTAGATACCACTAAAAATGTCTCCGCCGCAGCTGTTGAAAAGGGCACTTCAATTCTTGGGAGTGCCAAAGGTAGTTTAATTGTTTTATCCTTTTCAACGCTTTTCTTTTGTTTAATCCTTACCATCTAATTGTTTATTAGATTGTTTTGTTTTATTAATTGTTTATTAGATTTATACTTTATTTTAATTATTTGTAGACACAGTAGCAAACACAGTTCACAGCACAGTAGATACAACAAAAAGTGTAGCGACATCAGCGGTTGACAAGGGCTCGTCATTAATAGGCAGTGCCAAAGACACCGTAGCCAATACTTTTGATACGACGAAAAACGCAGCAGCTTCAGCAGTTGGTACAGGAGTATCTTATGCGACTAGTGCCAAAGGTAGTTTGCGCATTTTCTTTTCTTGTTTGCTTTTTTTTTTACATTTATTTAGTTGTTTTTGCCTATATTTTTTATTTTCTTTCGTAGACACGCTTGCCAATACTGTACATGGCACTGTAGACGCCACAAAGAATGTAGCATCATCGGCTGTAGACAAAGGCGTATCTTTTGTAGGAAGCACTAAAGGTATACATATATTACGGTTTCATCATCTATTATGTTATCATTTTGAGTTTTTATTTATTTTACTGCATTTTTTGTAGATACCGTAGCCAATACTTATGATGCAACGAAAAATGTAGCAGCTGCGGCTGTGGGCACAGGTGTATCTTATGCTACTAGTGCCAAAGGTAGCTTACCCCATTTTTTTTTTAGTTTTTTTTTACTGTTCTATTTAGTTTTCGTACTTATTGTTATTTTCTTTCGTAGACACGCTTGCGAGTACTGTTCATAGCACTGTAGACGCAACAAAGAATTTAGCATCATCAGCCGTAGACAAAGGCGTAGCTTTTGTAGGAAGCGCTAAAGGTAGATATTTAGTTTATTTTCTGCAGGAATTATCTTATTTTCGTTCACACTATATTATTTTCCTCCCATTTTGTAGATTCCGTAGCCAACACTTTTGATGCAACCAAAAATGCAGCAGCTTCAGCTGTAGATACAGGTGTATCTTACGCTGCTAGTGCCAAAGGTAGTTTCCCACTATCTATTTTTTGATTTGTTTTCTTATTTTAGTTATTGAATTATAATTTTTATTTTCTCTCGTAGATACCATATCAAACACTGCTCATAGCACTGTAGACGCAACAAAGAATGTAGCATCATCAGCCGTAGACAAAGGCGTAGCTTTTGTAGGAAGCGCTAAAGGTAGATATTTTGTTTATTTTCTGCAGGAATTATCTTATTTTCGTTCAAACTATATTATTTTCCTCCCATTTTGTAGATTCCGTAGCCAACACTTTTGATGCAACCAAAAATGCAGCAGCTTCAGCTGTAGATACAGGTGTATCTTACGCTGCTAGAGCCAAAGGTAGTTTCACACTATCTATTTTTTGATTTGTTTTCTTATTTTAGTTATTGAATTATAATTTTTATTTTCTCTCGTAGACACCATATCAAACACTGCTCATAGCACTGTAGACGCAACAAAGAATGTAGCATCATCAGCTGTAGATACAGGCGTTTCTTTCGTAGGAAGCGCTAAAGGTAGATATTTTTGGGTACTTCTTGTCTAGTACTTCTCACCTTGTAGAATTGTGATTTATTTTGTATAATTTTACATCGTAGATACATTGGCAAGCACAGTAGATACCGCAAAGAATTCCGCAACTGGAGCCGTAGACACAAGCGTTTCATTTTTAGGATCTGCCAAAGGTATTATTTTGAGCTTGTGAGTGCGTTTTATTTTTATATCTGATTCATCATTTTACATTGCGTATTTTGCCTGTATTGTAGATACGGTAGCAAGTACTGTTCACAGCACTGTAGATACGACAAAGAACGCCGCAGCTTCAGTTGTTGACAAAGGAGCATCTATTGTTGGAGGTGCTAAAGGTATAAACGACGTTATAATTATAAATAAAGATGATTTTCTCGCCCTCATTGTGTTTAAACTCATTTCAGTATCCTATAATTACTCCATATGAATTGTTTTTGCAGTTTTCTTAATTGCATGGTTTTGGCTGCATGCTGCATCCGCTTTTAGACTTTAATATTTTTTTAATATTTTTTCTGTTTTAACCTTTCTGTTGCTAACTTTCTGTAGATTCAGTATCACACACACTCTATAACGTAGCGGATGCTGGAGCGGAAAAGACAGAAGATGCCTTAGAATCAGCTGAAGGTAACAAAACATCATTAACTTTCCTTTGTCTTTTGCTTTTAATACCCACTTATCTTTTACTAATGGTGACTGTTTTCAGGTTTTTTTTTTCTTTCAGATTGTCTCATTCATACTATTTAATATTATAATACTCATCCAGATAGAATTGAACTTTTTATTACGCATCAAAATATGACTGTGGAGTGTGGAAAATTTTGCCACCAAGGACTATAGAAATAACTTTGTGTAAATTAAGCAAATTCTTGTAGGTCTAATTGAAACCAACTTGCAAGGACCCAAAGATTCCACAAAAAAGGCATTCGGCGTGGTTGAAAAGACAGTTGAAGATACGACCGGTACTAGTGTGTCGCTTGAGTTACCTACGGCTTTTTGACACAAACCTATAACTTTTAATCAAAGCTATTTTCACCGAGTTTTAGAGTGAATATTAACGATATTAATCTGAAAACTGTCCTAATCGATAAAAGTCTTGAGCAGTTTTGCCAAGGGGCTACTGAAGCCGCCTTAAGTTAAGACACTTTTCACGAATCAAAAGTAATTTTATTATGAAAAATAAAACATGCTCCTCTTTATCAAGCCTAAATATGGTAATGTAGGACATATTCTTGTTCTTTTCTATCTGTATGATGTCCTTGGTCGAGTTGCGAAGTCACCATCAAATTTCTCCCAGCAGCAATCAATACTGTTTTTGGCCATAAAATGGTATAGCCACTTTTTCTTTGTCTTATTGTGATAGATTAATAAAATACCACTTCCCTTTATGTTACTTGCATCACATAAAAGGAAATAGCTCAACTATTATTTCTATTTATGGGACTAGAGATCAGTTATTGATACAACTTTAGAAATTTATTAATAAAAATAAGTATAAGTATTATTATCGAGGTGGACAAGTCACCGGTGGATGACATTTTATGACATTACCTAGATCGAAGTCCATCGTTAATTTGTTGGTAAAATGACATCACATCTAGTTAGTCTTGGAACTGTACTATAAACTTTGATCAGACTACACCAATCTTCTCTTCAGCAGTTTACGCAGGTAAACTGAATATTCACAATAAATAATTTAAAATAATAATAGGTTACTCAACCTACATTATTTGACTCAACAAAAGGTTCTTTCAAAGCTTAGGTGTGAAACATCACGCGGTATCTTATCCTTCAGTGAAAAAGAGCCTTTGTTCCACAGACACGATCAATACAACGGTGGACGCGACCAAGAAGGCCGCTGGGGACGCTAAGGCACAGGCTACTAAGGCCGCTGAGGATGCCAAGGAAAAGGCCAGGCTCGCTGCCAAGACGGCAGAAGAGGAGGCCAAGAGAGTTGCTAGTAAGTGGAATAACATAGTAGGACAACTTTTTTTTAAATTCTTTTAGTGGTATTTTTCGGCTCGTCTGTCTACGACACTGCCTAAGTAGGTTGTAAAACAAGGTGTTTTCTTTGTCAGTTTCGGCTTGTTTTTAATTATAAAATCCAATTCCAAGTTCAAAAATTATATGCGGCGGGCGGTCTGGAATGTGCTGAAGTCGCATAGACCCTGTATGTCTATTCTTTTATCCGGCTGCTCGCACGGCAGTGCACTCCAGCCAAGTCCAAGTATTCAAAATCGGCCTTCCACAGACGCAGCCGTAGAAGAGTCAAAGAAGGCGGCATCGGACGCAAGCAACGCCATCCACGGCACTGTGGACAACACTTTTAAGAGGATGGAGACTGCCACTGATGAGGGCATCAAGAACGCCGGCACCGTCGTCGACTCCAAGATCAAGGGTGCTGACAAATACCTCAATGAGAAGAAGGATAATGTATGTTCAAAAAACATTTAGTTATAAGTACTTTCGATAGGCGAGACAACGTGATCAAAATCGTAATCTACTTGAAAAAGACTGGGTGCTGTCAAGTCATTTTGCTTTAAAGTGTCACTCAGATTTATATGGGATCGCATTTGTTGCATGACATTGCTTCTGATTCCCTCTAATCCCTTTAATTGCTTTTCTATAATATCTTAAATCTCCGTAAGTCACTTACTTACTGAAAATGTATCCTGATCGGCAATTCAACATGTAATTTTGGAAGTTTTCGTGTTCTCAAGGTATAATAGACGTAAATAAATAAATACCATTCCATGACATTGGTTCGCCTCTAAATAAGAAACAATATCAAATGTAATTGTTCTTAATATAATAAAAAGTTTAGTTCTGACGAGATCTGCAGAAGGCCTTAACACGTATCTTAATGTCTTTAGGACGTCCTACATTAACATTTTCTTTTTACCGTATAATTATGTGAAATACTAAAATTAATTTTCAACGTTCTAGCTGCTGACTGGCCTGTCATCAGCTGTTAACGACGCATCAACAGGCGCCAGTGGTCTGCTCAGCAAGGGTCTGAGTGCCTTCCCCAAGTAAACGTCCAGCACAAACCTCTCATCATCGCTACTTCACGAGTTGAGTGGAAACGTAACAGGCTTCAATTAGAGGGGTTATTATTAAAGTTTTGAGTGTTAGGCCTAAATGTTGAGCTTTTTGTGTGGGGGGTTTTTATTATTTTGAAATGTAATGTATCTTTATAGTTTTGTAGTGACAATGCTATAGAAGGTATATCTGTGGCCCTACCATGACGTCTTAATGCGGAAATGTTTTAGTTCTATTCCAGTGTGGAAAAGAAATGGCGCTAGACATCACGTATAGCTCTGTCTCTTCGCTCACACTGGAATACAACTGAAATATTCCTGCATTATGACGTCATGGTAGGGCACCGACATAGATAATAAAAAGGTCTTCTAAACTTAAGCTTTGAGAACTTGGCTAACTTTTTAATTACCTGTAACGTAGAATACCTAAGTTACAATAATATTCCACGTCAGTGAAACCTGTTATTTTTCCTTGCTACAAATTTTGAATAGTCCATCACATTTTGTTTATAAACTTGCACATTGTTAGTAAGTTTTGTTTTAATTAATAGTACAATATTGTATAGTTTCTATTTAATAAGTTTTACTAACATTAATGTTATACTTATAAATTGACATTGTGAAGAACAAAATCAAATATTGTATTACATAACAATACTTTTACACGATTCTATTGACAATTATGCATTTCATGCTCTGCAAATTTTATTGTTATATTTAAAAATATGAATTTGCATAAAATATTGTATAATTACGTCACAAAATTACAATCTCTTGTGCAGGCAGGCGTCTATATTACTTATTTCTTAAGATAAGTTTAAGTTATATTAAGCTCATTTTATATTTTGCATTTGAAATGCATTTCGAATACATATGACTCGAATTTCTCTGTTGGCTTAAACCGTCCATGAATAGCCATTTACAAATAAAAATAAGAAACTGTTTCACCTCGTTCCTACAATAGTACCTTTTACATAGCATTACAGGATTTCAAATCTCACATAGTGATAATGCAATGCTTAGAAGAAGCCTAAAACATGATAAAATATTTGTTACAGTACTGCTTTGCAGACTATTTTATGATACGAATATACGGATGTTAAAAATATAGTAGGTATATATTATAGAATCAGTTATATTTTTGAAATGGCGCTTGAAAATTATTGCTTTTATGAAAATGTGTTTTATCCGTTGTAATTAAATGTTTTAATCAAATTATTATTCATTGGAATAAATTTGTTTATTTTCTATACCTGTTAGATTTATAATATTACTTATGTACTATGTGTTGTTCAATAAATACATGCGACTCATACTTTACCCGTTTATTGTTGGGAGACCCGAACTTCCCTAATTCATGTTGTAGCCAAAGTACCTAATACTCGTAGTGTTGAGTCGAACTACTAAGAGAACCTAAAAGAAAACTAGAGGATATCGCTACGCCCCCGTATGGGAGCGCGGCTGGCGGGTTATGGACTGAGTCTGGCCCCGAGGGGTCGTTGGTGTGCCCGCAACAGCGGGCACCCTTGTAGTAGTGGTTTTATAGGCCATAGCCACAGATATAATAAATACAGGAGATATGATTTGTAAACAAATGTATTCGTGTTCAGATGTCGCCGTGTTCTCCCCACTTAATTCACTAACACAAAAGCAAAAACTATAAGAACGGCACACGAGCTCATATTTCTCCCGCACACAAAGAAACTTACAGCAACACTAATAAACTCACTAATAGAACACAGGCATACATGGGGCGGGGCTTCTACCTGTAGCTACGGACTCAGAATAAACACACATCGCAACTAGTGATGTGAAGAGGTAATCGTAGAAAAAATAGTATCGATGAAATTCAGTTACCTTTAATCTGCCCTTTTTATATATAAAAATACAGTACTATTTTTGTATCTGAATTCGAGGTGTTGGTATGTAGTCTTTCTTCAATGGTTGAAAGCACTTAGGCTCAAAGTGAGACGAACATATCGTGTTATTTTTTGTGGGAAACCAGTTTGGACCTTTTCCTGTCGCATTTATCCACTTTTCTTTTATTTTTGGATACTTCGGATAGCTAAAATGTTAAAATAAAACCAAGGTGTGAATTGTGATGATGATATCAATGATACATGTGTAAGAGTACCGCAATAAATTAAAAACCCATACTTGATTCAATAAAAGATAAGTCGAGTAATCAAGAAATAGTAATGAATTGTATTTTTCAGTAATTAATTATTTAAATTTTATCATTAAGTACCTCACATTAGTAAACAACAACTATAAAGCAAGCGCGCGTACGCGACTTGCCTATGTGTAGTTGTCAGAAATGTCCGGTAGGAGGCGCTATGTAAATAGCGCCGCTTTCTTCACGCCACCTCGGCGGTCTGTCACCGCCAGGTGAGACCTCCGGTTACCCGGAGGAGGCCTAGCGGGTGACGGAGGTGGCTGGGTGCTCCCTACCGCGGCTGTTGGCCCCCGCCTGTCGCGCTTTCAGATCTAGCCGATTACGCGCCAGGCAGAGGGGCCGTGTGTGTGAGTGTGAGCGGTAATGTATGCGTGTAACACCGCTCATGTAGGCGATAGAATAGAGTTTAAACGTATGAAGAGTCGTGTTTGTATGGTACGGTGCGTGACGTGCCTATATTAACCTAGCACACGGCACACACCGGATGAGTGTAGTGTGTGTGGAGTCTCATTGTTTGAGTAGGTCGCGTGTTGATGGGTGCGACCTACTCGGGTACGTCAAGTCAGGGGGGGGGGGTCGCCACGTCCGCAACTAGGTCGCGCGGTTGGCGCCTCGCGTCAGGTGGCCGCGCGTACCATGGCGCTATGTGCTTGACGTGAGGCCAGGCAGAAGCGTCGTCACGCGCGAACATTGTGGACGCGAGGTGGCAGCAGAAGTCGTCCAGGCTCTCCACGTTGAGGTCCCGCTGGATGGTCGAGTTCCTCACGTAGCGAGGGGCGGCGACTATCCTCCGCAGCGACAAGTTCTGTTGTGCGCGGAGGAGCTTCCTGGTGCACTCGCTAGTGAGGGCGAGCCAGGCTGGGGCGGCTTACGTGAGGAGCGGGCGGCACGCAGCGGGAGACGGGAAGAGAGCACTGGGCGGAGCAGGGCGCGGGCCGTCCTGCTTTGGCGACTACCGTGCGGACGTGACTTACCATAGAGAGCCGACGGTCGATGGTGACCCCGAGGTACTTCACCTGGGGCGACCACGCGATGTCAGCTCCTCGCAGCTTCAGGGGTGGCGGGAGAGTGGTGCCGCCGGCGACCAGCGCCTGTGTCTTACCCACGTTCACCGACAACCTCAGCAGCAGGTCGAGCGCGCGCTGCATTTTGACGGCCGCGTGCCTCGCGTTGAGCGAGGTAGCAATGTACGCGGCGTCGTCGGCATACAGCGCGAGCGTGGTGTCAGAAGTGGTGGGGATGTCGTCGGTGAAGCATGAGTAACAAAGCGGCGAGACGCAGCTGCCTTACGGCACGCCCTCTGCGATCGGGCGGGCGCTCAAGAGCGCGCCATCGACCGCCACCCTGAAAGACCTGTTTGAGAGAAACGAGGAGACCACCTGTATCAAGCGACGAGACGCGCCTGTCTGTGACAGCTTGTACAGCAGACCGGCATTCCAGACGCGATCGAATGCCTTTTCCATGTCCAGGAATACTGCAACTGCCCGCTCCTTCTTGTTCAATGTTGCGTTGCGTTGCCAAGTGCTCGGCGAAGATCTCCGCACGGTCTGCTGCGTTGTACCTCGGCGCCCCGTCGCTGTGGTGTAGTGGGCGTACCGGAGCCGGGGTGTTCGCAAGCTGCCTGCACAGCTTGTATATCGACGTCCAGTCTCCCTCTGCGGCGTCGATACGTTCCTCCCAGCTCGCGGTGTTGAGCTCCTGTAACTTGGCCCTCACCTTCTCCGCGTGACGGTTGAGTTCTGTCTTCAGTCTAGGGCATCCCGTGACTTGCCACTGCCTGCGAAGGCGCTTCCTCTGGGCGACCATTTGCTTGAGGTGGGTGGGCAGAGGCTTGTACACAAGCCCCTGCGACTGCGGTAGAGTTCTTGTCGCCCCTTCGAGGGCGCGCTGGATGCAAGCGGTGACCTCCCCTGCTAGCCCGTCAACGTCTGTGGCGGTCTCGACGGGCCAAGTAGGAGTGGTGGTCTCCATCGTTTCCTTGAACTTCATCCAGTCCGTGCTTCGACGTGGCGCTGGAGGAGAAAGTCGCGTCGGCATCTCTGATAGGACGACGAGTACAAGTTGATGGTCCGACTGTAACTCGTCGTCGATCACCTGTTGGGTGAGCTGGCAACTCAGGCCTCTGTGGACCACGATGTCCAGCACGTCCGGTGCGTGCGCGTGGCCATCTGGGTAGTGAGTCGGGGTATCAGGGCTGGACACCGCGTATCCACAGGCCTCTGCGTCCGCGAGAGCCGTCTCCCTTCGGTGTTCGTGGCCCGGCTATTCCACACCGGGTGTTTGGCGTTCATATCGCCTGCGAGGAGTGTCGCGTGCAGCGACTGGTGCAGCAACGCCCGCAGCTCAGAGGGAATGAGTGGGGTGTTGGGTGCGCGGTAACACGCATAGATGTCTATGTCCTCGCCGGCGACGTGCAGCTGGGTACCCAGCGCGTAAAAAGAGGCCGGTGACGTCAGAGGGAGTGGCTGGTGGACAACTCTTCGGCTTACCAGCACCGCCAGCCCGCGGTAGGTGATGCCGAGCGGCGACTTCTCGTCCTTTCTGTACAGGTGGTATCCCGGGAACCTGGCTCTATCTGCAGGCCCCAGGAGTGTCTCGCTGATGAGCGCCACGTCTATCCTTTGTTTCTTGAGGAGGAGGCGGAGTGGGGCAACCTTTCTTCGTAGGCCGCGGGCATTCCAGTGTAGTATCCTCAACGAACTAGCCATGATAGAGCGTGAGGAGTTCGGCCAGTCCGTCGAGGATAACCAGCTCCGCGTCTTGCCCCTGTCTGATGGCCTTGATTAAGTCCATCAGCAGTTTGATGGCGCAGGCAGTGAACTCCTTTTTCCTATCTTCGTTAGGGGCGCTATTGCGTGGTGCGCGGCGCCGCTGCTGTTCGTGGGCGTCGGCAGTCGGGTGCGACATTTTTGCTGTTGTTGTCGCGACTGTAGTTGTGTTTGTGGCGGAGCGTCCTTAGTAGTGGTGGGCCCGTTCGCTGCCGCCATCAGTGTTGTGCTCGGGGCCTCATGGTCATCTGTGGAGGGGAGTGTTGACCTCTCCTTTGCGGGCCGGCGCTGTTGTTGCGTGATGGCGACAGTGCCCGCTCGCTTATTACGGGCCTCCTTTTTAAATATGGGGCAGCCGCTGCTGCATGCCGGGTGATCGCCCGGGCAGTTGGCGCAGGTGGCCGGTTCCGTCCTGGGGCGCGGGCTAGTGTTGTAAGAAACTCGAGTCTTGGAGTCTTATTTAATAAAACTTGAGCTATTTTTAAAGACTCAAGCCTTAAAAATAAAACTTAGAACTCAAGTCCTTGGAATTTTGGAGTCTTTTGTAAAAAGACTTGAGTCCTGCCAAAAAGAACTCAAAGACTGAGTCTTTTTAAAAGAACTCATGACTGAGTCCTCTAAATAAATTATGCAAACGTAACACAATAACAACACAACGTTTGAACAAGGAATTGATACTGGTACAATGCTTAATTTTTTTCTTAGTGTATGCAGTTATTATGATACATGACTTTATTTCTATCTACCCTCAATATCAAAATAATTTAGCGTGAGCAGCATAATTTCATGTCTAACTTTAAGACCAAATTAGAGTGACACGTCGTTTCAACATAACTTTCACTCGCGAGAGGTCAACTTAATTTGGTTTATTATAACCAGACTAAATTGCGGAGACAGTTTTCGCGGGGTACCTACCTACGGAATGACGTTAGCCTCCCTTCATCTGTAATTTTATTATTTTATTTAGACGTTTCAACTCGCATTTTGATTCAGTAAATCGTCAGTCTTCAGGTTATTGATTAGGTTATTTGCGTTTAATGCAATTTAATTGTTACAAAATTATTTAAATAAATATGGATGACGATATAAAATCAACCAGTATTACCTATACAATACACCAACTCAAGTTCATGACTCAGTCTAACTCAAAGAACTTAAAAGACTCGAAAGGACTCAGAAGACTCAGAAGACTCAAAGGACTCGGACTCATGTGACTAACGAGTCTTAGTCTTGAAAATTAACTCAAGTCTCGAAATGAAGACTAAAAGACTCGAGTTTCTTACAACACTGGCGCGGGCAGTCACGGGCGGCGTGTTCCTCGCCGCATCTCACACAAGCGAGCGGGCGGTGGCACTGGTGCGAGCCGAACTTTTGACACCGGTGGCACTGTGCGGGCCCACGCTTGCTCCGCCACGCCTCTATACGTACACCACGCATGCATAGAAACACGGTGGTGTCGTATATTTGGCGGATGTCTGGCTGCCTCTTGAGGACTGCATGAAATATGCAGCCGGGGCGTCCTCCTCGTGCGTTGATATTACGCACGTATTCCGGCTCATATCCCAGCGTCCTCAACTCCTCCTCGATGTCCGTTGGGTTAGTGTTGGCCGGCAGCCCCCCCCCGGCCCCCTAATAGCCACCTTTAGGCTTTAGGCTACGCTCCGCCGGCAGCGAGTAGGAGAACCAACTCAGGCCGTCCGACCTCTCTAGGTCGGTGAGGTACCTCTGGACCATCCTGTACTCGTCCGCAGACTCCGGGAGGAAGCGGATTCCACCCTGGTACGGACGAGTGTTGGGTGGGTGGCCCAGCTTGGCACTCACGGCCCTGAAGTGGGCGGCCCAGTTGGGTAACCTTTCCACTACCAACGGAGGGTAGCGTGGCCTCTTCTCCTTGCTCCTAAAGGAAACATAAAATTCAAGCGCTTTAATACCCCTGCCTCGCTACTTGATTCTAGAATTTTGTCTATGACATTTCAAATTACGCGCTGATTTGACCGGCAGTTAATTAATATTGTGACCAGACTTGCCATTTAAAAAAATGTTATTTCTACCATAAACACAGCAGTAATCAGTATTGTCATTTTAATCTGTAGAAGTGACAGTGACTGAAGTGAAATAAACAAACATGGCGGGGCTGGTTCGAGCTGGGTCTTCTTTTGCAAAAAGTGCAATTTTGTCTACATCCGTACGCTCAATAGCGACGACGAAACCATTAAATTTAAAAGAGAGTAAGTACCTAAAAGTCTCTATAATTTTGGATTTTATAACATAACCTTAAAACATTTTGCTCTTGTATTTTCCCTACAGATGTGATTAAAAGCATCATTCTCAATTAATTATTCCTCCTATTTTTAGTACACGAACGCATTGAAGGCTCAAGAGTGATCGTAGAAGGTGTTACTGTGCCCTCGCCCCGCACTGAGCTCTTGATTCGGGCGGAGAACCTTCCATCCCGTGACACTACTGTCAGCTAATCAGAAAAGCCTCCTTGCTATATGTGCGCTCTAGCTATCGACGTCAAACATACTGATATACTGATCCTGAGCCAGTTTGTGAGGTCTGATGGTTGTATGTTACCACAATAGAATAACTCACATTTATTTCTATCGTATTCAACTTTGTTACAATGATTGAAGACAAATTATGTCATAATACCTACAATGCCCCATGCATGGAACTAATATGTACTTGATACTTATATTGCATTATTCTAATGGTGCTTGAAATAACTTGGACTGAAGGGCGTTGGTAATCATTTTTGGAATGATCTGTTATCTGTAAAATTGTACTGAGAAAACAATATGGATAGTTCAATTAGTTCCGTTTAAACACAGGTGCCAAAAGATCCGTGTACAACTGTACTGACTTCACACAATGACAAATCATGGATCATACATACCACATACAGAGATTCTTTAATATATATATAGATAGAGTTCTCTACATATACTGTATCTAGAAACAGAAACAGATACGTTAATTAGTTAATACGTTATTTAATTAATTCTGATTAATTACTTGCCTGCGGTTAAAACATGTGAAGCGCATTAAAAAAGTGGAAAATGAGACCAATTGATGAAATAAAACAAAAGGTTTCATAATGAGTTAGATATACTTAATTAACCTCTTTTAAGTAATACACTGTTGCATCAGAGACGTTCTTATCAAGTAGAGATACAAAGTCATAACAACTATAATAATATATACATACAAATTTGACCAAACAATTAATACACAAGACATCACTATTTATCTTTTTATCTCGGTGCAAGTTTTCTCCTACATGTAGGTATAAACAATCTGTCAATTTAATCTATTTGTGGTACTGTTATTTATGGAATTATTTTATGATGATAAGAGGAAAGAGGATATATTAGATAAGGCGACCCAAACACAGCTACCTACTAGGACAGTTTGCCGTCTCGTCGCTGAAATCATGTATAGATTACGGATGTATATACTGTACGTTGCATGTTTTTGGCATTCGAAAATATTAAATCTATTTCTCTAGGTCTTCATATCATTTATTAGGAGTCACTAGATCACGGAACAGTTTGGATAGTCGCGGGATTCCGCGGGATTTGGGCTGTACGGGTTATAGTGATTAGTGGTGACGCTCGGGATGGACTGTGTCCACCCAAAGTCAGTCAAATGATAAGCCTTACTACTGAAGAATCTACACCACGTTGCGTATCACGCTTTTCTATCACAATCAGGAAATTAATATTTAATTGCTTCATATGTTTGAAAAATTCGCCTGCTCAGTAACGAAAATATTTATCGCAATGAATACTGTTGAACTGTCAAAATATTGGTATGTCCTACACAATCACCCTGTTGATTTTTCCAGCTTAATTTATTTTGTGACGTTCTCACGCCACATTTTAGACCTCGTAAGCCCTTGGCCGTTAACCAGCCTTTCTTATATCTTTACTAGCGAATGACGCGAAGCACTCCGCCATCGATGCCATGGACAAGGAACTGTCGAAGGTGTCCTTGGCTGCCGGAGAGGCGCAGGACGCTGCCAGCAAGGCTTTCGCTGATGGCAAGAAAGTTGTAGATGTCACTAAAGGTAGGGGTATTAAAATAGTCGATTTATTTTCTGATTAATGTGGTTAGTCGATATTTATATAATATTTTAGAGCTACATGTGTTATTAAAAATTTGGTTGTAGGTATTTATTTTTTGTTATTTAATCTAATGTAGTAAAAATGGATTCGTTTTTGTTGCTCGTATTTTTAACATATAAGTTAAGATTTTAGAACTATTTTTAAAACTGTATTGTTCTAGTACCTGTAGTTGTTGTAATTTCTACTATTATAGTAGTAGTTTACTAAACCCTTTATTTTTGCAATCCTTTTATCCATAGACACATTGGCTACAACAGCTGACAACACGAAAAAGGCGGCAGAATCTGCATACAACACAACTAAAGGCAAGTCATAATTAAATAGTAATATTTTTTTTGTTTTATCAATACACTCTTCTTCTCTTCTCTTTCTATCTGCATGAACTAACGTTGCACTATTATAGATACTGTGAACAACACTTATGAGGGTACAAAGAACGCGGCTAGTTCAGCCGTCGACACCGGCAAAGCGTACGCGGACTCAGCCAAAGGTAAACAAACCTTCTTGTCATAATGCCTTTCTTGAAAATGGTGGGTGGAACGGTAATAGTTTTTGGCAACCGTTGCCAAACAACAATTTTATTTATTTTAAATGTCTTTGTTGTTTTCTTTGTTTTGCTATGGAAAGTTTTGGTTTAAACAAAACAAATGAATTTCGGAAACAAAAAGGTACCTACTCATACAAAGAATATTAGGTAGCTATTGTGTATTCAATTTAAAATCCGAATTCGGAATTTACATTTTATTAACTTTCCTTTTTTAGTATTGACTTTTCTATTTGTTAATTTGTGATTGCTTTTTAATTATTTTCATTATTTTGGAATTGTTTTGTAGATACAGTTTCAAGCACTATTGCAAGTACTGTAGATACCACATCAAAAGTTGCCCAATCGGCTATCGATTTGTACTGATCACTGTAAGCGCCAGATAAAAGTGGAATAAAGTTCTTTGCTCTTTCCTTAATTTCTCTGCGTGGGTACGCGGTCAATAAATTATGAATTGTTATTCATTACTAAAAAAAGGAAAAGATCACGATAGATGTCGATTCAGGACAGCTTTATGTCATTATTATTGCTTTCGGAATTAAGTATGTCAGTAAACGTATGTGGGTCAATGACCGTTATTCCACGTTTATCTGGCGCTTACTATAGTAGGTACTTCTGTATTAAAATATTTGTATAAAATTAAATTAGCTTCCGCACTTACTTACGGCGTTCAAACGAAGATAAGGAGATTACCTTTATTTTTAAACAATAAAAATCGTGCACTTTTTTTGAAACAGACACAGTAAATGAATTCGATAGTTGTTTACCTTTATTAATTTTAGTTGTACATAAGTATTGTTCCGACATTCGGAACAAATATTCCGAAAAAAAAATGTCGTAAGGAAGTTTCCACTTTTCGTTTCTGTTCCTTGTACTTTAGGCATATTAGCTCTACCTATTCCGATCACTGGTAATAATATTTGAATAAGTACATACTGCTCTAATATTAGTTATTACTCGAATCTAACGTACAGCTACGCAAATAGCGCATTCGTTTAATTTCTTACGTTTTTTGCAATTTGCAGGTCCGTGTCAGGTTGTATGTAGGTAGGTAGGTAGATTAAAATATGATTCGCGACCGTAGGTAACAAATATGGCTTTTTATTTATAATGTATGTCTGAAATAAATGAATTACTTAATAATAATAATTCAGCGTCAGTCAGTGTCTACAAGACGTATGTGCCCGACCCAGTTCTCGAGAAAGACCATGTTACGCTGGACTAGGGCGATCCCTAGTCCAGTCTGTTATTTAAATAAATAAATTATTATTATTATTATTTTTTATTATTATTATTATTTTAGTAAATAATAAGATGAAATAACGGACAAAGGACACAATAATACTTTGAGTCTCAGTTCATTTAATCCTATTGAATGACTTTTTCATGAAAAAGTTAATCAATGGGATTAAATGAACTTAGAGGGTTTGATGATTTCAATTATTATAATTCTGTTAATTCATATGTGTGACGGTTGTGAATCATATTTTGTTAAACACTAATCCTTAAACATGTCTATCTGCGCATAATGTAGTGGACTGCAACATTACTACTATGTTTTGTTAACCTTATATGTTTTATATGCTGTAGTTGTTTATTATCCCTTAAATAAATAAAATAAAACACACAGGCTGACACTGACCTGCAAATTGAAAAAAACGTAATAAAAAATTGAATTTCGCGGGCTACCCGGCGGCGCATTTAGCATTGAAATACTCAAAAATATATGATGAGGCATTCGCTGCAGCGTGAAAATTGCGAGCTCACTCACACAAATGAAACGGTTCCGGCATCGCTAACTCGAGACATTTTTTGTTGTATTGTTATGACTTGTCCTTGAACGCACGGTCACACGGTGCGATGTAGCGAATCTATAGAAAAACAACGCCATCTAGTAGTATCTATGCCACCTAGCATCGATGCCACCTAGTATCTAGGCAGACTCCTAGATGCCGTTGTCTCTGGCAATTAGTGAGCCGCTGGTACTGCCATCTGTTGAATAAATGGAGGAAGGAAAATAGCCAGAGCAATAGCCAGACTTAGGGAGGTGTCATTTCTTTGTATGGGATTGGGCATCTGTACGTAGTATTATATTATCTGTGGCTCAGCTAAAGGTAGTTAAAGATCAGATTTTGTGGTAAAGCCATTATAATTTTTTGCTCTGTGTTGTCGCTAATATTTGTAATTCATCCATGTAGACACAGTATCAAGCACAGTTAATACTGCAGTAGACACAACCAAAAACGTAGCCGCCGCCGCTGTTGAGAAAGGCACTACCGCGATTGGCACAGCTAAAGGTAGGAGGACCCATTTTCTTCGTTCTTGTAAATACATTAGTAATTGTTTCGTTCGCTTTTTGTTGTGGCTAATATGCGTTATTCGTCCATGTAGATACGGTAGCAAGCACAGTTCATACTGCGGTAGACACCACCAAAAATGTAGCTTCCGCTGCAGTAGAGAAGGGCACGTCATTGGTTGGCTCAGCTAAAGGTACTTGGTTTACACGTTTTCTTCCAAAAATACATTATTTCTTTGCATTGTGTTGTCGCTAATATTTGTAATTCATCCATGTAGACACAGTATCAAGCACAGTTCATACTGCAGTAGACACAACCAAAAACGTAGCCGCCGCCGCTGTTGAGAAAGGCACTACCGCATTTGGCACAGTAAAAGGTAATTTAACTATGAACACATTACCTTAAAGAAACGCTTCATTCGTTGTGCTTGGTATTGTCGCTAATATTTGTAATTCATCCATGTAGACACGGCAGCAAGCGCGGTAGACACAACTAAAAACGTAGCAGCTGCGACTATTGAGAAAGGCACTACAGCGATTGGTACAGCCAAAGGTAGTCTTACACTAGTGTTATAAGTTCTTTTTCCCTAAATATTGCATAAAGAATTTCCACTTGCGCTAATCTTAGCTATTCATACATAGATAGCGTAGCAACACTGTGAATACAACAGTGGAGACTACGAAGAATGTTGCTTTCGCTGCTGTTGAGATGAGTTCTGCAATGATCGGCTCAGTTTCACGTAGCTCACATTTCTGTTGCTTGGGTTGATTGTCATTTTTGTTGCCTTTGTTGTGCTAATTTTTAGTGTTTTTATTTTATTTAGAAACTGTAGCAAATACTGTACATTTGACTGTAGATACCACTAAAAATGTCTCCGCCGCAGCTGTTGAAAAGGGCACTTCAATTCTTGGGAGTGCCAAAGGTAGTTTAATGGTTTTATCCTTTTCAACGCTTTTCTTTTGTTTAATCCTTACCATCTTATTGTTTATTAGATTGTTTTGTTTTATTGATTGTTTATTAGATTTATACTTTATTTTAATTATTTGTAGACACAGTAGCAAACACAGTTCACAGCACAGTAGATACAACAAAAAGTGTAGCGACATCAGCGGTTGACAAGGGCTCGTCATTAATAGGCACTGCCAAAGACACCGTAGCTAATACGTGTGACACTCAGAAAGTTTTGCGACACTAAAAAAAATTGTTCTACAGGTACATATATTTTGATTAAATCTTTTCAAAGAACTCTCCACCAGCCTCTATACAAAGATTCATGCGTCTGAACCAGTTTTCAAAACACTTTTTCCAGTCCGCCGCAGACACCTCGTTTACAGCCTGCTCGAACGCAGCCAGCGCATCTTCCGGCGACGAAAATTGTATCCCCTTGAGCTGATTTTTTATTTTTGGAAATAAAAAGAAGTCACACGGTGCTAGATCAGGGCTGTAAGGAGGGTGACCCAGGAGTTTGACTGGTGTACTGCCCAGGAAGTCCCTCGTTTTGAGCGCGGTGTGTGCAGGCGCATTGTCGTGGTGGAGCAGTAGTCCGCGGAGCCCTGTGTTTGGTCGCTTGTTGCTCACAACAGAAAAAACTTCTAGTAAACATTTGGTAGTATACCATTCGGCGTTGATGGTTCTTTGATCTCGTAAGGGAATTGAGGCCAAGTGGCCAGTCAAATTAAAA
Organism: Standfussiana lucernea; assembly: GCA_964057025.1. NCBI lineage: Eukaryota > Metazoa > Arthropoda > Insecta > Lepidoptera > Noctuidae > Standfussiana > Standfussiana lucernea. Next base: position 3,958,496 of record OZ059795.1, read on the forward strand.
AAGCTGGCGATCAAAATCTTCCCCCGCTTCGAGATCGCTTCACTTTGGTAGGCGTTGGTTCATTTTGAAACACCCAAACTGTCGACTGGCGCTTGGTTTCTGGATCGCATTGATAAATCCAGGACTCATCACCTGTTACGATGTCGTAAACACGCCGAGACGAGCCTGCTTCAAATTTGTTCAGCATATCACGGCACCATTCCACCCGGGCCTGCTTCTGAGCGTCGGTGAGGTAGTGCGGCACCCAGCGCGATACTATCCTCCTCACGCGAAGATGCCCGTGTAGAATCTCGTGAACGCTTCCCGATCCAATCTTTAATATGTGCTGAATCTCCTGATATGTAATTCGCCTATTATCTTGGATTAAATTTTTCACTGCTAGCACGTTTTCTTCCGTAATAGCCGTCAAAGGGCGACCGCTTCTTTCTTCATCCCCCAAGGTTGGTCGACCGCGCCTAAATTCGTTATACCAACGATACACGGTTGCCTTGGAGGGGCCTTCATCCATAAATGCCATTTGAAGTCTATCGAACGGTTCATCAGGTTTCAGGCGACACTTGAAATCGTAAAATCATAGCTCTAAAATGTTCCCGGCGCAGATCCATTTTTCAGTAAGACACGATACTTTGAATTGGCTCGCAAAAAATGTGGAGGGAGAAAATGGAACACACATATTTTTACTTACAAGTAATCATATTTTCGAAAAAGATTCTAACTGGCCAGTCTCCCATATATAAAAACTATTTATCGCAATACTTTCTGAGTGGCCTGGTACTTTTGATACGACGAAAAACGCAGCAGCTTCAGCTGTTGGTACAGGAGTATCTTATGCGACTAGTGCCAAAGGTAGTTTGCGCATTTTCTTTTCTTGTTTGCTTTTTTTTACTTTTATTTAGTTGTTTTTGCCTATATTTTTTATTTTCTTTCGTAGACACGCTTGCCAATACTGTACATGGCACTGTAGACGCAACCAAGAATGTAGCATCATCAGCTGTAGATACAGGCGTTTCTTTCGTAGGAAGCGCTAAAGGTAGATATTTTTGGGTACTTCTTGTCTAGTACTTCTCACCTTGTAGAATTGTGATTTATTTTGTATTATTTTACATCGTAGGTACATTGGCAAGCACAGTAGATACCGCAAAGAATTCCGCAACTGGAGCCGTAGACACAAGCGTTTCATTTTTAGGATCTGCCAAAGCTATTATTTTGAGCTTGTGAGTGCGTTTTATTTTTATATCTGATTCATCATTATACATTGCGTATTTTGCCTGTATTGTAGATACGGTAGCAAGCGTGGTAGCAAGTACTGTTCACAGCACTGTAGATACGACAAAGAACGCCGCAGCTTCAGTTGTTGACAAAGGAGCATCTATTGTTGGAGGTGCTAAAGGTATAAACAACGTTATAATTATAAATAAAGATGATTTTCTCGCCCTCATTGTGTTTAAACTCATTTCAGTATCCTATAATTACTCCATATGAATTGTTTTTGCAGTTTTCTTAATTGCATGGTTTTGGCTGCATGCTGCATGCGCTTTTAGACTTTAATATTTTTTTAATAATTTTTCTGTTTTAACCTTTCTGTTGCTAACTTTCTGTAGATTCAGTATCACACACACTCTTTAACGTAGCGGATGCTGGAGCGGAAAAGACAGAAGATGCCTTAGAATCAGCTGAAGGTAACAAAACATCATTAACTTTCCTTTGTCTTTTGCTTTTAATACCCACTTATCTTTTACTAATGGTGACTGTTTTCAGGTTTTTTTTTCTTTCAGATTGTCTCATTCATACTATTTAATATTATAATACTCATCCAAATAGATAGAATTGAACTTTTTATTACGCATCTAAATATGACTGTGGAGTGTGGAAAATTTTGCCACCAAGGACTATAGAAATAACTTTATGTAAATTAAGCAAATTCTTGTAGGTCTAATTGAAACCAACTTGCAAGGACCCAAAGATTCCACAAAAAAGGCATTCGGCGTGGTTGAAAAGACAGTTGAAGATGCGACCGTACTAGTGTGTCGCTTGAGTTACCTACGGCTTTTTGACACAAACCTATAACTTTTAATCAAAGCTATTTTCACCGAGTTTTAGAGTGAATATTAACGATATTAATATGAAAACAGTCCAAATCGATAAAAGTCTTGAGCAGTTTTGCCAAGGGGCTACTGAAGCCGCCTTAAGTTAAGAGCGTTTACGCCGTCCATGCGCTGTTTGACTCCAAAACAGTACTTTTCAAACCCTTTAATACCATCAACCCTTTATTTTACAAAAATGATAATTACTAATAACTTTAGGAAATTTCGTTGTCTCAATAGTTGGAGAGAAAAATATTTCAATTAATAGAGTATTGGTAAATTCTATCAAGATAACTCAACAGAGGTTTTCTTAATTTCCCTTTTAGCGTCAGTTTCGACGCTCTAATTATAGGAAACCACTGGCAAACCTAATTAGATTTTTTTTTTTACCTATTGCTTAGATCCTAAGGAATATAGTTGGAGAAGAAAATTTTTTGATTTAGGTTTCTTTATATAAGAAATTAAAGTTCAAACAATGTGAAATATTAAGGAATTAAAATGATTTTTTCACCGATATATCTTACTTGATTTAATATAATAATAGCATAATATAATAGAAGAACATATGCTTTAAAACATCCAATTTAAAATTTCAAATAATTTACAGTGATTATTTTTCTATAAATATTTGAAAACTACTATAAATCACTGCGCGCGAGCAATTTCAAATCAGTCCGCCGCGAGGCTTTCTAGAGAGAGGACACGTCGCTCGGCGCTCTGCCTGACCCGAGTTGACCTTAGTCGTAATTGGAAGGATAGCGGACGTTTATAGTGTGATTGTAAAATCTTGGTACTTTGATGATTAAATTTTTTTATTATTATTTTTGATGACTGACAATATTTTTAGTGACAACAAATATCTACCCTATTTTTTTACCTACGAATTTTATTTATTAAAACTTTTACTTATGTTTTTTTTTTGTTTGTAAATAAGTACATAAATTGTTCTTAAAGTTAACGCCAACCTATTGTATTTCCCTCATAAGAGGTGTCACTAAGAGGAACATCACGTCAGGTTAAAATATAATATAAAATAAACGTAAGTAAATCCGTATAAAGTGATTTATTTGAATAGAATAAGAAATATTTATTAATCAGTCACAAATCAATAATAATTAACGAAGTTCGGTTTCTTTCTAAAGTTTAGATCAACAAATTCATGTTTGAATAACTAAAAAACGACTTTAATATTAATCATAATTATAGCTATACTTGCAATATATTATTGAATACTTATTTTATGCACTCGTACTTTAGTAATCCGTGTACGTTCAAATTCAAATTCAAATTAAATTTTACTACAACAATTGCACTCGAACGGATCATAGTGGGTTAGTTTGACTATAGCGCAAGAGAACGCGCCAGCGCTATGCACACAGGCACGCGCGCTTTTGTGTGCGTAAAAAATGCATTGAATTACCTAAACTTGACTTCGCGCGATAGACGTAAACGCTCTTAAGACACTTTTCACGAATCAAAAGTAATTTTATTATGAAAAATAAAACATGCTCCTCTTTATCACGCCTAAATATGGTAATGTAGGACATATTCTTGTTCTTTTCTATCTGTATGATGTCCTTGGTCGAGTTGAGAAGCCACCATCAAATTTCTCCTAGCAGTAATCAATACTGTACTTGGCCATAAAACATTATAGCCACTATTTCTTTGTCTTATTGTGATAGATCAATTAAATACCACTTCCCTTTATGTTACTTGCATCACATAAAAGGAAATAGCTCAACTATTATTACTATTTTTGGGACTAGAGATCAGTTATTGATACAACTTTAGAAATTTATTAATAAAAATAAGTATAAGTATTATTATCGAGGTGGACAAGTCACCGGTGGATGACATTTTATGACATTACCTAGATCGAAGTCCATCGTTAATTTGTTGGTAAAATGACATCACATCTAGTTAGTCTTGGAACTGTACTATAAACTTTGATCAGACTACACCAATCTTCTCTTCAGCAGTTTACGCAGGTAAACTGAATATTCACAATAAATAATTTAAAATAATAATAGGTTACCCGACCTACATTATTTGACTCAACAAAAGGTTCTTTCAAAGCTTAGGTGTGAAACATCACGCGGTATCTTATCCTTCAGTGAACAAGAGCCTTTGTTCCACAGACACGATCAATACAACGGTGGACGCGATCAAGAAGGCCGCTGGGGACGCTAAGGCACAGGCTACTAAGGCCGCTGAGGATGCCAAGGAAAAGGCCAGGCTCGCTGCCAAGACGGCAGAAGAGGAGGCCAAGAGAGTTGCTAGTAAGTGGAATAACATAGTAGGACAACTTTTTTTTAAATTCTTTTAGTGGTATTTTTCGGCTCGTCTGTCTACGACACTGCCTAATAAGTAGGTTGTAAAACAAGGTGTTTTCTTTGTCAGTTTCGGCTTGTTTTTAATTATAAAATCCAATTCCAAGTTCAAAAATTATATGCGGCGGGCGGTCTGGAATGTGCTGAAGTCGCATAGACCCTGTATGTATATTCTTTTATCCGGCTGCTCGCACGGCAGTGCACTCCAGCCAAGTCCAAGTATTCAAAATCGGCCTTCCACAGACGCAGCCGTAGAAGAGTCAAAGAAGGCGGCATCGGACGCAAGCAACGCCATCCACGGCACTGTGGACAACACTTTGAAGAGGGTGGAGACTGCCACCGATGAGGGCATCAAGAACGCCGGCACCGTCGTCGACTCCAAGATCAAGGGTGCTGACAAATATCTCAATGAGAAGAAGGATAATGTATGCTTAAAAAACATTTAATTACACTGGTCAACACAAGTCTTGTTTCCTTTATTTTTTTTTCTGTTATTGGGTATTTCTATGGCCCTGAATATGAAAAAAATACTGGAAGATTGCTAACAGCTTCAGTTTTTGAAATATAGAGTTTTATTATTTTGATAAAAAAGTACAGAAAATTAATAAATGATGTTAACAAAATTTCTATTGAACACTATCAAATGATCTTTTATACGATTTTCTTAAATGAACGACTTTAGGTAGATCACGTTGCAAACTCCAGCAGTAGTCTGCCATCATATGTGAGTCCCACCGCCCCTGATACCGCTCTTCCATTGTTCGAAGATCCTGATGGAATCTTTCACCCTGCTCCTCACTAAAATCACCTAGATTTTGTGGAAATCGGTCTAAATGTGAGTGCAGGAAGTGGATTTTTATGCTCATGTTGCACCCTAACTCTTGCAAGTTCGATAGCATGGACTCAACAAGCTCGACGTGGTTGTCAGATTTCTTTTTGCCTAGGAAGTTACTCATAACCAAAACGAATGACTTCCAAGCTTTGGATTCGACTTCAGTCATTGATTTGACAAAATTAGGATCTTTCACGAGTTGCCTAATCTGTGGCCCATCAAAAATACCAGCTTTTATTTTTTCTGTACTTAATCCTGGAAACTTGCGTGAAAGAAAATTGAAACAATCGCCACTTTTGTCAAGCGCCTTCACAAACTGTTTCATTATGCCGAGTTTAATATGAAGTGGTGGAAGTATGATGCGATCTCGGCTAACTAAAGGCATATTTATAACATTTTTTGTACCAACTTTTAGCTCTTCCCGCACTGGCCAAACTTTTTGTGACCAATGGTGTTGTTTGTCACGACTGTCCCAGAGACACATATGAAACAAGGGAACTTTGTGTATCCCCCTTGTTGACCTAAAAGAAAGTTAACCATTTTCAGATCGACACAAATGACCCATTTATGATCTTGATACTTAATTTTTTCCAGAACCTTAGAAATATTTGCATATTCTTCATTTAAAGTCACGTAGCAATCGTCATGATGATTTCGAGGTTCTCGCCAAATCATGGGTGTTACGAACATTACTACATCTCTTTTTCCACTGGACCATAACCGTAGACATACTACACATTTCTGGCATACAATATGAGGAACCCATGGCTTGTCCTGATTACACAATTTTATTTTAAAGTATTGATGATACGCAGTTTTTACAAAGTCCGATATAGGTTTTCGATATTTTGCAAATACATATTCACCACAAATGTAGCAAAAAGAATCAGGATTAAGTACACAACACCTTCTTGACGAAGCCATATCGAAAACAACAACAAAATATATTTCAATGCAAAAAAAACGCAACTACAAGTAAAAATAGTAATGGAGGGTAGTTAGCTGTAACTCAAAAACAAAAGCTGTGAGAGAAAAATTGTTAACATATTTAAAAAATACGCGTTAGTTTGAGATAGAAACAAAAAAAAAATTAAAGGAAACAAACGATTTTATTTTTTTTGTTGACCAGTGTTATAAATACTTTCGATAGGCGAGACAACGTGATCAAAATCGTAATCTACTTGGAAAAGACTGGGTGCTGTCAAGTCATTTTGCTTTAAAGTGTCACTCAGATTTATATGGGATCGCATTTGTTGCATGACATTGCTTCTGATTCCCTCTAATCCCTTTAATTGCTTCTCTATAATATCTTAAATCTCCGTAAGTCACTTACTGAAAATGTATCCTGATCGGCAATTCAACATGTAATTTTGGAAGTTTTCGTGTTCTCAAGGTATTATAGACGTAAATAAATAAATACCATTCCATGACATTGGTTCGCCTCTAAATAAGAAACAATATCAAATGTAATTTTTCTTAAGAGCGTTTACGCCGTCCATACGCTGTTTGACTCCAAAACAGTACTTTTCAAACCCTTTAATACCATCAACCCTTTATTTTACAAAAATGATAATTACTAATAACTTTAGGAAATTTCGTTGTCTCAATAGTTGGAGAGAAAAATATTTCAATTAATAGAGTATTGGTAAATTGTATCAAGATAACAGAGGTTTTCTTAATTTCCCTTTTAGCGTCAGTTTCGACGCTCTAATTATAGGAAACCACTGGCAAACCTAATTAGATTTTTTTTTTTACCTATTGCTAAGATCCTAAGGAATATAGTTGGAGAAGAAAATTTTTTGATTTAGGTTTCTTTATATAAGAAATTAAAGTTCAAACAATGTGAAATATTAAGGAATTAAAATGATTTTTTCACCGATATATCTTACTTGATTTAATATAATAATAGCATAATATAATAGAAGAACATATGCTTTAAAACATCCAATTTAAAATTTCAAATAATTTACAGTGATTATTTTTCTATAAATATTTGAAAACTACTATAAATCACTGCGCGCGAGCAATTTTAAATCAGACCGCCGCGAGGCTTTCTAGAGAGAGGACATGTCGCTCGGCGCTCTGCCTGACCCGAGTTGACCTTAGTCGTACTTGGAAGGATAGCGGACGTTTATAGTGTGATTAAAAAATCTTGGTACTTTGATGATTAAATTTTTTTATTATTATTTTTGATGACTGACAATAATTTTTTAGTGACAACCAATATCTACCCAATTTTTTTACATACGAATTTTATTTATTAAAACCTTTACTTATTTTTTTGTAAATAAGAACATAAATTGTTTTTAAAGTTAACGCCAACCTATTGTATTTCCCTCATAAGAGGTGTCACTAAGAGGAACATCGCGTCAGGTTAAAATATAATATAAAATAAACGTAAGTGAATCCGTATAAAGTGATTTATTTGAATAGAATAAGAAATATTTATTAATCAGTCACAAATCAATAATAATTAACGAAGTTCGGTTTCTTTCTAAAGTTTAGATCAACAAATTCATGTTTGAATAACTAAAAAACGACTTTAATATTAATCATAATTATAGCTATACTTGCAATATATTATTGAATACTTATTTTATGCACTCGTACTTTAGTAATCCGTGTACGTTCAAATTCAAATTAAATTTTACTACAACAATTGCACTCGAACGGATCATAGTGGGTTAGTTTGACTATAGCGCGCGAGAGCGCGCCAGCGCTATACACACAGGCACGCGCGCTTCTGTGTGTGTAAAAAAGGCATTGAATGACCTAAACTTGACTTCGCGCGATAGACGTAAACGCTCTTAATATAATAAAAAAGTTTAGTTCTGGCGAGATCTGCAAAAGGCCTTTACACGTATCTTAATGTCTTAAGGACGTCCTACAATAACGTTTTCTTGTTACCGTATAATATTTAAAATACTAAAATTAATTTTCAACGTTCTAGCTGCTGACTGGCCTGTCCTCAGCTGTTAACGACGCATCAACAGGCGCCAGTGGTCTGCTCAGCAAGGGTCTGAGTGCCTTCCCCAAGTAAATGTCCAGCACAAACCTCTCATCATCGCTACCTTCACGAGTTGAGTGGGAACGTAACAGGCTTCAATTAGAGGGGTTATTATTAAAGTTTTGAATGTTAGGCCTAAATGTTGAGCTTTTTGTGTGGGGGGCTTTTATTATTTTGAAATGTAATGTATCTTTATAGTTTTGTAGTGACAATGCTATAGAAGGTATATCTGTGGCCCTACCATGACGTCTTAATGCAGAAATGTTTTAGTTCTATTCCAGTGTGGGAAAGAGATGGCGCTAGACATCATGTATAGCTCTGTCTGTTCGCTCACACTGGAATACAACTGAAATATTCCTGCATTATGACGTCATGGTAGGGCACCGACATAGATAATAAAAAGGTCTTCTAAACTTAAGCTTTGAGAACTTGGCTAACTTTTTAATTACCTGTAACGTAGAATACCTAAGTTACAATAATATTCCACGTCAGTGAAACCTGTTATTTTTCCTTGCTACAAATTTTGAATAGTCCATCACATTTTGTTTATAAACTTGCACATTGTTCGTAAGTTTTGTTTTAATTAATAGTACAATATTGTATAGTTTCTATTTAATAAGTTTTACTAACATTAATGTTATACTTATAAATTGACATTGTGAAGAACAAAATCAAATATTGTATTACATAACAATACTTTTACACGATTCTATTGACGATTATGCATTTCATGCTTTGCAAATTTTATTATTATATTTAAAAATATGAATTTGCATAAAATATTGTATACTTAATTACGTCACAAAATTACAATCTCTTGTGCAGGCGTCTGTATTATTTCTTAAGATAAGTTTAAGTTATATTAAGCTCATTTTATATTTTGCATTTGAAATGCAATTCGAATACACATGACTCGAATTTCTCTGTTAGCTTAAACCGTCCATGAATAGCCATTTACAAATAAAAATAAGAAACTGTTTCACCTCGTTCCTACAATAGTACCTTTTACATAGCATTACAGGATTTCAAATCTCGCATAGTGATAATGCAATGCTTAGAAGAAGCCTAAAACATGATAAAATATTTGTTACAGTACTGCTTAGCAGACTATTTTATGATACGAATATACGGATGTTAAAAACATAGTAGGTATATACATATTATAGAATCAGTTATATTTTTGAAATGGCGCTTGAAAATTGTTGCTTTTATGAAAATGTGTTTTATACGTTGTAATTAAATGGTTTAATCAAATTATTATTCATTGGAATAAATTTGTTTATTTTCTATACCTGTTAGATTTATTATATTACTTATGTTCTATGTGTTGTTCAATAAATACATGCGACTCATACTTTACCCGTTTATTGTTGGGAGACCCGAACTTCCCTAATTCATGTTTATTTATTTATTTAAAATAGGTACGCCAACAGTACATACATCAAACATTAAAGAATAAACATGTATAGGATAAGGTTCTTATGTAGGTACCAATTACAGGTGTACACAACATTCTCATAAGTTCAATAAAGCATCGTAGAGTTATCTAAAATTAAAAGTAGAAATAAAATAGAAAATAAAAATTGAAAACAAAACATCTATGACTAACAGAGATCAAATAACAAACAAAAAATCCATATAAATACTAACTAATTGTGATTACATTTTAAATGTCGGTTTAAATGAGAGCGCAACAGGGTTTTGAACTTCGGCAGGGAACTAAAGAACACATCCAAGTCAGGCAACTTCGAATTAAATTCATTGTATTGAATGCACATTCTTGATACTGGTGAGTGTCTCCCAATGTTACTTCTACTGGCTGGAGGTTGAAAAAGTCTAGAAATTGGCTGTCTAGGTCGATTATATGGGACTGACAACATGATGCGTTTTAGCAACTGTTCACATTCAATTTGATTATTGACAACCTTATGCAGAAAAACTAAGTCATGGACGGTGCGACGGCTTCGAAGTGGCTCAATATGAAAAAATGCCAGACGTGGTTCGTATGGACATCTGTGGGATATTCCTGAGGACACATATGCTATATGTCTTGTAAACGCTCGCTGGATGTTCTCGAGACGCTGCGAATGAACAGTATACATAGGATTCCACGCTATACTGGCATACTCTAGTTGAGAACGCACCAAAGCCTTGAAAAGCGTAATTTTAGTTTTAGCCCCAAAAGATTTCGCATTTCTCTTGATAAAACCTAACATTTGAGCCGATTTCTTTACAGTGTCAGAGATATGAGAGGTGAACTTTAGTTTTTGGTCTAAATTTACTCCTAGGTCACGGATTTCCATAACCTCTTGTAAAGTAATATTATTTATTTTGTAAGCGGAGATCAAAGGCTGTAATTTACGGCTGAAACGGATACAAAAACATTTCTCAGCATTCAAGGTCATCCCGTTAGATTCACACCAAAGACTGATTTGAGCAAGATCGTGTTGAAGTAGACTGGCATCTGCTGGTGATTCTACTCTTTTGTAGATTTTGAGATCATCAGCATAGAAAGAGCTAATTCGAGAAGCAAGATCGTTGACAAAAATAATGAAAAGAAGAGGACCCACGTGTGATCCCTGTGGTACTCCAGACTTGGCATAAAACAGGCTAGACTCGTAGCCTCCTACTGAAACTACTTGCTTCCTTTCGCTCAAATATGATTTGAACCAAGCAAGAAGGGAACCATGTATACCATAAGATTCGAGTTTCTGTAATAAAAGTTGATGGTTTACCTTATCAAAGGCACTCGAAAAGTCCGTGTATATCGCATCAACTTGGTATCCACTGTCAATTTCTTTCGTTAAATCAGAGATAAAACAAGTTAAATTAGTCTGAATGGAACGACCACTTCTAAAACCGTGTTGATGAGTTGAAAGAAATTTACTAACATGTTGATATAAAACAGGATAAATGAGGGATTCAAAAATTTTGGCCAAGGTTGAAAGAATAGCAATGGGTCTATAGTTTTTAATATTGTCCTGATCGCCTTTGTTATAAACAGGAACAATTCTAGATTTCTTCCATTCTTGTGGAAAAATTCCTTCAGTAAGAGAGCGGTTGTAGATTTTGGCTAACGATGCAGCCAGTACATCGGCACACCGTTTTAGAAAATAGGGATGTAATGAATCAGGACCCGCCCCTTTATTGGTATCAAGCTGATTCAACTTAACAAATATTTCCTTTGCGGTGAACTGTATGTTGCAAGACAAAGAGTCGCTTATAGCTGTGGTTGTGTTGACAAAGGTTTGGGAATCGTCATGGTATACAGAGGAGAAGTGTGAAGCAAATAGATTAGCGATATCGGTACCATTTTCGCCAAAAATGCCGTTAAGATGCATGCGCTCGGGATATGAGGTGTTATTGTTACGCTTTTCCTTAATATATTGCCAGAATACTTTTGCATTTTTAGACACTGCCTGTTCTATTTTGCTTTTTAAGCCTTATGGCAGATGTCAAACAATTTAGATTATCTTTCGCGTAGTATTGTAAATTCTATTTTGTCTCGCGGGTTGCTGAACTTGCGATACCGTTTCCTGATTTTGTCTTTTTCAGCAATTAATTTAATAAGTGAAGCGGAAAACCAGCGTGGATATTTCTGCTGTTTAAGGGAACGCCTAGGCACATTGCTTTCTATCGTGGCATTTACCGTTTCATAAAATGTAGACACCATGTCATCAAGGGTACAACAAGAAGAAAGCATTGATTCCCAGTCAGTGTTCCTTAGTTCTGTTCATGTTGTAGCCAAAGTACCTAATACTCGTAGTATTGAGTCGAACTACTAAGAGAACCTAAAGGAAACATAAAATTCAAGCGCTATAATACCCCTGTCTCGCCACTTGATTCTAGAATTTTGTCTATGACATTTCAAATTACGCGCTGATTTGACCGGCAGTTAATTAATATTGTGACTAGACTTGCCATATAAAAAATGTTATTTCTACCATAAACACAGCAGTATTGTCATTTTAATCCACGCCGATTTTAATATCACCGCTAGGTAATATGTGTTCTGTGTTTTAATCTGTAGAAGTGACAGTGACTGAAGTGAAATAAACAAACATGGCGGGGCTGGTTCGAGCTGGGTTTTCTTTTGCAAAAAGTGCAATTTTGTCTACATCCGTGCGCTCAATAGCGACGACAAAACCATTAAATTTAAAAGAGAGTAAGTCCTAAAAGTCTCTGTAATTTTGGATTTTATAACATAACCTTAAAACATTTTGCTCTTGTATTTTCCCTACAGATATGATTAAAAGCATCATTCTCAATTAATTATTCCTCCTATTTTTAGTACACGAACGCATTGAAGGCTCAAGAGTGATCGTAGAAGGTGTTACTGTGCCCTCGCCCCGCACTGAGCTCTTGATTCGGGCGGAGAACCTTCCATCCCATGACACTACTGTCAGCTCATCAGAAAAGCCTCCTTGCTATATGTGCGCTCTAGCTATCGACGTCAAACATACTGATATACTGATCCTGAGCCAGTTTGTGAGGTCTGATGGTTGTATGTTACCACGAAGAATCACTGGCTTATGCCGACGGCAGCAGAAGAAAATGGGCAAGTTGGTGACTATGGCGCAAAAAGCTGGTTTGTATAGAATCAGTACAATAATTAGGTCATGATCTTTTCATGAAATATAGCACACAACCTGTTTTATCCCAGTCATCTACCACCTCAAGCAGGGCACTTTACTTGATAGTGATGGCAATTTGTTAATTTATGGCCTATGTAGTATTTATGGTGTATGGTATATGTACACAGCCTATTCTTTCTCACAGCCAAAAGTCCTGTACCCCAGTATGTGTAGAATGTAATCATCATCTGCCTAGCTTTTTCCCAACTATGTTGGGGTCAGATTCCGGTCTAAGTGGTTGCAGCTGAATACCAGTATTTTAAATGGAGCAACTGTCTATCTGACCTCCACAACCCAGTTAGTACTGTAATATTGTCGCTGTAGAATGAATATCTCATATGTCAAAAATTCTTATTTTTTTTTTTTTTTGTAAAAATCGTATGAAAACCACGTATTTTATAATACGGCGAAACTGTGAACCCAGTATATGACTACTAGTGCCATCTATTATATTCAAAACATGAGACAAAAATAACTCTCTGTAAATCTTTGTTTTTCGTTTGTTACTAACATAGCTTATAAGTAGTGTGTATTACTAACATCATATGGATCAAGGTCTGAATTAAAGTATTTTTATTTTATTTTTTTTTTTTTTTTTTTTTAAAAGCACGTAAAAATATTTTAAACATTGACAAAATTAAACTTTTTTTCGTTTCCTGTGAAGTTTGGTTTCCGGACATACGAGGTTATCATTCTACAGCGACGATATGCTGATTAAATAAATAATTATTATAATGTTGTTGTCGTCACCAAGGCAGGTCTAAGAAATTCTGGTGTGATGATGTGGACTTTTCCTGACAGATTGAATATTTGACAGGCATTATCTATATACATAAAATTGAAATGGCTGTTTCCTAATAGTTCTTATCTTCACATTCCAGGTCTGATGATCAACTTGACTCCAGACAATTGCAAAAAGGATCCCAAGAAAAGGAAAGATTACAAGAAGTTCAACACATACTTCGATGAGCGCACCATATTCATGAAGAGAATACCCAAGCCAGTAGACAAATTCAAGCGCTAATTGTTTATAAGATGTACATTTCCCTGTTAAATATAAAAGATGTAAATTAGTTGTAGGTAATATTGTGGTTCTTTTTTCTGTGGCATGTTTCCTTGTTCTGCTCATGTATGCTCATAATAATGGGTGTCATATTCTACCCAATATGACGATATGTCTACTTTTTCTGGGAATTACAGAGTTAATTAGTGCGTAGTTAACAATGAGTAGAATACTGATGAGTTGTACCAAAAGGAAGTTATAGTATGGCTATGGATGAATCAGTCTGATTATGATTGACAGATGTTTTGTCACAGCACTCGAAATTCTGGGTCTTTCCCTGTCCTCCGATAGGAACTCCGATTGGTAGGAGGAGCGGGAATATTTTTTCCCATGCCTCCGATTGAATGGGTTTTGTTTTTATCACTTACATAACTTAACCAAAAGTACAGTCAAGGCCATTATACTGTATTTTTGACCAATTATCCGCGACGATATTAACAATGTCGACTGTACAGTCAATAAAATAAAAAATTAAACTTAATTTTATACTCTTTCAAAATAATGTCCTATGCTAATTTCACCAGTGCTAAGCATCATTTGACAATTTATTAAAAATTCATCTCGCATTATGTGCTCTTTTGTCTTCATTTTTACTTCTAATCCTCTCATTATGGGTGTTTGAAACAATGCGTCATCTTCTAACATTTGCAACAAGTTAAGAAGACTTGGTGCCTTCCTAATTATTTTTGTATTCAGTGTTTTCTGCCAGTTTTCTAGATAATTGGTTGTACGGTGTTGCAAACCAGAAACTGACCAGGAATCAATAAATGTTGAATTTTTCAGCCATTGCATATTCATGTCATTTTTAAAACTTTGCAATTTAGGTAGATCCGGAGCATCATCTTTAATGTATGCCCAACCTTCAGGTATCAAATGAGCCGGTAGTAAGGGCAGAACGCCAGAAATGGTAACTATGCGTCTTGTCGTTTTTGACTTGGTGAGATGTAGTTTCTTTCCTTTTTTCCAAATGCTGTTTGAAAAATGAAAATAGCAGTGTTTTATTTGCACATTTTCAAAAATTTTAATAATTGCATTCTTCGGTGCTATTTCAAAATCCAATAAAAACGTTACTGGTTTCATATCTGGTAACTGGCTTTGAAGCATACTGACCAGAATATGGTAGCTGTTTTCGGTTTTGTCGGTCATGAGCACATAAATCAATGGCACTACATTAGTAGTATTTGTGTGGCTTCCGACATCTCCGTGAATAGTGAACAATTGTGAAAAACAATTTGGACTAACTTTAAAAGTGCCATCACCCGTATAATTTTTTATATGTGGTATGTGTTGTTTAACTTCTTCTGTGCAGAAAGCTATGATTCTGGTCTTGTTATAAGAATAGCCTGCTAAAACAAATTCGTTATACTTGGAAGGTATTTCCAGTTCAATTGCATCACCATAAAATAATTTCTTAACGCCATAACATTTATTTCTTTTTCTGTACGCACTGCTTTTTACTGAGCTAAAGGATGGAATTTTGTTAATCAAATGAATACCTGAGTTTTTTAAGGGCCGATTTACACATTCTTTGTATATTTGCGGAAGTGGTTTAACAGGGTTTGACCTCAGGGTTTGACGTACATAGGCTGCTCACGCATTTTATGTAGAGTTCCATTTCATTTTTTCCTACATCTTGTGTACATGTATGAGATCTAGATTTTAAAATGTGAGGATTTAATTCAGGAAGTATTTACTAGCATAATATTTATTACTAACAGATTTATAAATAGTATGCCGTTAATTATTTAGTTTATTGATTTGTTCTAAAATAATTGAATGTAAGTGATTATAGTGAACAATAATTTTACATACTTAATTTATTTTGTACTAGACTGTACAATGTTTATAAGATGCTTCATCGGAGGCATGGGAAAAAATATTCCCGCTCCTCCTACCAATCGGAGTTCCGATCGGAGGACAGGGAAAGACCCGAAATTCTTAATTTAAATATATTTGTTTGACCAGTTCTAGCGGTATCACTAGGTTGTGGAGGTCAGATAGGCAATCACTCCATGTAAAATACTGGTATTGAGTTGAAGCCGGTTAGATTGGAAGCTTATACTAACATAGACGGGAAAAGGCTAGACAGATAATGAGTTTGTCAAGTCCCAAACTTCAGTTTAGTGCAGGTGCTGTAAGTAGAAAATCCAAAATGTGAGTACCGGCAACTACTAATAGTGTCTTGCCGGAAATTGCGGTGGTCCTTTCTAGCTATCCCTCCCTCTCCACGCTCTACGTTTGCCATCATGCAAAATATTTATTTAATTTAAATCAATGAGTTCAGAAACATGACCCCGGTCGACGTAGCGGCACCACAAAAAGTACTACAGCGCCATCTATGACAAATATGAAGAACTAACATCGTGCAAGCTAAGATATCCGCGACTTAGGACTTATAGAAAAACCCGACAACAACTGTTGGGCAGTAGCCCACCAGACACAACACCCATCTGTCGGAGGATCCCCCCTTTTCTGTAGAGTATTGAGGAACTTTACATCCTGTTCCCGATACCCTTAAACTGGTGACCCCAAAATGGACTTCATCGCAACACCTTCGAGCAACGTGACGTCATCAAGATCACTCCTTAAGCACTTCCTAAAGCTTTCGAGCAGCGAGTCACATAGCCAGCCAGCTTCAAATAGGTACTTATTCCTGACCACCAGCATGCAGCGGAAGCGCATTCCTGGTCAGCACCCTCACGCCTCATCAAGTGACCTTGGCACAGTAATGTATTCTATGCCTTAGGCTGGAAGCCGACTCCATCATAGTTGGAAAAGGCTAAGCAATTGATTACGGTTTAGAAATAAATTCTTAACTTCGCTTCCCAATTAGACACAAGTATTTAGATTTTAGATCAATAGTTCTGAACGGATTATGAGTTAGCAAAAATTCACCTTGAAAACCTCTTTCCAACAAACAACCCTTCCTTCCACTTGACACCACCAAAACGACACCACCGGTGGTGTCGTATGGAATCTCTAGTCCATATGACACCACCGACTATTAGTGAGGTTACATACAAAGTTGTTGATATGAAAACTCCAATTAAGTTCAAGCAGTTTCATTAATGAGGTACGTCATTTGACAAAGTTTATATTTATCTGTCACTCAAATGGTCATCTTGACATTGTTCATTGCAATTTGCATATTATTGTCGTTCCGTCCTAATCTTTTAATTTTTCAAAATGGACATGGATACTAATACTGAAGACATAAAATACATAAAAACTCATGGCGGAACAGCTTTGCTCTGGCAAACGTATAAATTTCACCGTCACAAGGGATATAAAAACGGCTCAGTGTTATGGAGATGCACTAGCTTCAAAAGGACAAAGTGTCCAGGTACTATAACTTTAATGGTAAGCATCCTTTTCATTTGACATTTTTTCGAGTATTCCATAGCCTTTACTTATTTTACTAGAATAAATTTTAATATTACTTTTTAGAATGACGTAATTACTCTGACCAAAGATCACACTTGCGGAAGAGACGCCTTTGCAAATGACCGTTTGCTGGTAACTAACGCATTACGAAATAAGGTAATTACATCTGACCAACCAATACCAACCTTATATGAAGATAATGTGTTTACATTGAAACAAAAAGGTCATGATTTACTGAATGCAATTCCAAAGTTTAAAAATATTAAACAGTTGCTTTATAATGCAAGAAATAAAGAACTTGGAGTTCCCGCTACAATTTTTAAATCTATCAATGAGGTCACTATACCGGTAACATTTCGCGAGTCTATATTAGCGGATTACTATTATGATGTTACTCGCATATTGATTTTTTGTCCCATACGTTGTCGTGAAATGATTTGTAATATCACTGAGTATTTCGTTGATGGAACTTTTACAGTCTGCCCGACTCCCTTCCAACAAATCTACAATATTCTTGGTGACATAGGCAGCACTTTTGAAGAAACAAAAGTGATACCACTAATCAGTGCATTTATGACTAATCGAACACAGAAAAGCTATGAGTTATTATTCCACATGATTCAATCACAATTGCCAGAATTTAAACCTTATAAAGTACATTGTGACTATGAGTCCGCGGCAATTAACGCTATAAAAGAAGAAAATCCAAATGTAATAATAAAAGGCTGCTATTATTATCACTGGTGCAAAAATATTTGGAAAAATGCCAGAAAGTTTAAAAATAATCAAACCAAACCGGAAAAAAGAATTGTCGCTCTAACAGCGGCTTTACCGCTCTTGCCACCACGATGTACTTTAAAAGGATGGGAGTATATCAAAACCCAAATTTATAGAATTAATAATATAAACATGACCAGATTTATACATTACATCGAAAATTATTGGTTGAAAATTCACTCCCCAGATGTTTTTAGCGTATATGGTGAAAGACATCGTACCGATAATGTGTCCGAAGGTTTTCATTCGAAACTAATAAAGGGAATCAACAAGACAACAGTTACTTTGTTCAGAACCATGAATAAAATGAATAAATACTTAGGTATGGAAGCTTTAGAAGAAAAAAGGAAGAGTAAATACATTGTGGATGATGACTTTATACTTGATGTTCAAATGCAATTAATCAATGGTGATATTACTGTGGCCAAGGCTTTAGATGAACTCAGATAGAGGTTTTTTTAAACAGAGTATCACATCATCGGGTAAATCGGAGTAGAAACTTTTTTAATGTTTCCACAATGCTAGCACATGTGACATGATATTAAAGAATATAAGTATGTCACTGTGGCGTTTCTGAATTCACTTGTTTTCTGTTTTGTTCACTGTCATCGTATTTAGAAATATATAAATACTTAAAAACATAATTTAGAAAGTATGGAGAGTCAATCAATTTTGAGTTCACAACCTAAATACCAACTCTCGCCCGATGATGTGTTTGAAATGCAGGATACTCAAGAGTATTTCGTAGAGTGTAGACATGACGACGCCACACCAGACATTTATATGTCCGTGAAAACGCAAACGGAACAAAATATGAAGGATACTTGTACCCAAACGGACCATTTGAGTGATGCTCAGATTGTATTAAATACAGCAAAATTGTTGGCTTAAAGTTTTTTTCCCGGAAAAGAAACACTAAAAGAAAAGTTCATTAAGGCCTATTACAAGCACGTAACAACAATTGTTGACATGCTGGAAGACTAGTTTTCCGGTCCGTTCTTTAATACCTACATAACTACTTACTTCACTTAAATAAAAAAATAATATTTTATAAACTCTGTTTCATTAATTATCGTTTAACTATAGATAACTTAAAATAATGATTTGGGAGCTGTTTGTCAAAAACACGAGTTTCTGGACATCACTAGGGTGGTGTCATATGGACTAGAGATTCCATACGACACCACCGGTGGTGTCGTTTTGGTGGTGTCAAGTGGAAGGAAGGCAAACAACATCAAGTCTGTAAGCCCCGAAGGGTTAGACAGAGGTGTACCTAATAGCACCCACACTTGGCCAGTTATGTTTTAAGTTTCATATAATAGGGGGCGAGCCTATTGCCATCAACCGGGCACAAATCCGACGCCGTGGCTGCTACTGAGAAATTCCTGATGGAAAAACCCAATACCCGTCCCTGGATTCGAACCCAGGACCTCATTGCTCAGCAGTCGCGCTTCAGACCACTCGAACAACGAGGCCGGCTCTTTTCTATGGTGTATCTATATCTTGGTTACCCAGTAAATATTAACTTCGGTACCTCTAATAAGTCACCTCATCATAATCTGCCTAGCCTTTTCCCAACTATGTCGGGGTCGGCTTCCAGTCTAACCGGATTCAGCTGAATACCAGTATTTTACATTGAGAAGACGTTTAGACGAATCTCTAAACGGGATAAAAAGGAACTTAAATATATCTCATCAAATTCAAAACGTAAAATCACTTTTGGCGTACCACAGGGTAGCGTATTGGGTCCGCCGTTATTTTTAACAACTTACATGAATGACTTCCCAAAACACGTCGCTTTTCCTATGGTTCTTTTTGCTGATGACAGCACGATAATAATTGTAAGGCATAATAAAAATACATAGACCCTATGCATAGCATGTACGCCATTTAATTTTTGTACAAGTGTGTAAAAACCAAAAACATTCGTTGTGATCTCGTGAGTTATTGGTTTTGATCTATACGAAAATACACTGGTGGAATTTGGTCCTACTGTCATTTTGTAAATTCACTTCTCTCTAGAGTCCGTTATAATTACTCAATTTAGAAACCATCAGATCACAGCATCTCGATGCACTCTTTACTCCAGCGAACAGTTTACTCCTACTATTTACGTATTCAGATATTGTTTTGCGAATAATTTTTGTGTGATTCGGGTCGCGGCTTAGTTGCAGATCAATAACTTAGTGCATTTGTCGCAGAACCATTTTTTATGCGCGAAATGTCGAAGCGCTGACTGCAAATGTAATTATTGGGATTAGAATGGGAGGATGATAATCGGCTGGTGTGGTTAAAGAAACAAATAAATAAGAGAGCATTTTCAGTAATAATTTACTTTCAGTTTTCGTTGTTTTAGTATTTAGTGATGTTCAATGATATCATACAATAAAATTATCCAACACTAAGCTGCTTCCTCAATAAATGCATTTGTTATGTGGTACGGCAATTATTTAATGAGAAAATTGTACTTCTAGTACAGAGTAATAATATAGTGATCGGCATCAGTAAAATAATATACAGCTTAGTTACCATAAACGTTTACAAAAGTAAAATGTTATAAGATCATGAGACTCCTGTGCAATACTCACACGCAAATGCTGTCATGTCTCTTGTCCTAAGCGGTTACAAGGATTATTTCTAATTCGATAACTACACATAACTGTCCAACTACAAAACAGATAAAAGTCTTATGTAAAAATTGCAACACAAAAGCATTTTCTATGCAAAATAATTGTATAATAAATTTTATTAACCTAATTTAATTTCTTAACAATTTGTTTCTTTCTATAAAATAAATATCGCCTAAAAGTTGTTTTTTATTAAAATCTCTTATTGTTTAGATAATACAAACGCAGTCTAACACTGTTCGTATTCCATACAACCGTGCCAGCGATTTTTGGTACTAACAAGTCATATTTAACATGATCATCACAGCCTCTCGTATAGATATAGGTAGCCGAGATCTTTGGGCGGATTTTCTGATAGGGCCACCTGAAACGAAAGGAAATAAGACGTTAGTTGAGCAGTTTTAGCAAAAACTAGATTGACTTGTGAATCCGTGATTCAAGTTCGTTATATATTAAATAGAAATTAATTTTGGGTATTTCATGTGTACTTTTTTAAACATATTCGAAATGATAATTACGTTATAATTATTTTTATTTTGAATATGTTTAACATAAGTACTACATCACCATTCAATTCTCAAATTTTTGAATAGTGTTACCTGCCTTCATTATACACTCCACATAGCTAAACAGCAAGATAAGTGATCATAACGGCGTATACGCACCTTGTTATCGTTGAAAATGACCCACCGGCCCTCGTGCAGCACGTGGCACACGTAGTGGCCCACCATGGACGACGTGCCCATGTGCGAGATGAACGCGCACAGCCTGTACTCTGGAAATTCGACAACCGCAATAAGAATAATGATTTTCGGCTTTTACTAGTTGAAGACTAATGATAATACGTTAGGCAAGTATTTGAAATACAGTCAGTTTTTGAAGTTCGAATTGGTAGAATAAAAGTATCACCATTTGCGTAGCCCTTTCTTAAAGGTCGGTTTCCAGGTCTAACTGGATGCAGCATAATACCAGTATTTTATTTGGAATAACTCTTTATCTCACCTGACAACCTAGCTGTTACTAGATATCATGACAAACAATAAAAAATCTGAATGTGCCCATTAATTTATTCAGGACGACGAATTGATAAGGCGTTAAGTGTCAGTATCACTGATTGGAAGCTTTTTATTCAAGATGACTGTGACAAGTGACAAACACCCGTTCTCTCGCGGCAAAGATTGGAGAGAACCTTATTGAAAATAGTATTTGTTTTAACCACTACGACTTTTTACGTTCATATATTGCTAGATATATAAAAAAAACGTGAATCACACTCACTCTCAGGTCCGTCCCGGCAGCCCAGCGTCCGGTCGGCGTCGGGCTGCGGCGGCTGCGTGACGTCGGCGGCGTCCAGCTCGTCGGCGCGCGAGAAGATCCAGTCGAGCGCGCGCGCCACGTCGCCGCGCGTGGCCGCCAGCGCGCGCGCCGCCTGCGCCCGCGTGAAGCCCATGCCCATGATCTGCTCCACGCTGGCCTCGTCCACGCCTGCCGCGCCGCTCTCAGCACCTGCCATTGGCAATATTTATGTCTAATAACGATCTTTCTTTTAGCTTATAGTTCATGTTAGCGGATGAGCCATTGACTAGCACAACTCCTTTTATCTTAGTCACCGTTTGCCCTTCTAGACGATTTTTGCTGTGGAAAACAGTAACGAGTTCATAATAGTGTCATTACGTAAGTCTCTAAAATTAGAAACGGCGGTTTTTTCTTTGGTACATAAGAGAGGGGTTTTATCTGTGCAAAACACAGATGCAAAACTGTAATTTTGCTATAACGGACAGAACATCTCACCCAAACTTCCTTGAAGATAGATTAATGATATTATTGACATGTACCTGTGCTCCCAGGCGGCGTGAACTTGTTGGCGAAGTCCCAGTCCGTCATGTGCTCCATGAGCCAGTTGGAGGCGGCCTCCATGCCGCAGTTGTTCGTGTAGTACAGCGCCCTCTTGCACGCTTCTAGCGGGAAACCCATGTCCAGCTGTAAAGTATGAAAGAAATCACATTTAGTTTTATTGACACTACCGGGCTAGCACAGGTTAGTTGCATTCTGTTACTCAACATAACCCCACCTCTGTATTCACCGAAGAGTATGGTCAACCCTTTTCATTCACAGATAGGGGTAAAGTATGGTCAACCCTTTTCATTCACAGATAGGGGTAACTACTGAGATGACAACTAAAAGAGATGTATGTGAGGATGACAGTATTGAGTAAGCGAGAGCGAGAATGTGTGAGAGAGAAAGAGGAAGTAGTAACATGGGGTGTATGTTAGACGTAATATAAAATTGAATTAAAACAGTTCAGTGTTTTGATTTCCCACATGTATGGCAAAAGACACGCTGCGCCGACACCAATTAAACTGGGGGGCAGGCGAATGGTTGACAAAAGGTTAATGAATATCTAAATATTATTGCACCTTTGGAATAACCAGAGCGCATTTCAGCAGAGCGATGAAAACCCAACTATACATATTGGGCATTCATTTGTGCGTCACCTGGTGTTAGTGAAAGCCAGCATTAAGTTATTGTCAGTTAAACTTACAAGTTGTGAGAGCAGTCCCTCGTCGTAGACAGGTGCGGGAGTCTCGGGCGCCGCCTCGGGCAGCTGTGTCTCGTCGGGCTGCAGGCCGCGCCCGCGCAGGCAACTCAGATCCATCTGTAAAGTAAACATACAAATAATATGCTGGATACGATATGTGTTTTACTGATCTGCAACTCGTATGCGTACTAATGTAGTGGTGTATTAAACAGTTCAAAATCCATTATAGGATTAGGTATCATCGCATCCACAATACTAATAAAAATAACCCTTAGAAAATCTGCTGGTAAAGCGACAAGTTCGATTACTCGAGTAATAACGACCATAAATAACAGCAGAATACGCGGTCGCTTAGTAGCTTTCGTTAGTTCAGCAAATATAAAATAAGGGTAGCTTAAGCGCCGTCGCCGTAAAAGGGTGGCATCGAACGAAGGGGATGGGGAAATATGAACCTTACTAGATTCGCCTATTGTGACCAGAACGGTTTATTTTTCTAAACATTCCGGCAGTACGTAAGACTAGCCTAAGTAAGTGTGTACGTACCTCCCAGGGCATGTCTACGGCGACGTCTAGTTTAGCGGGCGTCCAGTCCTCTTTGATGGTGAACTTCTTCAGCTGAATCAGCAGGAAGTCGGGGAACGTGCCCAGGCGGGTGATTCTGAAATAATTATTACAAATATGTTGCAATTTTAAAGTTTCGCGGTTAAGTATCAGCGAGAGAACCGACAGTTAAATCGAGTCGAGTATCCGAGTTGTTTAACATAGCTGGCCTTCTGAGGAATTGTAGTAGGGGTTTCAATTTTCTTAACATAAACCTGTACATATCTTCATGTCTTGGAGAGCACTTAAAAACGTTGGTCTTGCGACTGATCTCTGCCCTGTCGTGGCAGATTGTTGTTCCATCTGACTATGATAGTGAGGGATGAAGAGGTGCACCTTTATCTACGCTCATATTTCTCCCGTAATCGGCAAAGCTCTGTGTAGATTAGGCGCCTTCAACAAAATTCGGTCTAGACTATATTATACCCAGTTTATTTATGGTTGTTTGTGTGGACCATCCAAATAAAACTTTTTGACAAAGAAATGGGCTATCAAATAAAAGCTACAATCCAACGTCATCTCCAAACAGACTACAATAATAAGTATACTGACTTGTGAGCAGTGACCTTCTTGTTGACAGCGCTGCTGAAGAACTGCTCAACGGTTTCCTCTTTCATGAAGCTATCCAGACATGCCTGGAACGGGATGTGTGGCCGGACCACTTGTGACTGGTCACTGGAAACAAACATTACATTATAACATCACGCCAGTATTTTACAAATTGGTACGCAGAAGTGATAAGTACACCAAATTCCCCTTCGTAATAGATAGCGAGTTTATTGTCTTTGACTGGGCAAAAATCCAAACGATGCTACTAATAGGGTCCTAGGTAGTCAAAAAACTTTGGCAATCATTTTGCATGTTTGAAAAGTACCGTATTTAAGAATTCATAATTCGCACTGGGAATTGAATTCAGGTCAAGAATTTCCTCTCACTAGATCCCTTTGTCTGACTGCCTTTTAAAATATACGATAGTTATAAGATATCAGTAGTTACAGTCTCTGTCCGGACGCCTCGGCCTGCGCCCTCCGCTGCTCGTAGTCGGCCAGCTGCTGCGCGTTGGTGGCGGCGTGCAGCGCCACGGGCAGCGGCAGGTGGTGCTCGGCGCGGCGCGTGTAGCGCACGCCTCCCGACGCGCCGCAGCGGACCCTCTCCTCCACGCAGAAGCGCAGGCAGTCGGCCGGGTTCGCCTTGTGACGGCTGTGGCGCTGGATCGCAACGCAAACGTTGTTTACATAACACAGTCAGCGGTACAGTTGTGCCGCCGGTTTGCAATGAAAATCAATTCCGAGTGTCATTCATTATTGACCAATACAGTATACCCATAGTGTGGTGTGACAAATGACTCACTCCGTCAATCACACTCAAAACTTAAAAGACTGTTTGTTTGATCTACTATCTGTGGCTATAAAAAAGTTAGAGAAAAACGAAGATCTCTTCCTAGTTGAAAAAAAATCCATCACACAAAGTCCACATACCTGTAAGAGCGACAGTAGATGCAGATAGAACTCGTGCGCGTCCTGCTGGCGCTTGCTCATGAACTCGGGATGGTCCTTGCCGACCAGGTTGCGGTACATGTGCGGCGACACGCCGGCCTGGAAGCCGCCCTCCGCGCTCGGGAACGAGTAGCGCCCTGATACCAGACCTACGCCTAGTTTTGCACTGTAAAAGATGATGTTTTTGATATCAAATGTCTTGCGTTTGTTTGTTTTTATAACTTTCATATTTAGTCAATCAAAACGAAGATTTTAGGAATCAGTTTATTTATCTTTTGTGGTATAGAGACAAAATAAGATTGAAAAATGCCAATAATTGTTATAAGGTGAATGTTGTGTTCCACTGTAGAAGAAGGACCTCTTCATGTCCAAGGTTTTCCTTATTTCTTTCTGTTTTGCAATTTGGGTTCAATTCTTTAGGTAAGGGTCTAACTCGTCAATCCATCTCCTTCAATAATCGCATTTGAATAGTGAATGATGGCAAGGATTTTCGGAACAGGATATTCGGAAACAATTCCCGATGTCAATTTGGATACGTCTGGCATAAAATGTTAGTTATACCATCCAGAAGATTCAGTCTGTGGTCATTTTTTAATTTTTTTTTTCACTCATAAAATATCTAAAATCTAAATTGCAACTACAACAGCTTGTCTCTGCATCACCCAAAGGTTGACTGGCGGAAAATGCACATGGCAGTATGTACATCAGTTTATTTGTGCTTGAAGAAATAAATAAAGAAATGAAACAACTGACTTAAATAGCCAATACTTACGTTTGCACATTGAAATCATTGACGGGATCCTCTGGGAAAGTGGAGAAGATCTCGGGCGCGCCGTCTACGAACCGACGCACGAAGTCTGGCATGCGGAACATTACCTAAGGAAATGTACTGGTTATTATTACATACAGCTCAAGTAGAAATCAGTCAAGGAAAACTTTTTACTTAGCACCTAATGAGTTTATCCCAGATACGGGAACTAACTGTCTATACATTTCTAAGTAGTAAAATTAGTAACCTGAAAATACAGCCTTGCTGTTTCGATTCGACTTAATAACACGCATTTGATACAATGCCAAATCACTGCGTAACCACATTCCACAAAAGAGCGAGAGATAAATACATTTTGATCTTCTTTCTTCTTTTTCGTACATTTTTACGTCTACGTACGTCATATAAAATTACTTGCGCCCTGTACGTGCTACGGTCTTAAACGCACACCGCGTTTTGATTGGATCATCTCGTAGTGGCGTAGCCTTTTCCCAACTATGTTTGGGTCGGCGTCCAGTCATACTGGATGCAGCTGAATATCAGTATTTAACAAAGAGCGACTGCCTACCTGTCCTCCACAACCCAATTAGGTTAGACGGGTAAGACAGGTTGTCAGACTTTCGGGCAGGGGCGTTTTGATCTGAACATAGCACTTTATGTGACGTCTAATAAAAATTATTTGTAAGTCAAGTTAGTGAACAAACCTGCACAACACTGTTGATATAGCAAGTATTCCCGAGGTTGTTGAGTCCCGTGAGCGCGGGCCCGCACAGCGGCCGCAGCTCGCTGCCCGACTCCTGCAGGGTGTTCCATTCACCGCTTCGCTGGTTCAACTCTAGCTCCAACTCTATCATTGATTTGTCCGTCTGAAATTGGATGATACATTTGATCAAGTGTTTGCATTTGTACTTTGAGAACAAATCTAATATATTATGTAGTTTATACTAATATTACAAAGAGGTAGGGCTTGAATATAAGGGATAATCTTCGGAACTATTGATCCGATTGATTTCGAAAATTCTTTCACTAATGAGAAGCTACATTATCCCATGGAATGATTTCCAACCATAACGCGAGCGAAACCGCGTTCAAAAGCTAGTCAACATGAATAGGCAAATGTAATTGTAAAGGCGCCGCTTCACAGCAGCCCACAGCAGGCGGGATCATCCACTGTGACCCACGGCTACGCAATGAAGAAATCCACAGCCGGCAAAGTCATTGCCAAACCATTTATGTATCTATCTTTAAGGCCGTAAAAGGCACTTTTGAATGTCAAACTTTAGAACAACAAAAGAAATAGAATTGATTCTAATTGCCCACTCATGGGGTAGGCAAGAGTAGTTTCGTATGGCGACGAATAGGCAAGAAAGCCATTGGTTGGTCAACTTACCTTCTGCAACTGCTGCACATTGATGCCGAAGTGCTTGAGATGGTCGGCGAGGAACGGGTCCTCCACCATATCGTCCTCAGCGTAGGAGAACACATCGCCCTTGCCGTCTGCTGTGATGGTGCCCAGCTTCACGGCAAGCGGGAAACCCGTCTGGCGGTAGTGTTCTACCTGTGGGCAAGAAATAATCACCTTTGTGAGATCAAAATGTACCTAATAAAAATAATCGCGTTTTAGGTTTTTTTTTTTTGATTTGGCTGTTTAGTTCAATGCTATGTGATCATTATTATAACACATTCATGCTGGGTCAAAAAATAGTACCGCTCCTGCCAACGCCAGGTTTATTTTTCATTCCTAAGTTGTATAATTCATTCAAAATATATTTTTTGCAAGTTAGGACATTCAGACATTGAGTGATTTCCCGATATATTTAATGTAAGAAATCTTTTATAAAACCGGAATGAACACGATACTAACAGCATGATCATTCCCCCCGGATCCGTCGAAGAACCGGCGCCCACACAGCACGGACCCGTCCGTTAGGTTGAGCCACAGATTGTTGGCGAGATCGCATTTGTCGCACTTCCAGCCCGATGGCGGGATCTTCACGCCGTTGTCTAGTTGCTTCAAGTCTACAGCGTGTCTGGAATAGAGGGGGAGGTTTTAACAAACTGTGCGTTCTTTTGTATCAATGGTACATCTAATTAAATTACTTGGGCTAAATAGATAGCCACGCTAATCTTGGGAATATCTTAAAAACGCTAGTGATGGTAGCGTCATTACTACTGGACACTCCAACTGCGCGTTGAAAAACAGTAAAATTATGCTTGTATCGCTGGAATGCAGGATGTATATAATGTCGCATATTCGTTGAGTTATGTACTACAACTTGCTGCAGGAAACATGGAATATTATTGTGGAGTTGCTGGCAATACGATAAACAAAAGATCTTGCTACGTCAAATGTTGCTTAATACAATATTGCGAGATTGTTCTCTGAACCCAATCCTAACCAAATCTAAACCAAATTCAGTCGCACTTGCCACCAAGACGTCTTGAGGACTGCTTTTTGTTACTTTGACCTTTAAAAAGTGATAATCCTAGAGTTTCACCAAACTAAACGATACGATACGATGTCATCCCATACTTACCAAATGATTTTAAAAGTGTAACCATGGAGTTTCTGGCCGGTTCTTCTCCATAGGAAACGACAAACGCGAACTGTGCAACTTTTTTCGACGTTTTATAAATGCCCATGTAGGCCTATGTGATATAAAATATTTTGATTTGCTTTAAAAAGACAGCGGAATAAAGCAAAGAGTCTTTAGTAAAGTATTGTCACTCACACAGAAACTTCACGTTTCTCTCCATCCCAGGTGCCTTGCAGGGCGGCCAGCTCAGCGATCTTGAATGGGGATTCCGCGTCGATTACGGCTTGGACGGCCTTGTTCACCTGCATAGGACATAATTATGTTGTCTGTGTAAGATTGTAAATGGCAGCAGAGTTGATGATTTGGAGATTTGCCGAAAACATGTTGCAAACATGCAGCCATGTTGACTTCTGTGATGCTTCCGCAAACACCGTTTAGGTGACAAAGTTTTTGACGGGAAAGATTTACGACACTGTCGTGCTATAAAAAAAGATTTTAAATAAAAAAAGAGAGGATTCCTGAGAAGTTTTGGTGAAATTGTATTTTTCCTTGTCCAAGATAAAGAAACATTTGAAATTAGGACATTTATTTGCATTTAATTCCTTCTCAATTTTCTTGTTGCTAACAAATTTATGTTGTTATTTTTTAAGATTGTGGATAGCCATCCATCGAGATTCCTTTGGACTATCCTAAGGATTCTTGATGCACTGGCAATGTAATTGTAAAAAAGTTATGAATAGGGAAAAAAAATACTTACAACATCAGGCAGGGCAGCATTAGGCCATGGGTATGTGTGGAAGCCAGGTAGCACCACAATACTGAAGTTGTCTGTGTAGGTGAACTTGGGCTTGCCACACGCGGGGTCGAACCCCCCCTCCACGCCGATCGCTAACCGCGTGATCTTCTTCTCTGGACCATCACCGGTTTGCTCTGGCTCTGGGATCTGGTTGATATAATTATGATGTTGTAAATTTGTATTTTTAAAGAAATCTCTTCCATCCTAACTGTGATGTGTACAGTTATGATGGAATAGATTTCTCTAGAAATTAGCATCACCTTTATATCTATCATTTTGTTTCTATCTTGTATTCTGTAATAATAGTGTGTACACAAATTGTGAAATATTTCAAAAAATAAATTTTGTTGATTACGGTTCCATTTCTGATCTCGTTTTTTCGAAACAAACGTTTGAAATTCGGGAGTGATGATGTACTTTTGAAACCTATCAGAGCCTATTTCAATGAGCGACAAGCAAGAATCGTCATGAATTTGTATCAAGAAAGTTGGAATAAAAATAAATAATGATGAGCATAACTTGACAAAATGTAGGAAACGGCTTTTTTTCGGGGTTTCAGGCCCCTTTGTAAAAGTTGCTCATGGTGAAGAGTACATTGAGATTTTCAGTAATTTCAATTACACCTTGTAATATCCTTCCTATACCAAGTATTGTATTGTCTCCAACCAGATGGGTTTGATTGCCTCCTACTCACAAGTGTTCTTTGATGCAGAGAAGCATCTATTTTCTTCTGATATTGTCTAAACTACAATGAACTGCCAGTTATGGTATATTTTTTGCTATGACTTACAGGTTTCTTATCCCTCTTGATGTGCAGGAAGACATTGTTGCCTGTCTTCTGGAAGTACTGCTCAACGTAGTTGCGCCCGAAGCCGAGGTAGCTCACCAGGGATATGTAGAGACCCGTATCCGACTCCTTAAACAAAACCAAGTATTTTTATTTCATATATCATTTTGCGATATAAATATGGATTGTTGTATAAAAAATGAAGTTTTTTACCTCAGAAAACTCATCTAGAACAACTGTGAAAAGTTAATCTCTAAAACCTGTAATTTTTGTTGCAATTTGTCATAAGTATTAATGAACACAATCACCATTAATCAAGACAAATGGAAAATGAACAATGGAATGGCACTTGGATGCAGGTACCTAAGTACTAAGTATATTTTATAAAAGTTTTCTTTTATGATAACAACACAGCATTTAAAAAGCGCCCCCATAATTTACATAAACTTGATAGCAGTTATCACTTTCCTGCAAAAAAAACATGGGGGCAGGCAATGTCTCATTCTGCTCACAATACTGGCTGAACTAGTACTGTATTCAGTTGCCATTTTTTCAAGCTCTCTCTTAACCATGTTTAACTCTGTAGATTTTTACTTAGGTAGCTTCCTAATACTTTGTGGTTTTACATTAAGTTTGTTTAATCTAAGAAGAATAGTGAAAGAAAGTAATGCGGCCTTTCCCTCTGTGCTCTTATCAGAGAATATCCTCCTCACATGTATTGGAATCGCCTTTATAAGTCGCGCTGTCTACACACTCAGTCCAATCAATGTGGAAATGGGTGATATGGAAGAAAGATCAGCGGTAATGATGAAGCATGAAGACATCAGCTGCAGCTATACATCAGTTCTGATGAGCTATGGTCCACTTGTCGTGTCCCTGGTGAACAGTTTCCTAAGCTTGGTCATTGACAACTACATGCATTATAAAATGATAGCTGATGTGAAGAAGGATGAAGATGAAAGCGCAGTGAGAGAACTCGGGGATAATTTTAGAGTAGAAACCAGAGGCACACTTAAAAGTCTATTTTCTTTCTGGAAAAAGTATTTTAGTGTTATAACTGTGGCAATACAATGGATTTTACCTGTTCTTTTGACACTTTCCATGTATTCAATGGATGTAAAGGAAAGGAACATATCTGTGAGCGATGTTCGAAGTTTGGGTGATTCCTGTATGGCTCTCTTGGATGTTAGTAAGAATAACTGTTCCACAATCATTACTATGAACCACACACTGCAGTTGCGTACAAACAGTCCAAATTACTTTGAAATGTATGACAACTATCCAAATAAAACAGAGAAGTTTGACTCTGTCGTAAATAATGTTTACAAAATCATTGCCAATTTACGAAATGAAACTCATTATGCTGATATTAATGTGACAACAGCTCCGTTATTCAGAACACCTAAAGCGAAGAAAGATGATTGCATGAAAATATGTTTTTTAGATAACAAGAATTTACTTTTATTCATGTTTATTATTACTGTTGTGAGTTATTTTGTACCGATCACTATCTCCACAGTGATATTGACCAAAATACATGTGATGGAACTAAAAAAGCAGAATGTTAAGACTTATGTGAGTAGAGAATTGTTGTACAATATTTTGTTCTGGAGCCCCATAATGCTTGACACATTTCTAACTCTCATATTATGTTCCTACACTATGAACGGGATAAGGACTTCTATTTTTAATATCATAGCAAATATGTATCAAGCAGTGAAGAACTTTATGAATACTAAATATTTTAAGGATAATACTGTTAGTCCTATTTGAATAGAATTTAACTATTGTAACATGGCAGTAAAAGGGGTGTGTAATGTGTTTTGTCAAAGTGGATTATTTTTTTCTGATTAAAATTCTTCAACTGAGACTTGTTTCACTTATTGTCCATAGACACACTCCTCTGTGTCAAAATATGGACATCATGACTATCACTCATCCCAGGAAGATTTGTTACAAATTGGATTCAGACTAGCAAACTTGCAGTCTTTAATAGTTAAATGATATCTTGAAGTGATCAGTAAATAATGCATTGAAATGCGACCCGCCCCACTAAGGTGTTCGTGAAAAAAAGAAGTGTGTTTTGGAAAAGTTACATGTTCTAATTATAATCGAGTAGTTTACTCATAGTGTAGGATTTTCGATATACGTTTTTTTACTCGTTGACTAACACCTACACAAACAATAAATCGAATTCTCAGACCAGATATTCATTAGTGAACAAAACAATAAGTATCAGACGGAATGGAAGAATATTTTTTTTTTACGTTTCTAAGCTAAACCGAGTGGAGTTAATGCCAAATATGATAGATTTTATTATAGAGAAAATATAAATTTGTAGGTTATAATAAAAAGTGCAACTCACCGGATTGTCAAAAGAATACACACACTCATCCTTGTAGATCAGTTGCTGAGAGTTGGGTATTTTGATTTTAGGTATATGAGGCGTTAAAAGATCTAACGACGCCATGTCGCAGTTATTAAATGGTAAAAGAAATTTAATAAATGTATTTTTTCCCGAACAAGCTCAGCGTCACACCAAAAATATACTCGATCTATAGTGATGTGGTGCAATGCAGATGCACAATCTTAGATTATACACTGGAGAAATTAAGAAAGCTTTTCCATCTGTCAACAATCGACTAAATCCAAATCTGTAATGCTTTGACTCTAGTAAAACTTCTATCAAAATATTTTATACTATTGATACATTTTTGTGGCTAGATCCAAGCTGCTTGGCCGCTTGCGTCAAGTGCTAAGAATATGGAGCCGGTTTTTGAAAATTGTTTAGAAAGTGGTAAAGATCCAGAACGAAACAACAAAGTCATCAAAGTTTTGCATGCATGACATTCATGACATTGACAGTGACACAAAGAAGTTAGATTACCCGATAGCTTAGCCCGTCTCTGTCTACGGCTTAGCCCGATAGCATAGATAATATATATATATAATATGAGCCCGATAGGCCAGTTATATACTTTATTATTTAGATGTTTTTGTCGGTGGAATTTCTGGAATTTAGGATTCTTTCACGAACAGTTTCAACTCTTTAGATAAAAGTACTCTGTTGTTTCAACTATAAATTATTATCGAAGTTATAGGTCAAATAATAATTGCTGTGTGTGCGTCATTAATAAAAAAAATATCAGAATCAAAACATTAATATAATCCAAAGTTCAGAGTTCGTTCATAAAAACCACTTCTTATTTCATTAACTTTATTACAAACAAAATGTCTGTAAAACTGTATTGCGATCTTATGTCGCAGCCCTCAAGGGCTCTTTACATATTATTGAAGTCAATAAAATGTGACTTCGAGCCTAAATTCGTCAATTTACGTGGAGGTAAGTTTGTTAGACAAAAGTTAAACGTGTGTGGCAATAGCTCATAGGGTTGAACCAATTTGGATTTAGTTTTGTATGTACATTAAATAAACATTATATTACTGGATGGCTCATAAATATGATCACCACATTTATATCCGGACAGTCATTGTACCTGGTACCTACTAAAGCAGTCCAATATTGGATTCAAAATTAAAATTGTTTTCTCCAGCCAACTCAACTCCACTTTATTGATATTTTTCAGGTGAACATTATTCTGAGGAGTACATTGCAATAAACAGACTTCAGAAGGTTCCTGTTATTGATCATAATGGATTCATTTTGACTGAAAGGTATGTTTATTGAAGTTCATGTGATTCACTATTCTAAAATATTACTAGACATTGGATTATGTGCCCTACCAAAATGCCAAAATAAACAAAGCACAACTATCAAAACATTATAACTTACTCTAAAGTTAGTATTAAATTAAATTGTATTAAAAAATATTAAAAAACTAATGAACCATTGACTGTTTGTTGAATGGTTCATCAGTTCATTTGGCATAAAACATAAAATAGTTTAAAACACTGTTTTAAGCTTTCACTGTTTAAAACTAAATGTTCTCTTTTACTTACGGGATATCTTCCGTGATTAATGTTTTATAAAAAGAAAGCTGCCGGAGAACGACTTCCCAACGGAAGTTGCTAAATTACTGGTGCACTGTTTGTCAAAAAATTTCTTCTTATACAAAGGCCAGTTTTTTCTACAAATTGATGGTGTAGCAATGCGTAGTCCAGTGGCACCAGTGGTTGCTAATTTGTGGATGGAATACATTGAAGATCTTACTATTTCTACATGTCATGTCATGTTATGTCATGTGTGTATTTGTACATGTTGTGTGTGTGTCTTAATGGGCACAGGACATGCCATGCCATGACAGGACATGCGGTATGTGGATGACGTGTTCTGCATAACCAGAGGTGCAAAACTAGCGGTTTATTTATTTATTATATACCTCTAACAGACCTCTGGAGTCGCTCATAATCAGATTAAATCAAAAATAATTTTCTTACTCTTTACTTACCGGTGAGTAAAAGTTAATGCCATCCTTTTTGTAACTACACTCTTTTGCAAAAAAAACGGGCACCTAAGGAAATTTAAGTTCTAAGGTCGATTTGAGTTCATTAAATGAAATTTATTTCTTTGATGTAGTCTGTATACCTATAATCGTGTAAATTAATGCGCGTGAAGTGAATTCGGGGAATTAAAAGAAAAAAAAACGATGGATTCTTTAAAACCGATGTACACGCCCAAACAATAAGAAGTGGTCGGCAAGATTTTTTTTTTACTTTTTTTAATTAAATAAAGTTACAAATGTAAAAACCTAATAACGAGTGTGACCTCCTCTTGCCAAAATCACAGCTTGAATCCTTCTGGGCATGCTTTCCACGATGTTTTTAATAACGTTTTGAGGAATACGTTCCCACTCTTCTGCAATGACTCTTTTTAGCTCCCTGATGTTTTGTGGATCAGGTTGCACTGATCTTACCCGTCTCTTTGAATCGTGATCTTACACGTCGCCAGAACGGTGCGGGCGAGCATTGTCGTCCATAAAAATGGAATCTTCCCCAAGTGCAGTCAATGTGGGTTGTGCATATGGAATTGGAACTTCCATTATGTACCGGTGTGCATTTAATGTTCCATTTTCTATGAAAACTAACTCCGTACGCTCCGTCGAATTAATTGCTGCCCAAAACATAACGGAGCCTCCGCCATAAGGAGTGATTTCTTCGAAACACACTTCCGCATAGCGTTCCCGTGGTCTTCGCAGCACTCGCCGGCGTCGGTCCTCTCCACACAAAGAGATTCTACCTTCATCGGAAAACAATACTTTATTCCAGTCCTCCAGAGTCCATGAAGCACAGTTCCGAGCAAACTGAAGTCGAGCAACACGGTACTCACGGAGTAATTTAGGGCCCCGAGCTGGGCGGTAACTCCTCATATTGGCAGCCAAAAGCCTCCTCCTGACCGTCCACAAGCTAACTTCTACTCCTCTTACTTCTTCAAGGCTCTTCTTCAGGTCCACACTTGACGCCTTACGATTCCGCAACGCCTGACTCACCAAAAAGCGGTCATCTCTTGATTCTGTGCATCGTTTTCTTCCCGAACCGGGTCTTCTTTTGACCGAACCTCATGATACCGTTGCCATGTCCTCTGGACAGTTGAACGACTCACATTTAGCCGCTGAGACACGTAAGTTTGCGAACAACCTTCTTCAAGTAGGGCTATAATTTTACCGGTCCTTATCGCTTTATCACTCATATCAAAAAGTGGTATTTAATGTAAAAAGAAAGATTAAATTGTTTAATTTGCAGAAAATATCCAAAAAGTTTTAAAATATCGTAATCAGTTAAAAATCGTTTCAGCAATTCGCGCCATTAGTAAAGCAATTTTAGAATAATCCACAATAATCATTATTTTACTTTTATTAATTTCAAATTTTAAATTTGGAACATAAAGAAGCATGCCAGGATGCTTCAAATAACATGCCAATACATCGTCAAATTAATAAAACCTATTTCTTGTTCTTCTCCATTGAAGTAGAGAAAAAAAATCTTAAGTGCCCGTTTTTTTTGCAAAAGAGTTTAGATGTTTTGGAATGTTTCCCACACCACTTCACCGCGCATAAAGGCATTTTGATGCGTTTTAATTGCATAAAAAGTTTAAAAAATTGGAATAATTTAGCGTGCACACAGGTCTAATGCATGGTCACAAATAAAATGGTTACGTAGCCTATATACATAGGCGACAAAACACTAATAGTTTTCGAGCATCGGGGCACTGTATGCGCAGTCAAGTGGTTATATTGGGTTATATAGTCTTTGGCATGCTATGCTCTCTTAGAACATTGCAGCCTGCTTGAAGCTTTTGTATGGAAACTAGCTCCATCTATCCCCCATGGTGAAAACTATTTACTAGTTGGGTTACCACTATAAAAATGTGATTGGATTTAATCTAAAATAACATTAACAATAAACCATATTAATTTAATTTACATTAATCTCAATAAGTAAATAAAAATAATAAAAGAATTAATTCAATCAATTACAAAAACGTATTTTAGTCATATGGTTACACTGTCAACCGTCTGTCACTAAGAAAAATGTGTTATTTTGATTTCATTCGAGATTTTGTATTTCGGATGAGATTGTTTGTTTGAATGAAAAATTTTGCCCTGGCTTTTGATTTCGAGTTGAGCCGCTGCTCTCCGTTTTGGCGTGGCGAGATCACAAGTGCTTTGTTGTGAGATAGGACTCTGTGTGAGAAATTGACTCTGGTTTGAGACAGGACTCGTAGTTAGTGATAAGTGTGAGAAATTGACTCTTCTGTTCATACTTTTGTGGTGTTGGACTTAATTAAGTATATAAACAATTAATTAAATAAGTTGCCTTGACCAAGTTCGAAAATAAAAGTATGGTAATTTTAAAACGTTTTTTATTCCGTTTGTATTGTATTATTTCCATCTAGATTTTACTTGCCACACCATGTTTTGTCACACGTTCTAGTACATTTTTATGTAAAACAATCTTAATACATGTGAATGACAATATTATGGTACCAATCACAAGTAACAAAATGAATTGATTCATTGGCCGTTCCCAATAATCGATATATCGGCTCTTTATCCTACTAGAGATATATTTTTGATATTACTTCTAAAGACTTGAGTCAAAAATCTTATCTCTAAAGGGAAAGAGCTGATAAATCGGTTATGGGTTGGGAACGGCCTTAAATTTTACAGGTACTATAATGCTGTAGGTACCTATAAATTATGGATTTAGTTCGTCACCACCACGGATAGATGGCGCTGCTTGTATGATGACGGAAATACGGTTGAGAGTGCCGTCTATCTCCATATATATATAGTAGTCTTTGGTCTTTGGTCTGCACCTAACAAGTTTTTGACATCCACCCGCCTTCTCCAGTCATCTCGTGATCATGGCGCTTATAACAGCGTCGAAATATCGGAAGCTCAATATAAACATTAATCGCGGAAGATATCCCGTAAGTGATAGTGAAAGTTATAAAATACTAGTCCTTCTTGCCATTAGTATGGTTCCATGGGAAAATTTATTTACCAAAGACTAGAATACTTATACCAAACGGAACTGTCCTCCATGCAGGAAGCTGTTAACAATAGCTTGTATCTAATAAAGAATTGATTTGTTTTCCAGTATTGCCATTCTGAAGTACCTATCCAGAGAGAATTTAATACCAGAGAATTTGTACCCTAAAGAGTCAAAATCACAAGCTCGGGTTGAAGAGTTTCTGGAGTGGCAACACACTGGACTAAGGTTACACTGTGCTATGTACTTCAGGGTAAAAGTAAGTAAACCTAGATACTAGATAGACTGTTTTCACTACCAAAAGTACACTGATGGATGTTCAATTATCAGTTCAGCAACAATAGTAATAATTACAACAGTGAAATAATATTTAGACATTAACTTTAGTGTTGCTTTGTGTTAGTGAAAACTGGCATTATATGCACTGCCTTCTGCTTAATTGAATTGGCTGTATTTCTGGGAAAATTATTGCATTCGTACAAAAGGGTGGTTTTTAGAGGCCGAGAACTTTGAATTGAAATAAAACCCAGAAAAATGTGTTTATCAACTATCTTGTAAAAATCGCACTCCAGTGCCACAAGCTGTGCTTG
This sequence comes from Standfussiana lucernea, assembly GCA_964057025.1. Classification (NCBI taxonomy): domain Eukaryota; kingdom Metazoa; phylum Arthropoda; class Insecta; order Lepidoptera; family Noctuidae; genus Standfussiana; species Standfussiana lucernea. The sequence goes on from OZ059795.1 coordinate 3,996,800, forward strand.
CATTTGTTATGTTACTGTTTGCTTTCTAAACTTTACCTTTGAATTCTCTAAAACAAAATAACTGAAAGTACTGAAGGTAGTTGCCCATTCCAAAGAGGATATCTCTATGGAGAAGAACGGGCAAGAAACTCCATGGATACTCTTTTATTAACTGGAGTGTTTTTGCGCTTTTATCCTCTGTAATCTTTGTAATTTTCTTCCATTACAGTATTTAAATCCAGTGGTGTTCGGCACGAAAGTGGATGCTAAAACTCTGGCAGGATACGAGAGCCGTATGGAGGCTGCACTCACAGAGTTCGACACTAAATGGTTGGGTAGAGGCACAGATTTTATTACTGGCAACACTCCCACAGTTGCCGACTTGCTGGCGGCCTGCGAATTGGAACAGCCTCGTAAGTTTTGTAGAATGCTAAATGGATCTTTTGGCTGTGAATGAGATTATTAGTGGGGCACTGTTAGTAAATATTTGTGAAAATTAGTATTAGACAAACAAGATCAGCGCTGTCTGAATTTGTCGACGCGCCCAAATATCCTTGTACAGTCAGCGTCAAAAATATCGGGACGAACAGACTGTTCAAAATGAAGGATTTTTAATTTGGTCAGTCATTATTTTTAAGAATGACACTTCCATAATAAATTATTGACCAATACTTAATCGCGACTTATATACAATACTAATTGTGGATGGATTGTGTAAGGAATAATATGTACGAAAAAGGAGTAAATGATAGCGGGACGATTGAGAGGGAAGAATAAAAAAAAAAACGTGTTGCGCCGACCCCCCGTAACATGGGACAAGGCCAAGAAGATGGTGATGAAGATGACATACGATGCTTGCCCAAGAATTGATAAAAAGAATGTCTTCTTATTGTGTGAAAAATAATACATTAGCATGAGATCTCAGAGGTCTTTGGTTCGATTCCTATGGGTTATGGGTGGTTATGGGTTTTTTCATTATGAATTTCTCCTATCTAGCTTTCTCCCATCTCCTAAGCATAATCTATATTTACCGAAGTCAATTGTCTCACCTCATTATATATTTTCTTTATTCTAGGAATGAGTGGTTATGATCCAAGCGAAAAATTCAAAAACATTGAGGTATGGTGGAAGAAAGTTCGGCAACACTTCAACCCGTACTACGAAGAGGGACACGTCATAGTAAATAAAATAATTAAGAAAAACCAGAAAGTAGTTTCTAAGATGTAAGGTGCACAAAAAAATACGATTATGTTTATCCAGTGAGGTAACCGTTAAACAATATACCTAGTATTTATATTATATGGAAAAGTTTTTTACAGAATATTTTTTGAAGTATATGTAATAATTATTGAATAAAATTTAAGAAATTTTATTAATTTAATAAGGCCCAAAGTGTATTTACAATATTTTAAGGTTTCGATGGTACATACTATTACATTTTTTGGAAGGTATTTTAAGATTATTAATGAGCAATAATATTACAACACTGTTTTACAATATGGTTTGCATTTTATTTCTTGTCTTTTTCGGCCCACAAGTTGGGCAGTGTTAACGGGTTCTGTATTTTCTTTAGAATTCTCTCGGAAGTAGCGGCACTTCCACTCGCAATCAAGTAGTCGATTAGATACAGACGTGATGTATCAAGGTCTTAAATTCTCACCGAAGGTTTATCACACACACTAGTATACCGAGCCCTTACCTTTCAGTTATGTAAGCTGAAAAGAACCTTTGTGATTAAAGTTTTGTAAGAATGTAGATGGCTATAAGAGTAGATGAAGACCAAAGAAACGATAGATGGACTTTGTCTGACTCTGAAGAATGAAATGTCTAGAAAGGAGATGACTGATAAGATGACGAGTAATAGACAAGTATGGAAGAAAATAATATGCTGTGCCAATTCCAAATAATTGGGATAAGGGCAGCAGAATGAAGAAGCTGAAAGGATACCTCGGTGAAACATTCAGAAAATGACGCCATTGGCACAGTGCCATCTATTGAATATTAGAGTAGTTTGCTAGAACATACGCCACGAGAGAGCGTCGAGTGGTTGTCACTTCACGTCTAGGTGATCTTGAATGAAAAGCAAGATCGAGTGTCAAAAGATTTAGCGCCATCTAGCGGCAGTTTTCCGCTTGGAAATACATGGCTAGGAACAATTATAAAAGCGCGCCATCTATTGTCAGTTTACTTCCACAGAATGAACCACAGGTAATATTTTATTTAAAGTAGCAAGATAGATGTCGCTACAAGTTTCTTTCGCAAGTAATCTGATGTTGTTTTGCAAAATATCCAACACTAGCTTCTGTGCCCGGCTTCGCCCACGTGGTACCCGGTTAAAAGTAACCCATGTCTATCCAAAATAATGCACCTTTCAAATGGAGAAAAAAACGCATATACAAACTCACAAAATTCGCACTCTGTCCCTTTTCTCTCTCATAGTAAACAGAAACCGGGTTTCAATGCCCTAGTCGATTTCTTAGTTGACAATTTTATTTATTTGAATGTATAGATTCAGATGTCAAACTGTCATTCACTGCTTTTTCTTTTGATTGGACAGTTGTGTGAATTCGACAGTTGCCATAATTTGCTATTTTCGTCACCGTGCCATCCCCCCTTTATCTAAAGTTAAATGAACTTTAATTAGCTTTGTCTAAAGTTCATTTAGTCCAGGGCTTTCCAACATAATTTTATGGAAGGCCAAGTTTAGTATTTTTGTAACCGTAACGGGCCAAAAAAAGGCAAAGTGACCTCTAAATTTAAATTAAACGGCAATTTTCACTGAAAATGTTACAAATTGAAATTTTGTTGTTAATAAATTTTCACCGAGTAAAACGAAAATACTTGCATCGTTGACAAGCTTCGCCGGATTAGACTGCGATGATGCGGTCTGCATTTGCGGGTAGGGTGAGGTGAGGCGGGTAGGTAATATGGGCCGAATGAAATACCTATGCGGGCCGCATGGTGGGCCGGGGGCGGTATGTTGAACGGGCCTGGCTTAGTCGGTCCATAGGTTTGTCTGGAAGATATCGCTCTCAGCGATAAGACCGTTGTCGTCGTTGTACCTACCCATAGAATTAGCAATAAGTATTGTAAAATAGCTGCGTATAAATTATGGTGTAGAATAAAGTACCTAAATTCTATCTATATGTCTATAATATAATAAATAGGGATCGGAATAGGTAGTGCTATCTTGGGTCACTGAACCTGAATGATAAAGTTTATATGGCGAGCCCCGGGATTCCCGGGAATGTTTTTTTGAATGTCGATGTATTATATGAGGTTAAACCACAGTATAGATATCTTTCAGTATTGTGACTCGGCCCTATCCTTGAAATTATGCCGCGCGGTACGTAAACACGCGATAGGGCTGCCCACCTACATTATTTTAATTTCATCTACCTACTTGAGTTTATTTTTAGTTTTATGATTATAAATATTATATTTTTATTAAAAAAAGAAAAAAATTCGTTGTGAATGAAATATTAAGTGTTCAATAAAAATATGTACATGTTGCGTTGAGTCCTCACCTCACCCACTACAAAAGCGCGAGGATAGGGATGACTTTACTGACCAATATAATATTTGCATAAAACTGTATACGTACTATGTAAATATTTATCAATAAAAAAACGGTTTATTAAAATAAATACATAAGCCTTCTTAAATAAATAATAGATTTATTTCACGACATTCATAAGGCATTTCCATGTTATGATAACGGTCACTAAATCACGCGAATGGCACTACCTATTCCGATCACTGATAATAAAGCATAAGAGTTGGTACAGTACTTATGTTTATTAGAACGCGCATCTTTGGCACTATCAATTGTAATTGATATACTTTTTAATTTATTGTACTTAGGAGCCAAGCAAACAAAAAAACAGAAAGAACGCTAATTGAAAACGGAGTAATAGTGTGGGCTACGCGGTGAGTCGGTTGCCGGGGGCGGATGAAACCGTGGGGCACAGCTAGCGCTTTTAATAAAATTAAAATCCTCTGTGATAGACGGAAAAAATAGGATCATAATATTAGGGTTTATCATTTACAACACACAATGTAAAATTATCTACTATACTATTTAAATCTTACGTAAAATCATGTGACGCAAAATCCGGGTCCATTTAGTTATAGGCTACACATGAACGTCACGTCGATTCATGCAACACGTCCATAAAGTTCGCGTCGTCGTGAACTCGTGACGTTCTCTAACTTCCATCCACCTGTAATTCACAAGCTCAATGCCATAAAAGGATCTGGATATGATATCTGCATATGGATAACACTGTTCAGCTTGGCCGCTCCATAGTATTTCAGTTACCTCACTTGCGCCAGGCCATTCTCTGAATTTACAGGTGTACCAATTCAGTAGCAAACAACCACTTCAGGAGTTTTTGATAGTGATATAAAAACTCATGATAAATCACACAATATTTTTTCAATACCTACACTTCCTCAAAAACTGGCTCGTATTGCACTAACTTCTATTCAGAATGCCGTGTGTTTCACAATCGTGTTTTCTTTTTTTCATTTATTTCTACAAGTTTTTCATTGGTTGGACTTGGTCGGGGGCTTATCGGGGGTGAATGTTTTTTTTTTAAATCTCAGCAAAGGGGCGTGTGCTTATATGGCCTAAATATTTTAATTGTGTGTACGAATAGAATGTAAACATATAATAAAATAGTAAAAATCCAAATCGAAGTTCCGAAATGGCGCAAAAACTACTGTATAGATTCTGTTCAAATTTTTCACAAATATTCCTAATAGGCTTCTTCGAATGTTAGGCTATATATTATCACGCTTCTTGCTTAAGGGGATGAGCAATATTGCATTATGTCAGTATTCTTCAATTGTTTGAGTCATGTCGTGCAAGAGAACGGCCATTTCAAACTTATAGGTAGGTACAGGCTAGCGGGTTCATGATCGCTTTGTAAACAACAGGTCGCATGTTCGAATTGTATTGACATCGTTTGCGTTTGTATATTCCTATTTATTTTTAATTACTCCAAAAACTTATAGAAAAGTATAAATGAAGAAGACATGCAGGAGAATGATGATGATTATTTCTCCAAAATTAGTATAGCAAACAGAAGTCACATAATAAAAGTTCGCATATTCTTGCTGTACTAGAAGGCTTTTTCCTTATCTATTTGCAAATTATCAATAAATAATCCTTATGCAGTTTTGATTGTTTAAATTTTCATGTTCCGGAATTTATTTTGGAATTTTACTGATTTTTTGTTGCTGTAATTTTTAAGCACTTTGAACGTAAGTCGTTATGCTATAAACAAATAAGTAGTTTCTTTAAAAAACCCTGGATGATGAGAAAACCAGTTAATAAATGAATGACGTTTGTTGTTGATTTTAGTGTTAATTTTTTACTGACAGGTCTGTAAGCTTTCAAAGGATTGTTACCTCAAATCGATTTTATAGTTGTCGGTATAGTGGTCGGATGCGAGCATAAAGTCCTGCATCAGATTTCCGGGTCGGGTAAACTGTTATAGAGTTTTTTCACCTGGAAATTTTCAGTAGCAGCTACGAAGTCTGGATTTGTGCCCGGTTGATTGCAATGAGCTCACCCCCTATTTCTTGGAACTCAAACACAACAGGCAAAGTGCAGTTGTAATATTAAGTACACCTCAGCCTCGCCCTTCGGGAATTACAAGCAGGATGTTGAACTAACATAACATCACGCCAGTAAGATCGAGCTTCACTTATCTGGCTACCGAATGAAAACAATAATGTTAGCAATCTTAATACTTACATGAACAAATATAATATTATGAATTTTGCCTGATGAAATTATGTCAAGGCTACCTGTTATTAAATTTAACTCATGTTCTTTTGCATAGCAAACGAAATCAAAATTTCTTGAAAGTACAAAGCATAATGGCCAAGAATCTGGTGGGTTGTCTATCTTTTTGTCCTTACTTATACGTGGATGAGTTAATATTGTAGCGGCACTACAGAAAGTACTACAGCGTCATAGACGACACAAATGAAGATCACATCAAAATTCTAAATCGCACAGTTAAAGTTATCCGCGACTTAAAAATAGAAAAACCCGACAATTACTGTCGTAGCCCACCAGACATGGCTTTTATCATACTGGGAAAAAAACTGAAAAAAAAACGTGGAAAATAACTTTTCTTTCGGAAGTCGGTGCCAAAAAAGTCAATGAAACAAACAATAGTCACCGACTTCCGAAAGAAAAGTTATTTTCCACGTTTTTAATTTGTTTTTTTTTGGAAGTCGGTATTTTTTTTGCAAAAACGTTTTTTAGGTGGATATTTAGGCCCCGGAGAAAAAATAGGATTGTAGTCTTCCATAAAAGTAGGTATTAAACTGATGTGTGTCCGGAATGAAAATAGTAGAATTAATGTTTTTGGACGATATAAAATATACATTTATAATACTGGCATTTGTAATTCCATCTTTGCTTCTCCAATGTCCAAGAAAGCAAAAGAATTGTGTAAGTTAGGAATTAGTAGATCATAAGTTAGTGTTAAATAGATAGTAAATTACTAAATGAACTTATTATTCGCCAAAAAAATAAATAAACTTATTATTTGGATAGAGCATAACACAATAAACATTTTTTGTTATTACACCTAAGTCGTACCTGAGAATTATTTTTGTTGGCCGGCCGGGTGATGGCCTTAGTTTCCTGCACTGGGCGATGTGGTCGCTAAGCAACAAAGCCCATCATTCAAATAAAAAAAGCATATAAACACGCCACAGGCGTTTAAAAGAATGTATAACGTATCGCAGCATTTCGGCAGCAAAGATAGTGACTTGTCAACTGTGTCACAAACTGTTTCCTCAGAGTTTTATTATGATAAAGAGAGTTTGTTTGTTTCTTTGAACGCGATAATTTCTACCAGACCTACATATTTGAATTATTTTGTGCATTCAATAAATAACAATATATAATTCCCAATTATTTATACCTAAGCCATTTGACAGCATAATACGACTTTTACGAGCCGAGCAAAAAGAGAAGCGGCGGTTGAAACCACGAAGCACAGCTAGTGTAGGTAAAATATGATGAACATTGATAAACCAATAAAATAATAGCTTGTTATTATGGCCCACACGATTCATTTAATCCGTTCATTTTCCTGGGCCGTTCGCGTAAACCCACCCGTTTTAACTGTGCAAGTTTGTAAAACTTTGAAATAAGTACGACTAATCCGCCTAAGCAAGAATAAGCGTGGGCCATCAGTCTTGAATGTCTATGGGTAAATTTGTTTTTTTTTTAAATGACAATCGGAATAACCGAAACCAAGATAAGCCACGTAGGTTTTACTATTTATGATTACCTAAACTTGATTACAGATTATTCCAGTAGGCAAATGGTCCTAAATAAAATTATTTGAATAAACTACAAATAATCTATATTGACCGCTATAGGCCTTAGATAAAACTATCTACACCTGCTGTGTTTTTACTACATTAAATCAAACATGGTGGTTGGAGCTGGCGCAGTATAAGAGTACCTGGAAGGATATGGGCGAGGCCTTTGCTCAGCAGTGGGACATACAAGGCTAATAAAAAAAAAAACAAACAGGATTCATGTCTTTATCCTTCTTAAGACAAGCAAAATTCCTACACCCACTTTTGCATGTAACAATTGAGACATACGTAGGGAGTAAAAATCATTATATTATGTACTTATAAAAGACAATAATCATAATTATAGATGACAATTACCTGTACTTCGAACGACACATCAAATGAAGCATTTAATCGCATGACATTGCGAGAAAGGCGGAATATCAATGTAATATTACATTATAAGTATCCACATATTTTACCATACTTCGATACCTACTATGTTATTTTAGTTAAATAAAAAAAAAACTCAATAAACTAGCTATATCACTGAATAGGGTTACAAACATGTTATATGCTTCTTACTAAGGTTTTCTTGAGACGTGTAGAAACATTTATCTACCAACAGGATGAACAGTGGACCCTCACTTTCATCTGCTCATGGAGGAAGATCTGTAGCGTACAATTTGTTTCGGTATAATGTAGTGGGAAGGTATTTCAGTCCACTACGTACTAACATTGCCGTCGGTATCTAAGCGTTCGATTGTAGCCGTGTCGGCCGGTGGGCATTGCGTAGCGTTCGGGACTACAGAAATAAAACACGAAAAGCTTTATCACAACAACTTATTCGATTTATTTTTACAGACACATGATACCTAACTGACAGTCTGGAGAGGGTCCTGAGGGTTGTGGGTGTAGTAATCAGGTATTCCTGCAATGATTTTCAACAGTATCGACACTGGCTTTTCGGTGGCTTATGTTAATCTATATAGGCTTTGACTTTTCTATCATCATCATGTATAATGACACTTTTTCTAGGCCTTCGGGATAGTGGAAAGAGACCAGGGAAAAGGTCAATCCTCCAGTCTTCAGGGCTATATTTTTAAGAAGGTCCAGGGCTTTGAGCGCCAATCCTGGACAAGATATGACCAAGATGGGTCACGTTCCTAGTAATGAGGGGCCGAGTATAAATACCAACAGTTGGGAACTATCAGCCAGTACAAACAACAACAGTTTTTTTTTAACTGGGCCCATTGCAAGTCTGTTCCTCAGTGCCATCAAAATTATGATTTTTGATATAATTGACTAACCTGCATACAGCTAAATAGGAATGGGATTTGTAGCGATGTAGAAGAATTGGATTGCATATTATAAATATTTGTAAATGATTCCTAAGTAATTTGAAATGCCAACGAGATTTCGAAAATAGACATTCGAATTATTTGAACATGTATATCATATTCAACCATATAGTTACATGACAATAGATACCTGTTCTATATATACGTATAAGTTATAAGTATATAGGGCCCCTAACGGGGATGAAACTCTGCAACAACACACGACTAGATACCATTGTTGGCAGCATTCAAAACCTTATGTGCATTACCATTGAGTATATAATGTGTAGTCGAGTAAAAAATAATCTCGTAGACAAAGGGTTGGTGGATGCAGCGCGCGCAGCACGCGCTTATTGGTCGAGGAAATTAGGGGGCAGTGGCTACCATTCCCTTCGTATTCCTCGGAGACTATAAAAGGCCTTCCAGGTCTCCAGCTGCGTCAGTCTTCGACTAACCGCGAGTCTGAATTCGCCTCGGAACTCTGAACTGCTTCGAAAGTTCGGGCCCGTGAAATTTCTATCTTTTATACCGTTACTGAAATTTATTCAATTCTCTACCGTTACATAAAGTAATTAATTAAAACTAGTCTGGAGAGATCGGGTGATTTCGTTTAGTAAGTTTAAATCCTTGTTTCTTGTATTAAAGTTAGTGATCGTTATTATGATGAATTTTTCAACATATCTCCATTCTTTGTATCAAAGACACGTTACAGAAAAAGATTTAAATCGTAGAATAGAGCGCGAGTTTAAAACACACAATTTCCTAATTATAAAATACAAAAAACAGCAAAAATATCGCCTCGTTTTGTGTGAAAAAATCAAAGAAAAACCGTTTAATTGTAGAATTAGCCAAGATATAAAAAATAATAATTGTTTAATTCTCGAGTACAAAAAGCGTGAAAAGTTGGAGAAAAAACGGCAGCCTAGCAGCGACATTGGGCAGAAAATGTAAGTTGAAGAACTCAAATATTTTTGTTTAACGCAGTTTGAATGGCAATAGCGCAGTGATGTGTGGTAGCGGAGCGAACGAGTCTTACGCTACGGGTTCGAGTCCCGTACGAATCTGATACTTCTTTAATTGTGTCTGGCCTTTAGTTAGACAGCAACACATTGCTAGAGTTAGAAAGAATGTGGAAGACTGTTGAGATGACAAGTAATAGAGAATGATGATTAAAAATATTTCTTATATTTTTTTTTCTATTGTTTCAGGCCAAAAAATTATTTAAATCAGAAACCAAAAAGTAACGAAGTATCTGCCGGTTTATCCATGCCAATTTTAAATTAGATAGGTTAGTTAGAACTCTCTGATTCCGTAAAAATAACTGCATGATAAAAAAGTGAATTTTAATAACAAATTTGAAAAATACCTCGTTCGGAGAAGTATGGCCAATTTTTGCCAACAAGCGGCGTTACTTGAGAAGTTTTTACTTTATCACTGTAGTGTTGCCCAGCAGTGGGACAATATTGGTTAAGACATAAGAAACAAACTCTAGTGTTAATCTATGTGTCTGAAATAGCAACGCACCAGTTCCAGATTCTCAGTTCCAATCTGACAAAAATGCAGAAAGAAATCTTTGACATTAATGAGATTGTGAATTGGATTTGTACGTTTACGAGAACTGGCCTTCTGGGCCTTCGTTAAATTCCACTAATTTACAAACGATTTACTTGTCTATTGATAGTGTGCTTTGACGGCTTTGTCATGTCAAATGTTTTAAATAAAACATACATAAATACTAAACAAAAATAAAAATAATTTTAATTAAAAAAAGTTTTTTTTTCAAATTTAATTTAAATATATATAAATATGAAACAGCACGAACAAAATCGTAATACACGTCCAAGAACTATGAGGCATTGCCACGTGCCTACGTGTCAAGTTGTAATGCAGGGGTTCCCAAACTTTTTTTGACCAGTGACTGCTTTTTTTGTTAGTCGGGACCTTAGGTGTAAGAAAAACGAACTTTAATCAAAACTTTTAGTACAGTCATTAAATATAAAAAATGCGCGTTATCCGTAGGTACTAAATTATTGTAATAAAAAAACAACTTTTTAAGCGAAAAAGGATTCGGTTTGCGTCTATGTATTTTTGGAGCTTGCATCTTTTGTATAAGTTAAAAAATTGTGAACTTCTTGTGTTCGGACCACTGCACTGTTGGTTGGGAATCAATGTTTTCACACTTTGATGTCCGTCTGTCTGTCTGTCAAGATCCTTTTTCTCAAGTACTTATCAAATTGAAATTAATATCAAATACTTAAGTCTACGGTCCATTGGAGCTGTAAAAAATCAAGCTTCTTATATTCAAAACCTACAGGGTACTTCCCGTCGATCTAGAATTACGAAATTGGGTAAGAAGCAAGGTCTTACAGCACATGTAAAGAAAAAAACCGAAAATCATCACATAAAATACGGTTACAAAATTTACCCATGCAGTTGCTTGTTGACGTATATCGATGTATGAGAGACTCTTATTTTAACTACATACGAGTAGTTAAATTTGTTCTTCAATTCGACTTATCATTTTCTAAGAGCAGAACTTCAGAGATCTGATTTTCGTGATGGACAAACCATCAATATACAAGTTTGTACGGAACCCTCGGTGCGCGAGTCAGACTCACACTAGTCCGGTTTTTTTCTGATAATTTCTCTATGGTATACTAAATCCTAATGGTATCTTTAAAAAACACTCAATCTATGGTCTACTAAAACGTTTAAATTAGTGGAATAAGAGCCCTGATGTCCGTAGTCCGTAATCTCTATCAGGTGGACCGCTTGCTAGTTATCCACTTAATTCTTCGGTTATTTCAGCCTCGTCAAATTAAATAAATTGCTCTGCCAAAGGAAAAAATCAGTTAAGAAAATCCAAATTCTAAATAAGGAAAAACATACTTGTTGAACAAAGGAAACATCAATTGGAAAAAAAGGTCTGTTTAAACCAGCCGCAAAAAGAATCTTCAGTATTTCGATTCGACTAGCAGATTGACCTCACTAGACACTTCGTTGAAGAGAACAAGAAAGAAGTTTAGCAATTGCCTATATCGACCGGTAGAATTGTCATGGCCGAAGAAAAGAAAATGCTGGACTTCTTAAGACAAAAAGAAATTAAAACACTCGAAGAGCTCAAAAATATTTTTAATCATCGCTCAAAGTCGACAAACGAAACACCAGCAGAAACACCAGAGGTGCTTTTTGTAAAAGTGATACAACCTCCATCATTACTTAGCCCAGAAAAGCTTAACATGCTTATAGATGCCAGTACACGAATTAAAGAACAAATTTTAAATAGTACAGAAACTTCGTATATTCCGCCAGGTGTTGAAAAGAGTAAAAAACAGAGTAGCAGTAATGATCCCGGCCGCTGTGCCGTGAATGCTGGGCCAGTTGTACTACAAACTGGCGCTACTGATGTAAATGCTGGCTCCACAACGAAAAAAAAAACTTCACTGCCGCTGAGGTACGTATGCGTCGTTACCATCTATAGATGCAAAGTTGTGTTATCAATTTTAGTATACTGGCTTTAGGTACTTGCCTCTGGTGGGTTACCCCCCGGATCACTATAAAACTGTTATTGTTTTCAGATACCGACATAAAAACACATATAATAAAAATCAGAAAGAGGCAAGGCATCATCCATATCTGCATGAAAGGAACCACTTACTCCGGCAAAACGTCGCAAACCAAGAAAACCAAAAAACTATGTCAGTGGATGTCAATATCAGATTTAACCAACACCATAACGAACAGAATGATAACGCTCATAATCAAAACAGATACGTAGGGGCTGGACAGAATATCGTCTCCAGCCACAAAAACGCCAATGATTTTAATGTTGCCAATGGTTACAATAACGCCAGTGGTTATAATGTTACCACTGGCTACAATAATGCCAGTGGTCACAATGTTGCCACTGGCTACGATAATGCTATTGGCTACAATAATGCGAATGGGTACAACCGTACCACTAGCTACAACAATACCACTGGCTACAATAATGCCACTGGCTACAATAATGCCACTAGCTACAATAATGCCACTAGCTACAATAATGCCAATAGCTACAATAATGCCACTGGCTACAATAATGCCACTAGCTACAATAATGCCACTGGCTTTATCAATTCAATGGGCCACACGATTCCGGTTTCGCAGCCTTTGGCATCAACGTCAGTTTATAACGCAATACCACAACAACAGTGGCCATTATCCACACCGGTGCGCCACGCAGAACATAGCGGCTATAACTTTTCCCAATTCAAGATGGTCCCTCAAGCATCACAACAACAACGCTGTCACAATCTGATGGGAAACAGGCGCATATTCGACCAAAACTGAAGCATGAAGTTTTAGAGACTGCGGGACGTATATGTCATTCTGCTGAAGCCTTCTACCCATACTATCGACACCATAAAGTTTTTATAAACCTAATTTTTTTTTTACGCCAAAGTGGCATAAGAGACAGAAATGGCCGATGAAAAAGAAATGTTGGATTTCTTAAGAGAAAAAGGCATTAAAACACTCGAAGAGTTAAAAAATATATTACCCATGCAGTTGCTTGTTGACGTATATTGATGTATGAATGAGAGATTATTATTTTAACTGCATATTATAGTTAAATTTGTTCTTCAATTCGACTTATCTTTTTCTAAGAGCAGAACTTCAGAGATCTGATTTTCGTGATGGACAAACCATCAACATACAAGTATGTACGGAACCCTCGGTGCGCGAGTCAGACTCACACTCGTCCGGTTTTTTTCTGATAATTTCTCTATGGTGTACTAAATCCTAATGGTATCTTTAAAAAACACTCAATCTATGGTCTACTAAAACGTTTAAATTAGTGGAATAAGAGCCGTGATGTCCGTAGTCCGTAATCTCTATCAGGTGGACCGCTTGCTAGTTATCCACTTAATTCTTCGGTTATTTCAGCCTCGTCAAATTAAATAAATTGCTCTGCCAAAGGAAAAAATCAGTTAAGAAAATCCAAATTCTAAATAAGGAAAAACATACTTGTTGAACAAAGGAAACATCAATTGGAAATAAAAAAAGGTCTGTTTAAACCAGCCGCAAAAAGAATCTTGAGTATTTCGATTCGACTAGCAGATTGACCTCACTAGACACTTCGTTGAAGAGAACAAGAAAGAAGTTTAGCAATTGCCTATATCGACCGTTAGAAGTGTCATGGCCGAAGAAAAGAAAATGCTGGACTTCTTAAGACAAAAAGAAATTAAAACACTCGAAGAGCTCAAAAATATTTTTAATCATCGCTCAAAGTCGACAAACGAAACACCAGCAGAAACACCAGAGGTGCTTTTTGTAAAAGTGATACAACCTCCATCATTACTTAGCCCAGAAAAGCTTAACATGCTTGTAGTAGTAACTGTACACGAATTAAAGCACAAATTATAAATAGTACAGAAACTTCGAATATTCCGCCAGTTGTTGAAAAGAGTAAAAAACTGAGTACCTACTAGTAATGATCCTGGCCGCTGTGCCATGAATGCTGGGTCATTTGTTCAACAAACTGGCGATGCTGATGGTCCTGGCCGCTGTATCAATACTGGTTCCACAACAAAAAAAAAACCTTCACTGCCGATAAGGTACGTATATTTAAAAAGAAACATAACGAAAAAGAAAACATTACCTACTACTTAAAAGATGGATAGAAAATAAAATTTAACATATTTTCAGGTGTCTACAATATACCCACTATCCTCCACTTTGTACAAACTCAAAGGAAGTTGTGATTGTGAAACTTCTAAGAAGACGAACATAAAATTGGTTGATATAAAAGCGAAGACAATAAAACATCATGGACATAATAATAGTTCCCCGTCGACGAGGTACGTATGTTTATGTCATTCTGAAGTCTTCTACCCATACTGTCGACACCACAATGTTGTGATAAAGTTTATCTTTATTTTAAAGACTGTTAAAAATATTCAATATTTTTATTTTACGCAAAATAAAACGAAATCCTTTTCAGGTTCATCATTCATCGGTTTGCGTTTGTCTTTCAAGAATTCAAGAATAAAGAAGAGAAGAAGAAGAGTCTTCACATCTTACGAAGAGCGTCTGAACATCGCCACATTAGCCTCCAAGGTATTTAATTGTTTATAATTAAGATTACTTGTATATGTATGCATTCTACAGCTTCGTTTGGGTATACGAAGGGATTTTTTTGACAATTTCAAATGCATTTGTTTTGTTCACATTGGCATTGTCAATCTTGAGTGGTTCGAGTATCTTATTCAAGTAAATTAAACTTTTCATATGTATAGATTCAGATTATAAGTAATTTTACATAATGAAAAGATATGTATATAAAATAAACTCGTTTTGCGAATAAGCCTTGGAAGCGAGTTACAAAATAATTGTATCGTTCCGTGTGGTGCCGGACACAAAGAATAGCACCACCCCATATCTTCCCGTGGGTGTCGTAAGAGGCGACTAAGGGATAGTACAGAGGATGGGCAGCAACTTCCTGATGATGAGTAAAATAACCCAGCACAATACTGAACCTCACATATTCTTCCCATAATAGGGAGATGCTACGACCAACGAGGCAAAAATTAACAAAATCATTTCACCCGAGGCGCATTATTTCATGAAATAGTACTGGAAACATAATCTTTTAATCGGTTAATACTTCTAAGGATCAGAATGTAGATTACTCTTAACAACTCTACTGCGATTGCCGAACAACAACATGAGTACACTCTCGGCTCTTTTTTCCCTTTTTCTCCTGCTCTACCTTTTAACATTAACACCCATATCTATAGTCAAGTTAAAGTAATTACTTGAGCTTAAATAATTGAAATTTTTTTTAAACAATAGACAAGAATTTAAATGAAATAAGAACCGCCATAGAAAGCAAAGCTAAGAATTCTAATTTTTTTAAAGTTCTAACTTCAAGCAATTTTTTAACTACAAAATAAAAATCGTATCTTAAATAATGACATTTACTCAAGTAAATACTTTGACTTGTTTATAGGTACGGGTGTAAGACCCGCTTGCTAATCACTAAATGTGTTTAGCGCTAAAGACATTTTATACATCGTTCTGTTTCTCTCAACCTCTTGATGATGACAGAGACAGAACGATAATTTAAATATCTTTAGCACTAATCAAATGTGACTAGTAGTGCAAATGAGGCCAACTAAATGTGTACAAAGATTTTTTAATGGTATAGATAAATAAAGAAAAAAATAAAAATTATGTCCAATATTTTTAAATTGGAGGAAATATAGCTTTAAAAGAGATCTTTAAAAGTTTAAGTAAGTATTTGGATTCGTCATAAAATCTATGTTCAGGCCATTTAATGTACATACACATTTCATTAATTATTTAATCATTTAGGGTTTAATCCTTAGTCCAGTTTGCCTAGTGAATTTAATATAAATACGTAGGTATATTCATATTCATATTACTCATGTATTTTAATCAATTAGATAAATATCATAAGTAAATCTACTACGCACCATTCAATGTAAATTCATGGATACATACATCATTCATACATCACATCTAATCCTAAGTTGTAAATAAAAAATGGAGTTCGGATATAAAGCAGGTCTCCAAGCTGAAATGTGATGCTGGTAATTAGGTGCACAAGAATACCTTTATAAAACATCATACAGGAATTTCTTGATGTACAGTAGTGAACTTTAATATATTAAATATTAAAATAATATTTTTTAATATATTAAATATAACTAAGTATAATATTAAAATAAGCAAAAAAACACAAAACCCCAAAAAAACACAATTTTTAATTATAAAATAATTAATATATTAAATAGAACTATAATATTTAATCAACCAGAAAAACGCAAAACCTAAAAAAAAACAAAACCTAAAAAAACCCAAAAAAACGACTTAGATGTTGGCTTCAATTTAGTACGTATGTAAGTATTCGTTTTCAACTCTATATTAATAACATATATCAATAATATGGTAAATAGAACGGTAAAACTCAATTTTAATATTTAGGGTAATTAGGTGCACAAGAATACCTTTATAAAACATCATACAGGAATTTCTTGATGTACAAGTAGTGAACTTTAATATATTAAATATTATTTTTTAATATATGAAATATAACTAAGTATAATATTAAAATAAGCAAAAAAACACAAAACCCCAAAAAAAACTCAATTTTTAATTAAAATATTAAATAGAACTGTAGTATTTAATTAACCAGAAAAACGCAAAACCTAAAAAAAAACAAAACCTAAAAAAACCCAAAAAAACGATTTAGATGTTGGCTTCAATTTAGTACGTAGGTATTCGTTTTCAACTCTATATTAATAACCTATATCAATAATATGGTAAATAGAACGGTAAAACTCAATTTTAATATTTAGGGGTCGTTCTATAATCACGTGAGGTGCTAACACGAGGGGAGGATGTCAGAAAAAAATCACACAACCGTGCGATCACATAAAACCTGAGCGTGTGAATATGTCAAAAAATACCCGTGTTTTTTTATATAAATAGATTTTAAAGGTATCAGATCTTTTCAATTATAAAAAATGCATGTGATGCTGGGAGGGCGAGGGGGCAGGAGGGGTAGCCTACAACCGCACGAGACATCACCAAGGGGAGCAGGGGGAATAGATTAGAATATTCATTTATTTGGTCAGTATTTAAAATAAAGTGGTTCCAATAGTATTGAAGAATCCTTATAAATTCTACATTTTGGCATGCAAACATTGATGGATTGGGGGTATACAATTGGCCAAAAAAAGTCACGTGATTAAAGGATGGCCCCTTAAGCAAATCAACAACAAATCGCAATGCTTACAATAAATCGTTATTATAGACTCAAAGTCTAAACGAATCACAAGTTATAGCAATTTTCCTGTAAATAGGTAATATTAGTAATATGCAACTAAACTTACTCAGTCTTGGCCACTCACTGTGGGCGCCAATTGTGTAAATATATGCAGCGTCAATCTGAACAAAATTCTCTACGGAATCAATATCGTAATCGATAAAAAATAATCAACTATCCCATGCAATCTTCAATACACACTCAACCGCTCAAATGTTCATCGTACCTAACATTGGTTTGTGAAACTGAAAAATTAAACCGACTTCTGAAGAAAACACTTAAACGTGGAAAATAACTTTACTTGCGGAAGGCAAAACAGTCATATAAACAAACAATATCAGCCATTTTAGTTATCGCAACACACACAAAGCCTTGTCAAGTATCAATTTCGCAATTTATTTTATTTGGATAACGTATTTTTACCAGATATTTTGATTTAAAAACCAAACTAATGAACCGATTTTGATAAAATTTCTATGGGACCAATCGGGAAGTATATACCCTTTCAAACAAAAAAAAAATCCAAATCGGTCCAGCCATCTTGGAGTAATCGGGGAACATACATAAATAACAATAGAAAAAGGTTCGGACGAATTGAGAACCTCCTCCTTTTTGAAGTCGGTTAAAAATAAGAGTGTGTGGAAACTACCATATTTCTTACTTACGTAGGTACACATAACATCACGCCTGTAATCCCCGAAGGGTTAGGCAGACGTGTACCTAATAGTACACCCACATTTCGCAGTTATGTTTAAGTCCCATGTAAAAGGGGGTGAGCCTATTTCCATCAACCGGGCACAAATCTAGGCTACCGAGAAATTCTTGATGGAAAAACCCAATAACACTTTTCCCGACCCGGGAATCGAACTCAGTACCTCATGTTGAGCCATCGCGCTTGCGACACTAGAACAATAAGGCAGTCAAACTTATGTTATTTGACGTGACTTACGTTGGTACTATTATGTTCATGACAGACGAAAGAATAATTGCATTTTTATTCACATGAAGCTTTGATTATATAATGTCTAGATGGAGCGTCAAGTGCGCGCAAACGTGTCAAAAAGTGTCAACCAACTATTGGTTCACAAGTGCTTGCCCGCCAATCAGTGCAGATCGTGTCATACACCTAAAACTTATCTTATTTAATAAGTCTATTTTTTTATGTGATTTATGGGAGAATTGTAGTAGCTGGTATCATTATTTACGCACACAAAGACATAGACGCATAGTGTAAAACGACGCCTGCACGCACACATACTTGAAAATGTTGACTCGTTTTCTTTGATACGATTGTAGGGCGACGCTCTATCTAGACATTATATAATCAAAGACATGAAGTATATTTTTCTGTTTCCTTTGCAAAACAGTGACTTATTAAAGCTTTTTGTTTCCATTTCAAACAGTCAGACAATTAAAAAAAAAAACAGCCATTGTTCGCGGCTTCGCTCCCATTATGCACGGAAATTAACCAACGGGAACGTTTTAAATGCGTATGACACTCGAGGACAATATAGCTTTCTGTTAGTGAAAGGATCGGTAGTTCCGAAGATGCCCCCCTACTTACAAACTTAATACTTCCTACTCACTTATAAATTAATCAATTTAGACAAACTATTGCATAAAACTTCATATAACAAGACTTTCTAAGCATATACAAGGTGTTGCTTCGCATCCTCGTCAAATTTAAGGAGGCAACTATGCTGATGATTCTCGACCTGATTCAATAATAAAATGGGTAGGTAATTTTTCATATTTTTTTCCTAAGATCGGAAATCGGTTAGGTGTACACCACTCGTATTAAAACCCAGCATGTCTAAAACTAGCCCTATAACCGCGCTTTCACACACACAAACAAACGCAGACGTTTATTCGATAAACGGGTGATTCTCCTCTTTTGAAAAGGGCTTAATTCTGAAATAGTGTCAAACTAAAACAACTAAAAAAAGCAGCGTTTATTATTATTCACCAGGTACCGTAATTTATATTGAGTATTTACGTCTTCTATGACAACCTCCTGAATTTTGACGAGGTTGCAAAAGTACACCTTGTAGAACTTCGCCCACGGATAGGTTCTTAAACGCACACTCGTTTTTAAAAACCAATATCATGCAGCAACAGTTTCTTAAACGATATTTTATTCATAGATGTTATATTAGTAGGCACTAGCGACTCGACTTATTTTATTATGTGTTCTACGGACTTCTACGACCGCTAAGAAAAATCCAATTTACTCGAAAGGAAATTTTCCTCTAAGCTAGGAGCAGAAGTAGGAGATTATCTTAACAATAAAATAATTGGTTTCTCTCACTAACACAACCACAATCTTGATTATCTCTGTAAAAATTCCTATTAAGCAGTAGTAGAGTTTTTAGTGAACGAGCTCGCCCGGGGAAGTACTACCACCACACCTATTTCTGCCGCCAAACAGCTTTGCTGTGTTCCGGTTTGAAGGGTGTGGCTGCCGGTGAGATTACAGGACACAAGAGATATGTCAGCTTTGTCTCTCGATAAGCACTTCACCGCTTTTGCGATGCCTTCAGTTTTGCATTATTCCGTTGACCACTTTTCAAATGTTCAGTATGAATGTTGATGGCTGTAAGAGTGTGATGGTGTGAAGAAGAAGACATGCTGCGTTAAAAACGAAAAAAACCTTAAAAAAAACTCCCCTTAGGTGCGTTTAAACTTACACCGAATAATGTTAAATTAATATAATTAACTTAATTTAGTCCCAGTGTCAAAGACATGCGCCATTTTAGGCAAGGCTAATGTTAAAAAAAACTTAGGTTTAGCCCTGTTGCCCGTTCTTTTTAACATTCGGCGACACTTAAATGTAATTCCTGAATAAAAGCGTACTGTTGAATTTTTAAACCCTAGGGTTGAAAATCCAACAGTGCCATAATATTTCGGTACAACATTAGGAATAGTCACTGTTAACTTTAGTAATGTAGCCATCATATTGAAAAAACCCAAAAAAAAAACAAAATCTAAATAAAATCTAAATAAAAAGTATTTAACCATATTAGACAGTAACAGTATCAGTATATCGATTACGCTTTGTTAATAATTTCAATAAATATTTTCATAAATTCAACTGCAAGTCTGTAAACTAGCAGCCGTATTTCTGAAAATATATAAAGTAAATTAATTCACTGGAAAAAAAAAGATGGAAACTGTTTTTTCCAGTGAATTTACATTAAGATTTTTTTTTGCCGCGCGTAGCCCATAGGATCTACTTCTAATATTAGAATTATATGGTTTTAGTGGATCAGGGGCCATTTGTAAATACTAAATGGGTAAGAGTGAAACTCACTTTGCATTAATGACAATGTGAATAAGCAGCAAAACATACACTACTAGATATGTAAATAGGTAGAATTAGTAAGTAATACTTATGAGGATGCAATCAGAAAATTAAAAAAAGCTCAAATGGTTGTCAAATATTTCGCTGTTTCAATTAATTTATGAATATATGTATACTTGTTATAACTAACTGGGTTGTGGAGGTCAGATAGGCAGTCGCTCCATGTAAAATACTGGTATTCAGCTGCATCCGGTTAGACTGGAAGCCGATCCCAACCTAGTTGGGAAAAGGCTAGGCAGATGATGATGATATACTTGTTATAACTAATGTATGAAAAAAAATATATAAAAACAATAACGTCTGTGGATAAATAAATATTTCTGAATAATTAATAATCACGGAATATATATCCCGTAAGTGACAGTGTATGTTTACTTATTATTCATTGCAACTAATATATTAACACTGATTGTTTAAACATTTAATTTAGATTTAACATTGCAACTTATAACAAATATTTTATTGCACCACGGAGTGGAATTTCTTTACATTCAGTTATACTGAAAAAATAATCAAAACAGGTAGAAAAAACAGTTATTTGGGACGTTGTCATCTTTCTGATTCCACCCTCTTAAGCATTTAGTAGTTAGTCGTGGTAGGTTATTGGTTAACTCAACTAAGTATGCCACAGGCACACTATAAGGAGATGTAAAGAATTTAAATTCTTTGCATTCTTTAATTGTATTATATAAAAATAATTTACAAATTGTACATGCGTTAGAAAAATAGGTAGGTAAGAGTAATTTTTAAAGTATCATCCCATAGATAAGAAAACGAGTTAAACTCGATAGTATATTCAGAAGTGATCATGTCGGTGAATCAAGGTTAGCTATAGCAATGTAAAATAATATTTAAAAAAACCCCATTGAAGTCGTGCTTTAATTTCGTGTAATAGTAGTGTACCAGTTTCAATACAAACAGCTGTTTATGTATATATGTAGGTAAGTAGTTAAGAGTGTAAAAAAACATTGAAAACAAAAAAAAAATAGGTTACATTTATTTTCTATAAAAAAATTGTTGTGATTTTATTTGACTGAATTAATCAATTTTGTTGGTTTTGTGACCTGACGGCCGGCAGCATCAACATCAACAACATCATCGGCTGCGAAAACCACAGAGGGCAATGGCCGTCAGGTCTATCAGGGGGTATCGCACAATCCCCTACGAGGCGGCTTCAGCCGGGGATCGTGGAAGGCGCACTAGTTCCCATGATCCCCGGTACAAGTGTGGGAAGGGAACATCGGGGTGGTTTTTATTCAGTTCGAGTCTGACAGATCCCTCCGCCCAGCCCAGGGCGGAAGACATCCATGGGGATTTTCCACCACGGAACAAAAAAAAATAAGGAGTCTATCATCCGTCTATTATCCTAACACGAGGCGACACCAAAAGGTGATGCCGTTTGGATATCATATTTAGATGTTATGTAGTGTTAGTGAAAACTGGCACTTAGTTCGGTTTTTAGTATAGTTAGTAGTTATTTTTAGGAATTGCAAAACTCAAAAACAAAAAAAAAATGTCCAACCATTATTTTGGGATTTTTGTTTCTTATGTAATTAATTAATTTACAGTCTAGGTAAAATTAGAACAAAAAATAGGAATGAACACACAAAAATACATGGTATAATGGTACAAAAATTCGCACCCAGCTCAAAATTGGTAGGATTATTCAAAACACTATCATAAATGAAATCTAAAATATCATCATCGATCCGATACCTGGAAAAGAAATTAATCTGGTCAAAGATCATAAAAATTGTTCAGACAAAAATTGTAGATCAGATAATTATCTATAATGTGGTGGTGACGACTCAACGCAAAAACTTCTTTGAATTTCGCGTAACGAGGTCCAAACACTGCTTCGACAAAGTTAGTCGTATCTGTTTTGTTGTCTGCCGCCGTGAGCAATCGCGGCACTCATCGTGCCAACAGCTTTCTTACACTTAATTTATAATGTAAAAAATATTGATTGCCGTTCTGTGCCGTGCCGTTTCGTCGATCAGTGAAAATCATATTGTTGACTTTTATAACAATTTCCTCAGTACCACCTCTGCCGGCCGCCCAGGCGGCTCCATTTTACGACCACGTTTAAATTCGCAAAACCAATATCTAACGGTTGTCATAGAAAGTGAAGGGTCTCCATAGACAGCATCCAACTTCAATTTTATTTCATAGCGTGTTTTTCTATTCAACAATGAAATGCTTTCTGATTCCACCCTCTTAATCATTAGTCGTAGTTAGGTTATGGGTTAACTTAAATAAGTATACCACAGGTAAAAAACTATAAGGAATTGTTAAGTACTTAATTCTTTGCATTCGTTAGATTGTATTACTTACCTATATAAAAATAATGTATATACATAACAGAAATAGGTAAGGGTAGTATTTAAAATATTATCTCATATACAGGATGGCGCCGACAATATGACAATAAATGAATTCACTGGTAATACTAGTTCATAGGAATATTTTTAAACTATCAAAAAAATTCTAACATTCAAATTAAAAAATAAAATTCAAAAAACAAACTAAATAGCATAAAACTGTTAATGAAATACTACACCATTTATAAATATTGATTTTCCAACCTTAGGTATAATTTGCACAAATTCTAACATTTAAGGAACGAATTTGGCAAAGGTTTTTGAAATAGCGAGTTGGCAACATGTGTTGCGTGTTTATACCGATGCGAGGGTCGTTAACCTGACAGTGCTAGCATATTAATCTACATCATGTAGACAATTCCGAATATGAAAAATAATGTCCTGTGACTAAACTACTGGATTTATTCGAATGAATTTTTGTACGCAGACTGGAACGTCACGAGGTATACGTAGTTTAATCTATTGTCGTATTGTCGGCGCCATCCTGTATAAGAAAACGAGTTAAACTCGATCATATATTTAAAAGTGATCATGGCTGTGAGCCAGGGTTAGCTCTAGTAATGTTACTATTTGCGAAGCAAATTGCATACAATAAAAGAAAAGGTCAAATTAAAGTCATACTTTAATTTCATGTACATAGTAGGAACCAATATCAATATAAACAGTTTTTATTTTAAATTTATATTGTTAGGGAGCTAAGAGTGTAAAAAAAAAACAAAAACCAAAAAAAAAATGTGGTTACATTTTCTGCAAAAACAATAGTTATCAAAAACTTTCCACGGTTTGTTTCTTCAAAATAAAAAAAAAAAACCATAGGAACAAGACCAGGGGTCCACCTTAGCCCTGGTGCGAAAACACAAACCGATTTTATATAGAACAAATACTTTTATTATTAACTCAAACATAATTATTCTGGAATCAGTTCTTTATAACTCAATCAGGTACCTGTTTCGGTTTCACTTAAAATAATTTTGTGCTGGGAACATTACTAGAAACCCTATCGTATAAGGCACCTTATGCTGACTTATATATTGAAAAATGACATTTATAAATGCTGTACACAAAAGTAGTTGTATATACCTACATATAAGGTTTAAGTTGTTGTGAAAGAGCAGATGTTAGTGAAAAGCCGGGTACGGACGCCCTAGCAGGCCCTTCTTGATGATGACCTCGAGACAGGTCAGGGGGCCTAAAATGGCCACTTTAGCAGAACATAACAGGATAATAATATGAATAACATTAAAATTGTCAAAGACACAGTTAATATTATATGTTGAATTATCAGTTTGTGACCATTTTACGAATTGTGACGTAATTCATATTATTATCAAATATGTTCTGCTGAAGTGACCATTTTTGAACCCCAGGTCTACGCACCTGACCTTGAAACTTATGAGTTCCGCACATCCATGAGTTAGCACAAATATAACTCGATGCTCGTACTTATTCTCTACAGTGTCGACCAGACGTTAGAGCCGTGGTAACGCTAACAATTTCGAGATTTCAAAATCAAGTGCGAGTCGTACTCGCACTCACAGGGTTCCGTACCAGCAAACAATATAATAACAATATTTTTAACGCTCATTTAAATGTAAATTTACACTCTACAGGAAAACTGAATTTGATTTTCATAGTATTTATGTTAATGAAAAATAAAATGACTTCTACAGTTTCATGAAAAAGTCCCATATCTCAAAAACTAAATATCAAATGTTATTTGCACTATCGTTGTAACTCCCCGCACACCGCGTGCCTACCGCTAAATTTGGTGAACTCGAATACAAATTAATGTCCAACATACGGAATCTAGAGAACTTTATCCATATGCTGCCGCCAAACGGCTTGACTGTGTTCCGATTTGAAGGGTGTGGTTGCCGGTGTATACCTACAGGTACATTAGGCATGTCAGCTTTGCCTCTAAAATTGCATTTCACCGCATATGGAATATTATAGTGCACTATGGACTTATAGTTCAAATAAACATTCAGTGATCAGTACTGAAAAAAGAATCAAAACAGGTAAAACATATTTCACTGTTATTTGGGACGTTTTCATCTTTCTGATTCCACCCTCTTAAGTATAAGTCGTAGTTAGGTTATAGTTAGCTCAACTAAGTATGCCACAGGTATACTATAAGGAATTGTGAAGTATTTAATTAATTCCATTCGTTAGATTGTATTATATGTATACAAAAAAAAATAAAAGATGTAAAAAAAAATTAGGTAATAGTAATAAAGAAAACGAGTTAAACTTGTTAATATATTTAGAAGTCATCAAGGCTGTGACGCTGTGAGCCAGGGTTAGCTGTAGTAATGTACCTACATATTTGCAAAGCAAATTCCATACAATACAAAAAAAGACCAAATGGAAGTCGTACTTTAATTTCGTGTACATAGTATGTACCAATATCCATATAAACAGTTTTTATTTTAAATGGGTATAGTGAGGTAGCTAAATTTGTAAAAAAAAAACAAAGGAAAAATAAAAAAAAAGTTTGTGGTTACATTTTCTGCAGAAACAATATTTTATGATTTTATTTAAATTAACTGAATGAATCAATTTTCGATAATTATCATGCAATATTACAAAAAAAAACTACGACCAGTGGTCTACTTAGCCCTGGATCGAAAATAACTGGAAGTTTTGCATCCCACCAGTTTGCTGGCGCTGGCCAACAGAATGTGTCAGGAAGAAATAATTTTATTATTAACTCAAACATTATTACCTATTCGAGAAAAAGTTCTGTATTAATCTTTTATTTAAGTATTTTTCGTTCAGTAAAGCAATTAACTCACTTAGGTACTTGTTTCGGTTTCACTCAAAATAATTTTATACTGGGTATATTACTAGGGACCAACTTATGCTGACGTACCTGGAGTATTAAAAATGCCATTAAATGCTGTACTCAAGAGTAGTTGTATATAACTAGACCTACATTTATAGGGTTTAAGTTGTTGTTTAAGTTATATACATATATTAGACGTAATGAGGGATGAATGAACCGCTGGCACGACTGTATTTGTATTTTGATAGCCCAGAACTCCGATACTTCCTTATCCCATTTGATCATAGAAATCTCCAGAAATACAGAGTACGGATAAAATAGAAGGTGTACACATCATTACATAACATCAAAGAGTAGTAGACCTCTATGTGAACGAGCTCGCCCGGGGAAGTACTACCACCACACCTATTTCTGCCGCCAAACAGCTTTGCTGTGTTCCGGTTTGAAGGGTGTGGCTGCCGGTGAGATTACAGGCACAAGAGATATGTCAGCTTTGTCTCTGGGATGGCAACGCACAACGCACATCTGTGATGCCACTCATCACTGGTATCACAGATGTGCGTAGGCGGCGGCTGCACTTTATATGGTGAGCCGTCTCGGCTGATTTACCACCAATATCATCATCCTGCCTTGCTAGGTTTGGTCGGCACTACATGTTTTTTTTTTCCATTCAACCCTTTCAAAATACCGTATGATTTTATAGTAGACCTTAAAGGTCCCTTACATATTGAGGAATAATAATAATCTGTTTAATTTGTGGCGTTGTCTTGTTGAATATTGGGGGTCCCAAGGGACGATATTTTTGATGGCAGAATATTCTACCTGACAACTACCCTTAAACCTCGTTTTTAAGTTTTTATTTTAGTATTTCACATTAAGATGTCCGTATTTTGTAATAAAGATGGATCCGAAATTATTATACCGACTAGTGTTTTTGACTTTTCTTTTTTAATATTTAACTAAGTACTTCGCCGTTATTGTATGGTAGATATTGACGAGCTTCAGAGCTAAACTTGATTGTAATTTGTACATATAATTCTATAATAGAATATGATGCACGCATACAATGTTTCATACTTAGCTGTTATCATATCCATGAAGTGTTCAAGCATTGCAACTTCATTATCTTTGTAAATATTTGTGTAAGTTAGCACTTAAGTTTTTCTGTGATTATTATAAATACAACTTAAGTATTAGTACGAAACTGTAAGTTTGTAAATTACTGTGACCCGGATAACAATAGGACCATATAGTACCTGTAAATATAAAATCAAGGAGTAGTAGAGATCTACATGGATCCGGGAGAAGTACCTTCTACCACCAGTCACCACGCTGGTGGCCTACCATGACGTCTGCAAGCAGGAATGATTTAATGTCATTCCAGTGTGGGAAAGAGAAAGAGTTATACAAGACGTCTAGCGCCATCTCTTTCCCACACTGGAATAATACTAAAACACTCATACATTAGACGTTATGGTAGGCCACCTGTTTCTGCCGCAAAGCAGCTTTGCTTGTTCCGGTCTGAAGAGCGTGGTTGCCGGTGTACTTAGAGGCACAAGAGACATGACACCTTTGTCTCTAGGATTATTATTAACATACTTATCATAAAATAGATGTCTTATTTAAGGAGAATAATATAATTATTCCCTTTTAGTTTCCTGGCGTTGTCGTAGAGGAAATTGTGGGTTCGAACGGACGATGTTTTTTATTGCAGAATATCCGACACGACAACGAAACTCAGTTTATCCTTTAAAAGTTAGGGTTCTTAAAGAGGATAAAATGAGTTTCATTCTATGTTAACCACCTTGGTTTTCTTTGTAAAATAGGACTATTACTAAAAATAAATTTGTAAAATAGGCGCTTTTGTGCGTAAGAACGGAACATTTCATTATAATTAAGGGCATAATATAGCTTATTGATAAGTTATGTAAGAGTCTTTTAAATTATAAGGCAGGACAGGCCGTATGCACTGCAGACGTCTAGCTACGCGCGTATTGTCTAGTGACGTCATTGTTACCAGTTAAATTTAACTTTTTATCTTTGTTATGAAATGATTTAACGTTATGCTACTGTAAATCAGTTATTTTCGAAACTATTTAATTAATTTCAAAGGTTCAGTACCTATTATAACTGAAAATTAGGAAATTATGTTGTTGCGAAATGGAATTTAAATGTAGATTTTAAAGTTGTTTTTTTTCAAAAACAGATGCCAGTTTGGCCAGATTTTTTTTTATTTCCTAGGCGTCTCGCTAGACATAGAGCGCTAAACGAGGTACCAGTCAGTGTGTACGCTGCCTTACTGCACTTCATTACCAATTTGTACACAGTTAGAAGATTTAAATAGTTAAGGGACTTCACAAATTCTACTTGTAAAACCATTAGATTTAAACAATTTAAATGTATTCACTTTCTCGTTTTATGTATTTTCATTAAATTCAAATTTGTAGTAGAATATTCTTATAATAATAGTTTTATGACCCAAAAAAATTATAAAAACTACAAAATCCAAAAAAAGTTTAAAAACCAACAAAATATAAACCAAAAATATAAATGTAGTGCGAACCTTTGTTTTATTTTTGATATCCTCATTTAGTTTATAACAAACCTCACTACCAACAGTGTGAAACTGTATTGTTTTATTCTTGGTAGGTTCTTCTTTATCGTGTGCTGAGTGACTAACCTATGTTAGAGTTTTTATGCCGTCCATTTGCCTCTGACTTGGCCTTACATGCCGTCGAGAAATATCTCTCATTCATGCTGGTTTCTTCACGATGTAGATTTATGTAGGTTTTTGGGAGGTGAGACCTAAATGCTTTGCGCGAGTTGAGCAAGCAAAGCAATTGTGTTTTAATATAGCAAGGGCCGCGAAAGTTAATGCTAATGCGAAATAGTGATATCAGAACATAATGTATTTTGTATTCATGATAATTATCTAAGATTTTATTCAATAACCGGATACGAGAAGAGGCAAAGACGTGCAAGTAAACTTACGTTCGACATCGATTGTGAACGTCATAATCAGCTAACCATGTACTCATTTTTTGCATGATTGGCAACCCTGCACTTTGGTGCAGGGTTGCCAAACATGAACTCGAGCAACCATGTATACGCCCGACTGTTGTTGCCAATAAGCCTGACATTGTGGTGATAGATAGATTGGAGCGCAACGATTGTTGATGTAGCGGTCCTGTATTTCAAGTGAGATGTGAGTACGGCAGTCATTGTGCCAATAGCTTCGACCAACATCTGAGGAGGCTCTCGCTTGGCAGCTGGATCAAGGGCGTGGTTCAGAAAGCAGTACTTCTGGACACGGCGTGTATTATAAGGAGGTTCCTCTGTTAAGATCCCTGACCACGGGTAGCTTGGAGCCTGTCCCCGATGCTGCTGGGCTATTCTTTTAATAATTTTTCACACCACCTGCTCATAAATTTCAAATTATATGTCATTTAAACCTAAAGTAGAGCAAGTCATTAATCGGCAGTAATATTATACTGAAATTCATTACTGCCCGCTGGGCAATAATGTGATTTGAATTTGGAACCTTAAATAATAAACTGCATGAAAACTTATACACCAAAGAGTTTTAGTTGCCGTCGAAGAACAAAATAATTAAATTACGCGATTTTTTATTTTTTTTATTTAAGATGGGTTTGCTCTTGACTCTAGTCTAGGTCAGAGGTGACAGAAACAGAGTCGACGATGGAACGAGCTTACCCAGAAGAAGCCTGTTTACTCTAACTTTGAAGAGATTAGGGTTAAATGCGTTCGGAAACACAGACGCAGGCAGTGAGTTACACTCCTTTGCTGTGCGCATAATAAAAGAAGTTTGGATTTTTTTTTGTTCTAGAGCATACCTTACGGAGATATTGAAGGTCAAAGTTCCAACTTTTTTTAAATACAATTTTTAAATGAAAAATTAGACTATACCCTAAATACCTCCATGACCCGCACAATGTTTTTTGCGGACCATTAAGTCCTACATTAAAACGTGATTTTGCTTAGTTGACGGCTTCGTGGTTCGAAGCCATCATCAGAAGTTGCATCTACAAGGTGTAAACTTTACACCTTTTAGATGTAACTTGTAGCCCTTATCTGAGATCTGCCACTCATAGGAAACGTAAGGCACTTCACAATTTTTTTTAGATACACAATAGTAGATTTTGCACCAAGGGGATAAAGCAGTGTCTTACGTCAAATCACATTATTGCCCAGCGGGCAGTAATGAAACTCAGTACAATATTAGTGCCCTAGGGCATTAACGACTTGCTTTACTTTAGGTTTGCATGACATATAATATGACATTTACGAGCTGGTGCGCGGTGGTGTGAAAAATAGATTATATTTGCGGGATGCGAGTGTCGGAAGGCGAGACGGAGGCTGATGCGGTGCGCGGCGGCGGCGGCGGTGGCAGGGAGTTGGTATTTGTCTGGGCATAGTTTCATACTTTTAATACAAAGAATATAAAGCTCTGTAAGTATCCCAAAGTTGGGTAGATATATTGCGACTCGGAGCGCTCTTAGAAAGCAGTTTTTTTATGAAGAGTACAGGTAGGAAGGCAACAGATTCTGTTCTAAAGTATGATACGCTGTTGAAACGGTCTAGTGTGCATAGTACACTCCTTTGGGGCGACCGCTTACAATGCCGTGTACAAGGGTCGTGGCGCTTTCTGTTCAGCCCTCCCCAGGCAGAAGTAGGTTTGTTTTAATTCTAAAGTTTAAGAGGTATAGTAACACATGATAACGTAGCATCACGCTTATAATCTCCGAAGAGTTAGGCCGAGGTGTACAGCTTATTGTACACCCACATGTCACCAAGCCAGTAATAGAAGGCAAACCTATTGCCATCATCCGGGCACAAATCCAGATTCCGTGGGTGCTACCGAGATATTTCTGATGTAAAACCCCAATAAAACTTTGCTCGACCTGGAAATATTCATACGAAAACCTCCTACTCAGCAGCCGCACTTGCTTATAAAACGTCGAGAACAGGTGCACAGTTCGGGTTGGTCGTTTCCTATAGAGAAGAACCGGCCAGAAATCCATGGTTACTCTTTTAATTATTCAAAGATATTGTACCTGCATGACTGGACGCCGTAATGTAGGTACCTGTGGGCATATACTCGTAGTGCAAAATTGTTTGGTACGTACCCTACGTAGGCATGGGGGAGTTTTAGGACCGGCCTTATTTTTAAATGAGGTCATAATAGACGCAGAGTCAGAGTAAGTATGAATCTTTATTAAATAAATAAATACAACCTAAAATAATTGTATTTTATTTTAAAAAAAATCCCCACACTTCAAAAATTTATATATTCTTGGCCGAAATAATATAAAATTAAAGAAAAAATCTGAATTGCTTACTGAACCGTAGTACGATCCGGGGATAATTACCGACCTCCACGCGGGCGAGGCCGCGAGCATAAGCTAGTGTACAATAAAACCTTAAGCGGCTCTGCAATTACTCTTTCACGAAATGATAACCCCAAAATAATTTAAATAAAAATAAGTTCAAAAACTAAAACCCGAGTACTGAAAAAGCACGCTCTAAAAAGTATGAAACAAGAAAATGCTCTCGTCTGAATTATGTACTACAAACCATTCAATATTTTATCGTCTATTAAACAAACAAGTTAGAGCTCATTTACGGATACGTAACGACACGTAACGTAAAGTTACGTATAATAATAATAGACGATAATAATATCCGTTACCGAACTGGAAGTCCCCGGGACCGAATGGACTGCACAACTTTTGGCTCAAATGGGCTGAGTAGTTCACATACGCGTCTGGCAGCCCAATTCCAGTTATGCCTAGAGTGGGGTCGCTACCGCAGTTTCTTACAACGGGTGTTACCCACCTGGTCTATAAGTCAGGTCCTACGGAACCCAAGAATTATAGACTGATCACGTGTCTGTTTGTCGACGGTCTATAAACTTCTTACATTCATTTTGAGAGCGAAAATTAACAAACACATCGACAGTAATTCCATTATGTCGGCCTCTCAGAATGTATGTAGGAACGGGTCCCGTGGTACTAAGGAGCTACTCCTCATTGACATGGCAATTAGCCAACAGGTTCGTCAATCCCGCAAGGATCTGTCGACATGTTGGATAGATTATAGGAAGGCCTACGACTCGGTGCCACATACATGGCTCATGAGGGTGCTGAAGTGGTACAAGATAGATGCAACTCTACGCGCCTTCCTTGAGTCATGTATGGGGCAATGGAGGACGGTCCTTCGATATCCAGAATGTCGACAGATCCAGAGGAACAATAAGCCGGTATGGATTAAGCGGGGAATATTCCACTTTGGTTCTGTCTAGCCCTGAATCCTCTAAGCACATTGTCATATAATTGTCATAAGTCCCAAGTAATAGGTGGTGAGCATATTACCATCAACCAGGCACAAATCCAGATTCCGGGCTGCTGAGAAACAGCTACTGAGAACTCCTGATGGGAAACCCTTTGCCCTGTGCTCGCAACCACTAGAGTCTAGTGGTTTTTGGCTTATTGGTCTAGACTTGGTGACGGAGAACTATATTTAACCACATTGACAACAACTACAAAACTCTTACATACTCCATACGTAAAATACGCACATTAGACCTTTAGTTGCGGACACCAGATATTTATGCAGTGAAACTCCTGCATATCTAGTTGAACACAAAACTGTTGATATTGTGGTACCCAGATCGTATGTGTGTTCATAAATAGAAGGCGTATTGGGTCATAAATTCGGATTATTATTTGTATAAAGAATTATATTTTCTGTCTTCTCCAGTTTTATTTATGTTCTCTGTGATCTCTTTCTTATTTACTACTAGCTTTTGCCCACGACTTCGTACGCGTGGTACTTAGAATATAGATCATTTCCTGTGGTAAAATGTAGCCTATATTTTAAGTTAGGCATCTAGCAGTAGAGCGGTGAAAACTACGTTTAAATCCATGCAGTGGTTTTTGCGTGATGCGCGTACAAACATACAGACAGGCAGAAAGACAGACAAACAGACAAACATTCTAAAAACTGTTGGTTTGGCTTCTGTTGCTCTAATAAATACCCCGCATATATATATTTTTTTAATATCTTCAATGTACAGACATCGACCTGTTACAATTTTCTGTATCTTCAGATATAAATGTGCCAGATATTCTTCTTAAATGACCATAAAGGTTACATCTCTACATCATCCTTAAATTTTAATCCATTAGATATAAACACTAAACATACCAGCCTATGCCTACATATACAGGGTGGAGCCGACAGTGCGACGATAAATTAAACTGCTTATACATCATGACGTTCTTAGTCTGCGTACAAAAATTCATTCGAATATGTCCAGAAGTTCAGTCACAGGACATTATTTTTCATTTTCGGAATTTTCTACATGATGTAGATTAATAGGCTAACACTGACAGGTTAACGACCCCCGCATCGGTATAAACACTAAACACATGTTGCCTACTCGCTATTTCAAAAACCTTGGCCAAATTCGTTCCTTATACAACATTATTTTTAGTACCTATATGCGAAACCAGAATATAGTTTGTTCAGAATAAGTAACTGAATCGATTCCAATAATTTTTATACGATGTTATATTTTATCCCAAAAATATTTAAAAAGGTTACGAGTTGGACACCGAGCGACACTTAGTACCTATCAGCAATCATACGCGCACAATACGGCATTAGCCGCGGGCGCACAGCAGGGCGCCGCGTAGTGAGCATGTTTTTGTACGGACAACCAGGTAACATAACAAGCTTATAACTTTGTGATTTTTCATGAGACAGTTTTGAAATTTTGTACATAGATTCTTTACATAAAAATACTAGACACGTGTTCGGGTTTCGCATACACTAAAACTAATGTTGTATGTCATTTCCAGACGCGAATTAGTGCAAATTAAACCTAAGGTTAGTAAACCAATATTTATAAATGGTTTTGTATTTCGTTAACAGTTTTATCCTATTTAGTTTGTTTGAAAAAATATTTATTTTTTTAATTTCTATGCTAGGATTTTGTTCATAGTTTAAAATATTCCTATGATCTAGTATTACCAGTGTTTTAATTTATTGTCGTATTGTCGGCGCCACCCTATACATATATATGTATACCTAAAGACAGTAACAAATATGGATATAAGTAAATTAAAACTAAAACTGACGTAAAAGACCAGAAAAGGACTCCTAGGGCTCAAATAACAAGCCCAGAAAAGCAGAAAGCCAGAGGAAGGAAAAAGGCAAAGAAGAAAAGTTTATCTGTACCTACCTAACTCATCGTCTCACTCCAGAGTTAGTATCTAAAAAGAAACTATAATCAGCAACAACTGTAACCCCTAAATACCTTTATTAATTCACTAAGATTGAACAGTGGGTCAATCATCAGCTAAATCAATTGCGTCAACTGAACACACGTTGTAAAGGCTATGCCCCGTCAGCAAAGCTGGCATCAATGCAACTGTTGTA
This sequence comes from Standfussiana lucernea, assembly GCA_964057025.1. NCBI lineage: Eukaryota > Metazoa > Arthropoda > Insecta > Lepidoptera > Noctuidae > Standfussiana > Standfussiana lucernea. The sequence continues at coordinate 4,031,277 of OZ059795.1, forward strand.
GACAGAGCAATATGTGCCCGACATTCTTCTTAAATTACCATAAAGGTTCCGTCTCCACACAACCCTTAACTTTAATCAAATATCAGTACAAAATACACCACAAATAGTCAGACGAATCACATTGACCGGCATCACAAAACACGAAACATTATTCACATTCTTACAATCAATACGGTCCGTCCGTGATCAGTCAAGCTCAGGTAGGTTGAAATTAATTTAGTAAAATGAGAGCGCAGTCCAAACCCCGGGCAGCCGCGATGCGTCGAGCTCAGCTGCTGTCATGGTGACGGGCGGGTGGAGCACGGGTGGCGGGCGGGTGAAGGGTGCATCGCCATTAAACAGATAAGTACGAAAGGACGGCTGCAGAGAACGAGAAAAACAGGCGCAGTAACTCGCTATCGGCGATCTTTTTAATCTCAAATCTCAAATTTTAATTGCAATCCATAATGTACACAAACAGGTGGTAAATAAAAAAAATATAGAAACAATTATGGACCTTGTCGGGCACAGCTAATTTTTAAATAAGTAGAAGAAGGAAAAGCCGTTTTATAAGCCGTCAACGTCAAGACATAATGATCTTTAAGCATACTTCATGTGCTTACGTGGGCAAATCAATTCAATTCTTAGCAATTTTCGCTACCAAGACGTCGCGTCGTATAGACCACAACTGCTATGAATTGCACTGTCAATTGCCTGTGTAAGCGCATACAAATCTAAAGGTCGGATTCGAATGTTCATTCCTTGGTAGAATGTCGGTACCCCATTCCTGTCTCATTCTTTCTGTGGATAAATAGAGACAGAGCATTCTTTCGTTGAACTATCTTGACTAAAATATGAAGAAAAGAATGCTCATGCTCGACTGGTCTAAACAGACCTATAGAGACTTTTAAAGTTTAAAGCGTGACTGTTTGCACTCGCCGTACATACACTGTAGACATCTCTTTAAAAATGGTTTTCTTAAAGGTGTCTGCCCACCTATACTGTACTATACGATGACCGTGGCATGAACGTGTCAGCCAAACAACACAACACGGGCAAGAGACATAACACGGGCTACTATGCGCCTCTAGAACGTATTAACAGTGTATCATACCCGTTTATAACGGGTTTAAAACTATCATACACGTCAAAATGTATGGAACAGCTGTTTTTTTTTGCGTCTCTGTCCCTTCCACCCTGTCTACTAATGCCTGAACTATATTCCACCTTTGTGACAGACTGATGCCTGAAAAAGGTTTTTGGAAAGTTTTCCACGGCTAGAATTGAGAGGCATTTGCCTTCCAGTGGGACACAGATGGCTAATAATAAATTATTTGCCTTCTGCACCTATCTACTTAGTGCCCTAGATCCCGGGAAGTCCTGATGCGCCGACCTCGTTACCATAGCTACGGACGGGTGGCGGGTGCACTCAACCCGGCCAGAGCTGAGCTGTATGTTTTCCCACTGCATGCACTGTGCACACCGTGTTGAACTAGTGCTTGTCAATATTTTCATTATTTGTGTGAGGTATGAGCGTACGGTTGGCAAATTAATTGTGTACTTTGTAGTTTTACTAGTGTAACTTTCAGATGTAGTTAGTAGATCATCATCTGCTTAGCCTTTTCCCAACTATGTTGGGGTCGGCTTCCAGTCTAGCCGGATGCAGCTGAATACCAGTATTTTACATGGAGCAACTCCTTATCTGACCTCCACAACCCAGTTAGTATTGGGTAATATGATACCCCTTGGCAAGACTGGTTGTCAGACTTTCGGGCCACTGACTACCTGTAACGACTGTCTACTACTAAGATCTACAAATGACAACCGGGACCAACGGCTTAACGTGCTTTCCGAGGCACAGAGGACACTCGGTATGTAATGGGTGGTCACCCATCCACAGAGTAACCTAGGCAAGCGCGGCTTAACCTGACGATTGAACCGAGCGGCAGTTATTATTTAGCCACGAGCTCCTCCATGGTAGTTAGTAGATTATAAAAATACTCTAAAGCTTTTAAACCGATTATATAAATGTAGGTATTGAGAACAGCAGTTATTTTTAGAGAATGTGGGTAGATCTGAGAAAATTATTAAAATAAATACTAACGTTGATAAGTAAATCTCAAGTCATCAATTTTTGGAACTAGCAAATTCATTTAAAAAGTACATTTTTTTTTTTTGAGTATTGCCTAAAAAAAGGTACTTAATCAACCTACGATGGAAGGAAAGCAGTATGCTACATTTATATAAAAAAAAAACTGGTTTAACTTGTTTACAAGTACACCTTGATATACCAGTTTTTCCATTTTCACAGATCATAAATAAATGCACAGCACAAAAATACACGTTTTCTCCCTCGACACTCAATCAAAATTACAAAGTGACTAACAGATCGGCGGGTCCAGTTGATCGGGCAGATTGGCGTTCGGCGCTTTGTGGTCAGACTCGACGGAACGTCATCACGTTATCGGCATTGTTATCGGGCTCTTATGGTAGATAGACAGGTAAAATATTAACAATAGCGTGTCAGCCACGAGTCCTGTCCATGGAGTTTCTTGCCCATTCTTCTCCATAGGATCTACGCTTTCGAATGTGCAATTACAATACTTTCACAAATTATTATGCCCTGTGACTGGGACTGAAGTTGGTTAGTTTTTTTTTGTTTTGACATTCAAAAGTGCATGTAATGGTCTAATTGAAATAAATGCTTTGAGTTTGAATTCAGCACTTCCTTTGGATAATAAATGACGTAAAACTTAATTAATATTTAGTGTATTTTTAAACTTCTCACCTGAAATAAAGCTGTGGTCGGCGTTTTGGGGTTGTCTGGTGTAATTTTGTGGTTTGATAGGTGTGATTTTCAGCCTAATCTGAATATGAATATATAATATATATACATATATATAATATGAATATAATATGCCTTTTGTTTTTTTTTTATATGAAATAGCTAAATTATGCACCAACGACCCAAAATTATATGAATCGATTATTTTTAGATCTAGATAAAAGAATCAAGAACGTTTCATACTATTAGAAGAGAAAAAATATTATTTTCTTTTATATAATGTTCTGTTTTGTTCCACAGACTATCTGTAACGACTGTCAAAGATCTACAAATGACAGCCGGGACCGGCTTGTACTATTATGTATCTTAAAAATCCAAAATGTTGGATTTTGGAAATTTTGGATTTGTAAGGTACATAATAGTATCAAGCTCTTAATGCTATTGTATGATATAAAACAGTAGTATCTAAAAAAGGGGCCCGCTGGCTGGACGTTTGTCTAAATAACGAATATATTCTAAAGTATAGTTCACAGCAAGTCAAAATTTTGGATTTGCAAGGGACATAATAGTTTCTAACTCCGAGCACTATTGGCTAATCTGAAAATATAATAACAATAAAAATAATAATAAGGAGTTCGCTAGCTAGACACTTCATAGAAACGTCATTTAATCAAAAACTGTCGAGGCACAAAATATTTCTTATTTATTTTCTTTAGGTACAAAATAATGTCTTTATGAAAAACTTTCACCTGTTGATAAACCTCGTTGTGGCCTGCCAGATAGACTCACACCTTTCCGGGGCACGGAGGAAACTCGTTACGTAATCGTTGGTTACCCATCCATGGATGAACCTAGGCAAGCAAGGCTTTACCTAAAGATTTACCCGGACAGCTGTTATTGTTTAGTCACGAGCTTCTCTTCAATTTGTTGTCTTTTATACATATTTAATTTAATAAGTCAATAAACAATACGAAACGAGTTTTCTAGAGTCACAAAGTAAGCTATAATTAAACAGTTAACAACTATGCCGTAAACTCACTATAATACAAAACAAACCGTACTAAAAAGTTAAAATTAAGTTAAAACTTAGTCTGTCGGTACAGCTCTGCCTGGGACGCAACAGGCTAGCACTAGTGTCGCTGTGTCTGGTTCCAGTTACTAACAGAGGGTTTCAACACCCCCCCAATACCCTCCCACCCGGTGGAGTACATCCATTGTAAACTATTTGTAATAAGCTCAAATATCACGTATATTGCTCTTTGAAGAGCTTTCAGAGTGAGATTTATAAAATATGACATTGATGTTAAAGTAAATGGTTGGAGGGATTTTATTATGGTTGTGTAATTAACCCTTTAAAATTATGTAGTTAGCTTTCCCTTTGGTCTCGCGCAGGGTCAATGGTTTTATTCACTAGTCAAGCAAAATGTTGTTGTGTTTGTCCTGTAAGAATTTCTCTTAAGTAGCAGCTTAGAGTTGGGAAGTGGGCAGTGTGGTACCCCCACGCTCGGTAAGCATGGTAAGCAGTAGGACCCGCGCTTGATCTTTCTTCGTTTGTGTTGGAGTGCCGTGCCATCGGACCATGAGATTTAGGGAAGATAGACTGTACGTGTTTAGGCGTGCACTATAATATGTCTTCTGTGCCGATAGATTTTCCGCCGAGAGATTGACCGCCATAACTGAAATTCGGCCAGGAGAACTATAGCTTTTGAAATGTGTTACAGTGTACGGTAACAAACTTAATAAGTACCCAACCCCGTAATCAATTAGTTCAGATTTTTTTATTTATGTACGAAATGTAATAATGTAATAAAGTGAACTGAATATAAATATTAACAGAACAGTAAAGTACATTTATGTTTGTAATTCAAAATAACTGTTCAAAGTGAATGTACAGAATAAACGACACAGCAGGTGCGTGAAAGTCAGTATGTAAAACAAAGAAATTCTCTCGGCATCGTCTTCTTTAAAACAAATGAGTGCTGTTTTCCTAGCAAAGGCAGACTGTCGAAGCAACGTAAAATAAACAAACAATAAGAGCACTTTGTTTTAACAGAAAGGGGAATTATTAACTTAGTAAACATGCACTTTAATGGAAACTTCCCGGAGAGAAGATCATGTTTTAATTGTTTCGTACGGACTTTGTTTTCCCTGTTTTTTGCCGGCGGTCCAGTTCGTGTCCATTTTCATCCAGGCTTCAATTGTGACATACAAGGTATAAACAGACCCTTCACGAAGATGCCAACCAAGCATTCTGTACCATATATTCTGTGTAGTGTACCCCAGTCAAACTGGATGAATGAATGAATGAAAATATTGTATGAACAGGCAAAGATAAAATAGTCAAGCACCATTTTACGCTTTTTATTTTGTTTGGTAGTTATTGACGAGCTTTAGGGTTATCAATAAAAAGGGTTCGTATTTTTTCGAAATAATTATATGAAATCCATTGATGAATGAATTTTGAGCGACCAATATAATCTGTAAAGAAAAAAACCGATTACCCCTTATTAAGCACTTTGCATGCTCGGAGGAGTGTGAGATTTGTCGAAGTTATATCAAAGTCATTTGGAGAAAGAATACACAAATATTAAAAAACGCGTTGCTAAAATTCTTACAGAAGTATTATAAAAAGATTTAAAAAATAAAAATGAATTACGTTCGAATTTCGACCACTAGTTAATACCAATATGTCTACAGTACTGTGGTATAGTGAAATATAATTAATACGTCGTTTATAGGGTGTCCGTCGGTCCGTCTGTTCCGAACAAAGGGAGAGTTGGCGAGCGCGGCGCACCGTGCGTCATGGGGTTACACTGCAATAGTGTGGGTAGTTTAATAAAAGCGTCTTTGTTTGTTCGGCGGCCGTCATTGACATGGCCCATCAAAGGCTGCAGGTTGTTAAAATGTACCCCCTTTGTTGCGACAGCTCATCAGAGCTTGTTGGGGAAGTTTTTTTTTTAGTAAGCTTTTTGCATTATATTAGGTAGATACTTGTAATGTATGCCGTTTGCTAATAATAAATGCGAAATCTGACGTAATGTGGGTGACAATATACATCTCTGCCGTGTCCTTAAGGGGTATGTTTGTGAATATTAATTTAATAAACGTTTTATCTACTTAATCTGTGTTTCATTTCCCTATTACCAAACTTGAATGAAGATGAAAATTAAGAGGTCAATACAGTTGAATACACCACAAACGGAACACACACAGCAAGGCACAACAGGAAGGTATTTGACCATCAATTCAACAGCATGGATAGAAATTCCAAATAAAGTAGATAAAGTGTACGTATATGCAGTAATAAGTGTGCATCAATTGCCACTTTTAATATATAATCTTGTGATAGTAATATGGGAGGACCTGAAATAAATGGATTTAATTTAATTGAATCATCTAATATTTTACATTCATTAAGATATTTTAAGGAACTTCTAAGGCAGGTAAACAAATCACCATCATGAATCCTAACTCCTAAATAAACCAATAAAGTTAAGAAATTAAATCCAACCATATTCAAACATCAAAATAAGTATCAGCGGTCTACGCCGTAGCCAGTGCTACGCGCTACGGCGTAGCGACGTAAGTTGATTAGGGTTCGTAACAGCATTGTTTACGGTTCACCGAGGTTTTAACTTTGTTAAGGCTACTGGACCACGATATTTTCCGTTCAGAATTAAAGACAACATCACGTCTGTTTAGCCCTCGAAGGATTTGTCATGTTTACTTATATGGACATTTTTGTTTTGGGGGCGAGCCTATAGCCAACAACCAAGTACATATCAAGACTCTGAGCTGCTACTGAGAAAATCCTAACGAAAAAATTCAATAATAAATTGTTTCTTTTGGAGTTTTTTACTCACCGTTATTAACGAATAAATAAAGAATTGAAGAAGGCAGTTATTGTTCTAAATGTGAATATCACGAAGTTTTAAAAGAAAAATGGAGTATTTTATTTTGAACACATTTTGTTACTAAAACCCCTCTTTTTTTTCCTCGGCTGTACCCCAATGCCTATTTTTTTACTTTTTTTTCCTGAAATCAAATTTTCCATCGGCACGAAGCGCGGGTATTAATTAGTTTAAAATGCGCACAGGGCGCACCACAGGCCTGGTGACTAACGCAATTATATTGAGCGTACGTGGCATCAATCGCGGCTAAATTTCAAAAGGGAATGTATGGTGGAATCAACCCGTTTATTTGCTGCTGCAATTTCAGCTTTTATAAAGCATGTAATACAAAGGGTATAGTCATACTTAAGGATGTGCTACGGATTTTCAAACTGAACCAATTTTTCTATGCGGCCGACATCGTATTCACGCCGCATCATCGCTTCACATCAGGCGAGTTGCAGACACACTCAAGCATATTTTTTTTTTTACAAAATTTCAATATTTACTCAACCCCAATGTGTGTTGTTAAACTAGATTTTATAACATCTCTTGATAATCTACCTTGTCCTGTATGTATTACTGAATAAAATACAACTTTATTTCAGACTACAGTCCATAGTTTTGTTAGTATTTACAATTTTATTTATTTGTTTATACAGACCTCTGACTGTCTCCCAGTGTCTTTGGAAGAAGACCAGCCACATTATAGAGTACGTGGATCGAACTTAATGTAATAAGATAGTATTTGTCGTTTCTGTAATGACAGACAAAACTCTTAGAAATTTCTTGTCATATTTGTAGTCGTTTTTAGTTCTAGAATTAAATAATTATATTGGTTCAAGAAAGCCGACATCCGACGGGTGGAGAACTGCAATAGAAACCTAGAAACGAGATTTATTATCGTTTTTCCGATTTTAGCAACAGAAAACATAAGAATAAGATAACTTGTACTTTACGTGGTACGCTGTACTTTACGCGTTAATAGTTGAGCACTATACCTACAACGACTATTCAGAAAATAAAAGTTTCAGAAGAAGTAGAGATATTACTGACTGGAATTTTATATCTTAGATAAATAATTCTATGAAGTGCTCCATAACTTAGTTGTTTGTTGTTCTCCATCACGGAATTTGTTCAGCTTCGGGAGAGATGCAACGAGATTTTTTAAATGAGAAAGGATATCGCAAGTCAGGACCACTTGCCAGGCTTTAAAGTTTTGCTTGTTATTAAATACAAGCTTGGTTTTTGTTACTCATATACATACCTCTTTAGGGGTAATTGTACTCATCATTCATCACCTACCTAGCCTTTTCCGAACTATGTTGGGGTCGGCTTCAAGTCTGACCTGATGCAGCTATACAATAACAGTATTTAACATGGAGCGACTGCCTATCTGACCTCCACAACCCAGTAGTACTGGGTAATACGAAATGTATGTATTAGCTCCACTACATAAATATTAATTAGCCAGGTTTTCATGCATGTATGCATGCTATGTACATAAAAGCTTTATACAGACCGATATTTTCAATATCCATTCTTTAAAATACTCAGATGTTACACTAAATTAATTCGCTGTGTTCAATCAAGCGTAGCAGACGGCGCGAGTTTCAAAATAACATGTAGATAATTAAAACATGCAACATTTTCCATTCGAAAGCATTTTTGATTGGCAAATACCTGATTTTCTCACACAAACGCAAAACTCACAGGAAGAGGACACGTGTGTGTTGCACGCATGCAAAATTCCTTTGAGCGCATCACAAAACTTTATTTCGTATTCCGAACAGTAAATAAAGCTGGGTTACACGGCATGTTTGTTATTTCAACCGTGAATTTGTGGGCTTAGCACGGACGCGCGGACTTAACGTAACGTGAATTTGAACGATTTTAAGACTGAAAATTGAATGACGACTAAAACACTTCATATATTTGTTAGGTATTTCTGTTTTAATTTCTGTGTTTGAGGTAAACGATCCTTCATCTGGTTTTTATTTTTAAAAATCATCGATCTTGACGAATGACGACCCCAAATTCCTTTGCAAGAAATGAGTTTGATTCTCCATTTTCAAGTCTGCATATAATAACTACACCTTTTTATTCAATGGTAAACGTTTTATGACGTTGCGATGTCATTTTGCGCACAAATCACAAACTTACCTTGAATTATCAACTCGCCACTGAGGATCAAAACAAAAATATTGTGTCCGGCCAACATCGCGTGTCAGAGGTAAGCAACCTTTTTTTGATGGTCTGCATGCTCTTACGGTCCTGGCCCATTCGTCTTAAGACTTCGTAATTTGTGGCTTTCCGCGTCTACCTTATGGAAAGCATACGTTAATTCAGGCATTGTTACCACTAAAATTACAAGCTCATACATATTTAAGATCGAAGTCCACAGTCAGTCCATCGCCACCATTTCCTCAAAATGACGACGCAAATTGAAACTGGCTTTTATTACAAAAGATTAGAATTAAAAAGCGATTAGGTATATGAATGATTATTTAGTTATTTTTAAAGGTAATATCCAACAAAATATTGTGATAAACCCCGATAATTGGCAACAATTCGAGACTAAACTGCCCCTCGACAAATTGCTCGCACCGTGCACGTAATAATTTAGGGGGAGGGATTAATAATCCCTCGCTGAGGGCTATTTGCACAATACACTCAAGTTCAATCAACGGCTCTTCATTTGGTAAAATGTATTTTGACCTTGGAAAGGTATTTTCGGAAATGCAAATAGTTGTTTTGTTTTTTTTTTTGTTATGCGGGGCATTTGTAATGAATTATTTTGTTGTTTTCTAGCATTTGGGCGGAAGTAAAATTAAAAAGCAATTTTTAGAATAGCAATGTCTTTGTGTAGCCTTTGTTTTTGGGTCATCAGGTTTAGGATAATACTTTTTACACCTCTATTCTAAGAAGTACCATATAACATTAAAACATGAAAATAAAGTATTATTATAAAATAAATTTCTTTAATAAGAAATCATTTGCAAGGCTTCCGTCAAATTACCAGCTAAGCTCTCAAAGAAGGTATTGGCAACCTACGCCTTTAATACGAAAAAGGTTCCAATATAAACATGTTGCTTTCAAAATTGGTCGGGCAATTATTCTGTCTGCCGGCATCGGATTATACCAATTAGAGTTCCCCCTTAAAAATCGGGCGATCCAGAGCTAGTCACATGTGCTCACCTACGCAAAAGACACTAATTGATATCTGGTAAACAAACTTTGTCTGTGGAAGCCTTTTGATTGAGATCCTTTCATTTGACTTTGAGCCATGTTACATTCGTTTAAAGTTGATTGTATTTTGAATTTAGGGGGTTAGATAAGTCATTTCGTTGGTAGTGAAAACAATTAGGGGCTTTTGTAAACATCACTCGTATGGGGCTGCACTGGCTTTCAACTGATATCCCGTATTAATTAACCATCGATATTATTCGGAGTCTGTTTCACTGTCTGTCTGTCAGAGTCAGACAAAGTATGCAATATCCATTACAACTAGAATGATCGATGGTGTTTTGTTTTTAACTTCATGTCTGGTTTTATTTTATGACGTTTGTTAGTGGTGCGTATAGTGATAGTTGCCAATAGATATTTTTTTTTACAAACGATTTTAAAATATAAGTTAAGAAGTAGCTTGCAGCGCTGTGCACCTCACGAGCCATTTGTGCCCACACGAATCCGGACAATAGCTTAATCCAACCCTTGGATTGAATCATCACCTACAATCCAATCAAAATCGTCAACGCAAATTAATATCTACATTGGTGGATTAGTGGTTACAGCTAAGTATGTACATACAACCAAAATTATCTACATGACAACATCAAACAACCCCTGTGTGTAATCACACCGTCATTCGCAACCACTACTATCAAAGCAAATCATGCACACATTGTCCATGGCTCTCTATTTAATCAAATCCATCGGATGGCTCAGTGAAAACAGCATCTGAAAGCCAATACGTCCGGTTTGTCAACAGTTGTGGACATCAAAGAGCCGGACGGACACCGTGTCCGCGTTGGTGCCGTGCCGGTAGCGAGGCGGACCGGTGTACTTGTTTGAATGCCCGGGCGGCGAAGGTAGCTGCATCGATTGCACTGACGTACTGTCAAGAGCAGAAATATGTATATGGAATTTTGATATATGTTTCTCGTAGAGTAGGTATCGGTTCACGACAACGGAGAAATGCAATAAAACTTAATACAAAAAAGTGAGTGCGAAGATGTTATTTGCACAATACTTCAGAATTCCAATAAACACTTTGCAGAAATTGTTTTTCTCTGAAAATTTGTACCAACAAATGAAAACCGACTAAATAGAGTTTTTTCGATACAATCGTCAACGCCCTATAACATGGGACTTAAACGTAACTGGCGAAATATGTGTGCACTATATCATACACCTCTGCCTAACCCTTCGGAGATTACAAGCGAGACTTTATGTTATGTAACTGCATAATTGATATTTTTGCCGTCGACTGTACCTGTAGCACGCACACTATCACAATATTCGCAGAATCCCCGGGCCACGAGCTGTGGACTATTCAACAACACCGATATTGCAATCAGTGCTGCGATTCTATACATACATTGCAAGATTCAAGCAAGATTGTTCGGAGTTATTGGCCCCCGTCCGGACTCTAGGCCCTTGTGATTTTGTTAGAAATTAAATTTGTTTAAACCTAGGAAATCTAAAACTTCGTAAAAAAAAACCGGTTTTTTTAATGTAAATATCCGGCTTTTGGTGGTTGGACGCCCCTCAGCTAGATGCATGGATTTTGAAATTGCGGAGAACAGGTTGTTGGAGTGCAGCTCAGGAGAGGCCTATGTCCAGCAGTGGACTGCAATAGGCGATTTTGATTGACCGGTTATCCGGGTATATCAGCATGTTTCTTTCAGAATAGTAACCATAGTTCCGAGTGTTACGTTTCATTCAATTATTTCGTGTTCAGGCTTTTAGCTGGAATGTTAGATTGCGAGTAATGCTCAATTCGTGGTATTTTGAATTTTGGAGGTATGTTCTAGCTTAGATGAAGTTGCCCTGGCAAGTCAAGTTGATAATGAGAGTGCATGCACTTCCTTTATCGTTCCCTCTGCTAAATAATAACAAAACATTGTTTATTTACAATGTTGATGTCCATATTTTGTTAGTATCATCAAAATAATGTATTTAGGTTACATAAAATCGTAATAAATAAATTACAATAAATAAATAATTAAATTAAAACATCATCTGGTAACATGCAGCCTGATAAGCCTTCCCACAGCTGCAGATACTTTTCTGCCTGACTTTGCAATTATCCTTAGGATGCCACAGCCACTCCAGCAAATTCAGCAAAAAAATAATTGACGCTGACTTTTTGCGTATTGAAGCTTGAAAGTCATCCACCCTCGCATTGGCAAACATACCCGAGGCGCTACCGAATCGAGGTAGTTGCACCAGAATCCTAAAAGCGTTGTTATACTGCACTCTAAGAGCTGCGTGTAGACCCGCTGCGTGAAGTTGGTCCACAGCGCTCTGGTGTAGGCTCAGAACGAAGTTATCTTTACCTGTGCTGTACCCTTTTAAAACCTATGTACCAACATAGCGCGCACCGATAGGCGTCTTCTTTGTGAGAGGGTTCATGTTTTGATTCACCACATAATTATTGAGGGTCTAGTGATCGCAAGCGCTACTGATGACCATGAGGTCCTGAGGTCGATTCCCAGTTCGGGCAAAGTGTGATTGGGTTTCCTCGTCAGGAATTTCTTAGCAGCAGCAACAGAGATCTGAATTTTGGCCCGGTCGATGGCAATAGGCTTGCCCCCTATTATATGCAACTTAAACATAACTAGTGAATTGTGGGTGTACTATTAGGTACACCTCCGCTTAACTCTTTGAAAATTACAGGCTTGATTTCGTTATGTTGAATAATGATAATAAGAACTGTCTAAAGGTATTATACAAACTATAATGTTTGCAGTTCACTGATCACGTTAAATACACATACTTCATATCCCGCGGCATATGACCTAACGATTATTGAACAGACTAGTTCACAGGCACCAATTGCGTCAGAATACTCGAACTTTTTCTTTGGTAGCTTTACTGAATAACTTAAAGTTCTTGGACCAACTCCAAGTTGATGAACATACCGCATCACCAACAGCTTGACCGGTAGAAAATGCATTAAGTCCGCCTCTAAACAATTGCGTGCTTAAAGTATTAAATACACAACTCGTGTAGCAAGCTGCACAAGTAACTAGTACGCAGTAACTTGTGTAAACAATACAGCTGCACAGCAACTGAACGCTACTTCTACTTCTGAATACACGAATTTGTATTATTACTGCAATAATTAATACCTGGAACCAGAATTTCATTTGTAGAGAGAGGCTGCGCAATAAATACGTAATACGTGGAAGCTCTTCAATAAATGTTACATTCGAAAATAATCCCCTTGAAACACAAAGCTGCAGTTCTAGGAAAATTGTGCGGCGCAACCGCCAATGGGGAGCTTGCAACTCAAATGAGGGACCTCTCATTTCCCGGTACTCGCCCGGGCGAGCTACATAGCTCGGTACAAAGGTAGCGTCTACAAAAGATCTAGAACATACGTACGAGAAACAAAAGCCCGTGATCTAGGAAGGTTTCCTTTGTCTTTATGTGCTTATTTATTTTCTAAAACATACAAACGGGACATGTCAAAGAATGAAGACTCCTTTGTCTTGCTTAATACTTCAAGCCAGAATCAAATAAGAAAAGTTACTGCTGGGTTACGTAACGTCTTCCTTCACCTACGGTTCTGTTGTTAGGTTAGGTGAAGATTACTTCCACAAAACATAGATTTAAAAGTTTTTGTAACTAGTTTCCCTACGCACATTTTTGCCAACCGTACATAAGCACGTTTCATGCAAACATTGATAGGTAAATTCAGTATTTCAATTTTGGAATATTAGTGTCGGGACAAAGGATTGTATGCAGCGTCATATTTGTTGATTTTCCTTTGACAAGCTCCGTTTGAGAGATGGAAATATGTTGTTAATTAAATATTGCGAATGCGAGTCCTTTGATGTGTCATTGGACGTATGCGATGTTCGTTTTGTATGTGCAGGTATTATTGAGTCTGCCATTCGCGTAATTGGTAAAAGGAAGGGTGGGTGATGGCTGAAGTTTTTTGTTTCTTTTTACAAATTAATTAATAATTTGTTTATGGTGTATAGTAAATCATCAAAAAAGATTTCATTTTGATTTTAAATTCCATAAACCGGCTGGTTTTTGGAATTTAAAATCTTCGCATATAATATTACCTGTTTACGTCCTTTATTTAATCAGTTAGACTACACACATACGCAGAGAAATCTATCTGGGGTAGCTGCACGAAAATTTTCAAAATGAAAATGTAAAGCCTGTAAGCATAAGCATTATCTGCCTACACTGTGTCCACTGCTGGGCCTCAGAACTCCTCTCTCGAGGCAGTGGGCCATAATCCATTACGCGGGTCCAATGTGGTTGTCGATGTCACATGCATATGCATGGTTTTCTCACTAAGTTTTTATAAACTGTTTTCTATACCGTTCTGAGAGTAGCTGTCAAATGACACAAAGTATCGGGCCTTTTCGTCTTGGTGCCGGCTGCTGTTCTCCTCATCGCTGTCACTGTGGGGAAGCTATCAACAGGCTCGATCACCACGGCCTGTCATGCAGCCGAAGTGCGGGCCGTTTTGTGCGGCACGCGAACGTCAACGACATCATCCGACGAGCTCTTGTCACTGTCGGCATTCCAGCTGTTTTAAAACGCAATGGCTTGGCATGCAACGATGGCAAAAGAACTCTCCAAGGAAATAGATATGTCTTTATTTCCTTGGAAGATGGGTAGGCCTTTAGCGTGGGACGCAACATGTGTCGATACTCTTGCGCCATCACATCTTCCAAGCTCATCGTGCTGTGCTGGCGCTGCCGCTGCAGCTGCAGTGAACCTCAAGCGGCGTAAATATACCTTTACACCTTTGTGGAAACTATGTACATTTTCGAGCCGTTTGGGGTTGAAACTGCCGTGGGGTCCGAGTGCTCACAGCCTGTTCTGTTTAAGGAAATTTCAAAACGCCTCGTTGATTCTTCCCGTGACCCAATGGCTGACTTTTACCTGACTAGTACATTTGCGCACACCCCCGAAAGTAACGTGCCTGCTTGTACTCTAATCCGCGACCTGCGACACGTATGGTACGTATGTGGTTGTTGTTACCAGCAGGCTCCCACTCTGCTCGCATCAAATAATCGCACCCTTAAGTAAGCAAGTACCCACAACAACTGACTTATATTAATGTTAGATAGATAGAATATAATTTATTGTACACAAAAAATGTTCCACACTTATTTAAAATACTTGTTATTTTGATCTGTCTTCTTGAAAAAAACAGTGTTCAAAAATTAAAGCAAGCATAATTTAAGTTGGTTTTATCATTTACGCGAAATATTAAGATATAAGTTGTTAATAAGCTGGCCGCAGGCTCTTGGTATTAGTGTGTACGACTTTTATCCGCAAGCTATCAATATATCCGCAGCCGTTCAAAAGTCCTTTCTAATTTGATTTTAATCCTTAAAACAAGTAAACACCTATACAACATTTTTCTTATTCGTAATTATGAATTTTCAACCTTGTAAAATCGAACGTTCAAAACAAGGTAAGCACAAAATAAGACCAGCTGTTATAAGACTTTAACCTATTTATTGGTAACGTTTCCAATATTGAAGTGGAGACGAAATAAAAGCTCTGGTAGTTTCCGTTTCCTATTTGCGAAGAGCGAATTGAAGGGAAGTTGTATGAGCGACTGACATTCCACGGGAAGTGCTTGCGTCTATTTCTATTTGAGGCACGTCTCACCACCGCGCCGGCGACGAAGCCATAACTGTCGACTATTTACTCGCTCAGGAAACGTGGAAAAGATTGTAGGTCCCGTGTCAGTAAAATGGAGCCTACAGTACACATCTTGCTACATCGTTCTCAATTTTTTTTATGCGTGTGTTAACTGAGTGGGGTGTTTATCGACAGCTCTTGAAAATGCTACGGAACTCTTTGTACGCGCGTCCGACTCGCACAGTGCCTGAAACAGGCCTACTTGAAAGAAATGCTTTGATTTTGAACGCTTTCTACTCAAAACGCCCGACGAGATACCCGTGAAACATACAACTGTTTTATATGACGGAACAGGGGGTTACCATGATCCGTTAGTGCAGGAATGATTCAGGAGTATTCCGAGAGTGGGAATGTGACAGCGTTAGAAAGCTGTCTAGCGCCATCTCTTACCAACTCTCGGAATAATACTAAAACATTACAACTAACAGATCATGGTAACCCACCAGGTCCCTAAGCGACTGAAATTTAATAGAAAGTACTTATTTATGTTTGAGGAACGACTTTGCGGTCTTATCTAAACTTGTAAAAAGAATTGCATTTCTTTGGCAAGTTTCATTCATCCCGACCGTCAAAGAGATTATGAAAAACTTTATAAACCTTGATAAGAAAGATTTCAACCATTCGATATCAGCCTCTTCGAATACCGTGGTTTGCTACTAAGGAAATGAGTAGATGTCATATTGTTATGCTTTATAGATTGAGGTCTGGTCACCCATCTCGGAAGTTTGGCTTTTTACCCGACTGCGCCAAAAGCAGGGTTATGTTTTTCGAGGGTATTTATGTATGTATGTATAATTGTTTGGCGCGCTCTGGGGCCTGCACGGCTCGATGGATTTTAGCTTGAAAGGTGTCGTTAGATTCGTATTAATTGTGAAAGTGACACCGGGTATAAATTTTGAATCAGAACACAACATAACGTGGGAGTACCCCACGCGGTGAAGGCAGTAAAAATTTGTTTGGCTAATCGTCTGCGAAATCTTACACATTTGTAAACCAAAAAGCTGGAAATAAAAAAAGTTGTTAAAAAACAAAAAAACCCGACTGCGGTAAAAAACCAAAGTTAAAAAAAAAATGGGTCCCGCCTGCTCCAACTTTTTTAAATTTAAAATGTGCTTGTTCTTAGCTTTTTAGTGTTTAATTACTTTTTTACTAATGAAGAAATTAAATTCTACCAATTGTGAAACATGTGGAACGGTAGAAAGTGTTCGCCATCAACTTGTAGAGTGTACTAAGGACAAGAAGCAAAGGGAAACACTATTGAGTACGTTAAAATTAAATGAATACGAAACCAGTCCATATGTTAAAGTTTTAGCGCAATCTTCACCGGAGATATCATTTCTCCTTGCTTATTTATTTGGAGAATAATAATTTATAGCGTATGTTTAGTATAGTTTAAAATAGGTAAATTTATGTTGAGGCTGACTTGCCTTTGAGGAAAAAAGCCCATGACAAAAATCCTTTGACAACAGTCCCTTGGAAAAGAATATAGTTTTCTGTCGACATATTTTCTAGATATTAGAAGGAATGACTTACGATACCCGCGGATGTCAACGGGATAAAATATAAGTACGTGATTAGAAATGCCGTAATGTATGGATCGGAATGCTGGGCTGTGAAAAAGATCGATGAAAAAAGATCACATTTAGCGGAGATGAGAATGTTGAGGTGGATTTGTGGAGTGACAGGAATGGATAAAGTAAGAAATAAGGATATTAAAGGAAGTTTGACAGTGGCGCTAGTTACTGAAAACTTTAAAGTGAATCGGCTGTCTTGGTATGGATATGATTGTCATGAGGAATGTTGATGGGTTGAGAGGGAGAGGAACACCAAGGAAGTGATGGATGGTGGTTGTGAGGTTGTTTGAAAGAAAATGATAGCGTGACGGTTGACAAGGGAGACCCCAAGTTGCGTGGGTCAAGGGCTAAAAGATGATGAAAAGAAACGAAACGACATAAATATGATATTTTAATAAAAAGAAAAACAAAACCCTTTTAACAGCAACAAAAAGCTAGCATTACAGTCATCTATTGTCATCTATCTATTGTGTTGCCATAACAATAGCCTTGTAATATGAGCTCGCTATGGCACGAGATTTAAACATAACTGGCGAAATGTGGGTGTACCATTAGATACACGTCTACCTAACCCTTCAGGGATTACAGGCATGGTGTTATGTTGTGCCCTACAACAACCCCACTAACGGGGATTAACAAGCACTCTCAGTCCAGCAGAAGCCAATTATGAAATCCATCAGCGTATTCTAGTAAATCCATCCAGTTAACTGGAAAGGGGTGAAGGTGGCGCCATCTGCAGCCGGACAAACAGGTCACGTCACACTAGTTCACAGGAATCCTGCTGATCTTGTTATTATAAACACTGAGGCGTTCGGCAAAGGTTCGAGTGGCCATTATTGCTACTAGCCTTTTACAGCTTTACTTGCGTTTGTGTGCAACTTCAGGAACGCGGAAGCTCGTCTTTGTACATAAGCTGTATAATGTAACATTTTCTATGTAATTTATTTGAACAGTAAAAATATAAAGAATGTGGAGCCAAATAAGTATTGATATTCTCGGCTTTAGACAAAAATAAATCATACTTCGCGATCTAGTCAAAGCGGTCTGCGGTCGTACGAATACGCAATCGGTTGTTGTGTTCATAAACGTAACTAATTTGTTCAGAAAACCGGAAGGCACCTCGAGTGTTTATGTCGAAGAAAATCGACTTCTGGATTTGAGACGAAATAAAAATTAAACATGTGACATGTTATTAGTATTCGCCTTAATTTATTTGCCTTTAATTCAGATAGATAACCCATCTATTTGTTAGTATTCCCTAACCTATATTAGTATAATAGACTAAAACACACAATAAATAACAACGCTAAACTGAAACGAATAATACTTAATTCCACCACCTCCTGGAGGCACCTGGCAACAGTAGATATACTGCGCACAGGTGCTCCAGAAGGTGACCTTCAGTCTTGCTAGCAACAGTGCTCAGAAGACTGCTGTCGCGGCCCCGCATCCGACGCAGTAGTCAAGCTGATCTTCTGACATGCTACAGAAACGAGGCAGTGACAGCAGTATCCTTTGTAATCAACTCAATAAGCTGTCAGGATATGAAGCACTATGAAACGTATTAGATACAAGTATCTTTGATCAAAGCGCAGGCTAACACGTTTGACATATCTAAAGCTAATAAGATTGGCATGGCATAAAGGGATGCAGCTGCAGCCGATGTCAAAGGGACTCCGTTGAGGATGTAAGATTGAAATAATATCCAAAGCTTACCTAGACGCGGAGACTAAAGATAACAAAGGGTAGATAGAAGACATATATTGTACTCGTAATTATTTATTTTAAAAGCGACCGTTTCAAGACTACCTTTAGATTTATTACAGGTAGGTAGTGCAATCATCTATTGAGTACTTCATTTTCATAAAACGTTAAAAGTGAGTCGATATAAAATAAGTTACATAAGTTGACAAAACTATAATATACATCTTAATTAGTCAACTTATCAATTTGTCATGACTCACGACCAATTAGGCAGCATTTAGTCCAACCTAACCCCACAAATAAACACGTTGGGCTGCAAAAGCAGACGTATTTGTATTTGCATACAATCAATAACACTTTCTATTGCCAAAGCCAAAGCCCTTATGCCCATTTTTACTAACTCTAGGCCGAAATGCGCTCAGTTATCAGCGTTTAGAGTTCAAATTCCCACAATGCATATTTAGGCATTCACTTAGATGTTGTTTGGAGTCAGTTAAAAAAGGGCATCTAATATTCAACAATTACCTCGAGCAAACTGACTGCTATACTGCCTGTGAATAGAGTTTTAGACATTTGGTACTTACTTTTGATAGAAGAGCGTTTACGCCGTCCATGCGCTGTTTGACTCCAAAACAGTACTTTTCAAACCCTTTAATACCATCAACCCTTTATTTTACAAAAATGATAATTACTAATAACTTTAGGAAATTTCGTTGTCTCAATAGTTGGGGAGAAAAATATTTCAATTAATAGAGTATTGGTAAATTGTATCAAGATAACTCAACAGAGGTTTTCTTAATTTCCCTTTTAGCGTCAGTTTCGACGCTCTAATTATAGGAAACCACTGGCAAACCTAATTAGATTTTTTTTTTTACCTATTGCTAAGATCCTAAGGATTATAGTTGGAGAAGAAAATTTTTTGATTTAGGTTTCTTTATATAAGAAATTAAAGTTCAAACAATGTAAAATATTAAGGAATTAAAATGATTTTTTCACCGATATATCTTACTTGATTTAATATAATAATAGCATAATATAATAGAAGAACATATGCTTTAAAACATCCAATTTAAAATTTCAAATAATTTACAGTGATTATTTTTCTATAAATATTTGAAAACTACTATAAATCACTGCGCGCGAGCAATTTCAAATCAGACCGCCGCGAGGCTTTCTAGAGAGAGGACATGTCGCTCGGCGCTCTGCCTGACCCGAGTTGACCTTAGTCGTACTTGGAAGGATAGCGGACGTTTATAGTGTGATTAAAAAATCTTGGTACTTTGATGATTAAATTTTTTTATTATTATTTTTGATGACTGACAATATTTTTAGAGACAACCAATATCTACCCAATTTTTTTACATACGAATTTTATTTATTAAAACTTTTACTTATTTTTTTGTAAATAAGAACATAAATTGTTTTGAAAGTTAACGCCAACCTATTGTATTTCCCTCATAAGAGGTGTCACTAAGAGGAACATCGCGTCAGGTTAAAATATAATTTAAAATAAACGTAAGTAAATCCGTATAAAGTGATTTATTTGAATAGAATAAGAAATATTTATTAATCAATAATAATTAACGAAGTTCGGTTTCTTTCTAAAGTTTAGATCAACAAATTCATGTTTGAATAACTAAAAAACGACTATAATATTAATCATAATTATAGCTATACTTGCAATATATTATTGAATACTTATTTTATGCACTCGTACTTTAGTAATCCGTGTACGTTCAAATTCAAATTCAAATTAAATTTTACTACAACAATTGCACTCGAACGGATCATAGTGGGTTAGTTTGACTATAGCGCGCGAGAGCGCGCTATACACACAGGCACGCGTGCTTCTGTGTGTGTAAAAAATGCATTGAATTACCTAAACTTGACTTCGCGCGATAGACGTAAACGCTCCCGGGCCTTAGCACGAGCGCGCGGTGTAAACGTAACGTAAATAAGTCGATTTTTGAATAAAAAATACAATTATCCTTT
Organism: Standfussiana lucernea; assembly: GCA_964057025.1. Taxonomy (NCBI): domain Eukaryota; kingdom Metazoa; phylum Arthropoda; class Insecta; order Lepidoptera; family Noctuidae; genus Standfussiana; species Standfussiana lucernea. The sequence goes on from OZ059795.1 coordinate 4,052,108, forward strand.
AGCATTTTAGTTAAATTGTAACAAGCACAATCAGTATCATCCATAGGCATGAATAAATTCTTAAAATTATGAAAAAAATATATTTGAAACGGGTATTTTTAATTTTAAAATCGACATGACGGACGTATTAACGTTACGTTTATACTGCGCGGTCGTGCTAGGGCTTGCTAGCAAGACCGCTCAACAAAATCTAAAGATATAAAGATTTTACACTATCACTTATGAGATATCTTCCGCGATTAATGTTTATATTGAGCTCCCAATAATTTAATCTAAAGATATCCTAAAAGAGTAACGAAGGAGTTTTATGCCCATTCTTCTCCATACGACTCTTGTGAATTGAAGTAGAATCGAATCTATTTTTCTTTGTTTAAAAGTTGTCTTTCAAAAGTGCCTTTTAATGGCCTATTTGAAATTATGATTTGAATTAGACTTTGATTCATTAACTAAGTAATCGTAAAGTTTAGAACGATTATATCGATAATACAACTATGACACAAAATGTCTTTAGCCGTGTGTGTATTATAAATATTTGTGAGTATAATATATGACTAAAATAAGGTAACTGGGTAAGTAGTATAGCCGTACTTTGACGCCTGAGTGGCCTATTGTCGATGTTGTAATATTATGTACTTAGTTTTAGGCATAATTTATTCTCTTTTTTGTAAATGTTTAGTTTGTGTTATTTATTTTAGGTTGTTCATAAAAAAAAAAAAAAAAATTAAAAATATTTATTGACAAAAAACATTGTACACGTATGCAATGGAATTCCCTGACTCCTGCGATAGTTAAAACTGTGTTGCAGGAGCCAGTGTCCTCCCCTAATTAAAGGAACATTTGTTTTATGACAAAAAATAAAAAAGCAAACAAACGAAAACTTCTACTTTCCTTGAAAAGAGAGAGAAAAAAAAATATATAAGTATACAAAATTAAAAATAAAAGAGAGAAAAAAAATAAAAAATAATAATAATTCAAAAACTAAACTAAGTTCATGGTTCGTAAATTATGTGTGAAATGAAAATTATGTATGGAATGTATCGTATGTACGAACATAAAAGACTAAGATTAATCCTAAGTAAATATGTATTATTTTAAAGAATAGTATTTTAGAATCGCATATTTAAGGTACATATACTCCGCTCATACAAAATATAGGTATTTAAGTATATAAAATGGGAAAAACGTAGAAATAAAGACTTGTCTATGACGTCTGATAAGTATCAAGTTTTAACACCCGTATCTATAAACAAGGCAAAGGATTTACTTGAGTAAATGTCATTATTTAACATACGATTTTTATTATGTATTTGAATAATTGCTTGAAGTTAGAACTGTAAAACATTTTCATTCTTAGCTTTGCTTTCTTTTTTTTTCTTTCTTTTTTTGTCTATTGCATAAAAAAAAATGCAATTACTTATGCTCAAGTAATTACTTTAACTTGACTATAGATACGGGTGTAATAAGACTTGTGCAATCGAAGGTAGTTTATTTCAATAGATAATTTTGCCCATTTTCTAAATATGTATATCTGCCCAATTAAACTCCTTAACCAACTCCTTCCTTTTACATCAACTGACAAGCCTTCGGTTGTAGATATGCAACATCGATTTTCCATCTTCTTGTGTTGCATCATGTTCAGCAAGGGTATCGAATTTAATAAGCTCGAGAGTACGGTGAACAAAAGAGATGCGGGACATTTGCAAGATTATGTTCCTTTAATACTGTCTACTAAAAGGCTACTACTCAGGCCTCGCCTCTCATGCATAAGGGTGTGAGTTCAAATCCGGGCAAGTACCAATGTGATTTTTTCAATTCATATGTACGAGTACTTTCTAAGTTCATCTTGGACATCACAGACATTGTTGAAGGGAAACATCGTGAGGAAACCTGGACTTATAATTAATATAAGTCTGAAATCACCAACCCGTCTTGAGCAAGCGTGGTGATCAATGCTCGTGCCTTGTCTGTTGGAGAAGAGGCCTTTGCCCAGCAGTGGGATAGTATAGGCTGGTATTATTATTTTATAATGTGCGTCTTATTTGTGCATAATAAACGGGTTTTTCATTCTTTTACAGTTCACTGTTAAAGCCCATTTAGATAGAGAGAGTTTCTCTTGTCGAAGATACGATTATCGATAGAATATTAAAAAGTTTCTTCGTGTAGACATTCATGTTTGTCGCCCCTCCACGTGGGCGACAATTGAGTTGCAATTGAATATTCATTGTCTCCGTGTGAACAGAACTTGAAAGCAAGAATTGTATTTCGAGGTTTTGTGCCAGTCAATACCATGAGTGCATTGCCCGAAGGTGTTTTAATTACTTATCTCTGCTTTTTTAAGACAAGAATGAATAAAACGAAAACGGAAAAAAGGTCAATTGGGTTAAAAAACATTTTCAGCCCTAGGCCCCAAAAATGATTTAACTTACTTTCTTTTTTAAAAATATTGACTTCTCATGTTTTTTTAATTTTTGCTGTTAATCATTTTGGCCAAATTCCTGAACTTCAGATTCTCTTGCAAATGCATTTGTTACGTCACGATTTTTTGAATGCTCATTTTCGCGAAAATTTAGCTCTTGCCTCTATGTAAACATAATGATACGATAATCTTTTGGCGATTTTTGCTTGGTGATACAAGCGTACTATTTCTCGCCACGAAACGTGCGAGAAACTCCCTCCATCTAAATGGGCCATTATTCGTGTGCTGGATCTTTATTAATGTTAATCTTTGTCATCATAACATCAAGCCTGTAATCCCCGAAGGGTTATGCAAAGGTGTAAGTACCTAATAGTAGGTACACCCACATTTCGCCAGTTATGTTTAAGTCCCATGTAATAGGGGGCGAGCCTATTGCCATCATCCGGGCACAAATCTTGACTACGTGGCTGCTACTGAGAAATTCCTGAAGGAAAAACCCCATAACAATTTGCCCGACCCGGGAATTGAACCCAAGACCTCGTGTTCAGCAGTCGCGCTTGCAATCACTAGACTAACGAGGCAATTCCAAGCAGTGTTGTTTACAAACAATATTAAGTTCTTAGGATTTTGTGTTTTTTGGAGATTAAAATAGATGGCCAGTGTTCCTTATTTCCTTAAGAATTGGAATGCACAGAATCGTGACCGTAGGAAGGAATACGACGAATAGGAAGGAAGGCCTTTGCACAGCAGTGGGCAATATGGGCCAGCTATAATAATAATAATAATAATGTTCCTAGCGCATATACTGCCTGCTATTACTCTAATTAAGTGTCGGCACTTGGTTATACAAGGTGTAGTTTTGCAACCTCGTCAAAATTCAGGAGGTTGTTCAATTATGATAAACGCTGCTTTTTTTAGTTGTTTTAATTTGACACTATTTCAGAATGAAGCCCTTTTCAAAAGAGGAGAATCACCCGTTTATCGAATAAACGTCTGCGTTTGTTTGTGTTTGTGAAAGCGCGGTTATAGGGATAGTATTAGACGGGCCGCGTTTTAATACGGGTGGTGTAAACTTATAGATTTCCGATATTAAGAAAAAACTATAAAAAATAACCTACCCATTTTATTATTGATTCGGGTCGAGAATCATTAGCATAGTTACCTCCTTGAATTTGACGAGGATGCAAAGCAACACCTTGTACATGTACAGAACCACCCTAATCATAGAGAGGGTGGGTTGTGCGGTGGGTAGTGGACTCGGATGTCTCAATCAACTAAACCACCGTTAACTATTGCGATTCCTGGAACTACTACTGTATATTGTGCAACAGACCTTTGTGGATGACTTTGACATGCGATCGTATCGGATGTCAAAGCGTCTTTGTATTGATATCATCAGCAATTGGGGCTGGAGTGTGGAGTACTTAAGGCGCTGTGACTTTGTATTGTATGGTCACTTTATGAAATAATTATAACGTAACATTACAGGCTTAGATAACATAAACAATGTAAGTGAAATGAAAGGAAAAGTCTTAAATGTATTAGGTTTAGAAAACTCATCACTCAAATCATAAATCAAATCTCAAATCATCAATCATCGTACAGAGCTTTCACGGCAATTTTACCATTGATCCGTCATTGCTGTCAAAATCACCGTGATTAACACAATCGTTGAACAAACTGGCCACGGGAAATTCGTTGCAGCGAAAATTCGCGCGGTTTGAACGTAACGAATAGAAATGAACTTATCATGCCACGTTCCGCCATTTGCCTTTACGCGCGACATTTTATGCACATGTCTATACATCTGTGTAGTCGCTAGACGTTTCGCCATTCGCACCGCGCGATTATTCGCTACAGCGAATGTCTTGTGGTTAGGCTGTAAGGTTGCCGTTGGATTGCTGCTAATGTCTCTGTCAAAAGGACAATGATCTTTAACCTCGTTATAATAAGATTGCTGTTGGGTTGTTTCTGTACCTAAGAGATAAAATTGCCGTAGAAATACGAAAATTCCTGAAGGCGTTTTACTTATTTTTGTTGCATGACATCATATTTAGTTCACACGTCTTCTTTAGTGATAACACACATACAGCTACGTCACCCTGCGGCAGAGTGTTACGATACATTAAAAGAAACACGATTAAAACCTTTTTAACCGACTTCAAAATCGGTTGTTTTCTTTTTTTTTTTGTTTGTTACCTCATATCTTCGTCATTTATGAACCAATTTTTAAAAAATCTTCTTTTATCCAAAAGGATATATATGTACTTCCCGATTGGTCCCATTGAAATCAAAATCAGTAGTTTGGTTGTTAAATCAAAATAGCTGGAAAAAATATGTCATCCAAGTAAAAGAAATTGCGAAATTGAGACTTGACAAGGATTTGTGTGTGATACGATAACTAAAAAGGGTAAAATAAAAAGTTTTTTGCAAAAAAATAACCGACTTCCAAGAAAAACACAAAAAATAATGGCAAACAACTTTACTTTCGGAAGTCGGTGGCAAAAAAGTCAATGAAACAAATAATAGCTACCGACATCGGAAAGTAAAGTTATTTTCCATTTTTTTTGTGTTTTTTTGGAAGTCGGTTATTTCCTATAATTTTAATCACAGTAACATCTTTACTTCAATTGCGAATAAAATACCCATCATAAAAAATAAGTTTTTTAATTAACTACCCCATAATCTTAGGTTGTCTCGCCATCAGGTTGTTGAAGAACTTCATGTTTGTCAGCTTGTACCTGTAGTGGCCCTTGCTCTTCAGTCTGCCCATGTGCTGCAAGGTCTTGATGAGGGGCAGGAAGCGGTAGAGGCCGTTCAGCTCGTCTCCCAGGCAGAATAGAAACGAAGACTCGATATAGGCTGCAAATATTGCGTTATTTTAATGGCTATTCAATTGCATGTTTTTTCTAGTTTAACTAATTTCAACTTTTTGTTACTGAAAATTAAGTTAATTCCAGAACGAAATCGTATTTTTTTTAATACAAGATTTTAATGTTATCAGTTTACTTTAAATACCTCCATGACCCTTGTACTATTAAATGCATCCATCAGCACAATTTTCTGAGTACGTTACATTGAGTCCTACCGTGAACCGTGATGAAAAATTATTTTTCACCCCAAAAAAAGTCGTTTCACAGCAATATTTTTCAGAATTATAGAATTCTGAATGCAGGTTGCTATCCATTTAGTACCCTACTTCTAAATAATTTTTGATGCGAAAACTCAGTAACGCTTTACCCGACCTGAGAATAAAATTTAGGACCTCACTTAATTATATTTACAGGCGCACCTTTTATATGACTTTTAAGAATGTCGCCTTAAGATGAGATTACCAATTTAATTTGTTTTATAAAACTTACTTTATCGAATTAATCTCTGTTAGGGCAACGATACATAAGACGTAGTACTTTGGAAGAAGAAAAACACTCTTATACGTAACTTTTTTATATTTAAAAACTATATAATCGGTGTTTCCAATCCTTCTACTCCGAAAAAACAAAACACTGAAACAAATCATGGTCAAAGTCTGTTTTAAAGTCCAGACATAATCTTTGATCAACATTATTTCCGGCCAGTCTGTCAGTCTAATGAGGACCATGTCGATTCGTGTCTGAGATAGTATATTGAGAAAAGAAACACTCGTGGATATGTGCAGTCAGTGCATTTGTCAGTAATTGTGTACCTCAACTTAGAACTCGAGGAGGTCAACAGTTAGGAAAAGTGGGTGGAAAATCAATGACAAGATGGAAGAACCTATCCAGTCGCAGGTCCACTGGAAGAAATACAATTTTGTGTACAAATAACGTATAAGTAACGAAAAACAGGCGGGTGCAATTTTAATTAAAATTTTCTTCTGGAAAGCAATTTAAATGTAACCAAGTATCTAATATGCTATTTGTTTCCCCTTTACGAATAATAACCATGAAGGATTAGTAAGGCTGGTTCGTACACTGTATATCTACGTACATTTAAGTGCACTCTTCCATTTGGAGAGCTAGTGAGTCATGCGGACGCTAAAAGCCACCCTCGGGCTAGCGTTAATCAGTTTCACTGCTGGTATTATAATGGGAAAGGCGAAAATTGATTTTGGTAAACCACTTTGGATTTGTGCTTTTCATTTTGAAACCAAACCAGCACCCCAATTGCATAACACATTTTTCATCATAATCTGAAGGGGATCGAACAAAAATCTCTATAAATGTTTGCAAAACTTGTAAATAACGCAAAAAATGATCACATTGATATTTTGAGTGTGCTACGTTAAACTGCTCACAGCTATTTTTGTTTCTAGTTGACAAAATGTAGATTATAAAGAAATAAAGTACTCACTATAATTTTCCCTTGGTGAAGCCAACTTTAAACGAAGCCAATGTACCAAGACATATCGATGCATCTTTTTCTTTAGAAGCAGGGCCACCTCGAGCTGCACTTTTAAAATGGTCATACTGTAGTGAACTCATTTCCCCTTAATAAGACAAAATGTTTGCTAAGTAAATCACAACCTTACCACAAAATACACCTCTTAGTTCATAGCTCATTTTACTAAGAAAAGTCAATTTCATAAAAGCTTTTATTGACATTACATACCTTGTTATTTTGACGTTTCGATGCTCCATTAAAAGTTCCATTATAAATTGATAAAAGGCTAGACAATAGAGCTTTCGAGGAATAACTACATTGTTCAAGTAACAAGGCTCTCTCAGCAATTCAATCTTTTATCAGCTTCTTATGGAAGGTATTTGTTTATTAGAAAATATTCTGTTCTTGGAACCTACGTGGCTTAGAAATGCACATGGAGTATGAACGAATGGAGTGCTCATGTGTAGAACTGCAGATGACTATCAAGTGTTCTTATGTTTTAGCATGGAACTATTCGCCATACCACACTTATGACAATCATGTGAACTGTCCAGCAGTGTACGTCCTTTGGCTGATATTATCATACTCGTATCTTGCAAGCAAGAATGACATGACAGTAACAAATTGTTATAAACAGTTTACTCTTTACATTACCCATTTTACTTTATTATTTCGTCTATATTCTACACCTCAATCATTGAAGAAGTTTTAAAAGCTCAGTTTCTACTGAAACTTTGAACCGAATTTTGTTATGTCTGTAGAAGTCTGTCTTTAATTGTTATGGTGAGGAAAAGGTGATTGTACCTATATACAAAACCCACCACTGTCTACCCCTCCGAGAAAAAACAGGCATGGTGTTAAAACTTATCTTCTTTGTTATGAATTAGCACTCCATTACTACTTCATCTTTATTTGAAGGAGGGCACTGAAACACTTGAACCTATTATTCGTCAGGTAAGCAGGTTCGCAGACAAGATACTCTGAGTGGGAGCAACGAATCCTTTGAAGGGACTTTATACGAAGTCTCTGTTCATAGAATGTAACATCGATCTTTGTTTATTACTGCGAGAATTTGTGTTGCTATTATAGAGGCTTTGTTATTGTTACTGGGGATAAGTGCTGCAATTAGTAAGGCTTTTTTCCGTTGTTGCAGTTCAAGAGGGTTAAAGTCTCATGTATTTGGTATTGGAAATATTTCAAAGTTTTAAAGTGGAGACCGCGAATGACAAACTAAGGTAAGGGCCAGGCTAGGTGGAGCAACGATTTCCGCCGGGTGGCTGGTAGCACCTGGATGAGAGTTGCCGAGAATCGAATTGAATGGAGTCTGATAGGAAATACCTAATTGCAGCAGTGAATTGTTGTTGTCAGCTGATAATGATGATGAAGAATAAATTTCCACTTCAAAACCGTGTAAACTTTTAATATCTAAATATTCCAAACGAATCTAAATAGTGATTTTGATAAAGAATTTAACTGTTGGAGCTGTCGACAGCTGCACCATTTCCCATGTAAAACGCAGTGGAAATAGACTGCATGATAACTTTAGCCTTTGCAAGGGCTGTTACGGCGAAGGCTATGGGTTACGTGGCGTTACGGCTACGCACCACGTTGTCGTAGCAAGTCGTAGCCGTAGAGCTACGCCGTAGCGCTACGTGGCTGCGACTTGCTACGACTTTTTGATTTAATGAAGCGATTATGTCATCCATGTTATACTAATTTAAACTATACTAATATTGAACTTACACTATCACTTACGGGATATCTTCCGCGATTAATGTTTATATTGAGCTCCCGATATTTCGACGCTGTTGCAAGCGCCACGATCACGAGATACTAATATTAAATTATTAATTATTATTATTGCGCTATACTAATATTATAAATGGGAAAGTAACTTTGTCAATGGAATGGATTTCAATGAGAGGCACAGGCCATGACCTGGATTACGATTCAGTATAATTTAATCCCGGTACTACGTTCTTGTGGGATAATTTTCGACCTCCAAGCGGGCGTAGCTGCGTGCAAAAGATATTTTTACATAAACGCAGTGATTTCTAATTAAAATGACAGTGATAATGCGTCTTATAATGAACTAAGTTTTGAACACAAATAAAATCAAAATAGAAAGCTATTTTATTATGATTTCTATGGGCGCTCAAGTTACTCTGAATTTCATAAAGCAATATCAGAATAGAGATTCTTAGAATTATACCAATTAGTGCAAACAAATATATTTTACAATGCAATTCAAGAATTGAAGTGGGATACAACTTGATATTATTTCATGGAATTTCAATGAGCTGTATTTCTATTACTGCAAACATGACAAACTTCGGAAACGGTATTTTTTAAGGATTCAGGTGAAACTCAGCGTTTGCACAATAGAAAGTTTAAAATTATATTTTTTAAAGCTTCTTTGTAAACTTCGCAGACGTTTCACAAAGAGTTTTATATTCGTACGACTTGTTCAGATGGAGCGATGTTTTATGGCTTCATACTCGAAGTGGATGTTATTGACATCAGTGTAGATCAAGAAGCATTTCATTTTCTTTTTACGTAATCAGCTTATAATGCTGCTAGGGCACAGGCCTCCGACCTGTGAGAGTACGGCATAATACATGAGCAGCCTAGCGCTTGCTGAAGGTAAGTATAAAAAAAAAAACTATCAATGTAACCTTAGTTGTAAGTATTTTGAAAGAAAAAAAAAACGATCAGATTAGAATAATTTACTGTTATTAATCCTATAAGACTGCCTCAGGTCAAGTGTGGCTGCTGAGTATGGGGTCCTGGGTTTGATTCCCGCGTCAGGCAACGTGTTATTAAGTTTTTCCGTCAGGAATTTCTAAAGTGACAGCCACAGAGTCTGGATTGGTGCCCGATTTATGGCAATACTACATGGGGCCTATTACGTGGGACGTAAAAAACATAACTGGGTGTACTGTTCGGAACCCTCCTGCCTACCCCTAAGTGTTTACATGCGTGATGTTATGTTATGTCCTCCTATAAAACTCCCAATGAGTTTTATGCTTAAACGTTGTTTAAAGTTAAGTTATGATTAACGTCTGTTTAACCATAATTTTTTGACGTTTATAAGCAAGTTTATAAACAAACAAAACCTATTTCTAAATAAGTAAACATTAAGGTTATATTACTGCGTCAATTATTTAAAAAAATGTTACACGTGGACAACAACATCGGACGGAAGTCTATTTGAGCACACAACAATAATTCTCGATAAGAATACTTTACCTCCTACTTCATAACAACATAATAACAAACAAAGCCTTTTTATTCAAGGAAAAAATATCAGTTTCTAACGCTTAAGGGACTTACGCTAGAACGCTTCCAAGCAAAAAAAAAAACATCGTTAATTGGCCATCGACGACGACGGGGTTAAAAATAAACATACCAGACTCTTGGTATCGATTGTGTAGTAGCTTGAGAACATTGGAAACGACTTATAGGGCAGTGACAAATGTATGGCAAAGAATAGTGCAAAATTAACCCCGAGATACAGAAGACGGAGACATATAAATGCTGCTTAAAGTGAAGTTATTATCAGCGTCCAACATACATTTTACAACTTTAACCCCCGTATCTATAAACAAGTCAAAGTGTTTACTTGAGCAAATGTCATTTTTTAAGATACGATTTTATAATGTAGTTTAGTAATTGATTGAAGTTAGAACTGTAAAAAGTTAGAATTCTTACCTTTGCTTTCTTTGACGGTTCTTACTTCTTTTAAATTCTTGTCTATTGCATAAAACATTGCTTAAGCTAAAGTAATTACTTTAACTTGGCTATAGATACGGGTGTAAGACTACGTCGTACTAGACTCTCTAGTTTGATCTAGTTTCATCTGGCAACTAACATTATATATAAAAACTAGCTGTGGGTAATATTTTAAGTGACTTGTGACTTCTGAACTTGTGTATAACCTTTGTACTTAAGTATTATCTGGATAACAAACAATTTTTCCCTTTTGACATGTGTGGAATATTTAATCATGCTGACATTGACATCATTAGCGTCATGCTACTTAAAAAAATTAATGTAATAGTAAAATTGTAACCATATAACTGGCAATATTGTTAAAGAGCAAACTTGTAAAATAACTCTATTTGACAATTTTGGTGCAGAATGCAGTATGTTTTATCCATGTAAAATTGTGAGAGAACTTTTCTACACGTGGCTTTTATAGACGAAATGCAAATGTTAAGCTTTTTTACTTGTTTCTGACTCAAAGGCTGTTCCAATTAGTAGCAAATCACCAATTAAAGCTATTTATAGCCCGTCGCGCTGACAGCACCCCTTTTTGTCGGAGTTCAACCCGCCAAAAAGTTTTAGACAGAGATTCACCGAAGTTACAAACCTCTGTTGAGGATACTTTTCTTTGTTTTACTTTTATATACGTTTACAGGCAGCTTACATGACTGGTTCTATAATTTAATTCAAAATAAAATTATGTCTGTATTAGAATTTATTGGCACGTCATTAAAATCAGAACTAACGTTGTGATCTTGCGTTTTCAATACATTTCACAAATGTTTAGCGGCAAAGATCTTTTGAGCAATGTTTAGGCAAAGTTTTACAAAAGTTAGAAGTTTGTATCAAATTAAATTTTAAGCAATGTTTAGGCAAAGTTTTACAAAAGTTAGAAGTTTGTAAAAAAAGAAAAAGTATCCTGAACAGAGGTTCAAGATACTTTTTCTGTTTTTTACTTTTAAAATATTTATTTTTGTTTACAGCCACCTTACAAAACTTGTTAGGTGTTTGAGTTCAAAATTAAATGAGTGTCTCTGTGTATAATTAAAACGTAAACCGGCGTCGCACTGTATAGCCGCCGCAAGCCAGTAGACCGATTCATCTGAGCGCCCGACGGATGGGGGAACAGGTATTAATTTAATTGTGGTATGTAAAAGAGTATTACGCTTTATTTATTTATAAGTTGAGTACGTATTTTAGACTGTTTGTGTTAACTTTTTATTCAATTTACCCTGAGAAGTTTTTTCCGACATCGAAAAGCCATAGAAGAAACACAATTAAAAATCTTGCTACAGAAATGTGTTAGGAATGTGGATTAAAGAAGTATAGTTCAGGTAGTATTCAAAAATGCATGAAGGTTGCTGCAGGTTGTTGGTTGTGTTGTGATTACATGTGCTTAGCTTCACAATGGCTAGAAATAATCCTAACCATTGTGAATATAACGTGCTTTGATTTAATCAAGAGGCTCAGCTTATCTATTATCACACCTTATTTACTTCGCCACACATCAATGCATGAATGCATCATGATGATGATGTTGATGATACTTGGAATACTAACTCATCGACAACATCAATCACAGTCATCTAGCTCACAGCTAGCTCGCGTGTAGGACCGGTATCAGTTGGCAATTTGAGCGGCGTCGGTGAACAATGAATCGATGTGCTTAACAATAGACGGGATGGCATTCAACTGACGTCGACATATTCACAGAGGCTCAGAGATGATGTTACACGTATTTGTAAAGCCGTGTAGGTAACGAGATGGGCATAGCTTAATATGATGGTTGAAAAAACACCATTAACGAAGCCGATTGGCACTACTTCCCTTCGTGATTGTGATATTTTTTTTGCTCTGGAACATACCTGAAGCCAAGGTTCCAACTTTTAATTGTTTTTTTTAAACAAGATTTTAATGTTGTTACTTTACTTCAAATACCTCCATGTCTCCTGTATTAGTCATCATGCATCCATCAGCACAATGTTTTGAATGCGATTTATTGAGTCCTACAAAAAACCGTGATTTTTTACCCAAAAAAAAAGTCGTTTCCCAGCAATAATTTTTGCGTAGAGTTACTTAGTTTGATGTACAAAATGCTTGGCTAATGGCTTCGTGAAGGGTTCGTTTACACCTTGTATTAGAAGTGTGAGGAACAGGGTGGACGGTTACAATTCTCTATAGAAATTAAGATACATAACACGTATGCTAGGAGGTATTTATCGAACGGACGAGTATTGTATCGATTTTATATAAATTTATCTTAATTGCGCGGATAACTCTGTTATCGCTATGCACAATTACTATTGAGTATAGTTCGTCTGTGGAGGTATAGATGTCACCAAAATATGATATAAAATTAGCCAGTCTTATGTTAATACGTTTAGTTAATCGTCTATTACATTGCTGGCTGGGTAATATTTTAATAAGTAATTTTTAATAGGTTTGAACAACCAAGGTAATCAAGGTTCGAACCTTCTCTGTATGAAAGGTCAATGCCCTGCAGCGGAACAGTAAAAACCTGGTATTATTCTTTTCATAGGTACCTGAACTCTCAGCGGTGTAACTCTTGCCTTCCCAGTTCATCTTGCACTGGGCTACGTCCATGAAGCAATGGTTCTGGAACATGAGTGAGGGCTCCCTCGCCACCATGCCGGGCACCCCGCATACTGGTGCGTATGTGTCTGGACATTTCTGGAAAAAACTTAGGTATTGTTTTAAGTATAAACGTTCCTATTCTACCGCCGACGATTATTATTACGTCAATTATATTTAGTTCTTTAAATTGGTTATAAAAACCCTTAAATCAAGTTTTATAACTAGAAATCGGTGTTTCATGTGTTTCTCTGCCAAAGAAACACAGAAACAAACTCAGTGTTCACAGTCTCTTCCAAAGTCCAGACATAATCTTGGTAATTTCTTATGAGGAACATGCAGATTAGTGTCTAAGGTAGTCATCTGAGGAAACGCTACACAGATTTGGATATAATGATTCGGTCTAAAATATAGCCCGCAGTTTTTGATTAAAGATCGCAAATTAAAGACAAATTAAGCATTTGTCAGGTCTATTAACTATAGGTACCTTTGACCGTTGGTCATGAGTTACGATTGAATTCCAATTAGAAACGTCAGCTTATGAACTGATTGTCTGTTTGTGGCACACAATATTCGCCCCCTTCTGAATGCAGCCTGCGGCGTTTAATTTCATCATACAGTAGCCACGTCACGTCACGAATCAGATTGGATAAATGGATTGGATAAATGAGTTGTGTAACAGAAATTAAAGTTGTTTTCCATACTGCATCGTAAATATGAGGAAATGGAATGATGAATAATTAGTCGTACTAGATGAATCTTTTCTGTCAAGTAAGGCTTACTTTTCTTTAGGTTTTTTGCGCAGATACGTCCTTTTTGGCTACGGTGGCGTCCGTCGGCTTAACAACAATCAGAATTTTATAACCCTAATGTATATATGTTAGTTATCTTAGAGTCATTCAATTATTGTTCAAACTACCGTTGTTAAATACTTTGAATTTTTACTTTTTTATGAAAATTATAATTATTCGAAGTATGATATACATAATTATGACTGTGTTAGTTAAGTTAGCGTTTCAACGAAGTTATATACTTACCTGCAGGTTAAATAATAAATAAAATAAATATCGCTGGACATTACACACAGCGCCATCTAGTGCCACACTAAGCAACGAGGCTTGTGTCGTGGACACTAGATAGTTGATATACTACATAGATGCTTTTTTGTTTGTAAATACATACTTATTATACATATAAACATCCATGACTCGGTAACAAATGTCCATGCTTATCGCACAAACACTTGCTCCTACCGGGATTCGAACCCGGAACCCTATGAACGTAAGGCAGCCTCACTACCGCTGCGCCATTCGGGTCGTCGTTTAGGTTAGTTAGGTTTCAAAGATAATACTTGCTTCAGCTCTTCGATATAATTAAATATCCGTCTAATCGCTATAATTTTATCAACATGCTTGCGGATATCCTCGTCCGCTCGAACGTTAAAAGGAGACCGGGGCTGGTTTTAGCAATCGATTTATGATGGACATATTTGTTATGTCCCAATAGTTTCCTGTATTATTCCCGTATCATGTATATGTGTATTATATGTAGGTATATTACTTACAGTGGGGCATTTATGATAGCAGGACGACAACGTAGGCCTGTGATCGTAATCATCGCTAATATTCTTCGGTATGTTGATCCAAGGTGTATACACCTTGATGGGGCCGAAGACCTTTACCAATCGCCTTCGTGTAGACTCGTTAAACATCGGCTGTATGTCCCTCATTGGTAGATCTAGAACGTGAGTTGCGGCAAAGAAACGTCTGACACTTTCGTTAATATTTCGAGGGTTTATCATCGATCCGTCTACTATGACAAGGTTTCTTGTTTTAATGGGATTGTTCGATCTATTGACTGCGGGTGTTGTAAAAAATTCTTCCTCATTGTATATTTCATCTTTTTCTTCATCTTCTGACTTTAGATCGTTTGAACAGATAAAGTAATCAGTGATTGTAAATTGTATTTCCCCGTCACAGTTATGTTTTCTCAGCCGGCATTCGTTCTCGAATGTTCTTATTTTGAACCCTGCGCCATCTTGTCTGATGCCACATACTGGGTTACCTTCCTCTATGCAGTCGGTACAGGTATTAACAAACTGTACAGTTTCTGATATTATACTTGACTTGTTGGTACAGTGTTTCATATTTATTATGCCGTAAGCTGCAACAATATTAGAGAAGGTAGTACGGTGGTGAATTCATAAAATATTCGTAGTAAGGCGCATTAGGAGCTGTGCCACGGCGACGGCGGCGCCAGTGGCTTTAAATATTTGACGCGATGCAAGTATCGATCGATACGTCAGTTGGTAATTGTGGCACAGTTATGTGTTAGCTCGCTTATTACGTTCAGCTGAACATTGAACAATGTTTTTAACATGTAATCGAGTCGATCGTTTCGAGGAGCTCGTGGCTAAACAATAACAGCCGCTTGGGTCGATCGTCAGGTTAAGCCCCGCTTGTCTGGGTTGGTCCGTGGATGGGTGACCACCCATTACATACCGAGTTTCCTCCGTGCCTCGGAAAGCACGCTAAGCCGTTTGTCCCGGCTGTCATTTGTAGATCTTTGACAGTCGTTACAGGTAGTCAGTAGCCCGAAAGTCAGACAACTAGGGGGATTCGTATTACCCAATACGAACTGGGTTGTGGAGGTCAGATAGGCAGTCACTCCATGTAAAATACTGGTATCCAGCTGCATCCGGTTAGACTGGAAGCCGACCCCAACATAGTTGGGAAAAGGCTAGGCAGACGATGAATCCAGTCGATATGTCGGAAAAAGTTACACTTATATCTTTTAAACTAAGCAAATTTTATGTTGTGTGTAGTCAAATGTGGGAAAAAAAAGTTTCTTAGTTCTTTAGATATAAGCGAAAAACTAAAAAGAGTCAGAAAGCAATGAGGTTACTGTCCCTATTAGACTTTAAGTCATTTACATGATTGAAGTCATGTAGATCCTTAACGGGGATTAGTACATCGAAGGTTACTGCCGGCTTGGGATAACTTTCACATGCTTTTATTTTATTAGTTTATATATACCTACATATGTACAGTCACGAGCACCAATATGTATACACTTTCCTAAATTTAAAAGCTATTTTCGCCTGAAATAACGATTGTAACTTGGAGATGGATATATTTCATAAAAATATGAGGATCACTTTTGAAAGTTGCTAAGTGTTTAGATATTGGTGCTCAGGACTGTACATGCACCTCAACTTTTTTACATATGTACATTCATAAACTCACGCCTTTTTCTCATGGGGGTAAGCAGAATGCACATAACGGTACCTGCTAAAATTCTTATATACTCCTTTCGTTTCGTCCACGTTCATAAATCTGGTCATACACGCACGCCAGTTGCGTTTACTCCGCACCTAACGTTTCCGAAGAACCTCACCAAGTTTCTTAGCTATTTACCACCCTCTTAAAAACCGTAGCATTACCAAGTACGCTTCATGAAATAGTAAAAGCCCCCTTACAAAAGCTAATATCAACAACTACAATTAAAATCAGTTCAGCAGTTTAGGCGACAGCTTAGGAGGGTGCAAACTTAAACAGACACAAACTGTTTGGATCGCCCCGGTATACGATGCTCTGTAATCTGGCGTTAACGGCAGAAATCTCTTAAGACCCCTATTTATTAACCCAAGGTTGCTCTCGACACTATTACCAAGTCAACTTGGATTAGTAGCAACAGGTTGTGACCCGATTGTCTGCCGTTGCTATGACAACCGACAAACACTTTTGCTCTCAAGTTGAGTACGTTCGCAGTGGACGGCGGGGGACTTGTGGTCTACGTTTGTGTTGATTGAGTTGAAAATACACGGCTTTAAAAGAAATAAAAGGGGTTTGAATGATTACCTCCATCTTTTAATTTTATTTTCAAAATAGCGGCCCTTGGGTAGGACAAGCTTCATAAAAATCTTCGAAGCGCTTTGCACAAGAGATTCTTATATTAAAAAAGGTTTTTTGTCTACAATGGTTAAGAATGGGTGTTAGAAATTACATGAACATGGAAATACACTACAATTAGAAATTACACAACAAATATATGTACATGGACAAAAAACATAGACTAAATTGGTCATTTGTAAATAATTACAAATGACCAATTTAGTCTATGTTTTTTGTTTTTATAATAATATAAGGCTCTCGTATTTCGGACTATTTGTGTGTATTATTATAATATGTATTAGTTTATATTATCTGTATATATGTATATGAATTAGTATGAAACTATTTTAACCAAATGGTATTTTTCTTATTTATTTTTTTGTACTCTATCACAATGCTATCCTATTTGACGCAAAGGTTGACTGGTAGAGAATGCCTTGTGGCATTAAGTCCGCCTATGTACCACTTTTTGTACATGAAGTTTAAATAAATAAATAAACATGGAAGGTTGTCATTTTTTGTTTGTTTTTTTTCAACTCATGCCATGTAGATGTTTGAAAAGTTTCTGATGGAAAATTCCATCGGGTTGACGGGTTGTTACAAAATTGAAGGCAAAGCTTCCTTCAGTTCAGTCTAACCGGATGCAGCTGAGTACCAGTATTTTACATGGAGCTACTGCCTATCTGACCTCCACAACCCAGTTTGTACTGGGTAATACGATACTCCGTGGTATGACTGGTTGTTAGAAATTCTAACAGGTAGTCACTTGTAACAAATGACAGCCCGGAAAACACGTTAATCTGCAATTAAAGTGCTTCCAGTGGCAAGGAGGAAACTGGGGAACCCTGGCAAGTGCTGCTTAACCTTGAAGATCGACCTATGTGTGATATTTTAATTATTTAGCTACTAGCACCTTGGTTCAAGGCAAGTTATCAATCAAAACACCAATATCGAACGGAGATAATAGGTTTAGTTGTTTTAGATGTTATTGATACGAGCTCAATCATACTTGTAGAACAACATACAGGGCTCTGCATCCATATTTCACCCTCAATTTTAAATCTGAACGGAGTAAGTGGTGCGCAAACTCTGTTTGGAGAGTCCAGTTCAGCCATTCGGAAAAATGTTTACAAGTAGGTATTGATACAGACAGAAGTTGATTTATTATTGACTTCCACCCTACAATAGGAAAATGACGAAAATCTTCTTATTATGTTTATTCACAGTTTACTTCATAAACTGACAGACACACAGCCACTCATTTCTTGCTTCTAGACACACAGGTCCAGAAGCAAGAAATTTTGTGAGCAAAGGACGGATTTCTGAACAATCATCCGCCAAAAGTGTTAAGTAGGGGATGAAAGCGTGAAAAATCTATTACTTATACCAGCGACCCGCCCGTGCTTATAAAAAAAACGTGCGTAAAACTATCCTATCTTTCTAGCTAGAGCCAACCATACATACCCACAAAATTTCATTAAGATCGTATTAACACGTGATTTTTATATATTAAGAAGAAGTAGATAACCATATATTCAATCTCCCTAATTGAACAAACAGTTCTGTATATTGGCAATATGTTTGCAAGTATACATGCAGACTAAACTTGTTTAAACAAACTTTCAGTCGTAGACTAACTACAAAACTACTTAACTCCAGGATAGACCAACTCGTGAACTATAATGGCCGTCAAGTCGTAAGTGTCGCCTAGTTTTGGGAAAACCAAAACTAAGCGACACATAAACGACCGCCTAAATAAAAGCCCTCTAAAATTGTCAAAGCTTGGCTCAGCACGGAGCGTTGAAATTCCAACATTGCTATAGTATCTAAGCATTCATTTAGCCATAGCATAATGTTAGTAAAACGGGCATAAGAGAGACTCGTGAAATCAAAGTCGCAATTAAACCAACATCAGGGGTGCGTGAACCTTCATCTTCTAATAACGTAATGGATTTCAAGATACCCACTCAAAACCACAGTCTGTGTACATTCGTGTAAAGTGCTTACACTTACCCTCTTTTAATTTGAGCAATAATATGACCTTTGTTTATGTTAGTCTCAAGTTATACGTTTGGGAGAAGCTATACTGCCGGCGTCGGCTTCAAAAAAAAACACCGGCGGAAAAAGACATTGCCCGCGGCACTGATTAAAAACGATGGCCACCCGTAGCGGCAAGAGGTTCTTGTCAGAAATCAAGAAGCTGTTTTTGTTATGCCTCCCTGTCTCATTTTAATAAACAAATATTATATTTATCTTATTTGTACATTTTGTCACAAAGTTATATTCTCCGCAGAAATTCTTCATAATTAATTCCACAGAAATTTTTCATTGGAAATTTAAAAAAATAAAACAGCTGTTCCATACATTTTGACCGTGTAGGTACACTTCTGTAGGAAATAGCTGTTTTTTTAAATAACCGACGAAAAATTTCTATGTGGGGGTTTCAGAATGATGTACTGAGTATGTGGTTTCTGTTTTCGATACGGTATCCCTTCCACCCTGTATATGGAAAGTTTGTTTTGTTACGTATAACAGCATAGTGTAAAAAAAAAACATTTAAAAATCATTCTTCCTCCAAGGACTAACAAATTAGATCCTAACTTACTACTCAAAATCGTCTGGTCGTAATTATTCAGGAATGACTCAATCTTGATCACACTCGTGAATATTGGTTAAAAAATACGTGATAAAAAGCGCGCAACGCGCGAACTCTAAGACATCTGACATTTCTGAAGACCTTACTCTATACGAATGCCTCTAGCGGCGAATTCATGCGCGATAGCCCCATTAAATAATTACAGGTTACGTGCATATAAAAAAAGTACAAGGGTCAAAAGAAACACATATTTAAGGAAGAAGATAACATTATATGACACTTTGACTATACTTCAATTCAAATAAAGAAATACCAAATTGCGGTATTAAAAAATAAAATAAAAGCCTACATTTTAATTAAGCGGCTCTCGATGTCGCCACTATGTACACACATCAAAAGTATCTAGGGATCAACATATATTTTTGCAATAACTTTTCTCCTGATTGATATTAATTAAAATTTTCTTTAAGGATTCATCAAATAAAGTGTTTTCGTTTGTCACAGTAACGATAAACCAAGTCACCTTTGCATTAATAAAGAAATTTGCCATTTTCCTAATAAAGGGATTTTTGACATTTGAACCACTAACATTAAAGTTCGAAAAAAAGACTGAAATAACAGTTTTCTTTAAAATTTTATTGGGTAACTTAAACAAATAATAATCCGTGTTTCTACCGCGAACACTAACAACACAAGAACATCGGTTTGGCATACTCAAAATGAGTTCATCCAAATCACGCTGTGGAATGGCCGCCCATGTTCGTTGCAACAACAAAAAAAGGTCTTCTTGCGACTGGATACCCTCCATATTCGGCAGAGCTCTTCTCTGTAGCATATCCCATGCATGCTCAATCGGGTTCAAGTCTGGCGACTGAGCAGGCCAGGGCAGGACATTGATGTTAGCTGCGGCGAGAGTCTGTCTTACAACTCTTGCGGTGTGCGGTCGTGCATTATCATGCATTAACTGAAATAAGGGACCGATTTGCACTTGTAGAGGAACGATGACGTCTGATACAATCGTCTCAGCATAAATTTGAGCGTTGAGGTTGCCTCTGATCCAAATCAACTCAGTTCTTCCGCCGATCCAAATACCCGCCCATACCATGATGGTTCCACCACTATAAGGATGGACTTCCTGGCAGGATTTTAATCGCTGTTGGCGTCCAGGGGTTCTCCAGTGTCGTATACGTCTTGTATCCGGTCTCATACCAAAACGAGACTCATCAGAAAAGCACACGAAACGCCATTGTTCTTCTGCCCAATTTCTGTGTTCAAGAGCCCATTGATATCGAATCCTACGATTGTGCATTGCTATAGGTGGTACCCGTAGCGGTCTTCGGGAATGAAGGTTCACTTCATGCAAGCGGTTTCTGACTGTTTGGTCGCTAATTAAGTTCCCTGAAGAGTGATGAAGCCTCACGGCTAACATCATGGCGGTTATTGTTGGAGCTCTTCGAGTTAAGATTTGAATGTATCGGTCTTGTCTCCGTGTGGTGCAGCGATACCGTCCTCCATGGCGCTCAGCCACGGTACCAGTGCTTCGGTAACGTGTCCAAAGTCGACTGATAACACTCTGACTTGTATTCAGAGCTAAAGCCACAGTACGTTGCCGGGAACCAGCTTCTATCATTCCCACGGCTCTGAGCATTTCTTCCCTGCTTAAATGACGTCGCCGCTCCATAATAACGTTGGTTTTAATCAGTAGTAGGGAAACAGTAGCACTAATAATGTCTTCAATGCGTTGTATGTTTTTATAGGGAAAATATTGACAGCTTATTTTCATCTTTTACTCGAATTTGATTGAGAGTTCCTGATTCAAATTATGAAATGCACCAAAAAGGATCCATATAAATTTATAAAATCATAAATTTATTACAAAGCCACATCTCAATCTCAAGAAATCCGCATAAAAATGCTTGATCCCTAGACACTTTTGATGTGTGTATAAATAAACACTTGTATTTTCCACCCTCCATGACTCATTTCATTACCCTCAAATGTTTCGATGAGGCGAGAAGAGATACACCGGCAAAAATGAAATCCGGCGGAAATGAGGGTTAATTATAATAATATCAAAGCGCTGACAAGCCAAAGGGTCGGCATTCCAGACACCGTCTGCGTTCCGGATTCAATAAACATCATATTAAGGAGGATTGGAATTTGAGTACCTACATAGCGCTGCTAAGTTAATAAATTGAGATGAATTTCAAACAAGAACAAACACTGGCCAAAAAGTTTGACGAATAGAAATGTAAAGCTGTTCTTCCTGGTGTTTTACAGTTTGTTTACTGCTTGCTAATAAGTTGGCTAAACTGAGTTTTGTGTAAAGAATGTATGTTCATCACACACATCAACATGAACAGCATTTATGGTTACACAACCATAAAATCACAACGTAAACTAAAAAAGAAATCACAAAATACAGACCGAGGAACTTAAGTTGCACCATACAATATAGTACTAAATATTGCTATGGTCAGAACACCCGTTCGAATTTCGAAACCAACAAAATAAATTTGATTTTGCTAGCCTGCCAGTGGTATTTCGTCTCGTATTGCATTTGTTATATTATTTTGCATGGGTTTTTAAATCGGGGGGAAATAGGGGGAATGTGGAATATGGTACCTGCCTATTGCCTCGGCAACGGGGAGATGGGTGGGCTTAGCCCGTTGCAGTTGCCGTCTGGCTGCAGTTCGATTAGGGTGGCCTATGAACAAAGGTGGTTTTACAATAATATTAGTTGATTGGTACGGACTGCAATCGCGGTTTAACAACAATCCGTTACAAGCAACGGATTATTAGTAAGTCAATATCAAAATGGGCACTTAACCAGTTTTCAAATGCAAGCTAGGTAACTTTATATTGTATATGTGCTTGTATTTACTTACTAGAAATCATTTTAAAGAAGATACCTACTTCATCAAATTAATATAAGTATCGGTAATAATAAGTATCGATAAAGTATGAAGATAAAATTCGTAGTTTATTTTGATAAACTGAAGAGTTTGTAACTGATTGGTGGTGGTGGAATAACATAATATATGCGAGTAGTGAGAAACATGTGACAATAAAGGCTATCACCCGTATCTATAAACAAGTCAAAGTGATTACTTGAGGAAATGTCATTATTTACGAGTAAGATACGATTTTCATTACGTATTTTAGTAATTGCTTGATGTTGAAGTAAAAAGTTATAAAGCTTTGCTTTCTTTGACGGTTCTTACTTCGTTTAAATTCTTGCCTAATGCATAAAAAAGTGCACAAGTAGTTACCTACTTAAGCTCAAGTAATTACTTTAACTTGACTATAGATACGGGTGTTATTGCTACCGCGCTCACTGACGGTCGTCCACTTTTCAACCTCATTACTCAGGACATAAGGGCGAAAAGTGATCGACTGTCAGTGTACTCCGTAGTTCATGCTACATTATAAGCATGCAAATAGAAGCACATAGAAAATCACTATCTGTGACAGATTAGGATGTAGATAATAAAAACGAAGTCATCTAAAGCTCATTTAAGTCTCTAATTTAATTGTATAATAGAGTAAATAGTTCAAAGACTAGTTTTTCATTCGTTACAACTAGAAAGAAAATAACACTGATAAATATGACGGCTAATAGACGTCTTGCGGAATCAGATCAGACAGCCCCTAAATATATAGGGAGTTAGGGACAAGGGCAGGAAGCGATGAATCGATTAGTTGGAAAAGGGGATGAAATGATCGTCGTAGGATTCAAGTTCAAGTTCAATGTGCCACCATTAAATTGGAACGTTCAAAAGGACCCTTTTAAGGGTGGAATCGTAAATAAACTTGACTTTGACAAAACGTTTACATTATTTTGAAATCTTGATATTATATATTATTATAAAACTTGAGTACTTTATTTAAAAAAAAACTATTTAATAACTACATACATCACTGCACTACATCTTATATTTACCATCTTTTGTACCACATTTAACGCAAATAAATAATTTTGACTTAGACTTTGACTATAACAATTAAAAACGGTTAAATACACTAAAATAACTAAACTTACAACAAACTCTTATGGGGTTATTACTCATCATCTGCCTAGCCTTTTGCCAACTATGTTGGGGTCGGCTTCCAGTCTAACCGGATGCAGCTGAATACTACTCGTATCAGGGTTTTATTGTTTCTATTTAAAACTTTTGTGTGACTGTATGAGTCATAAATTCATAATGTATCATCATTCACGCATTGAAACATTGAGAAGAGGTTTAATCATGTTTTAATCCTATGTAATAGTGGGCGAATCTTTTGCAATCAACCGGGCATAACTCTAGACTGAAGGCTGCCATTGAGGAATTCCTAACAAATTATTATACTAAAATAACATTAATTAAATTATCGTAATAACTGCTCACTTTTAAAGCTACTGTTGTTTCTATTTATAACTTTAATACGTCTGTGTGTACAATTCGTTAGTTTCTCTCATAACACTAATAGGATTGAGTCTGGTTCGCAGCGCCATATTGTTCCATTGCAACGAGGTTGCAGGGGTAGTGTAAAGGGATGGTATTGTCAAAGTACACATAAGTCTATTGAGTTAGGCTTTAACCGAGACTTCGATAGAGGATTGAATAATTGAGGGACCCACCCGACGGTAGTTACCATTAAAACGTATTTAAGCTTTTAGACAATATGTGTCTTTATTATTACACAATAATACGTTCCTTTTTAACGAGAAAACCCTAGTTTCTTATAGGGTGTTCTTACTGATGAATAAAGTATTGAATAAATTATTTCCAATTAAAATAGTAGGACGCAGTTTACACTAAACCTGTCGGGTAAGTAAGTTTAGAAGTTAGTTACTTGACAGGGCTCAAGTGAAAACCAAGAACTGTCCCATGACTGCTTTCTGAAACAATTTAATTGAAAGCGAGTACTTAGTTTTCTCAAATCATGAATAGTCTCTACGAAAGATTTGTCACAACCAAACTACCATTTACCAATGTACATTAATTATTAAAAATAATTCATTAAACTTAACCTACCAAAGTTTAAAAAAAAATCTAATCTGAGTCATGATTATTAAGCTGTTAAAATAAAATCAAAATTGCTTATTCTAGTTCCTCCTAACTTATTAAAAGTACTGCAAAAATCTCGATCAATTTGTGGCCGTGGGCAGTGGCCTAACTTCGTTTTGATACCGGTACGTAGGGCTAAATGCATTGCTCGCGCCGCCCGACGGCAAAATGCAACGCCGCGCTGTACTACCGGTAATTCAATTTGAAGGGTTTATATTTTTCCGATAAAAACTGACTTTTACATAAAGTTGTTAAGATTTTTTGCAGAAACCGAAGGAAGGAGATTAGAAGAGCAAAAAAAATGTGAGAGTATTTTCCATGGCCTGTCTAAGACCTACACTTGTATCTATAGTCAAGTTAAAGTAATTACTCGAGCTTAAGTAATTACTTGTGCAATTTTTTTTTGCAATAGGCAAGAATTTAAACGAAGTAAGAACCGTCAAAGAAAGCAAAGCTAAGAATTCTAACTTTTGACAGTTCAAGCAATTACTAAACTACAGAATAAAAATCGTATCTTAAGTAATCCTTTTTAACCGACTTCAAAAAAAGGAGGAGGTTCTCAATTCGGTTGTATGTTTTTTTTTTATTTTTTTTTGTGTTTGTTACCTCATATCTCCGTCATTTCTGAACCGATTTGAAAAATTATTCTTTTAGCTGAATGGATCTACTTCTCGATTGGTCCCATAGAAATTTCATCAAAATCGGTTCAGCAGTTTGGTTTTGAAATCAAAATAACTGGAAAAAATGTCATCCAAGTAAAAGAAATTGCGAAATTGATACTTGACAAGGATTTGTTTGTGATACGATAACTAAAAAAGGGTAAAATAAAAACTTTTTTGCAAAAAAAAACCGACTTCCAAAAAAAACACTAAAAAAGTGGAAAATAACTTTACTTTCCGAAGTCGGTGGCAAAAAAGTCAATGAAACAAACAATAGTCACCGACTTCCGAAAGTAAAGTTATTTTCCACTTTTTTAGTGTTTTTTTTGAAAGTCGGTTTTTTTTGCAAAAAAGTTTTTTACTCAAGTATACACGTTTTTTATAGATACGGGTGGTAGAGTAGGTATGTAAAATTTAGATATTACTGTTACAAAAACAACTATTGTTATAGTAATGTTTAAATAGATAAAAGTTCTTAATAAAAAGTCTACTTACTCTTATTTAGGTACTAGTGTAGGCTAGCGAATAGATAGGAAAATAATGATACTGAAACTGTTATCCCACTGCTGGGCAAAGGGCTCTCCCCATGATTTCCAGTTGCTCCGATCCAGGGACAATATGGACCACAGGTCACTGGTCTTGGCCAGCTCGTCCCGCCATCTTCTACGAGGTCTGCCGCGACGCCTTGTGACTGTGTCAGGGCTCTAGAAAGTGGTTACTTTGGCCCACAGCTCTTTGACACGAAAATAAGAAAAAAAAACACAGGTACCTACTTTCATTAGCATCAACCTGACAGCCATACTTCAACAATTTACACTCGTTGTCAAACAATTTGAATAAAACCTCCTCTTTCCCATACTTTACACCGCAAACTTTCTCTTCAGCACTTTCATCGCATTCCAGGGTTTCACAAAAGTTCACCTTTTCATGATCATATAAGTTTCCATTGATTGGAAGGAAAATAAATACGAGGTAAAATATTTTCATTTCTCTAAGCCAGCCTTATCGTGAACTCGTCAGAAACAGCCCACGCTGTTTCTGACGAGTTCACGATAAGGCTGCTTTTCCAAACGAGTTCAAGAGAGCGAAGCGGTGAAATCAGCTATGCAACTATGTACCTAGTTGTGCCAGAGTATAGTGCATCTTATCCCTTGTGCATCTGCTTAGCCTTTCCTCAACCATGTTCGGGTCTGATAGTTTTAGCTTCCAGTCTAACGAGATACTACTGAATACCATTATTTGACATGGAAAGACTGTGTGAACAGTCAATCAACGACCCAGACGAACCCAGTCAGTGTAACACGTTCTTTTTTGTTTAAGCAGGAGTGGGAAATTCCCACGGACACCTCGACTGACTATGAGACAGTTGAGGTAGTGCCGGACTCGAACCGGGTAAAACATCACTCCGAGACCTTTTTAGACTCGGATCGTTTTTGTCTAAAAGTTTGACTTTAAATCATTTAATGATTCTAGGGTAACACGATTATCCTTGGTAAGACTGGTTGTCAGATTTTTAGTTTTATGACCACCAACGACGACTACAACGACGACGAACTAAAATAACCGGGTTCAACTGCATTTCGAGTTTCCCGAGACACGGAGGGATATCGGTATGTCATGGATGGTCAGCTGTAGATGTACCGAACACGGCCAGCGTTGCTTTTTTACCTAGAATATGGACTCGTGAGGCTGAACAAGCTCCTCTGAGTATGTGAGCGTATAGGTAACATGTAAAAAACTAAGCTTTGTGGAGCCCTCTTCCGCCAGAACTAAGCCAAGATTCTGCTAAGAAAATCAAAAGATTTGGAAAAATCAGAAGAAGTTGATATCTTCTTCTTATCGTGTGGTTAGTGCCTAACCTGGTGTCAGAGTTTTTATGCCGCCCAAGGCCTCTGACTTGGGTTTGACATACCGTCGAGAAATATCTCTCAGGCATGCTGGTTTCCTCACGATGTTTTCCTTCATCGAAGCAAGTGATAATTATAGGTACAATACGCACATAATTCCGAAAAATCAGAGGTGCGTGTCTTGGGTTCGAATTCGAACTCGAGACCTATGACTTGGCAGTCCAACGGTCACACCACCAGACTATCACTGCTGCAAGTTGATATCATACACATAACATATTATATAATTATTATTTACATTTATGTATAATGTAATAAAAATGTAATAGGTTACTTTCTATAATTGCTTATACTTGAATTGTGTATTTATTGGCAGTGCACCATTGACTACACCCGTTTTTATTATCCAAAGGCTGTCTGGAAGATATCGCTATCAGCGATAAGACCGCCATACCGATTGAATTAGTAATATTATAAAACAGCTGTGTATCAATTTTGGTGTACAATAAATTATATTCTATCTATCCATGGCTATGCAGCTCAGCACATCTCCGGTGGGAAGGCAGCCTAAAGGAAAGCCAAGTAATTAATGTTCAATTGAAATGACTGATCGTTGTGGGTTTATTACCAATTTCATTTACTGCTGGCAATTATGATAATACTTAATACCTGTGGGTTGTTAAGTACGTCAAAGGTACGGTAGCAGTTCCGTGTGTAGGAGAGATTGATTAGGCAATTTGTTTTTTTATTTCTTTTATTTAAGACTTACTTTTTGTATATGAAAGTCACGTGTAACTATGTTCTTACACGCTAATCTCCGTAACCACCCAACCTATTTCAATAAAATTTTGTGAATGCGTTTAGTTGGTTCCAGCTTGAAAGATAGTTTCGGATTCGATAAGTGGCGCTGTTGTTAGTAAATTGCGTGCGAAGCCGGGACGGGTCGCTAGTGAATTATAGATTTGACACGTACTCAAGCTGTCAATAAACATGATTAAATTTTGGCCATATATATTGTTTAACTTTAAGTTATTGTTGCACTGTATAAAGTTTTGAATGGATGTAGCAGTTAATATTGTAAACAGTTGTTGGTAGACCTAAATAAATAAACGGTGTTAGAAATATCGCACAAACTTTTACCAAGGATTAAAACATGATTCTAAACCACCATACAAAAGTGCAATACGATGGTATTGGTCAAAATGTATGGAACAACTCATTGTTTTTTAATAAAATACTGAAAATTTCAATGACCAGCATTATTTATCTGGAATATACACATATATAGTTTATACTCTATTTCGCGAGATTATAAACATTTACAATTGAACACATTATTTTTCGATACTTTGTATTTCCATGGTTTCTCTCTGTCCGGTGTCGGATTGCCGTCCCATCGGACTATGAGACAAAGGGAATAGAGAGTGCACCTGTGCAGTGTACCTGTGCAGTGTACACACGTCTTGTGCACTATAAAATCTCCCGCGCCGATGTCTAATCTCCGCTAAGATTGCCCGCGGTGACCGAAAAACGGTCAGACTATTATACATATTTCCATGGCAAGTCGACAAATTGTGAACTTGTATCAAACTTGCTTGCGACGGAACGCACGTACACTATGTTTTTTTAATCTTTAGTCGACTAATCAGGGGACGGTTTTGAATCTTACGTAAAATAAAATCTTATAAACCGATTGAATATTGATGCAGCAGTGAGCAGTTGAGCAGTGATAGCCTAGTTGTGTGACCGATGGACTGCCAAGTCATAGGTCTCGAGTTCGAACCCAAGACACGCACCTCTGAGTTTTTGGAATCATGTGCGTATTGTGTAATTATCACTTGGTTCGGTGAAGGAAAACATCGTGAGGAAACCAGCACGCGTGAGAGATATTTCTCGACGGCATTTAAAGCCAAGTCAGTAACCATTTATAAATTTTCGTCAGATAGGCTATAAAATAATCGTGTACACAATCTTAAGGTGATTAATACTGAATCGTTATACGATTTTGACACACATTACATTTCGACGTTACACATACTTTTTAGTACTCGTACCAAGCATCACCGTGTTTTCGTTAAAAAGCTGGTGTTCCCAATGGTATTCCCAATATATTACTACGATTTCATGAACTGTCTGATTCCGACTTTACCTACTTACCTAAATATATATCAATTTAACATAAAAAAGTAGGTGTCCTAACTAAGTGTGTTGTGTATGTTATATCGTTTTTAGAATTGTCTAAACAGGTGTTACTTTTAGCATCGTTTCATTTATAACTTAAATAAATATGAAAGAAGTTTGACTTTCTACTTGGTTTCCCTCAAGGAAACAACTTAAAACGGTAACGACGATTTTTCCTCATAATTTCTTGAAGGTATTCAATTAGGTATCATCTTTAGAATTTGAAAAATTGTTTGATCTTCGGTTCTATGCCCTTAGCACAAAGATCACAGTATCTTTGCTCTAACCAAGTTATGGACAACCAATCAAAAACTAATAAAACCCCCCGTGTCTATTTTATGTTCGTACAGTCCATCCAAAGGTTGTCTGGACCGCCATTGTAACCATAGAATCAGCAATATTGTAAAACAATTGTGTTTCAATTTTGGTATACCATAAAGTATAGATATTCTATTCTATAATCTCAAACGCTCAAAAAAAAAATCGTTCGAAGCGAAAATCACTATATACAAAATAACCTTCATTCAATGTTCCGAAAAACCACGCGATCGCATCACAACTACGACTGAGCTACGCCGCGTCGTAGCGCTTAGCGTAGCTTACCGTAGCAGTCTCGTAGCAGTGGATGTACGACATTCCAGAGACACATGGATATGCCGCACAGTTATCTATTACATCATGAACGTTTTTAAAACGTTTAATTTTACGTATTACATTACTTATGAATTCAACCAATCAGCTAGCCACTACTGGTCATAGACCTCTCCCAAACTGCGCCACAACACCTTGTCCTCCGCCTTGCGAAGCCATTGTGACCCAGCAACCTTTTCAAGCCCACCAGTCCATCAAGCTAGGGGCGTGGGGGCGTCCCACACTACGCTTGCCGATAACTGGTCTTCACTCCAGGACATCTTTGCTCCATCAAATTACCTATTGAAAGTGATGCTCCATCAAGTAGAGTGAATGTTTAAATAATTTACGTCTTTCGTGGGGAACGTTTAACAATGAGTTTATAAATAGACGGACTGATAATATTATGTTGTTACTGAAAAATAAATGAAACCAGGACTTAAGTATTTATATTTATTTGCTTAAAATGTCGAATGCGTCATAAACATTATTGTAAAAATGTTACAATTACGACTAGCGTAGAACACATTCATACTACAAGAATACCAATATATTGAAAAGTTAAATAAACATCACGCCTATAAACATAACACACAAATTTACATGTTTTAAAAGTTTTTATAGACAAGTTTATACAGACAGAATAGAGATTACGGAAGAGAGAATTTATGAGGACAAGGATGGAGGGGGGGAATGGAGACCTTTACCCTGCAGTGGGACACAAATGGCTGAAAATAATAATAATGAGAATTTATTCGTGACATCTTGCAAGGTTTACCTACACCATATTATACCTAGATCGACATATTGCACAAAAACTGTGGATCATCATCTGCCTAGCCTTTTCCCAACTATGTTGGGGTCGGCTTCCAGTCTAACCGGATGCAGCTGAATACCAGTATTTTACATGGAGCGACTACCTATCTGACCTCCACAACCCAGTTAGTACTGGGTAATACGATACCCCTTGCTAAGACTGGGTGTCAGACTTTCGGGTCACTGACTACCTGTAACGACTGTCAAAGATCTTAAATTGACAGCCGGGACCAACGGCTTAACGTGCTTTCCGAGGCACGGAGGAAACTCGGTATGTATGGGTGGTCACCCATCCACGGACCAACCCAGGCAAGCGCGGCTTAACCTGACGACCGACCCGAGCGGTTGTTATTATTTAGTCACGAGCTCCTCTGCACAAAAACTGTTGATGATGATGTGCATAATTATGTGATATGCACACACCTTCAACAAGCACAAAAAATACTATCTACTAAAAGAAATATACCTACATTCATGGTGAAGTCACAATAACATTTTTTTTTATAGCATAAAAAGCTAGTCCTTGAGATTTTCCTTGAATCCACAATTAATGGCGTAGCGTCGGCCAGCGCACGTACAAACTGAAAGTGATCACATAGCTGGTCACAACACCGTCTTTCTTTGTTTTATAAAACAGCCGCTGCTTGATTAGCACAGTATTACGGAAGCGAACCCGCAAGCCGTTACCAACTGAATACTCCGGGTTTAGTTGTCTCTGCAATCCACCTGCGAAAAATGTTATGTTTTTAGGATGTAACTTTCATTCCCCGAAGGGCTAGGGCAGAGGTGTGTAGTACCTACCTACATGAACGAGGACAATGAAGCTATAGATACCTGGCATAACCTGACCATTTATAGTACTAAAACATTTACAATGTGTATAGAGACCCAGGGGTTAACTGGTACGGCGGCTCCAAGCGCTACACCACCGCGCGAGATCCACGGGTGGTTTTTTTAGAGGTGGGGGAACTTTGAATGGATATAAAACACAGGAAAATGTTCATCAAGACACGAAAACAAAATTAGTAATCATGTCTCCGTACCGCTCACCGCTGACTGTAACGTTCCGCCCATCGTCATAATATTATTTGAACCTTTGAAAACGATCTATTTGCACACAGCTTCGAAACTGACGCTGAAAGGAAAATTAAGAAAACCTCTGTTGAGTTATCTTATAGAATTTACCAATACTTTGAAATATTTTTTTCTACAACTATTGAAACAACGAAATTTCCTAAAGTTATTAGTAATTATCATTTTTGTAAGATAAAGGGTTGATGGTATTAAAGGGTTTGAAAAGTACTGTTTTGGAGTGAAAGAGCGCATGGACGGCGTAAACGCTCTTAACCTCGTTTGTGCGATTTGACGCCATTATTATTTTCTCTGGGGACATGTAAAGTCGCATGCCTACGCCGATAGATCAGAAACAATTGAGCATTTGGAAGCCAAAATTCAACACATTGTTGCCGAAATACAGCTTGATTTACTGCGGTGAATGTGTGCAAATTGGACCTCTAGATTACGTCAAGTAGGTACGCGCCAGCCGCGGTCCACATGCCCGAAATCACATTCAAACATAAATGGCATAAATTAGCAGTCAAATAAAACCAATTTCATGGTTATTATAACCATTTTCCTGTGTTTTATTTCAATTTATTGTTCTCCGCCTCTAAACAAAATCCTTTACTTAAAGAGTTAACAAAAACACAAAGTTAAGAAACGCTTAAACGTCAAAAAATATGTATAATCAAACGTTTATGCACCCCAAAATGATCAGGGATTTTATGCCGAAGGCAATCTGTTAAAGGAAAAAACATAAAGAGCCTTCTATATAGCCGCGCCCCAAACACAATCCAGACTTCGGATTGCTGAAAATGTCTTAGCGGATAAATCTAAAAATACTTCGTACGAACTGGGAATCGAACCCGCTTGCGACCACAACATTAAGGAGGCAGTCAAAACATCTACAATTTCCTACGTAATGGAGAAAATCCAAAACTAGCTCTTATTTTAAAACAGTTAGTTAAAAAAAATGTTAGCTTCGATTTTTTACTCAACAAAAAAGTCCCATGGAAATCCGACCATTATAAACTCTTGCACTTTTTGAGCATTTTTTGGTCTAAGTGCACTCGGCTACGACGGTTGTTATACATGTTAGTTAACTTACTTATGTACTGCATGTTCTCACCAACTATCTCTATTACGGCTGTAACGGGTCCAGGGTATACAAAATTCACCAATAAAAAATAAAATAAATAAAAATAAAAATCGTTTACTTTCAGGCTTCGACGGCCCATAGCATGTTAGTAATCATTACAAAAACTTAAAAACTATGTTAGTATGTAACACGTAGGCACACATAAGTACAAAAATAATAAAAACAAATATACACAATAACAATACAGCCAAGATTAGAGGAAGATTTATCAAGTCTCATGTCTGACATGCAGTTTGATAAACCTATCCATTGTAGGCCCTTCTAGCCTTTCTGCAAACACCTTCAGAATGCTATTGCTGCTTCCCCTCAATCTGCGTATCACTGATGCCACTTTTTTGCGCAAGATCGCGAAATAATCGTCAGTGTGCGCATCCGCGAACATCCCTGACGCACTACAGTAAGGAGGAAGCCTCAGCAGCGCCCTGAAGGCGTTATTGTATTGAATGCGCAGTGCGCTGCCTGCTTTTTGGGTATGATTAGCCCACAGACTGCTGGTGTAAAATATTTGACAAAACGCCTTAAAAAGTGTTATTTTAACCGGTGCTGAACAACCAGCAAACCTGCGTGCTAGCATGTTTCCCCTCACAGCCAGCGCCCTGCGCTCTCTCTCCATGTCTAAGTCATCTTTTAGATCCTCCGTAACAATATGGCCCAAATATTTAAATTGTGACACCCTGTTCAAAGGTAAACCGTTCAGTTCTACGGTCGGGACATTTGAGGGACTTTTATTTCTTCCTCTAAAAACCAATATCTCACTTTTCGTGGGATTATATTTTAGCCCAT
The DNA here is from genome assembly GCA_964057025.1 of Standfussiana lucernea. NCBI lineage: Eukaryota > Metazoa > Arthropoda > Insecta > Lepidoptera > Noctuidae > Standfussiana > Standfussiana lucernea. The sequence goes on from OZ059795.1 coordinate 4,085,920, forward strand.
GCTGCTCAGCGTATCTTTCGCACATAGTGAGTAACTTTCTGATTCCCCCGATTGAGGGGCTCAGCAGCACCATATCGTCTGCGTAACTTAAATTATTTAAACTAACTCCGTCTACATGGCAACCGACATGAGTGCTGCTGAGCTCAACAAGCAAGTTGTTAACATACATATTAAATAATCTCGGGGAAGTCAGACCCCCCTGCCTCACACCACATTTCAGTTTATATGGGTCTGATAATGCATTGGACCATTTCACAAAGTTCCTCTGCTTTGCATACCAGATAGATAATATTGACACCAATGCCATCGAATATTCCAATGCTTCTATATATGCGAATGCTTGACGACTCAGTTCTAGTATGCTTGTAATAATATTTCGTTGATTTTCTTCTTCAATGTTTTCCATTTTTATGAGGTGATATCACAAAGTACAGAGTCGTGCGAAAAGGGGATAAAAATTGAGAGCGCATAAAACTTCAGAACACAGTTTATTGAAACCGGACTAAATGTGTGATGCGCGGTACGTTCCGCCCGCCTGCCGGGTTAAATGCCAAAAGGAGCGAGTCTGTGGCTACGCGGCAAGCGAACGGAGGGTTAAGAGAATGACTATGAGTAGCGCCATCTATCGGCTGCCGTTAGAAATTAGATTTGAAAATTGTCAGGACTAGACACTAAATACCTAATCCTTTAGTTGGTTAGTAGTTATTCATTTAAGTAATAGGTTTTGAGAATCTGAAAAAGCTACAAACTACACTGGTTAGTGTTACTTCATTATTAGTAGTTGTCTATTTATCTAATAACTGCAACTTAGCGCCATCTGTCTTGACGATTGAGTTCAAGCTGTTTTGGATCCGTCCAGCGTCCGTGTGACTGCTACCAATGCTGTACTCCTTTTTCAGTTTCACATTGAGTGTTTAGATGTCAGCACTATCGATTCCAAATCAAAGTAGGTGCTGCAATGTAGATGAGGGTTGAGCTTCATCTATCAGCACGGAATCGCATACGAATAGTAATAAATAGGAATAAAAAGTGATACCCATAGGTGAACATTTTCTAGATTGTCTATGGATTTCTTAATTTGTCACTGTCACCACTGACATCTAGTGTTACTACTTTTATTTGGTTTGCCTTTTTAAATGGTAAATTAAGCAAGTTAAAGAAAAGGCTTGAATAAAAATGTTGCTGATAATGAACAATCCGTTCCGTTGGCAGCACCAATAAGTCATGTACTAAGTATTCTTCTGCATCGACACTAATAAATATAAAGAGGTAAAGTTAGTAAGTTTGAATGTTGGAGATATTCTCCAAAACTACTCAACCGATTTCAAAAATTCTTTCTCTGATGGATAACTACACTATTACCAATTTAATTGCCATAATTATGTTTCTTCGACGCGGAATAAATTGTGGCAGAAGCCCGCTAATTTAATAAATATTGACTTCTCGATTTAGTGGTGTTTGTCAATGTTGACCGATTAAGATTTTTTTACTAGCCTGTTCTGTCCCACTGCTGGACAAAGGCATTCTGCTTGATAAATTAGAAGGTATAAGAATGAGAGGTAGAATTCAGGACACTGTTATTGAGGTATAAAATAAACGTACAAAAATGGTAGAGGTAGTGAAATCAAATTTGAATCTGTAATACTAGACGTACCGCAAGGCAGTATATTGGGACCGCCATTGTTCTTACTGTATATTAACGAGCTTACATACAATAATTAACCACCATTGCGTAATGTATGCTGATGATGCAACTATATTTATTTCAAATGAATATTCCAATGACCTATATTACGAAAGTGAAATAAATAGAACGTTAGTAACAGTAACTGATTGGATGCAGTCAATAAATCTAAAAGTGAATGTCTCAAAAACCAAATTGATTCAATTTAGACATTATAAAAGTAGACCTGCTACACTGAATGTAACCATGTCTGGTACAGCGATTGAAGAATTAAAAGAGACAAACTTCTTAGGAGTTATAATAATAGATCAACATATTTTAAACTGGAAGGCACATATTGAAAAGATTACTATAAAAATATCCAGTCTTTGCTACACATTGTCAATTCTGGCAGAAACTACAAATCCAAATGTTACTAGAAATGCTCATTTTGGAAATGTTAAGTTATGTTACCTTAAAATAAATATTTAATTTAAGTCCATACCTTTCAGCGCGCGGCGGGTAGAGGTTGTTTTTGTAAAAGTTTTAGACATGCTAAATTAATGTGTGTTTCAAGTTTGCTTCGGTACTGCTTATCAGCATAAGGATATTAATTGGGTTTAGTCTAAGAATGACTGATTCGTGAAATGACTACATGGTCTATAATTGACCAATTCTTGAAATGTACAATTCTTTAAATGACTGATTCTACAAAATAAATGACTGATTCTATAAAAGACTGATTCTACAAATGACTGATTCTATAAAAGACCGATTCTTTTAAAGACCGATTCTATAAATGACCGATTCTTCAAATGACTGATTTTTCAATTCTATGAATGTGTGTGAATATCGTAAATAAAATGCTATGTAAGGGTTGGCATTGCATTGATCACAGCAAATTCGTAGAAGCATTTGATTTTTTTAAATTTGGTACAATAACTTTTTATTGATGGGCATTGTGCATTGATTCATTGATGGGCATTGTGCTAACAACATCAGCTACGCTGATGATAAGGTGTTGCTGAGCCCATCAATCGGTGGACTTAGGAGGCTCCTTCGTATTTGTGAGGAGTATGCGGTGGTACAATGCTACCAAGAGTGAACTCCTAGTTTTTAAAGCGGGGAACAAATGCTATGACTCGGTCCCACCTGTTATCTTAGGGGACGCTCCGCTTACCAGAGTGACAAAGTTTAAGTACTTGGGACATTGGGTCACCGATACTCTGTCTGATGATGTAGACTTGGAGAGGGAACGCAGAGCATTGGCGGTTAGATGTAATATGCTGGCCCGTAGGTTTGCACGTTGTACCAAGGAGGTAAAAATTACACTTTTTAGGGCGTTTTGCCAGTCTCTGTACACGTGTGCCCTATGGGTCAGTTATACAAAAAGCTCGTTCAGTGCTCTGCGTGTCCAATATAATAACGCTTTCAGGGTTATGTTGGGGCTACCGCGATTTTGCAGTGCGACAGGGATGTTCGCGGAAGCTGGTATGCCAGATTTCTATGCAATTATCCGTTCGCGCATAGCATCCTTGATGCGGCGAGTACGCGATAGCTCCAACAGCCTAGTGTCCACGATAGCCGGCAGGATGGACAGCCCAATAATGTGGCACTGGATGACGACACATCGAGCGTCATCCAGTTACTTGTGTTGATTAACAGAATAATTTTTAATTGAATTTGATTTGGAATGTTTTAATTTAATTTTGATTTAATTCTGTTTTAATTTTAATTTAATTTTGATTTCTATTGATTTTAATTTAATTTTGATTTAATTTTAATTTTATGTGTAGTTCTTATTTTCTATGGACCCTGGTCTGAAATAAAGTTTTATTTATTTATTTATTATTTCGAACATTTTTTAAAAATAAAAAGAATAAATGTTTACTTTTGGGCTACAAAATGTAGTACGTGACATTATAACCACATATTCCTCAGTGATTTTGTTTCTTAGTTTTTGATAATGATAGTCTTTTTTTAAAAAAATATTTATATTCAACTTCATATTCCTAAGTGATTTATTTCTTAATTTTTATAATTGTTGATTTTTTGATAATTGTTTTCATGACTTTTTGATAACTGTTGATTTTTTGAAAAGAACCCGAATAAATGTTTACATTTGCGCTACAAAATGTAGTACCTACGTGGTCGTGGCATTATACAAGTTATTTTTTGAAACTAGTTGAAATATATGATTTGCAAACCCTTACATAGCATTTTATTTACGATATTCACACACATTCATAGAATTGAAAAATCAGTCATTTGAAGAATCGGTCATTTATAAAATCGGTCTTTAAAAGAATCGGTCTTTTATAGAATCAGTCATTTGTAGAATCAGTCATTTAAAGAATTGTACATTTCAAGAATTGGTCAGTTATAGACCATGTAGTCATTTCGCGAATCAGTCATTCTTAGACTAAACCATTAATTGGAGTACAGGATTTAGATTTTATGGAGTAAATAAAGGATACAATCTATTATAAACGGGAGTCCAGAACTTTAACTTTGACGTAAAACTGAAATTAAATGTGGCAGCACCGTCTGTGTGTGTGTCAGTCTACTAGTCTAGTGTCACTCAAAGACTACTATATATATATGGAGAGTGTCACTGTCAAAATTCATTGAATAAAACTGTTGTGTCAAAATGTAATGAATTACACAAATTACGGTTTTACAACCACGACCCCGAATTATTGCACAATATTACCTATTACTCATTGAAGCCACGTTGAGCCTGACTTGTAAACAAGGAGTGTATTTGTTTCGAATAGTAAATTAAAAATAACCTACAATGGCGTCTAAGCCTGAGTGCATTCGCAGTACAATCGTAAAAACCTATGATTTAGATGAAATAGAGAAACTTATTAAAGATGCTAAAGTTGCACATTGCATGCTCACGGACCCACCAGCAGTTGGTAAGTCATTTAATAACTTAAAACCTTATTTAATGTGCACAAAATACCGCGAAACTTAATACAAAGTGCAAGGAAATATTCATGCCAAGTGAATGATAAAATTGCATCTAACCCATCGCTGTTATTTCATAACATATCTTCCCTAGTTGCAACACGTAATAGTGTGTAATATTCAAATAACATATCATATTTAATTAAATCATGCATTGTTGATCATGCCAGCCCTCAGATTGCTGTCATTTATCGCCAACATGCTCACTTAATTGTACTAAGAATTATTTGTCATCAAAAAGCAATTATTGATTCATTATTATGTCATAGTTATAATATTAAAAGTATGCATTTTTTCAAGTTTGCATGTTTATTTTGTTTGAATCTTCAGTGCGAGTAAATGTTCTTTCTACATATAATTTTTTAATTTAGTGGATGAAGAGAGTGTTATGACCCGCCTCAGTGCGCTCACACTCCGTGGGTCAGACGGCATCAGTTGCTCATGCTGTGGTGTCGGTCCATTCACAACCCGAGCCCAGCAGACTGCCCACTACAAACACCACTGGCACACACATAACCTGAAGAGGAAACTGTTTGGCAGGAAACCTGTTTCGTTAGGAGAATATAATTCTCGTCAAGGTTAGTAGAACTAGGAATCCTTTAATTGTTTTAATAGTTGTTTCTAGGAGGTGGTTTTCTAACATGTTACTTGTGCCTGGGATGTTACCCTATTTACCTTTACAAGTCTATACACCTTCCATCTGTTCCTTCCATTAGTGTTGTATGTGTACCTTTACAATCAGAATAGCAAGCCATGTGGATCCCTTAGTTTTTTATGGCAACTTGGATTTTTCCGAGCGGTAAAAAAATGTTCTTTTAATCATTAACCTGTTACATTTTCCTCTAATAGACAATGAAAACATTTTGTTAATAATTTCTTCCAGGTGAAAGTTCTAGTTCAGCCAGTGACTCAGACGGCGATGAAAACCCCAACACTCCCGCCACAGAGTTATTTGCAGCAGCCACTCGGCACTGCAAAGCTTTCTACACTAACCCCAAGGGTCAAGTGTTCTGCATCTACCGCTGTTTGCTTCATCATCGGAAGGTAATGTGTTAATATTAACTTAACATGTAGTTGTAGTCTTATCATGCAGTGATTGAAGTTATCTAAATATACATGTACTTTGTGATAGTGATTGCTGATATTAAGCTTTCAGAAAAAAAGTACCCATAAATGAAAAAGGCTTACTAGATAAATTCGATAATACATGATCACCATTTTATTTTACAATTTCTCTTTGAGTGTGGTAATATTGCTCATACTCATTTCTAACCAGACATGTTTTTCAGGAGGAAATGTCACTGGACGGCGAGGGTCATGTGTGGTCCCGTCGAGTCAAAGAACTCTTGAGCCCAGGCTTCGGGCGCTGGGCCGTTGTCATGGTATCTGGTGGTCACTTCGCTGGCTGTATCTTCACCGGCGGTAGCGATGCTATCCACAAAACTCTACACTCTTACACCACTCGGAGGGGTCAAGGGATGGCTCAAGCAACCAGGGATCAGACAGGCAACGCTCCAAAGTCAGCAGGTTCTAGCTTGAGGAGATACAACCAGGAGCAGTTTCTAGCGGTAAGTAAGCTACGGTACTTATCAATGTAACTGTTTTCTGATTCCTTCTAATAGATTGTATTCGTCATGGTTTTGTTTTTTTTTTCAACTATGGTATTAGTCATAATAAGGGACACCTCCGGGTTTTTCCTGACTGCAGAACCGCCTTTTACATCATTCGGCTGACAGAAGTATGAGGTAAATCGAGAATATTCCTCAATGGTATGTCCAATTCCAACCTGCATTTATCTGCTCTCTTTAGTGACAATTTTCATGTAGCCAAATAGAATAATGTCAAGTAAGGATGTTCTACGATCACGAGATGCTAAAGGCATCCCACATGGTCCAATACTAGGTCCAACTCTTTTTATGGGTTAAAATCAGCTAACATAAGCTACTAAAGTTAGACAATGGTTTATAATGTTGATGATTATAATTTTTGAATTGTTTTGGTAACCTTTGATTTCAAGTATAAAAAGTTTTCAATTACTTTGTGGTAAGCTAATTCAAATTTATAGACCAATTGTATACTGGTCAAATTATTATAACCGCGTTTATGATTTTGTTTACTTTTATATTAAGCTTCCATAAAACATTGGAACCAAACAATATAAATATAATTATGTGTTATCATCAAAATATTTATAACTCTTTGGATTTAACAGCTGAATATGTATGTAGTTTAATTATTGTATAACATTAATACTGTTGACCCTTATAAAGTGCAATAGAGAGTGAAGGCAAGTATTTGGTTATCGCAAATCTGCTCTATTTTGTACCTACATTGCCTTATTTACTTACCCATATTGTGTGACATGGAGTGTAAATATGTTATGTCTTTTAATTTGATTGCCCTAACAAAGTTAACAAATAGACACAGGTTTGCTTTTGGTTATAGTTTTTTAACCCCTAAAAAGGTAAATGAGTACACCATTATAGAATGTTAGCGATGGGTGTTCCAAGTAAGCTTACGACGCTGAATCTAAAGACGCTAATATTATACGCAAATCATCTAGAGGCCAGCTAGTTCGACAATATAAAGTGTATTACTGACATCATTCATATTTCATTCACTTATCCGTTCACTGGAGCAGACTACCAAAGCGCCTCGGACGGCTGGCCAAATCTTGAGGCGGTTTAAGTACAACAAAGAGGAATTCTTGATGGTAAGTGAGACGATGCTTTCTTCGAACGTGTCAGTGACATGAGCAAGTGTTAGTAAGAAGTAAGCAGGCAGCGAGCGTAAATGAATGACAACACCTTCACGACTGGCTGAATTCGTTACTTTACGCTCGGTGATTGAAAACGCTCCGTGCAATGATATCCACCGTGCATATTTGTACGAGAAGAATCATTTGGCTATTGACTGTTTGTACACTTCAGCTAAAAGGGAAAATTTTGTCCCTGCTCTCCAAATAAAAAAATTTGGTGTAAGGAGTATTTATTCAAGAGGGTTTTCTTACAGACTCAATGCACGGTGTATACAGTTACAATACAATGAAGTTGTACAGCCATCGCATGATCGATGTTTCTATACTTTGCGTACCATGTGGATGGAACTGCTTTTTGTTAGATGTCTGTTTCTATTAGTCGCAGATTTTGTAAGTCTATTTGCTACCTTTTTAGATTGGATGCCTCGAGATTTATCAGGTAAATTAATTTGGGGTGGCTTCTTAGTCTGAGCCATTATCGTGAAAACGGTTTTAGAAGATTTCCTCGTGTAATTTCTTAGAATGCATTTCCAGATCTTCGACTTCGGAAAAAAATAATTGGAATTATGATTAAAAATTTATTCAAGTGGGAAAATTCGGAGTTTTCAATTTTTATTTGGAAATTAAAGAAACTGCCTATGTCATATTAGTCTAAGAACTAATTTTACTTACCCGTTCTATATTAACATAATAATTTGTATGTCAATATTGCATGCATGAGTGTTAACATATTATGTATTTGCACGTTTGCACGTATATTATATGTGTGATGCACGTAAAATATGTGTTTATGTATGTGACATATGTTAAAATAAAAGAAAAAAAAACATGGGCTACCGTTGTTTGATTTCAGAAGATATACAGCGTGTACCAGAAAGGTGTGGTCATATTTAAGGGTGTGATTCGGATTATCAAATTGATCACTTTCTCCATTGAACCAACATCTGATTATTCTTTCGCGATTACGATGTTGGTTTCATGAACAAAGTTGTCCAGTTTGATGGCCGCAGTATGTGTAGTTACTAAGCGAAATCTGTGGCACGAAACTACGTTACTGAGCTAAAAGGATCTGAACAAAACAAAATGGCGGCATTCGTTTATCTTCGGACCCCGCGTCAAGAGATCCTTTGACTCCTAATACTACTATGTTCTTACAAAACTTATTTCTTTTTATAGCATGTCCAAAACATTCTAGTAAGTTGGAATGACGACTTAAAAGGCTGTTCCCTGGTGTTCTACCGTGCCGTTGGGGCTATCAACCAGGCTGCGATCTTCGGGAAGCCCTCGCCTTTAAGGAAAGAGGATCCAAGGCTCAGGCAACTGCCCTTCCCGACTAGGAAGCCTACCTTCAAGGAGGTGAAGAGGGTGTTCCAGACTCTAGCCAGTATTGAAGTGTATGGTGAGTTGATGACATTTTTATGGTGTATTGCAACTTCTGAGTGTGACCATTATGTCGTAGAATTCGTAGACAGCAGGCGGTATCAAAGTCATTCTCATAATGTATAAATAGCGTAAAAATATAGTATATAATATTGGAACTTCATATTTAGCTGTAGAACCGATGGCCATTAGGGTAGACGTGTTCTTGAGTGGAGACCTCGAATTGGCAAACGTAAGGTAGGACTAGGAACGGTTTTCGCAGGGTGACAGGTAGCAGGTGGAAGAGAGTTGCCAAGAATCGAGTTGAATGGACTTTGATTGCGGAGGCCTGTGTCCAGCAATGGACTGCTGTAGGCTCTAGGTTGCTGAGCGTTTCCGTAGTAATAAATAATTCACACATAGGACTTAAATATAACCGGCGAAATGTGTGTGTACTATATTGTACACTTTTGCCTAAACCTTCTGGAATTATAGGTGTGATGTTTACTAATAAAATAAACTGTAATCTCCAGACACATTGCAAGACTTCCAAAAGGCGTTGCTAACAGTGACGGGCGGCAAAGCGCCGTTGAAGACCAGCTCCGACATCAGCATCGCAGAGAGCGCTAAGAAAGCACAGAAACCACCTGCTAAGGTCCATGACCGGGCGAAATCAAGGTGAGAAGCTAATCATTTTTTTTATCGACCGATTAAGCTGACCGGTGCAGAGCTTTTTGCTGTCATCCGCTATGACAGCAATGTGGATTGAAATGTCGTTTAATAGTCTTTTTGCTGTCATCCGCTATGACAGCAATGTGGATTGAAATGTCGTTTAATAGTCTTTTTGCTGTCATCCGCTATGACAGCAATGTGGATTGAAATGTCGTTTAATAGTCTTCGTAGCAGTGGGAACATTATAAGCTTGGAGTAATGCACTATGTTATAAATACTTCCTTAATAAAAAATTAAAAAGCAACATTTAATGTTGCTTTTTAAATTTTTAATCGTATAAATATTTTTTTTCTCGCGCAAGACTTCAATGGGTACTGACATTGACATTGTTAACCTACTTAGGTATATTGTTCTGGTATTATATTCAATGTATCTAACCCCTTGTTGGATGTCTACAATATTGCATATACCATATTACAGAGAGCGTGCCCCCCGCGAGTTACCAATACTAGTGACCTCGAGCGAAGACGAAGGTCCTTGCTACATCGACTCCGAAACACCACCGGACTGGATCAAGACCCTATCCGAACAAAGCAGTAATGGAGTCATCACGAACTCAAGGAAGGACCTCCTTAATGACTGCGCACTGCCCAGTTGTGTCGAGACGGACAGTGACACGGAAACCGTCGAAAAGAAAGAATTGAGGAAGAAGAAGAAACCTAGTAAAAAGGTTGAGAAATCGGAAAAAATAGAAGAGAAGACGCAAGTGACAGTTAAGAAAGGGCCGGTTAAAATTCCAGCCAGTGTTAAAAAGGTAAGTTTTAATCTTTGTTTAATGTTTTTTCGCGCTTTAACACTTTCGCTGCCACGTTCAAATAATCCATTTTTACTAGTATGCGCGCCATCTACTCACTGATAGCTGCAGTCTAACAGCGACCTTATTGTCAACCAAATAAAGATCACTATATAATTCATAGCTACGAATAGCGACGACTCGGCAGGCGGGTTGTGCGCACACGAATTAATTATTGTTCGACCCATAAGCTGGCTGCTAAGCACCGAAAGTGATAAAGCATGTAGACACTGAAAGGTATTAAAAAGTAATTGCTTATGTTTGTCTAGCCGAAGTGCCTGTAAATTTTGTATTGAATGCTTTGGTTTAATGTAACGTTCATGACTTTTACATACTGTTATGTTCTAGTAAAAGCAGCAATAGTTAAATTTCGTAAAGTTCTAGCTGTGCCCCGCGGTTTCATCCTCCTCTCTGCTCCTAAGGGTCGTAGCGTGATATTAAAAATAGCCTGTATTCCTCAAGAATTGGGTGATGAAATGCAAAATATTCCGACTAGTTCCAGAGATTTATTGCGTTGGAACATTTATTTTATCCTACTACAATAATTATAAATGCAAAAGTTTGTGAGAATGGATATTTGTAACTCTTTCACGCAAAAACTGCTGAATGGACTCGGATAACATTTGGTACACATATAGTTTATAGCCTAAATATACACATGATTTCGGTAGTATGATCTAGTAGGACAGTTACTAAACTCCAGCTGGGCGGAGCCGCGGGCATAAGCTAGTATAATAATTATATTTAAGACAACATAAATGCATGACTACAACAGAGCCCTAAAATTTAATTGCTCTATTGCCGCTAAAAAACATTTTCTAGCTCAACACATACCTCAAAAGTTGCAATTTCATTCATCAATCTCATCTCATGTACTTTCGCCATACCTTCACCAGATGTGGAGAAGTATCTCTGACAAGGACAGCATCACTCTGGAGCCGATCATAGAAGGATGGGAGGGGGACATTCAAGCTGCATGCAACACACAAGATCCAATTGATGGCAACACTGCCTTGCACAAAGCAGCCATCGCCGCTAAACCTGATATGGTCACGTGAGTAGTTTTATTAATAAGGGTCTTTGGCTTTGAGTCTCTGAGGCTTCATACAGACCAATAAGGTGCAAAGAGAGCATTCCGATGACATAGAATAAAACACTTCATGTTAAAGCGCCAGGGTAGCTCGCGAAATTCAAATTTTCTTACGTTTTCTGCGATTTGCGGGTCAGTGTTCGTTTGTATGTCGGTAAAAAAATATGATTCGCGGCCGTAACTAACAAAGTTTTACTGAGTTATTCAACGAGGTAAAATGAACATAGAGAGTTGCTTTGTCTGCGCTCGCGTCTCTCTCTGTGTTGCCATTGCCACTCATGGCATAGTCAAACATTGTGATGACGTTGGGTGTTTTCTTTTTCTGAGTGTGCTTTACACACTTATTATACCTTATGTATTTATTCGTTTATACACTTTATTTATTATATCCTTTATTTATTTTTCATTCTTATTTTTTACATTATTAATTGACCGTGGCATCACTTTGGGCCCTATCAGAATACCAGCGCTGTGACTTTTTTAATGTTACAGCACCATGCTGAGATAGGGGCCTTTTGGCCTCGTACAGGATAGTAGTTAGTTTTATTTTAATTTGTTCTTAAGTTTACTTTTTTTGTAAATCCTGTTTTTATTGTCAAGTTACCACTTTGTTTTGTCAAGTGCGAGACTAATAAATACTTTTTCTTTCTTTCTTTCTTTCTTTGATGATTATAACTCTGTAAATACATACCTACGTATTACGGCCGCGAATCATATTTTGTTCAATGTACCTACAGTCTGACACTGACCGGCAAAAGCAAAAAACGTAAAAAAAAAAATGTAAAGTTGTACAAAACACTAAAAAAAGGTTTGAACATTCTATGCTAAAACCGAATTGTATTGTTCATCCTGTACGAAACGACGAAGTCGTCCGGGGCAACTGTCACTCGAACACAATCTCCGATGCCTCGCATATTCCGCGCTCAAATCTTTCTTAGATGCTAGGCTAAATCTAATGTTTGCGGACGATTAAAAGTAAACGATATCTGTATGTCTGGTACTTTAAAACAATTTTTAAACAATTTTTTTTTTCAATTTTTGTCTTTCTTTCTGTCTGTTTGTTACGGCTTATCTCCGAAACAGCTGGACCTATTTTTCGGATTTGAACGGGGCTTTTACTGGCAGATAGCTAATGTTTTAAAAAGGACAACTAAGGCTACTTTTATTTTAGAAAAAGTATTAGGGTTCCGTGCAAAAAAATTAAAACCCTTGAAATTGTTAACAAAATCCGATTCAAATAGGGAATTAATAATGTTCACCTTTCGCTGCTGTTCACCCCTATTAACCTGACTCCCTGATACAGTCAGATCCTGTCGGCGGGCGGAGACCCGTGCATCAAGAACCACGTGCTTCAGACGCCATACGCTGCAACACCTCACGCAGACACCAGGATCGCCTTCAGAATGTTCCAGGCGCAAAATCCTGAGAAATATAACTATGCTAAGGTACGACAAAGTTATAGTGTGTTTTTCATTACTACAGAATCATTTAGAATTGGTATTTTATCATAAAAAAATACTGCTCAGATTATAGGTAAGGCACTTGAGTATTTTATTGTATTGTATAACGGGTGTGTCCGCAACGCCACGTCCAAAGCGCATATTTTGCGTACGGGTGGGAAAATCTATCGTTCGATCCACCCCCGTTCCCCGAAAATAGCCAGCAACGCCTTGTGGGCTTGTTTTCGTATCCCACTTCTGAGTGAAATGTACTCACACACTTCACGAATAATCACAGTATTAATAGGTAATATAATTCTACACACTTGGACAGAGTTTCGACTTTATTATTATGTATCCAACAGCTCAATGTCAACAAAACGAGCGACCCGAGTACTTTTACTGACGATCTCGCGAGGAGTACCTGTGTCACCGAAGTACTTTGCCCTCTCTGAGGCAATCTTTGGGCTGTTTAGAAGCACGCAGGATGCTGTCTCGTCTTCCACCATGCTGTCTCAGCACAGTGGGCTGTCTGTGACTCCTATGACAAAGAGTTGTTTATTGAAAGAGCCGTGTCCAGTGATGGCGGCTGTAACTGTTTGGACAGCCGAAGCGCCTGTTTAGTGAAGCGGTCGTTGATGCTGTTTAGGAAGCGCTTGCTTGGCCTGCCTGCACGCACCCTGGTCTAGCCACAGTTTGTGGTGTTATTCCCTGGTGCATTTTCTTATCAGCGAGGCACGCGGGTGAAGACAACGCTATTTCTCTTTATTTCATCCACGTTAGGTGAGACCACGCAAACTTCATATAAACCGATTGATTTCCTGTGACGTTGCCTACTCTCGATCTTGGTTAATACAGTGCTCCTGGTTCCGCCATCTTGTTTTTTGAGAGCAATTTCCGCAGAAAATTTCACAAAAGTAACCAACAGCGTTCTCCTGACGATGTCATTTATGCGCCAACAAGCCATCCCAAGCTACACTGTGTTCTTCAAAGATTTTTGACGACTGAGGCCGTTGTGTATCGCATTTCTGTTCTACCACATGGCCAATTCTATTTCCATTGTATCAGTAAATTAGTCAATAAATTATATTTCCTCTTCCAGTCCCAAATCCCCGGGCCGGTAACAGCCGAGCAGCTGGAACAACAGAAAGAGAAGAAAGCTCAGCAGAAGAAAGCGAAACGGCAAAGAGAGAAAGAGAAGCAGGCAGACAAACTCAAGGCAAACGCGTTCTTACAACTTACCGACGAAAAGAAGGTACAATCACGTATAGCTTATAAAGCCCCATCAAATTGTCTAGTAAAGTAGTGTAGTAATAGATTAGAATCGTTTAAATATCGCCATTGGTGCTTTGATATAATGTCCAAAATTCAACTGACCTGCGTGCTTTTTGTCGCTTTGTAAATCGTCGGAGAAGTTAAGTTCATTAATTTTAGACTTTGTTCCAACGAGTGCAAGGTTGTTATTATTTTTGCAGTGATAACATCACCTTAGTTGCTTTTACATGCGTATGAGAGAAAAAGATATTAAATAAAATGATCATTGCGTTCCGTAACATAATTAAATAAATTTTGTTTATTTCGCAGAAAAAAGTTCCCGTACACGAACAACGTTGTTTCTCCTGCGGTGCGCAGTTACCTAAAGTTCCCTTCGAGTATGACGAATGCAAGTTCTGTCAAGTTCCTTGTCTACACGAACACAGAAAGATCAGGCCGCTAAACATGAGCGTCTAAGAAATATCCAGCCAGGGTGCTTTACAAACTACTTGCTACTGGCCTACCGTTTAATTAAGACGGTGACTGAGGCAGCGGCGCGGTGCGGGAGGGGTGTTGACGCGTCAGCGGACGACTGACATTATTATACCCTATTTCTGGAACGAAAATGATCGACGCTTCAAAATGAACCTTAAATGTGTCGTGTTAATGCTCATATTCGTATAATAAGATTGGTGACGGTCGCTTGTAGGAATATGCAAATAAAATTAATAGGAACAAGGTTCATTTTTGTAGGAAATGTTACTGTACTTAGCTAGAGCTAACTATAAGTTCGCTTTATAGTTCTTTGATCAAGTTAAACGCCAGTCAATTGATGCGATTGGCTGTTCACTCAACCAATCACAGCTGACGTGCGTTTAAGTTTGACGCGTCCATCATTTTTGTTCCAGCCCTGATTGGAGGCCTTACACTTAAGTCACCCACAGTATAGTCCGGCTAAGCAGACGACAACCTCCTACCTCGAACTGCGAGACGCCATTCACAAAACAAAATGGTCCATAGATTGGGGTTAGATCTTCGACAGGTCGCCCCCTCCTCCCCTCCCGCTCAGCGCAGCTACCGAGGGCACCTTCTGCGAGTTAAACGGCAGGCCTTAAGGAAGATGTGGGAAATTAGATGCGTACTTACTAGGCGATCGAAGGTGCGTCGACGCTACCTTACATTACAAAAAGGTCTAAATGAAATAAACCCAAAAAGTGTTATTGAACACATAATTATAATTATATTCAACTTATTATATTCAACTTTTAATATGGGACATTTTTTTAATGTGTCTTTTGTCATTTACTTAAGGTCACCAGGGTAGCCAGCGAGATTTGAGTTTTCTTACGTTTTTTTTTGCCATTTGCAGGTCAGTGACAGGACTATTTCATGAAAAAGTCATTAATGGGATTAAATGAAATTAGAGGGTTGTGTCTATGATTGTAATGATTATATATCTGTAAAGCAGCATTTGTTACGGTCGTGAATGCACACTGACCTGCAAATTGCAAAAACGTAAGAACACGACATCACTCAGATTGGGCTAATTTCAAAAGCCAACAAAAATAAACTTGTTATTTGGATAGAGCATAACAAAATACAATTTTTTTAATTACTACACCTAAGTCGTAAGTCAATCAACCGACAAGTTATTCAATATCAAAAAATATCTGAGATCACCCAAATTTAGCAAATTGTGATTTTGCCAGCCTACAAAAATAAACTTATTGTTTGGATACAGCATAACATAATCAACATTTTTTATGATTACACCTAAGTCGTAAGACGATCCACCGAGAAGTTATTCAACCAAAAAAATAGCTTTACTTTTGAAATTAGCCCAAAAATGTATGGCGGGTGGGTGATCTCCTTTGAATTTCGCGGGCTACCCTGGCGCTTCCCCCTTAATAAAACGTCTTAAATTCACGCTCACTGATAGATAACGTACAGCCTAAACTGTTGGGTGTAGAAACATGCAATTTTGCAAGACTTGTGAAAGTATTTAAAAAATCCACTCTCAAAAGGTTTTAAATACGGGATGATAATTTGTATGGAGATTCGTAAAAAATAACGCCAAAATGCATGGAACGGTCGTTTTTTCACCAACCTAGAATCAGATGCTAATAATTAATTGATAATAATAATTATTTGGTCGCTTAGTGAATACGCAGATAAATTCTGATTTGTGACTATATCTAGTTTTTCGGATTTTATTTATTGTACATTTTTTATTGCAAGCGAACAAAATATAATTTTGTTTCTACTTTGTACTTTTGGTTTTTATTTACATTTTTACATAAATATTTAGCCTCAGTCATGCAAAACGAAATCATAACGATACACTATTATGTTTCCGGTTGATGATTTAGACATTTAGCACAGCCGGGCGGGATAACCGATTAGTAATTTATGTAGATATATATTTGGGAAAAAACCGCTCGACTTAGGTTAAATTGTGCCGAGCCGACCACGGTAGATGCCGAACTAAGTTTGTCAGTTCGCACGAGCTGAATGAAAGCTGGCTTTATTATTGAACAAACACTGCCGAATCGAAATGTGCTGACCCAAAAACATTCACGTTGAACGCATGCGCAATAGTAATTGTCATAAACGGTGCCGGCGCATATGACGTCTATCCACAACTTTATGTCCATGGGTAATCTTTTACGTTGCGTCGACAAAAGTTACTAAAGATTTTTATGGTTGTATAGGTTTGGAAAATATCTATACAGATCAATAACGAACACTAAGATGATTAAATGATGCAATGGTGCACCGGTAGCTTGGACGCTGCTCCCGACACTAGCGAAAAATATGTTTTTATACTTTTTATTAATATTTTTTATGTAGGTATATTTGAAATTGTATGAAATATGTGTTTAAATGAATAAAGGGAATAATAATAGTTACTAATAAGTGTTCATCAAAGATGTACAATTTACGTATTTAACCCGCGACTGAGAATCGTTAGGGTTTGATGTTTTAGGATTAGTTGGCGGCCATTTTAGTATTATAATATATTCAAGGTGTAAACGGACCCTTCAAGAAACCGTCAACCAAGCGTTCTGTACATCAAACATAGTAACTACGCAAAATTGATTACTTTGAAACGACTTTATTTTAAGGGGTGAAAAATCTAGATTTTCTGTAGGACTCAATGTAACGTACTCAGAAAATTGTGCTGATGGATGCATTGAATAGTACAGGGCCATGGAGGTATTTAAAGGAAAGTTATAACATGTATTTAAAACAACAACAAAAACAGGAATTTTGGCCACTAATATCTCCATAATCAGGAGGTATGGTACAGAACAAAAAAAAAAAATCGCAATGACGGAGAGAATAAGTGCCTTTTGGTTTCGTTAAGGGTAATTTTACACCCATTAACCTTTTGCACACCATTGTCGCCTATACGTGACAAGCAAGCGCGTGCCTTGTACGCCAACGACACAAATATGTGACGAAAAATGCGATGCGGTATAACACGAAATAAACAATAAAATCATTACTTTTGTGTGTTTTTATTTGTAGACCTTAAATACTTAAGCTCTTGTCTTGTCTCTTTAATAATATTGTTTCTTAATAAAGTTTTAGAAGCCCTATTCTTTTTGAATGTATTTTTTTTTGTATGCTGTGTAATTGTGGCTTGGCGTGGAGGGCACGCGCGTGCGTTTATGCTCTGGCTTTCAAGAGGTTAAATACCTGATTTCAGTACCTACGGAGGCTGTGTTAATATTCAATAGAATTAAATTTGCGAACATCAGCACATTAAACTGCGTTCAAGAGCTGTCAGTGTCATCATAGCTCTGAATAATGACACGAATAGCTTTTTAAACGCGGTTTAGATGTGTAGACTATTAAAATAATATTCTCGTAAATGTACCAAGTAAGTATTAGAATTTATATATGTTGTATATTTTGTAACTAAAAAGTACAGCCATGTAAATAAAAAAAGGTAATAAATCACAATAACAACCAGGTAGTTTCTATAAAATTTTTAGATGTTTGTGCATGATTTTGGATACGGATTTTTTATTTAACAGAACATAGAGGAAAGAAATAAATAGTATGTCTTGTTTAAAGCAACGTTATTTGAATGTTATTAATTTTCATGATCAAATAAAGACCGTCACGAAAACTAGTTAGTTTTTTACTATTTCCACTTATAACTTCGATGTTTGTAATTTACTCCGCTTTTACAATGAAATAAACGATTTCATATTATTAGTTTTATAATAATTTAAATGTAAACTACATACCCATAGTTCTAATTTCCAAATAGGTTCATACATACCATGAGGAGCTCTCTAAGCAACGGAAGTTGGCTATGTGGCTCCAACGGTACCATAAGGGCCAAACCACACTTATCGACGCGGCTCGGCTCGAGCCGAGTTTAAAGGGCTTTATATCCATACAATAGTCTCTTATTTTATGCCTGGGTTGAAGCGACGCAACGACGTAACAAGCAAGCATGTACGCAGGTTCTATTGACAACGATAGGTAAATTTGTCTAAAAATAGCACATTTTAATTTATCCGTGTATACTCATTGACAGTCGTTACAGGTGGTCAGTGGCCTGAAAGTGTGACAACCAGTCTTACCAAGGGGTATCAAACCAGTACAAACTGAGTTGTGGAGGTCAGATACGCAGTCTCTCCATTTAAAATATTGGTTTTGAGCTGTATCCGATTGGACTGGAAGCCGACCCCACCATAACAGGGGAAAGGCTAGGCAAATGATCGTATAGTCAAATCTAAGCACAGTTTCATCAGCATGTATTTGCATTTATCTGATTGGTTAGTAAATTACACTTCTAATAAGGTTTTATGCGTGGCATGCTGTGCGAATGTGTTGCCACCTTGGCAGCTTACAACAAGAACAAGACATGTTTATTAAATGAGAAGGTAGTTCGACACTCACAGTTTCGTGCCTGGATTCGCGCGCTAACGCCGCGATGCCGCACCGTCCGTGTGCCCACCAATGCGGCGAATGAGTTTCTATCAAATAGTTTCTTAGTTTCTATATGTGCGTAACTGTACCGTCCAGTTGGAAGAGTGCTAATAAAAGTACATAAAAAATAAAAGTTGGACTCATGCGAAGAGTTTGAATGAATGTTATAAAAGTTGGAATCTTGCGAACAGACGGAAATGTTGCCGTGCCGCCGCGCAGCAACGCACAATGTACATGGGTTCTTAGGCTTCCAGTTAGATGTGACTTAGTGTTGGTGACTGCGGGCATAAGGCGTTCTTGTTGATGAAACCGGCCATGAGGCATTGAGTTAGGGGTCCCTTAATGTAGTGGCAAAAGGGTATTAGGCATTCTGCTAGGTGTCGCTTTGTGTTCGTGGAATCGGCCTTTAGGCATTCAGTTAGGGGCCGCTCAGTGTTGGTGAAACCGAAGCTTATATTACAATACCAGCATAGGCTTAAGCACCTTCCACTTCTTCGGGCCAAATGATAATCAAATTGAAATATTCTTGGGGTGTCAATGGCAATTAAGTTGAATTTGTTGCACGGCTGGGTTGGTCTTTACATGGACTCCGGACCCAGGTCGGCCGCAGCAAGGACAATCTGCACAGGTGGAGATTCATTGATGACTCTGCCACTATAAATATGTTGGTATTCCACAAACTGTTGTTTGTTCATTACAGGAGCTGATGGAAACTGCAAACACGTGGTTCAGTTCTAGGCCGACACAATGTAGATTGCCATAGCCACGCTAAGAAGAAGAATGGCAATTTAAATTGAGTCAGTTCTGAATTTAGCTACAACTTTGGCACCTTCAGTGGCGTCCATGAGTTCCCGTAAATAGTATCCCGTAATGGTCCCGTGCACAGTTGGTGCAACAGTATCTTAAGGCATCTGTCCCAATGCCGACGAGGAAGCAACTAGCCATCGAATAAGTAAGATACATAATATTTTCTCGATCAAGAAATGTATGACTAAAGGTTGTAGAGCCTATGCTAGTGACAGGTATCATATAGCATTAGGTGCAGCTCCGGAAAAATGTTAAGGATTTAATATTAAAAAAAAAGAAAATACGTCGTGGAATCCAGTGAATTCTGAAATTAGCGCTACCAACGATTGCGTCCATTAAAATAGCCTTAAAAAACTTCCCGCGAAAGTTTTCATTCTCTTTCTTTTTTATTCCTGCCCTACTAACCCCTTGACGCGCAACCATCTTTCCTAGCTTTTCCAAGAAATGGTTTGTTACTTACAAAGTTTTTAGTTTAAGTTTCTTGTTGACTGACTTGACTGATGGGTACTCTACTCCCCTTTATCTCAGTAGGGAGTTCCTATCGATTATATTTATTCATTTAAATTAGATAATGTTTTTAGAGTTCCGTTACCAAATGGCCAAAACGGAACCTTTATAGATTCGCCCTGTCCATCTGTCTGTCTGTTCGACCGTGTGTCACAGCCATTTTACTCCGAGACTATTGGTACCACACCGTTGAAATTTGGAGAGTAGGTGTCTTCTATGACCCGCTACACAAAAGTGATGTAAAATTATGGAAAAATAAATAAAAATAGGGGTGGCTCTCCATACATGTAACTTAGGGTAAAAAAAAAACAATGTACATACATATTATAACTGTTTGGGACGTCTATCGGTATCGACACGTCTTAAAAAATATATCGAGGTTCTGGAAACACTTTTTTCTTAAGTCAATGGTTGATGAGATATTTGCTTCCAAAACCATAAAAATTGTGTCCCTCCCCTACAGTAAGAGGGGAAAATTCTGAAAAAAATTGGATTGTAAATTGTAATAAACATGTTCAACGAAAATTTTTTGGACAAGATTTGATATTCAGTTTTTCAGATATGAGACTTTATCTCCAAACTGCAGCAGTAACTTTGTTTTTGATTGGCATACTATGAAAAACAAATTTAGTTTTGCTGTTGAGTAAATTTACATCTGAATGAGCGTTATAAATATTGTTATTATACTTTTTTGGTGCTACGGAACCCTGAGTGTACGAGTCCGACTTGCACTTGACCTATTTCTTTTTATTATATTTTTTGTCGCATCGAAATTCGCAAACTGTACCTCTGGCTCAGAATTAGAGTGAGGGGGTAAATGAATAGATTTTTATTTATGTTTTGTCATTTAATTTGATTGATTTGTTATGTACTTATTTAAGTAGAATTTTTTCTAGAGACATAGCTAGGTAATTTATTTCTTTATTTTTTTTAATGAATAAAAAAGAAAGAATGTAGGAATTAAGATCAATATTATCACCACACACACCACACATCCTATTTTTAAATTATGACATACAATATGTAAACCTACCCATATGTTGTGTTCTGGTAATTATTTTTAAGACCTTGTTCATGATGACATGTGATATGCAATAAAGAGTTAAATTGAATTGAGGAACTTCCTAGTTTCGATTTCAGGACCCTCGCCCACGGTGACTTTTTGTAGCGAGGATGCGCGTTTACGAAACGCGTGACAGTATCGCTGCTACCGTACTTAGTAGTACGTACTTTAGTGGTATTTGTAAACGTGCGACTAGAGCGCGACAGCATCGCGATAGCATCGTTTCAGAATCATGGTTACCCGGGCGAAGGTACTACACAGCCAACGACAGCATCGCGACTGGTTCGCACCTGGAAGTCTTTGAATCATCATCATTATGTCTGGACCTTAAAAGACTATGACCTCCGAGTTTTTTTCGGCTGTTTCTTGTCAGAGTAGTCAGATACGAAACACCGGCCTCATCTAGTTTTAAAAAAGAAGACGTTTAAAAGTGTTTGTAAAACCTATTTCCAAAATAAACATCATTTATCATGGAAACAAGTGGGAAAATGTAACTCCAACCTCGTTAAGTGGGCCTACCTCAGTGAAACAGCAGCGGGGTGTGGTTGTGGAGCTGTGTCGCAAACTATGCTTCATCTCCTATCCTGCCCTCTTAGCCCAAAAACATGCAGCTGAAGTGTGACCTCTGCGCTGCCACCGATGACGCAGTGGAAGTGGCGAACTTCTCTTGCCATTGTCGCATTGTCGTACCAGCGTCACGAAGAAGAAGATCGCTACAAAAAGCCGCGGTGGGCGAGGTCTATTAGGTCATTCGTTAGTAGGAGTTTCTCAGCAGCAACCCGGAGTTAGGATTGCTGCACTATTGAAGGCAATAGGCTTGCACCCTAGTGTTGCTTTACGTACTGGCTATTACATAGTACAAATTCATCTGGCGAAATGTGAGTGTCCAATGTACAACGTGGCGACTCCTTTGGAGAATAAAGCATTACGATGTTACTTTAAAATATAGGCATGAAAAAGTTCAATATCGCAGGGAACACCATGGTAGATAATGTCTAATGATAATAATGCAGAATTAAGTATACAATTTATGAACTATAATGATGACTGCCACTTTCTACTTAAGATTGTCGTAAGTCCGGAATTATTTTCGGCACAAAGTTTGCCGAGTCCAAGTCGTCATCATCATAGTATTCCTACCCTTTTCTCATGTTACTTAGCGTCGGCGCAACACGTTATTTTCTTCCTTTCTCCACAGTCAACCTTCACGCTATCATTGACGCCGTTTTCTTTCATACCATGACTCCATTCATCAGCATTTATTGCTGAGTCCAAGTACTAAACAAAATAATGGGCACGTATTTGGGTGCTGCTGTCTATTCCTGCTCTGCATACCAAGAAACCTTTTTTTTCTAAGTATCTTCCGGTCCGCTTCCGTTTTTTCTGAAGACACATGCTGCGGTGGTCCCGCCATGTGCGAAACCATAATAAGAACATGTGTCTTACTTAAGCCTGGCTTCCTCAAAAGCTTGTGTATCTTATGCTAAATACACCAACCGATAGAGACCATTTTTTGCCCCACTGTTCTATTGTATTGTATTGTATAACGGGCTGGTGTCCGCAACTCCACGTCCAAAGCGCGTATTTTGCGTACGATGCCACTTATAATTATCTAGGTATTTAATTACCGAAATAGCTCGCTTGGCTGTCTCTTTGTTAGTTAGCTTAATGTTAGAAGAAGTTATGTTTCTGTCTTGGCGCACCGTAACTTTTTTCCTTTATTCATAAATTATAGGTAACCTGTTAGGTAGGTTGGTAAGTTAAAGGTCATCAAGATACATCTACG
Organism: Standfussiana lucernea; assembly: GCA_964057025.1. Lineage (NCBI taxonomy): Eukaryota > Metazoa > Arthropoda > Insecta > Lepidoptera > Noctuidae > Standfussiana > Standfussiana lucernea. The sequence continues at coordinate 4,109,094 of OZ059795.1, forward strand.
ACTGTATAAGTATGAAGAAAAGTTCTGCTAATTACTTATCAGAACTCGCAACTTTTTATTCACAACTTCTTAAGTAAATATTCGTACGTGAGCATTTGAGACTTATTGAGACTGAGAAACTCGCACACCTGAGCCATATTCAAACTACTGATATCCGACCTGTGTGTAAAGAAGAAGTATGCACAAACGAGGTGCATAATATTATGTCCATGTGTCACCGTGTATAAAAAATGATTTCATTTATTATGTTATTGCCATCAAAAACAACCATACGTCAAGCAATCACAAACTTCAGTTAAAATGTAAACAATGACTAATAAAAACTGCATTTATAGTATTTCATTCATTCGTAATACGTTCAACGCATTCCATTTTACTGTGTAATTCTTTATCTGCCCGTTTTTTCGACGTCTCTTTGTTTTTCCAATCGCCTTCCGTAACAATACCTTCAATAGGGTGACAGCGTTTCTATGCGCGTACGCTCTACAAAACTACGAACATTATCATTAACAGTAGGTTGTATTGAAAGTAGATTTAGAAAATGAACTTTAATGCGCACGAAACAAGAGCTACGTAACCGCAAACGTTAAGTTGGTTCTAAGTTACGTTTCGGTGCGGTGCACATGGAGTCGGCAGTCGCGCGCCCACCGACTGTGGTTCCGGTAGGGTCGATCACCACGGCGTAGTGTATGCGTGCCTTTACACACTACATTCCGAACTTTACTCGCGAGCACGGTGAACGCTTCGCGCCAAATTTCTTGTACGAAATTTGAATTTTGACGATTGTTTTTTTTTGTGAGCATAGACTTTTTTATTACTTTTGTTTTATAATTAATTGCGGAAGCGGCTAAAAAGTTTCGTGATCGTAAAGTGACTTATTATTATGAAAGACGAAATATTTGTGAGTAATTGTTAAATAATACAGAACGATATGTGTTGTTATTAATTGTGCAATGGTTTGTGAACAATAAAACTATCAAGATGAAGCAGAGATGGAACTTTTTAGTACATTTATTTGTTTTATTTGTGTTGGCGACCTGTGTCGGTAAGTTTTTTTTTTGTACCTAATTATAGGTAAGCAAAAAATATTTAGGTAGGTACCTAAGTTCGCGTGATAAATTGATAATTTTTTTGCTAAACTACAATCGATATGATTTAAATCTTTATGAATTTTCATCAGATTTATTCGATTTTACATCGCAGTATTTATAGCACTGGCACAATAGTAGTTACTGCACCGTACCGTGACATTATCACTCAGCAAATTATACACTTATTGAAGTAAGTAGTAGGTGCATAAACATCTGTTTATGCACCTACCGTCTCTTTATGCCGTCGGATGTGGCAGTGAAAATATGAATATCTATCTAGATATTCATATTTTCACTGCCACATCCGACGGCTCGGAAAACTTTACTTGAATTAATTATCTATCCGACGCAAGATTGATAATGAACACGCTGCAAACTTAAAGCAGCTAAACCAGACATAAATAAAACAAAGAGAACATACTCACGTACATTCTTATTATAATTTTATATAACAAAATAACATAAAAATGCACCGAATTTAAAAATTTCCAGCACATTAATTTAGTCGGAACAATCATAGCTCACGGTGCCTGACCATGCAGGCCGAATATTTTAACATTCATTGTCTCTGACTAATTTAAAACGATTAAAATCTCGCGTACACACGGCATGAAAGGGAAACACGATAGAATTATGTGATCTATGAATAATGGCTGCAATTTTGTGCATTGCAACACTGAAGATGCTTGTCTTATTTCGTAATGTTTGATTTAGATTGTATTTTAATTTGGTGAACGTTACTGGCGAGGTTTGTTGAGTACATTGCGGTGATGTTTTTGTGTCAATCACTAATCGTAATTTACTGTTTGCATTATTTTAAGAGACAATGTATGAATAACTTGAACTTTTGCTTTTAAACTGTTGTCTTTACTTTCCAGTACGCAACAATCGCTTTTTTTTTCAGAATATTATTGTATATTTTATTAATGTAATTTCAGGTGATTTCAAACAAAACAGTTTTATCTTTTATAATTTAAGGGCTTATTAAGAGAAGAAAGAAATAAAGGGACTAGGTTCACACAATTCGATGACCCTACAAATTATGTGCATTTAAAAAATATGAATTTAAGTCTTCCTTTCTACGTTAACTTTTCCACATGTTACTTGACAACTGTTTCTCATAACCGTAGTCAAAGAGTCACTGAATTATCATCTGCCTAGCCTTATTCCAACTATATGGGGGTCGGCTTCCAGTCTAACCGGATGAAGCTGAATACCAGTATTTTACATGGAGTGACTGCCTATCTGATCTCCACAACCCAGTAAATACTGGGTAATACGGTACCCCTTGGTAAAACTGGTTGTCAGACTTTCGGGCCACTGACTACCTGTAATGACTGTCAAAGATCCACAAATGACAGCCGGGACCAATGGCTTAACGTGCTTTCCGAGGCACGGAGGAAACTCGGTATGTAAAGGGGGGTCACCCATCCACTGACCAACCTAGGCTAGCGCAGCAAATCCTGAAGATTGATCCGAGCGGCAGTTATTATTTAGCCACGAGCTAAGAGCACGAGCAAAGAGTCACTGAATAAAACATCTAAGTTCCCAATTTCCCACGGTCCTATGGCCAAAAAAAGAGGTGATAGCACAGCATTAGGGAGGGCTATAAGTTTCCATCAAGCAAAGGCATTAAACCTCTACTTAGTCTATGAACTTTCAATAAATCGGCGGAGATCCCTGCCCACATATATTTGGGATATCGACTCGTTACTCTTGGGTCTAAGGCCGGGTTGGGTATGATCATTTTATCGAATGCCCGCAGATATTTAATGCAACTCGCTATGGGAATGAATGAAGGATAATATTGGATAGGTTTTGTGAAAGAATTACCCTGCAAAGGAAGTTTATTCTGTGTTTTGGTTGTAAGTCTTTCGTGAAAGAAAATTTGCAAGTTGATCTAAATTAATGAGTTTTTATGAACTCAAATGATTTCGTAGCACGATGTCACATCATGCGATCTAATGTATGGTGGTTACAAAATGTTGGCATTGTGCTACCGATTGATTACTTTAAAGTACAAAAAAGTGGTCATAGTGCGAAAGTAGGCATCGTGTCACGAAATCAATTAAATGACAATCATCTATATTAAATTATATCTACCAGTAGCTTAGTTATGAGCGAAATAGCTCAGGGAGTAAGTTCAACGGATTGACTTGTAATTCAGACCTAAGTAAAAGTTCTGGTCTAGATTCTTAGCGTTAAATTAAAGAGTTCATACCGGACTAGGGAGTTAGTAAACGTGAATTCACTCCTAGAAAATGATTTTAGTCCGAAAGAAACTTAACAGAATAACACACCTGTAATCCCTGAAGGGAAAAAAAAGACTGCATTGCCGCAGACATGCACTTACAAATATCTACCTATCTCCAGTATAACTGAAAGATCCCCCCAACGGAAAGACTCATTGTACTAACAGATAGAACCAGACCCTAATGGGCTGCCTGACACGACATCCAGTAATTAACGTATCAGCGTCCGACCTACCTCTTTAACATTACGTGAGCTGCTATATTACTGAACGTGGTTTAATAGTGCTCTTAGATTCGATTTTGAGCATTAAGTTACTAATAGGTACACATTGCCAGCGAGTATTTGCCTGTAATGTAATAATCCTAGATTCGATTTTGAACAGAAACAAGTGATTGTTACAAATTTTATCGTTACATATTGTGCACTAGACGGCTCGGTTCTCCTCACTCACTAATGCAATGCTCGAATCTGAAGTGTTACATTACAGGCGAATGCTCCCGGTGGGTGAGAGAGCAAGAGAGATGAGAAAGAGCAACCTCTACATATAAAACCACGTTCAGAAATATAGCAGAAATAAGTGGCCACATGATAACCTTCTGGTCGCTATTTTATTATAGCGGCCAGGTTATTTAGCTTAGTCACTTGATAACTTAGTACCTACATAATTATTAATTCGTACGGTCCACATAATAAAGAATATTCTATCTATATATCTGCCTGTAAACACTAGATTTTTCCGTATGATATGGCCCTTTTCTTACTTAGCTAATACTTTGTACCAATATTTTGTTTTTAATGCACGGTTAAGATAATGGTGTGCAGTGGTGATCCAGTGAAAAGTTAAAGTCTCCGACTTACGAATCGTTCGTGGGTTCGATTCCAACCGCGACTGGCTAATTCATCACCGCTGCTGTCAAAACGATTGGGGAAAACATCGTAAGGAAACCAACATGCCCTTCAAACAGAAATTCAAGGCTGACTTTGCTTAGTGCTAAGCTATTACCGAATTATACCTTGAATTTCGTATCTTAAAATGCAGTCATAGAGTTTGGTATCTATGTAAAATAAATCACTATTCTTTTTTACGAAATGGCCACAATATCTCTGTCCTTGAGTCTAAGTGTCCAGTTCTTCACAATCACAAAGCTCTACTGATTGCCTGCGTAGAATAAACGTATTGTATTGTATAACGGGCTGGTGTCCGCAACTTCACGTCCAAAGCGCGTATTTTGCGTACCTGCGGTAAATAAACGCAAGATAAACGTAGCAATTAAGGGCATTTTGCTGAACTTTAAACTTTTCCAACTTAATTTTCAGGAAAATAATCGCGGAGAAGACATACTCGTAGATCGTATCTAGTAGAAAGTTCAAAGGTGATAATTTAACCAGGAGTATAGTCCGTGGATCGTAACTTACTTAATAATGTATTGCCAGCCATTTTGGTTCTAGTAAACGTAGAAGTTTTACAAACATTTTAAAATAAGTTTTATTATGGCCTCTCTCGACACCGCTAGTGATGTTACTTATTGTGGTATTTAGGCCCGATTGTACCATATAACACTAAACGCGTTTAGAGTTAAACATTGAAAACATTATGTCTCTGTCAACTTCAAAAGATTGGCAGAAATGGTACCATAGTTTAAATACGTTTAATGTTAAATGTCTTTAAAGATAAGGGGTGCAAATGTATCTCGACTTCAGATAAAATTGTTCCATCTTTTAATTTAATTAATCTGCTAGATCCAGTCACTTTGAAACCGGCCTTAAGTGAAATAAATGGTTTCCAATAAATGAAAAGGGTTCTGTCCTTCTAACCCTGTTTAGATGGCATGTCTAGATTGAAATCTTAGGTCTCCAAAATCCGCTGTACGAAAAGCGTAGATAGTAAAAAAGTTTCGAGTACAAATGACATATTTCGCCAGACTCCAATGTCCCTGTGCTGAGTGAGAAGAAGTTTCTTGCTTCTAATAAAACTTTTTATTATACTTTAGTCGCCTGTCTTCCCTATTGCTGAACGCTGAAATACTTTACATTTACATAGGGACTGCTATGGCTGTTCCAATTATGAAATTCAAATCAAGTGAGATTGGTCTTTTGTTGAAGAATGACAGTGGCCCAGGATTTATCATTTCGATACACTGCAGGACAGTCAATGTAGACTGTGAATAATAGTTAATAGCGGCACTGCACATGGTACAAAATCCTTCGACTCTTTTCCTATCTTAGCCCTGCTAATAAAATCTATGACGTCCCTCAGAAGGTTCAATTAAAGCTTCAGCCGTCTTCTTCTTGGTCTCGTACAGGACCAATTTCAGTTTAATGTACGTATAAGTCTTATTTTTAAGTTTTTCTCATGTGTATTTTTTGTATAATTTGTTTTGTTTTATTGTTAATGTAATCATTTTGTTTTGCCCTCTGCGAGACAAATAATATAAATTCTTTTTTTCTTTCTTCTATATTCACGCAACCGCTGTTGATATCCAACAACATCGGACTTGTCTGATTTGACAGCCTTCGTTCCTACAGCAGTCGATTACTGTGTTAAGGAATGATTGCTTGTAAACAATGAAGGTAGTCATTCAAACAATCGAACACAATCAGTTGATACTTACAATGCCCGAATACGTGTGAGCTGATCGTAGATAGTTTCCGTATACGGGAAAATCGGATCAATATAGTCTGAAACTATGCAGTATAAAAAGAGAAAGTTTATTAGTTTGTTTGCTCGCCTTCCGGGCACCCATACGATAGTTTTAAATCGATTTCAAGCTTATTACCCGAAGAGATCGCTCGGATAGCTTAGATAGCTAGCCGTGGCTGTAATATACTAGGGTTTCCATGTGACGTTTAATTGAAACTGAATTCTTTTAGTCGACTTTTCTTTAATCGACTAAATGTCTTCGGTAATTTTCATTAAAGATATTAGCTCTAAGTATCGAATTTCTATCGAATAGTCCGAATTAATTATAGGTAGTAAGTAATGGGATTTATTGATTACTTTAATGGCATTTCGTTACTGTCTATTAAGGGCTGTCGATTTGACCTGATTCTTTACGTTTGTTTTTTTTTTACCTACGATCATAATATTTGGTAAATGGGGCTAACGATGTTAATTAAACTAGAGTGACGCTTTAAATACTTGTTTAATATTGTACACTTTTTTCAATCAGTTTGTGTTTAGCCTACAATACATACCTTTAATATTATATACAATTAAACATGATACATACAATATATTATATAAAATAGGTGCTACATACATACATAAAAATACCTACATAAAGTTCATATTCAGAAGAAAAAAACCAAATGAATTTTGCACCACCAATATTGCAATGTAGATTTAGATGTAGCAAGTTATCATGAAAACGCAATCTTCTATGGTACAGGTCCAGTCGCTTGCCAAGTCAGAACTCGCAGTAATTAGTTCTGGGATTTGAGTTAACTGCACTGAAACTAATATCTCTTGACATGCCCTAGATTACCGATACTAAATTCTAGACTGACATTTTACATTTATCTATTGGGAAAAGTTTTAAATGATGGAAGGATTTTAGTTTTTGCACATCCCGCGATCATGGCGCTTGCAACAGCGAGCGTCGAAACGTCTTACGGGATCGTAAGTGGCTGTGTAAGTTTTCATTGACGTAATCTGCTGAAAAAATCATGTCAATCCAGTTAAATGTCGTTGCAAAACTACGAAAAGTTTTGAAAGCTCTTGCTTTCAGTAGGCTGGGAAATTCTTGTCTAGATGCGGTGCCTAAAACAACCTTTATTTATACCTTACGGAGAGTGGTCATCATCAAAACTGTTCGAGCAAAACTGCTTACAATTTCAAACCATTATTTAGGTTTTTCTTTTAAATTCACCTAGTGCTTTTAGATTTAAATACTATTGCCTAGGATGCGTGAAAAAGCGGAAGAAATTACCACAAAAAGTGCAAATAAAAATATCACAAAATCATTGAGAAATCACAATCTGTAGGTAATCGTATTTGAAGTGTATATTTTTTTGCTGTTTTCCAATATTTCCAATGGTTTTACAGCGGCCAGTTTTTTCTGAGTCAGACATTACGATTACTAGGTTGTGGCAAGAGTTACTTGTTTTTGGATGTTTTTAAATAATTTCATGATTATTTGCTTTTTCCTGTCGATGTTTTGAAATACACCTGCATTTGAAGTTTAAATTAATATTATTTACCATTTATATGTGTACCTTAACAAATAATAGGAATCTTTGTGAAACTGATTAGTTACTAGTATTAAAAGTCAATACCTATAAAAACCACAGAGGAGAGAAAGAAGGAGACCAATCCCACATTTATTTTAACACTAGCTTACGCCCGCGGCTTCGCCCGCGTAGAGTTTGGTTATTGTCCCACGGGATCGTTCTACCGGGATAAAAAGTAGCCTATATGTTAATCCAGGTCATGAACTATCTGTATGCCAAGTTTCATCCAAATCCGTTTAGTAGTTTTTGCGTGAAAGAGTAACAAACATCCATAGATACAAACTTTCATGCTTATAGTATTTAGATATTATCATGGAATTATTAATACTTCGAGCGCGAGCTAATGACCATACCATGCATGATTTAACTTAAAAAAAACTATTTATCAGTTTATTTGACTATCAAAAAGCTTTTAAATACAAATTAATCATGGCGGCCCCTCTCATAGAGATTTATAAAGCTATTAATATCATTAGCGGTAGACAAGACGATGAGCATTCTTCACACCTAAGTTTTTACCGCTTCATTAGTAGGCGGATGAGAAATGTTTAAGTGATCATTATCAAGACAAATAAATAATAAGATGAATCGCATTCGTTTAATTGGAAGTTTGTGTACAGATCTTTATCTGAGTTTTTGGAAAGAAGCGCATTGGTTATTTCATGCCTTTATATTTTAACTCAGTCTTCGGCACGAATCAATAGCCCTGATTGGTTTAATTTACTTAACTATTGGTTTAGTTTATTTACATAAGCCAAATTAATTTATCAATACAAAATCGGTTTCTATACGAATTAATTAAACATAGGACAATCGATATTATAATACAAACGATTGATACATAGGTAGCCAAATAACATAGGCTCGTGTTTAATGAAGTCCATGTAATATTTCGGACTAGCCATTAATTATTCTATTTAACAGATGTTGTACGAAAATGAGTTAATATTTATATTGATTTATTTTATGGCCTGAATTCTGTGCCCGTTGAAATGGATCCAAATATTAAAGGTTCCGTTCCATTGGCACAAAACAATAAATGTCAGAAGCATATCGCATGATTATTGCAACGCGCGGTAATTATGAACTGATGTATGGCACGAATAAATTATACATTTCACTCACTCATTTCACTGAAAAAATAAGTTGTGATTACGAAAATGTTACTTTAATTTTAATTATTTTAGCCGTAGGTATTAATTATTGCGCCATAACAATTTTATTTTAATTAAAATAAGTTGGTAACAGTTCAGACGTTTCCAATTTTACGTTTTACTTGAAATTAAATTGTAATTTTGAGAGCCACCCAAATGAGATTTCAACTGTAGTTATTACATTTACATGTGCAGGATTTTCTCGGAAATCACTGAACCGTATTGAGTGAAACTTTTTATGTAGAGTCTATGTTATTTCTAAAAACTCGAGAATGGATCTTAATTATTCAAGTTTGGTTTTTTACTTTTGTTACAAAAACTGGCGGAAGTTTATGCAACGCACACATTTTAATTGCTGTCTACACTTTTACTAAGTTTCATCGGGATTTGATCCTTTCTAGATTTAATTTTATTCGACTTAATATTTCAGATGATGATGTTTATTTCACAAATAATTATATTGCGTCTTTTCTTTTTAACCGACTTCAAAAAAAGGAGGAGACTCTCAATTCGGTTATATTTTTTTTTTGTTTGTTACTATCTATCATATATATTTTCATCATTTATGAACCGATTTGAAAAATTCTTCTATAAAAATGTATTTACCGATTGGTCCCATAGAAATTTCAAAAAAATCTGTTCAGTTTTTAAATCAAAACAGCTGGAAAAAATTGATACTTGACAAGGATTTGTGTGTGATATGATAACTAAAAAAGGGTAAAATATTTATTTTTTTGCAAAAAAATAACCGACTTTCAAAAAAAAAACACAAAAAAAAAGTTGAAAATAACTTTACTTTCGGAAGTCGGTGAATATTTTTTGTTTCATTGACATTTTTGCCACAGACTTCCGAAAGGAAAGTTATTTTCCACTTTTTTTTTGTGTTTTTTGTTGGAAGTCGGTTATTTTTTTGCAAAAAAGTATTTTCTTGTTTTCTTCGTACGTTCACCTGACCTTGGCCTATCTTATGAATTACTATTAAGTCCTGTTTGAAACTCATCACTTTCTTTTCTCAACTCTCCATATTTTTCGCGTCTTCGGCCTTTATAGCCATAGGCTCCCGCAGTATACTAGTTAATTATTCTATTGATTTATTAATATTAACACATAAAACATGATGTTTACCAAGCTGACTATAATTTTGATATTAGTATTAGTTTTTTTATTAGTGGATTGATTGCCAATGACATCATCAGCACAATGCCAGCTCAAATCTACTGCTCAGTCAAAGTGGCACAGGTAAATTATAGGAATCACTTGGCAGCATGCAGGCGCCTATAACCGACTCGGATTGATCCTTCGCCAGGTGGATTTGGCAGGCAGACGAGAAACGGTATAGGTAGCTACGATGGTAGTCGCCAACCTTTTCGCATTGATGAAATTTTTGATATATTGGTCACTTTGGTAATCGAATATCTTGAATGAGTCTGGTATTCATTGACCAGCCGAAAATAACAACAATGACACTATTGCGAGTTTTAGTCAATGTATAAGTACAGTCACTAGCAGTAGTATATGTTATCCTGATCAAGAGCTGTCAGTGTCAATATTTCATAGTAATTATTACAGTTTTTGTACGCGGTTCAGATATGCTGATCACGTTCAGAGTAACTGGAAAAATCCACTCAAAAAAAATTTTGGTGACTTTTGAACACCAAAAAAATTTACAAGTCTATGATGATTTTACGTATTACTGACGATGAAGATGAGACGAAGGAAGGTATTCAACAATTAAAAGCATGTTTTCTGTTTGAGCAGGTAAGTACTAGGTATTTAATATTCTAGACCCAGTTTGCACACGTGCACCTGACTTGTGCAAACTGTGTCTGGGTACACCAAACAAACACCATTTCTGATAAAATATAATACGGTAAAGCACTTATTTCTCAGAAAATAAAAACAAAAGCCTCTTAAATTACAAATGTTCGCACTCACAGCTATTCAAATCGACCGCCAGCGTGATTGATGACGCCTGAAAAAAGGTGTAACTGTTTACCGATCTTTGTCGAGTCCTTGACTCAGTTTTTTTACACTTATCACTATAAGGCCTGACCTTTTTATGTTCTAATAGATTTCTCTATTTTATTTTGCTTTTACGGGCTAGTAACACATTGTTTTTTTTTTGCCAAAGCAAACAAACACTAGTTTGAAAGAGCGAAGGCCTAACTTCGCTGTTTAGCTAAACGTTTTGTTTGTGGCTGCCCGTATGGAGATTGGAAATCATCCCACAGGAAAGTACTGTCGGGATAAAAAGTATCCTGTATCCTACCCAGGTCTACAGGTGTGCCAAATTTCATCGGAATTCGCTAAGGCGTGAGAAGGTGACAGTCAAACAAAGTCACTTTCACATTTATACATAAATTAATATTAACTTGGCGCTCCCTTTCCCCGCCCCGTGCTTTCCTACGTACCTAACAAAATTCATTGCGATTATTTAACTATTGTTTCTGATTCAGGAACAGAGAAACTGTTGGGTACGGTAAAGCTCTTAATTGTTCCAAGAATCAACGAAATAACCGATGCATTAATTAATTTCCCTTTGCTTATTGAAATATCTGCGAAAATGGGAAAACAAATTATCGCAGCCGTCAGTACGATCAGCGTCAAAATCAAGTGAACTTTGCAGAATTTCAAAACTGCTCTAAGAATTTCAAACTTGTGTTGAGTTATATTTTCTTTGCCTAGCATCTTCGCTGAAAAACATTTTTTTCTCCTTAAATATTCTCTATTACGATGTTTTTTTCCCTTTTTTTCCTTTCAAAATATATTAATTCCTGTTCATAATATTAATCCATGGCAGAGAGGGTAAGCATGAACATTATTTTTTCTTAAAACACTGGGTTTTGTCCTCGTTAATAAAAAATGTATAAGGGGTGAGTGGGGTAAGATGTGTCCAGAATCACCCCGTCATGTACAAGGCTTAAATCAGAAAATATTGTGGACGGCGACGAAGATTGGGGTTGATTTTGGCTCTAACATTATTGGATGATAAAGCTAAATGTATTTTTTGTCATGTTTTTAGTTTTATGGCAATCCGAGAAAGTGCTTTTCTCTATGATTCGAAAATATTATAGTTGAGTGACTGGGTGTTTGTTTTTTTACTGTCTGGCTTTGAAAAGTTCAGTGGAAACTCTGTTGCCTGTTAGTATTTTACTTATCACCATCACCTTGATCACCACTTGATTCATCTTGATAAGCAGTGATAGTCTAGTGGTGTGACCGTTGGACTGCCAAGTCATAGGTCTCGAGTTCGAACCGAAGACACGCACCTCTAATTTTTTGGAATTATGTACGTATTGTACCTATAATTATCACTTGCTTCGGTGAAGGAAAACATCGTGAGGAAACCAGAATGCCTGAGAGATGTTTTTCGACGGCATGTAAGAGCCAAGTCAGAGGCCCTTGGGTGGCATAAAAACTCTGACACCAAGTTAGGCAATAACCACACGATAAAGAAGAAGACAATCACCTTTTTCTTTTCAACCAATCAATATTCTTTATTTGTAAACATAGGTTACATTACAGTTATAGGTTATTTTGTCAGGTACTAGCCTTAAATCAGAAAATATTGTGGCCGGGGTACGAAAATCGGGGTTGATTTTGGGTCTAACATTAATGGATGACAAAGCTAAATGTATTTTTTGTCATGTTTTTAATTTTATTGCTGTTCTGTGCGTCCATCATTCTTCTGTTTCCCGCGATATTGTAGATTTTGGGGTGTTCAAGTCACTGACAGGTAACGTACAGCCTAAACCGCCACTCTGTCTCACATAACAAAAGAGTTTTTTTTTTTAAATTCAACCCCCAATGTAGTTAAATACCATAAACATAACATAACATCACGCCTGTATGTCCGAAGGGTTTGGCAGAGGTGTACTCATTAGTACACCCACATTTCGCCAGTTATGTTTAAGTCTCATTTAAAAGGGGCGAGGGGGGTATTGCCATCAACCGGGCACAAATCTAAACTCCGTGGCTGCTACTGAGAAATTCCTAATGGAAAAACCTAATAACACTTTGCCCGACCTGGGAATCGAACACAGGACTTCATGCTCAACAGTCGCGCTTGGAGCAACGAGGCAGTTATATTTTCTATTTTAATTTCCCTGAATTCACCTTATTATTTTTGTACTTCCCCCATTAATAAATCAATAAATACATTTCAGAAAGTATAGACTGCCATATTGTAAGTTACCAGGTCACAACTTCGCAAGGAGTCCCACGGTCACAATTAGCGCATTCCTTGATGCGGTGCGCGCGCGCAAGCAAGACGCGCCACAATGATATTTGTACTCCTTTGTTATTGATAACCTGATACCCATGTGATAGTGACGTGTACTGTTTTGTAATGTTAGCGGATTTAACTGACGCTTTAGAAAGTATGACTAAATACTGCATTCAATCAATACCTAATGTTTTTTTTTGTAGCATCGTAGCCAAAATATTGGGTTGTGGAGGTCAGATAGGCAGTCGCTCTCTGTAAAATACTATAGTCTGGGGTAAAGATATTCGGCTGCAAGCGTTTAGACTGGAAGCCGACCCAAACGTAGTTGAAAATGGAAATGGCCTGTTTTACGTTTCAATAATTAAACTGAACGCGATCAGCATTATTGAAACGATCTAGATCCCCGTTCTAAATAGCTGTAAGTGTCAATATTCCATAGCAATGATGACACTGACGGCTCTTGAGCACAGTTTAAACGTGCTGATCGTGGAATGCAACGTTATTAACCGACTTCAAAAAAAGGAGGAGGTTCTCAATTCGGTTGTATGTTTTTTTTTTTTTTTGTGTTTGTTACCTCATATCTCCGTCATTTATGAACCGATTTGAAAAATTCTTCTTTTATCTGAATGAATCTACTTCCCGATTGGTCCCATAGAAATTTCATCAAAATCGGTTCAGCAGTTTGGTTTTGAAATCAAAATAACTGGAAAAAATGTCATCCAAGTAAAAGAAATTGCGAAATTGATACTTGACAAGGATTTGTGTGTGATACGATAACTAAAAAGGGTAAAATAAAAACTTTTTTGCAAAAAAAAACCGACTTCCAAAAAAAAAACACTAAAAAAGTAGAAAATAACTTTACTTTCGGAAGTCGGTGGCAAAAAAGTCAATGAAACAAACAATAGTCAAGTTTTTTTTCAACTTGTTCGAGACATCTAACACCTACCTAGTATCATTGCTATATTTTTTTTTATGTTGTATGTACTGGGTGTAAAGGTTTTAAAAACCTTTAACGAAGCCAAGAGTTATTTGTCTTTCCCGTTAATACGATCATTAAGTACTGCACTGGACTATAATTGTACTGGACCTGGGAACCTTCTAGTTATGGAGATATTGAAGGCTTTAGTTCCAACTTTTTGCAAATCTATATTTTTAAACTTTACTTTAAGTACCTCCATGATCTAGTCTCTCTTTGAATAGTACTATTCAAAGAGAGACTAGATCATGGAATGGGATCAAATCACCCATCAGAGCAACGTTTTAAGTGCTACAGTGATTTACGCAAACCGTGATTTTTCACACCATAAAAAAGTCGTTTCCCAGCAATAATTTTTGCGCAGTGTTACTTATGTAGTTTGTTACAGAATGCTTGATTGTCGGCTTTGTGATGGGTCCTTTTACAACGTGTACCTATGTCATGTTCATGGGATTACATCAATCGATGGATCAGTGTGTATTAAGGTACTCCCTCCTCCCTTACAGACGACTCATCATCTTCCTGCTCTTGTACGACTAGGGGATTATATTATTGAACACAGAAAGGATTGAACAGCACACTCTACTGGTACTAATTAGTTACGTATTAATTCTATACGACCACTAATCCTCTTGTGCCCGTATACCTAAGGATTAGACAATAGTTTCGTTTTCCTTCGCTATTAGCAGATTATTAGATGTTAATATAATGATTTTCAGGAACTTGAGATCAAAAGACAATGCCAAAGAGGTTCACAAAATAAGTCAGTGTTTTGGCATTTTGAAAACTATCGAGTATTGTATAGCCAACGGGCCTAGCGAAAACGCGCAGAGTAAACGTTACGTAAATTCGCACGATTATAAAATACAAAATAATCGTTTTTGTATAATATTTACTTACTTTAAAAGACTTATTCATCCACATAAATTGAACCACCTATGTGTGGTAGATACCAATAATTGTGCTACTCAATTTGTATTTTTGATTCAAAAATTGTTCTAATTTTATTTACTTAGGTACGTTACGTTCAGTTCGGCGGTTTGTCCAGTCCTGTGTCTATCACTTTTGCCCATACTGATCTGCTCCGACTTCAGGTACCTCGGGTCGCTTGTCCAAGGGGATGGCGAAGTAGACCGGGACGTAACGCACCGGATCAACTCAGGATGGATGAAATGGCGACAGGTCATTGGAACAACTTGCGACCCCCGGATGCCCCTCAAGTTAAAAGGGAAAATATACAAGTCCGTGATTAGGCCTGTCGTACTGTATGGATCAGAATGCTGGGCTTTGAAACAGATGGATGCAATTGAATGTAGCGGAGACGGGAACGTTGAAATGGATGTGTGGAGTAACAAGAATGGATAAAGTAAGGAATGAGGATTAGAGGTAGTTTGCAAGTGGCGCCTGTTACAGAAAAATTGAAAGGAAGTCGTCTTCTTGGTATGGACATGTAATGAGGAGGAATGAAACGCATGCTACTAAAAAAGTGATGGATGTAAATGTTGATGGATTGAAAGGAAGGAAGGCCAAAGAAAAGATGGATAGATTATGTGAGACATGATATGAAAGAGAAAGGAGTAAATGATGCCGTCACGTCTGACAGGGGAGAATGGAAGAAGAAAATGTGTTGCGCCGACCCCAAATAGAATGGGACAAGGGCAGGAAGAGAATGACGTTACGTTCACTGAGCATTCATGCTAAGATCTCTGTTGAGAACTCTCAAAACACTGACAGTATCATCGTTCACAGAAGAGTTCCATATAAGTTTTCTTAAGAATAGTAGGGTCATTATTTTTTCAGGGTCTAGCTGTTTGTGCATTGTGATTTGTGTTAGTAACAGCTCCCACAAAAAAGTGTGAAGCTGCAAGTGTGAACGGTTTATTTATTATTTACTTAACTACTAAAGTGCTGACCGCGTAAAGTAGAATGCACTCAGAGATGCCATTAGCCGGTAGATACTGAACTTTTAACTCACCTTTAGGTTGTTTTGATCGTAAATTGCCAAAGTCAGTGTTGCCACAACTGAATATTAAGCGCGAAGAGTTCCTGTTACAGAATAAGTTTTTTTCTTTTTTTTTAGAATACAGATTACTTGAACTTAATATTTCTTTATCCTAGTATTGTATGTACTTTTTGTATTTGCTCTATTATAGTCTATCCTTTTATTCTGTAACTATATTGGACCCTTTTTCCGCAGCTGAACATTCCGAATGGCTTATTACCCGTAATCGGACTTCAGTTAAACTAATAGAGGTTGTTTCAAAAAAATTATAAAATTTTCAGATAAAACGAATAAGATTCCTTTGCTTTTGTGAAACGTGGTGTCTCTAAAATCAGAACAAATGCCGCCATTTTGTTTTTTCGATACAATTACACAAATGCGCCATCTGTCAATGTCATTCAATCACCAAAATATCCTTCTAAATACTTGTAATAGGTCTTTGCTGTGGGATCCATAAGCAATAGTGGACGTGTACGGGACTGTATTGATGTTTTGTAAAGTATACTTCAAACCTCACTCAAATGATCACCAGACCGCAAGTAATTCGAAAGCAATTTCCCCTGCAAATATACTTAGATACAGACCTATATCGTCGAGGATTCACACCTCCATACCGTTCGAATCTCGAAGTGATGTTTAGAATATAACTTACTGATTGGTCTAATCAATAATATAGTTTGCGACACGACATAGTTTAGTAAATATCTGTAAACTCTATCGCTTCTATTGTTTCTTAGCCTTTGGTATTTCGACCCAACAACTTGCTATCGAAATTTCTCAATCTTCCTTCGGTAAAGAGATTCGATATTTATGTTGTAATAGTGGCCGATCAGTTTGCATCCGTGCGTAAAGATAGGCGGGAAGGAACAGAGTATAAAACTACTATTCGTAAATAACTTATCTAGATACAGGAGTTCGAATTCGTAGGGAAAATAAACTCAGTAAATACTTCGGACTAGATTTGCCAGCGGCTAAGCCCGACTGTACTTAAAGTTATATTTTTTTCGGCATGAAAAAGTTTTTAATGTACTTTTTCAAGTAAGTAACAAGTTCTTTTTATACTGGAAATCATTTAAATCACGTCGCAAATATCAAAGTCGCAGTTATAATCTGTGTTAAGGTGGAAAGTGGAAGTTATCTTGCTAAACTAGCTAGCTCTTGGCCTCGGCTTCACTCGCGTGGAGGTAGAAGTTTATCCCCCGGGGAGGTATCGAGATCAAAAGTATATTGTGTACTAGCCCAGGTCATGCTTTACCTGTCTGATCTCATCGAAATCTGTTTAGCTTTTAAGACGTGAATAAAAACAGACCAACTCACAGAGTTACTTTTGCATTTATAATATATTGATTGTGAAAAGTCATATCTAAGCTTTTTGACTTTGTTTTTCTCTTTTAGCTCTTTCCCTAGGTACATAAAACCTTATATACATACATACTAACTCACAGAATTTACGCTTTTATTAAATTAGTATAGGTATTAGTAAAGGCCTTATAACTTAAGTTTTAAAAGCTCTATCTCAAAAAACCGACTCTGTAGCTACAGTGCCTAGGTACATTGTCGCCTGAAAAATATTTGATCGAAGCCGAAATTCCCTGCGTACCGCATACAAAATTGTTCCCGAAACAACATAAAGCTAGCAGAATAGATATTTCACCTGGAACGGAACAGCGATCACTGAATATCATAAAGCAAAGTTCCGAATCCCATCCATTTCTGATGTTTCGCCTAATCTCAAAATCTAGTGGTCGGATTCGATTCACTGCAGTTTTCGACTACTGTGGCGCAGATCGCCACTTTTGGAAGTTATTCGGTGTTAATTTGTGGACGTATTGCTTAATGATCTTCTAGTATTGCGCTGGGATTAACATAAATTAACGCCTAAATAAAGCTTTAAATACTTGCAGACATTTACATTTATTTTAATTAACATCATAATATCTGCGTAGCATTTTTCCAACTAAGTACGGTTCGGCTTGCAGTCTACACCCAAACAACAACAACAGGAATACATGTAAAAAAAATCTTAATCAATTAGGTTTTCATAAGATAGCTAGATAGCTTATTTTTTTTTTGTGTGTTTGACATTCAAAAGTGCCTGTAATGGTCTAATTGAAATAAATGCTTTGAGTTTGATATAGTTTAATTATTGACCACGCTAAACAAATGATCACTATTTCAATTTTATTTAAGTAAATATGTACATAGATGCAAAAAAAAATAAAGAAATCAGTTAGCTTTTCGTTAATTTATACGTCATCTTTTACGCGTGACCATACTCTCTGTGCCACTTACAAAGCCCAAGTGACCTGAGAAAGTCACATAAAGAAATAAAGTTACATGTGCATATTTCACTCTCTACGATGCTCCCCAAGGAGGTGGCTTCAATACCATGAAGGAAGCAAGAGTCCATGCAGGTAACCCGTATCAATAGTCGGTCTGTAGGTCAACATTCATATCTGTCAGGAAATGCATTATTAAAACCAAATATTGATAAACTTGAGTATGTTTATCTGTTACATTACATATTACCTATTTGTTTAAACATTCGGTATCGAAAATTTATGAAATTGGTTTATAATTGAACTTGTTGAGTTATTTAATGAAATAATGAGTGTGGGAGTATTCTAAATTGTCGTTTATTAGGTAGCGTTGGTACACACGGCGGCACATTAAGCTATAAATTTCCAGTATAGCATCGCCTCGCTTTGTATAGATTTCCCTTACAAAGAGAGATCCGCATAAACTGGTTATGTTTAGCTTGATTGGTCGCCATCCGTACCAACCTGAGTGAGAAGACCAGTCTAGGGCCGAGACCGATGACGACATCATAATCATAAGCTAATGTAAGGCTGTGTATAATCGTAATACGAAAGTTAAAACCGTTTACGACGACATCATTAAGAACAACATACCGGTTATATTGACCAAAATCATGGGTACAAATTACTTTGTACCTTGAAAACATCACCAGTTGTTACGACTTTCGGTTTTTACGACCAAATATGAGTGGTCCCTTCGGTGTCGTTAACAGATTTTGACTGTACTATAAAAGTGATCACCATTAGTGTAGGCTCTAGGGCTCTAGGGCTTCATCATCATCATACCAGCCCGAAATCACCCACTGCTGGGTATTAGGCCTCCACATTTCCCGGTTCTATGCGTCCCTTATCCAGGTGTTTCCCGCGTTTTGACGATATCGTTGACCCAACGAGCTTTAGGACGGCCCTGGTTTCTTCTAGGGGCCCTGATAGACTATAATTAAAGGCTGGATCCAAAATGTCTGTCCATATACACCATGCACGATATGGCAAATAATTCAAATGCCAAACTAACTTTAAACTCCAGAGAAAGACTTGCTAATGTTCTCAAACAAAACGACCAATAAAATCATCTAAACACAATTATTGCATTACGAAGTTTAGCAATGTAACGTCTTTGACAATCAACGAATTGAGTCCAAGAAAACTGGATTAATAATTCAAAGCCCAACTTTGACTGTGGTTTGAGAACTAAACGGCGGTTTAGCTATTTATTAAGTTAGTTTAGACGTTCCTTCATTGCGCATTTGTTAAACTGATTTTAATACTAGCGTTGTTTGCGAAGAAAGCATAAGGGTTTCGATACAGTAAGTGGCTGAGGAAAGTCTCAGCAAAGATAGACTGAGAAAGTGCTGGCAGCACAATTGAATTCCCTAAGATTGGCCAGGAAGGCGATGGACAGATAAATATGAATGAGTATGAGGGAGACCTTTGCCTAGTTGTGGAAAAGGATAGGTTGAAAAAAGAATACAGAAACAAAGTTTAGCCCATTGCTACCCAATTCTGTACCCGCGTCAAAGGCCGCAAAGCGAAAAGAATCTATTTTTTATCAATACTGAGTTCATCTAGCTACCTTTTTCACGGTCTATTTTATGGCGAGTTTTCATAGTACATTTTACCGGGTCTGTGACCGACAAAATGTCGAACAGGACAGATATGGCAACCCTTTCAGTTCTAGTTCGAATTTTGACTATAAATTGACTTGTATTTTTGTTTGTGCATTTTCTGCCGTTTTGGTGGAGTGGATCGCTTTCGAATGAGTCCCCTGAGGCATGACGCGATGGTATGCAGGTATCGATTAACTTTTACCTACCACGTGAAATTGGCTGAAGCATCCACTTATGGCATCAATTGAAGAAGAACTGTTTTCTTTTTATTTTAGACTTTCAAAGTTTTGCGTATTTTCATATTATTTCACTCCCTGTCTCGTCAATAATACCTTTTCATTTACCAATATACAAGTGTTCGCTACCTTACACACATACAAAATTTATAATATAATATTATGCTCACTAATAAACAGGAAGAGAACTTACAAGAACCAGACAAGAACATTACATAAATTGTTGAGATATTCAGCAAATGATTAGTTTGTATAATATTTAACAAGAAATTATGAATTTTGAGCCCCAGCAGTTTGCTCGTTAATAACGAGTAGGTTCTGCCCGCGTTGAAGAAACAATCCTATGACACTCGGTAATAATGTAGCCTTCCTTCATCCGAAATAATAGGTGTTTGAAATCGGATGAGTAGTTTCGGAGTTTACCTCTCTTTTATCGAAACATACGAACTTAACCTAGAGGTTAAGTCATAGATGAAATTATATCATATCATATCATTATATTATATTATATCATATCATAGATAATATTATACTTGTCTCTCTCGTTGGTCTAGTGGATGCAAGCGCGACTGCTGATCATAAGGTCCTGGGTTCAATTTCCAGGTCAGGCAAAGTGTTATTGGGTTTTTCCTTCAGGAATTTCTCAATAGCAGCCACGCTGATGGCAATAGGCTCGCTCCCTATTACACTCCCGTCCTCTTACTCCTCTCTCCTCAAAACCCCTTGACTTTTCCGCTCTGACACCTTCTCATTTTCTAATTGGACGGCCACTTAATGCTATACCTCATCCACAGGTCTGACTTGAACATAACTGGCGAAATGTGGGTGTACTTTTAGGTACACCTCTGCCTGTCTGTTATGTGATGTTATAGTACATAATTATATACTATATTACTCTGGTAGCCCTAGCTTCTCAGCCCAGCAGGGAGTGGCTCTCTCATGAACTCACGACCTCTCGATTACCAGGTAGTGGCTCCGTCATTAGGCTACTGCTGGTTCGAGACTTAGCGTGACCAATGCCTTTACTAGTATCCAATACGGAATCTTTCAGTTTATCCATCGTATAATATAACTTTATAGAAAGTAGCTGGAAATTTACGGTTTCCTTTCATCGAGATTAGTTCAGTAAATTCTTTATTTTTTAGACTTTGATGGCTTAATGAACACGATGGCCTGTTTGGCGCGTTTTAGGGTTAATTTATGGGGTACGTGCCGTTTTGGTAGACACTCTTTGTAAACGAATAATACTGTACTAGTATTTGGCTTTTCCATGCTCAAGTTTTTAAATGTTTCCAGTAAACTTTAGTCATCAAAATGAAGTACTAACCTAATATCATTATTCTAATTGACACGCCAAATTGAAACACAAATATAGTTTTAGCTCTGTGCGTCTGCTAAATGTGTGATTTATGGTTGAACGTAGAACATTTGTGAAGCGAATTTTCATGTCATCCACAATTTGGTGTTTGTCCCTAAACAGCCATGTTTGTGAGTTATCAAGGCGCCTGCTACCCTCACCCTAATATCGCAAGGAGGTTTAACAGCTTGTACCAATCGGTGCCGGTACCGTTCCCTGATTTGTTTGTGTTTTCATTTTTCAATTTGTTGAACATACTTGTCTTTATGTTGGTACTTCAACGACAATCGTGATTCGATCATTAATAATTGTATGATTATTATCAATTATTATGGATTAATTGACATGGAATTCAATGTAACCACGAAAAATAACTGTTCGTTTCCTGGTTTTGTTAAGCAACAATGTGAGGCGTAACGCTAGGGCTGTGGTTATCCACAACAAAGTATATTTCGTTACCGCAAAAAAAAGGAAGTTCCACTCGCCGTTTGTCGAGTTATTACAGAGAAAATATCTCATCTAATACCTTCTAAGAAAATTTTGATGTATCACGCGGAAGCCCCAAGAGTAATACAACAAAATATAACTTAGGTGCTTATTTCAGTACGTGGGTAAGTCTGTTGTACATTCGGTTTCGCATTTTGGCGTAAAGCCAAGGTGAAACGGTTGGTTTTAACCAAAAGCCGAACGCTTAGGCATTTAGCTAAAAACAATCTATTGTGAACACCTGTGACACGAGGCGAGAGTTGAGCTTAGCGGCGTGTATGTATGTATGTATGTGTGCGTAACCTATCTAATATGTCGAGAGTGATCCCATTCAATATATTGTTTGCATACATGGGTATAAAATGTTTTGCGATATCAATTTCCTCCTGAAATACGTTTCATAAATATTTACGCAAGCAACGAGAATAGAAAATGAAGTACTTATATTACTTTGCCGTCCGCACAAAGTTATAAGTGGCAACTTAAAGACATGGCTACTTAATGGCACCGGTTGGCAGCTGGCCAGCAATCTGTCATCATTTGGTGTTGGTGGTTACAATCATAACCATACGTAATATGCCATAAATGCTGGTTCGATACGTCTTGTGTAAGGTGCTGAAAGGAACTTTCCTTGGCACGAAGGGTGGAAACATAGCTTTCATTATGAATAGAAGTACTGGTTGCGAAGACGGATAGAGTTGCCATGACTGAAATAGAATCCCATTTGAAATATTGGCGGGATGACCGTTAATGCAGAAGAAGAAGAAGTCATGAAGAAGAGTGTGTTCTACTAAAAAACTTATTTGATGTAAAAAAAAATGTTCCTACTGAGTATCTATTTAGCTGTATAAACTTCGTCACAGCTGCCTGTCGAGTAAAAAGCAATAAAGGGGTTGTACTTACATATCTATATTTACCAAAGATATTGGAAATACTTGGAAGAAAAAATAATCGTCCCTTGTCCCTCACATTTGGGGCAGTTATATATTACATACGAACTTATATACCGTGTAAAAAACCTTAATCTATGTTGGAACAAATGATATCGTATCGATATTATAAACTAATATTGACTTCGATATCAATAGGACCTTTCCCTTTTCCGTCCAATACACTATTTTAAATAGAAAATACGATAAAGACCTTTATCGTAAACTTTGATGGATTGGAAGGCAAATAGGTTTACTGTTCACAGAACTTGAAAGCAGTTTTGATAAGGAGGGTGCTTCGCTCTTTCCATTGAACCTTTGCGTCCCGCGTCCGGTCGCTCGTCCGTCTTACGGCTTATGATTTCAATAGGGGTCTCACTCCGCTGGCTTTGAACAAGCCCCAGATATAGATAGGACGAATTAAATGTTTGAAACTCGTTGAGTTGACTAGTTCCTGTTGTTATTAATGTTTGTTGCCTTTGATCCGTTTGCAGCGCAATTGGAATTTTGGAGATGAAATATGTACAGAGATGTTATTAGAACAGGAAGGGTATTTACCAGCTTCTCTAATAAACAGGCACTTAGCCCTTCAATTTAGATCCAGATATTTGATAACAATTTCCGTCTAAAATTCGGAATTTATCTCCAAATTGTAAATTATCTCCTGAAATCTTTGTATAGAATTCGGTCGCTTGAACTTTACGATCGCTTTCTATAGAGTCTATCTTTATCAACTCTTTGTTCCAATCTTGAACGTTTAGTCGATTTATTTATTCAGCGTTAATATAATCTAAAAATCCATTGACATTTTTTGTGAATTCTTTAGCATCGACCTTAGATGGACAAAAAATGAATGTAGAATGCTGACAGTCATTGCCATGAAAATAAATGTAAAACGAATTAAGATAGAAGTAAAAAGTGGTATCCCACAGGCGTCACGGGGTTATAAAGCAAATATTTGTTTACAACGAGATTGAGTGTACGTGGGGCTGTCGCGCTTGGCTGCGCAGGCGACACGGGGAGCGCGCGCAGGAAACCGAGCCAATTTTGTATCGACTTAGCGCTCGTTTTTATTGTCATGTTCCGGATTCATTTCCTTTGCAGACATATGATTATTAAAATGTCTTCATTCTGGGCCCTATTTAATGCTTATCCATTATCTAGAACAATCCCCTTATTGTTGCTGTTCCACTTGGCGTGAATATCAAAAATTAAATTATGCTCCAGTGCAAAATATCAGTTGCATATGACTGGAATTTGGCGAGCATCAGTTAATTCGATTGTTCTCCGCCAAATTGGAGTAGTGTATGGTGTTAAACTGAGCTGACCTGAAAAACTGGGTTGTTTAGCACTTCTACAATATGCTCTGCAATTAGCACTTTGTTTTCTATTCATTGATGAGTTCCTTTGGTTTTTTCCTCGTGGTTATTAAAATAAATATTTCTTAAATCTTTCTTCTTACGTTTGAAATGCTAATCATAATAATGACAGTCTGAAATATTTAAAATACAAATTCTCGAAACAAAAAACATCAAATGATTCCAACAACATTGCGAAAGTTATTCAATGTTGAATCCACCAAATTATTTATTAACGCTAAACATCCATAATTCATTTCGTCGCGCTAAACTGCCTAAACTTATAAATCATCATAAATTCCAATTTCCAAGTTTGGGAACCGGCGAGATGTATCATTAAGTTGGTCCGACACAAATCCATTTCAATAATTCATATCAATCCCTATCATTCCGGCCCCCATCGGGCCCCATCGGGCCCCATCCCTATACTTTCTCGTGGGTCCCTATAATTACCTGTTTATATTCGCTTTACTTGGTCCAGGGTTTGTTCATTGCTTTGGGCAAACGGAGCAATTATCACATCGCCGCCGGACAGTTCCCACGGGATGGTAAAATTTGTAACTCACATACAAACGTGTCGAACCTCGCGGCTCACACTTTTTGTAACATTAGGCTCGCAGTAGGATATTGTACTGCGGTCACTCTTGTTACGAAGCCTTAGAGCGCATCCTCGTCGGTCGTATCTCCGTTCTCCTTTTACATTGCTGCCTTCCTTCCACTTAAAGTAATGTTGTTGCTCGAGTGACGAGAGATGGGTTGAGTGCTCAAGAAAGTGGGCGTTCTGGTTTCGGGTTACAATGACGCAGTACTGGTTTTGTTTGCTCGAGACGCGCGCGATCGCGTGAGAACCTTCGGAACTGCATGGGCGTGACATCGGACTCTTTTTGTCGTACTTTTTTAAACTTATTTCTTTTGTAAGGCTAATGCAGAGCTGTGAGTGAGTATCGGTAATAGCTATACAGTCAACTTTCCGACGTGACTGTGACAATGCAATTCGTAAGATTGTTCAGATGATTTTTATATTCCAAGAGTTAAATATAACGTCCGTCATACGCATTGTTTTCCATGAATAATTGTTGTTTGGAATTTCTTAAGAATTCGTGTACAAGCGTTTGGTTATCCACGCTTGTGTTTGTATTATATTTCGTCACACGCTGATTTTACGCCTATTAGTTGCGCTTTTTCAATTATTTTTACTGGCTTGCCTATCGACATTTAGGTATAACAAAAAGTTGCCAAGTGAGCCTGTTCGGGACAGGATTCTATAATTGATTGTCGGCGTGGCTATTAAAAAGACATTAGACGTGACCGTCTGTTTGCTTTGGTCGTGTGTACTGCAACAATACAATGTGGATGTTCTGTTTTCAATTTCCGATGTTATCGCCCGTTATAGTTAGGTGGACACTTTCGACGGTGTTTGCGGCGGCCTACTGAATATGTATCGAGTGTTTATTTGGAAATATGATCTGGCTGTATAAACTTTGTGGTGCGATATAGCATTACTCAACTACGCGCAGTTTTGTTTGTAAACTACACAGATAATCTGCACAAGTTGGAAGATGGAACATTCATGCATGTATGCTGAATGTATTGTATGCCAGAATGTAGTTTTAATAAGGCCTGGAACGTGAAGGAGAAATAATGACGAAGTTACTGTGCTGGCGCGGAACTTGCCTTATTGGAATGTTTTGGAGTATGTGAGCATTTGATCCAATTAAAACAAGCTAAATAGCTCAATTACATGCGGTATTTTATATACAAAACAGTAGCTTTCTATTTTTTTTTCTGACGAAGGTAACTCGTAAAACCAAGACAACAAGCCGGATCGCTTTACCAAAGGAGATTGCCTAAAATCGTACCGGGCCGAACAAATAATTCTATCTACGTATTTCTCCGTAATGAAATTTACATATTTCATTTTATATAACTATCCAATAAACTCTCCGGTCTGGTATATTGTTTCCGAGCGTGCTCCGTTGAATAAAACATAATATTTTTATTGCATGTTTGCGTCCAACGGTGCATATATTTTACATAGATCTCGATCTGGCACAACCGAATTGGCTGCATCTACATTTTTATTGCTTTTTTCTAAACCTATTTTTGTATGAAAACAAAAAAAAAACAATAATAAAACGATAAATATTGACGGCAATCGCATTACTGAAAGTTATTAGACATTGCGGTGCAGCGCTTCCGTTATTTGATCGGCTTCTTGTTTTTACGATAGTAGCTATCTCAGGTAGCTACTAGCTTGTATATACCATCTACTATTTTTTCTTGTTTGAGTGGAATGTAACTACCTAGACCTATAGTTAAAAACAAAATTTGCATGTTCAAATAGAAACTATAAATTTTAATAACAGCTTTTTACGCTTCATTAAAACTTACGAACTAAAATAGTCCGGCGGCGGCATTAAAGTAGGCTAATTAACTTCTTTAAAGTTCGCACGAATGCAGTCGCGAACGGCATAGAGTTAAGATAGGCGGCAAAATATTCTCACTACAGAACGTAGTTAATTATGTAACCAAAACCAACGAAAAACTATTAACGGTTCCAAAAAATAATCATTCAATACACTCGGTACACTTCCCACGGGGCTATTATCAAGATACTCGATCACAAAGCTAGTGTTGCGTGCGTTTGAATATGGAACTACGCCATTTGTTCGGAGAAACGGTCCATTGTGCGTCCACTAGCGCCACTAATGACCGCAGACTTAACTTTGTAAGTAGTATAAAGCGATATAATAGAATAAGCACTCAGCCTCTGGGCAGTTGTCTATGCTTCGCCTTTTGTTGGGACAGGTGATTGATGGACCTCTCCTCATTGTGTCGCGTTTAGTTTGAAAAATGGCGAATGTTTGCGTTTATTTGATTGCTCGTTCGAATTTGGAATGATTTTTTTCCCGCGTTCATAATGGACGGTTTACGATATTGAATCGAATTTTGATGTTAATGTTATTAGTTCAATTTCGTTCGGAGACTGGGTAAATAAATACGAAAATAGATTAACATTTTTTAATGGCCATACCTGTTGTTTTGAATTCAATATTATGTCTTTATTGTTTTATTCTTTCATATAGCTTCGTTAATGTTTTTATTCAAAGTGGCTAGAGCTACGCAGATCAGGGGGCCTAAAATGGCCACTTTAGCAGAGCATAATATGATAATAATATGAATTACGTTACAATTCGTAAAATGGTCACAAACTGATAATTCAACATATAAACTGTGTCTGCGACCATTTTTCAGAATTTTAATGTGATTCATATTTATTATCCTATTATGTTCTGCTAAAGTGGCTATTTTAAACCCCATGTTTTTGCCAGGCATATAATATGATACTTACCAAATAAAAAAAAACCATAACATAAGATCTCGCCTGTAATTCCTGAAGGGTAAGCAGAGGTGTACCTAATAGTACACAAACACTAGATCAACGAGGTAGTAAAAAAAATGTCTAAAGAAAATCATAATATAAGAAAATCACACCATATAAAAAAAAACTAATTCAATAAGTAAATAAAAACATCATTAACGGTCCCTTTGCCCCTCCCTAGCATCCCCTGTCACTGTAAACAATACGAGAGCAGCATTCGATTCAATAACAGTAAGTAACAAATCGAGTATAAAAGCCCCGCACTATAGCGAGTACGTAAACAGACGGACTGGGCCATTAAGTAATCGCTTTTCGCTCAATTGGCCGTAACTGGCGCAAAACGACACGCTCTCACTGTATTTGCTTCTCGTTTACGGATCACACAGCAAATATGAAGTAATCTGTATCTGCGGCATCCATTATCTGGATAGTGGAAAGATAAAAAGATGGAACTCTGAAATTTGAAGGCACGCGCACGGTTGGCGCAGTGGCTGAGCGATTGACTGCTGCGTTGCATGTCGCGGGATCGAACCCCGCACGGAACAAACATTTCTATGGCCTACAGATAGTTGTTTGTTTGTGTATGGGAGATTAAATGTTTGCAAAACGCATCCACGATACAGGAGATATTCCTAGTGAGGGGCAACGTTTAAATGAAGTAGCTTTAGATTTTTATATGTCTAATAATAATAGTGCCTCATTCCATCTAACGGGCCTCTGTGATTTGGCTTCGGCTCCTCGTACACCTTTCAAAGGTCTGAAACCCCAGGGACCCGCCGACCTACGATAAGTCAACGATGTTTAAATTTTTTATTTGCAATCATTGCCCCACTGCTGGGCAAAAGCCTCTCACATATCTTCTACTCTATTCGTATGCCACCTCGAACCAGCCATCAAAGTGCACCTACCGGTCAAATAATTATAAAACTGTTTGATATAAATTTTGTCACTATACAGCGTTTAGTAACATTTTTTTTACAACAAGACCTATGTAGCTAACAATCTTACTGCAGTACAGAACAATTTACCCTCGCAAACAAATAACTAAAATCTCGTATTGGTTCACACCCGTGAGATTCTAAAAATACCAGGTACTAACCTGAGAAAACGACAATTTAAAAACCACAATTACATCCGCCCAGGTAAATTATTAATTTATTACGACACAATATAAAATGCTCTCTTTATTTTCAACGAAATTGCAAGATCTCTTTTTCTAAGCTATGTCTACGCTAGGCGGCTAAGATTGAGTAGGTCCCTGTCTGATTCCATCGCCTGTCTTCTGATAACACCTTAAAAGTTTCAGCTATTGTTGATTTTGAACTTCTGTCATCTTCTCCCTATTGTTTGAATGAACATAGCCGAACCTTACGGTTCCCCGGAAATCCAAACAACAAAGCCATTTCTACCTTTGACTAAAAAAACTTTGGCGATGGATTGGATTGGCTAGGTCGTTAAGGACCAGTGTCCTCAAAGTCCTAGCTTAGGTCAACCAGCCACAATTACTAGATCTGTGAAAAGACCGTAGCCCTTTTAACGTTTCGGTGAAGCTGGCAATTGCCCAAACTAGGGGGTGTCCTGCTCTACTTGTTGACATTTTCAGTATTTTCAATCATTTACAGTCTTTCAAATAATAATAATAATAAATACAATAATAAATAATAATAAATAAAAGCAATTTCATTTTTTTTTATAATATTTTAATTTGATTTAATTTATTGGCGCTTATTACCTAGTAAGTTAACTTATCTTTGTAATTTATTATTTTGTGCACGTGGTGTTTACCTTTAAGTAATTGTTACGCTGTTATTTAATTTTATGAATGTGCTATGTCTCTGTATTCGGTGTGACAATTGTTGGTGAACCTAATTCAATAAATAAATAAATAACCGACCGAAACAAAACCTTGGAAGCCATACTGGGCCAGAAGTCTAATTAATGATGATGAAGACGACTTGACTGTAAAACCTCCTCGTACAGTTAAATAAAACTAACTGCGTCTTTCCGTACTTCGGGGCTAATCTAGAAAATTACAGACTGGATTCTGGCACGGTTTCCGCCACTTAGACCGTTTTCCAGGGGAGTTTTTGTTAAATAAATTCGTCGCTTGTAAGTCCCTTAAAACTAGCTAAGGCTAACGACGTATCTAGGAAGTTTTTTGTAAGTATTTTTTTTTTTCTATTAATGAGCGTCAGTTCAAAGAATACATAGTGAAGAAAACATAGTGGAAATACTAGTGATGGAAAATAATAATAAAAAAAAGAGACTATGACCTCTGAGTTTGTTTCGGTTGTTTCTTCTCAGAGTAGTCAGAGAGGAAACACCGGCCTCATCTAGTTTTAAAAAAGAAGACGTGTAAAAGTGTTTGTAAAAACCTATTTGCAAAATAAACATCATTTAATTAGCACTTACATAAAATAAATAAAGACTATTTAGTTAGATAAAGAAAAAAAGGCTGAAAATACATTCAGTTGAGGTGTTTAGAAAGGTTTTTTCAAACACATTTGAAAGTATTTATCTATTAATTTCGGTTCAACCCGTTCACCATGGCTCAACAAACGGCCAAAAAAAAAAAAAAGAATACGTCGAACATTGGAAAAGGTTTTCACATTTTCCGAACAACCTTTTTGGGGACCGTTTAGATATAAAACAGAATATTTTTACATTATAAGCAAAGTTAAATCATGAGTATGAACAACATCGCTTGTTTTTTGTCATATTATATACGTAACTAGCGTCGCGCCCCGGCTTCGCACGGGTGCAATGTAGACACTAATGTCTTCTCTCCCATAATATGCATGTATTATACATATAAACGTTCCTCTTAAATCACTCTATCTATTAAACAAAACCGCATCAAAATCCGTTGCGTAGTTTTAAAGATCTAAGCATACATACAGACAGCGGGAAGCGACTTTGTTCTATACTATGTAGTGATACCTTTTGTCTAAAACTTTTAGTAAAAATTCTTTAGGCTCTAAAAGGAGCATGTTCATTTTCATCTCAATATTTTATAGCGTTCCCAAGATATCAGCCAAAGAAATTGTTGCCATATTTCTAGATGAAGCGGGCGAAAACCAGCCATGTTATGCTTACAAGTAAGTGGAAGGAAAACTTATCTTTCTACTATGAATACTTGAATAGTTTTTCAAAGTATCTCAAATGGAGAAATGTCCCTGTAGGCTGTAAACCTGCCAAGCTCGGTTGCGTACCACTATAGACGTAACTTCTAAGAAAGCGAACCCTTCAGGATAGACGTACTTTAGATACGACTTTTTCTAAATCGAACGCTTTTCTTTCCAAACCTAGACTAGTGAGGTAAGTACTGGATCGAGTCAAAAATTGAACTAGTACAAAACCAAAACTTGACCGAAATGTTTTCACAGATATTACATAACATCACGCCTGTAATCCCTGAAGGGTTAGGCAGAGGCGTACCTAACTAGTATACCCACATTTCGCCAGTTATGTTTAAGTCCCATGTAAAAGGGGGCGAGCCTATTGCTATCAACCGGGCACAAATCCAGACTCCGTGGCTGCTACTGAGAAATTCCTGATGGAAAAATCCAATAATACTTTGAATTGATCCTAGGATCTCATGCTCAGCAGTCCCACTAGCTACCACTGAACCAACGTGGTAGTTTTCACAGATATTGTGTTCCCAATTCCTATCAACTTTATTATAAACCTATACAAGGTGTTGCTTTGCATCCTCGTCAAATTCAAGGAGGTAATTAGGCTAATGATTCTCGACCTGAATCCATAATAAAATGGGTAGGTAATTTTTTATATTGTTTTTCTTAATATCGGAAATCGATAAGTGTACACCACACGTATTAAAGCGCGGCCCGTCTAATACTAGCCCTATAACCGCGCTTTCACACACACAAACAAACGCAGACGTTTATTCGATATACTGGTGATTCTCCTCTCTTGAAAAGGGCTTCATTCAGAAATAGTGTCAAATTAAAACAACTAAAAAAAGCAGCGTTTGTTATAATTGACGAGGAACCGTAATTTATATTGATTATTTAAGTCTTCTGTGACAACCTCCTGAATTTTTCGTCAAAATTGATGCAAAGCAACACCTTGTATAAAGCAAAACGATGAAAAGCCAATCGAAATGAATTGTTTCTGGGCTACACGACTGATTTACGTATTACTTACCAAACGTATGTAAATTCCCTCGAACTCGTTCAGTAAGTAAGTAAGGCGCCGTCAAACATGTAGGCTGAGATGTACTTAGTGGCTCTGCTTACCGAGACAAAGTAAATATGCCTTTATTTTGTGACAGAAGAGTTGTACGTTTGTTGTGAAGCTCATTATAATACTCACTTCAAGTGACATGCTTGGGTGTGGAAGAAAAACAGAAAAGATCTTTTCAACTTTCTGGAAATATTGGGAGCGTGGGAACACTCCTGATGACGTAGACATAGTGACGTTCTGACAGCGATAATGATGATTCAAAAGTCAAAAAATGTATTCTATTGTCGTAAGCTGCTGCAAATCTTATGTCAATCTGGTTGAAAGTTTTTGCGATTGTGAATTGTCTTGGCCCTCTGAAGTTGTTTGATAGTGTTTTCTTACTTAGTACGTAGTACGCTCAATGAAGAGATTACGTCTGCGGTTACATGACTGCAAATAAGATAATTTATAATAAACTGAATCTTAAGTGTGAAATATATCTCATGCAGTTATACGATTGTAAAAGAACAATAGGTGATTGATTGCTTAAGATCTTTAACATACGAAGAAACAGAAAACATTCAGATCAGTGTAGGCTAACATACTAGATAATTATACATACACACACGCTCGCACAAACATACACACACACGCACAAAAATACACACGCACGCACAAAACACACACCTACGCACATACTAATAAGTGCACTCCTCACACAACGAGAGCTGCTTAATTAACTATCATTTAATTTAATTTTTAATCTTTATTTTTATTCTGTTCTTTGAATTTATTTCATTGTTAAGATACCACTTAAGGGAAGAGCGAGACAGCTCCGACACAATTACTGTGGTAACTTATTGCCTCATTTTATGTAAGACACAATGTTTAAGAAGGAATGAATATTTTTGTATTTTGTATAATTAGTATTTTGCTCCTAAGCAAACTGTTCACATTGAGATACGATTAATCATCAATTAATATCCGAATTACTATCATGAAATTGTGTCAAATGTTTGTCATAGACAAATCATAAAGTTACTGGCAGCATTGATTGTTACGAGTACAATCAAATCATCAAATATTCGATGTGTCAAATGTCTGTCATAGACAAATCATAAACATTGATTGACAAAATCAAATTCCCACACTAGTCGGATTTTTGCTGTAATACAATAAATTTTATGCATACAGAAATCCGCTTATAATAAGTACATACAAGGGCGGAATTAGGTCACAAATGGTCGGACAGAATATAATCATGCTATGAGTAGTGATATGATCCACCCAAGATCATTAACTTAGGGGTCTATAGAGGAAGCTCTCCGAGAGGACAGCTATGGGTTGTTACCAACTAACTAACCGCTTTAATGTCCAGTGGCGAATTAACAAACTAAGGTATAGGCATAATATATGAAACAATATGTATGTGGTTAAGATGTCCAATCTCTAGAATTCTCGTTGAAATAGTTTCACCACTGCTCTGGAGTCTAAATGTGTGTTTCTTTTTTCATATGTGTAAAGTTGTTGTTTCACAAGCGATGGGACTATAAACATTGTGTTTTGCATATCCTGTTGTCTGCACGTTTCAAGAACTGATGGACGCTATTGATTATTATCGACACTCTCTATTATTGATCTCGATTATTTCGTTGCGAATCGGCAAGCGTAAGCAAGCAAGCAAGGGGCAAGGCTCGGTGGAGCGACGGCCTCCGCAGGGTGGCTGGTAGCAACTGGGTGAAAGTTGCCGAGAATCGTAGAGAATATATGATTGATGATTTCGTCAACAACTTGGCCTTGCCTGACTGTATTAGGATCAGTCCCCTATCTTACTATATTCACCATCATCACCATCATTTCGACCAAAATACCTCCACGGCTGGACATAAAACTCCGCCAAGTGACGCCACATCCGCATATTATGTTATGTTAAACGATTGAAGGAGTTCGTTACACTTTCGGTATTTGATTAAAATCTGTTTGATCGAACACGAATAGATCCTCTCCTCTATGTTTCAGAGATTGCAATAATATCAATTTTCTATAAGATACATGTGATATTAGTATTTCCTGATTTCAAACATTATTATTTTAGATGATAGAATGATAGAAAAGATGATAGAAATTGAAACCCAAAAGTCTGACTACCAGTCTTACAAAGGGGCAAGGGGGTAGGGGTTATTGCAGCAACTGGATTGTGGAGCTCGGATAGGCAATCGCTCCATGAATAATATGGTATGATATTCAGCTGCATCCGGTAAGACTTGAAGCCGACCCCAATATAGCTGCAAAAAGGCTAGGCAGATGTGAAATTATAAAGATACAAGACGTAAATACTTATTCAAGTTTTCCGTTGTGTGTGTCTCTGAGTTCTTAGGTACACAAATATACGGTCGGTGTATTTCAACTTCGTATATGGATATCAGCTTGGTATCTTCTCTAATCAGTGGAGACCCATCCGTGGACCTCCACGTCCCAAGCGATACCAATGTCGTTTTAGTTCCCGAAACATCGACGCTGATAGCATTTATGTGCAAAATTTTTAGTTTTATTCACTATGACTAGTCAGTTTCCTGTTTACCTTGTAATAGTGATAATTTTAATGGATGTAAGTAGGGTTACCATTTCACAATTTGGTTTTCGAAAAAAATCCGGGAACTTTACTTTTCAATTTTGATGTTGCAATGTTTTCAATAGAGAGTCATTTCAGTTTCATAGTTTTTAAAAGAAATTCGAACTAATGGCAAGGAAATTAAACAGGGTTCCATAAATCCGCATATGTCCGGAAAAATCCGAACGGATGGTCACCCTAGATGGAAGAGTTAATGGAAAATGAAAATTATGTTCATGAGTTTTGAGTTACTTTTGTTAACAACAACAATGAAACAATTAAACATACTGATAATAATCACAAACACCAATGAATGAAATTCGTTACATTTGTAGGAAGCATTATTTATTATTCATAGAAAGTTTGAGTTATATACGATAGATATAGGAAATGATAGAATAGAAAATTGACGAACAATGTGGATTGTGTGTGAAGATTAACTTGATAATGAAAGGTGAATTTGGGCGTTACGTTATTGTATATTAACGTTCGGAAAATGCAGGTCTTTAGCTTATTTTGAGTGTTAAACTTTCGAGTTGTCTAGCGTTTGCCCGCGGTTTCCCTTAGGTTGAATATTATCGCAATTTAACGTATTACCTGGATAGTAAGTATCATAGATTATCCATGTGCCAAATTTGCCATCCAACGTGGCAATGCTGCCAGCCTTCTGGGCACTTTTCTTATTGACAGCGATATGGACGAATTTTTTTGATGCCATGTCATTCTTTTCTCGTTTTGACACTTGTATATTTTTATTATTATTTTTGATATATTTGTATGTTTAGTTTGTAAATAATATTCAAATCTGTCCAAGGTAAAAGATAGACAAACAGACTAACAGAAAATATTACTTTTTCCGTCTGTATGCCGAATCTATATATTTTTTAAGAATTGATCAGAATTAATAAATACTATCAAAGCAAAAGTTAAATCAGTCACTGACTTATTACCAAAGATTGAAAACGTTTAGCATTTTTCAATAACGACATCACCTTAAAAAAGTGGGTAAGCAATTAAGTTGGATTGTGACTGTACTGACGACAACTTAGAATACTTAACAATTAAGATAATCCTAGCTTAGCGGTCACCAACCCCTGACACCCCGCCTCTCCTCCACCTGTCAGAACCCCCGCGTTCACTACGAGTAATAGATATCGGTTTTTAGGATCACCCTTTGGCCAGTAGTAGAGAAATATAGGATTTGGCGATAAACGAGGCCATCTGTTATTCGCCAGTAATTGTCCTTTCTATGGGCTAAATGTCAAGTCTTATACCGCATCCTAAACCAAGCGATCGATGTGCGAACATACGGTCGTCGCGTTTTTGTTCGGAAATCCTCCGAATAAATGGGTGACATATGAACGCGACTTACGGGAATTCGCGCCACCTATCGCTTTGGTTAGGTTGCGGCCTTACACAGAAAATGTTTAGGAGGCCTACCATGACGTTTTAAAGCAGGAATGTTTTAATGTCATTTCAGAGTGGGAAAGAGACAGAGCTATACCTACAAGATGCCTAGTGCCATCTCTTTCCCAAACTGGAATACTAAAACATTCCTAATTTAACCCTCTGCGGCTGACGCGGTAGTCCAACAGACACCGCGAAATACAAAATCCCGTTTTTTACCGGCATTTTTCAAATGTGAGCGCCACCGCTGCGAGTATCTTACTGTAGAGGGCTCGCGCGTCGGTCAGCGTGCGGCGGGCGGTCGCAATGAGCACACGCGTGCGTAGCGGAGGGAAGGTGTCCACGAGACTACCATGTCAGCGTTAAGGTAAGTGTCCACGAGACTACCACCTCAGTCAAATGGTTATACCTTCATAGTGTCTTCTAAACGACCACGTCAGCCAATAAGTTTAAATCATGTATTATTTCGCGTTATTTTCCAATTTTCATAAAAATAAATCATTTACATAAAATATTATATCTATACTTACACTACAATTAGGATAGATTTGAACTTTTGTTTGTAGTCAAATAATTCGAATAGTAAGCCGATTTTTTAAATTCTTTCCCTAATAGATTTATATACATATTATCACTGAGTAACACAGGCTACAGGAAAAAATATCTATAAAGCACATGCGGGTGAAGTCGCGGTGGAAAGCTAATAGTACCTAACTTGTTTTTAGATGGATATCTCAAGTAACAACCCTAAACCAAGGACTTCTGCTCGTAAGAGAACATCGGCTGGAACTTTCGTAAGTCATGAAGAGGAAATTTTGAACTGGCTGGAAGAAGAAAGTGACGATGCCTTTAGCGGTATTGATGATGAAGATGAAGATCCAAGTTTCGAGCCTGAAACCCAACGCGTTGAAGATGACGTCATTTCACGTGAAGAAGATTCAGAGTCAATCTTAGAAGTGCAACAAGCACTTAGTGCTGGATCATATGAAAAACCGAGTGTACAATGAAAGATTGCCAAGGGAGCTGCGAATGACTATCACTAGAGTTTTAGGCAAGGATACCCCCCCTCCACCAGCAGTAGTCGATCTGTTCCACTAAGTGGCAAAAAATTATGTTATATTTGTCCAACAAAAATAAAAAGACAAACTAAATACCGTTGCTGTGATTGTTCGAAGCCAATTTACCTTCAGTGCTCCAAGCCACTGTGTGATAATTGTCAAACAAAGCTGTGATTTTGAAACTCTCTACTTTTTAAGTTGACCAACGAATGTATCTCATTTTTCCTAGACCGATTAATGTAATTGTGAACTTTAAAAAAAAAATGTGAAATTTGAAAAAGTTAATTTTGTTATTTTTTTATGTCATAAATGTTTAAGTATAAATTTATAGACTGATTTGTGTTAAGTAAATAAACATTGTTTAATTTTGAAAATACAAATTGATTTTTTTTTTATTTCAAGTAAATTTAACATATAAAATAGGCTAGAATC
Source organism: Standfussiana lucernea (assembly GCA_964057025.1). Taxonomy (NCBI): domain Eukaryota; kingdom Metazoa; phylum Arthropoda; class Insecta; order Lepidoptera; family Noctuidae; genus Standfussiana; species Standfussiana lucernea. Next base: position 4,146,391 of record OZ059795.1, read on the forward strand.
TAATAAATATGAATAAGTTAGCTGCATACTTTAATTCTACAAAAATATTTGCTGTTGAAATGGTGACTCGTGTACTACACCTCAGTTGAATTGTAAAAATTGAACCACGTCAGTCGCAGAGGGTTAAGACTGACTGCCTGGAGGTCTACCATGACTGGTGGCCACCAGGCAGAACCACAATAACTCGGAAGTATTGTCTTTACTTCCGGCCAATCTTTCTACTGTGTCATACATACAAGCTTTTCGAGAGACTGCTGTTGAACCGTCTTACGAGCGTTATTGACCCGAAATTAATCCCAGAACAAGGTGGTTTCATACCCGTCAAGTCTTGCAGTAACCAGACCCTCAAACTCATTCAACACCTTGAAGATGGTTTCGAGGCAGAAATGGTCACAGGCGCTGTGTTCGTGGACCTTTCAGCTGCTTACGATACAGTCAACCTAAAACGGCTGTTGTGGAAGGTGGAGACCTTGATCAGCGATCAGAGGTTTGTTCAAATACTCCGGGAACTTCTCCACAACCACTGTTTTCAAGCCCAACTTCTTTCAGACAAAAGTCACTGGAGAGCACAAAAGAACGACCTGCCCCAAGGTAGTGTCTTGGCACCGCTTTTATTTAATATATATACCAACGACCAACTATCAAGCCCGAACGCGTCCCGCTTCCTCTATGCAGACGACCTTGGGGTCACCTCACTAGCCACCACCTTTGAGGAGGACGGGGTCCACTTGTCAGATGCTCTTGGTGAATTAACCACATACAACCTCGCTAATTCATCAAACCCAATCTGAGCAAAACACAGTCTTGCATTTTTCACCTTCGAAACAGAGAGGCTGGGCGTAGACTTAACATCGTTTGGGGTGGGGTGTCTATCGAACATATTAACTTTCCTAAGTATCTTGGAGTTTCTCTGCACAGATCATTGACTTTCAGCAAAAACGTCAAAACCATCAAGCAGAAGGTGCACACTCACAACAGTCTCTTACGGCGACTAGTCTCATCAAGGTGGCGTGCTTCGCCTCATGTCTTGCGGACTACTGCGCTGGCGCTATCTTTTTCAACTGGCTTATTTTTCGTGCCCCGTGTGGAGCCGATCATGCAAAGTTAGTGGATACAGCACTGAATGAAACGTGCCGGATCATCACTGGTTGTCTTAAACAGACCCCGGTACAGATGCTGTACCCACTGGCAGGGATAGCACCACCAGAAATCCGCAGAACAGTGGCAAGCTCTAGCGAAAGAGCCAAAATGGTTTCAGACACACGACACCCTTTACACCTAAATACCCTCGTGTCGCAAAGGCTGAAAAGCTGAAACAGTTTTATGAAGTGTGTCACCCCACTCACTGGCCAGCGGTATACGGAAAGACTAAAGCTGTGGCGAGGTAGTGCGTCCTTACCCGACCCATTCGTTCCACCTGCTGAAAATCTCCCACCTGGACATGAGTTGCCATGGCTGACCTGGAAGTCTTTAAATAGACTCTGGACCCAGGTTGGTCGCAGCAAGGAAAACCTGCTCAGGTGGAGATTCATTAATGACTCTGCTCTGGACTGTAAATGTGGTGCTGTTCCACAAACAATGGGGCACTTAATATCGTGTCTTGATGCTTGTTCACTACAAGAACTGATGGACGCCAAACTAGTGACTCAATTCTGGGCCGACACAATTTAGATTGCCATCGACACGCTAAGTAGAAGAAGATTGTCTTTTTCTCGCATTACCGCCGCAGACAGTTCCGAATTTCCGATTCACCGTTAACAATGCGGCAACGAGCTTCCACTGCCAAAAACATCACGAGATGTATGAACGAAACATTCCACTATCGACCCCTGTCTCCGGGGGGAAGTGATGTAGCGGCCCTACAATAACCTAAGAACCCCTAATAATATGTATATAATTATATGTACCGTATGTATCCGGTAGGCAGGTAATAGGTGAATAGGATATTATGTAGGTAAGTACTAGGAGGGTAGGATAGGTAGGTAGGTACTAGGAGAGTAGGATAGGTAGGTAGGTACTACGAGAGTAGAATAGGTAGGTAGGTACTAGGAGAGTAGGATAGGTAGGCAGGTACTAGGAAGTAGGTAGGATGGGTAGAGTGGCTAGGGTAGGTGGGGTAGACAGGGTAGGTAGGGTGGGTAGAGTAGGTAGGGTAGGTGGGGTAGACAGGGTAGGTAGGGTGGGTAGAGTAGGTAGGGTAGGCGGGGTAGGATTCATTGACTGTTAGACGGTACGAAGTTCGCCGGGACAGCTAGTAATATTAATAAATTAATTAATACAGGAGCTCAAAAGTCTCAAACAGAAGGCTTCGAAACCTTTTTACGGAGCATGTAAATATTTAATTATTGATAAAATAAAAGTCAATGGTATTTTCTTTCATCATCATTTAGTCTATGATAATCTTCGATTCACCCATGCTTATAATCGTCCCTGATTAACAGCGACTAACCACACAATGCGACTTTAAAGCATATATCATTACTAGTGCTTAGCCCACAATGATAGCAAGCGTGACGGTTTTATGTACAAATCTATTTATCATCAGTATCACGTTCAGCGCTGCGTTTCGGAGAAACAATGGCGTGATTACCATACTTGGCACCGGCGGCCATCGCAGTATGATTTTGTTAGTATTGCAGGTGAAAGCTACTCGTATCTTTGTGAAACTATTGTGTCTGTCTATCGTGTCAGTTTTAAATATTAACTGGCATATGAAATTGATAGCGTAAATTAATTTGGTGTGTTCCAAAGGTTTTTAATTGTAATTGTAAACAATTGCCGTTCCTTCAGATCTCATTTAAACACTGATGCGAGAGGTATAACATATTTATTTTGTATTATTACATTTGACTGTTCCTAAATTACCCTAGGCTGATAAAATTTTCGTTTTTCCTAAATCATGGTAATACAAGGTGTAGTTTAGCGTCCTCGTCAAATCCAAGGAGGTAACTATGCTAATGATTCTCGACTCGAATCAATAATAAAATGGGTAAGTATTTTTTTTATATTTTATTCTAAATATCGGAAATCGATAAGTGTACACCACCCGTATTAACGCGGCCCGTCTAATACTAGCCCTATAACCGCGCTTTCACACAGACACACACAAACGCAGACGTTTATTCGATAAATGGCTGATTTTCCCCTTTTAAAAAGGGCTTCATTCTGAAATAGTGTCAAATTAAAACAACAAAAAAAGCAACGTTTATTATTATTGACCAGGTACTGCCAGGTATTGATGGTATTAACTATTTACGTCTTCTATGACAACCTCCTGAATTTTGACGAGGTTGCAAAACTACACCTTGTATTAGTATGAACGTCGGTTTCCCCGATTTTCATATTTCGTTTTCTAACAATTATTATATGAAAAATCTTTTACATTTTAATTGAAAACTATCCATGAAAATTGAGTTTGTAGAAAACTGATTTGAAATTAGAATGTCAGGTTTAACATACGTGAATCGTAATCTTTTGTTTTTCAATGACGAGAAGGAACAGTGACGAGCTGGGCATAGCTCCATTAACTCTCGCCTTTTGCGCATGGGGGTAGGCAGAAACCACAGAACTCCACACATGCTACGATCCATACATACTCCTTTTGCCTCGTCCACGTTCATACATCTGGTCTTACACGAATTTCAGGTTCAAGTATTCTATTACTATCACAGTCAAGTTTTTTCATGTCTTCATCAGATGGTTTTGGAACAGACGCATTTAGTTTTTATAAACGGTTTAGTTACGCTTATATATATTATTATATTATATACGCTTTTATCATAATCACTTTGTTTTCTTTTCAGTTGAACTAAAGGCAGCCTATTTCAGATCGGAAGAACTTCACGGGAACTTTAGAAGTTCTGAAGTTAGCAGTTAGTTCTTAGTACCTACTTACTTATTAAAAGTTTCAGATATCAATATAGCGAAAGCGTTGTTCAACAAAGAAAAAAATATTGAATCCTTATACTAAATTACGGTGCAGACTGTCGAGTTTGTAGGTACTTAGGGAGTGCGAAGTTTTTCTTATTGTTTGAGATTGGAAAACTTTTAATTCTTGTAGGTTTGGTAACTAGTACACCTTTGAGTTTTTTGTCCAAGACTTTATGTCTTGAATTAAAAAATTAATGTCCTTTTGTACAAATTAGTATGATTGTCTATTTATTTTTGTTGAAACGATTTGTCCAATGTTTGCAGACCAATAAAACTTTTTGGGCCAATCATCGGAAAAGTTGAATTTGATTGGTTCCATTGAGGGTTCTTATTGCGAGAATTCCCTCCGCGATGTGTGAAAATATTTATCGGGAAACAAAGTTTATTAGAAAAGGTATTCTTTCACTTTACCCTATATTCTTTGTTTCATTTTTGACGTTTTGTAACGACAAAAAAAGAAATGTAACGTAAGAAACAATTTAGGTAAAAATACCTTGGTTTCGTCCAAGTGGTCTTTCAAAATGCATTTTAATACTTATCGTAATGCTCTAGTAAACTCTCTTTATAGGTGGCTCGTGCAAGCAAGCAAGGCAAGCGATCAATACATGGAAATACCCCATCTATTTGATACCTGAATACTCGTCAGACTTCACGCTTTTTTCCCGAAAAAATAGCGCTTAATCCACCCGCTGACACAGCTACACAATCAATGTGCGCAATCAATCCCGCTAGCATCCTCCCAACTAACGCTTGATTCAGCCCCCAGTCTATCTTTCTATCTAGGTACTGAGAATATTAGTATTTTAGCAGCTACACTAACAATCTCCACTTATATTTAATTCAGCGCCGGTAGAACTGAGGTTATCCGAACATTCCGAACTCTAGTCTACACAGCTTTGCTCTCGCAACGTTCATAGTTCTCTTTAAGACTTTTTGAAACTTTTCTACTTTAATGGCTTTATAAGTAGGTGAGATAAGCAAGGTATTTTACTTTGGAAGGCAATTAGCCGTGGCTGTACCCAAATATGTTGGGGTCGGTCGGTTGAGCCAGATGCGGCTTAATATCAATAATTTACTCGTAGTGAAGTTCATTGGGCGTCCGCAAACAAATTGCGAGGTAATACCAATTTCCCATGGTTTCGTTATGTTCACGGGGTCTCGGTAAGAGGAAATCGCTTTCATAGCGTTTCAATATTTCTACAAAGACTTTCGACTGGTAAGATATAAGCTTTTCAGTAGCTATTGAATACATAAACATCATAATATCACGCTTGTAATTCCCGTGAGGTTAGGCAGAGGTGTACACCCACATTTCGCCAGTTAGATTTCATGTCCCATGTAATAGGGGGCGAGCCTATTGCCATCAACCGGGCACAAATCCGGACTCCGTGGCTGCTACTGAGAAATTCGCGGTCAACGAAGCAGTTAAGTCTAATACAGTTTTGATTTTGCAAACATCGTTGTGGCTGATTAAATATAACTTTAGTTTAGCCCTCTGTTTACTAAGCAAAACAAGTTCACGGTTTATCGTGTAGTTAAATCTAAGAACGTTAGATTAAAAGACAGTCAGAAAATATCCAGAGCAAACAACATCGGCAACAAATACTTGAGCGCTGAAAATGCTCAGCTCTGCTCGGAACTGCTCGAGCCTGCTCTAGAGTCACGTGTGTGTGACTGCGCTCGTTATCAGGCCATCTTCACGCCTTTCGACTCACCCGTAATGAGCAACCGTTAAACTCGTGCAATACTCGATTCGAAAGGAAAATTTCTAGATTATTCTTATGGATTACGATATCGATGCTATGAATAACAATGTAGCTATTCGGTAGGGGTATAAAATTCTTTATTTTTATTAAATGGGGGTCGAATGCTTTTGTAGTTTCATGTCAGGTGGAGGTTTCTTTGATATTCCTTTCGTGTTCGCTTCTAAGACCCGTTTTATTAATACCACTCCCGATTGAGAGCTCCCTCGTCATTTTCCATTTGATGTGCTTACTTGAAGGAGCTGACGCTATTTTGAAAAGTGAAAAGTTCAGGTGACGTTTGATGTAAAGAGATTGGTTTGGTATATTCTTCATCGACATCTATAGGTACAAATAAATAAAATTGAAGTGTCGGTTCGTAATTTCAAAATAACAGCTCTTTACTGAGTGCATATGAAAGTATATACGGGACTAATAACAGAAAAAAACATTTTTTTTTTTGTCTGTTTGTCAGTCTGTCTGTCTATCTGTTTGTTCCGACTAGTCTCCGAAACGGCTGGACCGATTTTGACGGGACTTTTACTGGTAGATAGCTGATGTTATAAGGAGTAATTTGGGCTACTTTATAATTAGGGTTCCATGCAAAAAAATAAAACCCTTGAAATTGTTAACAAAATCCGATTCAAATAGGGAAGTAACATTTTTATAATCATTTCACTTGGACAAAAGGTCGCGGCCAAACAGGTACTTTTGGAACATTTAAGTTAAGTAAAAGGTATTCTTCAGCAACTTGATCGAATGTGGTTCATAATGAGAATTACGAACATCTTTAATCTAGGCGGTTACCAGCGGTAACGGTAGAAAACAGAGCTGTGAAAATTGCGGGACATAACCACGACCGACGCTTCCTATCGCCCTGTCACCTTAAAACGGTTAAAACGACGTCGTTTTAAAACGTTCTCAAACACGTAGCAACTTCTATAATCTCACTACCTCTCTCGGAACTACGCTAAACCCTTTACAACAAAATAACTGTTCAGTACTAAAAATGAACACCAACGAAAAGTCCTTGGTAAACTCCATTCGCGGGAACAATAAGGTTTGATACGCCGCCGGTGGCCGCGGATGGCGCTTTGTGAGGAATATTTGCAATCTTCATAAACTGCTGTAATGTTGCCGTTGGGTGCCGACGATTCGGGCCTACCCTTTTATGCGACGAATAAGCTTCCAACTTACGATACGGGCCGTTCATTAGCCACTAGCAAAATAAACGGCGGTTAAATTGAATTAGTTGGTATTTTTGAGTAGTTTTTTGATATTTTGTGGGAAGTGTCTTGTTAGCATCGTTTTGCTTAGTTAGGTTCGTTTAGCTTTGTTTTTCTAGCAAGGGGGAGCTTGGCCGGCTAAGTGTAGTATTAGGTTTTTTTTTCATATTGATTTATCATCATTGACAGCCAGTGGCAAATACCACTTTATAGTTCTTACTTCCGTAGTTTGGACTTTTTTATGGTTTATGATAATATGCTTGTTACAATAAACTGCGAAGTGTGGCTGTAGCCTGTAGGTACTATAACTACACCTCTGCCTGCCCTACGGGGAATAGAAGCGTGATGTAATGCTATATTACTCCCAATATGGATTACAAATAGCTAGTATTCCGATCAGCCTCTTCAACTTCAGGAGTCCATACGCGTCAACAGGGCAACAGGAGAGGCTCAAATGTAGCACCCTCTATCGTCGGTCCGTTGAAGCTTGTGTGCCCTTATTTCTTGCATGTTGTCAGATAGAAACGTTTGTCAAAGGACCTAGGAAAGAGGATAGCAAAGAGCACCGTAATTTTGTTTGTCAGCCAGCCTTTGGATAGATCGGAAGTCAAAGTGCAGTCTACTAGATATCTCCAAATGTGTTACGGATAGGGTTGTCCCGGTTTGTCCCGGGTTTAACAATGGGATCGAAACCGAGTTTCGATGACCTAGTTACGGATTAATGGATGATGTTATGTCTCTTTTCACTCAAAATTGGCGACACGTAAATTAATGCCTAAATATTGTTGTTCTGTTGACATTTCGACTTTCGACGCTGAGCCTATCGTTGACAATCTAACATCGCCTATTAGTGCTAGCAAAAACGGGAATTAGTTTTATCCTTTTGAGAGTAAATGAGTGGACTCCAGACATCTTAATAGCGTTCCATTGTGTTCATGTCTAGCTGTGGAACTTAGTACCTACTCAGTGCACATCAGTGTTATCGATTGTTTGTGTGACACCTACAGCTTCGCCCTACTCAGCAGAACCGTGTAGGCTTTAGATCACAATATGTGCATAATTAGTGACAGGTTGACGTCATTAGGTCTGGCTTATCTACGAGTACGTCGCGACGCCACAAATGTTGACTTACGAATCAGCAATTAGGCGTTATTACCATGATTTACTTTCCAAGTTCAAAAATTGAATTTAAATTGTGAAAGCCTAGCTCTTAAGCACTCTTATGCACTACAATTCAAATTCAATTTTCGAAAATAGAACCAAAAGTACGGTGCACGATTAGAATTCAAAATTCGAAAACGACGCCAAAAATTCAACTGTAGGATTGGAAATCTTTAAAAAATGGGCCTCAAATCCTCAAAATCATTCTATTTTATGTGTGTTGCTTATGGCTGTCCGATTCCTTTACTGGCGCGTATGACTTCTGTGCATCGTGCAAAAAATCCGCCTGCAATCATTAAGAAAGCTTGTTATTTTTCATTTGGTTGGAGATATCAATTACGAATGTAAAAGAGGTTAGATAAATACAATAATTCGTCCTGAAGGACCAAGAATTAAAAAAAACCAATAATACGCTTACACGAATGTTTTTGAAGCATAACTACTCGACTACTGAAGCATTCAGAAGATTTTAAACAAGGCTTGGGTAGCTACATCTACATTGAATACTTTAACATATTAAGTAAATTATGCCTCTCAAAACCTTCTTAGAGACTAATGTTCACCCAATTCTCCATCCTGCTCTTTCACTTATTTTCAAAGTAAAATGCGCATTTAATCCATTAGGTACTTTACGTACGCGAGTACCATTTGTAGCATTCAATACAAAACTTAAATAACTTCAGCGACTGACTAAATAATGACGAACCTAATTAATTAAAAATACGACACAAAGAAGGAAGCTTCGCGCCGAACCATTACTTGGAAACAGACCTTTTTTTAATTTATACCAAATTGAAAAATGCAGTCTAAGAAAAACGTGGAGAGAAAAGTCATACATTTTTAATAATATCTTAAATGAATTTCGGCCATTATGGGTAATGTCTGTGCTTATGTTCACGAGCGTCCGTCATCTGATAGTTATAACATTGTTTTAAGGTATGTAAATTGCCATTGCAACACAGTGTATAGCCATAGACAAGTCACTCAATACAATAATAGTAACATTGTAGATTGGATCAAGGGCCTGATTCAGAGGGCAGTTCGCCTCAATACGGCTCGTATTGTGAGGAGGTTCCTTTCTCTGGAACCCTAACCACTGGTAGCTTGGACCTTGCTCCCGACATCGGCGGACCATAATGTTTTTTTTTTTTCAGAATGTTGTAATAAATATGTAGAAAAGATAAACAAAGTAACAAGGACACACTGATTAGATTCAGTAGTGAGAGTAAAGGAGACAGAAACACTTTTTCACCATCTCCTTCACGTATGCAAGCTTTTTGCCTGGCCCTAGTTGTTAGCGAACCACTGAGGCCCAACAAAACGGTTGTTACCAGCTGTCACGGTACGATTCCTTTGGAAAGTATTACCCGACTACATTTAGATAGTACCAGTTTACACGAACTGTCAAAGATTTTCAAATGGCATAGAGCTACATAGTTCTTTTGGTCCTGGAATAATATTAATAGGACGGCACTATCGATGAACGTTGGTGAAATTGTTTGTGAAAATTGTATTTAAAAAACTTTTTATTTAATAATCGACTTCCAAAAAAACACACAAAACAGTTTTTTTGAAAGTCGGTTATGTTTTTGCAAAAATGTTTTTATTTTACCCTTTTTAATTATCGTATCTTACACAAATCCTTTTAAGTAGGTATCAATTTCGCAATTTCTTTTACTTGGATTACATATTTTTTCCAGCTATTTTGATTTAAAAACCAAACTTCTGAAGCGATTTTGATGAAATTTCTATGGGACCAATCGGTAACTACTCGTATATACTTTTAAGTAAAAGAAGAATTTTTCAAATCGGTGCATAAATACACAAAAAATACAACCGAATTGAAAACCTCCTTTTTTGAAGTCCGTTAAAAATAAAGAAGGTGGTTTTCAGCAAAAGCACCATATATTACTATACGCAGACAGCTAATAAATCAGAAGGATGTACTGAATACGTGGACCCTTTTTAGCGTCGGTGTCCTTTGACCTTGTACGTTCTTCAAATAACTTATCTATATGTCGTATCCTGATGAGTAAGCACTTATAATTAAACACAAGCGCCTTTGTTTGGCGTTGAGCGGACTCTAGACTTCTAGAGGTACCTATGGTGTCCGATACGGACCTCAGTCCCATGGATAGACACATACTGGTCTAGGAACTGCTCTGTGTTTCCTTTTAAGTTCAGAATATTTAGTTAGTACAGCAGTGTTAGTAATTGACTCTGTAACAATAGACTGTGTACAAGTTAAAGGAGCTATTTCTCTCGTATACTCGTATACCATTCTGTGCCCACAACTGTTTGACACTATGTATGTAACTTAGTACGTCCTGACCATCGTCCAATGTACTAGGATGCGACTTATACGTTTGTTACGTTGTAGTTGTATGCCACTCGTTCAGTGAGTGACGTTTGATTGAGTACTCCACAGCACCGTTACTTGGTTGTTAGTCAGTTACTCGGAAATGCCCGAATATAGGCCGGTATTCTACAAACTGCTACTGAGGAAGGGGTCAACTCCTGTGGGAGTCTGATGCTATGAATTTTGCTATTTCGATCAAAATATACTGCCTATATTAGGTTTCGAACTGGTTCATTTATTTATTAACATGGAATATTCACGCCAATTTACCAGCGAGAGGTAGCCAGAAAGTTCCGTACGCCACCTAGTACGATCCTTACCTACTTGTTTAGCCTCGTACACGTTCATAAAATATCTTATGTCCGTAAGGATTGAGGAGCCACTTTTCGTATCTTAATGAAATTAATATACTTATTTAGTAGTAAGCTTAAAAATATTGTAAGATGAATCCTCGAATTATATATAGAAGCCAAATTAAAAGTATTGTATATTCTTGAATATCAACAGTACTGGAATCAGATTTTTAGTAGGCATTGTACACAATTACTACTAAATAATACAATTTTTTCAAGAATATTCATTATATACTTTCCGTGTTCCACGTGGCTCCTCAATCCAAACATTTGGATTGAGGAGCCACCTTTATGTTCATATAACTATTGAACTATTATACTACAAATTCGAGGATTCATCCTACAATATTTTTAAGCTTACTACTAAATAAGTATATTAATTTCATTAAGATACGAAAAGTGGCTCCTCAATCCTTACGGACATAAATATCTTACTAGATATGTATGACTAGAATATTTTCTCGTCATACACGCACGCCCGGTTGAGTGTCCTAGATAGATTCAGAAAAAATACTACTCTCGTGATACTTTGATTTAATAATAAAAATATAGACGTTGAAGAAAATAATCGAGATATTCCGCAACAGAAATTCGGAAAGCTAAGCTGCTAAGGCCCGCCTTTCTTGGAAGCCTATTAAAGTTTCTAATCATTAACTTGCCAATAACCAACAACTTCTTCGACAATCAATCATACAGGAATCAGTTAACATGACTTTAAAAAACATATAAATATACCAGAGTTGGCTTTCGATATTCAAATACAGAAGACTCGTCTCTACCTCTTTACTTTTTTCTAATGTCCTTAATTTGAGGGCGAATTCCACCAATAAAAGTAAGCGTAATCAGCCCATCGAAACTTGGTTTGAGCTGTCTGTGTCAATCCCACAACAATGATGCCATTGACAGCTGGTAAGCGCAGTTCAGATATGCTGATCGTGTTTAGTTTCATTGGTGAAATTGGCCCTTAGTATTAATTCACCAACACGCACATGTGGATACTGTCCGTTTTACTATAATCTCCTAACTCCCTTTTCAACACCTATAAAAAGGGACTTTATCGCTTCACATTCTATCAAAACCCCGTATTAAACCTATATGGTTATATGATGGAATATGATGGTGAACTACGCACTTAAAGTTCACCCAAACGGACGACGTGAGCCTAGAGAGCCTGCAATGCGAATCCGGACAAACTAACAAAAAAAAACGAATTAAAAAAAAAAAACGTACACAAAACTGACGTACAGTTTTGCATGCAGCCGTTTGTGCACAACTCAGACACTTCTGTCAATCAATCAACCTTTGTAGTTTTTTGCCCGAACCTTTCGAAAACACAAATGTTCATAACATCACGGTTTAATAATAGGGGTTAAAGTATGATATTGCCGTTTTATAGTAATATATACTTTGAATTGATATTAAACCTTCATGGTGTAAGCTATTCGAGTGAAACTTTTTTTTTACATTATAACTAAGAGATTATTGATATATATATATTTTTTTAATACGAGTTCCGACGCGGAGCTAACGCGGCGAAAACGGCTTGCAATATCAATACTGCTCTCCAAAGTAGTCTGTTAATGAACGCACCGTGTGTTTTTGGTTTAAACGCTTTCGTAATGGAAACTTCGACTTGAAGAACGAACCACGTGGAAGACCGCCCACACAGGTGAATAATTCTGAATTGATGGAGATGGTGGAAGCCGATCCGAGTCAAACTACCCAGGAATTAGCAGCATGGTTTAACGTTTCCTTACCTACAATATTGGCTCATTTGCATCAAATCAATATGATAAAAAATATGAAAAATGGGTGCCTCATGATTTGACTGATCTGCAAAAAGAAACGCGTGTTGAAACGCGCCCTGCTTTGTTGAAGCGGTACAGAAATGAAGGAATATTGGATCGAATTGTGACATGTGACGAAGGTGGATTCTTTACGATAAATGGAAGCGAAAAATGCATTGGCTGACCCAGGTCAAACGCAGCAGTGCCCTAAAGCAAAGCTTGCCAATAAAATAAAAAGTTAATGCTAACTGTTTGGTGGTCATTTCATGGTGTTTTTTACTATAGCTTTCTCAGGTCTGGTCAAGCATTATCAGCGGATGTTTACTTTGCCGAACTTCGAACAATGATGGCAAAACTGGCACCAATATTGCTCCATGATAACGCAAGACCTCACACTGCACGGGACACCGTTGTAACTCTACAAGAGCTGCAGTTAGAAACCATACGTCATCCTCCGTACTCGCCAGACCTTGCTAAAACTGACTACCATTTGTTTCGTGATTTGGACAATTTTCTTCCCAGGAGGCAATACAAAATGCTTTCACACAGTTTGTCGAATCTAGATCCCCAGAGTTCTATCACAAAGGCATAAAGGAACTTCCGAATTGATAGCAGCAATGTTTTGATAATGAGGGTAAATATTTTGGTTAAATAAAAATGTTACATTTTGGAAAAACACGAGTTTTAATTTTGCAGTATAAATCGACAAACCCTTACTTTAACCCCTAATATATCCCGAAGGGATAGTTTTTTTTGTTTTTGTTATTAAGTATACGCCTTTCGCCAGTTATGGGTGTACAAAACGGGAAAAGATGACTGAATTTTTTAAACTTATTACTTTTTATCGACTCAGAAGGAGGGCAATATATATGTATCTTTTATGGTCAAATCGTATAATAAGATAAGTTAGACTATTTAACAAGTATGACAAGCAGAATGTGATAATGGCAGGAGAATGATGATGATGATGACCCTTCGTTGATCACTTTCTCTACGACCAAGTGATAGCTAAGTAAATGTGATGATGAAATCGTCCGCAAAATCTATCACATTATTAAACAAAAAAGGTGGAAAAAAAAGTTATTAATAAAAATAAAAACCCCGATTTGAAAATAAAATTATGAAAATGGAACGGGTCCCGCCTGCTTCCAACTTTTATTTAATTTAAAATGTGCTTTTTTTTGCTTTTCAGTTTTTTCAGGCGGGTTTTTAGTTTTTTTTAATTACTTTTTTAGAGACTAGGGTCTTCCTAATTAATGAAACTACAGTTAGACTATACCCAACTTCGGTATTATACTAAACCCAAAGCTCAGCAGTGGCTTTCACGACGGCTAAACAAACGAGGTAGTTAAAAATACCAAAAATATTGAGACCTGAATTTCTTTTCCAGATGCTGTACAAAGGTTTATTGAGATGCCAACGTATACTGAAGTGAATCCCGGTGAAGATGCTCTGCTCAAGTGTAGGATATCAGACAAGAAGGGCGTGTGTTCATGGCAGAAAGATAATAAGGTAAGTGCTGATAGATATACATAGACGGCCAGGCCCAGAAGGAGATGGCGGGATGAGTTTGACTCTTTCTCAAAGGATTGGCCTGCAATCGCACTAGATCGCGAAAAGTGGAAGGAGGGAAGGGAGACCTTAGCCCTGCAGTCGGACAATTATACATACAATTAATTAATTAATTAGCCAAATTCGATTGGCGGTTAAGGACATCGACGGGCAACGTTTTACTAAGAGTAATGATTCTAGACTCTCAAGAGACGAAGTTGTTCTTCGGTTATTGTTAAAAAATCACCTGTTTCATAAAAAAGTGAAGGAACTGCTGATATTTTTTAATAACCGACGAAAAGTTTTAAATCATCATACCCAGTTCGGTTAGCTGGAGATAGCTCTTCCACCCTGAATTTTAACATCATTGAATTGAATCATTGTAATCTAGAGGAAAATCAGCCTATCACCTTCAGTAACAAGATTCAAAATGATGTGGGAAGAAGCTGCAATTGAACCACGTGTCTTTTGTCATGCAAATCCATTTAGATGGCACCTACTCGTATTCGTATTCATATTGGCAAGTCTCCATGAAAACACATACGGTACGACCATATTAATATCACGACACACACACATTGGCACACGTTGTCAATCAGCATCCCAATTACGTAACATCCTTTCAAAAACAATCAGCAGGATTGTTAAGGAAATTTTAAATCCATTGCTTCATATGTTTGAAACATTCGTCTGCTCGGCAACGTAAAAAACGTAATGAATGTTGTTACTTTATCAAAATGAATGAAATTGGCATTGTGAGTGTGTTACTTAATAACCCTGCAGGTCCATAGGAAATATGGGATCCATAGAGAGTTCTCTGTAGATTTACTAGCTGACCCGGCAAACGTTGTTTTGCCATATAAATAATTTGGCTATTAAAAATAAGGGTTGATCGTAGAAGGGTGAAAATTGAGGATTGTATGTATTTTTGTATGTTGTATCATAAAAAAATATAAATTAAAAATTTTGTCTAAAAAATAAAAATAAAATTTAGGGGTGGACTACCCCTAACATTTAGGGGGATGAAAAATAAATGTTGGCCGATTCTCATAGATACCGGATAAGCACAAAAAATTTCATCAAAATCGGTCAAGCCGTTTCGGAGAAGTATGGCAACGAAAACTGTGACACGAGAATTTTATATATTAGATATACAACTACGTAACGTAAGGCTATCGATAAGTAGACGATCGATAATACTTCAACTAAGAATGTTATCGGCGTCAATAACGTTATATTAACGGGGCCACCTACTTGACCCAACTAAGCTAAAAAGTACCATGGATTACAAAAAAAAGATTCAGGCTAAAGATACAGGATGCAACAAAAAAAAATATAGAAGCCTTTTATCTTGTCAATCCTTATATAAAACTATGTTCAAGACCATAAATAATGAATTTTAAGAAAAGAACTTTTATGTCCTACGCAGTCTGTTGTCGAGCTCCTATTTTATTACTAGAAATAGTACTTATCTACTCGACAACCATCGACAAGCTCCTCCCAGTATAAAATGCCTCAGGCTACAGCATTAAGCCGGTAATGTTCTCAATAACTATTTCCCAGACCTTTCATAAAACCTCTTCACTTTAAAAATATCCGTAATGTTGCCATGTGAAATAAAATTATTTGAAGAATTTAAAATGGCGTAATGTAGTGCAGTCGCTTGCAACGTCAATGTACGAATAATTGCCACTTACAAAAAATACCCTCTAATATAAGCTTGAATTAATTACATAAAAAATAATGTTATAACTTATAAGAGTTAATATCTAATACTTCAGCAAACATTATTTTGTAAGCCGTGTAACGCTTTAACACAAAAGAAAGTGGAACAAAGCCTGTGTAGCAAAAATATTTTAGCGTTTACTTTCCTTGATAAACAAAACATTATCCTTAATGCTTGCAACACCTGTTATATTAGGGAATATTGAAATGGATGGATCCCAGTTGGATACAAACCACAGATTATACAATTACAGACTTCATGAATGGTTTATACCTTCATGTAATCACTAGCTTATGCTCGCGGTTTCGCCCTCGTGAGGGATTATCCCAGGAAAACGTGGTACAGGGATAAAAAGTGTCATATTTATATATTTCTATGTGTATCCATGTATCAATGTCTTCTTAATCGGTTTAGCTTTAAATCATGAAAACCAGACAGACTGACGAACGAGATTGACAAACAAACCGATCGACAGAGTAACAGAGTGTTTAGAATAGATATAATTATGTATATACCTACATGATGAAATCCATCAAACTCATCACCAACTACTGGCCTAAAAGGTCTGGCCAACATATCATATCAGTTTCCAATCGTAATAATTCTAGCAACAAACTTATTTTCATACCAACCATAGACACCTAAACAAAAACGAAAGAAAACTTAGTGTATCGGCTCTTTGTCAATTTGTTATTCCAAGAAAGTTGTAAAGAGTCAACAAAGATAGATGTGTAATGGGGTTTGCGAGCAAGTGTTTGCAAACTGCTATTATTTATGTACCATCGTGTTTTTAGGCTGGTGGCACGCCCGGCCATTTTGGTTGCGGTTATGTTCGGATTTGTAGTTTAAAAGTCAGTTTAGGTAAGGTCTAGAGTAGACAAAAAGTACAGGTTTATTTATCGCGGATGACAGGGTGTTGTTGCGCAGCTTGGTGGGAGAGAATAAAATATGATAGGCTAAGTTGATTTATTGAATTTATGACTAGTGCTATTTTTTTATAGCCTTTTCAAAGTTCTGTGATGGGTGATCTATCAAAGCGAATCAAATATTTATGTAATTTTACATGACTTCTAAAACAGATAATATTGAATTGGCTTTTGGAATCGGAGATAGTTTATGATGACCCGAAGTCCTCTCTAAGACGAACACTGCATTATCACCTCGGCCAACAAACGAACCGGTGATCTCCAAAGATTTAAATCATTCGCCCTTCCGCTTCGAAAATCATCACGTGTTTTTTTCGTTGAAACTGACATTTGAATAGTTTTATCTCGCTCACTCATATACTGACAGTCGTATCTATCACTGTGATAAATTTTTTTAGGGCATATCAAACGATTTATATCTTTGCTGTGGGTCTAAAATGGCCGCTTTAGAATTATTATAATAGAATTATACGTTTCAATTCGTAGAATGGTCACAACGTGACAATTCATAATAATAATTGCGTCTATGTCTATTTTAGGAATTTTAACGTAACTCATATTATAATTATAGGTACTCATACCCGTATCTATAGTCAAGTTAAAGTAATTACTTGCAATTTTTTTATGCAATAGACAAGAATTTAAACTAAGTAAGAACCGTCAAAGAAAGTAAAGCTAAGAATTCCAACTTTTTACAATTCTAACTGCAAGCAATTAATAAACTAAATTATAAAAATCGTATCTTAAATAATGACATTTACTCAAGTAAACACTTTGACTTGTTTATAGAGATGGGTGTTAGTTTCTACTAAAGCGGCCATTTTAGACCCCCAGGCTCTCAGTATGATCTAGGTCACATATATGCAATCTATCACGTACTTGCCAGAAGTGCAAGTCTACCTTCTCTCAATCTTAACTAACGTCTATACATCGAGCCGGGTCAGTAGCCGCGACTTCAATTGCCAAGTTTACCACTTGCCTATGCTTGGCACGTTGCTCCCCGAATCTACGGCGTTCAAGTGTGATACGTCTCGGATAAAATCTGGTTAGAGCTGCTTTACTAACCTCCAGGAATATGATGAATTTCTTATGTTATGAGGAATGGTGTGTCTTGGTTACGCTCGAGATACTTCCTTGCTTACATTTCTGTACAAGATGTGTTTATTGTTGTCCATTGTAGTACCATTACATAAAATTACGCCTGTAATCACCGAAGGGTTAGGCAGAGGTGTACCTAATAGTACAACCACATGTGGCTAGTTATGTAATAGGGGGCGAGTCTATTGGGCCCATCAACCGGGCTCAAATCCAAATTCCGTGACAGCGTGACTGCTACTGGGAAATTCCTGATAGAAAAACCCAATAACACTCTGCCCGACTCGAGAGTTGGCCCCCTCTCGACCAACGAAGCAGCTGTAGTAAGTAAGCCCATATTTTGTATGTGCTTCATTGTGAATGGGCTGACAGCATAAAAATGTGGACACCCACTGACCCACAACACCAAGGGTTTTAATTATGTTTGTTTTTGGGACAGTGTTAAAATTTAATGTGTCTCATGGGCATGCCATGGGCCCGAAATTGGAACGCTGTAGCTCCGTTTCAGATAGGTGTTAATTTTGACCAAAATGTTGACTGATTCTTTGAACAAATTGGGTTGGTATTGGTGTAGGATCAGTCAAATTGTTTGACGACACGCTTGGTGCAGTGGCTGAGCGATTGACTTCTGCACTGCGTGTCGCGAATTCGATTCCCGCACGGAACAAAAATTTGTATGGCCTCCAGGTAGTTGTTCCGGGCTGTTTGTGTATGTGAGTTTAAATGTTTGTAAATGATCCAGAGAAAATGCCTAGTGTGGGGCAACGTTTAAAAAATAAAAATCTCCCAGGCCCCGACTCATTTTAGTTGTAACAGTGGGATTTTAGTTGATAAGGGTCCAAAATACTTCGTTCCCCAGACGAAGGGTTTCAGTGAGGATTTCCCCATACCAAAAAAAGGTGGAATCAGTTCCAAAACACTTTCCACATCCTGATATATCAAACAATTGAGTTCTAAGTACGGACGTAGATAGTAAATCGTTTCACTAACGACTTTATCGCCTTTTCCTAGAACTCTTATTCACAGTGTTTAAAATTTCAAGTCATGCAGTGACCTCGTTAGTATTGTGCTATGAAAAAGGCCTTTATTCGTGGCCATTGCGGTTTATACCTGATTGACTCATCACTAGTGCACGTTTATGTTTATGTATGCCCTTCGACAGTGGAATGTCTGGTCGTACGTGCAAGTACAGTGCGTCTAGCGTGTTGTGGGCTTGTGGGACTGTCGGCGAAATAAGGAGGTCTAGATAGATTTCATCTTGTCTAATAGTACGCAGTAGTAGGTAGTTGTCTTTAGTCTAATAGACTTTAATTTTGTAACATCTTAGGTTTGTTATTGTTTAAGAATTTTATGATACACTCATCCAGTGTATCAGAAGGGAGCGGGGTAGATTAAACAGGATATTTAGAAATCGTATTCCTGAGTTGGTCTAACAGGGGACAAACGAAGTCGAAGAACACCTCTAGTTTATCGTGTTGTTGATATTTGCCTCAACCGACAAGGTCCCTATAAACTGACAAACATACAACACAACTACAGAAAAACCTAAGCTAAAGGCGACAAGAGTTGTAAAACTACACGTAAAAACGCAATTTTATTCGGTAGATTTTATACGTTTTTTTACGGCACACAGACTTTGCCTTAAACGGAAGCCGGCGTATTCTTAGACGTAAACGTAAATCGTTCACGTACCTGTACCTACGAGTACTTATTCCTTGATTTGTTTGACTTACCGTTTTCACTAACATTAATAGACACCTAAAACAATGCCCAAACAAAAACGCACTGCTGAATCTTCAACTTTCGGCTCGGCGCCGAGAGTTGAAATTCCAATAATGCAATAATATTAACGTCATTTAAGGTATTAATTTTGGTGACGCTTAGTTTCAGTCAAAACTGGCGTAACAATAGGAGTATAAGTCACTTGATATTGTGACGGTACTTAAAGTATCTCTGTCGTACATAATTGCTGATATGTGAATCAGGGCGGATCGGGTACCATATTTACTGAGAATATACGACGTGTCTGTGTCTTCTGTCTACAGACTATTTTTATTAGACACTAGCTGACCCGCGCAACTTCGTCTGCGTTACATTTTTGATTAATGCTCCGCTCCTATTGGTTGCAGCATGATGTTGTATGGCCTATATATAGCCTTCCTCGATAAATGGGCTATCCAACACTAAAATAATGTTTTAATTCGAACCAGTAGTTCCTGAGATTAGCGCGTTCAACCAAACAAACAAACAAACCCTTCAGCTTTATTATATTAGTATAGATTCTTACAGTAATTTAAGCACTAATTCCAGGAGATAATATTTTGTTTAAGAATGGTCGAAGAATTTCACTATCGACTGTACTTACGGCAGTGACATAAGAGTAGATAAGTACGTATGAGGCAGCAAAAAATGAAAGTTTATGAAGATAAGAACAAACCGTTTTTAAACTGATCTAGTCACTAACATTATTAAGACAAGTATCTTTTTTTTCTTATCGTTAACACATAAAACGTGATATTTACAATGTTAAGTAAACATGGTAGATATCTCATCTGGTGTCTCGTGATGTCTTAATAATGTTCTTAAAATAACGTAATGAGTGTAGACTACATATTTAAGTCTTCAACCAACTGATTAATTTTCATAATAATTCGTAAATGTATAGAGCAGTTTTAACATTTTCTGATAAGCATTCGTTGTTCCAACAAAAGCCTGAAAGCACCACAATAAACCACAGCTACAAATGAAGTCCTAGAAATTGCAACTTTCCTTAAAACGCCTTAATGCGGCGCAATCCTTGCACAGCGATAAACAAAACTCGCCAGGAATACAGATAAAACTAAACGTTAACATTAACCAGTGTTTATCAGGCGGGTTAACGTAAACCGCGCTATTTGGTATGAGCAATCGTTGCCGCGCGAGATCAGAATCTTAACGAACCTTAGTCACGATTGTTTTTAAAGTTTAACTAACTATAGTTAAACGGATTATGATGCCGCTGGTCGCATCCTGCTGCTTGCTCGTATGTTTTGCGGGTAATTTATTTATGAACTGTTATTAGCCATTCATGATGTGCGATAATTATGTAAATATTGGACTTCAGTCATGCGTGTCACTTTATACGGCCGGGTTTAAAGTTACCTATATTTTTGTAGTGATTGCTGTAGTGTAACTAAATTTAATTAATGTTTGTAAAAATAATAGTTTACGCTGGTTGCTAAAGTACACTATGGGCATGATAAGCATCACATTATTTATTTTTAATTTGAACTTAATTTATACATTTGACCACCGAGAATTAATTTACCTTTTAAAATATAAATATAAGTTACTTTAAACGCATCTTGGTGATCCCTCAAAAAGAAAAAAAATCGGGCATTGTGTCCCAAACTTAACTTTTTAGACAATGATCGTTGCATCAGTAATTATGGTAACGATCTCCTTGTTTGGTACTCGTTTGTTAAACCTCTTGTCTATGCCCAGGTTTTTTAAAAGCGGCCGTTCCATGAATATCATTACCATTTAGATTTAAAATGGAGTTTATCTTAATTGTTTGATGTTTATCCCGTCGAGCACTATTAGTATTAAGATTTTATGATCACCTTTGTATTTATGGACGAATTAGAATTTGTAATGTCTGGAGAAAAATATTCACTATATTTTTAATGGGTACTTTGAGAGTGGGATAAAATTATGTGCACTGAAAGAAGCCAGTCTAACTACACTCGCCTCACATTTTTAAGCAAGGCTTATCAAAGAAAAACGAGACAAGCCTGTATAAATATCGATGTATATGCAAGCCTTTCAGTTACAGTTTAACACAGCCCGGTCTTTTATCCTTATAACTTTGTGTGTAGATAACTAAACTACTCGTACAATTTTGACGGTCGGAAAGGATGTTCCTTTTCGACCGTCAAACAAAGAGCCAAAACCGCGTTTGTCCGTCTAACTATGCATATTTCTAGCTAAACCCAAAGCCAGCAAGTTTGGTACAGATTTTATCTCTGTGCACTAGTTTCGAGAAAATGTTTTGCCATATTAATTTGAGGTGTGCCAATCCCGCCACGCCACGTTCCGTTGTTTTTTTTTTTTTCGTTAGCTGGTATTCGGTATACGAATCAATATTGAGAAAAATGCTGTATTTTGTTCGGAACTATGAAGGTTTCGTGTTCAAAATATATGTTCGAGTGTGGCTTTTGTGCAATGCAGGACAATGGAACTTGAGTGTGAACAACCCATACTGTACAGTACAATGTTGGCGATTTTCTTTGAAGTTTACTTGCTGTGTAGGACTGGACTGGCATTCTAACAGAATATCGTCTATTTTTCCAGACAATATCGGGAATTCGCAAAATCATATCTATCATTTTAGAGCTACAAGGATCTTTCGGAGCTCGAATAACGTTGACCGAAGCTGTTCGAACATTGCTGAATTTGTTTTTATAAAAAATCAAGATGGCCGAGTTTGTTCCGTAGACATTGTCAGGGTATTGTTGTTGTTGTTAAAAATATGGGAAACTAGCTTTTGCTAGCGGCTTCGCTCCCATTATGTAGGGAAATTAACCCACGGAAACGTTTTAAATGAAACTTATAACACCCGGGGTATTATGTAGCTTTCCGCTAGTGAAAGAATTTTCGGAATCGGATCAGTAGTTCCGGAGATTACCTTTATTTTATTATATTTATAATATTATTATTAATTATAGATCAGTAATAGATTATCTGTGTTTTTTTTAACTTAAAATACAAGTTGTTAGTTAAGATTATTGACTCGCGCCAAAATTTTTCAATCGCTCTCCATAATTAATTCTTATGCACACAGTACCTACAACCACGAACTATAATTCTCAACTCTACACCGCTGACATTTGACACGTATTCCCGCAGCCATAGACATTACTGGTTTTCTATCGGTACAATACGGAGGAGACAAAGACTCGATGTATAGTCATTAGCAAGCCCCTCACGAGTCCGCACTCCGTGATTCATGCTCCCTGGGAACGTTGGCGTAGTTGGCAGAGAGCCTGCTGGCCCCCGGGCAAGGCAACCTTGCTGGGGTATGAAGGAGAATAGAGCGCTATTGATGATTCAATTATTTATTTAACAAAGGCTGGACGGAGGCCTTTGCCCAGGAGTGAGACAGAGCAGGTTAGAAACAAAAACATAACACCACGCCTGCAATCCTCCAATGTTTGGACAGAGTTGAACTTAGGGAGCGACCCTATTGTAGTCGACCGGGCACAAATCCACAATTCGTGGCTGCTACCGAGAAATTCATATAAAAACTCAATAACACTGCTGCCGATCTGGGAACCGACCCCAGGCCCATGCTCAGCAGTCACGCTTGAGAACACTAGTTCCGTGACTTTTTGTACACACTAAATACAGAAAAGAAGAAAGGCACCGAAAATAGATCGTTGATGAGTGGTAAAATGAAAAATTACGCACAAGTAAAATACGAAGGCTTTGCTGAAGGTAATTATGTTTCTTCGTACTTCTCCGCTGTTTTTTCGTGATTAATTTTGTTGCGGGATCCGAGTTAGTTGAATAGTTTTTCCGGGAGTCGTCGAGCTTTATTACGTCGGTGGTTTTCTAGTGGGATCTGGCTTTAAAAGAAGTTGCGGTGCTTGGAAATGAGCGGCGGTATAGTCCCATAAAAAATACGAAAATATTTTTGTAGTTGTATGGAAGAAAAGCATAAAAATTAAGAAATTTAGAACGAATGTGTCTCTTGTCAAGACTAACCCCCGTATCTATAAACAAGTCAAAGTGTTTACTTGAGTAAACGTAATTTTTTAAGAAACGATTTTTATTATGGCACCAGTGATTCACAATCATGTAAACTTGTTTATGCCAATAAATAAAATTTAAAAAATTAAAAAATAAAATTAAATTATGTAGTTTAGTTATAGGTTGAAGTTAGAACTGTAAAAAGTTAGAATTCTTAGCTTTGCTTTCTTTGACGGTTCTTAGCTCTTTTAAATTCTTGTCTATCGAATACAAATTTTTGCACAAGTAATTGCTTAAGCTAAAGTAATTATTTTAACTTGACTATAGATACGGTTGTAAGATTCCAATCCACGTCATCATCACAAACAAACATTAGCGCTGTGGCAGGTAGACAGGCTGATGTAAAAATCTTTACAAAATTCTGAATTTTAATATTGCCTGCGCAAGTTCTGTCGTAACTTTACATGAAAAATAAAACCTCGCGAAAACATAGAGAAATATTTTCGTACATTTTAGGAGTGCCTTGACGTGTTTATAGCTTGTCATATTAGCACCCCTAGCACAAAATCTAATGTAGGAATTATAGATACATGTCGCACTGTATTACCGATTGAATAGTAAATTACGAAGATAAACGGGCTTCGGACGTATCCATCTAGTTTTCAAAGAAATCGTTCGATGGATTTTTAATCAGGTACCCCTTTGAGGGATGGCAGTTCAATCGTTTTGCTTTAAATTAAAGGGTTCTTGATGGGGTGAGGGGTTGGGTTTCATTCTGTTTGTTGAAGTATTCCTAGGATTACTTGTTATAGAATTTATTTTAGTATGAATAGACTATCAAAGAATAGCGAAGTTAGATTAAAAAATTACTTTGATTTTGAGCTTAATTAAGTTGCTGGAATTACAGCGATTACAGGACTGGGACGTAAATGGTTTTTCTCATTAATAGATCACGCACTTTTTCCTACATTTGCGTCCCGCCCACCGCAAATTTCCTCATATTATGTATTATACGAAACTTATAAAATTATAGGTCCTGCGGGCCTATTTAATGTTCTACCTTAATGTAGTAACCATGTCGTGACTTTCTTTTGTCATAACCTCCATGACTTTATACAAATTATGGCAGATTATAGCTTTCGCTTACGTCGTTTCTTTTGCTTCACAAGCCTAAAATGCAGTTTAGTGCTACATGGTAGATTTAAAGGGGTATCCATGGTTTTTCTTGCCCATTCTCCTTCATACAGATCTACGCTTTGAAACGGGCAAATACACTACCTACTTGTTTATACTAGTTATTATGTCGTTGCCTCGACTGTAGTTTTATTTTCTGGTTTTTGAGTGTGTGAAAAGAACTGAAACTCAAAGCGTTTATTTCGAATACCTACATCACCTATTTGAAATAAAGGCTTTGAGATTTTTTGGCACGTGGACTCAGTCTGACAATTTCACAAGTATTAAGCAACCGCGGCCTCCTGTCCATGTCACTCAACCGCCAAAAGGCACCATATTTGTCCCATAAGAGGTTAATTATACATCAGATCGGGATTACGCACCTGCATACGGGTTATTGGCATAGCGGAATGTTTGTCGCCGGTCCAAAAATAGCGGGATTGGTTATGTGACGTCATTATGGCATATAGCACGACGAACACTGTGAGTGTACCCACACGAGGTACGTGTACGTAGCAGTCACGCCTCGCGGTCACGGCCCCAGAGCATTGTTCCGAGCCTATGTGGGCTGGTGCAAGAGGGAGGCGACAGCGGATTTGAGCATTATTAAAATGTTTTCATATAAAAAGGTTATATGACTGACAGACTGACGAGCAAACCTCGCACAGTTCAAAACTTAACCCTAATACCCAATGAGTAATGAGTTTTTCAAGAAGTGCAGCAAAGAAGGATTTCTTCAGAACATCCTTTATTGGCATCTTGGCACAGTGTCTAGAATAAATCAAACGATATCTAATTCTGACTGCCGACTACGTATCTGCGTACTCATAACTTACTAATTCTAAATGCCTTGCAATCAAAAAACTTGTTCAGCGAAATCGCATTTCATATTTCTGTGTTACTTAATTTATCTAAATCCAAACCTTGAAGGTCGGGTAGCTTGAGCAAAATATTCAGTCGGTGACTAAATAATCTTAATGTTTAACATGTAATAATGAAGACTTTCATATTCCTCGACGTTCTCGGAGCTCTCAGTCACTGCGACGAAAACGGAGTACGATTTTAATTATATGGTTCGGTAATCTTCGCCTGTATTTGATGTAAGGAAATCTTAATACTTACGTAGAGTGCTAGATGGATCTTTTGCCGCTCGCTCTTATGATGCCGACAAGGCGGCGTTGTTTGTTAACGTTGTGATATTGTTTTGTGAAATATGTAGGTATATTTATTTATTTATTATCTATGGAAGACTAACAGCTAACAAAACAGACTAAAAAATAGTATGTGGGACTGCCAGCCATATAATTCTTCAATTATAAAAAAGGAGTGTGAACAACACAGCGCTGCCCACAATAAAGAAAACATAGGACAACTTCAAAGCTTAAACTAAAACATATATCTTAATACTACCATTATAGACACTAGCACTTAAATCTAATGAGATTATACAAGGTGTAGTTTTGCATACTCGTCAAATTCAAGGAGGTAACTATGCTAATGATTCTCGACCCGAATCAATAATAAAATGAGTAGGTAATTAAAAAAAAAATATATCGTAAATCGCTATTTGTACACTACCCGTATTAAAACGCGGCCCGCCTAATGCTAGCCCTTTAACCGCGCTTTCACACACAAACAAACGCAGACGTTTATTCGATAAATGGGTGATTCTCCTCTTTTCAGAAGGGATTCATTCTGAAATAGTGTCAAATTAAAAAACAAAAAAAGCAACGATAATTATTATTGACCAGGTACCGTAATTTATATTGATTATTTACGTCTTCTATGACAACCTCCTGAATTTTGACGAGGATGCAAAACTACACCTTTTATATTTAACACATAATGAAATACCTTCACATAATAAATCTTAATAAAATAAAAATATAACTATCTATCATCTATCTTAATTAAAACAGCTAAGGCTCAGGCAACTTCTGGCCGAGGAGACACTTGTTAAGGAAGGAAACTACACACATCAAAAGTGTCTAGGGATCAAGCATTTTTATGCGGATTTCTTGAGATTGAGATGTGGCTTTGTAATAAATTTATGATTTTATAAATTTATATGGATCCTTTTTGGTGCATTTCATAATTTGAATCAGGAACTCTCAATCAAATTCGAGTAAAAGATGAAAATAAGCTGTCAATATTTTCCCTATAAAAACATACAACGCATTGAAGACATTATTAGTGCTACTGTTTCCCTACTACTGATTAAAACCAACGTTATTATGGAGCGGCGACGTCATTTAAGCAGGGAAGAAATGCTCAGAGCCGTGGGAATGATAGAAGCTGGTTCCCGGCAACGTACTGTGGCTTTAGCTCTGAATACAAGTCAGAGTGTTATTAGTCGACTTTGGACACGTTACCGAAGCACTGGTACCGTGGCTGAGCGCCATGGAGGACGGTATCGCTGCACCACACGGAGACAAGACCGATACATTCAAATCTTAACTCGAAGAGCTCCAACAATAACCGCCATGATGTTAGCCGTGAGGCTTCATCACTCTTCAGGGAACTTAATTAGCGACCAAACAGTCAGAAACCGCTTGCATGAAGTGAACCTTCATTCCCGAAGACCGCTACGGGTACCACCTATAGCAATGCACAATCGTAGGATTCGATATCAATGGGCTCTTGAACACAGAAATTGGGCAGAAGAACAATGGCGTTTCGTGTGCTTTTCTGATGAGTCTCGTTTTGGTATGAGACCGGATACAAGACGTATACGACACTGGAGAACCCCTGGACGCCAACAGCGATTAAAATCCTGCCAGGAAGTCCATCCTTATAGTGGTGGAACCATCATGGTATGGGCGGGTATTTGGATCGGCGGAAGAACTGAGTTGATTTGGATCAGAGGCAACCTCAACGCTCAAATTTATGCTGAGACGATTGTATCAGACGTCATCGTTCCTCTACAAGTGCAAATCGGTCCCTTATTTCAGTTAATGCATGATAATGCACGACCGCACACCGCAAGAGTTGTAAGACAGACTCTCGCCGCAGCTAACATCAATGTCCTGCCCTGGCCTGCTCAGTCGCCAGACTTGAACCCGATTGAGCATGCATGGGATATGCTACAGAGAAGAGCTCTGCCGAATATGGAGGTATCCAGTCGCAAGAAGACCTTTTTTTGTTGTTGCAACGAACATGGGCGGCCATTCCACAGCGTGATTTGGATGAACTCATTTTGAGTATGCCAAACCGATGTTCTTGTGTTGTTAGTGTTCGCGGTAGAAACACGGATTATTAATTGTTTAAGTTACCCAATAAAATTTTAAAGAAAACTGTTATTTCAGTCTTTTTTTCGAACTTTAATGTTAGTGGTTCAAATGTCAAAAAATCCCTTTATTAGGAAAATGGCAAATTTCTTTATTAATGCAAAGGTGACTTGGTTTATCGTTACTGTGACAAACGAAAACACTTTATTTGATGAATCCTTAAAGAAAATTTTAATTAATATCAATCAGGAGAAAAGTTATTGCAAAAATATATGTTGATCCCTAGATACTTTTGATGTGTGTAGTAAAGAGCCTGCGGAATGTTTTGTAATAAAAACTTTTTGCTATCGATGGCACCCCGATAGCGTTTAAAAACTTTTTTAGGATGCCATAAAATAATAAAAAAACGAATTGGTTGACAGTCAGTCCACATTTTGGAGCGGATCAAAAGTATTTGTTTTGGAATGTGCGAAGGTAATTGTTAAATGACTGATGTGGTGAAATTAAATATATTCTAAATAAATACTAAAATAATAATACAAATATGTACAGATAAAAGAAGAAAACCATTAAAGGGCGTCGAAAAATTCGTCCACATCGCTGTCAACAGAAATAGTGCCCAGAAGGCTGGCAGCATTGCCACGTTGAATGGCAATGCTGATTCTTTGACCCAAAAAAAGGCCAGCCCTCTTATCACGAGAAGAGTCGACCAACCGCTTGGCGATGTCCCGAAAGAGTAGGTGCGCACTCGGACCCCATGGCCCTAGAGTTTCAACCCCAAACGGCTCAAACACATAGCTACCAATGAGGTTAGTGTATTTGTGCCGTTTGAGGTTTTCAGCACCTTCAGCAGCCACGCCAGCACAGCCCGCCGTGATAGGAAGATTGGATGGCGCAAGGGTGTCGACACATGTTGCATCCCACACCAAAGGCCGACCCAACTCCCAAGGCATTATGGTCATACCGTCTGGTCTCTTCCCATCGTCGCGTGCTAAGCCGTTGGGTTCTAAAACGGCTGCCACCCCGGCGGTGGCAAGAGCACGACGGATGATGTCATTAATGCTGGCGTGCCTTGCTATTAAATTAAATTGATTATTATAAGTGAAAATTAAAAAATGTAAATATAAAACATATTGTGTAAAGTTAAACTCGATGTTGAAGCAGACTGATAAGTTTTTTTTACCTTCTTTCTCAATTAATTTAAAACGCAGTGTAAAATTATTACCGAATATGTGAAGAAAAGCAATATTTATTTCAGGTTTCAACCTGAGCTTGACAATTAAACGAAGTAAGTTATTATTCCTGAAAATGGCGGTTGTAAATACCGAGTTAAAGTTTTAGAGCGCAATATTACATAAATACATGAACAGATTATTGATGATTACAGCCTTTATAATAACTTACTCAAAAGTACCTATCTACCATGCTAATAAAAATAATTTATTGACGATTACCGCACAACCATGAAATGTTTTGTCGATAGTTTTTACGATCGTCACGAGAAAAACCAAACCAAAGTTATTACTGTTGCTGAAGTTTATGCAATAAGTTATTATACATTTTATTTTGCTTTTTGTTTCCTAAGTGCAACATCACGAGGAGATATAAGTACCTATCTACTGAAGCTACCTAAATTACTAGAATTTATTTTACGCGATTTTGAAAATTGAATTGATTAGCAATAGGATCGCTCCCTATTTGGACATGGAAATGAGACATTACTGGCGAAAAGTGGGTGTACTATAGAACCTCTGCCTCACCCATCGGATATAACTGGCGTGATGTGAAAAATTTTAAGTATTTTCGCAGTCCACAGTCCAATGCAGAGGTCATAAGTTTTATTCTATATCACCATGTCCGCATCCGTTTATGGCTCACGTCAAACCAGAAAGCGTTTTCACCAGCATGCGGCTGACATTTCGGGCCCCACACGTCCGTATCCGCCACTGACGCTGCTAAAAACACCACTTTTTAGTTTTTGCCACTTTTTACCTTTTGACACGGCTCGCATTTTATAGTGATTACATTTTTTTCAACACTCTATTTTTTTTGTCTTTACTTTACTGTCATACTGCTACCTAACATATTGGCGTATATTGGTGTATGTTAAAACACAAGTTTTGTTTGTGTTTTGTTTGTCGTGTTTAACTTTTGTTTTTCGGACGGATTAGGCCGTATTTCGGTTGTAGTTATGACTTTATTAGTTTTCCGTGGGAAGGGATGTCGGTAGCGGATTATGGAAGCTGTTATGAGTTTTGGGCTCCTAAGTTATAAATTTGTTAGGGGTTTCGGAAAAGAGTTTATAGACGTAAATCTCGAGCTTTTAGGTAGGACATTTTTAATCCTATGCAAGGATTAAAGTGTCGATACCTTGGTAATTTGTTATAGCATGCACTGGTTTTGCATTTAAGAATAAATTACGTAAAGGTGGTAGTAGTTTAACTATATTCGGTACGTTTATAAGCAAGTTATTTTCCCAAGAATTATGCAGTGCAGCCCAATATTTAAGCTTCTTTAATGCTGCATGGATAATTAATTTTAACAGCTCACAAAAATGCCAGAGCTAATATTACAGCTCAACAAAGAATTTGTGTTGATCAGATCTGAACAAAAGCCTCCTTATATTCATAAAAGATTTTTATTATGTACCAACATATGGCGCACAGGCCGACAACCGACATATTTTGTCGTGTCAATAGTTTTGCCAATAAGCTGGAGCCTGTGACAAAGCCCTTTCGTTTATCTTAATCTTTTAGGGACGGCATCCGTCACGCCAATTAGGGGGACAATGGGCCATTATTGCATAGTCACCACGATCCCATATAGAACAGGACCATTAGTCATCTAGATCTGATAAAACGGATAAGAACTCATCCATTGGTTAGCTGACTCATCCATCTTTTTGCATACTCCTGAGAAACAAGAGGTGTGCATACAGTGTGTTCGGTGAAACGAAATACAAAAGTACTGTATAGGTATTTAATTTTCATGATAATAAACAAGTTTTACACGAGACCTAGCCTGAACTATAAAAAAAAAAATTAGTTGTGCCTTAAATTTCGTAGATATTTATAATATGAGAAACGAAATCACGTCCACGTGGATATTGTACTGTTTAAGGGAAAAGCCGATTTTTTTGTCAATGTCATGGTTTGGCTCGATAAGTAAAGGTTCCTCCTCCTGAAGTATGCCCCTTGTTTAACGCAACACCCGGTATATACCAAAGAAGTATCGATATTAAAGATGGATCGATAACGGAATGCAAGTCACAGATATATAGATCTCTCTGCTTGATTTGAGTTGAGATAGGTCTGCGTTTGTCAATGCTAATTTGGAATAAAGTCTGAATGTGACGCGGGACCCCTTGTTGGAGGTTTTTGAGCATGATTGTCAATTCTGGGTAAGGTAAAGTCATGATTGTTGAGTAAATCGTAGAACCCTACACTTACTGGAATTATTATTGCTAGAAAAGTAATTGTAGTAGTGGTTTTATTTTACCAAAAGTGAGCATCGACTCCATGTTTTAAAATGCTAACCATTGCGCATCGGTAAAAAATACCGATTTATTGCGGAAATAGGAACGCGGATTATTTTGGTGTGTCATTTGTGAACCAAATAACAATCCGTTCGGACCAATATGTATGTTTTTTACGTACAGGCTGTGCAGCTTCAGCCATTCGTGATGGCCCCTAGTATTTTTTGGGTAAACAATTTGGCGACATTTTACGAGAATCGGTTCAAATATTTAACCATTACGCAGGCTCAGGTGCTTGTGATACATGCTGGTCATTACTTGAACGCACAGCGAGGAATATTCTGTATTTATCTTAGCCTTATCCTGTAGGTTTATCACTAATATTCTAATACTAGCTGACCCGCGCAATTTCGTCTGCGTTACATTTTTGATTAATCCTCCGCTCCTATTGGTCGCAGCGTGATTTTATATAGCCTTCCTCGATAAATGGGCTATCCAACACTAAAATAATGTTTTAATTTGAACCAGTAGTTCCTGAGATTAACGTAGTACTTAATAGAAATGGGTTAACACCCCTACTATTTTTTTTCTAAATATTTTCAAAGAACAGAAACGCCACGTCTACAAATTTATCATATGTATAGAATAGATATAGATTCTACAAAGTCTACAAACTGTACTGTAAGCTACTATTTCTCAATATGTACAGCACAGCAAGCTACCCGAAACTGTAAAATTTTCCCAATCAACCTTGAACCTAATTCTTTAACAATAAGGTTGAGAATCTATTAAATAAATTTGACAGATTGTTGTAGCTTGATGTGCTGGCGTTTGTACTTATATCGGAAAACTCCGTGCAACCTCGCAGAAAAAAGCGCACAGACGTGGAACGTGGACTGTATGAGGGATGTGAGTCACAGTGAAAGGAACCGGGTCACTATACACGCAGCTACTAGCTACTTACATACATATTTCATATTGTGTTTACTATTATAAATTAACACATATAATGCCTCGTCAGCCACATATGGCTGACATTTTCCAAACCAATTGAGCCGTGTCAGCCATATATGGCAGCCACCATTATTTATTTATTTATTTTACTATTATAATATGTAAAATGTGACGAAAATTGTGAAATATGACATTCCTCACATTCCATGAACGTATTTTACAAAAAAAAAAGGTTAGTTCATTTGTTAGTACGGCATTATATATGTGTTAAAAACTCAAGTACTTGATATTGCAAGTCGTTATTTCAAGCGACACACAAAGCCCGCGGCGCGGTTCGTACCCCGTTATTCGCTTAAGTGCATGCTGAAATACAGGACAGGTTATGTATAGTAGCTTTTTCCCACGGGCAGACGGGTGAAAATATGTTTTATAATAAACATAATAATCTTGATTAAAAAGCTGTTGGCATAAATAATAGCCGCGTGTATGTTGAGACATAAATTATTATCCGTTGACTTTAAGTAAACTTAAATTACAACATGAAAAGGTAAGTAGAAATGCAGAACTGCATAAAAAAACAGCTCACCATTGCAGTGGAAATATTACGGGGGGATATTTTTAATACGAAACTCAAAGCGAAAAACTCTATTGTGTTTTATGGAGGAAAAAGATTATAGAAGATTAATCAAGGTCCTCTAATACCACATGTTATCATCAGAGAGCGATCAAATCAATAGAAACAGAGGGTCCGAATAGTGCTGCCCTATCAAATGAAAAACTTATCGAGAATGAATGACTCTTCATGTCATGAGGACTATTCATCTTAACTAATAGGTACCTTTACACAAAGCAACCCCTTGCCACATACAAAAAGGTGTACGCATTACGCAATCATTTGTTTAAACTTATAAACCCTATATCTTTTGTATGGGACTTAAATACGAAATTACGAAATAATATGAGTGTACTCACGTCCTATACAGGGTGTTTGGATGACGGACAGACACAATTTTTTTAGTGATAGGAGGAGTTTTATAGTTTTCACCTACAGAACCAGTCTTAAGTGTCACAGTAGTTGAGATATAATTTTCTTTGTATTGCGAATTGACCTCTGCAAGTCATGAAAACATTTTTGTTCGAAGCTGCAATAGAATGCAATAATTTTTGGTGTTTTATGTGAGGAAAATGATGTCCGTATCTTCCAAAATCTTGAAATTAAGATACCTATTGTCTCAAAATGTTTTAATTTAAAACCTACTAATAATGTATATTTTTGTGCTATCAAATCATTTCAACATCATTCTCCTGGCCTTAACCCAATTTATTTGGTGTCGGCGCAGCATGTGTTCTTCTTCCATACTTCTCTATTACTTCATTACTTGTCATCTCTTCATTATTCTGTGCTTTCAAATGTCAACCCCAATCCTTCCAAAAATGTATCGGTCACCTCGGTCTATCCCGTCGGGGAACGGGCGTAATACCACGTTATCTTTTGTATTCCCAGCTTTATCCATAAATTCATTAGCTGTATCAAAGGGAGCAGTTAAAACTGATTTCATATATTTACTTTCACAGTTTCACTTGTCACGTACTGCTAACGGCGCGGCGGCGGCGGTTAGTTCCCAAGTTTTCCCATTTAACTTGTTGTCCCAACTTATTGATATATTTACCAAGTTTCGTATTAGTTTAGCACTTTTAACACTGCGCCTGAATTCGCCTAAGTGTTGAGCTTATTATAGGGGATAGATTTTATATGATTTGTTGGTGATAAGAGATTTATTGCATGGGTTGTTTCTTTTCCTTTGGGAAAAAAAGCTGATAGTAATTTCGGAAAGTTTTGTGCGTGAAATGGTGAAGGAACCATGATCTACTTTGCTAGTCTAGTGGTCGTTAACACTACTCCGCATGAGGTTCTGGGTTCTATTCCTAAAAAAAGTGTTACTGTGTTTCCAATCAGGGTCAGGATTTGTATCTATTAGATGGCAATAGGCTCGTGGGCTATTTACATGGGCTTTATCATAACTGGCGAAACGTGGATCCACTAACCCCCCTGTGCCACACTTCGGGGATATATAAACGCGAAGTTATGTGTTATGTAATCCATAATAATTTTCAATAAAAACTATTTTCCTACTTTTTAATGTCGGATGGATTGGAAACCCTGCAGTGTAACGATATCAATTTTAAACTAACTTCTATTCCAAGCGAGTTTTCAGCATTTGTGGTAGTTTTGGTATTAAAACTTTTGGTAGGAGAGAGATTATCAGGTTTAGGCGAGAATAGATTTTCATGGTAGAAGCTGATGACATAAATATAATGTAGGTAATGATTGACGAAGCTTGGACTGCTTATAAATATGAGTCTGAAATCGCCAATGTGCAGACGCCAGCACATCGAGCTACCCGAAACTGTCAAATTTTCCTGATAAAGTTGAAAATCTATTTAAAAAAATCACAGATTGTCGTAGCTTGATGTGCTGCAGTCTGTACCTACTACCGAGAGAAGCCGAGAGAAGAGGCATTTGCTCTGCTGTGTTACAGGCTGGTATTATTTAAAACTAGCGGATACCCGGCGTGTGCTACTACGCTATAGTACCTAATGCATTGTTTTAGTGGTTTAAAACCATCTTCGTATTATTACTTTTATAATGAAACTGGTTTGGGGCACATCGGATGGTTACAAAGTCTATAACGGACATACATAGGTAGAAACAATTTTTGTGTTTTATTCTAACTTTCCGTCACAGTTTTACTGTGCCTTCTGCTTAAGCAATTTTCTTTACATGTTTTCCTATTCATGATTTTCCCCGAAAACTGTGGTCTATCTCTCGTTTCATTTTGTCGTAACCGCATAAACCTCTGTCCATACCACGTACTGAAGAGCCAGCGCAAAGATAAATAGAGTTCTATACGTTCCGTTGAGTTTTAAGTCGAAACGGTATTAAACTAGTTCCTTCTATAGAACGGAAAAGGCTTCTGGATCGATAGCATACCTCTACGTCTGGTATTTCACAACGATAATGTTAGTGAGATAAAGTTTTTATTTCGAAAAATGCGCTTTATTTGCTCAAATAACTGGAATAGTGTTTAGTAGTCTCCACTGCTCCGTTGGTTTAGTGGTTGTAAGCACTACTGCTGAGCATGAAGTTTTGACTTCGATTCCTAGACCGGGCAAAGTGTTATTGGGTGTTTCTATCAGGAATTTCTCTGTAGCAGCGCTCTGAATTTCTTCATGGTTGATTGCAATAGGCTCTTTCTCTTTACATGGGACTCAACTATAACTAGTCCACCTCTACCTAACCCTTAGAGAAAATACAAGCAGTATGATGATTATAATGAATAACATTAAAATCAGCCAAAATAGCCAGGCGATCATGTGGAAAATGCAAAGGTATTCCACAGTTTCGGAAAGGTAACGTACTTTTACCATTCAATTTACTCTGTTGTCAAATCTCATTTCAACTTTTATGATTAGTTTTTGTTATTTTTGGCGGTGACATTTCGCAACAGTTGTACAGGTTGTGCTGATCAAATGTTTCATCAGGCATTTTATAGTAGGAATGTAAACCAGGCTCTCATGAACGAAGTTTAAGTAGGTGGTTCTGCCAGGCCGTCTAGTGAAATTGCGTGTTTACATGGAATTAGGAATAAGGAAGAGTCTCCCTGTTCGATTTAAACTATCATCAACGAATGTTGTATGCGATCCTTGTTATATTCGAAAGTAACTGTGTCTGTCTGTGTTTCCAATAGCTATTCATGCCTATGTTATTATTTAGCCACGAGCTCTTCTTAACGAAAGCCTATTTTTTTTTGTATTAAAAAAGGTAGGACAGACAAAATTTACTATTCCATTTTTATCCCAATAGTACACACGTTCTTGGGTATAAATGGCGAACAAAAGCAAGAATAAAATAAATGAAAACTGAACCACAAACTACAAATTTAATTATGAAGTAAGTTTGTAGACATAGTACTCTGGTAACGTGTCCACTCTATATATGAATTTGAATTACTAATTTTATAAGTGGTCTTGCTGCACTAGGATATTAGTTTAGTCAAATGAGGATGTAGCATTTAAGCTACTGGAGGTATTGTTGCTATGATCGTAAGTTGCTAGGTTTAGTTGTTTATTTAATTGTGTTTGAGTAGCTTACACCTTTTTTTTTTTTGTTTTCGGGGGGAAACCTTCAAAAGGCGACCGGTCTTTGGGGATAAGACCGGGGAGTGTGGGATTTTTACTTCACTAAAACCACCCCGGTGGTCACAACCCGCACATGAGAGGAGGCACCGTTTCCTCTGAAAAGACCTGTCCGGAGCCCCCTCTGTGCAACGCCTGTACAGGTAGCTTACACCTAAAACAATTATACAAAAGTAATAGTGAGGTAACTAATCGTAATCAACGACAAGCCATTCACAAGCCTCTAGAGTTAGCAGTATTGTTGTACAATCTCAAGTCAATTGTGTCAAGTCAATATCAAGTGTGACCTCGGCAAAAAGTATAGAATAGAATAGAATATACTTTATTGTACACCAAAATTGAAACAGAACGGTTTTACAAAATTGTTAATTTTATGGTTACAATGGCGGGCTTATCGCTGATTGCGATCTCTTCCAGACAACCTTTGGATGGACTGTACGAACATGAAATAGAAAAAAGGGGGGTAGTCAGTGGTGTACTGCAAATACTATACAAAATTTAAAATAATGCAAGTTATTCACTACTGTCTTATTATGTAATATATGTAAATACAATGCAAAAAAAAAATGCAATGCAAATGCAAAAAAATAAAATGCAATATAAAATAAAAAAAAAAAAAATAAAAAAAAGAAAAGAAAAAATTTGAAAAGTTAATTTTATTGTGTTTGGGTAGCTTACACCTAACACAATTATATAAAAGCAATACTCGTACAGTTAGCCGTATTGTTGTACAATCTATTAATTAAGCATAATAATATCTACTAACAATGTATAGGATTATTAAAAGTACATTCGCAGGCAGGAATACGCACCATCACATTGAAATTTTCGTCGGTTATTTAAAAAAAAAATGAGCTGTTTCCTACATAACTGCAATTCCTACACGGTCAAAATGTATGGAACAGCTGTTTTTTTATGTAATTTTTGAGGGGGATTTTTTGGGGGGTTTTTTTCAGAATGATGTACTGAGTAAGTGGTAACCGTTATAACGTGGGTGTCCCTTCCGAGAGGGAAGAAGCAGAAGAAGAGAAGAAAAAGGCGTAAACACTATTAG
The DNA here is from genome assembly GCA_964057025.1 of Standfussiana lucernea. Lineage (NCBI taxonomy): Eukaryota > Metazoa > Arthropoda > Insecta > Lepidoptera > Noctuidae > Standfussiana > Standfussiana lucernea. The sequence goes on from OZ059795.1 coordinate 4,184,057, forward strand.
AATGCATCAGAAACTTATAATCTAATCACACTTGTGCTCTCCGAAAGGTTAAGCAAGGATGTATCCATAATTCACCCAAATTTCGCCAGTTAACTTTAAGTTCCACGTAACGGGGGGCGAGCCTATTGTCAAATCGTACCCAGATCAGCGCTTGCGACTACTAGGCCCATGGGGTAGATTGAGCTGTTTGTCATAAAATCATACCAAAGACTGGTATAATTTTCGAAGGGTCAGGCAGGGATATATAGTTAGCTGCATAAGTATGTTATATACCTAAAGGTAATTCAAAGCAGTTACTTCACACCACCAATTTTACCTTCAGGGACCACCTGCGGCTCACGCATTTTTTATTTATCAATCCATTCCAAACATGGTAAGCAGAATTCCCCAAGGCATCATACACTTATTTGGTTCACAGCGCTGGTATTTTAGAAATGACAACAAAATTAACCTTTCCGTGTGATTAGATGCATGCAACTGCCTGCCCCCTGTTAAAATAGCGTGACGCTAGTATGCGCGCAATAAAAACGAGGTGTGATAATAAAATTTTAATAGAGTTTCTTAGAAAACAGGCATTAGTTTATACCAAGAACTGCGCTGCGAACCGTTAGCTACTCTTAATTACATACATAGTGTTATTAACTTCAAAATTCGTTTTGGTTCCGCGACATTTATATGAAATGTAATTTCAAATTACAAGTTACAAAGTTGGTGTATTTTAAAACGTCCTGTATTTTAAAGGAGTGGGTGGCATTGGAAATGAAATCTGGCGAAACTTTAATTAGCTCTCTAGTTTTTGATGGTGTTCTCAGGATTAAAATCTTAAGTCGGTGCTGCTGTCTGTAGGCAACTTGCACATACACGGAGCAAATTAAAAGAGCGATATAAACTTAAGTGTTCTGTATATTAAGAGTGTGAATAAAATTGAGATAACTTTTTTGCAGTACTTCTCACTTGCGGCAGGAACACTATTAGTATTGCCATCACAGTAATCAATATTGAATACTTTATTAGGAAATATTGTAGATAACTCGAATAACTATACAAATAACTTAGACTATAACGAATTTAATCATATCTGTACAACACACTGTTGGTATTGAATAACCAATTAATTAGCTAATTTAATTTTGGGTGAGACACTGAGGGCGTAAAAGGCATTCTCGATTATCGCATAGATTAAGACATCGAGACGAATTAATCCTTGCGACAAACGATCTACACTGATATTTAAAGAGGTAAAGTTTAGATATAGTTGTTATTTATTCTTCAGATCTACTGATCAGATTCCGAAAAATCTTTCAGTAATGCGAAGCTGCATTATCCCCGAGTGTTTCGTTTATATTTAAAAATCGTAAACAGGACGTTCTCGTAGGATAATTTCTGACCATGACGCGAGTCAAGCCGGGTAAAAGCTAGTCACAGATATAGCTATCCATGTAGAAGAGGTGTAAGCTCACTGATTATCCTTCTACCGTTGATTGCTCGATGCAGTCACCTGTACGCCATAACAGACAAACAACATGATTCATATTGACCTCTCGTACTGCATCTAGCTTTGCGTTCTCCTATACAGTGTCGGTACAACCGCATTGCCTCTGGGATTTGGTACGCTTGTAAGCAACTGCTTATTTCGCACGTACACTGAATATCTGTGTATCTGTCAAAGCATGTTGGTTATCATAGCACAGATACTCGTATGTGTGATGGACGGGTTGAATTGGAAATAGAAGTTTGGAACATAAGAGCGCAGGATAGTACTGTAAATGTTGTTTTTTAGGTAGGTAGGTCTCGTCTAGTCTCGAAAACTTAACAAACAAAACTTAAATCGGAAACTTAACAAGGACCATCTTGGTTGTTAAAACGAATCCACATAATTATGTTTACTAACAGCGCCCTCCTGTCTTATACAAAAATATTCTTGTAGCACTGTATAATATGGGCGAAAACATTGATTAAAATGTAAACGAACGAAGGTACCTTGTGTGTGAAAGTTTCGACGGTGACAGTTTCGGTCCAAGCCACTGAGCTGATTTAAGAAGGCTGTAAGCTGTAAGATGGCTAATTAGCTCAGTATAGCGTAGCTTTCCTATGATCTTTTCATCGCCAAAAATTACCACCCCACATATTTTCTTATAGCCCCTAAGATAAGTAACTCCCATCTATTTGTATATGTTAATTCTAAATCCCTCAGTAGACATTTCATCGAGTATACACGGTGTTCAACAAGGGTCTCCTTGATACGGGTACCCGTTAATAAATCAAATATACTCGTACCAGATTAACTGAATTAAGCTGGCCAGAAGTTGATCCATGATTCAGACTTATAGTGTTATATTTAATTAAGAAGTTATTCAGTTCTCTGGGGACCCCTTTCTTCAGTTGCTGAAACTTGTACAAGGTACTTTGTGTCTTTTTGTGTAGTGGAATTACGTACCATTATACCATACCGTTAGTGGACTGAGCTAAGTACCACCTTACCTAGTTGGTAATGAAGTTGGTAAAATGTAGACACGTCGCTCGATTCACCAACTGTATATAGACGAATCCATCCAAAGTAATTTTATAAATGCGAAAGTTTCTCTGTCTGTTTCCTTTTCACGTCTTAACGGCTGAACGGATTCCTATGATTTTTTGCACACAAGTAGACCTGGACCTGGGTTATATCCCGGTAATACGTTCCTGTGGGATTATATCCAATCTCCACGTATCCAAGCTAGTTTCAAATAAAATATTAGCTTTTACGTCGGGATTTTAACGTTAACATCTTCTTTGAGTTTAATAACAGCCATCGCTTCCACTTTACTCAGCAAAACCGTCATGTTGGTAAACCGTAAAATTGTAAAATTAATTGATAAATTGAGCACACAGTCAATCCACGCTCAAATCTCAGTCATTTGAGCATTTCGTCGTCATTACCCGCACTTAAAGTTAAAAGCTTCCACGATTTTGATAAGGCACTCGTGAGCCCTTTTTATGAAGGTAGCTCTTATTGTGATTTTCTTTGGATTTCAAACAGTTCTATATCGTACAAAGGAATTCAGTTATGCTGAAAATGCCCTAAAAAACCTTTACGAGTTCTCACTGAAGACTTTAACTTAGGTCGAATAATAAACTTAATTTTGCGATCTTTTAAGTTTATCGTGTCTTATTTGTACATGTAATTTTATCGACGCTATTGATAATTAACTAAAACCAAACTAAAACCTAACATCAATTAAATAATAGATAAGCACGAGGTTCATGTTCTCTTTCATCAACATTATTAACTTCCATTTCAAATATGGTTGCAAAAAGCCGTTATAATTCAAAACGAAGAACACTATCTGGATTTGCCAACCGCCAAACTGAGCTATGAATCAAGGATTGCCACTGGTTGCGAAAGTGTCAGGTTGCCAGTGAGTAGTAGGATATAAAGCTATGGTGTCGCGGTTGTGACCCGATTCCGTGAACCGACTCGCACACCGTGCTGGGAATGATAAGTAGCCGGCATCGGTTTCTTTCATGGCCGTTTGACAGCTATAAAATATTATTGTTTTGTCACGATCACGACATCTTCGGAGGCGTAGGTAGAGATGTGTTGTTTCGTTGAAGTATCTTTTGCGATACTATATTTTGATGGCTTGATTTTTTGCGCGGGTTTCATTTTCCGCACGGAGTATTATTGGGAATATGGCCCCTTGGGAGTTGGCTAAAGCTACATAAGGAAGGGTGAAGATAAACTCATGAAACAAGCAGGAAAAATCAAAGAACGGTAAAGCTTTTACAAAACAAAAACATAGAGGTTGTGTGACTAAAGATTGAATAAAAAAAAATGCACCGCGATTGAATGATAATCATAATTCCATTGATAATAACTCAACCAAAAACCTCCAATCGATCGAATTAATCCGAATGAACTAGGCCAATTCACCAGCAAAAAAGCTATAATAAACCCCGTACACTATGAAATATTTTTTTACTCAAATTCATTAAATCCATTACGTTGCGAAATGCGCATTATTTCTCAGCGAACGAAATCTCTTCGGATCCACAAATTATAGGGCAGACCACACATGTTTTTACTTAATTGCTAAGGCGATGTCTCACACACGGCCGCGTCACGATAATTCGGTGTTCGTGACTGTACATTTTAATATTCTCGTCTCAGACGCGTTGCTATGCGTTGATACATCGATATTTATGAAAGAGGTGTAAAGGTCTTTCATATGTATGTTTGAAATGTCGCTGCGATTTCGCAGGTAGAGATTTCTTGAGGCGTGTGTAGATTTTTTGATTGATGGGCATGGAATATCCGATAGGGCGCAGTTTTTATAGAACTATAGACTGATACGTCATTGTAGTCGCACAGATATCTTTTTTTTACAAAGCTGATGCCAGTTTTTATAAAGATCTTCTTACATTTCTATTGATATCATGAATGGCACTTCAAAATTTTTTCTCAAGACAACCGTTTTTTTAACGCATCGCTTCCGCACAACTAGCGTATTGTCAAACATTCTAAACATAACGATTACGCAAGTTCACAACAAAAGGCAATCCCGTCGGGTTAATCCTTTAATTGTTCGAACACAATAAATCCTTAAACTCACCCGAACGGGTCGCAAAAAACATACGTTGACAGTAAATTATTCATGGCGAATCGGTCACACACACGCGTGTATTGTGTGTTCGACCTTTATTTCAACCTCTTGCTTTCATTTCGCCCCCAACTGCTTATGAATAAAAGCTTCTCTGTTCGTCGGTTCTCGAGTGCATTAGCGATGTTAATATACGATAATCGTGTTCATAATTGATGCTTTAGTATTGAATATGTCGTTGTATGTGAGGGACCACTTCAAAGCTGGATGTGGACCCAGCAGGACGATTGTATAGGTATAAACGTTTCAAAGGATTCAATGTAAGCCACGTGAAATAATCTCTTATGCGGGTGGTTGGCAAATTCAACCCTTATTTGATCTTTTTTGAGTCTGGGTTGTATTTGAATTTAAATATTTAATCACTTGTTTTTAAACATTATGAGTGAGTAATTTAACGGGTTTAGGAAAAGGTTGACTACAAAAAAAAAAAGAGAAAAGGTTATTCGTAAATTACGTGAACGATATTTTCTTTTTACAAAAGTGGAGCGAAAATATTTTAACTTGAAGAAACCCGTAAAAAATACAGCCAGTACCTAAGTTATTGTAATACCTATATTACCTGCCTTTGGGTTCTAAAACAGAAGCAGTTCTAAGTATAATGTAAGATGGATATCGGTAGCAAGCCAGCAAGTGCCCTTACCTAACTGATAAACAGATTACCAAAACTAAAGCAACTTTTTATAAAAGTAGAGTTGTGACTACCGAAAATATATGATCTTCTCAATTCACACCCAATACATTATAGGTTAGGCCCTCAACAAACAAAAACACACACCTATTTCAACAACTAAGAATTATGACCATCTAATCGGCCAACCCTTTGACCTAGATCTGCCAATACTTCAACACAAACCATCTTCAAGGTAGATAAAGGCTGTCCTTGGTGGTTCAATGGGCCTTACCGTGATTTCATGGCATATTGGCAGGATGTGGCCAATCCTATCATTGTTCGACGATACATACGTGGGCGAAGGTACGCCGTATTGAGTGCTATGGAATGTCCGCGTTGAAAAATGAAGGCAAAACACGATAGCAAGATTGATTGTGGTGATACCGAATTGGTGCCTTTTAATCATTTTCTTTTTTGTGAAAATGTGGCTTGATTTTTTGTGGAGTTAATGTATCGTGCCGGAATGTATTCTTAACTAGCTTGGTAAAGGATTTTCTTGTTAATTTAGAGTTGAAACGAAATATAGCAAATATGCGTGGAATATTGATTACAAGGGGCTTATTTTACAAAGCGTATTGATTCATATGTAATGAAGGTACGAATATGAGTGGCTGGATTAATGATCTCGTACATTTAATTAATGTGTGCGTATGGGAATGAGTAATTAGCTGCCACACGTAGAACGTTTTATGTCCGACAAATGTTTTCGCAAAGGTAGATCAGCAATTTATGACATGAACATTGGTTAACGCAGCCACAAAACGGTATCTCGTTTCTACCTGACTGATATTCAAAGCCCAAAAACGTATCCTCAGCTCTCGTACTTAGTTCCCAAATGTTTATCAAACTCCTTTACTTAAGCCGCTTTTGAGCATGGCTACTGAATGCCACTCAACCCTCCACTAGATGAAGAGTGTCCATTAAACCGTCAGTCGCGAGCTAACGTTACCTACTCCACGTTTATGAGTAGACAGCGCCAGCGCCATCTATATGAAACTCGAAACGATTGTTTAATTGCACTCTCCCTCTGGGATCCATTCCACTGATCGGGGTAAAAAATAACGGCTATCCACACGATGGCATTGGTTATTTGTTGAGCGTGGAAATTGAGATAACAAATGTATTTTTGTTTGATTAATGCAAAAGGCCTATTGGTTCACGGCGAGGTGTTCGTAGACCACCCCGTATATAGTAGTTACTAATTACTGTAACCATGATAGTTTAAGCTGTGTGCGTTAACATTTGGCAACACCATAACATGAAACTGTTAAAATAAACGTTACTTATTTCTTTCATACTTTATTTTTATCAATAATAATGGATAAAGTAACGTCAGAACTAATAATGAGGCAAACGATAGAGCATTGCAGAAAACCTAGAGTCCAAGTCAATTGTGACATTCGATCAGCGATTGCGTATATGAACAGTGGTATTCACATATTTAAGCTATCGAAAACCATATCTCAATCCCGTTGAAAAGTCTTTGTAGTAACCGAGACGCTATTAAAAGCGATTATCCCTTGTCAAGCTAGAAACTACAGGTCGGTAATGGTCGGACAAAGTATGAGTCTTCAATGTGAGGCGACGAAGAGGATGGGTGACGTTAACAGTGAGCCACCTGTTTCTCTGTCATTTTAAATAGATCAGTAAAGGTTTGCCCGTGTCCAGTGTCACATATTGTCCGTACCAGTTTGATCGAACTTTAACTGTACCCCCAAACCGTCGACTAAATGAGGTATTAACTACAATATCTCCCTTTTAACCCTTCATTTGAAGCATACTCAACTTTCACCATACTATGAATACAAAAGCATGTTTTGTTATTCATGTGGTTTAAAAAATTCATAGCAGAGTTGATATTAAAAGGCCAACTGACAAGTAATACTGACCGACTGTTCACGGCTATCAAGTGATGAATAAAGGGTTGTATTATAAAGACACTCAACACTTTATTAAAGGCAGTGTCAGATTACAGCTAATTATGATCAGTCGTTTATAAGTATAACGTAACAGATGCGTAATGTGTTAGGGAATATTTTAATGATGATTATTATTTTAATTATAGTGCTAAATGAGTTTGTGTTTTTCGGTTACTGAAACGAATGGAATGTTTAACTTTGGGGTGAAATATTGAAATACAACTTTTGGAATTAGCGTACAAACAAACCGGATTATTAACTGTGTAACAAAACTACCTAGTTTTGTTACAGGCTCAGGCCCAATTGCACCAAAAATCACGAGATGTATTTACCTAATGCTAAACGTATTTTATACTTAAATTCATCTTCAAACGATTGACAGAAATAGATTGACGTTTTACATTCGTTTAACACTTAATGCAATATCTCTCTCATAATTAGTGATCTGCGGTGCAAGGGGTACCGTATTACCCGGTAACCGGGTTGTGGAAGTCAGATAGGCAGTCGGTCCATACTGGTACTCAGCTGCATTTGGTTAGACTGGAAGCAAACCTCAACATAAACATCATTCTCCTGCCCTTATCCCAATTTATTTGTGGTCGGCGCAGTATGTCTTCTTTTATTTGTTTTGATTTTGACTTTCTATGATTGTTTTTTTTTTTAATTTATCAATCTTATTGTTTCTCATCAATTTTTATTTTTTATTGTAATCAATTTTATATTTCAATTTTATCTGTTTCGCTTTTTTTATCGTTTTTTAATTTATTTTAGACCAGCCATATTTATTATATGTATTTTTTTTATTAAGAGGCAGATAAATCTTTTGTTTTTGTTGTTGTTGTTGTTTTATGTTTAATAGTCGCAACATTTTATTGTAGTTGGTGTTTGTACAAAATATTTTAGATTTTTATGTGTGTTTATTTATGTTTTCGAGCGTATGGCACTCGTGGGCTGCAGCTGAAAATCAGCGTCAGGTCTACACACTTTGTGTTGCCATCTGGCATTATGCTCAGCTGAGGCCCTTTGGTATTAATAGGTTTATTAGTGTTTCTGTTTTTTTAAGGCCAATAAACTAAATTTTCTTTCTTTCTTTACTTCTCTATTACTCATCATTGTCGTCAGCAGTCACCTCCTTTCTAGCCATATAGTTGGCAAAAGGCTAGGCAGAAGATGATTACGGTGGGTTCTAATGCCCAAATACTATTTAGTTAACTTCCTATATATTTTTGACTGCCTCTTTTCGTCTAGTGGTCGCATATGAGGTCTTGGTTTCGATTCCCGGGTCCGGCCAAGTGTAATTGGTTTTCAGGAATTTCTCAGTAGCAGCCACGGAGTCTTGATTTGTGCCCGGTTGATGGCAACAGGCTCGCCCCCTATTACATGGGACTTAAACATAACTGTCGAAATGTGGGTGTACTATTGGGTACACCTCTGCCTTACCTTTCGGAGATTACAAGCGAGATGTTATGTTATGTTAACTTCCCATAGTATAGCTGTGAAATAACGCTTCTGTTTGATAAATTGTTTTTACGGCTCTTGAACTAGATGAAAATTTAATGGTTTTAGAACAAGTTACAAGTGCCGCGTAAACGCGTAATACGTAGATATTTGATGTCGGATTAAGTTACGAGTTGTTTTTGTTCGTGTTTACCGCAATTTATGTTTCATCTCTGAAGATTTTAATCGTTAACTGAAGATATTATGCTTGTCAGCACAAATTACAGACTGATGTAATCGAAACATGAACATCAAAGTGTATTATGATTAGAGATCGGATCAGTATATTTAGATTTACATAAACTTGAAGAAAGAAAGTGGCATAAGATGTGGTTAATTTAGAGTGTATTTCTGTGTGTGATTCGTTCGGGATCTAGAAGTAGTATTAAATAAACAAAAATACTATAAATAAAAAAAATAAAAATATATAATAAATTATTTATTTAAAGCAGCCACATTATTTTTACAGACATTCCATAAAATACATCATACAGAAGTGGTGTCCGAATAGATTTAAGTTTTTTATCGTATTCCTAAGAATTTTAAAAGGTTTTAGGGTTACATGTTTTCCGTAATAAAATTGTTAAATTAGAAGAAGGTTGTACATGTTATGTACTTATTTCTATGAAGTTTAATTGTGAATAAGTAAATACCTTATTTTGGATGTCTGATATTTATTATACAACATTATTTTTAGTATATGCGAAACTAGAATATAGTTTGTTCAGAATAAGTAACTGAATCGATTCCAATAATTTTTATATCATGTTATATTTTGTCCCAAAAATATTTAAAAAAGGTTACGAGTTGGACACCGAGCGACACTTAGTACCTATCCGCAATCATACGCGCACAACACAGGCATTAGGCGCGGGCGCACAGTGGGGCGCCGCGTTGTGAGTATGTTTTTGTACGGACAACCAGCTAACATAACAAGCTTATAACTTTGTGATTTTTCATGATACAGTTTTGAAATTTTGTACATAGATTCTTTACATAAAAATACTAGACACGTGTTTCAGTTTTCGCATATACTAAAACTAATGTTGTATTAGATAGATACCTAGATAAGTCACCATCCCAAATAAATAAATCTGCCTAGCCTTGTCCCAAATCTGTTGGGGTCTGCTTAGTCTAAACCGGCTGCCGCTGAATATCATAATTTTACATGGAGCGGCTTGGTATCTGGCCTCTACAACCCAGTTCGTACTGAGTAATACGATACCCCTTAGTGGTCTTACTCAACCACAACCAGTCTTGGTTGTCAGACTTTCCGGCCACTGACCACCTGTAATGACTGTCAAAGTTCTACAAATGACATCCACGGGGGACATTCGGTAAGTTATGGGTGGCCACTGATCACCCATCAACGTCCCAAACTAGGCAAGCGCTGCTTAACCTATAGATCGAGCTGAGCGGCAGTTATTATTTACCCAAGAGCTCCTCTATCTACCTAGATAACTAGCAACTAATAATTAATAGAATATTGAAAGTCTATTGTAATTAATATATCCGTCTAAGATAATAATATTAATTATCCTCAGGTGTTTTATAAAATAGCTTCGACCTTAATAACTCATTGTTATTCTTCCCACGCATCGATATTTACATTAGTCATCGCGAATAAATCGAGAATCGACTGTAGGTAGGTATAGCGAGTATCGGTAATCGGTACATTGTTAGTCGATTGTATCGAGTTAGTGGCGCCTCATACAGGTTCGGGTCGGCAAGGATCGGATGTATGTAGATACTATAGTAAGCGCCAGATAAACGTGGAATAAAGTTCATTGCCCTTTCCTTAATTTCTCTGCGTAGGTACGCGGACAATAAATTATGAATCGTTTTTCATAACTAAAAAAGGAAATGATCACGATAGATGTCGATTCAGGACAGCTTTATGTCATTAATTAATATTGTTTTTCGTTATTCCACGTTTATCTGGTGCTTACTATAGTGCAGATGCAGATGCAGTTCAGTAATTTTGCCATGGGATCTTAATACCGGGATAAAAAAGTATTATACGTATGTGTTAATCCAGGTTACGTGCCAAATTACATCGAAATCCGTTCAGTATTTTCGTGAAAGAGTAACAAACATTCATCCATCCATCCTCACAAACTTTCTTATTTATAATAGTAGCAAGATAACATATACCTGTTCAGGGAAAGCCACTCAGCTTGGCTCGAAATGTGCCGAGCTGACCCGAACATGATTCAGGTTGTCGTTCGGGTCGGCACGAGCTGACCCGAAGCAATTAGTACACACATGGCTTGTGTGTACTAATATGCTTCGGGTCCTCTTTATTGTTCAAAAAATACTACCGAATCGAATTTGCCGACCCAAACAGGTTGTGGCAACCCTTACGCAACTCGTAGTACAATCACCGGACGATTTGATGATTAAACACACAGCTATTATTTTTGGTGTGTTTATTAATAACATGATGAAAACAGTAATTTGGGCTTCTATATTTTAGGGGCCCGTTTTAAAACATATAAGTTACATACATTTTAACTTTACCTGCGAGTTCGGCCATACCATATATTTCCTGGGAATATCCAAAAATTCGGAGATGTTCCATCGTGTCTACATAAAGTGTGTGTGTTTGCATAAAGGGTACCTCTGGAAAAAAATACAGCTTTCTAGGTTTTGGGCATTGATGAGTGAGCGGGTCAAGACTTTTCTTTTCACTCCTACGTATTGATTTTTGAGTTTCTGCATTGTTTTAATGCTGTAACAGCTACGTGCGACGTGCGGGATAAATCAATCAATATCCAATCACAACCTAAACGAATTTCACGGCCTTCGTAGCCAACGCTTAATGAGAAACGAGATATTTCTCGTTGCTTATTAGAATGTAGGTAAATATTAAGCATCTAATGTAGGCGATTAATCACCACAAAATGTCTTCTAACTAGGTTTCAGAGATATTTAGGGTTTAGGCTCTGCGTAATGAGCTCAAGATTGGGGTCATAAGACAAGACAAGACGTTTATGTCATAGTATTTTTTTTTAAAAACCTTGCTCCAATCTAGGATTTTCTCCAGTATCGTGGATGCGTTTACAAACATTTATACTTACACACACACAAACAGCTAGACCCGGAATAACTACCAGTACGTCATAAAAATATTTGCTCCGTGCGGGGATCGAACCCGCGACACGCAGCGCAGCAGCCAATCGCTTAGCCACTGCACCAACCGTGTCGTAATCTCATTTGTGATTGGGGTAAACTTTACGTAGTAAAGGACAGACAGACAAACAGGACAGGCTGTAGACAGCCGACACTGACAGATCTTTAATCAAAGTTAAACCAGTACGGACAATTTGCGGACGTGGCTGTCGACACCGGACACTGGCAGAGAATCTATGTACCTACTTGTCAGTGTAAAAATCCTTACTAAAAGAAAACATAGTTTAAAAGCTACAGAACCCACACCTTAAAAAACATCTCCTTCTCTTGACCTATGACATTGTATAATAACAGCAAGTGCAAAAGATCGTACATATGTATGTATTGAGCAATGAGTGATGAGCCGGTATGGCCTGGTAAATGTCTTGGCCATCTATCTCTCATCCGATAAATAACTGTGGATGTTGTAACCGAAATAGACAGATGTACTATCATTTTACTACTATGAGTAGTGTATGAGTACTTAGTTATAATGCCGTGGGAGTTTGCTGTTTCTTGTGCCTTCTTCTCTTATTAAAAACACTCAAAAGTAGTGCAATTTTCATTTGACAGATCTGATTGTTTTGACCTTGATCAAGGGGTGCGTAATGTATCAGTACTCAATTTGTAAAAGCAATCAAACTCAAAGCATTTATTTCAAACAGACCCGTGACTGACTCTTTTGCATGGTAAAAAATAAACTACCTACAGTCCAGCCACAGGCATAATAACCGTGAATGGGCTGTAGTTGCCCATTCCTAAATCGTAGATCTGATGGAAAAGAATGGACAAGAAACTCCATGGACACTTTTTCAAATCAAGTTACATATTTCATAGTCCTGGGTAAATATGTACAGATAAAAGAAGAAAAGTATTAAAGGGCGTCAAAAAATTCGTCCACATCGCTGTCAATAGGAATAGTGCCCAGAAGGCTGGCAGCATTGCCACGTTGTATGGCAATGCTGATTGTTTGACCCAAAAATAGGCCAGCCCTCTGGTCACGACAAGAGTCGACCAACCGCTTGGCGATGTCCCGAAAGAGTAGGTGCGCACTCGGACCCCATGGCCCTAGAGTTTCAACCCCAAACGGCTCAAACACATAGCTACCAATGAGGTTGTTGTATTTGCGCCGTTTGAGGTTTTCAGCACCTGCAGCAGCCGCACCAGCACAGCCCGCCGTGCTAGGAAGATGGGATGGCGCAAGAGTGTCCTGGGTACAATATTGTTGCTTCTATAATATGTGAGCACAATGTAGGAATAGAAAAAGAAACTTGATAAAGAACACTTTGTTTTAAATCGCCTGAGTATCCTCAAAGATTCTGGTATTCCCATCTTTAAAAACTTATTTCAATTAGCCTAAAAGGTACTTTTAAATGTGCGGAAATTAAATTAATACTAGTTGCTTATTTCCACTCGATAAAACTTTTTAATTTGAACAACGTTAAATTGTAAAAAAAACGTTCTTAGATATTCTGGTCTTCTTGTACAAGACTGCCTTGACCTAACACACTAACGAAATGTTATACCTCCATTTTCCTGAGAAGCGTGAAGCGTGTGGATCCGTAGTAAAACTGTAACATGTAGATTGTTGCAGATAAAAGTAAGTACTTACGTACTTACCACACCACGTTAAGGCTCAGTTACACCACAAATCTCTAAACGCGTTTAACGGTAAGCGAGTTTAAAACGTCATTCTGTTTCTGTCAATCGTTTGAAGAAGACAGAGACAGACGATGGCAATGGTGTTTTAAAACCATTTCGTATAAACGCTTTTAATGAGTTATGGTACAAATCGCCCCAAAAGCCGCCAAGACTCTCAAGCAGGAATATCTCAGTACTAGGTTGGAGTTTGGATTTGTGCCCGAGTGCTGGCAATAGGCTCATCCCTGATACAAGGGACTTAATAGGCTCATTCCTGTAACAAGGAGAAATGTGGGTACACTATTGGGTACACCCTGTCAAATCAAATAAAATTATTTTATTTCACATAAGCCTACATGGGCACTTATAAAACGTCGAGTGAAGGTGCATGGTTCGGGTTGGTCGTTTCCTATGGAGAAGAACCATCAAGAAACTCCATAAACTCCCTGTTTTTTTACATTCCTATGGGTACATCCCTGCCTAACCCTTCGGAGATTACAGGCGTAATGTTATGTGTTTCGTTAATTAATGAATTATTCAAAATATTCACACAACCTTGTTGTCATTGTCAAACTACAGATTGTGCCAGTAATTATGAACATTTAATATCTTGTTCATATTTACGTTCTCTCACTATCTTTGCGTTTTTCCCACGATAAAGATCAAGGTAGTTATTATAGTATGTTGTAGTAGCATTCATTACTTAATATAATAGTTTTAAAATACATAGTTGGGTGTAGGTTACATACGGTTTTTTCAGTTCAATGTTCTCTGATCAATTTTGTAGAGCAATCTGAAGTTCAGTAATTTACTTGATTAAGAGCAAAATTGAGTTTGGCATTAACTCACTTCATTCTAAAATATTCTAAATCAGTTTTTAGATGATTTGCTATATCTCTGTCTATTTTTCATAGCCTATACTGTCTCCCACTGCAGGTCAAAGGCCTCCCATTTCTATTTTCAAACTTCTGTATTTTGTGCAATTTCTGGCCAAGTTTGCCTCGAGAACGTGATCAGATCGTGACTTACATATGTTGTTACTTACTATGTACTTAAAAAAGCCTAATTATTAGTTATACAAGAAAAGGACCCAAACATGGTATGACAATCTCTTCTTGCGTGTCGATGACAACTCAAATTGAGTCAGCCCAATATTTGGCGACGAGTTTGGCACTTTCAGTAGCGTCCATCAGCTCCTGTGATGTGCAAACAAGCGGACATGCAGGACACGATATCAAGTGTCCCATCGTTTCTGGGGCAACACCACATTTACACTCCAGGGCAGAGTCATCTATGAATCTCCACCTGAACAGGTTTTCCTTGCTTCGGCCAACCTGTGTATTTCTGCACATTTTGTAATGTTGATGTTGTAATAAATGACAAGGTGTAGATGTACACGTACCTGTACAATACCTGAATCGTATGTTAGTCACAGCTACAATAGCAACAGGCGTGGTCCAAGTATTCAAACCCCGACCTTTCAACTGCCAGTTTACCTCCTCAACCGTTGCGCTCTTGTCCCTTCTATTGTTAATCTCCACCAATTAAGTAATTACTAAAGCGTAAACGATGATAAACAATCTAGCCCTCTTAATCATGCCATTGTTATGTTTAAACCGCGTAAGTTACTGTTACAAGTGATGCATAGAGTACCTACCTAAAGCTACACACATGAGATCACAATTAGCACAAATATATGGGTACCTGTGCATGACTAATCGAAACAATCATTGTGGACATCAACGGAAAGGCCTTTTTCCTGCAAGTCACTTTTCCTGCTGATTTTATATTGAGCATTATGACTAATTTTGTAATCGGTTGTTGGCACTTAGTTTTTTTTTTAACTGTGACATATCCTAAAAATTACGGTAAATACCGGTCACAGTTCGGTCAACCGGACAGTACTACTAGTAGTAGTTAGTTTTATTTTAATTTGTTCTTGTCAAGTTACCATTTTGTTTTGTCCAGTGCGAGACTAATAAATACTTTTTCTTCCTTTTTTCTTTCTTTATTTGAATTTGAACTGAAATTGTTACTAAGGGGAGGTGCAGTTGGTTTGTTGGATTCTTCTGGTAATTAGCATAAGCATGGCATAATAGTTCCTACGTTCCTATGTCCCTACTGCTGGGGCATAGACCTCTCTATCTATGAGAGGGAAGGCTGTAATCCACCACGCCGGCCAATTACGGGTTTGTAGATGTCGCATGTCTACGAATTTTTGGCTCTAGGAGTTTATTACATGCTGGTTTCCTTACGATGTTTTCGTTTACCATTTTGAGAGGTGGTGCTTGAACTACATATTTGAGAGGGAGTAGGCTGTAATCCACCACGCAGGCCTAGTACGTACGTGTTTGTAGATGTCGCATGTCTGCCAATATTTGACTTTAGGAGTTAGCACATGCTAGTTTCCTCACGAAGTTTTCATTTACCGTTTTGAGAGCTGGTGCTTAATCCATAATAAAACAAAACACGAGCTTCCCTTCCTTTTTCAAGAAGTGAAAAACTTGAAGTGACCATTCCATCTTTCTCCTTACGAAGTGTTCAGCAAAAGACGAGCATTCTATCTTTTTCTACGAAGTGAAAAATATAATTAATTATTTCATCTTCCTCTACAAAGTGAAAAACAAATAACGAGCGGAATCCATCTTTCTCTACTTTGCGCAGTAAAAAATAAAACACAATATAGGGATTTGCAATAAGGAATTGTACCTCCTTATAGATCACAAGTATGGCAGACGATTACTTATCGGAATACATTGTTGTTAGTAGTATCTAATAGTAGATAGATGACTAGTTAATGCGGATAGGGGAACTACACACAATAAACTAACTCTAGGGGCTCATGGGGGAGGTATAAAACACACAAGTCTGTAAAGGTCTGTCAATCGATTCCATAAAGTACTGCTCCTATTCTCCAAAGACGCATTTTTAAGGTTCATAGGAAGTTCCTTATATATGTCGGGGTCGCTCAGAGGTTAAAGACTCGCCTATCATGCACGAGGTTGTGGGTTCAATTGTTCAAATCCGGGAAAGTACCAATGTGACTTTTTCAATTCATAATATGTACTTTCTAAGTTTATCTTGGACATCACAGACATCGGTGAAGGTGAGGAAACCTGGACTTGTACATCATATAAGTCTGAAATCGCCAACCCGTCTTGAGCAAGCGTGGTGATCAATGCTTGTGCCTTCTCTGTATGACAAGAGGCCTTTGCCCAACCGTGACAGTAAAATACTGGTATCATAAATAGTTCCAGTCACGCATAGTTTTTACTAGATGCAAACACACTATAAAAATCATGGAAATCGAATTCAGCATTTTATACACAAAAAACCGCAACCAACAATCCATTGTATGTAGTGTCAATTAAAACAGTAGTATCAATTAAAACATTTTTTGTTTTTTCAACAGTAATGAAAGAGAAACGCGTTGTTTCATGATTATTATTACTCAGTGGGTTAAACATATTATATACATTTCTATTTAGATACCAAACGTTTACATTTCCCGTTAATTGTTAAATAATTTGGCATTGTGTAAACAATTGGTGTTGCAATCAAAACAAATTGTTATGGCTGCGGGTAGTTCTACGGGAATTACGGTGTTTTTGTTTACATTTCTCGTCCCATAGGTGTGTAATCTAATGTTTTGTGTACATACACTACATTGCTGTAGGCCTGGGTATATTAACGGTTTACGCTGTATAACTAATATTGTGTCTGTTGGTAGTGTGGATGTTTTACGTGCTTGTGGATTTTGTAGGCCAGGTATGGTAAGGTGATTCTCATTAGCCAAAATCATAGTGTGTATACACCTCAGGTTGGAGTTGTAGTCGCAAGTGCTGAGAATTAGGGTTCTATTTCCAGGTCTTAAGGTGGAAACGCCAGGGTAGTGCACGAAATTATTATTTTTTACGTTTTTTAGCAATTTGTAGTTTTTGATTTGTGAGTGTCATGTTTTTTTTTTTATGTTGAACAAAATATGATTCGCGACCGTAACAAATATGGTTTAACTGAGTTATAATCATTACCACGGTAGTCCACGAATATTTTTTTTTTTACGTTTTTTTTGCAATTTGCAGTTTGTAATTTGTGAGTGTCAAGTTTTTTTTTTATGTTGAACAAAATATGATTCGCCACCGTAACAAATATGGTTTTACTGAGTTTTATAATCATTGAAGTCATTAATACCCTTGAAGTTTATGTAATCCCATGGAATAACTTTTTTGTTTAACATACAGCCGGTCACTGATCAGCAGAAAGCAAAAGACGTAAGAAAATTTGAATTTCGCCGACTACCCTAGTGCTTCCACCTTAAAAATAACTATCGAAATGTGTCTGTACTATAAAAAGAGATAATTAAAAGAATTATAGAGCGGACTATTTTCATACAAAAATTTTGATCCCAAACATTTTCGATTTTGATACATGAATGCTCCCTGACAAGCGGGGGTATGACATTAGACAGAACGATTTGTTACTAAGTAGTAACAAGTAACTATTGGATCACGATTTTCTTCGTCTTGCCCCGTCTATCGCACGTGAATATTTGAATTTCTTTGGTACTATATAATACATTCGTACACCTGTGCCTAGCCTTCAGGGATTAATTATTAGGCGTGGCTTCATGTGTGTGTTCATACTTAATCGAATCATTATTATTTCTGGCATTGCCTTGATGTAGTGCAAGTAAGAAATTCGAAATTCAATGGACAAAAATGATGCAAAGAAAATTTCTATCTTCTACAATTACCAGACGTTTAACAGATCCATGTAGGTCATTCGCTAGTTAGGGTCCTGTGATCTTTCGCCATACTATAATCGGTATTTAACTATTGCTTACAGCTTACCGTTAGCGCTTACGTTTGAAGAGTAATTCGTTATGTTACCCAAACCTATAGCTTAACCTCGTTTATGCGTAGAAAATGTGCGTGAAATTTCAAAATAGACGCAGGTTAACTTCCTTATCCGGTATGTCTTATTCTGTCAGGAATAAGATACATAATATAGAAACAGACGGCAAAATAAAATAAAAATAAAATGGTCTATTTGAAATCATCATTCAAAAAGACCATTTTATTTTTATTATAATGGTACAAGAGCTCTCCTACCCTTGAAACATTCTACTCGGGGTCGGCGCAACACGTTTTCTCGCCATTCTCCCCTGTCAGACGTCACGGCATCATTTACGTAATGCTTTCATATCATTCCGACGACCCGAATGGCGCAGCGGTAGTGAGGCTGCCTTACGTTCATAGGGTTCCGGGTTCGAATCCCGGTAGGAGCAAGTGTTTGTGTGATTAAGCATGGACATTTGTTACCGAGTCATGGATGTTTATATGTATAATAAGTATGTATTTACAAACAAAAAGTATCTATGTAGTATATCAACTATCTAGTGTCCACGACACAAGCCTCGTTGCTTAGTGTGGCACTAGATGGCGCTGTGTGTAATGTCTAGCGATATTTATTTATTTATTTATTTATTCCTCACGCAATCGATCCATCTTTTCTTTGGCTTTCCTCTCCCTCTCCATCCATCAACATTTGGCCACATTTTAATTTTTCCTAAATATTCAAGTTTAAACATATTATAACGCAATTAAAGCTCAAGACCTATTTGCAAGAGGCATACAAAAGACTTGACTACGCAGCTTTACCACAATACAATACTGTATGGAAAAGTACACTGCCTTATAAATACTTTCCGCTTTGTTTGGGCCGTACACAATATGTCGAAAACCCGGTATACCTACCTACTTGCTCTCGCATTATGCGGAACATCGCTTAGGTCTTGCTGCATCCTCGTCTCGTGCATTAGGTGTATGCATTAGGAGGGTAAGTATCTTGACGCAATCACATTATGTACATATGAAACTGAAATCATGTAGTTACCTATAATTTTGCCTATCAACTGCCTATTGTTGAAGGATTAGGCAGAGCTGTGTCTAATTATACATATATAACTACGTTTCGCCAGTAATGTTTAAGTCCCATGTAATAGCGGGCGAGACTTTAACCATCACACACAAATCCAGTTCCCGAGATGTTACCGGGAATCGAACCCATGGTCAGCAGTCACGCTTACTACTACAAGACCAACGAGGTAGTCCTATTGTACATCTTCCTTTATTTCTTACTCACCTGCAACAACGAAGAATAAAATGTTCTATTCCATTCTAAGTTTATAGATATTCGCATTTCCTTGAATAATAAAAATATTGTATATCATAACCAGTGATCGGAATAGGTAGAGCTAATGTACCTTAAGTTTAAGGAACAGAAACAAAAAGTGGGGACTTCCTTACGACAAAAAAAAATTCCGAATATTTTTTTTCTGAAACTCGGAAATGTCTCGGAATCAGTTAAGTACATTTAGCAATAATGTTACTTATTAATCAGTACAGTAAACTAATTGAATTCATTATCTTTCCTTTTTAACCGACTTCGACAATAAGGAGAACGTTCTCAAAAAGCCAGTAGACACGTTTTCTATTGTTATTAATTCAGGTAAAGAAGCTGGTATGAAAATTAAATTAGCTTCCGCACTTACTTACAGCGTTCAAACGAAGAAAAGGACATTACCTTTTTTTTTAAACAATAAAAATCGTGCACTTTTTTTTTAAACAGAAACAGTAAATGAATTCGATAGTTGTTTTACTTTATTAATTTTAGTTGCACTTAAGTAATGTTCCGACGTTACATACAGTCCGAAAAAAAATGTTGTCGTAAGGAAGTCTCCACTTTTCGTTTCAGTTCCTTGAACTTAAACACATTAGCTCTACCTATTCCGATCACTGATTCATAACATACATTATGCACACCTCAGTTACGGCAGTATTATTGACATAATCTCATCTCATCTCTCTCTTATCTCATCTCATTCGTACTTCTCTAACCCCTTTACCCCGTGGGTGATGCATCATCTAGGTGGGCAACCCGTAACTGTTCATTTTCTAATTGCAATCCCTGACCTGCGCGCGTTTTTGCTAATCGTATTTCTAAGGCACTCATCACGTTTTGTTATATTATTTCTGATGGAAATTATTTAATCTAGACGGATGATGCTTGTTCAATGATAAAGATGAGTTGAGATGGTTAGATAAATAAGTTGTTGGGTAAGCAGCGATTGTTGTAGACCCTTTGTTTTGCATAAATACAATAAACTGATTTGATTGTGATTTAAATTTATTTCGGAATGTAGAAAGTAAAACCGACAGCAGAAAGGTTTATATCATAATATAAACCTTTCATAACATAATACCACGCCTGTAATCCCCGAAGGGTTAGGCAGAGGTGTACTTTATAGTACCTGCACCCACATTTCGACAGTAATGTTTAAGTCCCATGTAAACGTGCACGTGGCTGAGCATAGGCTCACCCCCTATAAAAAATATAAATGAAAAAAAAAGAAATTATAAATACAAATAATATGGCAATAGTGCCATCAACCGGGCACAAATCCAGACTCCGTGGCGGCTACTGAGAAATTCCTGATGGAAAAACCCAATAACTCTTTGCCGGACCCAGGAATCGTACCCAGTAGCTCATGCTCAGCAGTCGCACTTGTAACAACCCGACTAACGAGCCAGTCCACTTAAAAAAAACCTTGTATAAACCTTTCATAATATTTTATTGACAAAAGCTGTCTTACACGGCAGATTAAATAATAAACTGTCCAAGTGTCCCCACAACCCACTTACGAGCTATTTTAAACCTGAAACTCCGTAAAATTTACTACGGGTATCTTCAGTGAAGATTTTCAAACGGTTTCAACTAGAAGTATTCCCACGTTTCTTGCGAGCAACGGAACGTTTCCTTGATTCTGCTCGTGGTGAGTCGGACACGTACAAATTGCAGATAGAGAGAAGTTTTTTAAAAGGGACTGCTTGAAAAATTGGAATCGTCGACGATGGATCGCGTAGACATCGTGTTTCTTATTGATATTTACTCACGCATGTAGTTAGGGTCTTGGAAGGGTTTGGAACACCTGCCTTCTATTTTGTTTATACGTTACAGATGTACACGTATCACGTTAACCTCAAGTTAACCAGGGAACAAATGGTCATGATAAACCAATAGAAATGGTTTGTGAACCTAGTACGAGTTTTTACACAACACAACATCACAAGGTTAGACAGGGGTGTACTTAATAGTATATCCACATTTTGCCAGTTATGTTAAAACTCCCGTGTAATAAGGGGCGAGCCTATTGCCATCATCCGAGCACAAATCCAGACTCCGTAGCTGCTACTGAGAAATTGCCATATCACTTTGCCCGACCCGGGAATCGATCCCAGGACCTCATACTCAGAAGCCGCGCCTGCGACCACTCTACCAATGAGACAGTACGAGTTTTTATCACATACAAAAAACTTTTTTGCAAAAAAAAACCGACTTCCAAAAAAAAAACACAAAAAAGTGGAAAATAACTTTACTTTCGGAAGTCGGTGACTATTGTTTGTTTCATTGACGTTTTTGGCACCGACTTCCGAAAGTAAAGTTACTTTCCACTTTTTTGTGTTTTTTTTGGGTTTTTTTTTTGCAAAAAAGTTTTTATTTTACCCTTTTTAGTTATCGTATCACGCACAAATCCTTGTCAAGTATCAATTTCGCAATTTCTTTTACTTGGATGACATTTTTTCCAGTTATTTTGATTTCAAAACCAAACTGCTGATCCGATTTTAATGAAATTTTTATGGGACCAATCGAGAAGTAGATCCATTCAGATAAAAGAAGAATTTTTCAAATCGGTTCAGAAATGACGGAGATATGAGGTAACAAACACAAAAAAAAAAACATACCACCGAATTGAGAACCTCCTCCTTTTTTTGAAATCGGTAAAAAACCTACTTGCTCGTGTTAAAGAAAGTTGCCTTTTATTTGTATGGAATAACTGTGTTTGCCATTATTGTCACCAGACGGCACTACTTCAGTTTCGCTTTCAGTAAAATAATGAAAGAAAAACAGCGTGAGGAAACCAGTATGCCTGAGAGGTATTTCTCGACGGCATGTAAATCCAAGTCAGATGCCCATAGGCGGCATTAAAACTCTGACACCAGGTTAGGCAACTAACCACACGATAAAGAAGAAAGAAGTAAAATAATCTATACTAATATTATAAAGCTAAAGAGTTTATTTGTTTAGTTGAACGCGCTAATCTCAGAAACTACTGGTTCGAATTGAAAAAAATTTTTAGTTTTGGATAGCCCATTTATCGAGGAAGGCTATAGGCTATAAAGCATCACGCTGCGACCAATAGTAGCGGATCATTAATCAAAAATGTTATGCAGTCGAAGTTGTGACAGTCAGCTAGTAATAGATAAAAACTCTTACTTACTACCTGCAGTATTGTTTCTCTGCCTTCTTCCTCTTCTTCTAATACATCCAAAAGTTGCCTTGAAGATATTGCTTTTAGCGATAAAGCCGCCCACTGTGTCACCCGATGTGAAATGTTTTCTTTTATGTAAATTGAAATTTGTATGGTGTACTTATTTTATGTATATAATAAAGAATATTTTATTTATTTAGCCATCTTATCGCTCTGATGTTTTCTGAGTAGGTACCTACACTGATATACCTATCTCCAAGACACTATCAAAGCCTCAATCAAATTCACTACAGGCTTCTCATTCACGTCTTAGACCCACACACCATGCGCGAACACCTAATTACCTACGTCATTAGTTTGTATGCAGCTACTGCATAATTAGCAGCACAGATCTCAGTTCAGAGAGCTGGTATCACTCATTTCCGACATTTGATTTGCAGCTAACGGCCTGATAAGCCGCTGACGTACTTCTGCCTCCGTTTTGGGTCGTAATCTAGTGGTGTATCTTGAGTATGTTGTATTTAGACGTGTTATTATTAAAGTATCGAGTGTTGTTACTTAAAAACCACCCGCTCTCGGAATTAATTACAAGTTTTCGATTAAACAGGGTATAGAACTAGAGAGATCTGCTAATTTTATAACTTTTAGCATCGTATTGTAAGGTTATTTTGATTCGTTTAATATAAAGAGTAGTTCAAACTAGAACAAAAGCTTTTCTCAATGTTCACGGTATTCGAACATTAAGAACACATGTTAACGTTTAATCCGAGGTAATTCTGGGTTCCCATTTTCAGATCTAAACCCGCTATGTTCAAGAAGATCCTGAACGTGCAAACTCTGAAATAGGTCTCACACATGGCGTTAATGTATCCGCTCATATAGAATATGATATCTGCGATAGAAAGTAAATGTACCTTCTTCACAGATGTTCATAAGACGACCACGGGTCATAAACCGCTATAAACGCGAGGCGCGGTCCACACTGGCGGATATTGCGTCTCGTATTGTTCTCCGCGGTTATTAATCACACAAATGTCGCTGTTTTGTTTGTGTTCCCTAACATCGTCGTCACGCTTCGCTTCAGAGAAGGTGAAACTTGCGTTTAGTGTGTTCACACAAAAGAGGAACTTTTTACGAATTGTATTTGAAGATTTATTTGTTTTTCTTGTTTCTTTTACTTCCTTTAAGGGGATGAAAGAAGTTCCGAAACTGAATGCGAAAACATGATGGTATTCTTTGACCAGAATATTACTTGGAAACACGATTGTGAAACTCATTTCAAGTGATTTTCGAGTAATATTTTGTCCCGATATTCTAAAAATAAACCGTACCACGTTGTCGCTGCAAAAACCCAGTGTATTTTACGTGACCTGTGTATGTGTGACCACTCTATGAACCGAAGCTCCTGTTTTTCATAAGCATGTTCTAATTAAGCCTTCGCTTTGAGCTCATTAGCAAAGAACAGTACCCTCCTTCATTAACATTTCTATGAGAAAGTGACAATGCTTTTAAACGTCTAGCCTTTATTTATTAAAATGCTTTCTAACGAAGTGGACAAGCATGTTTTAATTGGTCAGGCGACGTTCGAAAAGTAATTAATACTTAATTTACGTAAGATAAGAAAATATTAAATGGATAGTTACTTGGTTGATTGTTTCGTTTAGAAATAACTTTTCTTTAAATGGTAATTAGTATTCCAATGTCTGGCATTCCTTTGTTCTTAGCTAAGAATTTATGTAACTTTGTGTCTTTTAAAGTTAAAGTAACTCCAAAGATTTCGTTATATCAATCAATGCCATAAGTTAGGTTTTCTCAGCTATTTAGACTTTCCGGAAAGCAGGAATAAAGTGATTACTTACTTGTAAGTTGTAAGCCTTTCAAGGTGGACTGACAGCCAATATCTAAGTTATTTGTACCTACAGTTCTGGATAAACTAAATAGCACAAACATTTCCAATTCCCCATAGATCACTAAAGTAGACTGAATTTTGCAATTTTGTTTTTGCTGCTAGTTTTATGACAGTTTTTCCGCATACCTTCGCCATAGAAAAGGCAAATTCATTATATTTTTTACCTTTTCGCTTTGCCCGAAGCGAAATTGAAATGTAGTTCATTTTATCATTTTTCTTGTTCCTGCAAGTACCTCCATTAAACGGGCGTCGGTTTATTCATAAACTGGACGCATTATGACTTCATAAATAGTGTTATCATAAACAATAGTCACACGCTCACAATTTCGGCACAATAGGGTAGGCAGAAGTGCAAATCAAAGATTTATTTTCTTTTTAGAAGTAGGTTCAGGTCGTTCGTTTTAAATAAGAACATTCACTATGACTATATCTACTATACTACAGCTATAGACATTATTTAATTTCAAAGAAGCAATAAGTATGACAGAAAAGAGGGAAGGCTTAAACCCAAGCATGAGTGATTCCAGATCATAATGAGTTCAGAATCCGTCTAAGGTGTCTATAGACAAAGCTGGCTTTTAAAGGTCGCCAAGCAACAAACTACGCATTTTGTTTAGCCAACACAACAATGACAATTCAAAATTCATAACGACAGCTCAATAATTAATTCCACTATCTCGACAATCTCAATCTCATAAATAATTTAACCGAGAACTAAGATGTCAACTGACTATTGTTTAAATTACATGAACCCTAGTGGACGACTTAACCCAACCCTTTACGCTTCAAGTACCCTATACAACATGCCCTATTTGAGAACCTATCTCTATTGAGAGATCCCTACGTCAAGACCGAGTGAATGCCTACCTAACTAGTTTTCAAATCGTAAATTGTACGGTCGTTTATTTGAGTTCCACCACAAGTAATGTCCATTGAAAACGGACGGTGCCTTCGCTCCTCGACTTGGAACCCCTTTTTAACAGGCCTTAACATTATTGGGAAATATATCTGGTCGTTTGTTAGTAGGCGGAGTTATTAGGCTATGTTTTAGGAAGACGTCCTGATAAAATGTTCGAGTAGTTTGGTAATACTACTAGAAAATAAAGACGTAGGAATTTATTCAATAGAGTTGCTTTTGGCTTGAAGTTGTTGCGATAGCTTCACCATAAGTACTTTGCTGCAGCAGCGTGTTTGCTTAGCTAAATATGTCTTATTATGGAACATACTTTAATACGTATTATGCTAATCTAATCAGTAAGCACGTCGGCCACGCATGAGAAGACGCCACTTTGAGCACTATACGAAGCCACCAAAGACACTATGACTAGCTGGTATCAGCTAAGATATCGCTACCACCTAGTAGAGCAATTATGTTGAACATTTCTCCAGATTATCTTGAATCTTCCTCTTCAGTTTCCTCTCTTTTCTCTTCCCCCGCCATTATTGCGTATTCCGCAGTCCCCAATGTTTCCAAAACACATCATCGGGGGTTATTATGTGCAAATATTGGGCAAAAGAATTTCAATTACAAGCCCGGGACGAGCTCGAAGCGATCATTGTAATAATTTCGCATGTTTCCGAATTTTAAACTCTGGACGGATGGAGTATTCCTTTATATTTTTCTGAGCAGCGTTGGAATTGTATGACTTTTCATTCAATTTAACGTTTCGGACCTCTAGTTTGTTAAATATAAAGTTACGTGACTTTGAATAGGATTATTAAAAGCAAGTGGAATCGGGGCCTAGATTTCTAGCGAACTAAGTAACTATACCGCATAATAATTTGGCTTAACAACGGAAAATAAAACGCAATCAGCTTTTAAACTCGTAATCCGGAGACTGGTATTACATAGAAACCTAATGCAGGCATATCCTTGCTCAATGTTCTCTGCAAAGACTAAACAAATCCGCATTGAAATAAGAGAAAGTCTGTCTGTCTGCACCAGTTAATCTGCAGCATGTATCGTCTATCGAAACACATATAAACACACCTCTTTACGTGAGTTTGCGTGCCAACATTACACATCACAATAGTGAGGTTTTCTCTGTGCGAGTGCGCGCTCTGCAATTTAGCAAATCGTCCGACCTTATGTTTTTCACGAATCGTTGGCAAAGATAAAAGGAACAACCGCTGAATCGTACCCGCTTATGCAAAGTGTAGAAATCTCGTTTTTAACGGTATGAATGCTACAGTGATAATTCAATGCAATGCACAATGCTACTCCCAAAAGAAAGGCTACACAGACGCAGATAGATGAGACGGAAAACCTTTTTGGTTAATTAAAATATATCTATTTCCGTATCTCAAAAGTTAGATTTAATTTGGCTAACTTTAAATTTATTAGGTTGGCCTGCGAGATTAGTTTGTAGTTCATGCAGTAATAAATTTAAATCCTATCTGTTTGTGTTACAGGTATCTTTTTAATGAATCGTGCGTATATACCGTATTAATTTGAATATTTAGTCGGGTTTAGTCCGTTTAGTTAGTATAATTTAAAACGGGCGTTGCGGTTAGCTCTGACAAATTAATGAACCTATTTTATATACAATTGGTATCATTTTAATGAATACTAATCCGCGTACGTGAGTATCAGCCACATTAATGAATGATACCAGCACAATTAATACGATAATAATAGAAGGTTTTACTTAATTGTTAGGGCGCATGCACGGGAACATTTTTTTGGTCTCCTTAGAAAAAGATTTTGTGTACCTAACTCTGTAAATCGACCAACCTACTTGTAGTTTGGTGTTCCAAGTACTGAGAAGTTGTAGATTTATATATTGATAGCCTATATATAGATAAGTTCCTGGTCATAAATCGTCTCATTATTTTTTTAATTCAATTCAATTCATTTATTGCATCAAATATGGTAGGTACATCAAGTTCTTATATAAAATATTTAGTAACACACATTTGGCCAATACATAGCATGCAATAGTACAAGTTTTTACACTTAAATTACTTGTCATTCATGCAAGTAATATCTACAGCTACAATTTAATTAATAAATAAAGTACTGCTTTACAAAATCAAATGAAATCCAGAAATCATTATGCAAAAGCCTTTACAATATCACATATTATTTCAACCACAACATTTGATACATAAGTATATCAGAACTGACTGAACCGTACCAATTAATGAAATTAATTAATACTCGTGTTTTAAATTAAATGGCGATGTAAATGACGCTACTGATGGTTCAATTATAGATGAGTGACGTTTGACAGAAAAAAAGAGCATTTTCATACAATCATCACGTTTTCTCAAAAACTGATTATATTACGTGAATTTGAGCTTTCGTAGTCAATTTTGGCAGCACGGTCAGTAGTAGCTTGATTGTGGGTTTTTGATAGATTTGCTGTACCTACCAAATCTTAAATATTTTATCTTACTCGCATTATTTTGGCTCCTGGAATACAGGTATTCTAACCTAGCTCTGGAGCCAGGGTCTCACATTTTTCTGCAACCTGTTTTTTTATAGCAATAAAGAAATTTATTATTATAAAATTTATTATATTTAGAAAATTGGCGGAATGTTCAACATCGGCTCTTATCCCAATTAATTTGGGGTCGGCGCAGCATGTCTTCTTCTTCCATACTTCTCTATTACTCGTCATCTCAAAAGTCACCTCCTTTCTAGCCACAATAATATAGAATACTCTTACAATACATGAATACACTATTCTATATGCGGGTGTTTGTTACTCTTTCACGCAAAAACTACTGAACGGATTTGAATGAAATTTGGCACAGTTTGTTTATGACCAGGACTAACACATAAGATGATTTTTATTCCGATAGACTAATGCCGTGGGAGAATTACCGAAGTCATGCGGTAGTATGTCCAAAATATACATATACAGACAACTCTACCAGTTGTGAAATAGTGGAATTGGGGCCCAGGATCCGCATTACAATTATCAGCTTGTAAATGGACAAAATGGACAAAAAACACTGTAATAAACGTTCGTAACAATATTGCCTTTTGCCACGATCACAAAGCTTGGCAAACGAATTGGTTAATCAGCATACAGCAAGCTGTAAATACCCTGTTCTGGCCTATGGATTGTGCGCTATTTGGATGTTTGCCCAACCTTTTTATTTTACAAATCGACAACCCGAAATGCTTATAAGCACGGGGTCATGAGCAAGAAGTATTTCATCTTTAGCATGAACAAAGCGGCCCCTATACACATTCAATGCCCCAGCTTCCTGGTTTTTATCCTCCGAATTAAAGATCTCCATTCATGGTTCGACTCTCATCAGACAAGCTTGTAAACTAATACTTATATTTATATGTAACTCGATCGTTAGTTTAATAACAGTATTACATTCTTAAATAAAATTACGTACATGTTTAATTCGCCTCTTTATGAAGGTACTCATTTTGTTCAACAACTAAATTGGTACTGTTAAAACTAAAGTTGATTGGTTATAAGTTTTTATAGGCGTATTAATTTTTGAAAAGTTGTTTTGTATTATTTTCTCACGACGCAAAATATACAGTGCCTACCTGATCTAAATGAAAGTATATAATCAAACCATAAAATCGCAAATTTAAATAAATTGTTTTAAATCAACTTCAGCCTTTCAATGAACGATTTGCCTTTGAACAATTGCGTTATTTAGGTCTAAAATAACTGTATTTCGAGACTTTCCCTAACTATGAAATGTTTAAGAATTCTTAATAAATTGACGAATTGTTCTATTTGCAGCCGGTGGGCATTTACCGTGGAAAGTACGAGTGGGCCAACGAGAACAGTCCTGTGGGCGGTGACTGCTCGCTGTGGGTGCGCGCTGCCACGCTGCAGCTGGACGACGGGCAGTGGCAGTGCCAGGTCACCGCCAGCACCTACGACGTGCAGGTAACAATCTAGTAGAGAAAGAACGAAGATGAGCTAAATTGAACTAAATACTGAAACAACAATTGTGTGCCTCGTTGGTCGAGCGGTAGCAAGCGCGACTGCTGAGCATGAAGTTCTGGGTTCGATTCCCGGGTCGGACAAAGTGCTATTGGGTTTTTCCATCAGGAATTTCTCAGTAGCAGCCACGGGGTCTGGATTCGTGCCCAGTTGATGGAAATAGGTTCGCCCCCTATTACGTGGGACATGAAATATAACCGGCGAAGTGTGCATCCATCATTTTTCTTAAAATGCCCGTGTTTTTTTTTCAAATCCGTTTTTTAAATCCGTTCACACGGATCGTGAAAAATGACGGACACGTCTTATTTCACATAACGTTTTTTAAAAATCAGGTACGTCAAAGAACACGGATCGTGATTTTTTGTGACGGATTCGCTGATGCGCTCGGTCCCGAAAAATCAGAGAACTAATGTGAACAGGGGAATTCAATGGACCAAATTGCGTTGATCGAAAAACAATGCATGTTGTTAACGTGTTGCGTACATCTCAAAAGGCCTTACTTACTGGAGGCTTGTGGCTAACATGAAACTTGAATAGACATTGAATTACAATAGATCCTACCAATATGGCCGTTGAAGGCAAAACATGCATCAGGCAGTTGCTGTAGAGACCTAACTTTTGTAGTCACTTAGGAGTTAACTTACAGTCCGTTCACACGACGTCGTATCGTGTTTTTTAACGTATCGTCGTTTTCCACGATCCGTCACTTTTTTGACGATGGCAATGCTTTTTATTCCTTTTGATTCCTGAAAAATGACGGAAAAGTCTTAAATCACGTAACGTCTTTTAAAAATCAGGTACGTCAAAAAACACGGATCGTGATTTTTTTTGTGACGGATTTGCTGTTGCGCGCGCTCCCGAAAAATCACGGAACTAATGTGAACACCAATTCGTTTTTTTTTGCCGGATCATAATAAAACACGATTCCGTATGCAATGCGAACGTCCATCCATCATGACGTATCGTGTTTTATGACGGATCGTCAATGACGGAAGCCGTGTGCACGGGCTGTAATAGTCACCAAGACGAAAAAACAAGAGAAGCGGGCTGATTAGTGAATAATAGACCGTGTGTGGTACTGATAACACTGATATTATGTGTTTCAGCTCGAATAGTTCAGTACTGCATTCGCACTGGCAAAACATTCGCATAAAACAGGTTGAAGTCTCTCTATTCTAGTTTAGCGAACATTTTATCTAATCACATCAGACAACATGTTTCCTGTAATCCCCAATGGGTTAGGCAGAGGTGTACCTAATAGACCACCCACATTTCGTTTAAATAAAATAATAATAATAATTTTGGGTGCGAGCCTATTGCCATCGACCGGGCACAAATCCAGACAGGCTGCTACTGAGGAATTCCTGACGGAAAAACCCAATAACACTTTGCCCGACCTGGGAATCGAACCCAGGGCCTCATAGTCAGCAGTCGCGCTTGCGAGCACTAGACGAGAGAGTGAAATACCATAGCATATTACTGACAAGAAGAAAGGAAGAAAATGGAGGAGGCCTTTACTCTATGGAGAGGTCTTTAATAAATATGTATATGTTACAGTCAAAACTCATAACCGGTCAAAACCAATTTTGACTGCAAAAATCAGGCAAAAGTAGTTTTGACCGATGACCTTAGTTAAAAACAATATTGACTGATTTTCGCAGTCGAAAGTGGTTTTAACTAAGGGCGTTGGTCAAAACTACTTTTAACTGCAAAATATCGGTTAAAAGTGGTACTGACTAAGAATGTTAGTCAAAACTGCTTTGGCTGGGAATTTTTAATAAAAATCATATGTATTGCTTAAATCGTTTCATTACCTATTTGACAGAATGTTATATAACTAAATCAGGCAAAACCACTTTTGACTGGTTTTTGCAGTCAAAACTGTTTTTGACTAAGGGCATCGGCCAAAACCACTTTTGACTACAAAAATCAGTCAAAACTGTTTTTAACTGAAGGCTTCGGTCAAAACCACTTTTGCCTGATTTTTGCAGTCAAAAGTGGTTTTGACCGGTTATGAGTTTTGACTGTTTTAAAATATTATGAATACATTAGTGCATGCTCTTTAATCTTTATATAACTGTAAATTGATTTTTATTATGGAAATAAAAATACAATTTTTTTTTTTTTACTACTGACAAACAACATTCTTCCCCAGGACGCTCTATCAAGCCCCCCCGCGGCTTTAGCAGTGCGGGTACCACCACAGTCTCCTCGGATTCTGTTCAACGGTTCCCATGTGATGCCGGGCCAGAACATCACGGTACCAGCAGGAAACAGGGCTACAGTCGTCTGCGAGGCCAGATATGGCAACCCTCCGGCGTATATTGAGTGGTATTTGGGTAAGTATTTTTTGGTTTTAGACGTACTTTCTGGATCATCTTAGCATGTCGATGTCAATATAAAATTGGGAGGCCTAAAAATATAGCTATGAGTTTGGCGCCTTTAGTAGCGTTAGTTCGTACAGTTTTGACTTAATTTTAATAAATAATAATAAATAATAAATTTAAGAATTGTTCGTAATAAAGATAAAATATGTAGTTTTCAGAAAATATGGTTTTTCTCAAGGAACGCACGTAGTTTTTCCAAGGAACACACTTTTGCTCGAAACAAAATAACACCACTTTGCTGGATAGTGCTGTAAGACTGATTAAGCAAAATAGCCTTGTACAATTTTTTCGTTCCTTTTGATTAATAATATAATTTCACGCTGCCAGGAAATAATTATTATAGCAGTAACTACTACAATTCCCCAATTGAAGGTAACCTAAGCAAATCAGTAAGAGACCTAAGCAAAAATGTTATTAACAAAGCCATTCAGGACGCTAACTAACCATTCTCTATGTCTAGCCGTTCTTAATCAATTCAACGTTCAACACAGCACCCAATTGACCTGATACGTTCATATAAAATTCTAAATGCCATGTCATGTGTTTGAACTGGCCCGATGGCGCCACGATCTACAAAGCGCCATGCATTTTGGACGAAGCTTCACTGTCAGCGAACGACATACCCGTATAGTGCATTGATCTTGTTCCTGCTATCAACGTTATAAATAGGCTTTGTTGTCAGGCCTATTATTACCGCATTCGATTATTTATTTAGTTATTAAGTGCGTACTTAAAGCTGTCATTACTTGTTGTCTAATACGATAGTATAGTTTTAAATTATATGGGTACAAGGGGTTGACTGTCGATGAAATTCTACATTGAAGAAGTACCTTCTGTGTTATGTTATATATCACAGAGCATAGAATTATCGCGATGGCAACGCTTCGAAACCGTTGTACAGTACCTACATAATTATGCTTACTTATAAACTTCGGGGTACTGAAAGAGCAATGAGCTTTAAAAGTTTCGACGTTCGTTTTCTAGACGTCATTTCTAGCGTATTGCGATTGTGGCGATACTCACACGATACCGCTTGTCGGGCGGTGTACGTGTGTTAGGCATCAACGGATTTCATACAAACCAATGCGATGTGAGATCCGCTTCACCGCCCGACCGCGCGGACGAGCGGTGTCGTTGACAATGCCGCCTTTAACAGCGGTCACCGAGCCGTCTCCTTACTCTGTGGTTGACATGAAGCTCTAAGCAAATAGGTATTATCTTCCAATTTCGACCAACCATTAATAACTCCCAATACACGTGTCACAATGTACACAACTCATTAATTGTATGTTTCTAACGATAGCGTGCGATGTGATTGTTTGTTTGACTCATTTTGTTGATACTCTTTCAATATTTACTTTGGCATTTTTTCTTCCATGTTTATTGAAAACATATCGGAAGTATTTGAGCTTTCTTTAGACTTTTGTTTGTCCCTTTGGCCGCTAGTTCATACAGATTTATTCACAACATTAGCAAATTGTAATGTTATGTGGGTAAAAAGAGCTGGTTATTTTATTTGTTCGGCAGCAGCAATAAAAGGGTTAATGTAAACCCCAAATGATCAACTCCTGTTCCACAATCCGTAGCATGAAAGTAGGTAGTACTAAAAAGGACCATTATTAAATCGACAATGTAATTTAAATTTTATTTCTAAAGATTTAATAAGCTATTGTTCAACGACCAAGGGTAAAAGTTTTATAAGCGAGCTGGTAGAAAAACGTTTGTAAAAATGTAAAAACTTGATAGAAAGGGATGATTGAAAAGATTTCGTTTATACAGAACATTGACCAAATAAATGCTAAACAGGCAGTATCACGCTTGCCCCTGAGGGGTTAGGCAGAGGTAACATTAGTTTGGTTTACCTCGCCAGTAGGATTGTAGGCACCAAACAGGGGTCGAGCTTAAATTCATCAACCGTCTATAAAAACTATGTCCGAGTTCATACAGAGGAATTTGTGGTAAACACAGAAATACTAGTTTGCCCGACCTAGCAATACAAACCAAGTACAGACAAGGGACAATGGTATAAAAAGAGCTTCGTATTTCTACAATGACTTTCAACTAGTATTTACATATAAGCTTTTCGGTAGCTTATGTCACTGCAGTACATTTTCCACTTTTCCATTTCGTTATCGATGATAGAAAGTCATTTTGTCTCTAAGATTCCTCGATTAACAGTCGTGTTTGGGGCCACTAGACTTTCCAAACAAACAAACGTGTCAACTTCTAACATCCCACTTTTAATTTTTCAGAAAAAGAGCGCCTCACAGCGTGGTCGCAAACTAACGCCTCCGAAGTAGAAAGACCTCGAGTTTGGGCAGCACGGTCAGTCCTCGAGCTTGGAGCCACAAGGTCAGCTCACGGACGTCAACTGGCTTGCAGGGCGCATCATCCGTCTTATCCATCACCATACTACAGGGATTCGTATACCATGCTTGATGTTACTTGTAAGTATTTATTTTTATTACAAATGAGAAATCTGTTACCTTGTCACGACATGTTGGCTAAACGGATTTCGATGTTTGGCATCCAGATAGATGCTATTTTGGGTTAGGATAAAGGATACTTTTCATCCCGATTGTATGATCCCGTGAGATAATATCTGACCACCACGCGGGCGAAGTCGCGAGCTGAAGCAAGTAATAATTATTTGAAGAAAATAGCGGTTTCCAGGGTCTAGCAGGAAGCATGAAGTACAGGATTAGTCCATAAAGCACATGGTCGGTTCATAAAGCTCGTTTCTCCTGACACCTTGACAACCGAGACATCAGCTGTCTTTTGTATCCCAATATCTACAATCAAAGCGACTTCTGTGCTGTCAAACCCATAGATGTGGTGAACGGGACTGACTAATAAAAGAAGACTATCTTACCATCGACACGTAGAACACCTTGATCTCGAACCACCGCTTTTGAGATTAATGGTTATTCTTGAAACAGATAAAATGTTTTAAACTTCAGAACGAGCAGTGTGTTAACGATTGCTTTAAGTACTGCCTTAAAAGCACCGCTTTTGAGGTTTATAGTTTAAGACCAATTCCAGAATTAGTATCTACTAGAATACCTCACAGCTCTATGGTTTACGATGATTGTACCTCTGAATTTTAACAAGACCTTTCTCGTGAAAAACGAAGAATCGAAATCGAGCTCGAACGTGTAAGTGTTTTTATTAATCCATGCAGATACACGAACTCTACACGATCTTTTTATTTCTCTAGGATAGCTCGCGCTCACAAAATAGACACAAATCAATAAGCAATTAGCAGCCAGCATAGCTGTACTACAAAACAATCGACGCTCACAAATTGATCCTATATAGAATCGTTAATAGGATGGAATGGAACACGGACCTCTATATTTCTTTTTTCATTTGTAATTATACTCTATTCAGGAGTAATTTTGTTGATGTCGAGCATAAGTGAACATTAATTAAAGAAGGAAAGGAAAACAGTTATTTTGTCCCCACACGAAACATATAAATAGAACACGTGAATAAAAATAGCCTGCTGCTTCTGAAAGAGGTACTTTAAGTACAATTCCAAAGGCACGTAATTGCTATGACAGAGACGATACATCTGGTTTCTATGTACAGTCACGAGCAATAAAATGTATACACTTACCAAAATTCAAAAGCGTTTTACTCGTAAAATATTGGTTTCTACTTTGAGATAAGACCTATTTTGTAATAGTCATCATCTACCTAGCATTTTCCCAACTATGTTGGGGTCGGCGTCCAGTCTAACTAGTAGCAGCTGAATACCAGTATTTTACAAGGAGCGACTGCCTATCTGACCTCCACAACCCAGTTAGTACTGGGTAATACGATACCCTTTGGTAAGATTGATTGTCAGACTTTCGGGTCACTGTCACCTGTAACGACTCTCAAAGATCTTCAATTGACGGCCGGGACCAACGGCTTAACGTGCTTTCCGAGGCACCCAGACCCAAGCAAACGCGGCTTAACCTGACGATCGACCCGAGCGGCTGTTATTATTTAGCCACGAGCTCCTCCTCTATAGGTACCTACAGTAGAAGAAAATCACTTTTATAAGTTGTCTGTCTGTACATTATTTTCATTGCTCCTGAGTACTCGTGACTCTATGAAAAAGCTTCTGCAGATGGCATGACGTGGATGATACTGTCGCCTGTTGCCAATTTGGGTGGCTTTGCCGGTTCGGTTTGTGGTTGTCCATCGGATTGCACCTTTATTTTTTCCATCTGTTATCAAATCTCGTGTAAAGTGGTTGGATCGGCTGATGATATGCGGTCATATAAATCAAAACAACTGACGTGCTTGGCTGCAGTTTTTGTTTATTGTGTTTTCATCGGGATTACGCCAACTGACGAAACTTTGAAATCTAAAAAAATATGACGATTGTTTGAATAAGCTGATATTGTCTCTAAGATTTTACTTGTCGAATATGGAATATTTATTTAGCATGTTTATGAAATACAATCAACTAACCAACCAACCTATTCAACTATCTATTTAAGTCGGGAGCTAACTGGCTTTTTGGGTTAGCTCGTTCCATCGTCGACTTCATCTCTGTTTTCAGGACAAGATTGAGCTCAAGAGTAGGCCCATTTAATATAAAAAATACTGAAAATCAAATATGACCTGAGCTACATGTTACTTCTATCTAAACAAACTTGCATCTCGTAAATATCAATCGGCTGCGACTTCCCGTCCTAGAGGTTGAACTCACGGACCCACTTCGTGATTTATGTTTGTACCTGCAACACTTTCGACTCGTAGATTACAATTTACGCTTGCACCAAGTCTCGTTCTGAAAAGTATTGGAACTGTGGCCCTGCCATGACGTCTTAATGCAGGGATGTTTTAGTATTATTCCAGTGTGGGAAACAGATGGCGCTAGACAATCTGTATAGCTCTGTCTCTTTCCCACACTGGAATAGAACAACCATGGAATTCTGTACCACCTTCTACACGTGCAGTTTCTGGGAAAATTATTCGTGAGCGTCATATGGAACCCTTCGTGTCCAATTCAATAATGCGTTCAGGAAACTGATGCGGTTGCCATTGCGTTGCAGTGCATCACGGATGTTTGAGGCGGCGCCTGTAGATTATTTTTACACAATAATGCGCAAGCGTGCAGCATCGATGGTGGCTCGAGTCATGGCCAGCCCTAACAGGGTTCTAGAAATGATTGCTGACAGAGTGGACTGTACATATTATGTGGTTCACTGCTGTCAGTTACAAGTGTCACCGTATCGTGTTGTGTACTAACATTTAGTTTTTAAGCACTATGTCACTAACCCTCTATGAGCCTCCGCTCGAAATAAAGATTTTGAATTTAAATTAACACGTCATGGTAGGGCCACAGTTCCAATACTTTTCAGAACGACACTTGGTGCCACACACAGGCCACCTGGACACTTCTAATCACAAGATACCCTAATGTATACAAAAATTAACACGAATTTTCGAGATTTCATTTGTGGATCTCAAAATGAAACCTACATTACTATTCATATTTACTAAGGGAGAGAATTAATAACTTAAGCGTTTCATAAGGAAACTGGTCGGACAAATTGCTAAAGTTACTTACGACGCCTTTGGCAATTTTAGAAAGTTTATAGTCTTTTCTTGGTTTATTGATATGCCTCTCATGGTCAAGGCCTTATAACTCTTTGTACCTTTTCATTCTTGATCAATCTGACCAATTATTTACATTTACGTCATTCTCTATGTCAAGTCTAGGTTCTAACAACAAAACCTCCTTTTCCAGTTGTTCCAGTAGTTTCCATAGTCGGTGGTGACGCCAGTACCCTGGCTAACTTAGAAGAAGGTTCGAGTGCCCTCACCCTGGAGTGCAGAGCTGATGGTAACCCCAGTCCCTACGTGTGGTGGACCAAGAACGGACAGGTCATCGCTACCAATGGAGCGAAGCTGATGCTAGCGCCTGTATCTAGGAATCATTCTGGTAAGAGCATCGAAAGATACTTGTATTATTTTGGTTTACTTCTTCATCAAAAATCCACATAAAAAAAGTTGTAGACCTTCTTTTTTGGTTATCGGTAGACAAATAATGTCTGTACATTATGGCTTAAAGCTTGGGGATGTGCTTTAATATTTTTTTCATGTTGTTTTTACTGGTTTTAACATTCTGTTTGGTATCTTAAAGGTATCTATGGATGTCAAGCGAGAAACTCCTTGGGAACATCAGATTCAGTCAAGATTGAAATTGATATAAAATGTGAGTACCATATTTTTTTTTGTAACAGGTTCTTTGCTTCAAAATTTCGGATTGAAATACATTTTTTTTGGACAATAATACAAAGTGAAGTGAAGTGTAGTTTTGCATCCTCGTCAAATTTCAGGAGGTTGTCATAGAAGACGTAAATAATCAATATAAATTACGGTACCTGGTCAATAATAATAAACGTTGCTAAACAACTAAAAAAAGTTGTTTTAATTTGACACTATTTCAGAATGAAGCCCTCCTCAAAAGAGGAGGATCACCCGTTTATTGAATAAACGTCTGCGTTTGTTTGTGTGTGTGAAAACGCGGTTATAGGGCTAGTATTAGACGGGCCGCGTTTTAATACGGGTGGTGTACACTTACCGATTTCTGATATTAAGAAAAAAATAAAAAAAATTACCTACCCATTTTATTATTGATTCGTGTCGAGAATCATTAGCATAGTTACCTCCTTGAATTTGACGAGGATGCATATTATATAATATATTTGTATAGTTTCCTTTTTATTAGTGGCATTTGTCCAGCATTGGACATCTTTCGTCAAAGTGATGATTATAACTAAACTTTTATGCACTGTATTTTCAGACCCTCCTCGAGTAACGTGGGTGGGGCCCGACACGGTGGTGGAAGCAAACCTGTTCTCTCAAGTCACGTTGGAGTGTAAAGCTGAGGGCAACCCTCCGCCCTCCTACACGTGGTACCATAAGTAAGTTACTTTTTTATTGTTGTGTTATAATATTAGGTCTTTACCTATGAAATTGGAGATTTGTATGATAATTTTAAAATATAAAAATTTTGGTAATTTTTTTATTTCAGCTAATCAAAGTACTGGCCCAAATTATCTATACAATTTTGCCATTTTGATGGCAGTTTGTTTATCCCTTTACTGTAGAAGTCTGCCGGACGGGAGGCGATGAAGTCAGCGAAAGCGTTTTGTACTGCTTCACGGGTGTTGAATTTTTTCCCACTTAAAAAAATTTCTAAATTTTGAAAAAAGTAGAAATCTGTTGGGGCAAGGTCCGGTGAGCGGTCTTCTCCCAATCTGGGGGGCCCGAGCACCGCCTGTAGGCGGTTATATGTAGGGATCGTGCGATCGATGGCCCTTTACGGGGCCCCGGTATGGGCGACCGACCTGACGGCCGGCACTATCGCGGTTCTGCGCAGACCGCAGAGGGCGATGGCCGTCAGGGTCATACGGGGATATCGCACGATCTCCTACGAGGCGGCTTGCGTACTGGCCGGATCCCCGCCGTGGGACCTGGAGGCGAAGACCCTCGCGACGCTACATCAGTGGCGCGAGGAGGCCAAGGATCGGGGCGAGACGCTGGTGCAGCGACAGATAACGCTGCGCCGGTCTCAGCTCCGGCAGGTCATGGTGGCGGAGTGGCGGGGGAGGCTAGAGCTCCCTACCGCCGGCCTCGACACAATCGAGGCGATCCGGCCAGTACTCGACGACTGGCTCGGGAGGAAGCACGGCTCCCTGACGTTTCGGGCGACGCAGGTGCTCTCGGGGCACGGCTGCTTCGGGAAGTACCTGTGTCGCATAAGCAGGGAGCCGGACGCTCGGTGCCATCACTGCGTCCACTGTCTGGAGGACACGGCGCGGCACACGCTGGCCGATTGTGCCGCGTGGGATGAGCCGCGCCGTGCCCTCGTTGCAGAGGTGGGAGGAGACCTGTCGCTGCCGACCGTTGTTCGCTCGATGGTTGGCAGCGCAGAGTCCTGGGATGCGGTGATGTCCTTCTGCGAAACGGTCATGTCGCAGAAGGAAGCTGCGGAAAGGGAGAGGGAGATGACAAGCTCCCGCCCATCCCGCAGCAGACGCACCGGGCGTCGGCAGAGGGCGGATAACGCCCTCTTCCGGCCCCCCTAAACTGGTCCAACACACTGGACCCGAGACGGTGGCGCGTAGTGTTCCACGCGCGCCTCTCTATGACGTAACGGGGGGAGTTTTGTACACCTCACTCCCCCCCGGGACGAGGCCCGCAGGTCAAGCGGGCCGACACTAGTCCGGGGCAGCGGAAGTCGCATTAGTTCCCGCTGCCCCCCGACGCAAGTGTGCGAGGGAACACCGGTGTGGTTTTAGTCAGTACGAGTCTGACAGACCCCTCCGCTCTCCCCCGGGCGGAGGACATCCATTGAGGATTTCCACATCGAGAAAAAAAAAAAAAAAAAAAGGTCCGGTGAGTACGGTGGGTGACGGAGAGCTTCCAGCTGTAACTCTTGTAGCTTTGCGATGGTCTGTCGTGAAGTGTGAGCTCGCGCGTTGTCGTGGAGAAGCAATGGGGAAGAGCGATTGACTAGTCTTGGTTGTTGAATTGCGAGCTTCTCCATCATTGTTTGCAATTCTTGGCAATAGACATCTGCCGTCACTGTTGTGCCATTCGGTAAGAAGCTGTGATGTACAAGCCCGGCACTGGTCCACCAGACAGTCACCATCATCTTCCTATGAGTAATCCTTTTTTTAGCGCACTGATTAGGTGCTGTACCCGGGTCCACCCACTGAGACGAACGCTTACGATTGTCCTACAGGATCCACTTTTCATTCTTTTCATTCGATTAAGAATTCCCTCGTTTCTATGCCGATTCAGTAGTGCTATGTATGCTTCGACACGTAAATCTCGCTGTCGGTCGCTTAGTTCGTGTGGCACCCACTTATCTAGCTTTTTTATCTTTCCGATTTGACGCAAATGCTTCAATGTTGTTTTGACACTAACTCCAAGGCCCGCAGCAAGCTCAGCCGTAGATGGAGATGGATTCGCTTCCACTATCGCCTTCAATTCGTCGTTGTCGACAATAGTTACCGGCCGACCGCGAGGCTCGTTCTTCAACTCAAAATTTCCATATTTAAAACGATTGAACCAATAATGGACTGTGTTTATGCAAGCAGTGTTATGCCCGTCGTTAATGTTTCGTGTTGTTTGCGCAGCGGTATTTCCACGTAGGAACTCATATTCGAAAATTGTACGAATTTTCAGTTTATCCATAGCGCCAAAAACTACCACAATGTCACAAAAACAAAAAACTATCTAAAAACAAATGACTGAAATTGAAATTAAACTAACACGTCTTTCGAATAAAATTTATTTGAATTTCGAATTGCGCGCCAATCCACAGATAATTAATTCTGAAAATGCTGGTTATAGAATCTCCAATTGCATAGGTAAAGACCTCGATCTAGAATTAGAGGCGTCGCCTCATTCAAAATTTTGAATTTTCCGTATTTGTTTTTTACTTATTTTTTACATAATTGTATTTTTACGTAACTCATTTTAGTTTTTTCCTCTGCTTTCCCACATACAATCGTGTGCTACTAAAAATATTTCTCTTCTTAACTCTTTCCAGTCCAGCATCATCAGCCCGCATCAACTCTCTCCAAGATGGCGCCTACCCGATCTCCATGACACCTCAGCTTCAACTGCACAACGTGTCATACGACCAACATGGACGGTACACCTGTGTGGCCACCAACCAGATAGGACTCGAAGATAGGTGAGAACAGTCGTAACTGTTGATTCTAATCTTTGCTGCCGTTTGAGTTAGATGCGTTCTTCGGTGGACAACGCAGATCGCGGGAGAACGTACGCTCGTGGGATCGACCGCACTTAGTGATGGGGCCCACTTGTCATGGCGGACTGATGCCATTCAGAGGTGCGCGAAATTACTTTCTAGTAGCTGGGCCTATTCATGAGGATTTAACCATACCCAAAAATAGGTAGGACGGCCTCAGGTCCACCTATCAAATGATTTTGGGCAAGATCGTGGCACATCCATGGTCAAAATGCTGCCTTGCAAAGCGAGACTCAGAGGAGACCTTTTTACAGTTTTCCTGGGGATAAGCCCTAACAGGCGTTGCATAGAAGGGCTTGCTGGGTGGTTTCTTTCTATGTATTAATGATGATTATTGCTACTTTTCACACACATTATTCATAGAGCTCATTTATGCCAACTCTCCATCAAACGCTGATAGACCAGCATTTGATGAACTCCAAGGGGGCACCTGGCACTGAACGCGTTAAATAACGTTGAATGCATTTTCATGTATTCTATTCCTTATCCACAGGACCCACCAATCAGAAGCAGTAACCCTCAACGTGCTGGGTCCACCGGTGGGCGCGGAGAGCGGCACGGCGCACGCGTGGAGCGGCAACGAGGCGCGCGTGGCGGCCGCCGTGTGCGCCGACCCGCCGCCGCTGCGCGCCGCCTGGCTGTGGGGCAGCCTGCGCCTCGACGTGCCCTCCACCATCGGTATGTTATCATGATACTCGCCGAGCGCCCGATGGGATTTCCTAAAGGCGTTCGAAGAACTTCCAGTGAAACTGTTATTTGATTGGTAGCCTTTGACTTCATCCGTGTAAAAGTCGAAAATCGCTCAAAACCATCAGTTAATAATGTGCCTGTGAAGCAATCCATGTGGATGTGCAAAAAACAATATGCAAGAAAACAGAGCATTTTTTGCTAGTCTTCGATCTCAACGCATATGGTGAGTGATCATGTGTTCACTTACCATTACATTTTTTTTTTTTGGGGAATCTCCGATCTTTTGCACGATCTTGCATGTCGATGTCGTCAGTATTCTAGAGACTTTTTGTTTGCAACAGTTTAAGTCTATCGTGTGCGTTATTCAATGCAGATGTAAGCAATCTATTTTGACGGACAAAAAAGACTGAGCACTGTCCCTCGTCTGCTTAGGCCTTTATTCTGAAAATTCCCAAAAACTGCATTTCAAAGCAATAAAGAAAATTTATTTATTGTACTCACACAGGACTACATAGCTATTAACAGAACTGAAAATGGAAAAGGACTTAACTTGAACTAAACTGGTCTTGTAGACCTGTGTGTGTGTCTTCGAGACCAAAAGATCCTTATCTCAGCACGGTGGTGCGGTGGTTAAAAAATAAACGTCAACTGGTATTCTGATTTCCCTACTGTCTTCTTCCACCAGGTCGCTACCGCACTCTAGAGCCGGCGACTGACGGCGGCTGCTATCGCTACACGCTGCTGATCTCCAACACCGGCATCGCAGACGCGCGCGTCTACGTGCTACACGTGGAGAACGTGAGGGGCTTCTCGTCTCATGCCGTCTCTTTAACTGTGCACGGTGAGTGGTTTCTTAGCTGAGTTTAGAACTCTTATTTGTAAGATTTTGCGAGGTAGGATATTGAAACGAATTACTGTAGTGGGCTGATGATGCCTAATAGAGAAATATGGAAGAAGGCGTGCTCAAATAAGTTGCAATTGGGGAAGCAGAATATATTGCCGGGAGTGGTGGTCGCAAAAGTTGTCTAGAGACGTCATCGTCATCTGCCTAGCCTTTTCCTAATTATCGTAGTCTAACAATACTAGTATTGTTCATGGAGTTACTGCGTATCGCAATTCCGCAACCCAGTTTTAGAGCATAATATAAACACACGCTACGTGTTTGAAACACTGGTTGTCTGACCTTGAGGATCGACCCGTGTGGCCGTTTATTATTTGGCTTGGTGATCGTAAAAGATGTTAAGAGCAGTAACAGCCTCACAAACGATCCTATAGACATTGCTGGATTGTGTAGTCTTCTTTTTGAGGCATGTTCATGGCCCCATTGCATTGTCTGGTACATAAAAAAGCTATAGCTCCATTTTAGGCTCTGAATGGACTAAACATCCTTCAAAGGATGACGGTTTGGTGATCGTAATATATTTTTTAATTCTGCAGCCCCCTATCCAGGTGTTCCAGGATGGTCGTCACTTATGGTTATTCGTTGTGTAGCGATAAGTTAAACGCATGAACAAAGTAGTGGACACTAGTGAATGTTAATACCGTTTTAATCATTCTGTTCCATTTTGATAGGTAGATAGATATCGTGCCCCGTAATTCACCACACGAGCGTAGTATTTGGTGCCGCGGCCTGGTCTAGCACAAATTCCTAATATCTAAAAGCATGTAGTTTTTAATACGTGTCCTACTCCCTAACCCTTTTTTTTTTTTTTTTCGGATGGGAAATCATCAAATGACTTCTCCCGCTCTGGGATGAGCGGGAGAAGTCATTTGATGTTTGTGTCAGACTTTTACTGACTAAAACCCACCCATGTTCCTTCATCGCCCTTTGTGTTCCGGGGCCGCGGTATCTCTTTCGAACAACCCGCAGCACCCGGCAGGTACTCTCTAACCCTGCAAGATTGCCTGTATAAGTACTGCATGTTATAACGTAACAATAATTTTGTTCACGCAGATAATTTTTCGCTAACAGAGACT
This sequence comes from Standfussiana lucernea, assembly GCA_964057025.1. NCBI lineage: Eukaryota > Metazoa > Arthropoda > Insecta > Lepidoptera > Noctuidae > Standfussiana > Standfussiana lucernea. The sequence goes on from OZ059795.1 coordinate 4,228,610, forward strand.
GCGCACGTGGCTCCACTTATCGCCGCGGCGCTGGTCATCGCGGCGCTGTTGGTCATCGTGCTCTGCCTCATCATCCGGTGTCGGAGGCGAAGAGGTATGTTGTAGCTCTTATTTTATTGTGTTTAAAAAATCCTTCAAGCCTTCGCTTGAAGGATTTTTTTGTGCCGGAATGTTTTTGTTCAAAACACTGGAATAGAACTAAAACATTCTTCCTGCATTAAGACGCCATGGTAGGCCACCTGGTTGTTCTAGTTGACGCAGGCACTACTGCGGTCCTGGGTTCGATATCCAGGTCAGGTATTGTGTTATTGAGTTTTCTATCAGGCATTTATCAGTAGCAGCACGTAGCAGCCTGAATTTGTTGGTTGCTGACTAGGCTCCCCTATTATTATTGGACTTAGTCCTAACTGGCGAAATGTGGGTGTATTGTACCGTAACCCTTCGGGAAAAACCGGTGAGATGTTATTATATGATATTTTTTATGTTATGTCGTACTAAAATAAGGTTATTTTTCTTTGCAGAAAGCGTGGAATATAAGACTGAAGATTTAGATAGGTGAGCATTTCTACTAACCTAATTTAAACTAAAAGCTTCCATCTTTTAAACCTCAAGTCAAAATTGATCACTAACAAAAACGATGAGTAGATGAGACCTAGTCTAGTTCTCTAAATGCAAAATCATTTAATTTTACTTTCAGTTTATTTTTATTCTTCATTCGGTAAGCAAGCACAAGCACTCGATTGAAGCGTCCGATATCGGTTTAACAAAGAGGTATTTCTCTACAGCGAAAAAGCAGCGTTACCGGCGGACGCGGTGTACACGCCGCGTGATACGCCGCGCCCCCTCCCCCCGGGCGCGGGCTCGCTGGCCGGCATCGCGCCGGGCCCCGCGCACGCGGCCGGCCCCGGCCACGCGGCGCGCTACTCGCCGCAGGCGCTGCAGGTGCGGCGCGCCGCCGTGGTGCTGCAGCCCCCCACCACCGTGTGACCTACGAGCACAGGTGTGATTGCACGCATGGACTAACACTTCCCCCCTATGAAGCTCGGTTTCCATCAAAGCGGAGACGATCGGAACGGTGCGGAAACGTGTAAGATTCGGACAATCTCAGGAAACGAAATTATTATTTCGCATGTCCTTTAAAAAAATCCTATCATATAAATATTTGGTTTTTAGATAATAGCCACTTAGCTTTAATTATTTTTGCTCTTTAATTGAAAAAAAACCGCTATAGGTGTACCTACTGCGACAATAAGTCACCGAATGACGCAAGTGACAGCTTTTTACATAAAAACCTTAAGCTGTTAATGCATAATTATCTCAAAACTACTATTTCTGTGTGAGGAAGTGCAATTTTCGGTTAAAAAAAAACTCATTAAGCATTGACTCGAAACATGAAACGAATATCGAAAAAAGCCAAAGAAGGCATAAGTGATGAGAGACGCGATAAGAAGTTCAACCAATGTGATCGGTCGATTCCCGCACGCCCGTTCTCCGCTTGTCAATGCTTCGGTGCAAATCGTGCCTCACAGTGTTAAGCGCGATATCCACATACAATTACTGCAAGTTGACTTCTTGCTTTAGTACTTCGTAGCTTCGCGAACTTTCCTCGCTAGTGCTAATACTTGTCAGTGAACATCACGCTTAACCAACTCGTCATAAGATAAAATCAGAAGTTAAAATTACTGAAAATTTGAATCTGTAGCCGCGAGTTGAGAGAGAGATGGCGCTAGTCAGCTCTGTCTGGCGCCATCTCTTTCTCTCTCTCGAAATAGAACTAAAACATTCCTGCATTAAGGCGTCGTTTTATTTAGGTATCATGGTAACTCCCCAGATCTAAAAATCTAGGGCATTTTTGACGAACTTTCTACCTGAAGAGACGTTGAAAAGACTGATAATTTTCCTCAGAAATCCATTGTGTTCTGGTAATGGAGGGACATGTTTGTGCGGTTATTTTTTTAATATAAGAGAGTGTACACACGATGCGTCCATTGTGCAGTGACCTTTTTTTGGTTTAGACCATGCATTGAGCAGCTCCAAAACACAAGATGTAAACGAACCCTTCATTAAGCCGTTTATTAAGCATTCTGTACCCATGAAACTAAGCTAAGTAATTCTGCGCAAAAATTATTGATGGACTTTTTTTTGGGCTAAATATCACGGTTTACGGCATACCGTAAACCGTGATATGCCGTGATTTGGTTATGTTACACTGAGTACTCAGTGTCCAGAACAAAAAAAATGATCTTAATGACGGGGAAAACGTTTATAGTAAATGAAAAAAAAAACGATTCGTGTGAACACGCTCTAACAGGCACGATAATTTTGATATTGAATTTCCTGCACCATTACATTATTTTAAAGATAAGGCATGTCATGTCGTACATTATCCTCTCAACTCTCGAATTAATTACGACTCTACACCACACACTGATAAGTGATAACATTACACGAAAAAATGTGTTAGCGATAAAGTTTATTCCTTGTTTTTGCAATTTTTACCTGTTGTTTACCTGATAGGAACAATAAAATTTGCGGTAGTAGGGACAGCTATATGAATCAGTTCGGGGAACAGTCGCCCCAATAGAATTTCGTTCTCGTGGCCAAAAACAGCGGAGACTAGCCAGTGACGGAGAACACAGGTGCACTACCCTTGTCCTTGCTGTTACTAGCCGATGGGATGGCAGTCTGACTCGACTTACAAGAGGTTAGGCGCAGAATCAACGGCTTATTGAGGAACTACGTAGCTATGTATAAATGTAGTAGACTGCAAGTCAGCGGTAACGCTGGGACCTTCAGCTGGCCCAGCGTATTACGGGCTTTCTACAGAATAAGAGACCAGCGCCCTAATTGCGTAACACATTTTTCTATCTCATTTGAAAGGATTTTGAGGAAACCCATAGGTAAAACTATATAAAAGTACCAACTCTATTTTGGGATTCATAATTATGTACACTGCAGACTCACAGACTGCAGTGTACTTAATTAAAAAGTGCCTGTAGCTGACTTACTTACTGTAAGTCAGCTACAGGCACTTTTTAATTAAATACAAAACATAAGCTACAGTCCCAGTCACAAGGCATGATAACTGAGGAAGTACTGTATAGTAGTACCAGTGTACTGGTAAGTGCCATTGCATCTACCAAAGTACACTGTGCACCTTGACTCAGTCAACTAATCAGTAATACACTTAGTGTTGAACTTATCCACTTTTCGTCAGATCCTAACTCAAAACTGTCAAGGTTTTCCTCCTCTTTTGCAATCCCATTTGCAACATTTATCTTTCCCGTATCACTTTTTTGCTGCATTCTGTTATTGGCAACACTCTTAATCGGATCAGTTACAGAATTCGACACTATCACAAGTTCGTCACTGTGGCGTGTGTTGTGATTATTGTTATCATTCACTTTGCTCTACTACAATGTTTACGCAGGATGTCTGTTTGTAACTTTATCTGTTTGGCAAAACGGGATGGTTTTGTAGACCAGGCAGCGGTTCGATGAGATTTGCGACAAGTGTCACGCGCACGGTTCCTCTGTTCCCTTTGCGAGTGTATCGTCGCTTTGCAAGCAGCGTTGCGATGACTCGTGCAACCTCTGAACAACTCGTTTCATTTGTTTTCTCAGCTGTCGTTGCCGCAAGACGCGGACTTCTTCTCTGGTCATCATTCGATGCAGGTTCGTTAAGTGAACATACTGGTTCGGTTCGGCTAATTCAAAGTCGACCTTAACATATGTGTTACTCCTGCTGAAGATGTGTGGTCATAGGCCACGTGACATTAGTCCAGTGACTTCGTAAGTTATCAGCTAGTGCCTAGTTTTTTTCCTGATAAATTCATTGCGGTCTATGGTATTGCTGTTTACCATGGAACAACCATGGGAACGTTTAAATAGTTAGTTTGTTATCTGGTTGTACAAAATGTGCTTCCAAATCGTATCGCGTTGTTTACTTTTATAGTTTTTAATGTGTTTACATCTGATACATATTGTTCCCTTATGGTTACGGTTATCATAACTATTAAAAATAGCTCAATTCCGAAGAATTCCAAAGGTCGTGCAGAGTCATTTTGGGAGCATCAATAACGAATGTATGACGTCATGCCGCCCGCAGTCAGGATTTGTGCCCGGTTGATGACAATTGGGTAACCCCCTATTAAGTGGCACTTAAATATAACTGACGTAATACGGATGTACTAGAAGTTACAGCCTGCTTATCCCTTCGGGGATTACAAGTGTATTATTATAATGTTGTCATTTGATTTATCAAATAACATTGAATAATCCTTGATTTATCAAGGAACGCTAATAAATGAACCTCTTATTTTGAAGCCAAATAAGTAAGCTCTAAAAACAAACCAATTTTTTTATTGAGTCGTCATCATCGATGACGCCATATTAGTAGGCAATTAAGTGGGACAGAAATGGGAGATATCAATTGTCTATCAATCGAACTATTAGCCATCAAATCCAAGGTCACTCCCTCGCCTATTAGTTGCCGAATAAAATAAACTACTCGGCAACATGCGTAAACAATGATGTTATCGTTTTCACTAGGCCTGTGAGTATGTACAGTCACGAGCACCAATATGTATACACTTTCCTAAATTTAAAAGTAATTTTTGCGCGAAATAACGATTCTAACTTGGAGATAGGACCGTTTTCATAAAAAAATATGAGTTCCAAAATGCTATGGTCGTAACAACATGAAATTTTAATCAGAACGTGGGAGAAAATCACTTTTAAAAGTTGCTAAGTGTTTACATATTGGTGCTCGTGCCTGTACATTTGTCCCGCGGCCCGGACTTATTGTGGGAGTGGGAACAGTGGGTTTTTAGTCAGTAATGAGCACAGCACAGGCATAGCATAATCAGCCTGGTTTTAAGCCTAGCTATAACTATGCTTGTGTACATTGTGCATTAAATAAATAAATAAACAGCCCGCAAAGTTCCCACTGCTGGGACACTGGCCTCCTCTCTATTAGAGGAAGTGGACTATGATGCACCACACGGGCCCAGCATGGGTACCAACCCATGTCTTCGAATTGCCACATGTCTTCGAATTATGAGTTCTTTGGACATGCTAGTTTTCTCGCGATTTTTTGTTTTGAGAAAAGTGGTGACGAAATAATTTAAACTAAGTGATGCGCCTGCTTGGGTTCGAACTCATGACCTACAATTCGTAAGTTGGGGCTGTTGCCACTAGGCCACGGTAATCAGAATCCAACGTACATAACACTCCGTTCTCCTCAGACGGAAGGGATCGATGAGGATTTCACTATACCACAAAAAGTATCTTTGATTCGGTTTCCTAAATTTTGAACTATCAGGAATTTTTGCTGAGTTTGTTCATATCATTTCTATTGGTGAATATGAGGATCTTTATTGTTATATTATGTAATGTAATACTTATGTACCATCTATCTACCCATATTATGCGAATAAATTACTTATTTGATTTGATTTGATTTGAACATCAACCGCCGCAACCCTCTTTTTCCATTGAATCTCCGTACTACTAACGTAGCCAGCCCAAGGTCAAAGTGTTACTAGAGACGTGCAGTCGAGTGTACATTTATGGGAAAAAATTCAATTATGCAAAATCATTCTAAGCAAGTCTAAAGCGTGCCAAGAGTAACAATCATATTTTTGTTGGGTTAGGGTGACATTCTAGACAATTTATTGTACAATACCCCTCACTTTGTACACAGTAGAAAATACATCCGAAAAACAAAAGTAGGATATTCTTGCCATCTTTAAACATACAAGGAATATTGCTACATTCTCTAAAACAACATGTAGGCCGCGTTCGCAGAACGGGAGTCGCTGACTGTGAAAGTGGATAAAAAAACAAAGGCCAGTCAGTCGTCGGCTTCAGTCGTCTTTTAATTTTGAACTGAGGGCCTAGTCTCAAAACGACAATCTATCCACAACTAGCGACCCGCCCCGGCTTCGCACGGGTGCAACGTAGATACTAATGTGTTCTCCACTATAATGCATGTATTATACATATAAATCTTCCTCTTGAATCACTCTATCTATTAAAAACCGCATCAAAATCCGTTGCGTAGTTTTAAAGATCTAAGCATACATAGGCACAGACAGAGGGAAGCGACTTTGTTTTATACTATGTAGTGATAAAAATGATGGTAAAGTAAAAAAAAAAAAATTGGATTGATACAAACTACCGAAAAACTCATTTCAATCCTTTATGAACACGTAACGCTTTGAAAGCGGTTACCATGATTTTTCTTGGCCCTCTAGACGCTCATAGCCAATGAACAACGACTGGCTGTTTTAAGAGGTAGTAGGTACCTACATTCGGATTGTTAAAAATGTCGCAAAAAGCCTTCAAATAAATCGCATATCACATAGAGCGAAATATGTGACAGATTTTTGCGATAGGTACACTATTTTCTATTCGCGACGTTGCCATCTTTCAGGATGCACACTCTTAAGCGCGTCCTAAGACATCAACAATAAAGAAAAGTAACAACAACGTGACACACATAAAACACTCAAACAAAAACCTCACTTTCCAAACTTAACTAACCAAGCAACGCACTAGGTGTGGGTAATTAACAAAAAGTGGTCAAACTGTCCGAACCACAATAAAAAAACTACTAAACAAGTCAATGATTCACTGCTAGACTGATGTCTAATTTCTCTGAGTGCACACCACGAATCACAAGGGGACTGTGCGTGTGTGCACGATACTTCTCTTGCAGGAATTTTGTTTTTATAGTTCTACTGGGAATTTTGTGCTGAGTATTTCAGCAGAATTTTTAAGAATTATTGACACTGACAAATAGTCAGAATTACATGAGCGAGACTTTAAAAATAATTATCAACATTTATTGAGTAGAGACGTTTGTTGCCGATGTTTGTAAGTGTCTAAGGAAAAGGAATGGGGAAAATGAGCCTTACTAGATGTGTCTGTCTTTATTGGTTGGTAAGACTCATAAATATCTTCGCGGCAGCAATACCTTTATTACTCTTTTCTTCCAAAGACGTAGCCTTTTCTCCACACAAAAGTGTACTAAGGGGCTAAAACAGCGAAATTTATGATTTATAGATAGATCTGCAGCAGCAGTCTTGATGTTTGTATCTACTAATAACAACGGTGAAAAAACAAACACGATTATACTTTCGTTCCAGGCTTATGTCTAACTAATTTATGGTATTAACATTCCTTGTACTAATACCACACCAAGCAATATTCATCCCACTCGTCCTTATTAACGTTCTGATTTGCAATCTTTATTCTTATCTTCAAATCTTTTTTTTTGTTTCTAGGCAGCTTTAACGTCGCTGGAGAAAGAAGCCAAAGAGAATGTATATGCGGTATTAGACCCACACATTCAGTACGAAATAACGATTAATAAGCACGGAGAGCCGCCTAAGTATTTATCCTTATCGAAGCCGCTAACTCACCAAAGAACCCACGCCTTCGACCCCCATAGCATCACCAACGAGATCAACAATAATAATTATGATAGATTCTCCACTTTCAAAACAGGACCACCTAAAACCAGAAGATCTAATAAAAGTAACATAAAGAACAACACAAACTACGTCTGCAAAACGAATAACGATATAGAATACTCCAAAGACCCACACTTTGGTCAAGTTAGAAGTACAGATTCGATGAACCAAAATGCACAAAAATACAACGAACATAAAGATACCAAAAATTATTCCCGAATGTACGACAGGAGAAATTCTGGAAAAAAGGAGCACGATAGAAAGAATCAGAATGGCTTTGAAAAGGATTTTCAGAATAACAAAAGATCTTCATATCGTAGCTGGAAAGGCACAAAGGAGAAGGAGAGGTCTTTTGAAGATTTTACAGAAGAGAATAAGAAGCAAGATATTGAAGAAGAGTTTAGGCCTCGGCCAGGGAAGGTCAGGGAAATAGCTTCGAGGTTCAACAAGTGTAGCACAGGGAACGTAACTTTGAATACTAAGAGGGAACGACCCAAGCCTTTGCAAAGTTACGGTCACCAGGCATACCTAGACCACGTGTTCCCCGACGCTGTGGAAATATAGTGTAATGAGTGGACATGACAAGTTAGATCTCCGTTTAGTTAGTGTGTACTTAATAAGGACTAGATTTCTCACTATACATATTTATTAATGTAGTTTTGCCATATTCTTCTAGATATTTCATGACTGTTGTTGAGTCGCAGAGATTTTGGAATACTACTTCAGCATTATAGTTGTAAATAGTTCGCTATTAGATAGCTGCACATGATAGGAATATGCACGCAGGTGCGCCGGTACCTAGGACGAGGAAATGCGTAGAGACGCCTGCATTCAAGTTTGTATTCATTAATCCTTTAACTATTAAATGACTTTAAGGAATATCATAAATGTTGATATGAAAACTTTTACAATTTGTATTAAACTTTTTTTTTATCCAAATGACTTTTGTATGTACTTACGATGTTGCATTTACTTGTAAATAGTCTAAATATTATCATGGTTGCTTTAAGTTTATATTTCTTTCTTTTGTCTTAGAGTAAGAATTTAGTTTGTTACAGATTCTTTCCTTGTGTGTATAGTCTTTATTACTTATGTTTCGTATTGTTGAATTTTAACAGAATTAAAATTTATCATTTATGTTTCTTGTTTTATTTGTCTGTATCAGTACAGTGCTGGGTCATTGCATATTTACGACTTGTCAATGTACTTCGTTGATTACATTATTGTTTATAAAATATACTTTAAGTATTTCTCATGTGATTGTTTGTTGAACATCCCGTAGCATGACAATCAATACACTTAGATAGTAATCAGTTAAAGGCAGGTATATATTTAGGTATTGAGAAGTCAATGCACCCTATTTGTCTGACAAAATCCCTTGCACTACACCCTCGGTATAAATAAATTTCAATTACACCGATGACCTCATCAAAACGCCTGTCACATGCCAATTAGTACACAACACGATATCCATAGCCATACCAGATTTAATAAATTGATACCTTGGACCACCACCTCCCAGTATTTTATACGTTAACGTTACTCGATCCTGTAGTCAATACTTTTGATAAGCTATAAGCGCCCGCAACAGTTCATATTGTGCAGCCGTCGGACTCAAACGGTACTATATAACTTACAAAATATCGTACGACAACCGACCACATGTTACTTAGATTTTTAGTGTTTTTTACTTGTCAGTATTACGTTATGTGTAGATTAGAATCAGATGTAAATCGAACTTTTGCAAAGTTGGCGGTTAAAACGGATAACAAGTGTAGTGGTAGATGTGTTACTAAATGTTGCCCCGAAGGGATGGTGTTCGCGAAAGTGACGGATGTAAGAGGAAGTTCGAAGAGTTTATGTGCTACTGGTGAAGATGGGATATTCCAATCAAAGCAATTGATTCATGATAGGACTACGCTCAAAGATTACGTTGATTTGCCCAAAACCTTTAATATTTTGTATGGGAAGCCGTGTCAAAGGATGTATCTGTCGAATCATCCGTTCTATATGCAAGAGGTCAGTTTTTTTTTTATTCAAGACGTTTTCTGCACTTATCTGTTTGTGTTATCACTGTTTGTCTTTGTATGTTGAGTGTTTTGATTTTTTTGGCACTTTCAGAATTATTCACTAATTAACTAATGTGTTCCATCAGTGGAGCAATTGTAGGCTTGTTATATGTGCTTGAATACGAAGATTTTGTCTCGCATTGAGGTGACGGAATTTTAGGAAATCGGTTTAACAAAGTCAGATGCATGCTTATTTACTTTTCGTGTTTTATAGCCTGACTGCTGTGAAGTTAAAAGGTTTGTTGGTTACAATGTTTTACACTTTGTTTACTCGCTCTTGCAAAGAAAGGTCTTCAAGTACTGTTTTATTTTTCTCACATCATGCTTCTGTTAGACTGGTACACCAACGCAATTCAGTGTTAGCAATTTCATTCGTTGTTTTCCGCTTCATAAAGTTCAAATTATCACTGGTAACTTCAAAGATATTTTTTTATTTAGGAAACACAATTTCGGTAAATCAATATGTTTGCGTTTGACTATGACCTTATATGCATCATCGAGATAGCGTTTTGAATCTGATAAAACCGTGTAATACATTAATCTTTCAGATTTGCCATACGGTAACCACATGTTTGATGTTTTATTTTCATCTCTCATGAACCAATGATTGTTTTGTCATGAATTCCGTACACCCAATTTAATTTTTATTTCAAAAATTGTATTTTAATTACTATTTTGATGTTGATACTTGCTGAGATGTAAGAAATATTCAACTTTTATGAAGCACTCCTCATTATTGAGTCGGTAACAACGTGTTTACGCCCATACACCAGTTTTGTTTTTGTCTTTTTAAAATAATATCGTGTATCAAACATGTCATACCTATATAGGTGCATTTCATAATATGTTGTTTCTGACATGTTTTGATAATATCAATGCAGTTCTTAGTCCACGTTTTTCTACAAGTTATGTGTACCTACCTACAACCTTCTTATAGGTGTAACGACAAATAAAACTATTTGATGTAAAAGACATCATGTTTTACTCGTACAGTGTCCGAAATCGCGATTCGAGACATTTTCAGCTGTATTACATAGACACCCGTATCTATAGTCAAGTTAAAGTAATTACTTGAGCTTAAGTAATTACTTGCATAATTTTTTATGCAATAGACAAAAAATTAAACGAAGTAAGAACCGTCAAAGAAAGAAAAGCTAAGAATTCTAGCCTTTAACAGTTCAAACTTCAAGCAATTACTAACCTACATAATAAAAATCGTATCTTAAAAAATGACATTTACTCAAGCAAACACTTTGACTTTTTAATAGATACGGGTGAGAGAGTTGCTAAAATACAGTCGAATGCATTTATAATAAATTTTACAGTAAATATAGAGGTGGAAGCCATTACGAATTCTTTCACGAGTAAGGAAAAGCTCAGAAAGGTAGTCTGTGGTAGGTAATGTTCTGAATTTGAATATGCATTTAGAATTACAAATATAAAAAAAAATGTCGGATCGTGAACGTGACCGCATTTGGTCTACGCAGTGAGGTAGGTTAGTCTCATAAACACTGCGCAGGTAGATTATGATTGGTTGTACTAGCAACAGCATTAGCGTGTGTTTTCTTTGTATAGTTACTTTATCGCAGTGGTGTGGTAGGTTATGTTAAGGCCCGGCGCGCACTGGCATCACGGCACGGCAGATATTCAGATATCCTTAAGAGCGCTTTTACATTTCGGCGTCACGCTTATTTTACAATTCACCTAAAAGGCCTAATAACGAAAATGTTTTATATTATTAAATTATTGGATATTTGTGAGCTGAAAAATAATAATTTGATGGTCTATATTCTTAGAACCTACAAATTAGAGGGCCCAATAGTCCAAAATCAGGTTTCCGTGAGTTTTTGCCAAAACAAGCATCGGCAGAATGATTATTACTAAATAAATAAATAGGTTATCTAAAATTAGCTCTATTATTATGATAGAAGAGAAAATGAACAATTTTTACAAGTAATTGTTATTTCAAGCAACGAACGAAAAACATACAATTTCAACGAGGAAACATTGCAATTTCGCATTTTTTTTTTGTAATACGCCTCTTAAGTATGCCGCGAGGTCCTTAGGCATGCTGAAGCGTCGGGCCTGTGGACGGTGAGCTAAGGGCTAGCTCGCCATCCCTCCGTCTTAGGACGACAGGCCATGTCGACGGCGCGTTCGTGTTCCACGCGCGCCTCAAAGAGATGTCAGCATAGGGAAGGGGCCCGCAAGGGCCGATGCCTGCCGGGTGCTGCGGGTTGTTCGAAAGAGATACCGCGGCCCCGGAACACAAAGGGCGATGAAGGAACATGGGTGGGTTTTAGTCAGTAAAAGTCTGACACCCCCTCCCGCTCAGCCCAGAGCGGGAGAAGTCATTTGATGATTTCCCATCCGGAAAAAAAAGGCATGCTGAAGCGTCGTAAGTATACAGCCACGACATCGTGCTTGCGCCTAGTTTCTTTTCCTAAACAAATGAAGACGTATGCGGGCGCGGGCGCTGATTTGAATCGCTGTCGGCATCCCGAAGACTGCCGAAGCGCCTCAAGGGATGCCGAAGCATTCCGACACGGCATGCTTAAGCCTACCGTGGCAGTTTTTGTACCTACGACCATTATCATTGTAACAATTTTATTGTCTTGCATTATATTCTTATATTGATGATCTAAAAATTCCTTGCCATGCGGTGCCGTCGGTGTGCGTCAGGCCTAATAGATGGATTAAGTGCCCATCCTTTTTTGCATAACTACATTGCTATACCTATATAGGTACGAGTAAATTTAGTTGTTGTTGTTGGTGCTCCTTAAGATTAATAACTTTCGTTCTTAATTTTTCAGTTTCGTGACTGAAATAATATTTTATTCAGGGCATTTCCTTTTTGTACCCAAGACACAGGCTCGTGTTTTTTGGCACTAAAGTACAATCAATGAGAAGTTTTAAGATGAACCAAAAGTATCTTACGAAACAAAAATACGAGCGTATCTTGCATTTTCCGTGTTTGCAGACTAACCTCATTATTTACAAACAGATCTGCCAGACTTAGGCAACAACTATTTTGTAGATAGCTGTAATTTGCTCGGAACGGGTATCGAACTTATTACCCACAATGCTACCCACAATGCAAGTTGTCGATAAATTTATTGCTTAGTTCTAAAGTTGAATAGTAGATAAATGTCGGAAATTGGAATCAAAATAACATACATTAATTCCTGCACAACGACTTCCGAAACCATATACGTCTAGTCTCGCCTAGATCTAAACAATGATATGTTTTGGGCAAAAGACACCTAACATGACCACGATAGACTTAATTAAATGTGTTAAACACCACACAAATAATGGGTTTGTTCAGCTGATAAAAAAATCCTTAGTCTATGAACTATACCTAATTATCATATTCCGGAGTAACTAACCATTGGCGGTGGCCAGGTTGCTCATGCAAATAATCAAAGCAACAGATGTGATAATTCTGTATGATAAGTGATCCCGAAACTCTGGTTTTGTCACCTAATGATGGAATTTTGAATAAGATGTGGAAAATATTGCGATCAAAATTGTGATTATTTTTTCAGATTCGTTGAACCATTGGTCGCAAGTGTTATTGGTGGGCATGTGATCCTAGGTTCTTTTCGTTATTGTGTTTTTTTCAGTAACAGCCCGTACACACGACAACGATCCGTGTTTGTTTGAGGTGTTGTTTTTTTTCACGATCCGTAATTTTTTTTGACGGCAGTGCTTTTTAAATGCCCGCTGGTTACACGCATCTCGAATCGTGAAAACTGACGGACACGTCTTAAATCACGTAACATCTTTTAAAATCAAGTACGTCAAAAAACACGGATCGTGATTTTTTTGTAACGGATTTGCTGATGTGGTCGCTCCCGAAAAATCACGGAACTAATGTGAAACCGGATCCGAATACCGGATCGGAATAAAACACGATTTTGTATGCAATGTGAACGTCCGTCCGTCATGACGTATCGTGTTTTATAACTAATCGTCAATGATGGAAGCCGTGTGAATGAGCTGTAACAAAACAATCCGGAGTCTAGATTCGTGCTCGGTTGGTAATATTCTCGTCCCCTATTACATGGGACGGAAACATAACTTGCGAAATGGTGTGTACTACAGGCAGACCTTTGTCAAACTCTTCACAGAATATTTTTTGTTGGCCGACAATATTCTTCAAAACTTCATTTTGAAAACGATTACCAGCAAGTGTCGCGACAAACTACATCGCTTCAACGTTATCACTGAAATTGAAGCACTCTTTGTTTAGGTGTCAAACAATCCCTAAGTGCTCGTCCAAATTAAGGGCAACCTTCACCGCGAGTAACGATATTTACTTAAGGCTTTATGACACATCCTGTATAGGCAATCTGCCTTGCAACAAAACGTGATGGTTGGGTAATTTTGCCATAATAAGTATAGTTTTTATTTTCGTCTTGTTAGGTACGATATTAGAAGATTAAGTAACTATCTTTCGCATGGTACGCACAATATAAAAGGAGTTATACAGGGTGGAAGGGACACCGACGCGAAAACGGAAACCACATACTCAGTGCATCATTCTGAACCCCATACATAGAAATTTTTCGTCGGTTATTAAAAAAAAATCTGCTGTTTTCTACATAAGTGCGGGTAAGTACCTACACGGTCAAAATGTATGGAACAGCAGTTTTTTTTTTTAAGGGAAAATGAGGCAATGAATGAGGAGATGAGGGAAGGGTAGTAAAACTTACGAAAAAAAAATCTCAGTAGACCCACAGCTTGAAATCAGGATCCAATGAGGATCTGGCCGATGGATCTTCTGAGATTGAACGTATTTCTTCGTAACTCTTCGCAGTTACTGGCGACATGTTATGCTGTGTATGTTGATTGTCAGTGACAAATGAACAAAAACAGTGACAGTTGTGTTGTGTATTGTGAACATTTTTGTTGAAGAACTACAACTTTTTGTATTTAATTTTCATTAAGTAGTTTATTATGTTGTACATAATTAAATGCAAATTAATCCCATTAATTTGCAAACCTCGCCTACACTGAGTGACGAAGATGTATAGTTTTTGTATGTACATTAGTAAAGTTAACTTTTTTGTTTGTCCCTGTGGACGATATTCGGGAATTGAAAGCCTAACCCACTGAAGACAGGTACAGCAGGCCTCACGTCAGTGTTAACCTTGAGCTGTTCAAGCGTAGTACGAGTACCAACGTTTTAACATAATGTCACACCTGTAATCCCCGAGGGTATAGGCAGAGGTGTACCTAATAATTGTTACTTGTTTGTATTGATACCGACTATTGATAAATACAGGTTTTAAGCGTAGCTGCTTTTTTGAAAATAAAATAAAATGGCGGAAGTTCGGCAAGCCAGGCTTGATACAAAAATATTCAAAACTCTTTCTAGATATAGAGTTTACGCAAGATTGTTTGATACACACGCATGAGCAGTAATTTAAATACACAATCAAACTAATCACGTATACCAACATAATATATCAACAAAAATAAATAATTCAAAAATTGATGGAGGTCAAAGTTAAGAGCATCATTTAAAGATAAACGAAGATTTTATTTAAGGCACCTACATATTTTATAAATTAAATAATTTCACTACGAATCCAATAAATAAATAGGTACGTAATGACGATTTCGTAAATTGTATCAATATTTTATTTGAGTGTTGTGTTGTTTTATTATTGCTTGGATAATATTAATATATATTTACGAATTATGATTATGTTCATAACGATTGAATATTTTATAGATTACACTTGAGACGAAACAGATGGACTGTGAATAAAAAAACTATTATTACCTACTACCCGCTAAGTGTTTTTATCAGGAAACATAATTAGATTACTCGACCCAATTCTTTTGCTCTCAATAATAAGTGATAACTGCAGGAATCTTACTACTATTATAAATGCGAAAGTTTGTTTGCTGTTTACTCTTTCACGTAAAAACTACTGAACGGATTTGGATAAAATTTGGCACACAGATAGTTTGTAACTTGGAATAAGGAAAAAATATCCTATGTTGATTGTGATTGTGTGTGTTGATTGTTTCATCCCAGCAGTACGATGTCGTGGGTCAATTACCGATTAACACGCGGGTAATACTTTCAAATTAGGCATAAACAGAGATATGTTTATTTTATGTTTATAAAAAATAGATGGCGGAGGTAGATCAATAGCACATCTACATTTAGCTAGTTATGTATTAACACCTTGTGATAAGGGGGCGAGTCCATTGCCGTTATCAACCTTACACAAATCTAGAATTCGAGCAGCATATGAGACTTTCATGGTAGAAAAGTCCAATAAACCTAAAATTGTAACATTCTTATAATTACACATACTTTAGACAAATAAAATAATGCTTACTTACTTTTTAACGTCGGGCCTGGAAATCTAACCCGAATAGTCCAACGGCAGTTAATAAACTCAATGAAATCATTGCAAATCAATTATTCATTTATTCGACGGATTATCTGCATATTTATCATTAGAAATAAAGGAGTTATTTAATTCCCAGCATTGTTTACGGATGTTGATAGTAAATAAAATAATGCAAGTTTGTTAAAATATCTAAGTCCAAACTTTGTTACCAATTAGGTTAGGAAGTTAATGAAAATTATCCAAATAACTATTTCTGAATATAATATTTACATATGTAATAATGATAAAGATATTTTTTTGTTAGTTTTCTTGGGCATGCCAAGAAAAAACTATAACCTAAATAAATTATTATACTTTTTGCACTAGATGCAATAGATTCGTAGCTTAGCGTAGCAACCGTAGCACACTTCGTAGTCGCTACGTTAGGCCACCAGTCCAGCGGATTGTGATGTTATGTTAACAATCCATAATTGCATAGTTTCACATTCAAAACTATAAGGTCCATATTAGTCAAGTGCTTAAACTTAACCGTAAACGACCGAGACCATCTCTCAATATTTTGTTTCCATGCAAAGCACAACATTATAGATCATTTAAATTCTATTGGAATTTCAATGAATAAACAATGTCAGTTCTGTGTAGCATACATAGTTGTTTGAGGTTATATCATCACCGTATTTGATGTCCATACAAAAACTTATATGCAGTGCAAAAACATTAAGAAACCTTGACGAGTTCTGTTGTAAAACTCATTGATGTACAAATTTTGGCAGCTATTGTTTGTTTTTTCATCTTAGGTTCGAGTGTTTGTATAATATTTGCATAGTAATTGAGTTTGGTAGCAAAAACTTATGAATATCAAGTGTTGAAACAAAATGTGAGTCATTTTTCTCTTCTTGTGTAAAAGAGCTTACAGATTTGCCCGATCGTTACTGTGTGCGCTATAATATGGTTATTTTCGCAAGTGATTGATTTTTTAAAAATAATTTTACGCAGATGTTTACAAAAGCAGCGCCCTCCAGAAAATTTCATTCAATTGCCTTATACATGGACTGCTACAATCTTTCTGGCCGTTTTTGGTCCTGGCTGCCAATCTTAATGTTGAACACGCAGGAAACAAATGATAGTGCATACGTGTGTGCGTGAGCACAGGTGCAGTCTCTCATCCTTCATAGACCATAAATACAGAGAAATAAAGATCAATAGATATCGAAAATTGCCAAGGTTAAATAGCTCTTTGGTAGACATCAATAGAGTCAAACGATAGATCGTAAACAACACACGTAACACACATCGTATTTTATGGCCACTGTCTACAGTGGCTATCACCAAAAAATACGGTTTTGTTTGATCAAATGATCACAAACGCGTCGATCGATAAAAATATAACCAGTCTGTAGGTACTATCTAGATTCTAGACAACTTGTATACAACATGTAACGTAATTAACGCACACCCTCAAACACCCCAATTAGAATATTATGTTATAATCATAATACATACACTACATTTTTAATTGAACATGTGTAGGCATTGATTATTAATTAAATTAGTTATACTAATTCCGGAAGAACGTTGTGGTCGCAGTACAAATCCACAAACGCACACAGTCGCACGCGTAGGTATGAGGGTCGTGCTAGCCTAGTAGGTACCTATTCGCTCGCGTTCGAGACGAGTTAACGCCGCTCGACACAGCTGTAGGTAATGTCTCGTAAACATTTGATTGCATCTTTCAATCACACTTTTCAGGCTTTGGACTGTCGACTCTGAATAATTAGCAATAATCGTTACAAAATGTTATGCTAGTGTAAATAATAATGAACTGCTAAACATAGGAGGCGGTACGACAACATTATTCAAAGACGGCGATTCTAAAAGTGAATCAAATTCCTATTTACTATAATTAAAAAAATCGAATAACTTACTGATTGCCAAAACACTCGACGACTACGACGTCTTTTAGACCACTTTCAAAATGTCCACCACCCTGTTCAATACATTTTAATGCCCGTTTTCTTAATTGATGTTTTAATTTAGAAAGCACTTCAGTGTCATTTTTCACTATTTCAAAAACGTTCACTATCCTGTTTTTAGGTCCTCGGCACTTGTGACTTCACTAAAATAAACTAACGATTTAATACGTCCCCACAAAAAAAAAAAGACAAGACGCGTCAAATCAGCTGATCTGGCAGGCTACTGTCGAACACTCCTAGTGAAATGAGCATCGTGGTGGTAGAAAACCTTTTGTAAATTATGAAGAGCTATGTCTTCTAGCAGCGTAGGTAGAGTTTCTCGTAAAAAAAGTAAATATGCGTCTCCTGTGTTAATCTTTGTAAGAAAACAGGCCCCAGTATGTATGTACCAGTGACACCGGCCCCGACGTTAACTGAGAAACGGTGTTGGAAGGTCACTCTGCATGCGTGAGGATTTTCGTGCATCCATAAATGTATGTTGTATTGATTGTACATCCCCACACGTGTGAATGTACTTTCATCTGTTCAAAACTTCAAATTATGTTCCGCTGCCAATTTTCTAGTGACCAGCGGCTGAACTGCATGCGTGGTGCGAAATCGTTTGGAGTCAGCTCCTGGCATCTTCTGAGGTGGAATGAATGTTTTTTATCACCACGAAGTGTTCTCCACACATGCATTTGACTACATTCAAAGCGTGGCGCTGCTTCTCGGGTACTGGCATGGGGATTCTCGTCGAAATAGTCCAGTATTTCGTTTTGAAGACGAGTACGTGTAGGCACATTGGCTCTCCTGTCGATGGCCGTGTTCGGACGGAACGTTCCATGGTCGCGAAGCCGCTGAGCAGCAGCTAACATAAACCTGCGGTCTACTCTGGTACCATCCCTTTGGTTGAATGGTCTGCAAGCTAGAGCCACATTATCACCACACTATGCCAAAGTCCTCACCATTTTGGTGTACTGAACATTTGTGTATTGGAAATACATCGCACGCGAAAAATTATTTGCAAACACTCTACGTACTTTCCTGTAAAATGTCCGCGCGTGACTAATATTGTTTACATTTAAGTTTGCTTTTATCGTAGCCGCGCAAGCGCCGGTATCGTCGTAGCTGTCTCGCTCTATCCCGGGGTTTTTAGTTTGCAGGAGAAAGGGAACGAAAACAAGCTTGTCATATTTTGTATTTTGTTGGTTATTCTATTGTCCTTTGTCCAGTGCCTGTAAGTGTGTGCGTGCGATTACAATCGTTAAGTTTACTTAACTGTGTTTGTAAAGACTTTAATGTCCTTGAAATAAGGTTCATTTTTCTTTATTTTGTATTAAATGACGGAATTTGTATTAATACAAATAAAACTGCACTTTTAAAATTCTTATTGCCTTGATTTACAGTCCATTTCAGTTTGTTTTGGCTGTACAGGGGTAGTGTGACTGTAATATACGTAGTTTTAGTTAATTTTGGGAAAAAAAATGACCTATATTAAAAATGGTAGAAATCGATTCAGTAAACGATTCTGAACAAACTAATTTCAGGATGTGCGTTAATTATGTTACATGTTGTATAGAGTACAATACTATGACGATTTTTTTTTTAATTTTACCGAGATGTATGATTTAAAAAATCGTCTTATCCAAAACTGTATTCAGCGTATTCACTTTGAATCAACTGTAAATGTTGTTTTAGTGTATTACTATAACATAGCGGGCAGAAGGCCCATTATACAGGGTTATGTTTATTTACTATCGGGTTTTTACATTTCAATAAGAATTTCCTTATCATGGGCACTACTTGCGGTCTACGATAGCGCTATCGTCTATCATAAACCACAAATAACAAATGCAAAAAGTTAAATGTAATTGAGAAAACAATAAAAAGTATTGCACCTATGTGTTTTTTAATCTGAACTAGCTTACAGGACAGTGTTGGCTGAAGACTTATACGCATAATTTCCACAAGTTGTGATTCGTCACTTAGGTAATTACATAAGAAGTATGCGGAGCAGGACGTACGGTTCCTCGTCCTCCATTGAAAGATAGGATCTTACGACCAAACGATTGTTGCGTCTTGTGTGTTTTTTTTACTGCCTCACGGTTGTTTTTGGGCTTGTTTAAATAATTATGTTACCGATTTCACTACAAACTAGTTAGGTATCCCTTAAGTGATAGTGTCTTGTTTAGTTATAAACCGTGAAAGCTGAACAGTGTTTCATACTAGTTTGGCCTGAAATCGGGTTTTGCCGGTAACATAATTATATGTCTTATGTTCTAATATCGTGATCATTTTGGATAAGCGTGAAATCAGGTGTAATGCGTGGTTAGAATGTGGCGTTAGATGTCGCTACCTAATTTCTCATCCTTCGATGGCGGTATAAAACTTATAGTCGGACTGAAGGACGAAATTGACTGGTATTTCTTTGTGTATAATTTTCTGCCGTATCAGTTACTAGGCTCGTCGTTGTATACCTACGCCTACAAATGTTGTCGCCTACAAATTAATTATGCAAAGCGCGCTTAGCGGACAAAGCAGAACAAACAATTCGTTTAATGGGTTAACTCTAAATTAAAAGTGCTTTTAACACCCCTATTCTGTTATTTTTCTTATTTTGTTTACACGTCATGGAAAGCAAAAGTAAAATGGTATAGAGGTAGGTATAGTGGTATATAGGAGTAAATTCAGTCTCAAACTACTTACATAATTATGTACAGCCTGTATTTTGGGCACCATTAGAAAAATAAAAACATCTTTTTTTACAATGGAACTTTTTTACCTAATACTACCCCATGTTTTTATTTTGCAATATCTAACAAATTACACTCCCTCCAATGATTGATAGAAACGATGCAACAATTGAAAACGGTTAGAAAGGAGAATAGAACTGACTAATTAGTTCCGTGTAGATGGCGCTAAGTGTCTGTTACTTTCGTTTACGCCAGGGATATTCTGGTAAAAAAATATACGATGAATTCGACGAAAAAAAACTAGTTTGTTTTTATAGATGACTTCGAAAATAAACTACCACATCAAAACACACTCTCTAGCGCGGCATATACAGGGTGGCGATTTAGTTACCTCTATCATTCATGGATGTTTGAAAAGCTGTTTTTTTTTTTCACGAATCGAATTTGAGTATCTTTAGGAAAAATGGTTTAATATGACGGGTAGACGACTCCCCTCCTTCAAGGATCATCACCCCCAAAAGGGTGGGAAATCGCCACCCTGTATATAGCTCCCAGTAACAACCAAGTTAAAAAAAAACTTGGAGAAGTACGTTGTTAGATATTTATCGCTCCGCAAATCCTGATAAAACGAGTTCGATGTATTCAGTTATCATCAACATATTCACAATAAATACATTAGTGTTTGCATCTAATGTCTAGGAATCCCAAAGAAACTTTGCATAAAAGTGCTTAGCTAAGCAGGTACGTCATGGAAACCATTTATAAAATAGGTACCTACGTATGTCTGAGATATTCTAATATCCTGACTAACCAGCTGACTACAATTACTCATGAATTAATTAGAAGGCCGCAAGTCTGAGGCGTCGCGCGTCGTCCTAATTGGCTACGATCTTACGAGCAAACGATGCGATTTCGTCGCACGACGAGATTAAACACACACATTTCTTCAGACTGTCCTAATTCAAGCTTGCAAATTATTGCGTTTGATCGTGCGGCCGTACAATCAAAGCTACAAATATCTTTTGAGTGTCCTATTTGATCACGCGTCATTGCGCGAATACAGGGAACGAGAGGGGCGAGGGGCGGCACCGGTGAATCGAGTTTGTCGAGATTGTTTACATTTTTGCTTAGAATTTTGTTAAGTCGAAACTCACGATCTGTTTACTCGGGTAGGAAAGGGTTATAGACCTCAGATCGGACACATGAAATTCACGTACGGTGCGGCGGCGTCGCATGTTGGGCATCGCGCGTTGGTCATCGCGCGAGCTATTAGGACACCTGTTGGACCATCGCACGATCATTTTCATAGCGCGACGAAATCCCATTGTTAGCTCGTACGATCTTTAGACAATTAGGACGCCGCCTGACGGGTCTAACTGTGAATATCAGTATAGCCCGGAAACTGGGATAAAAAAACAAGATGGCAGCCTCATGTTTCGATGAAAGTAAATGGGATTGGGGCTCAAAATCCCTCTAATGCTTTAAAAATGGCTTCTGATGATTGATTACATATATATGTATGTCAGGTCAGCCTCTCAGCTAAAGGCAACGCGTGCTAGTAGAGGGCAGAACATGGCACAAGTGAGACATAACCTTCCATTTTTACTAGTTAGAAAATTCCCAATTTTCAAGATTTCCTCACGGGGTTTGCGCTTAATTTTGAAGAATCGATAATTTTCGTAGCAGATCCCGTTGTTACTATTGGTATTACCATTTCACAAACTCTATTCGTGCTTCACATTCATTTTATACTGCGATTGCAGTGGTTAAGCGATTGTCGAAACGTATCCTGGGTTCGATTCCCGCACGGAATGATTATTGTTATGCACAGTAAATGGTTGTGATACACAGCTGTTGGAGATATCTGAGATGTGTGATATACAGTGTTCGGAATAGGTAGTGCTATTCGCAGGATTTAGTGACCGTTATCATAACATGGATGGGCAGCCCAATCGCATGCTAACGTACCGCGTGGCATTATATCAAGGATAGGACCAAGTCACAATACTGATGGATATCTATACTGTGGTTTAACTTCATCTAGTACATCGACATTCAAAAAAATATTCCCGGGGATCTCGGGGCATGTCCATATTAACATTATGAAATAGCACTACCTATTCCGATCCCTAATGATTGATGTATTTAGATACATCCAAGAAATTGTAGAAAATTCTAGTGTGGGACGTAATTTTACATTCGTGGGGAAAAATTGCCACGAAAAACGTAGTGTAAGTGTATGTTTTACTCATTTAGTGAGCTACAATACACCTTATGTAAATAGTAATAGGTTACCGTCGTTCCCTCAGGTGTTGTCACATTAAAATTCGGGCAATTTAGTTTATTTCGACACCGTATTTAAATTAGTTCCGCTGATGCGGCGTACACAATGTGACTTTTTTTTTAATTTTTAAGCAGTACTGATAAAAAAAACAGATTTTAGTGATTTATCATTTTATTAATAGACGAATCGAATGTATTTATAGTTTTTTTTATATCCTTGTAGTTTATTATCCTTGTAGTTTATTGTTTATTATCTCCTTTATTTATTTTTCTAACTTACTAATTATATTTTTAAATACCCTATATTAAATTCAAAATAAAAAAACATTTAAAAATATAAAAAATAGTAGAAATATTAAATATTGTTTATATCCTTAGTATTTAATTAAAATTAATTTCAAATAACACGCCTACCGCTGTTTGTCTCTGCATCACCCAAAGGTTGATTGGTAGAAAATGCCTATGGCATTAAGTCAGCTTCTGTGCCTTGTACCTGAAGTGTTAAATAAATAAATAAGTCGTGTATGAAATCTAACGAGTGTTAGATTCAGTGCCCGATTTGTCTGTTTTAATTCATTAATTTGAGAAAACATAACAGACGTAAATCTAAGCCAAAAAACAACATAGTCAAAAGAAAAGAAGAGTGATAAAAAATATTAAATAAAATACTTAGAAATAACAAAAAAAGTTAGTCATCTTTCGTTCATCCTCTCACAAAAATTTAAATATCCACGACATATGTAAACCCATCTTGAGACAATTATTTATTATATATTATTACAATCAAAGCAAAGTTCCTAGAATTATTTTGATGTTATAACTTATTCAGAACATTCAACTGATCTTAGACAGAATAGTTCTAATAAGGGGTGACTAATCAGGTGACGATAAATAGAGAATTATGCTGGAAGAAGACATGCTTCGCTGACCCCAAAAAATCAGGATCAAGAGAGAAATAAGAAAAATAGGAATAAGGAAAAATTAGGAGCATTGTACGGGGCTGATAACAGTGGACTGTGGGTATTGTTGCTAGGTTGATGGTAGGGCAGGAGGGCTTCAGTATTTGGTGAAGTAAAACTCTGGAGATACAGACTCGTCCATTTATTGCACAGTTCGTGGTGGAAGAGAGCGAAACACAGTGGTTTCCACAGATAATAACAAACGTCAAATTTACGTTAAAAATGTTGATGTTGGTGTTGCCAACAAGCATTAAACGCATTCATGAGAATATGTTGACATATAAATCAGTCTTCTTTAAGTGTGTGTGTCACTGAACTCTTGAAAAACTGGACCGATTTTCATGAAATGTTTGAGTGGGTCCTTGGATGGTTTAGATTCCAAATTAAACCTGGTCGATGGCGCCGCGCTGTTGTCGACATATTCCAGAAAGGATGGGACGATGGTTGTTGGGTTTGCCAGTATACATAAATAGGGTTAATGCTCGTATCTCTAAAGGGTTGTTTTTTTTTTTCATCAATGCTTTATCCATTGTTTTTAACTATTTTCTTCAGGTCATCGCTCTAACCAAGACGCCATCTCTATAACCTTGACAAAAACAACAGAGAGCAATAACAATGGCTGTCTAAAGGTTATGCTGAAAAAAAACAATAGTTATTCATTACTGCCATAGGTATTTAATATTTTTGTATGTAATGTACCTGAATCCAGGAAAAAATCTGTCAGATATACCCAAGTTCAATGACTCACGCCTATGTATGTACTGGTACGTATCTAGACTTAGTCAAGGAAAACCCAAAATAAATGACACAAATAAATGCTTATAATTCTGTACGGATGCCGAATTACTGACAAGCAAATTTACTTTATACATACATATGTATAGAGCCCACAATCGTTGGTATTAGTATGCTTCCTATGTGCAAAGATTTGCAATACATGGCTTAATATGATAATTATATATTGGTTTATATCCGCGCCTACGCCCGCGTGGAGTTCGATAATTGTCCCACGGGATCGAACTACCGGAATAAAAAGTATCCAGGTGTTAATCCAGGTTATAAACTATCTGTGTGCCAAATTTCATCTAAAACTGTTTAGAAGATTTTGCGTGAAAGAGTAACAAACATCCATCCATCCATCCTCACAAACGTTCATATTACGTAGTACTGGTAGTAACAGTATACTCAGAATAATAAGTAGTAATAAATTTATTTCTTCAACTTCAATATACATTACATCAGTGCGGTCTCAACCCCTGGACTAGGGCTTCGTTGCCACTAGTACCATGAACAGTACCATGATGGAACTGCTGATGATTTTTTTAATCACTAGTACCAATTTCAAAGAATCTGAAAATAATGGTACTAGTGTTGAATTTTGTTATCACTAGTTCCACTTTATTACAGTGAAACCTGGTTAAGTGGGACCTGGATAAGTGAGAAACCTCTATTATTGAGAGTTGCAATGAGGTCCCGGTTCTTTTTCATTAAATTACCTCTGTTAATGGGACTTTTTGAACCTGGTTAAATGAGATTTGAATTCTAAGACTCTTTCGATGTTTACCTCTATAATTGAGACTCTGTAGCTCAATTACCTGTATAAGTGAGACTAATTAATCAGGTTGTAACACGTTATTATTAACATTTCCACCTCTAAAAACGGAATAACGGCACATTTCGACCTATGTAAGCGGGGGCCTCTGTAAATGAGACAACTATAATTTTAAACCTGCTTAATTGGAAAACTGGATTATTGGAAACCCTCAATAATTGGAACATCTGTCTTGGTCCCTTGAGATCCCAATTAACCAGGTTTCACTGTATTTAAGGCACTTGTGATATTTTTAAGGGTGTAAAAACACTAGAGGTAAAAACAATTGGTTTATTTTTGCTAGGACAACCTGTATGACAGAGGTTGAAAAATACTATACTACGTAATGTAGTAATATTATATCTTAAAAGGCAACTAATTTCATATTACAACATTCCACGCGTCGTTTTTCTTTAAGGCTTCGCCCGCATAGACATCGGAATTTATCTCTCGAGAGAGAACTGCTATAAATAATACCTTATGTACTATACCAGGTCATAGAACTCTTGGTCTACCTTCGGCCGCTAAGGTGTGAAGAGGAAACAGACAGATAGAGTTGCTTTAGCATTGAATCATAGTTATTAGAGTATGAATTTAGTAGAAGAATGTGAGGCATATGACCCGTTGAATGTAGCTGAAAATTCGCTTGCTTACATTGGGGTCCCGTGATTAGATCAGCGAGCCAAATTCAAACCCTCAATCTTGCACAGCATAATCAGCCTACATTGATTCCATTGCTGGGTCAAAGGCCTCTTATCTATGAGAGGGACTGGGCTATAATCCACCACGTTGGCCAATTGCGGGTTAGTAGATGTCACATGTCTTCGAAATTTTGGTTCTAAGACATGCTGGTTCCCTCACGATGTTTTTCTTCACGGTTTTGAGACAGGGTTGATGAAATAACAAGTGTAACACAAATTACTCTCAATCCTATTTGTCAGTAATACAATTGCGGTAGTCAGATCAGAAACCCAGAATTCTTTTAGCCGGTTTTACCCAAGTTTCTCATCATATACTTTGCGTGGTCATTGAGACACTATATTTGAGCTGTGCAGGCAGACCTACTACTTAAGACTTGATGTTACCATCTCGCATGACGAGAACCTCGTGAAGCTGAGAAAGAGAAACAAATAAAATATTTCGGTTTGGCGCACGAGGTTGTCGGCATGTAGAATGTGAGCTCGGCTATCAATGTGCCGACTGTCGTTACGGCCAATGGCCTGATGGCCAAGAGCCTCAACGAACATCTCTCGAAGCTTCATAGGTGGTTTGATCAAGGCCCTGCTTCAGAAGGCAGTACTCCTTGATACGGCCCGCATTGTGAGGAGGTTCCTGTCTCTGTAGCCCTAATAACCGATAGCTAGGAACCTGTTCCCGACATCGGTGGATAACTATTTTGTATAATTATATTTTTTTAAATATCGTTTTAAAAATGTAAAAAGTACGTGAGAAAAATAAATAAACGAAGTCATCTTCTTCGTCCTGTCGAAGATTCCCTTTTTTTTAAATCAAATTAATTTTGATTAGAACTCTGCCACCTCGATGGCGTTGGTGGTGGCTTCAAATAATATATAAATAATACATACAACACACTCAATACACACATATACAATACAAACACACACAAACACAAACATACATATATAATATTTTAATTACCACATACTCAAGCTTAACTAATAATGCCCCAAGCTTTTCAGTTGGCTTATGTAAAGTAGGCCACATATCTTAACACTAGTGGCTAGTAATATGAAACAATATGCACGGATAAACGGGGCGAAACTACTAAACTAGAATATAATGGTAACAATAACTAATAATTTTCCATGAAAAACGTTGACCTAATAAACCTAAAATTAATTTCGGGAGCACAGTGTGAACGCTACGCAAGGGTACGATAGGAAACAATTAATTTTCCCTTAATGAATTCATGCCCTAACTAACTTCATATATAAATAAATAAAAGTTGCTTGCTTGCCGGTCAGTGCAATGCGTACAACATTATGAGCCGGTCGTCGGTATCAAACGCAAATTACAAATACTTTAGATCGTGAACGCATTCGTTGGCATCAAAACATTTATTTCCCAGAGTAAAGAAAATGTTCCTACTACTTCTATTTTTCGTGGCGGCGTGCGCGGGTGACCAGCCGTGTTTAGACCATGAAAGTGTCGATATTAGTGACGTGAAAACTACGGGAAACGGTTTGATAGTGAAAGATGGCGTCGTTTTCCCGCCGAAATATGTGTACTCAAAAAAAGTTGATGGTGAAATTAGAACGTTCGGGTGTTTGTCTCAAACCAAACATAGTTTTGCAAAATGTTGTCCTTTAGGGTTCGTCCTCGTGGGTAGAAATTGTACGGAGATGGATAAGGATATGCTGTTAAATCATGGTTTAGACACGCATTACAAGTCAAGATTCATAAAAAATGTGGACTTGAAAAAAGAAAGTTTTGACTTGATTTTTGGGAGACCTTGTGAACCAATGTTCTTCGAAGATGAAAATGACTGGTACATCCAAGAGGTAAATATACTACTTCTATATATTCGTCTATATTTATGTTAGTAAATAGAACTATTTTTTTTTCCCCGGGGCCCAGAGAGGTTTTTCAGTAAGCATGAAAACATGATATCCGAGAATGATACTATGAAAAGTTTCAGACAGGCCACAATATCTTCGAGAAGTTTTGCCAGTTTAAGTCGTTTTGGTTTCGGCTCCATGCGATAACATGACGATCAACGATAAACAACGTTGCTAAACAGCCCGTGGTTAGTTTTTGAAAAGCAAGTGGGCCCGTGCCCAAAGGGCTCCTATCTGAAACTTTTCATTGTATAATTTTAGCGTTCTCTCATCACCACACCTACCTACTCAGCTGTTAATGTGGCATGCTGAATATGTTTGTTGAAAAACAGTCTGGGCTCAACCACTATTTGTTTTGTCAGATTTTCAATGGCTGACTATTGAAAGGTACTTATGTACATATTCAATGGTTCTTTCATGCTGTTGACACCTTTGAGATAGATAGCTTGGTGTCTACAAACTATTCCATGAAAGATATACAGCAACGGTCACACTTGCATCTCCTTATAACATGATATATTATTTCTTTAACAGTCTTCAGAACGTAACTTTAACCCTTACTTTTACGCTAGCTATGAATCTCAGGTTAAGTAAATAAAACAATTACTCCCAAAAACGCATGTAAATATTTCATTAAATTTCCCTAAAGTTCCCTTAATAGATCGACTGTCTAAAAAACTACTTATAACATTTTAATGCTTGATCTAGGTATGTGTGAGTTACCCATTCACATTAAATTTCAGATAAAAACGGTAAATAAGCAAAATTTTACCGGTACCTTAATATTTCGGAAAAATTCCCTGAAGTCCCTTTCGTACATATATCCATACTTCCATACTAATAATAAACATGAGAAAGTAACTGTATGTTTGTTGGTCTGCCTGTCTGATAACTTTTAATGCCTCTGCGGCTGTAGGGATTTTTTTATGCTACTT
Source organism: Standfussiana lucernea (assembly GCA_964057025.1). Taxonomy (NCBI): domain Eukaryota; kingdom Metazoa; phylum Arthropoda; class Insecta; order Lepidoptera; family Noctuidae; genus Standfussiana; species Standfussiana lucernea. The sequence goes on from OZ059795.1 coordinate 4,257,525, forward strand.
GGCACTCGGATAGACTAGACTCAGTTAGGATAGGAGAAAGTATAGCTCCTCTAAAAGAACTGGATATATATATATATAAACAGCTAAATAATAACAGCTGCTCGGGTCAATCTTCAGGTTAAGCCGCGCTTGCCTTGTTCGTTTGTGGATGGGTAACCGTCTATGACATACCGAGTTTCCTCCGGAAAGCACGTTAAGCCGTTGGTCCCGGCTGCCATTTGTAGATGTTTGACAGTTGTTACAGGTAGCCCATGACCCAAAAGTGTGACAACTGGCCTTACTAAGGGGTAACGTACTCGTATTACCCAGTACTAACAGAGTTGGGAAATAGCCAGGAAGATGACGATCTAGTTCTTATCAAGGACTGCCTTTATAAGAAGTAAATAACGTTCTCATCCGCGGGCAAAAGCTAGTTCTATTTACAAAGCAACACTGGCATTTCAACCGTGGTCTATGGTAATATGTGTATGTGTGGTGGTATAGTGGTGGTGTATGGTATGGTCGTGGTCGTGGTATGGTATGGTGGTATGGTGGTCACGGCAAAGGTTAGGTGATTCCGTCTAGGCTACCCCAAGGGTACCGTAAAATATGATTAAGAGACACTTTCAAGAGGTTTGACAACAGTTTCGCATTAATATAATTAATAAAACTTGCATTTCTTTAAATAGCAGTAGAACTTTTATGAAAGACCTTTTCTGGGAAATTACTAATACCCCACCTTTATACCTATACAAATAAATAAAATTGAAGTGTCTGTTTGTAATCTCAAAATAACAGCTTTTTACTGAATGCATATGAAAGTATATTATATGGTAAGTACCTATAACCCTGAATCTTTATTTTTTTTATTTTTGTTTTTCTATCTGTCTGTATGTTCCGGCTAATCTCCGAAGCGGCTGGACCGATTTTGATATTATAAGGAGTAACTAAGGCTACTGTTGTTTTAGAAAAAGGATTAGGGTTCCCAACAAAAAATTTAAAACACTTGAAATGGTTAAAAAAACCCGTTTCAAATAGGGAAGTTATTTTTTTAAATAATTTCGTTTTTAGTTATAATATTATGTTTCTGCCGGTTGCTTGATTATTTTTTTGATTGGTAAATTAAATTGTCTTAAGAGGCTTTTTAACTCTATGTTCAAGGCCAGCAAGGTACATTCCCTTTGCGTAAGTGTTCTTAAAACAGTGGGTTTAACCAGTTTTGCATCAGGACACTTACACGACCTGTTTACCAACCTTAAGGTCTATAGTAGTCTATTTTGCAAAGAGGAATATATACCTTCAAGAAAGGTGCGTACTATTCGCACCCATCGTGCGTGTATGATCAAATGTATGAAAATAGATGAAGCAAAAGGAGTCCATGTAAGGATCAAAGCAGGTGGCATTTTGTAGTATAGCCAGTTCCATGTTAAAAGACGTGAGTTTGTGTATGTGCGTGGAGTGTTTATAGTTGTGTATTACTGTCATCGTCTTGACCTTCGACTAAATTCCGCAATCTGTTAAGTTTGCTTTGCAATAATATTAGGTATTCTTATGTTTTTATTTATGTACTCTTCTATAGAATTCAATGGAGTTACTCGCGTGCCAATGAAAGGTTTTGTAAAATTATACAGAATTTTCTTTTCAAGACTTAATTAACTAACTAACTATTGACATAATATTGCTATTCATAAACATAAATGGGTACCTTCTGTCGTTTACAAATTATTTATAAGTTTGAAGAGCGTCGTAGGTGGTTTCTAGTCTCTAAATTGATTCTAGTAGGTAGTCAGAATAGGGACGCGATGCTTGACTGCGTAGCAGCACTACAAAAAATACTACAGCAACATAGTAAGTACTACAGCGCCATCCATGACACAAATGAAGAACTAACATCAAAATTATAAATCGCGCGGTTAAAGTCATTCGAGACTTAAGACTATACAAGGTGTTGCTTTGTATCCTCGTTAAATTCAAGGAGGTAACTATGCTAATGATTCTCGACCCGAATCAATAATAAAATGGGCAGGTTTTTTTTTCCTTAGTATAGAAAATCGGTAAGTGTACACCACCCGTATTAAAACGCGGCCCGTCTAATACTAGCCTTATAACCGCGCTTTCACACACACAAACAAACGCAGACGTTTATTCGATAAACGGGTGATTCTCCTCTTTTGACTTCTCAAAAGAGGAGAATCGCCCTTCGGCTTCATTCTGAAATGTTAATTATTATTGACCAGTCACCGTAATTTATATTGATTATATACGTCTTCTATGACAATCTTCTAAATTTTGACGAGGATGCAACTACACCTTGTGTAGAATACCCGACAACAACTGTCGAGTAGTAGCCCACCAGACACAACAGCCGTCTGGTCCAAGGATCCCTCCTTATCTATGAAGTATTGAGGAACTGCACACAGTGTACACAAATTCTTAAAGCTGTAATAATAAGGTAACTGCAAATTCTAAAAATAGTAACTGCTAAAAATAATGTCGTGTCAATGCGTTCATTATTTTAAGTTATTGAAGCCAAGGATAAAACGCAGATATCACAATGTCAATAACAGGATGTAGGGAGGATGTAGTGGGTCGCTTTGACCATAGATATTGTTTCATGTATCTGTTTTAAAGCGTATTTAAATGTTTTACATCATTATTATATATTTGTATTTGAAATGCTAATATTTTCATAGGATGTAGAGGTATTATTTCTCCTGATTTTCATTTATTAATAAATTGGGCATTGTATTGTCCAATATGGTTGAAGTTCCACGGACCTGAACAAAGCGTTATGCTTCCATATTTACTGTGCGAAACGCCAGTCTTTGGAATTCACTGCCGGCTTCTTTGTTTCTCCATCGTTATAATCTGGATCTTTTCATAGTTCGAGTGGATCGGTTTCAAATAGACAAGCTTGCCACACTAGGCCACATGAGACGAGTTGCGGCGAAACGCATACAAGCCTATAGAAGCTTAGGTGATGAATGATACCCTGAGATGTAGTCTAATAACACTGTTTAATAAACCTTTGTTGCAAAAAAAAACCGACTACAAAAAAAAACACTAAAATAGTTTAAAATAACTTTAGTTTCGGAAGTCGGTGACTATTGTTTGTTTCATTGACTTTTTTGCCACCGAGTTCCGAAAGTAAAGTTATTTTCCACTTTTTCAGTGGTTTTTTTTGAAAGTAGGTTTTCTTTTTGCAAAAAAAAATATTTTATTCTTTTTAGTTATCGTATCACACACAAATCCTTGTCAAGTTTCAACTTCGCAATTTCTTTTACTTGGATGACATATTTTTTCCAGCTATTTTGATTTAAAAACCAAAGTACTGAACCGATTTTGATGAAATTTCTATGGGACCAATCGGGAAGTATATACTTTCAGATAAAAGAAGAATTTTTCAAATCGGTTCATAAATGACGAAGATATGAGGTAACATACATAAAAAAAAGATTCCGACGAATTGAGAACCTCCTCCTTTTGGAACTCGGTTAAAAAGAAGCCACCTTACTTAGAAGCATGCATATGTGTAAAATAGCCCTATGATTTATCAAAAACCTATCGATTTGAGTCAGACTTTAATCAAGCACCCATGTTATTAAATCGATTAAACTGAGCTCGTCTGATGTCTGCATCGTTTCTTAATATAGTATTGGTGACAAATTACTGCAATTAGCCACCTCTGTCTGGACAGACTCATGTAATCATAAGGCAAACGTGCGGATTTATTTTGATGCTAAAAACTCATCACAAACATAGTTGCCACATGCAAAACAAAGTTGCTAAGTTTCAGGCAATCCAGACGCGTAATAAATTGTTTTTTTTTTATTTACAAAAATTCTACTTGAGCATTGTTGTCTTTGCATGTAGTACTAAGCCTATTACAGCCAGCATTGATGACCAAACCTAGCCCGTTTAATCGAGACAAAATGTGTTACAATTTAGAGTATCTACTGAGTTTTGATTACCTACTTGCTAACTTCATCATCATATCACCCGGAATCATCCACTACGGGTTATGTGTTTCCTCTTGCTTATGCCACACTGCCACTTCAGAGCGTTCCTCCTTTCACAAAACTTCTTTTTAAAGAGCTTTCTGTACCGCTACTGGGCAAAGGCCTACCCCATTAATTACCAGTCCTCCCTGTGTCAGGAGTCAGGAACGAATCCAACTTGCAAAACTGAGCACTTACAAAATAAATACTCCAACAAACTATCACTATACTGGCAGTATAACAAAATCTGAAGCAATAGGAAGACGGATATTCACGTCACTACTTAACCATTTATGACGTTTTTCTAATGACTCAGAATAGCCTTCAAGGCTTGTTCACTGTCTGACGATGTTACACTTTACGTCACAAATAAAAGAAGTTTGCGTTCTGACAAGACCAGTCAAGGTCGGTGGTCCTTAACGGTTCAATGTAGTTCATTGCTCTTTTTAGGTATAGCTGTTCGTGTCGTGCCAATGCAAAAAATGCAAGGGAAACAAATTTTGCGAAGTTTTCAGAGCTATGTGATTTGTGCGACATCCTTGTCTGGAGAATTTATTAATTACAAGTAACTAGGTACACTAGGTCGACTGCAAGTCGGTAGCAAGACTTTGACGTTGAGCTGGCCTAGTAGAACGGAATTTTAATAGAAAAATGTTATTTAATTTGAACAGATTTTGTTACCAAGTGCGGCTTATCAGATAAAATTCGTTGTTTTTTGGAGAATGTCTTTATACCAGTACGTTAATTTTGTTCCTACGTTCACTTTACTTTTAACAGGTTTTAAGTGATTAAGCTCCATTTCAGTCGATTGTGCGTTTACGCAATCCCATTTACTCTGACCCACTGTCGATTTTAAGGAGGTGGTTACTTATATTTGATGAGGAAGTTGCATAACTATGTACGAGTATAATACTGCAGGTCGCCTTTGGTCATGTGGCCAAAAGCGCTACTGCTGAGCACGACAACCTTGGTTCGATTCCCGAAACAGGATAGCGTAATTGCAAAGGTTTCCCCTCTGGAATTTCTTAGTCGGCTGGAGGCCAGAGTCTGTATTTATATCCAGTTCATGGACATGGACGCGCCCTCTATTACATGGTCATAGAATTTAACCATAACTGTCGAAATGAGGGTGTGGGTACACATTTGACCAACTCTTCTGGGATTACAGGCGTATAATATGTTTATATTTTACTTTTTTGCTAACCAAAAGGTATTATCTTTTACAAAAACATACAAAAGAAAAAGCTGCTATTAATTTTACTTCAGCGCCGCCGAAACGTTTAATTCAGTATTTCATTAAACACTTTAATTTATTTTTCTGTTGATTCCGAAAATAATTTGCCTCTATCACTTTTTATATCTTTGGCATTGGTATCTATCATAAAAATAACTGTTGTCACAGAATAAGTGGATTTCAGTTTATTTATTTATTCGCTAACACATAAGTTAGATGTGTTAGTTCTAGCTTTGATTTTATTTATGTGTCTAGAATGGCTAGATGTGGCATAATGTAAAAAATATACAGGGCCATAGATTATGTTGTTGGAGTTTCAGCTCTCGGCTCTGAGCCAAAGATTGCAAACCCAACGGTGGGTTCATGTGTCTTGCGGCAATTCGAATTTCCATCTTCAATTTGTACGTACAATATGAAAAGCGTCGTATTTTGCTGATGACCGGAAATGTGATGTAGTGTTGAAAAAATATTCATAAATTTTTAAACTATATGGTAACTGGTTACGAATGCCGAAATGAATTAATTTCCGAAAATACTTAACAGCTTTTTAGGCACTTATGGAATTGTCAGTCATCGGGGAAAAAATTAAATTCATAATAACTTTTCCACGTAAGCTTGGACTCTTATAGAGTCACCAATATGTAGACACTTTCCGAATTTCAAAAGCAATTTTCGCGCCAAATGTAACATACCAGGGGTGTGTGTGGGATCAAGTGTAAGATCCAATGTAAGAAATCATACAAGAGCGAAAAAAAGAATGTGTGTGTGTGTGTTCTCCTATTAAAAATAAAAAAGATATATGTGTAACAATAAAAGAATTTCGGACGCCGTGGAAACGCACACTACATTTAAAAAATACTTGCCAGATAGAACAATTCGAAGAGTCAGACCGTTACTTGACTAAAATGAAATAGCGACTGTTACTTGGAGATTTGATCTATTTCATAAAAATAGGAGTTCCAAAATACTACACATATATTCGTAACGACATACAATTTTAAACAGAACAGTAGGCGATAATCAGTTTTAAAAGTTGCTTAGTGTTTACATATTGGTGCTCGTGACTGTACAGTCGACCGAATTTCGGTAACATTTTGACCTTGAGCTGACCTAGCATAGTACAAAGTTTTAATAGCAGAAGCAGCAGTGGTCGCTGCTAATATTGGCGACTCATGTCTGGCCTAATGTACCTATAAAATAATTTACGGTCATTTTAGCACCGTTTAATTATCTTTATTATGTCTGGCTATTAGCCATTGACATAAACTTTTTTAAATAAGTTTCAGTTTATTTTGCGTTGCGTAATTATCACTTGCTTCGATGAAGGAAAACATCATGTGGAAATCAGCATGCCTGAGAGATATTTCTCGACGGCATGTAAAGCCAAGTCAGAAGCCCACGGACGGCATAAAAACTCTGACACCAGGTTACGTACTAACTATATCATGACCCAGCCTGTCCCCAATTGCTGCCCTCCTCTCAATGACGCCCTAAGCCGAGGTCCGAGACCCACAGGGGGTACCTTAGCGAGCGGTCATTTAATTTTGTAACCTAGTTTGTAAACTATATATTATATTGCTTTAATGTCAGTCCTGTGTGGGAAAGAAACGGAGCTATAGAGGACGTCTAGCGCCATCTCCTTCCCACTCTGGCATAAGCAACATGGTAGGCCACCTGAACACGGTACAAAAATAAAAAAAATATATAATAAAATGACTGAAAAAAAACACCCTGTTCCCGATACAGGTGGGCTACTATATTTTTATAATTTTAAATGTTTTTTTAAGAAAGATTTGAAAATGTAAAATAATGTGTAAAGGAAATAAAAAAAAAAATGACTGAAATTCCAATTCCGTTTTTTACAAGCGTGACAACTGACGATTCAAAGCGCTAAAAATAACGTATAAAATAACGGAAAGCCACGCTTTTAAAACAACACATTCCTTCCTATTTGTAATGCAAAACGTTGAGGTCATAATATTGTAGATATAATGTAATGATATTCATGCTGATTAATTATTACGAATAGGTCCATACAATTATATTTAATTATACATATATATTAGTCGGAAGTTATTATAATACCTTAATTTAATTACATAGGTGTTAACAACCAACTAATGATGATAAAATTACAGAAAATATTCATATATGGTGTCGTCGTAAACTTAAACACATCATCTGCTGCTGCAGTGGCTCGAAATTCTGACAAACAGTCTTACCGAGGGGTACCGTATTAACCAAGTAATAACTGGAAGCCGACCCCAACATAGTTGGGAAAAGGCTAAGCAAATGATGATGAGGTGATTTTGGTACGGTACAAAAACAAATAAAATATACCTACCGTCCACAATTCTGAAAAATAGAATAAATGTCGATTCAACTCTGAGTAAAACTGGTTTATCCAATGGCGGTTAAAATCGTGCAGACAATGAGCTATTTTCTTAGAATAACTCCTACGTGTCTCGAATTTATAAAGAAACAGAATATTTTTTATTAATAACCCGCGCCAAGGATTTGCTAGAAGTCAAGAAAAGATTCAGTGAAATAGTAGTTTTAGCATCGCTCGGTTTTTATAGTTTGACAAAATCTCGAGATATCTTTAGTGTGTTTAAGATTGACATTACAAACATAAAACCTTTAATAATAACATATATAACATCACGCCTTTTATCCCCCAAGGGTTGGGCAGAGTACCTCCCAGTTACGTTCAAGTCCCATGTAATGAGCTTATTGCCATCAACCGGGCACAAATCCAGACTCCGTGGCTGCTACTAAAAAATTCCTAACGGAAAAACCCAATAACACACATTATTAAAGTTTTCATTCAGTTCTGAAACTGTAAAAGCCAAAACACATCCATGATATATTAAATCAGGATGATTCTCAAAGAAAATAAATTTGTAGACCAAGGCCAGAACATTCCATTGAAATCCATTTTACGACAATGAACGGCAAAAATAAATCTGAACGTAATGTCTGTGTACTCGTTTGCACTTCATCAGATTCAGTCCAAGTTTAACAAATGTTTTATTTATGGAAAAAAAAACTTATTAAAAAAACAGCTGTTTCCTACAAAAGTGCAACACCTACACGGTCAGAATCTATGGAACAACAGATTTTTTTTTCTACATATATCTTAGGGCAAGATTTACAGAACGCACTATGACTTTCCTTTGCATTAAATGTTACTAAACTGAGCGTACTGCCTCGTTTGTGTAGTGAGCGCAATCGCGAATTTTAGGCATGACGTCCTGGGTATGATTCTCGGGTTTGGCAAATTGTTATTGGGTTTTTCCATTAAGAATTTCTCAGTAGTAGCCACGGAGTCTGGATTTGTGCCTCATTGATGGCAATAAACTCGCCTATTACATTGAACTTAAACATAACTGGCGAAATGTGGGTGTACTATTATTTACACCTCTGCCTATCCTTCAGGGATTACAGGAGCGCCATGTTATGTTATGTAAAGTGAGCGTTTCATAAGAATGTGAACATTATAACTGCACAAAACTGTGATCAGTCTCTGAACCTTGCCTTTAGTAACATTCGTCGCGTTTCAAATAAAAATAGAGTGGCCTATGAATCCAGAAATAATTTCATCTTTTTTCAGCTGTCAGGCTGTCAGTTTATAATTTGTAGTCATGTTTGTCATACAACTGAGAGATACGTGACATTAGTAAATATTATGAAACTAGAGGATCAAAGGCGTTTAAATAACACTTCAGCTGCAAATCAGTGTAACCAGTTGGACACGCGTAAAAATCTTGGCGTGTCCGGATGGATGAAGAAATAATAAGTGATACCAATTTTGAGTTTCACCAACTGGACACACGTGTGTCCAGTCTTTCGTGTCGTGTTGGTGGCTAACCCAAAGAAACTTACCGGCCGTAGAATGCTATACCTACGTGAAGTGCAGTTCTGCTAGAAAAAGTTTGCGCTTCAGCCATCGTAAGTAGTTGTTTTCCTCCGGAAATACAACCTTGTGATTATGAGCTCTATTGTCGATTTGTTACTGTTACTATGCTATGGTATGAGTAATGTTAGTAAGTAGGTGCAGTTCGACTAGAAAAATGTTGCGCTTCGATAATCGTAACTGTTTACCTCCGGAAAAAACGAACGTGCCATTATAAAATCTAATATACTTAGAACATGGCATTAGCATAATCGGCGAATGATGTCTATTTATTGGATAATATGCTGGTTTCCTCACGATGTTTTCCTTCATCGTTTACCTTCTGACTTAAGAGTGTCGTGGGTCCGAACCCAGACACTGCGCATTACTTTGTGTAATTTATTTCATCACCCAACATCTCTAAAACGATAAAGTAATACAGACTGAATTCCAGAAAACTTTTCAAGACTTGACAGGAACACAACGATCTGTTACCCTAGCTATGTGAGAGAAAGCTTTATACAAATCACATCTCTAATTTTATTATCAGGGATGAATCTGTTTTTTAGTTCAAAAATTCACTACTGACGATGACTGTCCTGCCATCTGTCTAGCTTTTGATACTATTTATCGTGGGTTTATCACAAGCGAAGCCATGGACCGGAAATACGTAACCCTCTTATCAACGTTTGGGCTCGAAGGTTTTTTCTCGACAGTATAGATGGCGCTGATTGTGTTTCCTGTTGAAAGGGAAATTATGCCTTTATACAAACATACATCATTTAAACAAATATTCAAAAGGGAAATTATTACATTTTCCGATGTTATATAGCGTTTATTATTTAAAATTTGAGAAAGAGATTTTTTTTGACAATTATTTATCAAACCATTGCAGTAAGTGAATAGCTCAAAGATTATTCTCAATTCCCTTCTAGATCCAGGACTCTTGTTATGGTAAAACAACTCCATGTTCAGAATGTTATTCACCCATACATAGACCTTTTTATTATCTACCTTATCTGACGACTAAACATTCCTAGAATTATTGAGATGTTAAAGAAACTGAGCTGCATAGATGACCCTATCTGGCAATGAAATGATGATTACGTTCTAAATGAGTGACTCGCTTTTGTGTTCTATCGCAAGTGCAGTAGACAGTACGCCAATGCAATAATACAATAGTCCAAAAGTGTAATTTTTTATTATATTTGACTAGCACTTTACCAGGGACTTCGTCTGCATAAATTGTTGTAGCTTGGCTAATAAGCATGATATAAATACATTTATAGTCACCCACGAATAATGTAGCTGTCTACAGGTGAAAAAAAAATTAGAATCGGATCAGTAGTTCGGAAGATTACCCCCTACATACAAACTTACAAACAAATTTTCCCTCTTTTTCTTCTTCTGGGACGATTTTCGTAAACAAAAACCAGTATTACAAGTCTTGTGTTGATAATTTCTCATGATCAAAAATGATGAAGTTCAATACAAACTTGAAAAATCAATGTAACGCACTCAAAACATGCTGTCCAAGGGCCATGGAGCAAAGTTCGAACCTTTAAAACTTGTATTTGAAAAATATCGTGTGTTTGGAAGAAAGTTGGAACTTTGAAATTAAATATCTCCGTAACCAAAAGGTTACCAGGTACGGAACAAAAAAATAATCGCAATGACAGAAAGAGCAAGTCACTTTCGGCTTCATTAGGGATGTTTTTACCCACTTTGGTGGACTCCATTGTCCAAACTTAAACTTTCTGTCCTTTGTGCGTGGTGGCTCCTGACTGACATAGCCAACCTGACCCCGCCCAGAAGCACAGAAGCTGTTTTTTTTTTAAACCTGCTTTAGCGGATGAATTTCCAAATCGGCTGTCCCATACATTTATTTGGTGGTTCGATTGTGGTCCCATGCAGAAAGTTGAGTTTGGTGGTCTGAACCACACCCTGTAATCTTACTGGTACACGCTTTAATACTGGTATAAAAACTCTTGGGAAAAATTTAAAGCTTTCTAAATGCGTTTTATGAATCGCTAGGCTCGCGGAATTTCATGTAACGCGAAAGTAGTTTTTTCTTTTAGTTGACATTGAAAAAACTAAAGCAGCATATTTAATTTCACTGAATTAACCCAGTCAGCGGCTATTTATACTAGTTCACACAAATTTTCATGGAAATACTCTATCGAAAGCATTATTTTCTTATTAATAGCCCATAAATAAGAGTTAATAGGTCTATAGGATACATATATCATGATACTTAACACATAACATCATGCCTGAAATTCCCGAAGGGTTAGGCAGTTGCGTACCTAATGAATCACCCACGTTTTGGGTGGGATAATTAGGGGTATAAAACACATAAAACATCACGCAACAGGCGTATATGGGTATTCCCAAAAAGGGTTAACAGAAGGGTATAACAAACCCACGTTTCGCTTGTTATGTTTTACACTTTATTCATATTAGACGGGCACAACGGGAACGGCATTGTTGGTCTAGTGGTCCCTGGGTTCAATTCCCAGATCGGGCAAATTATTATTGGGTTTTAATTTCTCAGTAGCAGCCACGGAGTCTGGATTTGTGCCCGGTTAATGGCAATAGGATCTTACATGGGACTTAATGATAACTGGCGAAATGTGGATGTACTATTAGGTACACCTCTACCTAACGCTTCGGGGATTAGAGGCGTGATGTTACGTTGTGTAGAAGAAAATTACTTTTAAAAGTTGATTCGTGCATGCATATTAGTGCTCGTAACTGTACGTTACACCTCCTCTGCTAAAAATATGATAGCTTTTATGTTCCTTTTGTTTTTGTACCTCGTAAAACAGAAATCTTTCTCTCCTAGAAAATGTCAGATATTTTAAGTATTTAATCCGACATTTTGTTTATAGTCTTGGCAAGAATGAAATAATGTGGTGGTCTCTACCATATCTAAAAATAAAGTGAATCGTCTGCGGATTCTTTCGCGCCCTTAACCTAAATATCGCGATGATGTGTAAAATCGTGTGTAATACGGCGAAATATGTGCTGTTTTCCTTATTGTTGCAATGTCTGGGTCATTATCAATATGTATATTATTTTTACCACACTTGTGACCTGCCACGTTTTGTTTACGAACTTTTGTTTTTATATTCAATGGGCCTACTCTTGACTTCAATATTGTCCTGAGAACAGAGATGAAGTCGACGATGGAACGAGCTAGCCTAAAAGAAGTCTTAGCTTAACTGAAGACATAGCACAAATTCGTGGAGCAAAATGTAACGTAAATTCGAACCATTTTAAAATTGTAAATTCTTGATCTCAGCGTGTCGATGGCTCTTTAAATATATTTCATCCATTTACCTATGCGAACCCCGCTTGCTGATGCAGTGGAGGAGACACGCCGCATACACATTTGGGATCTGAGCCGTCCATGACCCCCATCTGCAGATATCGGCTGTCTTGGGTTTGGAGTCTACGTGGCTCCTACTGAGAAATTTCTGAAGGGAAAACCCAATAACACTAGCCGACCTGGGAATCCAACCCAGAACTTCGAGCTCCGCAGTCGCGCTCGACCAACAAGGCTGTAATAAGCAGCTATAATTCGGTGACGCCAGTTACTGATTCTATTGGAAGTCAAGGCTAAAAAGCTATCTTAGTTTGTTGAGGTAGGTTAGTACTTACGACACTTGACGTCATAATTGTCACTGTATGCTACGTTTATGAACTAACAAAGTCATTATTTATGACACTAGCGTAACGTGACGATGGTAATTAAGTCCTTTTTTTGTTCAGCACTTAAAACTAGCGTAGGGACTTCAATGTATACGTATGTATATATGTTTGTTTTTGCACCTATGTATAGTTTTTACATTTTAAGTAATTACTTAATTGATTAAACGTAATTGAAAGTAGGGTGGCATTCCTTTAGAAGTTTAATTTTAGATATAATTGTGTCGACTATTTTTTTCTTTGGAGCCCCTATTTTCAAATACTGTCTGGACGTGTAAGTCCAATACACTGTAACTTCAATCACAGTATTATGCCATAACAAACCATAAATTTTACTAAAATACAGTGTTTTGTACGTGCAACACACTAAGTTGTAACTCGAGTTACAGTGTATTGCATAATAGCGCTCATTTGAATATTTCGAAGCAGTTGCATTTCACTATATTATTATTTTTTCATTTTATAGTATGTTGAAGGAGATATGAGCACATACAACACACTGTATTTTAGTAACATTGTTGGTTTGTTATAGCATAACACTGTGATTGAAGTTATAGTGTATTGGATTTATACGTAATGGGTCCGTGGTCCAACTGGTCAGTGTGACATAGTTGATACCAATATACGCTTTTCCCTTAATTTCACTCAAATTGTAGTATAAGCTATTTAAAAGAAGACGTCTAACCATCACCCGGGCTTAGCTTTCGAAGTCCGACATCAGTGTTAAATTCTATAGCGCCTACAATTTCTGTAACAGCAATAAATCATGTTTATGTAAGTCATTGCAGTCGTAAACCTACAGGCGTTTTTATCGCACCCAATTAATTACGATAAAAATATGAGGAAGTAACCAACTACTCCGTAGTATGAATAAACAATGATTACTTCAAATTATCTTGGTTTTGTAATCAGTGTAAATTGATGCGTTTGAACATTTTTTTTCCATGTCACTTTGACCTCGTACGCCTAGTATTTCTGAAACCACCACTAATGAGTGATGGCCAACAAAAAAGAGGCACGCTTTTAACTCGACAGATAATAATAGCTATAATGATGTGCTCATTTTTTGTAACATATCATCAAGTTGGAGTGTAGGTTGTACAATGCGCAGAATAAACAAGGAAGTAAATTAAGGTGTTTGTGCGCGGGCGCCGGGTAGCATGATTATTATTTTAATTAAGTAAGAAGAACTGTATGTATGCTTGGGTACTTACACAGAATATGCCTTTGTGGAATTGTGAAACTTATACATAGGTATGAACGGCGCTCACTCAGTAATCGTGTATGATGTATGGTTTTTCTAGTAAGAATACAGTAAGAGAGATGATGTAGCATTTTCCGTTCTTTTGCTGGCACATTGCTTAGGTGCTCAATGTGCTCATATTCATAAACGTCATTTAGTGAAGCATTTAAACGTATGCTATCAAGGTTAGGTGGAGAGCACATGCTCGAAAGAGCAGCACACCAAAGATCTCGACAACCACCCTAGAAGCAATGCAGTCGCTGTGGCCTAAATCATCTAGATGGCATCATCATCAATCTTGAGAGAAGAAAAAAATGGCAACCTTAAATCACAGCATTTCGTATTTCTACAAAGGCTCTCAGCATGATTGACATAAAGTTTTCGGCAGCTTCTGTCACTCTACTATTCTGTCATCGTTATCACTCAGACTCAGTTTAGGTACTCCGGTATCTATTATTTGGTGGTCATTTACTGACGTATAATCAGATTTTTCTTATGGGAACGTTAGAATAATAAGTGTCGTCTTCCTTAGGATTAACCGGGGAATAACATACCAAGCAGAATAACCATTTGAGATGGTTTTTCCCGACACCGAGCAACTTGTTATTAATAGACTGAGAGCTGTTCTGCAGCCTCAACTGCGTTTGAATATGTGGTTAAGTAGTTTTTTTTTAAGGTTGCATATTGCTGCTTTCTATTAGGCATAAATTAGAACATTCGATTGAGGAGTCGATGTCCAACATGCCGACAACCTCGCGTGCTAAATCAAAATACTTACTTGATTTTTTATCATTCTCAGCTTTCACGAGATTCACGTCTCGAGGAACAGTGATGTCAACAATCATTGCACGGTGCTCTCGGTGATCTATCACCGCAATATAAATAGTCTTGTCCGTGAAAATAGGGGTGATCCCAATACAATGTGGCATGACCATTTTCGAGAACTAGGTCGGCGTCGGGCACATACCTGTAGTATGATATATCAGAATACAGAATATTGTATTGCAAGGCAAGTTGCTGGTAGATTATCATCCTAGCTAATAGATTGTGTCTGTGCAAGTATACGCTGCTAGCAAGATGAGAACACTCAGAAACAATATGTCGGATTGATTCACCGAGGCGGTGGCATGCCCAAGAGTATGATGTCAACGTAACGTAGCCTAGACGCCAAAAGGTCTATATCAGGCTCATGAAGAGCCGGAAAAAGCGTCCGTATAGCACTTTGCTCTGCCATGCGGTCTCTTTGCGGTCATTAGAATCCAATAACACAGGTTTACTCCTGTTCTCGTTAACTAAAGAGAGCGGGCTGAGGCCCTTGACCTCTTAGACCACATCTCGGTGCATCCACGTGTCAATTTCTCCGAAAGTATTTCCTGAAGCTGCATACGTCGCGGTTGCATAAGGTCTTGGAATTTTACAAGCAATTAAATATTAACAAAATATTTCTAATTATTATTTTGATCAAAATTAAAATAAAAAATGTACCGCAACTTAGATGTTGATTAAAATATAATTTTTATTTAATGTAGACATATGTTCGACAAAGAAAGTCGTATACATAATTAATGTGCTCTTAGAGCAGGTGAGCAGAATAAAAATGATCTACGTCTAGGGTGCTTACTTACCGTAAAGTTGCATATTTATACGCCTAGGTAAATATTGCCCATAACCGGTTCGTAGAATTAAAAGCATCAATGTCAAGATTCCAGAAGAAATAGGCTAGAAGAGCGAGCGAAGCAACCCCGAAAATATCAACACCCCACCTACCTCGGACAGGTTAGAATTGTTTCGTGTTTCGACCTACTGAAGTTACTTGGGCGACTTATAGACAAAGTTAAGAATCAAGATAAGTAGGCTGCGAAAGCGAGCGAAGCGAGCTCGAAAATTTTTACATCTTGCCATCGAATAAATTCAGATAATTATGTTACTTGAGATCAAAATGTCTACATTCTCCATTTTTAGCAACCTTGTGTTTGCCATAATTGCCTATTAAGGCCTCGGGCAAGGTGCTCTTAATTATTTTCAGGTGCTGTTTCTACCAGTTAATCATGCGAAAATCCAATAGGAGTGCCAATCCAGACGCAGAAAAAAGGAGCCTCTGTGATTAAAGTTTTTTCGCAGGCTTCAAAGTTCGAAACGCGCACGTTGGTTTAAAGAAAATGTGTTAGCTTTTTGCAGTAGTAAGAGCACACACATGCTCTTTTTAGCCATTAAAATATTTTAGTTTGAGATTGATTCTACTGTACGCTACAATTTATTACGTACATCAGTGCATCAGGCAGGAAAAGTTAAAACTTTTTTTTTTAATCTGGAGCCTCTAGCTACGCGCCCCTGGCGACGCCCGTGATAAGCATCATAGAATAATATGTCCTTAGCTAGTAAAATTACTGACCTAACCTATACACAGGAAAAATCACCAGACACTGACCTACAATTAAGTACATAAGGTTTAAAATAACGTTTTCAATGTTATCCTCATCTACTTGAAAGATGAATCGTAGCATGTCAATGGTTACAAAACTAGTATAAACTGGCCTCTTATTCTATTGAAACCCCGTACTACGCTAGGTCAAGATGGCGGACTATTGAACATACTGCAATGCACGTAGGCTTATTAGTAAAATACCTAAAAGTCATACTTCCTGGAATCAATTTGTTTAGTCATTATTTAATAAATCCAACTTATTGTTTTATTGTTTAAGTACAAATTCCATGACGCTTAAATTATTGGGTACTGCAAGTACCTACTGGGCAAGAAGAAACATGAATTACGAAAAATTAGGTTAGGCATATTTTTGTTAGAGGAAATCAATATACTCGTAATTGACGAATACTTAAATACCTACGCAGTTCATAAAAGTAAATATTTTAATGATTGCTTGTAAATGATTGTTTTAATGTTCATGTTATCAGGGAAATAGAACATCATCATCGGTTTTCTGCCTTATCCCAATTTATTCACTTCGTCCACTTTGATAGGTAACTAAACTTACCTAACCAGATACAAGGGAAGATTCTTTTTTCGCTGTTTGGTAACTAGTTGTGAGAGAAGAATTATTTTTCCATATTCTTAAATCACATTATTTCCATTTGGGGTCAGCAGCATGTCTTCTCCTTTCATATTTTTATATTACTGCCTTTCTAGCTGTACAAATGTCTCATGTAGCCAACCTAATTCATATTTAAAAAAACCCTGACGACACTTTAATCATTCCTTCGAATATTATGATTCTATTAAGAAGCCACTTTTCTTTGAGTAACTTCAACTGTACCTAACTCAATCAATTTATTTCTAGGTGAACTATTCTTGTTCTTGTTTTCTTACGCCACGTCAACAGCAACTTCAGTAGCGTTCATTAGAAACTCAAAACTGCAGCAGTATCGACACTTAGGACAGCTATAAGTTAGGTTAGCTATTGTAGATATGATCTGGATGTACATAAATATACCAAAAAGTCATCCTAATTTATACTGCGTTCAAACTTCTTAAAATAAAAAGGAATCCTAGGAACATAAGTGACTGGTCGTCTTGTTGACCAGGTTTTTGTTACTGTTATTAGAAACTCGTTTTTATTTTAGTTTTTTTTCGCTTTTTGCACTATGGTCCTAGTTTATCATTTGTGACTTTAGGTTACTGCTAAATGTATAACCCAACATTGCACGTGTAAGCGGGCACACGCCCTTTATGCCTGGCGGCTTTATTTATGCTTGAGTATATATATGTTTCATATTATGTATATGTTAATGTTTTATTTTATTATAGGTGTGTGTTAGCTGATATGTCACAATTATTTAATGCAATTGATTCTTTGTTTATATATTTTACACGCTATTGTATAGAATCTGGTTCTTCTAACCAAACAGATAGATGTGTTGCTGGGGAGTTTGTTCCGCCATTTTTACTTCCCAGCTAAAAAACTAGGAAGTGGCGAAGGGCGGGCGTTTTGGGGGACTGTCTCTTGTAATCTCGACGTTCGAAAAGTGCTGATTATCAGCCTAATTTGAATAAATGACTTTTGATTTTGATTTTGTCCTACAAAAGAAAGAAACATGTACCGAATGTTCTAAAATTACAGACAAAACAAAGAATATTATTAAATCCATAGAAGATTAGGTAGGTACCTTAAATAACCTTCCCAATACCCTATAACCTATTAAAATTCAAAAGGTGATATTGGTTCGCTCCATAGGTTACCTAACACTCAGGTGCTTAGCAGCTTTAGGTTAATCCGCGCTTGCCTAGATTCGTCCGTAGATGGGTGATCACCCATTACATACCGAGTTTCCACCGTGCTTCTAAAAAACACGTTAAGCCGTTGGCTGTCATTTGTAGATATTTGGCAGTCGTTACAGGTACAAAAGAAAACAGTGACCCAAAAGTCTGACAAATGCTAAAAGGGTATCGACTTACCCAGCATTAACTCCTGTTGCTCCATGTAAAAAACTGGTATTTGACTGCATCCGGTTAAACTGGAAGCCAACCCTAACATAATTGGAAAAGTGCTAATCAAATAATGATGGTTGTAGGGACCCTCCCTACATCTATGTATCTGCCCTTCATCCAACGACTTCGTGGTGTACATGATAGACACCACGCACTTGCTTAAATCTCTAATGTGATGACGCGTGATCTCTGCACCTGTCTGAGGATATTCTTCTTAAAGACGTATTTTTTTGTTTACGATACTAAAATTCAAGAAACCCTCATTCTTTCCTAGAATTTCATCTTATTGCAACATATTGTTTTTCATAAAAAAATACAAAATAATGACTCATCCTTAAATAAAATAACAACTTATCCGTCTGTGAAGTTCTTAGGCTGACAAAACAGAACGAATGCCGCAAATTAGGTTACTGAGCGCAGCTACTTACTACTAGCTCAAGAAGATTTACAAAGCTTTTCGGCAGCTGTTATATCAAACATACTGAGTGGAAGGGACACCGACGCATAACCACGAATTCAGTACATCATTCTGAGCCCCTCTCCCTCATAGAAAACTTTCATCGGTAATAAAACAAAAAAGCACGAAAACGAACGAAAAGTGGAGAATTCCTTACCTGTAGGTAAGGAATTCTCCACTTTTAGTTTCTGTTCCTTAAACTTTAAGCACATTCGCTCTACCTATTCCGATCACTGGTTATAGTAATTATGTAAACCTGAGGCTTGTGTAAAAGTTGTGGAAGACAGAGCATAGACTACTTTATTGTATAGTGAGAGATCAGCTTATACTGTCTAGTTGGATTGGTTGTCGTGCGTATCTACACTAGAATCATTCTCAAACCAAAATATTTTTAAGGCTAAAAATCAGTCTGTCAGTCTGTGTATCTGCTAGTAAAAGTCCCGTCAAAATCGGTTTAGCTGTTTCGGAGATTAGCCAGAACAAACAGACAGACATAAAATTGAAAAAAATGTGGTTTTGTTGACTTTCATATGCATTCAGTAAAAAGCTATTATTCTGTTAAACATTATAAACAGACATTTAATTATATTTTATTTTTTTGTGAAAATTAAATCTTTATTTGTTTGTAAGTAAGTATCATTATTTATTTGCACAAAATGTGGTATATTGCTGTTTCCTTCACTTTTGTAGGGAACAGCAGATTTTTTTTTAAATTACCGATGGCAAATTTCTATGTGGACCTCCCCACATAGAAATTTTATTGAACTCAGAATGATGTTCTGAATACGGGGTAACCGTTGGTGCGGCGGTGTCCCTCCCAACCTATATACGTTTTTGACATGCAAGTTCTAAGTGGGTACTGACTTTACCATCATTGTTTTTGCTGTCTTGGGTTTCTACATAGCTTTTCCTTCGCCGGAATTCAATAGTGTCTCATAGAACATGAAGCAAATACCTACTTATACTATTATACTATTGTATCAAAACATTGATGTCAAGTAAAAAACTACTTGAAATCACAATCATGAAACGACATAATTAATATTTTATTGATAACGGAAGTAGAGAGATAAATATTTCCTTTTAATTAATGAGTTAATGAACTCTTATCACATAGACAACCTATAATGTTTTCTAACAATAATTGAACCTAAAATAATACATAATTTTTTTGGACATTGTCTAATATTTATTATTTAATATTACATAGTATAAAACAAAGTCGCTTCTGGCTGTCTGTCTGTCTATCCCTATATATGCTTAGATCTTTAAAACTACACAACGGATTTTGATACGTTTTTTTAATAGATAGAGTGATTCAAGAGGAAGGTTTACATATATGTATAATACATGCATATTATAGTAAAGAAAACATTAGTATCTACATTGCACCCGTGCGAAGCCGGGGCGGGTCGCTAATATTAGATATGCAGATATTTTTAAGAATTTATTATAAAAATGATAAAACGTAGCTATTTTTATCTAGTTTACGGATACGACGTCTTGGTTCAAGAAAGAAGGTCGAGAAACATAGGATTGCTTCAGACATGTAATTTGCCTAGATAATACCTAAAATAACTCCATATTTTTTATCAATGATAAATAATAAAGTGATAATAAATATAACGGTTATTGGGAGGACTGTGTTTAAAATATTTACCTTTTACGTGTCATCAATTGTGCCCTGTCAGAATACTGGCGCTCTGTGACATTTGTTAAATGTTACCAGCACCGTGCTGAAATACGGGACCAATTTAGTTTTCTTATGTTTTATTTTGTTTTATTTCTAATATAATCATTTTGTTTTGTCATATGTGAGACAAATAAATACTTTTTTTTCTTAGAAATGGATAAGTAATAAATGTATTGGATTGACATAAGCTACCGAAAACTACGTCGATCCTATTGAAAGTCGACGTAGCAAGACGAATAGTGACTGCCAGTTTTCGTTGATCTCTCAGTCATCCTGCAGATGAGGGCATCTAAAGAAATGTCCCACTTAGAACATTCATCATCATTTTCAAGAACATCGTTTACCCGTTGTTTCTCCTCTAATTAAGTCATTGGTGACGAGTGAACTATGACAAAGCTATGACCGTGACCGTACTGTGACTCAAAGTCATGGCATAAGCCAAAGAAAACAAAAAACAATATACCTTCATAAATTACATTTTTTAATATTTCTCGCCAAATGTCTTTGATGACTTTGACCAGTTTCCCGTGATGATGAGGAAAACTCGATGCTAAATCAATCATTTGAATTCTCCATCGAGTTACGAACATAAAGATCAACGCACAGTTGTATGCCACTGCACGGGATCAGTGTCGTTTTACCTCAAGTCCTTCGGGATTCTTACTATTTACATAACGATAGGACAGAAATTATCCTAACTACCGATGTGTCTCCAATACTCATGAATCCGAAAATAATAAGAAGTACGGTTCATTCCGAAGTTCCGAGCTATTTTTCGGTCAGGCCCGTGTCTTCGCTGACGGACTTGGAGAGTATACCCCCTGGATCAGCGGATTGACGACGAGCCAATGTACCGAGGCGAGGCTCATCCCGTGCAGTGCTTATAACTGTGCGCTGGCCTTAAGCTACTGCTGAAATAGGCCTTTGAATGTTTGGGATGTTATTGTTTTCATAATTGCTTTTACTGGCATCTGGCAATTGGTGTATAATATTAATTAAATTGCGCAAGAGAATACGGTGGGTTATCCTTTTTTGCGTAAGAGGAAATTTTCTTTTTTTTTCTTTTTATCTGGTTGCTATTCCAAAATCAATTAAGTTATTATAAAGTCAACAATCAATCACAAAAATTGTAAAAATTCGTAAGAAAAAACAACTGTCGATCGAGATACATTTGGGTAATACCCATCTTTATTATTTACTACTATAATGACGCATATTATGTGCTTATTTCAGTCACGTCAGCCGCCAAAAAAAAAAATTCGTAGATCAAAGATCACGGCCGGAAAACAATCAACGGACGACAGATAAAAATATCAAAGAAACGATTTAAAAACAATAATAGAAAACAATGTATAGCTTCAATGATTGATTTTCATATGAGCAACTTTTCTGCGTATGCTCGCCACATGATTTTTTTTTTATTGCAAATGAATTTTATTAAGGTGAAAGCGCCAGGGTAACCTGCGATACTTAAATTTTCAAAAAAAAAAGGCAGAAATTGCAAAAATCTTTTCACATACATACAGGTACATTTTGTATGAAAATTTTACACTTTTTTTTTTCAAGCCAATCAATCTTCTTTCTAATACTAATCCAAAACTGTTATGGGACCACGGAGTAAATACAAAGAGGAGATGGCCTAAGCAACTGTGCACTGTGATTCTCAACTAGGTCCTGACGTTATCATGTGGGCGTGGCCTTAGTCAGTGTATTGTTGGCGTTCGTCCTGTGCACAACTTTGTGAACGTTCCCATTTTACAGCATTGTTCACGCTAGACGAAAAAAAGAATGAAGTGTTGTGTTTTGTCTTGTAAAAATTACTCGGATAGACGTTCTGATGCTATGGATGGCATCACATTTCATTTGTAAGTAATTTTATGCGTAATTTATTAAAATAGTTCTAGAAAAATCTCCTAGCGTCGGCGTTTCCAAACATAATTCTACCTGACACTAGATGGCGACACTTGGTGTCATGGAAACTAAAAATATTTAGGTATGTAGAGCTCAGAACTAACATATTTTAGTAACATTAATGCTGAAATTTTTTCAACATTCATTCCTAAAGACCCTTTAATGGCCAAAATGTTATTTTTGTAGTTTTCATATCATTTTGTAAACAAGCCGCCATCTATCGTCAACTATGAACAACAAACATAAACAACAAAAAGACAGGGCCGTAATTAGAAATCAATTATTTTACTGAATGTCCCGCGGCTGCGGCTGTCTCATAAATGGAAAGTACTTAAAACATTAAATACGCTGGACATAAAAATACAATCTCCTATAAATTAAATATTCTATCTACAATAATATACAAAATGATGAGTACAATGACCTCTTTTCGGGTTTAGTGTAAACAAAAAATAATGTTGTATAACAGAAAATCTAATAATCTTCATTCGTCATTCATCAGAAACCTTTTTTTTTTTCATTAAAATCACAATTTATATTAAAAAAATACGCATCAAGAAGGTTCGCAAAATTAATTTAAAATAAAACAGTACTCCCCGGTACGAAAATTCTGAGTACGACCCTGTTGCATCCTGCACTTAGTGACATCTAGTGTGAGATAGTTACGTAACTACAAAACAAAATCGACAGAACGAGCGAATAGTTTTGCTATTGACCGGTAGATGGAAAATAGAGAAGTGGGCGGGATCTAGCACCCCCTCACCCCGCAAAGTGTCACGCGTTGTTTCCTAAGAAAATCGAATTAGAACATCTCCTCTTTGTATTTACTCCGTGTATGGGACCAACCCAGGTTAGAGTACTACAAAAGTAAGATTTTTTTTAGGACCTGCACCGATTTCCTACTATAAGTATGAGAAAAGTATTTTGCGATTTCTGACTTTTTTTAGTACTCATACCTAGGTTGGTCCCATAGAAGTTTTTGATTAGAATTAGAAAGTGGACCGATTGGCATGACAAAAAAAAATGTGTTAAATTTACATATAAAATGTATGGGAAAAGTTTTTTGCAATTTCTGACTTTTTAGTACTCCAACCTTGGTTGGTCCAATATAAGTTTTTGATCACTATTAGAAATAGGATCAAGTGGCATAAAAAAAAATGTGTAAAATGGTAAGTTTTTTGCGGAGGAGCTCGTGGCTAAAATAATAACAGCTGCTTGGGTCGGTCAGGTTAAGCCGCACTTGCCTGGGTTGGTCCGTGGATGGGTGACCACCCATGACATACCGAGTTTACTCCGTGCCTCGGAAAGCACGTTAAGCCGTTGGTCCCGGCTGTCAATTGCACATCTTTGACAGTCGTTACCAGATAGTCAGTGGCCCAAAAGTCTGACAACCAGTGTTACCAAAGGGTATCGTATTTCCCAGTACTTACTGGGTTGTGGAGGACAGATAGGCAGTCGCTCCATGTAAAATACTGGTATTCAGCTGCATCCGTTAGACTGGAAGCCGACCCCAACATAGTTGGGAAAAGACTAAGCAGTTGATGATGATGATTATATTTTGTCTACCTGTAAATTATTTTGAAAATCTGAGAATGGGGATCAAAATTTCACGAAAAATTATGGATAGTCTTCTAAGACCATTTTCGTGTAGCTGCATCGGTTTAAGTAGTTCCCCTTACTGCCCCGCTGAATGTTTTCACCCTGTTTACCTCAGCCTAAAGCTAACATTGCGAGGCATGTGTGCTTTGCTACCATTTTTTTGAAGCACGATAGCACCATGCCTTGCATTGTCTCTATGCACCATTACCATCTGTCCACACTTCACGCTCAAGACACGCTTGTTGCGACAGTGAAACCGAAGAAAACAAACGAAAGACATTGCTAAGCACATACCGCAAGTCACCGCGACGCGACGATACTCTCTTATGTTCTTCTCTCTTTCCTACTCATTGTCATTTTATAGCGCTATCTCACAATGTCAGAGAACACAACGTAATTTCGGCTTCATCGTAAAACAATTGACCCGTTATTAACCTTTTGCGTGAAATATCTTATAAAATCAGTGAGATAATGTAGCTGACAATACTTTAAAGACATTTATCTGATGTCTGAAGTATAACTATCTGATTAAATCTTCCCATGGAAAACCACAACCAAAGCAAAAAAGTTTTTTTTTTGCGCTTTATTTTGCCTACCTTTAAGGTTCTAGTCTAGCTATGCAAGTGATTTGAACACGTGACACACAATAGTAATAACATAAACCTTAACAAAACCCATGTGCGTCTGCGCATGTTTTGATTAAATTGACACAATGATGAGTGTTCCTACGTTGTTCCATCATTATATCGGAAACCTAATAATTGAATAGTCTGCATATATGACACTATATTACAATTAACTTTCTAATCGGTTTGTTCATCATGATTTTCGTCAGTACTTGCAAAAATTAGGAGACCTTCTGGTTCACGGAAACGCCCATACGTTGGTGAGTATGGTGTAATCACGTGGAGTTGAGGGTACCCTAAATTGATAGGTAACACATTCCTCAGACTTCAGATGTAACATTTCTGAATTTCGTGAAACAAAACACCGACACAACCCCCGACCTTTGGGGTAGACGTGTTCTTGAGTCGAGACCGCGAAAAGCGCGTAAGCTGGGACGCCCTCAGGCTCGGTGGAGCGACGATCTTCGCAGGGTGGCTGGTAGCAACTGTATGAGATTTGCCGAGAATCGAGTTGAGTGGCGTGCGATTGATGATGTGAAACAAAGTCTTCAGTTACTAAGCTAGATAACATTGAGTTCTAAATACTGCAAGCTGCGAATTCATGGTCGCTCTACAATTACCTGTCAGGTGTCACATATATTTTTATTCCCCTGCCGATAACATGGAGCCAATTAGTCGCAATTTCGGGATTCAGTTAGTGTTCGAGTCTATATAAAGACTGTCGCTTTCTCAGTGGGCCTCAGTGTCGGTTTGCCTCTTCCAGAAGTGTCTTATCTTTTAATAAGTATTTTTTTTAACGAGTTCAGTTTATAATTGAATAAAGCTGATAAAAGTGTTGTCTCGCGTGCGATAATGTCGTGTCTTGCTAAAGTTGGCAAATAAGTTTATAATATGTTGCTCGTCGGCGGTCGAAGTAGTGATTAAAGAACTTCGAATTTTTGGTTAAATCAGTTTTGAAATGAAAAAAAAACGACGGAAACTACCCAGAAAACTATAACAATCTTGTTATTATTGATAGGGAACACATTTGAAAAATTAATTTATTCATGAAGTGACGACAATAATATTAATTTAGTTGGTTTTTTTCATTTTTATAAACTGTAGTTTAGAAGTATGAAGTTATTTTGTCAGTTTTTCATAGCACTTTGTAAACACTGAGTCTTTATGTGAATTTAAAAGAAAGATTCTTAAGGGGACTAGCCCACTGCAGTAAGAATTAAATCCTTCAATTTCAATATTATCGATAATCGGGAAAATCCGATTGATTTCTTAATGTGTTTGAAGACGGATTGATAGCTTTACTCTACATAAAGCAGAAATGTTGGCGTAGGTCGGCTAAATCGTGGACGTGGCACAGTTTACCCATGATTTGATGGTATGATCGTAATCTGGGCTATTTGTTATTATAATTAGGTTTAACTCACCAAGCCTCATAGGGGCTGTCCCAGCGCTGGGAAAGTTAGTCTAATTATGACTGTCTCATAATCAAAAAATGTGGAATTCACCGTCATTTGATTGCAAACTAAACTAAGATTGTATGAAATATTTATCCTTGTCGTCTTATAAAAATAACCTCAACAAACATAAAATTAAACATTTTTGGCTTAAAGACGGTCCTCAGGTGCTTATTCTGACCATAATAATTTATCGACGGCGTCGTAAGCGACATTGGGTTTTTAAGTCCCACAAACGACGTTTGATTTCGTCATTATTATTTTCCTTGCCTATACCAAGACTTTTACATTTTTTTCCAAAAAGCCCACCGTGAACTTTTCAGTGTTAAGTGTAAACTTATAAAGAAGATAAAGTTGGTAAATGTTTTTAATATGCTAACAGCATTGACTATAGTATTCGTGGTAGTGACGAGAACTGCTTCAGAACCCTCTAAAAATGGGATCAGTGTGGAACTAAATAACCAGACGTACAATGGAGTGCAATACCAGGATACGCGCGGCGTCAACAACACAGCAAGACTGAAGAGAGGAGGTCCTTTCGTGACCGAAACCTTTGTTCGAAAATGCTGTAAGCCCGGTTTAGCGTACAACCCATCCATTATAGAATGTGTGCCGGAACCACATAACTTCGACCTACCCGTACACCGCCATGGTCATCTGCCGCCAATCGAAGGATTCAATGTTACGGAAAACTTTCATTTCTTGTATGGAAAACCGAAATGTGATGAAGCGAAGGGGGAAAAACGCTATGCTAGGCGAGACGTTGAAGGATGCGTGAAAATTTTGACGGTGAGATTTTTGTATTATTCGTACATGTGTAATTGTACACGTGTAAATAAACATAGTTATTACAAAATTTACAGCGACCAAGTGTAATTAGAAAATAGCAGGAAACGACGTGTTGGCTGATGATGGAGTAGTTTCAGTTGCATGAAAGCTTTCAACTTTAGCTACTCGTATACCTATCGACTCGGTTATCTAACATTAATACAAACCGCAATGTGAACAAGGTACTAGTTGTTAACTTGTAACCATTACTTTGGACATGCAGTTTACCGATACCTCATGTTTCTCCACGTTTGGGTTTAACTGAACCAGGGCTATCTATAAAAAAAAAAAATCTTTTATTTTTTGGTAGGCTTCATTAGGCCAATCAAATGGCTTTGTATTGTTCTTTAATACGGGACCTACAAACTAAACTTCAGTCTCAGTGATCTCTTTATGTTGTTACGAAATTTTGAAAGTTTAAAATGTCAATAAATCTTTGTTTTAATTACTTTAGCCTATTATCTTGCTCATAATTATTTGTAAACTAGCTGACTGGTGCAACTTCGTCTGCGTAACATTTTTGATTAATGCTCCGCTCCTATTGGTCGCAGCGTGAAGTTTTATAGCCTATAGCCTTCCTCGATAAATGGGCTATCCAACACTAAAATAATTTTTCAAATAGAACCAGTAGTTCCTGAGATTAGCGCGTTCAACCAAACAAACAAACTCTTAGCTTTATAATATTAGTATAGATGAGTGCCGGAGGTTTTGCCATATCCATTTTTCGTGTCATAGAATGATAAGTTCGTAGAGTAACATCAATGTGCAAGAGTATATAAAACACTCGATAACAGTGTCACCCTACAAGTGTTAAAATGCCAAGTCGACTTTAATTTCGTAAATGAAACTTTCATGCATTTTAATTAAGGTACATTATTTATGGTTTAATAAATTGTCACCCTACGGACCCATTCCACAATATATACGCCCCCTGACAAGTGGCCAATGTTGTTTCACTTTCGATTAATTTAATTTTAACGCTGAGTGAAATTTGACTTGAAACTCTGGTCAGTCATCGTTCGGAACTCAATACTGTCGTGTGTGCTCAATTTTTTAAATCTTAGTTTAATCATAGTGAAACTGACACCGTTATTCGTGTTATTTTTGGACATATTAAGTTTGTGTGGATTTTTTTTTCTTAAAAAGTTTTTAGAAAGGCCAGTTTGTGCATCAATACTTGCATCTAATAAAAAGATATTAAAATTGATAATCGTGTTAGTTGTTCCTACCAAAAAACAGTTATTCAAAAACTTAAAATAATTTATGTAACTGTAGTTAAAAGGTAAAAAACACATTGTAATATGAACCTTCTCGTCTGATACATTCCACCAAGTTAAAGCAAGTAAATATCAAACGTGCATACTCTTGTTTGATGAAACCGGTTTTCAAGAACCCAAGTTCAATAACCACTCTTTTGAATTCTAAAGGCATAAAACTATGTTCTGCAAAATTAATTGATTAAAAACTTAATACTAAATAGAAAAGATATTTTAATTAAGAAGAAACTTTTATAAAATCAGACACCATAGACCTACTTTTGAATCAAAACAATCATTAAATGATTCACTTGTAATAAAAATAACTATGACGTCTCAAAACCGGTTCAGCCGTTTTGACACAAATTAAAAATAGCATACGGACATAAACAGGTGGTATACAGATATCTATGAGTACACCCACAAAGAAGCTTAGATCAATCAATATTCTTTATTTGTAAACACAAAAAAGTAGAAAGTAAAGTAAATGGTAAAGTAGTCACTTTATCATTTTCTTGTAAACAATCAGTAAACACGTCAAAATATTATCTTTACTCGTCTTTTTAAAGTTTGTTATTAATAGTACAGCGGCCTCACATATAAAAACGTTAGATCTTTAAATGCCCTTCAAGAAAAATTAACATCTATTCCAAGCGAACGTAAAGAAACTTCTAGATTTATGAATATTCAATTTAAATTCATATCTAAATATTTGATTCTCACTACACAAGTTACTCACCGTAAAATTGAATTGAAAACAATATTTGGGTCAGAGTTATTCATACAATTTAACACTAATAAAAATGTTTTTCTCGTAAATTAATAAGCCTATTCGAGGACACTTGTAACCCTACCTACTTACTAGACTCGATTCACCATATAATTGTTATGTACTGTGCGACCACGGAAAATCCTCATTGAGTAATTCTTGTCAGTCAGTTGTAAGCCTGCGTACGCGCCGATCGTACTGAGGTAGTCACTCGGCGAGAAGATGCAATCGTTACTATTTATTTTATTATTCGCAATAATAACAAGAACTAAATCGCAATGTGATGAAGAAAACAGTGTCGAATTAAAGAATAGGATATTTAAAGGTGTAAGATATAACCATGGTGAATTTTACGTGGATAATGTGACGAACGCGGAACGGGGTTGTGTGTGTTTGAAAGAAATTTGTGCAAGAAAGTGCTGTCCTATTGGACAGGTGTATCATCAGATGCAGAGGCAATGTGTCAACCTCACGGTACTCTTCAATCCTCCTGTTTGGAAGGAACATAGCTTGTTAAGAGGATACAATGCCACGAAGAAGCTCCACTTTTTGTTTGGGAAAAAGAATTGCTCAGATGAACTGTTGGAGATCAGAATACCTGTTTACCCTGCCGCTGACTTTCATTTGAGAACGGTGAGGTTATAATAGAATAAGTTAAAGGAATATGAAAGAAAGCATAGGACAATTTTAAGTCGAGAATTAATTGACACAGAAGTTTTAAAACCCAGTTAACTATTAATCTAAACTTCTATATTAATATTATAAATGCGAAAGTTTGGATGGATGGATGGATGTTTGCTACTCAATCACGCCACAACGGCTGAGCGGATCTGGATAAAATTTGGCACAGAGGTAGATTATAGTTTGGAATAGTACATAGGCTACTTATCATCCCGGTAGGACGATACCGTGGGTCAATTATCTAGCTCCACGAAGCCGCTGGCATAAGCTAGTTTAAAATATCTTAAACTAAAGGGACTTTTATCAAGCGACAAAAAAGGAGGTAATTCTTTACCTTAACATGTTTTTACATGTAAAAAACATTGTTCTAAAGCTAATAAGTAGATAAATAAAAACCGGACGGCCTTTTCTGTCATTGTATCAAAATATAGGTACACCAGACTCAAACGAGAAAATAATATGGTACGAAAAATATCCTACGTGTCTTG
The DNA here is from genome assembly GCA_964057025.1 of Standfussiana lucernea. NCBI lineage: Eukaryota > Metazoa > Arthropoda > Insecta > Lepidoptera > Noctuidae > Standfussiana > Standfussiana lucernea. Next base: position 4,287,791 of record OZ059795.1, read on the forward strand.
CATCTAAACGGGCTTTTATTTAGTTGTTCGAATAACGCTAACGTGAAAGCGGTTCTATAACTTCTATAGTTTAAGACCAAGTCAACTTTCATCTCCAAAGAAATAATTTATGTAGGTAACCCTTGTATGGAACTTACGTGTTAAATTAGATAACCCTTACAAGGGCAAGACCTGTTTAAATTTTCTATAAATTGTAAACTAATATTAAAAAAAACAAAAAAAAATTCTTCGTATTTCATTTGATTGTGATAAAACTTTGTTAACTTATTACTTGCACTTGCGCGAATATATGCGTAGTAAAATTAATTCAAACAAAAAATAATCGTAATAACCATCGGACGAGCAGAAATGCGGCGAAGCGTCGCCTTATATGTATATGTATGTTTTAAGTTCCGTGGACCCGAACTAAGCGGTATGTTGCCACATTTATTGCACGAACCGCCAGTCTGTGGAATTCGCTGCCGAATTTACCTGTGGAATTTTCTGTTCCCTGACCATTATAATCTGGATCAATTCTAGGTTCGAGTGAATCGGTTTCTTCTAGGCAAGAGTGCTCCACCCTAGGCCGCATCATTGCTTCACATCGAGAGAGATGCGGCCAAACGCAAGCCTATTTAGTATTAAAAAAAATACTCGGGCGTAACCGCGGGTGAAAGCCAGTGCCTAAATAAAAACACACATATTTAGTCTCCTAGTCTTAGTAAATCCGTAGTATGGACTAAAAATAACTGAACAAGTATTGCGATTTTTTTCTGAATGACCTCGAAATATTCCAGGATGGGACAGGTCTATTTGCAAAACAAAATTTAACGTTTTTTTTTCACAATTTTTTGTAAGTAATCTAGTATTTTATGAAAATTATGAATTAATTTAATCGTGGTTGGCATTTTTTATGGTAATCAAGAGTTCCGAAATAGAAATTAAGTCAAGGTTATAATTAAAGATGCTAGCTACGAATATTTGCGATTTTTTCTTCATGGGTGTCGTTTTTATGGTAAAGAGTCCCATCACCATCATGGTTCGCAGTCACCATCTTTGATTTTGACCCCATATTCGTTTAGAGCGCCCTCAATTTTTTTTTCTAGATTTTGACCTCTGGGGTTCTCAACTTAGATAATTTGATTCGAATTAGTATTAAACCAGTGGTGGTCCAGCGGTTGTAAGTCTGGGTTCGAAACCGGTGCATCGGTGCATTACTTCTATCGGAAACCGAAATGTCCTAGAAACAAAAATTTGAAGACATGTCTAGCAACCCGTACTGGGCCCGCCTGATTACAGTCCATTCTTTCTTATGGAGAAAAAGCTGCAGAGGGAACATTATAGGCTCGTTAGGGCATGCTATGGAACAAGTAGGTGCTACAGCATAGAAAAACTAGCCACAGTCGATATAATTGTTTGCCGTAACTTACGTTTAACCACGATCACATTCAAATTACATCAAACTTACTTACACTTAACACTTACATACGCACACACACACACACACACACACATACTTAAACTTACTTATCATGTATGGTGATTGTAAAGTTAGTGAACTCTTTGTTTGTTTTGGCAAGCTATGCAAAAAAACTTAACAATTTTGAACAGAATCGTTAGAAATACGCCTAATTATTCTATGGGTTACCTTTTTTTTATGGATATGTACGCACGACGACCATTCAAGCTATCCAAACCAGTGCACGCTGATCTCTCATTGTACGGGAAGCTAGCAAAATGAAGTCAGGTTATACTGGATGTCTTAGCTTGATATGTCGCCGAGTGTACTCTAAGCATTCAATCAATCGATCAATCAGTTTACTTGTGAAACATAGGTGTTTACATAAATAGGGGGTGCGCTATGTTTTGTCATAATTATGGCATACAAATTTATAAGTGACCCATTAGGTGTCATTAGATTATACATGCTTAAATATTTTAAATTAAGTACATGAATAGGAAAAAAAAGAAACGTCAAATACAACAATAAATAGTCACAGTACTTATTATCTAAAGGTAAATGCATTAATGCTTACGGTAGCGTACTTTTTCCGAAAATTAACCTTCTTTAGGTATAAACGACCTTCCAAGTATTACCATAGACTTGGGTAATAAACCTAAAATGAAAGAGTAAAACCTGTAGTCCAAACCAAACAATTATAACATCACTCAATATTTCTCTGTTTTCACTATTTAGTTTACCAATCTTTGTATAGCATCAAATGAATACTGTCATTAATTTATGATAATTACAATACGAGTATATTTACAAAACGAGTTAACAATAATAACGTCAAATAAAGTCGTTTGGTACGGTAATTAAGTAAAGTCAATATTAAATTATTATATTTACTTTACGATCTTAAATGCTTGCGTTTACGATAGGTCAATTCGCAAGCATTTAATTTAATACCTGTTAAGGAAGTATTGATCGTGGGCGAAATGAAGGAAATTCATTATTAATTTTGACATTTGCGCAGCACTTCTTATTGGAAAGTTAAAACGTTTTCAGAAAATGGATGGTTAATGGTTGGTTAAATGGTTAAATCCAGACTCCGTGGCTGCTACTGAGAAATTCCTGATGGAAAAACCCAATAACACTTAACAATTTTCACTTATTATTCAGTAGTTTAGGTAGAAGAGGTACCTACTGAGGCAAAAACACTGTCAAAAGCTGATTATTAAACAAATAAATATATAGTTTTAGACATGATTTCAACGATAAAGGCACCACATTAGAAAAAAAATATCAGAAGTGAGTGGAAGTGTTCTGATAAAAATAAATAGTAATACATGCTAACAGATAATAAATTAAGATGTACTGATTAAGCTTCATGACTTGACAAATTATAATTCACGCGTTTATAGACCCTAGTTTTTATACTACGTATGTGAACGATACGGTTGTTATCAATTTACTCTAAATTGTAGGTAAAAAAAGTGTTTACAAACTTATCGAACAATCACGAATGTGAAATGCCGAGGCTATAAATTGGTTTGGTTACTTACTGCTTCCAGTTTTGGTAGACCTGTTTCAAACGAGAACATCTGAGACGGACTCGATAAAAAATAGTATCGATCATCGCAGAGTTGAGCTTGCGATCGAGGAAATCCCACGTTTTTCTTATTGAAAGGCACACAATAACAACAGTAACGATAAGGCCTCCAAACGAGACGGTCGTCCGAAATACAAGTGGCTAACTTTACAATGTGGACCTTATTGACTATTTTATTTGTGATTGTTTGTGGGACTTCATCGGAATCCGAACTTTGCGGATTACAGAAAAGTGTAGAACTTGTAAATCGTACGTATGAAGGCCTTATATTCGGGAAAAATGAAACTATACTGGATCCCGATACTAAACAGGAGAGAGGATGTGTCTGCCTCAAGGGGAAGTGCGCCAGAAAATGTTGCCCATTTGGTCTGGCGTACAAACTTGATTCAAGGGAATGCGTTAAGATAAATAAGACATTCGCTCCACCAGTGACGGAAGAGAAGAATAAAGAATTTATATTCAAAGAAGGATTCAATGCTACAAAGGAGTTTATATTCATGACTGGCAAAATGGCTTGCGTCCGGGATGCCGGAGAGAGAAGACTGCCAGTATGGCCGGCTGGGCAGAGCTTCAACTTGACGACGGTGAGACGAAAACCATTGCCATATTTTTTGTTGTTTGATTTTAATTATTAATGTAGCATGAATAGATCTTAAAATCGCGATCATGCTTCCGCAAACCAGTCATTCAAATAATACGATTGTCTTAAGGTCACGGGTTCTAAAAGTCAACGGTTTGAAACGGGTTATTTTTGTTTGTACAAATTCTAATAATATTCTAGACGTCTGTCTCTTGTTTCTAAGAATTCTAGCATTAAATCGCGATTATTATGTCATCTTGTTACTCCTGTACTGTGCCAAATTGTCAATATAATGGACAAAATAATGCCATCGGTTTTTTCCTAGACCACTGTCACAAATTGGCAAAAAACCTTATTCGTTTGTGAATAAGCATTTTCGGTCAAATCCGGGTTGACTTCGATGACTTCGAGTTACCAGAAAACGACTGCTTTGACTTATATCGAAACAATTTAAACGACAAATTTGTTCTCGTGAAGTGCATGATCGAAATTATGTTAAGATGTGTTGGAGTGGTGGATATTAATAAATTAGTCCAGTGATCATATTAATTATGTTTATTACATCCAAAATAATCTTAGCTTAATTTTACATATACATTGCGTGTTACGGAGAAAAATCAAGCGACGTCTTGACCAAAGAGTAGAGTAAAGAACAAAGATAATAAGAAACAAAGATATCAAGATTTTCCATTTTACATTTTCCACAGAAACGTTTATAACAGTTTTTTCCACAGTTTATAACGTTTTCATTTTCAACAAGATGATATCAAATGATGCAATATAAAATACAAAAAAAAAATGTGAAATTGTCGGCCATAAAGACAATAGTAGATATCTTGTATAATTTATTATTGTAGGTAATTCATTGTCCGAAACCTAATACCGAATTCACTGACGGCCGACCACTTTTCAACCTTATTACTCGAACTCGGTGGTACCAACATAATGGGTGTAAAAGTACCCTTAGAGAAGCCGAAAGACACTCGTACTCTCCGTCATTGCGATATATTTTTTTGTACTGGACCATACCTGGAAACTTTCTAGTTATGGAGATATTGGAAGTCAAAGTTCCAACTTTTTCATAAGTTTAAAAAAAAATACTAGTTTTTAATGTTTTACTTCACTTTAAATGCCATGCCAGCACAATGTTTTGAGTGCGTCACATTGAACCCTACTGGGCCCGTTTACACCTTGTACACCTACATATTTATTACACCTAGTAGTAAATAAATACTTAAATAATTAATTATTACGTAAGGTATTGTAGATACTTTTATGTATGAAAGGTAAAAGATATAAATCTCAGTTTTTTAACGTTCGTGTGTTATCGTTCAAAGACTCCTCATACACTCGTCATCAAAAACGTGCATGTTTATTTATTTGTAAATAGTTTCATTCACTAGTCACGACGACGCGACGTCCGGTATCTTTGGGGATTGCCTCAAAAGTCGAAAATCGATCGAATATTGTTAATTCTATGGGTACAACAGCGGTCTTATTGTTAATAGCGATATATTCCAGACAACCTATGGATGGGCTAATAATATGGATAGATAATATGGATGGGATAAACGGACTTTACCACTAAACGAACTAAACAACTTTTTTAACCGACTTCAAAAAAAGGAGGAGGTTCTCAATTCGGTTGTATTTTTTTTTTGTTTTGTTTTTGTTACCTCATATCTTCGTCATTTATGAACCGATTTCAAAATCGGTTCAGTAGTTTGGTTTTTAAAATAGCTGGAAAAAATATGTCATCCAAGTAAAAAAAATTGTGAAATTGATACTTGACAAGGAATTGTGTGTGATACGATAAATAAAAAGGGTAAAATAAAAACTTTTTTGCAAAAAAATAACCTACTTCCAAAAAACTGTTCTTTCGGAAGTCGGTGCCAAAAAAGTCAATGAAACAAACAATAGTCACCGACTTCCGAAAGTAAACTTATTTTCCACCCTTTTAGTGTTTTTTTGGAAGTCGGTTATTTTTTTTTGCAAAAAACTTGTTTAGTTGCATGTGTCAATATTTGTTGCTTAAAAAGTCATCGAAGTCGGAGCAGACCATTTAAGATAATTATACGAGTAGCTTGACTGTTCCGCCACTTTAACAACACTTATAATAAATGTATACCAGTCTTACCAAGGGGTATCGCTTTACCCAATTACTGGTGGAGGTGAGATGTGTGAGGCAGACGCTCCATGCAAAATACTGGTATTGAGCTGCATCCGGTTAGACTGTAAGCCATCCCCAGTACAGTCGGGAAAAGGCTAGGCAGTTAATTTACCGTCATCAATATTATACACAGGTTTATCATAATTATAGGGAAACATATAATAGTTAACCTGGTATTACCTAAGTAGAAAATATTATGGGGTTTTGCAGATAACTTAAACTATCAGTCATCGTCTGCTGCTATACTTCCTTGCATTGAGTGATCTATTTCTTATTGTTCTGTTTAAGTTTTGTTTAAAATGGGTCGACCCACTTTCCTATGGGAAAGTTGTCCAGTTCGATGGACTGAATCACCGCCTAAGAGGTATTGCACTTATGCTGTAACAACCTGAACAGCCACTCATCATCATCTGCCTTTGCTTTTCATTTTGTCATCGGATCGAATATCAAAAACCTTAAACTGCATATGGTAAAGTCCCAAAAACCAACAATAACATAATTTATGCAAATAAAAGAAGTCACAATTCTTTTAATTTTTTATTTGCGGTCTTAATAATTTCGATATTCGTCCAAAAAAGACATAAGACAAGTTTTTTGCCCATAATGCGCTGTTGGAATTTCTAACTTCGTCGCCGTGCCGAGCTTTGAAAATACAACAGTGAAATATTGTTAAGGCATTCATTCGAATTTCACTTAGTATAAGAAAAACCGTGTACCTTTGAATATCATTTTTAATTTTACAACTTTAATCTTCTTTATCGTGTGGTTAATATCTAACCTGGTGTCAGAGTTATGCTGCCCATGGGCCTCTGACTTGGCTTTACATGCCGTCGAGAAATATCTCTCAGGCAAGATGTCTGTAACCAGTAGGTTTCCTTACGAAGTCACGATGTTTTCCTTCACAGAAGTAATTGATAATTATACGAGTACATGCGCACGTGAATCCGAAAAATCAGAGGTGCGTGTCTTGGGTTCGAACTCGAGACTTATGAATTCACAGTCCGACGCGACGGTTATACCACTAAGCTATCACTGCTCTTTACTTTAATTAAAATTTAATTTAATTATTTATTTTACTTTAATTAAGTAGGTACAAAAAAAATTGATTGGTACTCCCCATAAAAGAAAATCGGTAAACAAAATCTGTTGCATGATAATCTCGATATCAGAGGCGTAAGGTCGGATGTACCAATACGGAGTGTTTTGTACATTCGACCTTATACTTCTGAGCATAAGGTAGGACATACAATGCAGAGAGTTCTCATGTCCAGCATTGCGTCTGCAATCAGTACTGCCGTCGAGGTACATACCTCATCCTTGAAGTCGGTTAACTGTGATTACGCAAAAAAGGCCTGTCATTATTGTGATGATATCACAATTAAGTTCCGTGATCTGGACACGGAAAGTGAATCTTTGGACTAGTGGACGCAAATACCACTGCTGCTGAAGTTCTGGGTTCGATTCCCTGGTAGGGCAAAGGCCCAGAGTTTTATGCCCGGTTGACGGCAATAGGCTCGCCTACTACTTCGGACTTAAACATAACTTGCGCAATGTGGGTGTACTTTGGCAAACCACAATCACGTTGATTCATCATTTGTATCCAAAGCTAAACAAATACTTAGAAAGCAGATAAGTTATAGGTACTGGTTTTCACGAACACCGGGCTACATTAAATTAATGCTTAAATAAGAGCGCCCGCTTGGATTTTCAAAGTATTACTGAGCTCAGAAAGTTAAAATTCTAACAATGCAATACTATTGAGACATCGGTTAATGTAAGTAAAATCAGGTATCAGTGATTCACAATTCTTACCAAAAGCTAAGCGTATACTTAGACGCCAGATAAGTAAACAAAATAAACAGTAGCGTAAAGGCCCGTCTACACCTGCGCACGTCCACGAACAGGGCGGTTCGCGTGCATCCTAAGGAACATAATTATTATATGTAGTATGGTCATTTAAGGGGTATGAAGGACAGGGTGTAAATTTCGTCAGCCCCCAAAGAAAAGGATCAAGAATCTTCTGACCAGACGAGTGTTATGCGATTTCAGGTTTTTCTATATAGTCTTAAGTCGCGTATAATTTTACTTGCGCGATTTAGGAATTTGATGTTAGTTCTTCATTTTTGTCATAGATGGCGCTGTAGTACTCTTTGTACTATGTTGCTGCAGTACTTTTTGTAGTGCCGCTACAGACACTTTTGAACATATTCGCGAGCGGTTAGCAAGCAGTTCGCGTGCAAGTGATAATGACCTCCCGCGAACACGAACAGTGTGGTTCGCTTGCATCTTAAGAACTTAGAATAGATACGTTCACGAGAACGCGCATTGCCCGTGCGCAGGTGTGGACTGGCGTTTACACAACAATTGAAAGGAAATAGTCATAAATACGATAACGACCTTCCACAGCTATTAGTTTTAAAACATGTTGATTCACTCAACAATGGCGGTCTGTACCACGGCTGCCTGTTAACTAACAGTATCTAAATTCTAAATAAACGCCTACACAAAAACGCGGTGTTGGATTTTCAACTTCTAGCGCTGAGCCGAACGTTGAAAATTGAACACCGTGTTTTTATTTAGGCGTTATTTTAGGTGTCACCTAGTGTTAGAGATAATGAGCATGTGTATTATTCATGTGGTAGGTAACAACTCGTAATATCGATCTCTTGCTGAACGTGAAATAATTATAGAGATTATGTCTATAATTTTGCGATTCTTTTCCAGCTTTGGAGGTTTGGAACATTATAATGACCGAGGTGGGTCTGGCAGCTTATATAAATGCGTGATTATTTATTTAAGTACAGGAGCACCAACCGGTATAACAAATGAATAACAGTTATACTTATAATTGTTCGGCGGCATAGCAGCTCAGGCCTTAAGATCGCAGTTGGTCTACCATGACGTCTTAAAGCGGGAATGTTTTAGTCTTACTCCAGTGTGGGAAAGAGATGGCGCTAGGCATCCTGGTAACCCCACAAGACGCCACTAGCTGGCAGTTCTCCAAAAAAACGGCATTTAAGCGATTTGCAGTAGCCTTCGGAATTGTATCTTTATAGAAATACTTGTACTATTCAACTAGGTACCACACCATCATCATCTGTAACTAACACCATCATAATCTGCCTAGCCTTTTCTCAATTAAGTTTGGGGTCGGCTTCCAGTCCAACCGGATGCAGCTGAATACCAGTACTTTACGTGAAGCGACTGCCGCTCTGACCTAAACAGTTAGTACTGGGTAATACTATGCTCCTTGGTAAGATTGGTTGGCAGACTTACACCAATTTTAATTTAAAAAAATCTGAACTGTATCCGGCATGTTAATTTAGTGTTCATATTTATTGCGTCACGTTCTCAAAATGTTAGAGAACGCAATTATTAAACGACACTCGTAATAGTTATCTTAATTTTATATGTCATTAGTAGCCGATAAAAATGATTATAACATTCATTTAAGTAAATAACAACTTCGAAGTTGTGATGTGACATCTGAACTTATTTTTTAAAATTTAATCTGTTTATTAAATAATAGATTCCTCTCTCTGGAGCCCTGACCCGGTAGCTTGGACCCTGTTCCCGATACCGGTGGGCTACTATTTTTTTATATTTTTTTTTTTATTGTGAATTTTTTATGTAGGAATATTTAAAAATGTAATGAGTACCTAAGTTAGAAAAATAGATAAAGGAAATAAAATAAAATTCATTTCTTGAGGTGATTGACCCATAATAAATAAGTGATAACTAATTGATGACGTACAAATACGAAAAAATAATAATAATAAATAAAATGTCAGAACAAATCAAAATGAATGTCAAAAGTATTCACTGCCGGCTTCTCTGTTCTTTGATCATTGGAATCTGGATCTGTTCAAGGTTCGAGTGAATCGATTTCTTCTAGGCAAGCGTGCTCCACTCTAGGCCGCATCATCGCTTCACATCGGGCTAAGCCTGTTAGTTTAGATAATCAAAATCTAATAAATGAAAAGTTCAGAACACATACACAACAAGTTGACAGATTTGTCTCAGAATTAATTAAGTTGTAGTAGTTTTTCTTGTTTAATATTTTTTTACCCTAAAAAGAAAAGTCCGCTTTTGTACAGTTTTAACTAATGCATAAAAAAAAACTATATTGTCAAACTGATACTAATAGTAATACCAGTCCAAAAGGGACTCCCACACTTTGGCCTCTTACTAGAGATTTTTGCAACAATCACCGTGACCAGTGTGTTCAACAAATGGATACCGCATTACGTATATATACCTATACAAGGTGTAGTTTTGCAACCTCGTCAAAATTCAGGAGGTTGTCATAGAAGACGTAAATAATCAATACAAATTACGGTACCTGGTCAATAATAATAAACGCTGCTTTGTTTAGTTGTTTTAATTTGACACTATTTCAGAATGAAGCCCTTTTCAAAAGAGGACAATCACCCGTTTATAGAATAAACGTCTGCGTTTGTTTGTGTGTGTGAAAGCACGGTTATAGGGCTAGTATTAGACGGACCGCGTTTTAATACGGGTGGTGTACACTTATCGATTTCCGATAGGTATTAAGAAAAAAATAAAAAAAAATTACCTACCACCTTATTATTCATTCAGGTCGAGAATCATTAGCATAGTTACCTCCTTGAATTTGATGAGGATGCAAGCAATACTTACTGCCACCTTAATTCCTAAAAATATTCATTGTCAAACGACAATTAATTTGAAAGATTACAATCCTTCAAAGCTCATGGAAATTTACTGCTGGTCTTAGAACCACCCTACATTGCTTCTTGGAAGGATGATAAAGATAAAATTTTGATAAGATAGGAAGCACGAAACGTTAACAAAGAACCAATACCTTATCAACAATTTCATTGTAAGACCTTCAATCATACTCGTAAATGCGTAATGAAACGTCATTTTCGGAATTTCTCGTCGCGTCGTCGTAGTAAATTATATCTTTCACCGGTATCATAGTACTGGCGAACTTCTTATGTAATCTGCGCTCCTGGTTGTGTGATGATTTATCTTGGAAATTTAAATGACGCGGCAGTAAACTTACACCCGTATCTATAAACAAGACAAAGTTTTTACTTGAGTAAATGTCATCATTTAACATGCGATTTTTATTATGTAGTTTAAAAATTGCTTGAAATTATTTATTTATTTATTTAATGCACACCGTACACAAGCATAGAATTACGGCTGGGCTGGAAGTAGTGCGTACATGACCCTGTTAGGGCGCAGCAAGATCGCGGGCCTGTGGACGGTGAGCTAAGGGCTAGCTCGCCGTCCCTCCGTCTTAGGACGACAGGCCGTGTCGACGGCGTGTTCGTGTTCCACGCGCGCCTCAAAGAGATGTCAGCATAGGGAAGGGGCCCGCAAGGGCCGATGCCTGCCGGGTGCTGCGGGTTGTTCGAAAGAGATACCGCAGCCCCGGAACACAAAGGGCGATGAAGGAACATGGGTGGGTTTTAGTCAGTAAAAGTCTGACACTCCCTCCCGCTCAGCCCAGAGCGGGAGAAGTCATTTGATGATTTCCCATCCGGAAAAAAAAGGGCGCAGCAAGATAACTTAAAACTATCATTATTGTAGTGAATATCTATTATTATCTAAAATGGCGTAAAATAGGATCTTTCACAATAAGATATTACATTAATTAAACTTCAATCTAACTTTATACATAGAAAAAAGGAAATATATTATAATTATTAATACACACATACATATATATTTGGACTCCACTTCAGCTTTTCATCCTCCACAAATTCCTGGTCACTATTAACATATACAGCTGTATAAAGTTAGAATTCTTAGCTCTGCTTTCTTTGACGGTTCTTATTTAAAAAAAATTGCACATGTAATTACTTAAGCTCAAGTAATTACGTTAACTAACTATAGATATGGGTGTTAGAGTCCCGGCAGACTGCAAACTTTTTGTCGGCCGATAGCTTAGCCGGGCTTGTAATCAGTATGAACATGACGACGCGACGTCACCTTTATACATAAAACTCTTACAAAGTATCGAATTATCTTTACATTAAGAGCAATGCACCGTATTATTTAATTTTCAACTAATAATTAAATACTACGGGGCATCACATCACGCCAATTTTATCCGAAGAGTTAGGCGGAGTAGGATTACCTTCATTATAGTTCATCCACATTTACAAGCCCAGTGTGATTGGGGGCGAGCCTATTGCCATCATCCGCACACAAATCGCAGTCGCATTTACGACCACTGGACTAACAAGACGGTCCATTGTTAAAAATTTGTAAACAAATGTAGATTATTGTAAATATTTCGTTGTTACGCAAGCTGTAAATCAATTGGTTAACAATGCATACGATCCTCTAAGAAAAGGAAGTTTCTTAACTAAATTTGACTATCTTATTTCACAGGATGGCCATCTCTACGTGGAAATTCCGTCCAGCATCCCAAATGTGTTCATCTACGGCCCAGACAAGTATTGCATCGATACTTTCGTTATGGACGGCCAGGAACCCCACCTGAACGCCCTCATCTGCTTTGTGGAAAAGCCTGAGAAAAATACTTATGAAATCAGCGCCAGTTGTAAGTAAAATTTAAGCATACAGTCATAGTCTTAGGCTTGGGGCTAAATAATAACAGCCGCTTGGGTCGATCAGGTCAGGTTTTGGTCTTCAAGTTCAGCCGCGCTTGCCTAGGTTGGTCCATACCGAATTTCCTCCGTGCCTCGGAATGCACGTTAACCCGTAGGTCCCGGCTGTCATTTGCAGGTAGTCTGCGGCCCGAAAGTCTGACAACCAGTCTTATCAAGGGGTATCGTTAATACTGACTGCCTATCTGACCTCCACAACCCAATTAGTACTGGGTAATCCCAGTACTAACTGGATTGTGTTCCATGCAAAATACTGGTATTCAGCTGCATCCGGTTAGACTGGTAACCGACCCCAAAATAGTTGGGAAAATGCTAAGCAGTTGTTGAAGATTCATACACATACATACATATATGTATCTATGGGTATGACACAAACTACAGAACGCTCCCTGCTACGGTCCATACATACTCCTTTTGCTACATCCACTATGAAGTGGACGTACAACTGACCTTTTGCTGACGTTCTTCTATAGATATGTCCAGTGCATATGAATGCACTTGACCTAAGTATAAGAATGTCAGCAAAAGGTCAGTTGTATGTCCGTCTAGGGCATACCTTCGCAGTATTCCATCCAGCAGCCTTTTGGTTACAAAATGATTTTGATGATACAACAAAATAAGCGAATCAGCCAACAACGCATTCACGCATTCATCTATGAACCGATTTGAAAAATTATTCTTTTATATGAAAGGATATACTTCCCGATTGGTTCCATAGAAATTTCATCGAAATCGGTTCTGTAGTTTGGTTTTTAAATCAAAATAGCTGGAAAAAATATGTCATCCAAGTAAAAGAAATTGCGAAATTGATACTTGACAAGGATTTGTGTGGGATACGATTACTAAAAAGGGTAAAAAAAAAGTAAAATAACTTTACTTTCGGAAGTCGGTGACTATTGTTTGTTTCATTGACTTTTTTGCCACCTTCTTCCGAAAGTAAAGTTATTTCACATTCTTTTAGTGTTTTTTTTTTGGAAGTCGGTTATTTTTTATAAAACATTCAATCGAATCGTTGTTTCATAGAATCATAGCGCTATTCTTGGACTTATACCCATGTCTATAGTCAAGTAATTACTTCAAGCAATTACTAAACTACAGAATAAAAATTGTATCTTAAAATCTTCTCTTTTACTCAAGTTATCACTTTGACTTGTTAATATATAGATACGGGTGTTAGTATCAGTGATTGATTTTCATATTTGACAGCAAGGAAATAAATTGACTTTACATACATCGAATTGGAGAAAGCTATAACGTTATTAAAAGCGAAATACTTGCCCGAATTGATTGGGTGCCTTAGAAGTTTAATGATAAAATATTTTAGCGTCTCATGCCTACGTCATTTCATGTCTATCATGTACCGGTGCAAAAACTGTTAGTTGGTTGCACCGCCAGTGATTTGGCGATGTTTGTGTTTCGATAGCAGTTGATCGTCAACTGAATTTAAATCGCGAATGTTTTAAGATATTTTCCCTAAAGAATACGTTTTTCATGTGGAACGCGTATTTGTTTACTTGCACGTTTTGAGACATTAAGAATGCTAATCATGCCGCAATTAACTTGACCGCTTACTGGGCTCAAACAATATACATACATCGCTGTAATCCACAAAGGGTTACTACGTACTAGTAGAGTACACGTGGGTGTACTCTACTAGTACACCCACGTTACGTTTTAAGTCCCATGTAATATAGTATAATAAATGTACTGCCATCAACCAGGCACTAATACAGACTCCGTGGTAGTGAGAAATTCTAGAAGGAACACCCTAATAACACTTTGCCCGACCTGGGAATCGAACCCAGGATCTCATGTTCAGCAGTAGCACTTGCAACCACTTAGATTTGTGACTGCAAGATTTTTCGTTGGTCAGAAAAGATTCTGCCGCCAATACTCGCTGAAAATAACTTTAAAAGTCAAAGTGTTTTTTTTTCTGTGCCTTCTTACTAAGCCTGCTTGAATCTCGCGGAGGAGGTCTGTGTCCCAGTAGAACATACGTTATGGGCTCACAAGCAATGTGCCCGAAAGAATTTACCATCGGCAAAAACGAGGACAGCACCTTCAATGTCAAAATCTTCCGTTTACAAAAGAAACTCCTGTTCTTCCTCCGTCTAGACAAAGCAGTTTATTCTGTGTTATCTGTATGAAATAATGTGCATATAAACAATATATTTATATAATATCGTTACTATAAACGCGAAAGTTTGTTTTATGTATGTATGGAGGTTTGTTACTCTTTCACCCAAAAATCCTGAACGAATTTGGGAGAAACTTGGCACACAGATAGTTCATAACCTGGATTAACACATAGGTTACTTTTTATCTCGGTAGTACAACCCCGTGGGACAATAACCAAAGTCCACGCGGGCGAAGTCGCGGGCATAAGCTAGTATAAATATATAGATGGATTGTCTTGTGCGAGTCCCATGAATACCTACACATTATTTTACTTTATAGTAAGAAACTGACTGGCTGACTGATTCACTGACTGATCGATCAACGCACAGCTGAAACCGCTGGGTCTAGAAGCATCAAATTTTGCACAAATGTTCCTTAAATTACGTAAGTGTGCACTAAGAAGGGATTTTTCGAAATTCATCCCCTAAAGGATTAAAACGGGGGTTGAAATGTTGTATCATAATTGGTCAATTTTGAAGTTATTTTTTTTCTCACACATACATCAAAATTTCCACGCGAACGAAGTCGCAGGCAACAGCTAGTAATTAATTTAAAAAAAAAATGCTTTATTGTTCAAGAAAGCATTACACTAGCTGAACATCACTAGTCTCCACACTAGGATTCCCTGTGTTGTGGAGACTCGACTACTTCGTCTTACAAGATAAATAGGTAGTTAGGCATACATAGGACATACAATGGCATTGTAGGTACTGTTAAGATTTCTAAGGCTACAGTTAACATAATTATGCAAATCCAGAGCATTAGTTGGCAATAGGTGTCGTCTATACTAATATTATAAAGAGGTATTTGTTTGTGAGTTTGTATATAGAGGGTAATCTTCGGAACTGCTGATCCTAACGGGAAACTACATTAGCCCCGAGTGTCAAAGGCAACATTTAAAATGTTTCCGTAGTAATTTCCTTGAATAACGGGAGCGAAGTCACGAGTGAAAGCTAGTTTAAAAATAAATGTCACAGCACTAGTATTCTGAAGGGGGAATAGTGATGTCACGGGCTGACTGCGAAAAATATGATGTAGATGACGCTAATGCTTTGTTTCACTTTCCAGGCATGCTGATCTCCTGTTTCTTCATCCTGCTAACGGTAGCGGTCTACGCATGGCTTCCGGAACTTCGCAACCTGCACGGCATGGTGCTGATGGCCTACCTCCTCAGTTTCTTCGTGGGTTTCCTGTTCTTGGCTACCATGCAAATCCTTATTCTGAAGAAACAGATCACCCAAGATCTTTGCACTGTCCTGAGTAAGTAGTTTTGGAGTGATATATTTTTTATCCGACTACGGCAAAGCCAGAAGGAAGAGTTTTGATTTTAGCAGTTTGTGTGTTTGTAACATTTTTATGTGCCACCGTAGCGCCTAAACTACTGAACCGATTTTGATGGTGGAGGTGTCAATCGATTCGTTATTATGGCCCGTTTAACATAGGTTATATATTCTATGTGAACAAAACCAGACACCACATCCTAAAAATCATCATCAGTCTCCTGCCCTTATCCCAATTTTTTTTGGGGTCGTCGCAGCATATCGTCTTGCCATCTACATTAATTTTTCTAACTGCATTTTCCTTATTTCTCCGCAAAAAATATCTATACCACGATATTCGATTACCGCACAACTTTTCAGTCACCGGCGCCACTTTCAGACTTCCTCTTATGTACTCATTCCTTAGTTTCACCATTCGCGTTACACCACACTTGACCTTAGCATTCTCATCTCAGCCGCATGCCTTTCACTCACCCCTTTTGTGGCCCAACATTCTGATCCATACAGGACAGCAGATCTAACCATTGTTTTATAAATCTTCCCTTTAATTTTAAGGGGAATGCGGGAGTCGCATATTGTTCCCGTGACCTGCCGCCATCTCATCAATCCAGTGTTAATTCACGCCACATCCTAAAAACTGGGGGACTTTTTTTGCTGACCTTTTTTTTCTCTGTGTATTTGGTTTCCTGGTTGTGCTGATGGATTCATTGACTAGTACGGGGGTCATGGAGTTATTTAAAGTATAGTTATAGTATAAAAAACTTGAATCACTATGACCGCTTGTCAGCTGTCTTCCGCGCATCCCCTTGGTCCCCAAACGTTTTGGTACACGAACGGCGACGTGCAGGTACACTAACTTTGTCAGACGAGCGTGAGTCTTTTGTTCTTGCATTTTAATCGGTCACATTCATAATAGTTAAAAAAATGTTTGATTAATACTCGTATGTTTCTTGGTGCTAATATACCGAATTCTCGGAAAAAAAATATTTGAATTCTAAATTAGTGTGTTTGCATAAGCATTTTATTACGCTCGTGTTTTCTTTAATTCTGTGATTTTTAGTCTGGCTCATTGAAATAAGCGTAAACAGTAAAAAACAAATATCACTTACGTCAGTTCTTAATAACTTTAAACAAGATTTTTTTTTAAACCAGATTTTCTTGATTTTTGTTCGTTTTACTGTTTATCTTCACTGGCACTGCTGCTTAAGAATCCATATTAATATAATCAATGCGATTCTTGTTTTTTTCCATAACATCCCGCTTTGTAATCCCCAAAGGTTTAGGCAGAAATGTACCTACAGTACACCCACATTTCCCAGTTATGTTTAAGAGCCATGTAATAAAAGGTTATCCTATTGCCATCAACCGGGCACAAATCCGGACTCCGTAGCTGCTACTCAGAAATTCCTGAAGGAAATACCCAATAACACTTTGCCCGACCCGAAAATCGACTTCAGGATCTCATGCCCAGCAGTCAGGCTTGCGAACAATAATCCCAACAATTTTTTTAATTTGTCTGTCTGTTACCTTTTCACACCTTAACCTATATCGATGAATGGCACACAGGTGGGTCATGGCCTGCGTTAGAATACAATATACCTTTTTTCCTGATAGTATTACTGACGGTCGACCACTTTTCACCCTTATGTCCTGAGTAATAAGATTGAAAAGTGGCCTACGTGCCCGTGGGAAAATTTCCGACTTCTACGTGAATAAAGCCGCGGGCCACAGCTAGTAGTCTATATTTCTATTGGAAACTTATTTGTGAGTCTATTGTTTTAATGAGCGATTTTGCTTAAACGTTTTTTGTAGTGTTCACATTGTTGGGTAAACTTTAAGCAATCTTTTACCAATTCGCATCTTTATATTACTTTTTGCGTTTGCTTCGTAATTTGATTCATCTGTTGAGTAAATTTTGGCGAGCTAATATTATTGTGGAGCTGCCAGTTTATTTTATGTACCTATCACTTAAACTTAAGAAATATTTGTTCTTTATTTCCTAAGAAAAGCAGGGAAAATTAATAATATTGAGTAACTGTAACCACAATATCTTACAATTGAAATGTAAAGTTATGGTTAGTCATTTTCCTTATACATATGTAATAACTAGCTTATGCCAGCGGCTTCGCCCGCGTGGAGTTCGATAACTGACCCACGGGATCGTCCTACCGGGATGAAAAGTAGCCTATGTGCTATTCCAAACTTAAATCTATCTCTGTGCCAAACATCCAGATCCGCTCAGCCGTTCTGGCGGGATTGAGTAACAAACATCCATCCAAACTTTCGCATTTATTTAAACAATACATACAACATTTATAATAATATAATTAATACTCTTTTGTCTTTATGTATTTATTTTTAGTATTAATGAGAATAATTATCATTGTTATGTACGAATATTAGAATTTGGTTAGCAAATTAAAAAATATAAAAATAAGAAAGTATAAAACAAAGTCGCTTCCCGCTGTCTGTCTGCCCTTATGTGTGCTTAGATCTTTAAAACCACGCAACGGATTTTGATGCGGTTTTTTTTAATAGATAGAGTGATTCAAGAGGAAGGTTTATACGTATAATACATGAATATTATAGTAGAGAAAACATTAATATCTACATTGCACCCGTGCGAAGCCGGGGCGGGTCGCTAGTAATAAATAAAATAAAACTAGTAGGTAGCAAGATTCTTGTTCATCACCCCATGTAATCTTGGCCCCGATGAGCCTTCTATTTTGAAAATATACAAGGTGGACTGGCCCTAACCAGTCTAGCCTTCTTCCTATAGAAGGGACCGTGGTAGGCTAGGCAGAACGAAGTTGACAGTCGTTACAGGTAGTCAGTGGCCTGATAGTCCGACAACCCGTCTTACCAAGGGTTATCGTATTACCCAGTAGGTATTAACAGGGTTGAGCAGTGATAGCCTAGTGGTGTGACCGTTGGACTTCCAAGTCATAGGTCTCGAGTTCGAAACCAAGACAAGCACCTCAAATTTTTCGGAATCATGTGCGTATTGTATATTTATCACTTGATTCGGTGAAAGAAAACATCGTGAGGAAACCAGCATGCCTGAGAGATATTTCTCGACGGCATGTAAAGCCAAGTCAGAGGCCCATGGGCGGCATAAAAACTCTGACACCAGGCTACGCACTAACCACACGATAAAGAAAGAACTATCTGGATTTTGGAGGTCACATATTCTGCAGCGTCCGGTTAAAAGGCTAGGCAGATGATGATTCGGCTCGTGCTGATCGGTTAACTCCGTTCGGCAAATACCATGAATTATTTTCAGGTAGGCTTTGCACAGCCGACCGGCTTTTCTCCAAAGCATTCTAAATAAATTCGCTTTTACCGCCCGGTTGTGCCGAATCAACCGAACACGTGTGTAGTACCCCTAAAGACTCGTGATGGTTCGATTTTGAACTAAGTGTATTGCTCGGTAGATATCCTGCCAAAAACATACCTGCGTTGTATTAGGTATGGTAAACATCTACTTTGATATTTTTGTAAATATCAAAGTATCTGTCTTGATGTGGTATCAATTGCATTCTCGGAATCAAATCAAACGCGTCTCAAGAATCGAACCATTAGGTAAATAACTATTTGTTAATTTATCCTTATTTTAAAGGTTATAAAAATGCGGTTTTATTAAAATCGCTTCGTTTTGTCTTGTTTTGTCTGTCAGATATTTTGGTAGAAGTTATTTTACGCAAATGGATGAAATGCAAAACGATCAAATCTGCATATCTCATGACATTTGGGTCTAAAGCTGTGTGTTTTTGTTACAGCATTCCTCATCTACTTCTCTCTGCTGGCAGCATTCTTCTGGTTGAACGTCATGTGCTACGACATTTGGTGGACGTTCAGGTAACAACATAAGTCATCATCATCCACATCCCGACTGCACCAACCCCTGGCAAAAGCCTACTGCCCCAGAGGCGTTGGTTGACTATTGGTTGCTAACGGCAAAAATGACGGCCGGTGTATTATACTATACACCGTAAATATGTGCACTTAACTGGCATACAATCAACATACAACTACAAAACGGTTAAGTTTCTTTCAATTAGCATCATGGAAGGCAGAGGTGTACCTAATAGTACCCACATCCACATTTCGCCAGCTATATTTTAAGTCCCAAATAATAGGGGGCGAGCCTATCATCAACCGGGCACAAATTCAGACACCGTGACTGCTACTGAAAAATTTTCTGATAGAAAAATCCTATAACACTTTGCCCGACCCGGGAATCGAACGCAGCACCACATGCCCAGCAGTCGTACTTGCGAGTCTTTTTATTGAGAAAATTTCAAGTAACGATGCAAAAGCGAAATTATACGCACATACATATTGTAGATGGACATCGACGTGCAAACTGTTACCATAGCAAATTCAGCGCATGATTTAACACGGCCTAAGGCAGGAACATTAGTTTCACACTATTCATTTTGACGACTGAATTTTTGGACGCTGGGTAATCTAGAATCATGCGTTGAGTTTACATCTTGTAGCTTTAACTACTTGCTTCAAATCGCATCTTTGTAATCATTCTTGTGGTTGCTCATCAGCATAAATAACGATAATAACAATAAGAGTTGTGACTTTGAGACAGTCCATATGCAAATCAGTAACTTTACAGTCTCGACTTCACCTTCAACTATTTTAATACAAAATAGAAGCTATCATTTAGGTAAAGATGAACACAAGTTCAATTTAAGGATACATCGGTAGGCCTGTTGTAGGCCTGTCTGGCCTGACTAGATTATACGACATACCTGTTATTCTAGTATTATTGGTGCATAATATTAGCTGATATAGAATCTCTTCAATGTCTTGTCTTTTCTTGACTTTTAAAATGCAAGTTTGGCAGACCTCAAAGACATTGTGTGATGAGATCATTCTAACTAAAACAATCATGGTGGTCGTTACGGCTACCATTCTGCATTCTGGGCAAATACAAAAATCTGAAGTCTGCTTGTGATTCTACGCTCGTTGCTACGAGCCTTAAATTTGTTTGTAAGAGATCACTATATCCTCAGCTCCAGTTGTAAACCAGCGTCGGGCAGTCTAGCTGCTCTGCCGCAGCCGTGAGACACACGATAATTTTCTTTTTTTTGTGTTTACATTTAAGTTTTTTTTGTTTAATTTTGTGTGCACTTGTGGTATTTACCAAATTAACCTAATTTATTTCTCTCTAAGTAAATCCAGTTGTAGATCGTAGCTAGCAGCACCAGCATAACCATTTTTTCTTTTTTTTTACCAGTGGCAAACGAGCTCACGGCCGTTCAGGATCTCCTAACAAACGGTTCATGTACTATGCCATCTACGCGTTCGGCGTCCCAACCCTCTTGACCATCGTACTTGCTGCCTTGGAGTTCTCTGACCTGCCTATGCAGCACCCACTGCTGCCTAAGCTCCGACTGCAAGGATGCTTCTTATATGGTAAGTGCTTTTTTGTATAGTTTTATCTAAACTAAATTAAAGAGTTCCCAACATTTCGGCGTTGTTGCAAGACCATGATCACGGATAAACTGAAATTATTGCGGGTAGATGTTTATGAGCAGATAAATCGAACTACCCTCTTTTTTGTTCTTTTTTTTGCGTTCGAAACCGCTACCGCTGTCACTCACAACTCGATTCTGTTCCCGACACACGAAACTCACTGTGTCCTTAACAACTTTTTTCGGTTTTGGTGTCAAAATATCGGGATCTCGAAACGAATAGGAAACATGTTAAATATCCCGTTTTATGTATTAATGATATTGTTAGTGACTATGTCATTTTTTTTCTTTTTCTTAATTATAAGGGACTGTTATACAAATGTATATGCCAGTCCCATATGTCAGTTTAAAATCATTTTTCTAAATAGTTTAATTATGCGGCAGATCACGCAGAATACGGCGGAAAGAGATGATCACAAATGGTTTTCTCAACTATGTTGGGGTCGACTTCCAGTCTTACCGGATGCAGCTGAATGCCCATATTTTACATTGAGCGACTGTACAGTACTATAAGACAGTGATCAGTAACTTTCTCATATTTTTTTCTTCCAGCCATAATGTGATCTCCAATCCTTTTCTGAATGGAATAAGAACTCTTAATAATGTTCCCTCTTGAAAGTTACCCTGACGACAGTTCTATCAAACTGCTTAACTCCGTTGAAATGTCAGTTCATCGCTGTTAAATATATCCATGTTCTAATATTTTTCAGGAAACAGCAAATTGCTTTACCTATATGGGCCGATTGTGATTCTTTGCATAGCGAACTTGACATTCTTCGGACTTACTGCATTCAAGATCTGGAAGATCAAGAAAGAGACGAAGATGCTGCGAGGCAAGGAAAGCTCCACACACGACCAGGACAGGAAGGACACTCAGAGGTAGGTACCTGAATCTTCTTAAAACATCACGCCTGGAATCACCGAAGGGTTAGGCAGAGGTATACCTAATAGTGCAGCCACATTTCACCAGTTATGCTTAAGTCCCATGTAAAACGGGGTGAGCCTAAATCATCAAACGAACACAAAGCTAGACTCCGTGGCTGCTACTGAGAAATTTCCGAAAAAAAAATCCGAATAACACCGCCTGACCTAAGAATCAAACCTAATACCTCATGCAAAAATATGAAATACTGAAAAAAATATATATTTATCCTCAGTAAGAGAGAAAAGGTTAGCTCTTATGATTCAACCCCCTTCATACTTGTGAGATAAAGACGGTGATGAAATAAAGCAGGTTACACACCACCAGGTATACATAAATATCAAAGTGCTCAATATGCGAGTACAATGTGAATATTTTTTTTGATGCTGCGTAGCATAGCAGCTTATAATGTTCTCACTGCTACTGCTGCTCCCTCTGTTTAGGATGTAATGTAACCCAACACGTGGGCCCCGTGCGGGCTGGTTGGTAGGAGATGTACATGTTGTGAAATTTTGATCCTAAGGTTTCATCATGCAGTTCACCATTTTTGGGAGCAATGCTGATAAAATTTGTCACTAAGCTTCATTTATAATATTAGTCTAAAATTAGAAGCCAGAGTGCAATACTCAAT
Source organism: Standfussiana lucernea (assembly GCA_964057025.1). Lineage (NCBI taxonomy): Eukaryota > Metazoa > Arthropoda > Insecta > Lepidoptera > Noctuidae > Standfussiana > Standfussiana lucernea. The sequence continues at coordinate 4,310,705 of OZ059795.1, forward strand.
TTTTTATTGCATTCCATATGTTACAGAGATGGTATAAACAAATTAAAGATCAATATGGACCCTGTCGGGCACGCAAAAATTAGGAGACAGGAAGAGGGCTGAATAGCAATTTAAATTGCAATAATATTATACTAGTTATTAAGGTCAATAATAACAATTTCATTGTGGCCAAAAGTTTGAAATTCAAATGTTCCAGGTTCTCTCTATACGTGAAGTTGTTCACCGTCATGGGGATCAACTGGCTCCTAGAGGTCGTCAGCTCCTTCTACCCTGATGCTGACTTCTACTGGCAGTTCTCCGATGCCTACAACGTGCTCGTCGGGCTGATAATCTTCATCATATTTGTCTGCAAAAAGAAAACTTGGAAAATGATTAAGAAGAGGTTCGTCTTGTTTTGTATTTGTCTTCGAAGGGACGAAAACAGCGGTGGTTTGAATTGACATAAAAAAAATTGGTCTTAGTTTTGGTTACGTATTTAGTAGGTTGATACAAAAAGCTTACCCACCATTTCTGAATGCATTGTAATGCCGTTGGCCGCTGAAAACGATTTAAGGGACGTTGGCGCCCAAACTGTTACCATGGATTCATCATATGAAAGCTGGCGGGTAGAGCACAGTCATTCATGTACTGTATTAATGATAAAAGTTTATGTCAGGCTTTACCTACACACACATATTACTATGTGTAGCCAACAGTATAAGTTACTGCCGTTTAGGCATTTATTTTAGCCGAATTTACCAGTGCATTTAATTTAGTTATGTTATACGGCGTTAAGTCAATTAATTATGACAACTTTTAATAAGGTAAACACGTACTTAATGTAATTGAGTTAATCGATCTTTTTTTAAAGATGTCAGACAAAGTACTTAGTACTAGATCTTTGTGAGGCTTTTTTTTCAATACTTTAACCAGTTTATAAAAATAAGAGGCTATCATAAAACATATCACTCAAAGATTAATTATTGTAGTATTCAGATAGACTGTGAAGCATTTTTATTTAGGATAAGTAAGAAATAATTTTAGTTAATAAGTTATTTTGATGTAAGTTAGTGTAGTCACGAACCTCATGATTGCATTTATATAAAATTGTGTTTTGAACGACTATTAAAAGTAAATGTTCAAAAAATCCTAAGACTACCTCATTCTGTACCCAGGATTAAAGATTTTCGACGATCTAATTCAAATAGCAGCAGCGAGATGAATAATATCACCAATAAAAAAATAAGCCGATGGCAAATAAATACAGACAGAACTGCCAGCCTGGAGACGGTAAAAACAATAATCGGTGAGGATTCTAGAAAAAGTAGATCCAACAACGCATTGCCGTTATAGTCAAAAAGAAATATTAATTGCAACCGTTGGCCTCGCTGAGAAAAACAAGAATTCCACATTGAAGACACGTACAATAATACTAAACCGAGAAACAACATTGAATTAGACGATGCCGATGAATATAAATCAAGTATTCAATAAAAAAAAATCACATACACAAGACTGGCAGCAAAAACATTGATCTAATCACTCTTGGGACAGACGTAAGATGTAATGGAGCAGAATGCGAGTTAAAAGGTACAGCACAGTCGAGTACACAATAATTATTATAGAATTTAGTGACTGGTAGTTTTGTACTAACGTTTGCAAAAATGTATTGCCAACTAATTGTGAGGGCTTGTATATTGTAGTGTGCGGTTTGGACGTACTCGTAAATAACGCAGTTTTTGTAAGGGTTAATTTGTGAATGTAATGTGTTTATTAATTTTTGACGCCCTGTAATCTTTTTCCCATTTTGATACTTGTACATTTTTTATGATTATTTTAAGATCGATTTGTAGCTTGTAAATAATTATTGACATCTATATTATTATTACATAATAATATAATAAAATTGTAACAAACCGATGTTTGTACATTGAAGATATTGAAAGAAAAATATATCGGGGGTCTTTATTAGAGCAACAGAAACCAAAACAACAGCTTATAGAATTTTTGTCTATCTGACTGTCTGTATGTTTGTACGCGCATCACGCAAAAACGACTGCATGGATTTGAACGCAGTTTTCACGGCTCTACTGCTAGATGCCCAACTTAAAATATAGGCTACATTTTATCACATAACTGATCTTCTTTTTTATTCTAAGTACCACACGTACGAAGTCGCTGGTAAAGGCTAGTATTGAAATAAAAATAAATGCATGGTAGTCTTTTATGATATATTTAATAAACCTTTATATAATAAGAAATAATCTTTGGATTTTCAAAACCAATTGATTTCCTATTTGCACTTCACACTATTTGCACTAAGGGTTGGGAAAAGATGGTGTGCACGAACGAAATTAGATTTTAATTTGTAGCATTTTATTTATTTATTTATGTACACATAAAACACATTATTATTTTTTAGTTTGTTTTTTCAATGTAATCAAATCAGGTGAACCGCAAACAGGACAGGTGGAAAATTATATAATACAAAGTACGTGGATTGTTACTGATTTGACTAAAAACTTTAACATGTTTCGTTTTATATTAAGTAAATTGCGTGTTCAAGCTTTACAATGCTTGCTTTGTTATTTAGTGTGATTTATTGTGACTAGTCCATGGCCTGGAATACACTACAACATTCGATTATATTGAAATTTAGTAAGCAAAATAAGAGTTCCTGTTGGTTCGGCTACATGCTCAATCTTGCTTGCGCAAGTTGCAATCGGTCCAAGTAAGCATGTATGTAATATTGAGTGCGGAAAAATTGTATATCGTGCAAAAGTTCGACACAAAAAAAAAGAGACAAACTTTGACACATGATATTTGCGCACGCCAATCCGGGGCTTTAACTTGATTGATTCAATACAATTTAATTTACATTTTTATTGTAGTATTTTAGGCCACTTGACTTGAAATTTTTGCACACCTAACGCAGTTGTATGAATGCTTGCATTGTTTGGCACCTAACATTTGCGCTTTAAATATTAATGTGACTAACAGTTTTCTGAAAAATATTTATATTAGCTTCTTTCATCAACCAATTAGATAACCCGTGGTTTTTGGAAAAGATTGTAAAAAAAAATTTGAGGAATTACCTTTTTTGTGCCGATTTAATTGGGCAAACATTTATTATTAATTGGAAGACTTCCAATAATAATTATTGTTAAATTTACGAACAAATTTGACTGTATTGGTTATTTCTGAAATATCACATTGTGTTGTTCCTAGGCAAGACGAGTTTCAATTAGGCCACTAACAAGCACTTCTGAACATGAACCGTTAAAACAAAGGACATAGAATTGATCGTGATTTCAATTATACTAATAATATCTGAGCCTTGAGCAAGATTAAACCAAATTGCCCTGACAGATTTAAATAACAATTAACATTTATTTCGGACACCACCTTAAATGTGCTAACTCCAAGCTATGGCTGCTATGCATCCTTTATGCTTGCTAAATGTTTTGTTGCTAACAGTAATGTTTGTGCACAGATACTGGAAGCTGAAGGAGGTCTCAATGTCCAGATCGCAGAACAGCACATCCACAACCACATCAACCCGTACAGTGTCGAAATCTCGAGATGAACTGGCTGCATTTTTATAAAATTGTGTAATTTTACGACTATTTTAAGTAACTGTTAAAACAATATTAAGACTGCCTCAATCTGTACCCAGGATTAAAGATTTCGAGCATCAAAGAGATGAATAATGTCATCAAGAAAAAGATAAGCCGTTGGCAAATTACCACAGACAGAAATGCCAACCTTTAGACGGTAAAAACAATAGTCGGAGAAGACTTTAGAAAAAGTAGATGCAACAACGTATAACGATTTTAGTCGACAAGACAAATTATTTAATTATTGAAACCGTTGGCCTCGCTGAGAAAAATAAGACTTAAATTTTGAAGACAAGTACAATAATACTAAACCAAGAACCAACATCACCACATTAGATGAAGCTGATGAGTAAAAATCAAGTATTTAAAAAAACATACAAGATTGGTAGTATTAACAGCAAAAACATTGATCAAATCACTCTTGGGACAGACTAAAGATGTAATGGAGCAGAATGCGAATGAAAAGGTACAGAAAAGTCGAGTACACTTATAGAATTTAGTGACTAGTAGTTTTGTACTAACGTTTGCAAGAATGTGTTGGCAACTAATTGTGAGGGCTTGTGAACATTAGTGTGCGGTTTAGACGTATTTATTATATTGTGAATGATTAATGATATTTTTAATAAACCTTTAAGTATATAAAAATAAATAATCTTTGTATTTTAAACACCAACTGATTTCCTATTGCACTTCTAGTTAAAAAATTTGGTTTGGGAAAAGATAGTGTGCACGACCCAAATTAGATTTTAATTTGTATGGTTTTTGATTGTTTTTACAATGTAAGCAAATGAGGTGTTCGGCAAACACGTCAGGCGCAGGAAGATATGTTACAAAGTACGTGAATTGTTGCTGATTTGACTAAAAACTTCAACGTGTTTCGCTTTATTTTGAAGAAACTATGTGATTAAGCTTTACAATGCTTATTCTGTTGTTTAATGTGATTAATTGTGAACTGTCCATGGCCTAAAATATTACATTAGAATATTGAAATATTGTGAGCATAGTAAGAATTCTTAAGGCTCGGCTACAAGCTTAATCTTACAGGTGCAAGCTGCACAAGTAAACATGCTACGATGGATGGCAAAACAGTACACCGTGCAAAAGGTTTGAAGTTTGCACAAAATTATTTGCGCAAACTTTTGCAAAAATTATTTGCGCAAACTTTTTCACAAACTATTTGCGCACGCCAGTCGATGCGTATAGCTGGGCCTTTAATTAGTTTGATTCAAAATTAACATGCTATCCTAATATTCTAGGCCATGAATTTAAGTAGGGATTGTTGCGCACCTAACGCAGTTGCATGAATGTTTGCAATGGTTGGCATCTAATGTTTGCGCTTTCAATTTTATTGTGAATGAAAATATTCTGGAAAATTGCTTCTTAAACTAGTAAGTTAGGACAGTATTTAGATTCTATTGACTGTAATAAGAAATCTATCATCAACTTACCATTTTTCATGACAAAAGAATCGAATAAACATTTACTTTTTATTATTTGGAAGACTTCCAATGGTACTTATTGTTAAAGTTAATCACTTGAGATATTGCTGAAATTTAACATTGTATTGGTCTTTGCAATACAAACCTCAAGCTAAGTGCGGAGACCACTGAAAACATTTACTGTTAAAATTGGAAGATAAACTTTAAAAATATTTGCGCTAAAAGTGTGATTAAACCGAATTGCCTTGACAGATTCAAATAAAGACTTTGCTTACTTTAAGCTCAACTTTACATGTTCTAACTCCAAGCTATGGCTACTATGCATCCCTTATGCTTGCTAAATGTTTTGTCGCTAACAGCAATGTTTGTGCACAGGTACCGGCAGCTGAGAGGAGACCCATTGTCCAGGACGCAGACCACCACATCCACATCAACCCGGACTGTGTCCACATCTCGAGATGAACTGCGAATGAACTCCATTAAAAAATAATATTAATCCTATATTGTCATTTTTTGGCAACGACTTCAATATTGTAAAGGCCCGGTTACAGCAGCTTGCATTGATACTTACAGAAATTACTTACATCTGTCGATCAACCATAAGCTCAAAATTTCTTAATAAAACTGACCGAATCATAGATCTTTAATATTTTCGTAAAAACAGTTGCACTTAATTTTTGAAATGGTTTTTACGTATAATGAATTTGCAAATTGCAAACACTTTATCAAACATAGACTACGAGCATTCCTTTATCGTCTTATTCTTGGTGTGCAAAAAATGTTTGCACAAAAATATTTTAAAAGAGTGGGGGAACAGTCGTTCTTTTAGTCCAAATCGACCTATAACACACTTGCTTGTGCAAAATGACATTTACGCAAGTTAATAGAATACGAGCATTCTTAATATTATTTTTATACTAGCTTTTGCCCGCGACTTCGTAAACGTGGTACATAGAATAAAAAAGATCATTTCCTGTGGTAAAATGTTGCCTATATTTTAAGTTAGATATATAGAGCGGTGAAAACTGCATTCAAATCCATGCAGCAGTTTTTACGTGATGCGCGTACAAACATACAGACAGAAAGACAGACAGAAAAAAATCTAAAAACTGTTGTTTTGACTTCTGTTGCTCTAATAAAGACTCCCCATGTATTTTTTTTTAATTCTTCAATGTACAGACATCGACCTGTTACAATTGTATTATATGTATAGATTCTTGTCATTTTAGTTTGTAGGTATGTTAAAATAATTTAAAAGAGTGGGGTAACAATGTGTTGTTGCGAAATGGTTGTTTGGTCTAAACTACTCTAAACAAACGAATGTTTAGACCAAACAACCCATTGTCAAATGGTTGTCACACACACACACACACTTTATAATATTTGTGCAAGTAAGATGGAGTGTGTGCCCGGGCCTTAATAAAAACGTACATACATGAAACTTGCTTTTATATTATATCTAATTGTTATAGCTTTTGCTGTCGAATTTTTATCGAATTTAATAAGCTTACTTTTACATACAGTTTTCAATAAGTAGCTCTCTATGATATATTATAATATCTTATAAAAAAATTAAAATATTTTGTTGTTAAAACCAAATAACATGGGATACCATCAAAATCGGTTCAGCTTCTGTTTGATGTGCTCATGAAATTGCAAACCGATTTTAAGAACATCACAAAGAGAAAAATGAGTGTTTTCTTGTCTCTAGGTATTTGTAAACTATTATGCATGTTTTTCTTTCAACGCACTTTTTAATATTATATTATTATGTGTTAATAATATATTATTGGTGCCTAAAAATAACCTTAGAAGATTGATCAATGTCGTCTATCATCTTTTGACCAGTAGATAGAAAATGGCCATTACAATATTATTTATAAGTAAATTAAACAAAGAACTTACTGTTTTCACTCCGATTTTTAAACAACTTCAAAAAAAGGAGGAGGTTCTCAATTCTTTTGTATTTTTTTTTGTGTTTGTTACCTCATAACTCCGTCATTTATGAATCAATTTGAAAAATTATTTTTTTTGTGAAAGGATATGCTTTCCGATTTGTCCCGTAGAAATTTAATCAAAATCGGTTCAGTAGTTTGGTTTTTAAATCAAAATAGCTGGAAAAATATGTCATCCAATTAAACGAAATTGCAAAATTGATACTTGACAAGGATTTGTGTGAGATATCATACCTAAAATAAAACTTTTTTGCAAAAAAATACCCAACTTCCAAATAAAAAAACATTAAAAACAGTGAAAAATAACTTTACTTTCGGAAGTCGGTGGCAAAAAAACAATGAAACAAACGAAAGTCACCTACTTCCGAAAGTAAAGTTATTTTCCACTTTTTTTAGTTTTTTTTTTGGAAGTCTGTTATTTTAGAACTGACTATTTTTATTATGTATTATATTTTATTATATTTTCAACCAACTCATCTGTGCAGGCGGCAGAATACAGAACTACAACAAATGTACCAAGTTTGACATAACGTTGCAAATTTTCTTGTCAAGCAACGCCACCTTAAACTGCACACTTAAAGTGGTCATATTATACAATGATCTTTGATTGAACATTAATTTCAACTAAACCCGCATTTTTTTTTAATAGGTTTCACGAAATACCAATTTTTTATAAATGCGTCAACTAACAGCTCCCTACGTAATTTAATGATGTTGAAACTGATCAAATATTTCATTCCAGACATAATATTCTATTCCAGTGTGGGAAAGAGATGCCGCTAGACATCCTGTACAGCTCTGTCTCTTTCCCACACTGGAACTATGACGTCATGGTAGGGCCGTTGGTATGTGTACTTTCGACTTTATTATTTTGACGGCAGTTTGTTGGTTACCTTGATGATAACATTTGACGAAACTATTCTCATATCCTGTACTAGTAGCTCTATGATAGCTATAATAATATTATTATCTTGCACTTCAAGAATTATTCCTTGTGTTTTTTTAACTAGCTGTGTGGTTTTTGCACCTCGACGTAAGTGTGGAATTAACATTTTCTTATTTTAAAAAGTTTGAAGCATTTACTAGTCATAAATAATTATTTAATATGCCATCATTGCTATAGTATTTATAGTTCATGTTTATTTTTATATGGCAGCCAGAAAGAGACCCTGAACAACAAAAACAATACTCGATTTCTGTATTCAATGAACTTGTATATATGTATGTATGTATAGCATTTTGTAGTACAAAACACACTTCAGCGTAAAATTAAGTTTAGGTACTGCAAGAAAAAAGCATTTAAGGGTCAGTCAGACACGGGCAAAATGCGGAAACGGACACCTCCATACAAATAATACTGAAGTATCTGTTAGTGCCTGGTGTTTGCAATCGATCTGGTGGCCTACCATGATGTCTTTAAGCAGGAATGTATTAATGCAATTCCAGTGTGGGAAAGAGACAGAGCTGTACGGGATGTCTAGCGCCATCTCTTTCCCACACTGAAATAATACTGAAACATTCCTGCTACTTCATGGTGGGGCACCTGTAATTATTCCATACCACTTTGATTGATTATTTACTAAGGCGATTCTCACACGACACCGCCCGACCGCGCGTTCGGGCGGTAAAGCGGATCTCACTTCGCATTGGCTTGTATGAAATTCGTTGATGCATAACATACGTACACCGACCAAAATCCTTTGCCTCTTCCGCTCGAACGCGTGGACGAGCGGTGTGTCGTGTGAGATCGTCTTAAATAGCAATGTTTTTGATCTCGGCATCACTGCTAGGTGCTACCCTACTTAGTACATACATACATCACAAGAATAATTTGTTATGTTATTAGTTATAATGTTATATTATTGTGAAAATATACAATTAAATATTTTGTGTAACTCCAATCTATTTGTATCCTCATTATCTACATAATTAGAGGTCCCAGCCTCTTTCATCACCCACCCTACAATTATTGAATTTGTAATCTTGCAAATATAGTTATGTTTAAAATTTATTTGTCAATTATTTCAAATACCTCATTAGGCCTCTTGTACACAGTTATACAAGTTTTTATGTTGCATAAAACTTACACTGCTAACTTTTCACGGCAAAAAACGTGTTTGTGCAAGCGGCCTTACCTACTAACTATTGGCTATAACAATAAAATGGCTGAAACATACAAACGAACATACACCCAGACGGACAGGACAGATCTATAAGGCTCCATTTTCAGGGTTCCGTACCTCAAAAGGAAAAAAAAAACGGAACCCTTATAGGATCACTTCGTATGTCTGTCAAGAACCTTTATCTCGGGAACGGGTGGAGGTATTGGGTTGAAAACCATATGATCAGGTCTAGAGTCCCTTGAAACGGTGAAAAAATAACAAAATTACTGTTTAATAACAAAATGCCTACAAGTTTTTTATTGTTCATTTAGCTAAGGAACCCTGAAAAAACACCACTAAGACTGACGCAGACTCGAATGGGCTTCACTTGATTGAAACCACGTTCGTTGCGGCCCGATGTGGCTGCAATGTGCGACAATGTGTGTCATAGCGTCAATACTAAGTTGGTGTGTTCAGTCTACACAGAATATGTTTAATACGAGAACAGCTGTGACCCACGGATTAGAATAAGAAATTTTATTTGCTCAAACATATGTATATAATTATACAGAAATTAAATTAATACCCCCCCCCCCCGCCTTCGGCTCCTAAGGGTCGTAGCGTGATATTCAATTAGCCTTCCTCAATTCATGATATACATAGGTAGGTAGGTAGTGAGGGTATTTCATCAACCATATTCAGCTTGAAAACTTGATAGCTGAGTAGGCAGGACGTGATAACGAAACGATTAAATTATACTTTATTTTACATCTATACAAAAAATGAAATATAAATGTCGTATACGGTATTTATACCAAAAAAAAAAAAAAATTTGTTTTTTATCCGTCTGTCTATTTTTTTTCCGGCTAATCTCTGAAACGGCTGGACCGATTTTGACTTTTACTGGGAGAGCTAATATTATATGGAGTTGGTTCCGTGGAGAGGGTTCCGTGCAAAAAAAAATAAAACCCATGAAATTCTTAACAAAATCAGATTCAAATAGGGAAGTAAAATATTTATAATAATTTCACGCGGACGAACGTCGTGAGCAACAGCTAGTTTTATATTGTTAATAATAAAACTGTCTGGGCTCAAACTCAAACTATCAAGAATTGGGCTCAAATGCAACTAGCTTCATTACTTTAGTACCTATACAACAAGGTGTGTTTTTTGGGGTGGAAAATCACGTTTTACGGCAGCACTCAATGTAACGCAAATAAAACATTGTGCTGATGGATGCATTGAATAGTACGAGGGTCGTGGGAGTATTTAAAAGTAAAGTTATAACATTTAACACTTGTTTTTAAAAAAAAAAAACTTGTGAAAAAATTGGAACTTTGAGCTAACTAACTAACTGTTTGTGGCCCACTGTCTCTTACACAGCGAAGGTTTGTGTCAGCGGCAACGTACGTTATGCAAAAACTAAGTGTTTTTTTATACTAAATAGGCTTGTGTTTAGCCGCAACTCGCCTGATGTGAAGCGATGATGCGGCCTAGGGCGGAGCATGCTTGCCCAGAAGAAACTGTTGTTTATGTAACATTGTTTTACATTATTTTATTTACCTGGTACAATAATCAACATCGAAACAAATTGGGATAAGGGCAGGAGAATGACGATGTTGATTATTGTATTTTTACCAACAATGGTTTGTCTAGTGCGTCTACTGGGCCGACTTATATGATTTTTTTATTATTATTTAGAAGTAATAATAATACCAGCCTGTAACTGTCCCACTGCTGGGCAAACGCCTCTTCTCATACAGAGAAGGCACGATCATTGATCACCACGCTTGCTCAAAACGGGTTGGCGATTTCAGACTCATATTAATTATAAGTCCAGGTTAGGCAGTCCAGTGTTTAGAAGTACTTAACTAAAAGTGAGTTAGGTCAAATCTTTTCACCAGTAGAAGTCAATCAGGGTTAGCACTTCTTTTGTAATGAGACCGTTCATTATTCGTTGTTAAACCAAGTTAGCACAGACACAGTGGGGCGGGGTCGCGGCAGGCCACGAAGAAGATGGCGGGACGAACTGGACAGGTTCCGTCCGAACTGGAAGGAGGACGCGCGGGTTCGCGAGAAGTGGAAGGAGTGGAGGGAGACCTTTGCCCAGGAATGGGACAGAGCAGGCTAGTGAAAAAAAAACAAGTTAGGTTATACCTGGAAGGGTTCTACCAACCTCTTTAAAAAAAAAGAAACAGGAAAACATTAATAAACCTAAGTTTCACCATCATTAGAATATAACAGGTAATACACAATATTATATAAAAGACATATTATTATGCACAAACTGTTCCCATTAATTCAGCACATGATTCTATAGTCTGCTTAACATTTTTTTATTCGTATTTTATTAAAAACAACAGCGGTTCCAAACCTTTCGACGACAGTGTGTTTTGTACTTTTTTTACCGAAACGTCATATAGCAGCCACACATAAAACCAAATCAATAGCAGGTATGAATACAAACAAGTGTTGTAAGAGAGAAAATATTGTATAGCGTCACATTTAAAAAAAATATCTAAGCATATTTAAAAGTTATACTTTGAAATATGAAGATAGAAGAAGAAAGAATTTGACTATTACAATAATATGTTTGCTGTAGGTAACCGAAATCATTGAAATACCTAAATCAACATTTTAATTCGATGAGTCTTTTTCCTTATTTTTTTCCCTTCTAGTACTCGATTTGGAGCTCTGTATCCCTACGATGGTAGTACCTACTCAACTTATTTACATGAAATTGACAATCTTAATTTGTAAAAATATTATATAACATAACATCACGCCAGTAATTATCCCCAAAGGTTGGACAAAAGTGAGCAATATTTATTGTACTGCAGTATAGGTAAAGTTATTCTACTAAAATACATAATTTCATTTGTGGAACTTTGACAATCGTTACGGGTGCACCCCGAAAGTCTGGTCCGTGGATGGGTGACCACCCATTACATACCTAATTTCTTCCGTGTGTGGAAAGCACGTTATTCCGTAGATCCCGGCTGTCATTTGTAGACCTTTGACAGTCGTTACAGGTGGTCAGTGGCCTGAAAGTCTGTCAACCAGTCTTACCAAGGGTCATCGCATTATCCCGCAACTGAGTTACGGAGGTCGGATAAGCAGTCGCTCCAAGTAAAATACTGTTATTCAACTGCATTCGTTTAGACTGGAAGCCGACCCAAACATAGTTGGGAAAAGGTGGACGCAGACTGAAGTCTAGGAGGAACTTTTATCTGAATGGCAATGTAGGTGGGATAATTCCATCAAGGGCCGACACCTCCATCAGTGCTTTCTACCCATTCGTGAAAAAGCTTATAGTTAATATCACTTTTATTCTACCGTTACATGCTCTCCCGTTATTTTCCCGGTACATTATAAACACTACGAATAGATCCAGGGGCGGATCTTGAATTTGTGGGGCCCTGGGCTAATACTGCTTAGGGGCCCTACCTAATTACTCAACTAATTGCCATGACAAGAAACTGTTTTCTGTAGTGATGTAGGTACATATATGTAATGTAATATAATATGTTAAGTACAGGAAGAAAATACGAAAAAAAAATATTTATTTATTAAAACATTATTTATTGCAAAATAAATTGACAGGTTATAAATGGTTATGTTATATAAATTAAAAAGCAACCTTTCTGCATTTTTGTGCTGCAAATTCTTTTATTTAGTCATCGCACTGTAGGCCCTTTGTTAAATCGCAAATTTATCGAAAGAACTGATAAATGATTTAGCCGATAGTTCGACATTGTTGTCCTGTATTTGTTTTCTATATACGACATCCTGTAGAAAGAACGCTCCGCTTCACAGCTAGTGATCGGCATCGTTAAAAAAATCTCTAAGATGGTATAGCGTAAACGTAACGTACGTTTTTAATTAACATTTATTTCTTTCTTTTCTCGACCAAACTGTAATTTTTTTTTCAGCTCCACTTTTAGGTATATTTTCTAGCAGACATATTGTAAAATAAGATATTTTTCTGAAAATAAACAAAGAACTGGATAGAACTTTTAATTTTAATACCTACTTTGTAATGAGTGTAGCAATTATTCACACATTATCATTAAATATCGAACGAGTTCGATTCATTTAGTTTTTAAAACTGAAATAAATATAAAAAAGTCATGTTTTATAATTATTTTTACTTACCTACTGCCTATTAAAAGCAGGAAGTCTAGTTATGATGAATACTTTCAATTTTAGTAAATTAAAAAAAAGATCCGGTCCTTATAACTTTTAAGTTATCTATCACTTAGTAAACTAAACACACGCACTAAACACATTTCTAACAATAACAAAGTCAATTCGTTAATATAGTCGACGATAGCAGAAGTGCGGGAAAATAACAAAATTGCGTCGGGCGATAAGCGGAGGGAAGTCCCCAGTAATAGACAATACACGGAATACACCGAAAACAAGCGACAGGGAATTCCCCGTTCCGTTTGATAGATGCGCACACGGGTTGATTGATCGCAATGTTGCCAAACTTATGATCGGATTTTTTTAAATTCTAGATAATTTTTATTATTGACAATATCGTCTATTGGTTTCAGTTCGGTTGGGGGCCCTCTGTATTCGCGGGGCCCTGGGCTGCAGCCCAAAAAGCCTTTAAGTAGATCCGCCCCTGATTATAGATCTAAAACAATAATTAAAAAAATAAGACCAAAACTAAGTATCTACATATGTACAGAGACGACAATGGGACACTTAGGCGTCAAAGTACTTCTCCGCATCGCTGTCATCCGGGAACGTGCCCAAAAGACGGGCAGCAGCCACGTTGAATGGCAATGTTAATTCTTTGGCCAACGGGAGAGCCAGCCCTTGGTCACGCGAAGGTTATCATAAAACCGCTTTTCAAAAAAGATAATAAAGAAAACATGTCTTCCTATAGACCTATAGCACTGATACCTATTTTGTCAAAAATATTTGAAAGAGTAATATACAATCAAATCAATTCATATTTCGAGAAAAATAAATTATTTGTCGATAGCCAAAAGGGCTTCCGGAAAAATAAGTCCATTGACATGGCAATCTATGATTTTTTAAAACTCGTTAGCAACAGAGTAGATAAAAGAAAACCGGCTCTGGCTCTATATATGGACATGTCGAAAGCCTTTGACCGCGTAGATCATAGAATATTAATTAATAAACTTGACGCATACGGGATTAGAGGTAACATATCAAATTTAATTAAATCATACCTACAAGATAGACAGCAAATAACAGTTATTAATAGAATATGTAAAAAACATGAAACAACATTTAAATCTAGCCCGAGAACAGTGATGTATGGAGTTCCACAAGGTAGCATACTTGGACCTCTCCTATTTATTATATATATAAATGACTTCCCAAAAGTAACGACCTATCCCATGACAATGTTTGCAGATGACAGCACTCTACTTTTCAACAGTGACCAATTAGATACATTAGAATCAGACATCAACTCTAATATAAAATCAGTTATAAATTGGCTAGAGAATAATAATTTGGTAATAAATTTTGACAAGACAGTAATAATGAAATTTCAACAAACAGTAAATCAGAATTTAAATTTAGATATAAGATATAATGATACAAGGATTAATGAGACGAATGTGACAAAATTTCTGGGATTAAATATTGAAAGCACATTAAAATGGAATACCCAGATTGACAAAGTATGTAGTAAAGTAAACCAATTTTCTCATGCGCTGCGTATGCTAAGTAAAACGGCCAATCGAAACACTGTACTAACTGCATATCATGGTCTAGTAGCCTCGACATTAAGATATGGCATTATGTTTTGGGGAAACGCCTCTGGTAAAGATATGGTGTTTAAGTGTCAGAAAAGGTGTATTAGAGCGATCTGTAACCTGCAAACTACTGACAGCTGTAAACAATATTTTAAAAGTATGAAAATTTTAACAGTGCCCTCATTGTACATATACCAGACTTCTATATTCGTCAAAAATAATATGTATAAATTTGACCGAGTAGGTAGTCAGCGTCGAGCGGACCGGCTACAAACTGTTGGATCTAAAACTGCTTTATACAAGAACAGTATTTTCGTAATGGCTCCAAAATTATACAATAAATTGCCAAAGTGTATCAGAAGTGAGGAAAATGTCAGCCATTTAAAAAAAAAGTTGTTCCTGTTTCTTGTTGAAAAGACGTATTACTCAATTGAAGACTTTTTAAATGACAAATTGTGACTAAATTTAATTTTCTTTGACATTCTAAATAATTAATAATATAATTCAATTACTTTATTTTATGCGGCTCATGACATTTTCAATTGCTTCATTTCCTTTATCCTAGAGTTTAATAATTATGATAAAAAATTAACCTGCTTATAATATTATATTTGTATGCCGATTATTGGCCGAACATACAGATCAGCTAAAATGTATAAATAACACCTTTTTGTACTTATGTTCACAAATAAAGATTGATTTGATTTGATTTGATTTGATTTGATTTGAAGTGTCGACGGCCAATAAGGTTACAGTATTTACGCCACTTCGGGAATTTAGCAGCCGCAGCAGCAGCGCCCACACGCAGTGCTTGCCGTGCTGATGATGCTCAACGCGCTCGTAGAGACCAACTCTGGATTGGACTTGTTTGCTGATGAATGGAAGACGATAAAGTTCGAATGTTTGAGGTTATTTGAGGAGAAAGAGTAAAAGGATTACCCCACTTAATTTAGTATTTATTGGCCTATGCTGTAATATAAATAAATAAGTCCGTTTTAACGTACACTCTTACGATCATTGGCCCGAAATAACTTTACTTATTGCGATCACTAACCATAACATGCCTTTTAGGTACATCATTATATGCAATTTTATCTCGGTTATTTTATGAACGCGAAGGTAAGTATAATGCCATATTCATCCAAGGCGATAAAACTAAAACCACATGACGTAACGAGAACAACTTCATACTTAGGTAGCAACAGTTAAATAATAAAGGATAAAAAGTTTTATATAATTATGTAGTTCCATATAGATAACCTTCTAGTTACGGAGATATTGGGGGTCAAAGTTCTAACTTTTTCACAAGTTTTCTTTTTCAATAGCACCGTTCAGTATTCAATCTATCGAGCAATGAGTTAAACTGCTGCAATTTAATGCATGGAAAGCGACCGAACAAACAATATAGGCTATGAAGATTTTCAAAGCAGCGCCATCTAAAGTACCTCTTGCTATCGTAACTTTTTGAAAAACCCGATAAGTCGATTTAAAGTTATCCTGTGAGCACTTCATCTTTATTCATTATAGTACCAGTTTGATTCAATAGATGTCGTTGCATGTATCTTACGTAAAGGCTATAAGTTCTTCTTGAACACAATAAATTCATATATCTTTTGATAGAGAGCACGGATTGCAATGAAACTAAAACTAATAATATTATTAGCTATCATAACTTTTTGAAAAATTTGGGCAGTCGATTTAAAAGTGACATTGTGGCCACATTTATTCGTTAGTACTATTTTGGTTCAATAGATGTCGTTGCATGTATCTTAAGTAATGATGATGATTTATTTATTTATTTATTTGTTTCGGTTAGCCAACAATTGTTTACACTAAACATTTACAATCAATAACTTATTTATACTTTTACAAGTGCAACAATCACTTACAGGCTAACACAACATGCACCATTTATGGTTTTTGTAGAAAATTGATGATTCAATTTCATAAAATTTTAATAATTTACGTTTAAAATAAATTAATAACATTAAGTAACCTAAAAATCAATTACATTAATTAACAATTGTAGCAATAAATTCATCAGATAATAGGTATATAAAAACAGATTAATAAACAATAAAAAACAGTTAATAGACAATAAAATCAATAAATTAAAGCAGAAAATTTAAATTAAATTATAAAAATATCACAACATTCAGTACAATCTTAAAATTAACATTCAATAGCGATATTGGCTGGGAGAATTGTGCTCAATTATTATTTTACAAAATTTTCGGATGCTGTCGTGGTGGATATCAATAAGATCACTGCAGCTATTAAGAATCTTACACAGGCGTGGGATCGGAGAGTTTGCACCTAGAACCGTTCTGCGCAAGGGTGGGTATAGCGGTGTGATGGGATTTCGTGGGTAACGGGCCAGGGCACGAAACTTTAGGAGACTCAATAAGTTTGGGCAGTCAATTTTATTTCTAAGCAATTTATAGAGGAACAAGGCATCAGCTACTTCTCTTCGGGCTGACAATGGGTGTATTTTGAAAAAAATCAGTCTAGTATTGTAAGAGAGCAGCTGCTTACTCATTCCCCTAGAAAATGCGAGGTGCCACAGGAACCGTTTCTGAACTCTTTCTAAAAGTAATTTATGTGTGGCATAGTGTGGCCTCCATACAACACTGCAATACTCTAGGATGCTTCGCACAAGGCTATTGTATAGCATTATTTTAGTGCCGGTCTGTTTGAAGCCTCTGGTGTTTCTCAGCATAAACCCTAACATTTTGGATGCTTTTTTAATAATACATTCGATGTGAGGTACAAAGGTAATTTTTTTATCAAACAGTACTCCCAGGTCCCTAATTGTGTCGACTTCCTGTATTTTTTTACTGCCTATGAAGTACTCCGAGTTTATGGGATGAGCCTTTCTAGAAAAAGACAGATGATAACATTTTTTATAATTAAGTTCCATTCTGTTATTCGCACACCACTCAATAACTCTGTTTAAATCATCTTGCAAAAGCGCAATATCGTTCGATGTTTCGATTCTTCGAGCGAACTTGAGGTCATCAGCGAACAGAAAGCATTCGGAAAAGTAAAAACAGTGGGGAAGGTCATTTATAAATATAATGAATAATATAGGAGCCAGATGCGACCCCTGCGGTGCACCAGAAGTCATACAATAATTGCTTGTGGATCGAAAACCGTTAACTACCACATAAAATTCACGCTCTGAGAGATAAGATTTCAGCCATTTCAGAAAGGGTCCAGTGATACCATACATTGCTAATTTATTAATTAGTATAGCATGGGAAATTTTATCGAAAGCTTTGCTGAAATCAGTGTACAACACATCGAATTGTTTATTTGAGTCTAAAGATTCCATTAAAGACTCCGAGAAAGACAGTAAATTTGTGGCAGTAGACTTTGAAGAAACAAAACCGTGTTGATGATCGCTAAGATATAATCTAAAATGGTGTTGGATATGAGGACAGATCATCGACTCAAATATCTTAGCAAACGTAGAGAGAATCACGATTGGTCGATAATTGGAAATTGTTTCTTTCTGGTCCGACTTGTACACTGGAACAACTTTGGCCTTTTTCCACTCGGATGGGAAGGTTCCGGTGGCTAGCGATACCTTATATATTTTTAGTAGCGGTGTAACTAAGGCCGACGCACAAGCAGAAATGAATAAGGGTGAGATTCCGTCAGGACCAGATCGCGATCAGATGATCGCTTCTTGAACACCTTAAATTCATATATCTTTTGGTTAAGAACACGGATTGTTATGAAACAAAAACTAATACCTTCTCTAAGTTACGCACAATACTTGTGCATTCAACTAACCACATTAGTTTTGTAATTTTCATGTGATACTTAAACAAACAAACATAGCCGAAGACTCACAGACTGCAGACATACAGACTGTAGACAAACAGAAAAAAATTGTAAAAATAGTAGAAATGGTTTCTGTTTGTTATCCTTTAACACCTCTACTATTTTTTTTTTCTAAATATTTTCAATGTACAGAAACGCCACGTCTACAGATTTATTATATTATGTATAGAATAGATATACATAGATAGTATTGTTGGATAAGTGGTACATCACTTCAAATTCAGAGGTACATATCATTTTATTCAGGAAAACCATATGATTAACAACATATAATAGCCTAATAATAAGGTACCTTTTGTTTGTGGTAGTGATAGGTAAATTTTAGGTTCATTTAACAAATTTCCTGCCATATCATAAATAAATTAAACTTCGTAGCAAGCACACGTAACAAAATGTTTCGCGAACTTATTATTATGAACTTTTTATTAGTACTAACGAGTGTTTGTGCTGTTTATGAAAATGATACTCAAAAAAGTAACGGTACAAAGATTTATTTAAACAAATGTTGTTCAGCGGGAACATATGTTGGGAAACAGAAAACCTGTGGCATTGACAACATTACTCTTAAGTTCAATACCAAGATAAAAGTGTACGACGAGGATATCAGCGTTATAGGAAAGTCATTTGAAGACGTATTTACTCTTTTACCAAACAAATTCAACGACACAGAGTTTCAAGAAGAAGCTCTAGACGTCATCGAGCTGGATTACAACGTTTATCTTACTGAGGTGTGTTTCTTCGCTGTTCTAACGTATTCAGCCTATTGTGCTGTGCACAGGCCTCTTTGTGAGAGTGGGTGGATTCACCACGCACGTCAGTCATTTAAATTTTACATAATAGTACACTCAATTTAATTATTTTAACTAACCTATACTTACTGCTTTTTCCGCTACTTATTTCAAGTTTTGTTTAAGGAAGTAATTTATTATTAGACTGCCTAGTGGTCGCCAGCGCCACTGCTGAGCATGACGTCCAAGGTTCGACTCCCAGGTCGGGCAAAGTGTTAATGGGTTTTTCTATGAAGAATTTCTCAGTGTCAGCCACGGAGTCTGGATTTGTGCCCGGTCGATGGCAATAGGCTCGCACACTATTAAATGAAACTTAAACAAAACTGGCGAAATGTCAGTGTACTATTATGTACGCTTCTGCTTAAGCCTCCGGGGATTGCAGTCGAGATGTTTATGTTTATTAATTTCAGAGCGGAGTAATTCAAGTGGAGCTCCCAAATGCATACGATCGTTGGACAGCAATACCAATTGACGGCTACTGCATAGACGTAGACTTCAAAGTGCCGATGGAACCGCGGTTCTGGGCAGTTTTCCCCACAGAAGAAGCGTACACCAGCAGTAACATATACTTAACCATCGGTAATACTTGATATTAAAATATCCTCCTGACCGTATGTGGTCATGGCGGCCAATCTCAGCGGAGATTAGCCATCGGGGCGGGAGATACTAGTGCACAAGTGTGTGCGCGGACACAGGTGCACTCTCTGTTCCTAATAACTTTGTGTCTTTTATTTGTGGTCCCAAAATATTACTCAAAAATAATTATAGAATCCCGAAAGGTGGTCCCGAAAACCCCACGACCCAACTGAGGCACTTTCCGTGCGGGCTGCGACTGCGGGCGTCGATTGTTTTAATAAATAAGTATTCTCGTCTTATCTGATAATATCCACTTCATGCTAGTACACGGCCTCATGTGCGTAAAGGTTAGTTTTCGAGCAACTGAACAAAAAAAACAAATATTGAGGACTCTTTTGATTGGAGCGTTCGGGTCGAGGCAAAACATGAAAACCACACAACCACAAAGTGTGCCAACTAGCTACACAATACGCAAGCAGTTGGGTTTAATTTTTTGTTTTGTAAAAACATCATTATGAATTTGTCAACAGTGACGCTGCTATCATGCTTCTTCATGCTGTTGGTGTTGGTAGTATACTCCTTGCTGCCTGACCTTCGGAATTTGGCTGGCCTTATCCTGATGGCGCACGTCTTCAGTCTGTTCTTGGCCTTCTTGCTCTTGATCACCATGCAAATAGGAAACATAACCACCGAAGCATGTATGGGTTTGGGTAAGGGATCAAAAATTTATTTAAGTGATGAAACTTGTCCAGCAAAAACTTTTTTGCAAAAAATAACCGACTTCCAAAAAACCACAAAAAAAATTAAAAATATCTTTACTTTCGGAAGTCGGTGCCAAAAAAGTGAATGAAACAAACAATAGTCACCGACTTTCGAAAGTAAAGTTATTATTTTACCCTTTTTAGTTATCGTATCACACACAAATCCTTGTCAAGAATCAATTTCACAATTTCTTTTACTTGGATGACATATTTTTTCCAGCTATTTTGATTTCAAAACCAAACTACTAAACCGATTTACCAATCGGGAAGTATATCGTTTCAGATTAAAGAAGAATTTTTCAAATCGGTTCATAAATGACGAAGATATGAGGTCACAAACACAAAAAAAAAAATACAACCGAATTGAGAACCTCCTTCTTTTTTTGAAGTCGGTTATAAATACAGAATTTACAACGAGATTCGTGTCGTCTACTAATAATGCATATTATTAGAGAAAGGCTAATTAATTTCCAGATGACTAAAAACTTAAACGGCGACTAACTATTTGCTTCTAAAAAAAAGCTAGCAGAACACGGCAGATGGAGCTTAGGGCACCCCGACAGGTTCCCCGGATAGGTTAGGTTCGAATGGTATGACGGGAGCGAACTTAGCTTCCGTCATGCCATTCATGTTAGGTAACTTTAAACCCTGCAGACATTACGCTCCGTCGTCGACGCTAATAAATTCGGTTACTAAAGCAAAAATTCGATGGCAGTTTAAATTAAAACAAAGCTAATAACTGATTATTAAGCTGCTACTTTCTACTTAAAATTATCCTTCGGTGTAGCTGCCAACCTAGAATTTTTGCTACCGGCTTTAATCTAGCTTTTTCAATTCCAAACTCAGATTAATTTGTCGCCGCGTTAAATACATGCCTTAGAGAAAATGATGTAAGTGCTTGCAAATTTTTAAAATTTAGTTAACATAAAAAAATATTTATTAAAAAAAATATCAATTTTTCTGTGCTAGCAAAAGAAAAATAGTATCGACACTTCTACTAAACAACCTTTATACGACACGAACACACATACCATCATTTTTCAGCCCAGCCCTTCCCAACTATGTTGGGGTCGGCTTCCAGTCTAACCGGATGCAGCTGAGTACTAATATTATACATGGAGCGACTGTCTATCTGACCTCCACATTCTCCACAACCCACTATACCAACCCAAACACAAATATCAACGTGAATAATTATAATTTATTGCAGCGAGCGGCATTTATTTCTTCTTCTTGGCTGCGTTCTGCTGGATGAGTGTCATGTCCTACGATTTGTGGTGGATCTTCAGGTAATTTCTCAAATATTTGTTGTATTTGTTATTCGTCTGTCTCTTTTTATCGTGTGGTTAGTGCCTAACCTGGTGTCATAGTTTTCAGGCCGGCCATGGTCTGACTAAGCTTATATGCCGTCGAGAAATATCTCTCAGGCATGCTGGTTTCCTCACGATGTTTTCCTTCACCGAAGCAAGTGATAATTATACAAACACAAACGACAATACGTGGGACACTTAGAAAGTTTTGCGACACTAAAAAAAATTGTTCTACAGGTACATATATTTTTATTAAATCTTTTCAAAGTACTCTCCACCAGCCTCTATACAAAGATTCATGCGTCTGAACCAGTTTTCAAAACACTTTTTCCAGTCCGCCGCAGACACCTCGTTTACAGCCTGCTCCAACGCAGCCAGCGCATCTTCCGGCGACGAAAATTGTATCCCCTTGAGCTGATTTTTTATTTTTGGAAATAAAAAGAAGTCACACAGTGCTAGATCAGGGCTGTAAGGAGGGTGACCCAGGAGTTTGACTGGTGTACTGTCCAGGAAGTCCCTCGTTTTGAGCGCGGTGTGTGCAGGCGCATTGTCGTGGTGGAGCAGTAGTCCGTGGAGCCCTGTGTTTGGTCGCTTGTTGCTCACAACAGAAAAAACTTCTGGTAAACATTTGGTAGTATACCATTCGGCGTTGATGCTTCTTTGATATCGTAAGGGAATTGAGGCCAAGTGGCCAGTCAAATTAAAAAAGCTGGCGATCAAAATCTTCCCCCCGCTTCGAGATCGCTTCACTTTGGTAGGCGTTGGTTCATTTTGAAACACCCAAACTGTCGACTGGCGCTTGGTTTCTGGATCGTATTGATAAATCCAGGACTCATCACCTGTTACGATGTCGTAAACACGCCGAGACGAGCCTGCTTCAAATTTGTTCAGCATATCACGGCACCATTCCACCCGGGCCTGCTTCTGAGCGTCGGTGAGGTAGTGCGGCACCCAGCGCGATACTATCCTCCTCACGCGAAGATGCCCGTGTAGAATCTCGTGAACGCTTCCCGATCCAATCTTTAATATGTGCTGAATCTCCTGATATGTAATTCGCCTATTATCTTGGATAAAATTTTTCACTGCTAGCACGTTTTCTTCCGTAATAGCCGTCAAAGGGCGTGTCTTAACACGATACTTTGAATTGGCTCGCAAAAAATGTGGAGGAAAATTTTGAAAATGGAACACACATATTTTTACTTACAAGTAATCATATTTTCGAAAAAGATTCTAACTGGCCAGTCTCCCATATATAAAAACTATTTATCGCAATACTTTCTGAGTGGCCTGGTACGCACATAAATCCGAAAAATCAGAGGTCTTGGATTCGAACTTGAAATCTGGCGTGGCAGTCCGACGGCCGCACCACTAGGCTATCACTGATTTTTACATCATTCTATGCTTTATTAAACGACTTCGAAAAAAGGAGGAGGTTCTCAATTCGGTTGTATTTTTCTTGTGTTTGTTACCTCATATCATCGTCATGTATGAACCGAGTTGAAAAATTCTTATTTTATCTGAAAGGATATACTTCTCCATTGGTCCCATAGAAATTTCATCAAAATCGGTTCAGTAGTTTGGTTTTTAACCAAAATAGCTGAAAAAAAATTATGTCATCCAAGTAAAAGAAATGGCTAAATTAATACTTGGGAAAGGATTAGTGTGTGATACGATAACTAAAAAGGGATAATAATAATAATAAAGTCGATGGCTATTGTTTGTTTCATTGACTTTTTTGCCACCGACTTCCGAAAGTAAAGTTATTTTCCACTTTTTAAAGTGTCTTTTTTTGGAAGTCTGTTATTTTTTTGCAAAAAAGTTTTTATTTTACCCTTTTTAGTTATCGTATCACACACAACTCCTTGTCAAGTATCAATTTAGCAATTTTTTTTACTTAGATGACATATTTTAAAGTCGGTTATTTTTTGTTTTGAAGTCGGTTATTTTTTGTTTTGTCTGTCTCTGACTCGCAAAGATTGACTTGTTTAAAATGCTTATGGCATTTAGACCCGGCTTCGGAGTTAAGAAGTATCACACTCAATTTTAGAATTAATTTTACTTCACTTAATTTTATTTCACTTAATTTTATACAAAAATTTGAATTTCCCTGACTCAAAACTTGAATTTCACCTGGATGACAGTACACTTCATTGACTCTATTACATTTTATTTGAATGTATCTACTGCCTCGTTTTTCTTGTGGTGGCAATCGCGACTGCTCAGGTCCTGAGTTAGAGAGACATAAATTATTTAATAATTATTATTTTTCACGTTAAAAAGACCAATTTTTTGTTACCACAGCTTTAAGTATTGAAAGTTTTAGGAAGAACGGTTGCTAACCAACAATAAATCGTTGTACATCCTAAATGGGGATTCGAAATAAAAAAAAATAATAAGTCAAAAAGTTAAGGTGCCTTATTTTTCACGATATGGTGTCTGGTTGTCGCCATATTGAATTTTGATTATTGTCATGTCCGTAGTGACACTCGCCAGATTATGACAAATCTATTAACGTATAAAAGACGCCACAAAAGAACAAACACACAATTAGATAGGCTGATAAATGTCAAGTTTTCTCACATGTCTTCCCGACTCTGCAGAAGGCCAGTGTACCCACATTTCATTGACATATTTGTTTTACAGAAACTCTATGCACGCCCGCCAACATCGGCGAGAAGAATGGTTCAAGTTCATTATGTACTGCCTTTACGCCTGGGGCCTCCCACTCCTCATGACCATCGGTCTAGTTGTGGTTAACACATACCAAGATGACATGAAACACCTGCCTTGGTTCGTCACGCCTCGTATACCCGTGAACGGATGCTTTCTTGAAGGTTACCTTTCCGATAATTATAAAATACTAGCTTTTGCCGTTGGCTTTGCACACCTGGAGGCCTGAAATTATCCCAGAGGATCGTAATACTGGGATAAAATAAAAAATATCCAATGGCCTAACTGGGGCTACGGATTTTCCGTGTCAATTTCAAAAAGTAAAATCAGCCGTAATCTTAGCACAATTTCATGCGACAGAGAAAAAGCTGTCAAAAATGTAGCTAGATACAGTGCTGCATGATTCTTTTGGCGCATGCAAAATATTCCGCTAGCTAGCTACGCTGTTGATAAACATTTAATTTCGTAAAATTGTCTGTGAAAATTTAACAAATGGCTGCGTCAGTTCTGATTAAAGTCAGATCAAGCACTATACATACATAGGTTAAGTGAATTTGTATAGCCTCATTCCTTGCCCTAAAGAGCAATGCCCTATGCAGGTGGTGTAAAGCTGTTATACTTATACATTCCCATGCTGATCCTGATCATCTGTAACTGGATGTTTTACCTGATGTCCACGTTCTACATCTGGCGGTTAAGTCGAGGGACAGCCGTGCTGACTGTTAGTGGCAATCCGCAAAACGAATTGTGGTCAAATCGTCAAAAGCAAAGGTAAGAAGTCAAAATGTCAATTTTCATCATCGGTCTATCGTGTTCCCAGTATGAATACCAATATCTTACTACCTATCTGACCTCCACAACCCAGTTACTGTGTCCAGCATTCGGGTTTCCATGGAATTTGTTAAGTATTATATTAGCGTTCGTCTAGTTTCGGTGTTCCCTCACTTGCTCAAAAAATTCTATATATTTATTTAACAACAAGTTAAAGTACTCACATTAATTTAACATTTGATTGCGTAGCCTTAATTAAAGGCTGCCACGGCATGCATTAAACATAGGAAATGCAGTTACAAAACAGATTTTACTTATTTAAGATTTTAGGTAATAAACATTTTATTTATTTGTACTCAATTGAAATTATTAAATACATTCAATATAGAACGAAAACTTATTTACCTTACTATTACAGCCGCTTCAGGAAGTTTCACATTCCTAGTGGAGGAATGTGAAACTTCCTGAAGCGGCTGTAAACTGGGATGAGATTTTTTTTTTTAAATCCTCTCCTTCTTGGTCAATTTGGGTACTGGTTCAATCGACTGCTCTGTTCTAATAGGTAAATTTGGGCTGTGTGTTCCTTCACCTTAAGGAATCATCTACCTCTGTATTTTCCCTGTGTGCCGCGCATTTATCGACAAAACTCTAGATAAATGTCGATGCTTTAATCTCCACCAGTGTTCATAAACTTAAAAACTACTATGTAAAATTTTCTTTGAAGATCATTGACACTTGTTCAGTCTTTTCATAATTCCATCCGAGTGCTTACTTCTTACATTCTCTTGCCTGTCTACTGTTTCTTGTGCTACCCTAATATTGTCGGTAAAAACTTTTAATTGGCTTACTTTCATTATCTGTCAACTTGTAGTAAGTTTTATTAAGAAATCAAAGGAAATAAAATTATGATCGCTTGTGCAAATTTCGGTCAGCTAGTTCATCATAGGCCGGCAAACCTCTTAAAGGCATGATTATTTAAACAGATGTATCTGATTCATCGGATGAGTCCACGAAACGCACAAAAAACGGTATTTTTGGGTGCAATAGGAACGTTATTGGATTTTAAAACTAAACACAATTGTTACTTGTATGTGTAAAGGTAGAGTGTACAGCCAAGCGTTGAACATTGAGACTAGACGAGCGCTACTAGGTACATGTAAACACTTTTGCAATCGCCCTGCCTCGGAGTGTCTCGGCGAGTGTACAGCTACTATATTTACGAAGTCGTCTTTTTAGAAAAGGATCCCTGACGAGATTTGTGTTGTGTTTGGTGGGCTACTGCGGACGGTTGTTGTAGGGATTTTGTGCCTATATAATCTCAAGTTTGATTGCACGTTTCAGGATTTATAGTTCTTAACTTACGTCATAGATGTCGTTACAAAATATTTGTATCAATTTGGCTATGTCGCCATACAAACATCCAATCGACCAATCGAATCTTGATACGTCGGTTAGTTTCTTTTCGAGAAAAAAATATTTTCTTTTAAAATTTTAAATAAAAGAGACCTGTATCTTATTAAGTTTGTTTATTGTTCACAAATAACTACTTTTACAGGCTACAGGTTTACCTGAAGCTGTCAGTGGTGATGGGGCTGAGTTGGTTGCTGGAAATAGTCAGTTTCCTGCGCCCTGAAAGCTACAATATGTGGGTCATAACCGACGTCTACAACAGTCTTATAGGACTGGTACTGTTCCTCATATTCGTTTGTAAGAAGGACATATGGAAAAAGCTGTGTAAACGGTAACTGAAAAAAGTTTTTTTAAATAAAATTATCTCCTTTTAAATTATTTTGATCTTCTCACGATGATCGATTCATACTTCACTTAGGTAATGTTATTCTTTTAACTTTGTGGACTTTTTACTCTAAACCACTTGAACGACTATGCAACTTCAGGTGAGGACATTTTTTTCTACAAATGAACCAAATACCAGATATTTTTCCATAGTTATATTTGACAGACTTAGCAATTTTGTATGGCTAATAAATCGACACTTTTTGAAAGTAAAGTAAGTTTAGAAAGTATCTGTTAAATAAGACGGTCCATTCAATCTAAATATCAATTTTAATTTAGGGATCGATTAAATATATATTATGTCAAATCATTTTCAGTGACGTCAGCTGTAGATAAAGGCTAATATTTTACTTTTTTACAAAAACGAAAACTTTTGCTTGTTCCTACAGATTCATGGGGAAGAAGACAAAGCGCTGGACATCCAAGAGTACTAGTGGCAGTAAAGTAGACTCTAGCCAAGAGAGCAACGCTCTGGAAGCACGGATCTCCTCCCAACCAAATGGGCTGAATGAATAACGATTCGGTGGAAAGAGCTCATAGATGACGATGCCTCGTTCTAGACCATCAGCGCTTTGGAGCTTGCCTATCGATTTGTTATAATTATATTGTAAGGCTGTGAGCAAAAAGATAACCAAAAGGAACAAGTAAACAAGACTTGTTATCTTTTTACGAGTTTCCTATACAATAGTGTGTTAAAGATGTTTTAATCTTTAACGAAGCCGAAATGCAGTTATTTCCGTCATTGCATCATTATTTTTATTATTCTGGGCTATACCTGGGAACCCTCTAGTTACGGAGATATTGAAGGTCTAATTCAAACTTTTTGACACGTTTTCTAAATACAAGTTTTAAATGTTATAACTTCACTTTAAATACATTCCTGTACTATTCGATGCATCCTACAGCACAAGTGAGTGCGTCACATTGAGTGCTACCGTAAAAGGGTATTAGTCACACCATAAAAGTCGTTTTGCTGCAAAAATGTTTGCGTAGCGATATGTACTTAGTTTGATGTACAGAAGACTTGATTGACGGCTTCGTGAAGCATTTACACCCTGTATAATTTTGAAACAGACAATTCACAACCCCATCCCTCCTTCTTCTTTTTACCATTAGCTTTTTAGATGTATACTTGCTGTAAAATCTCGCCCGCACTTGATTGATAAATTAATTTGTGTGCGTTACTGGGTAACTACAAAGCTACCATTTACTTGGTACCATTTATATTATATAGTAGTCTTTGCTGGGTACTGTTGACAAAGTTCGCCCTGGCATGGCGGTTCGGAGTTTGTCATATTCACTGAAACTTCTCGCTGATGGTGGCGCGTGTGAGATCAATGAGTTCAGAATTATTAATACGCAAAACAAACGATTTAGCTGCTGCGCAGGTTGCGGAGTAGTCGCAACTATATCCAAAAAGCTGTGGCGGAGAGCTAGACTCCAAATATTAGTCATTTTGTGCGGAGGTTGATTAGATAGGAAACGTCATGTTTTCCTGTCTGGTCGTCCTTTGTTTTAATTATACTATTTTTATAGGTATCAATGTCACAAACCCTAAAATATAAGCTGTTTGTAATACTAACAAAATATGGATCACTGTTGGCCGAAATGAATTATTTTTTTTAGCTGCTTCGGCTTATTTTAATTATTCTGGTTTTGAGAATGATTGATGATGAGATGTTTTTTTAACTTTCTACTTTTAATGTGTATGTCTATGTACATGTTGTCAATTATTGTATACCTAAATCCTACAAGAGTTTTGTAACCTTTTATATTGTAACAATATTTTGATTTAAAATTATGTCCCGGAAGTTTCTTGTCCGTCCTTCTCCATAGAGATTTATACTATTTTCCTGCAACAAGTTGGAATGAGAAAATAGCACAATTTTTCTGAATGGTCTACTTCTTTTTAGAAATTACCTTTAATTTTTTTATTCGAACTAGCTTTATAAAGAAAATAATCCCACGGGAATGTACCTACTACCGAGATAAGACGTATCCTTTGTTCTCATCTAGGTCATGATCAACATGTTTGACGTACAGCCGTTATGGCGCGTAAAGGTGACAAACAGACAAACATCTCTAGTTTATAAAATAATTTATGAGTATGGAATTTATACGGTTTTTACACGACTGCCCAAAAAGGAGTGTGGCTTCATGTATGTACGTACATATGTGTATGAGTTTCCTTATTTCACCATAACTTCTAAACGCCCAAACCAATTTCGATGTATTTGTGGGATCCTTAAAATCGTTGCGTTGTCCCGGGTAACATAGGCAGTTGAAAATTGAAAGATTAATAATAGGATGGTTTAGGAATAAAAACCAACTTTGTTTTTTTTTTTATTGAAATTTTTATTTTTTATTACACACACATAAGTATCGTCTAGCACTTATCAAGCTGATTAAAAAACATGCAACCGTAGTATTTAATATATATTTGTTCATTCGTAACACTACTCAATAAACAAGATGGTGGCATTTTAAACCCAGTAATCGATACAAACAAGCTACATACCAATATATGCCTTATTGGAATGAAAGGAATAAACCTGGCTAGGTTACAACTCCCGAATCCAAGAAAGACGGCTGCGACAGCGTTTTAAAGTTTTTGTGAAAGATTTATAAGCGTTGATCCAATTTACTTGAAACTTGGTAAGAATACTAATTCAAGGAAATAATACCTACCTAATATTTGCCATTATAGGTTTTCAACCCCTCAGACGGGTGAAGAAAGAAGTTCAGGGTTGAAGTTTGTATACAAAAATCTTACTGCGGGAACTAATCAACTCATGTCTTACAGGTAAGGTTAGATTAGGACAGAATAGTCCACTTTTATTTAAGTACCAAAAACTCAGTACCCTTTACGAACAAACTACACATACCTATGTAATCTTTGTAATGCAAGAAAGAATCTTGGCTAGGTTACAACCTCCAAAACCCATGCAGAACAGGATGTTAAACTTTTAATTAAAAATCTAAATGCGTGAATACTAAATTAATGTAATCAAACAATACGGGTGATAACAATAACAAAAGTTCTAATGATCACATGACCTAATTTCATTTAATATACTTTTTTTTAGTATAACGATGAAATGATATAATGAATTATTGATATAATTTCAGTTTATCTAATTTTATATGGTTTAATAAACATATTCCATAATGCACATTTGAACTAACATTCAGTTATATATATATAGTATTTACTTAATATAATATTTACTGTTTTGTATATTTTTGCAAAAACTACGTATTAATATGTTTTTTTTGTTTTCTTATTCTCCTCATATATTCCTGCGTCAGATCCCCTCTATGGTTGGTGAACCATATGGGTTGGGTTAGGTTAGAACAGTGACCATTAGCGCGCGAAGGCGAACGAGCGAAGCGAGCGTGCCGCGACACCGACCGCCGAGCACCAGGTCCCCTCTATTGTTGGTGAATCATCTGGGTTATGTTAGGCTAGAACAGTGAGCATTAGCGCGCGAAGGCGAGCGAGCGAAGCGAGCGTGCCGCGGCAGCTGCCGCCGAGCGCCAGATCCCCTCTATTGTTGGTGAATCATTTGGGGATTATAACAGTATGATGCTTCCTGATATTTACTTATTCATTAAATAATTTTGGCTGAAAATTTGGTTAAATCAAAATTAGGTCAACTGAACGTTATTTAAAAAGAGCATTATACAAATTGAAAATTATATGAAATGAACGGTATACTAAATGTTATTAGAGCAAAAGAAGTTTATATGAAATGTATCATTAGGTCACATGAAATTAGGTTATTTGTTTTATAGCATAATTGAAAATTATGTCATGTGAACGTTATTTCAAGTGATAATATACTATCTGTTATTATGCCATATATTACACACCCAAATAATACACATACCAGTAACTTATACAAAAGTATGCAAGTAGCTTACAAGACACTACAACAACTTTATAGGTACGGTAAAACACCCCAGTTGACTATGACTGTCTGAATTATACAAGGTGGTCAGCCTTTCGGGCCACTGACTACCTGCAATGACTCTCAACAAATGATGGCCGGGACCTACGGGTTTATAGTGCTTTCCGAGGCACGGAAGAAACTCGGTATTTAATGGATGGTCACCCATCCACGGACAAACCTAGGCAAGCGCGCCTAAACCTGAAGATCTAGCCGAGCAGCTGTTATGTTTAAGCCAAGCTCCTCGTGAACGTGAACCCCTGAATGGGCCAAAATAATTTAGCCAACTACACGATTGTTGTATCATCGATTCTAAAAGCAGAATAATTACTGCTGCTGTGGTGCATCATAATGGCCTGCAATTTATTAGCAAGTTACTCTTTCTTTTTTATCGTGTGGTTAGTGCCCAACCTGTTGTCAGAGTTATTAAGCCGCCCACGGGCCTCTGATTTTGCTGCAAGTTACTGGTACTTATTGTGTTTGCCTGGTTTAATATATCATAATTATATTCTAACACTATTTTAAGCTTTCACGGTTTATGACTAAACTTCTATCACTCACGGGAGATCACGAGATGGCGCTTGCAACAGCGTCGAACATCGAAACATTAATCGCGGAAGATATCCCGTAAAAGTTTATATTCTAACAAAGATTATAAATTGTGCTTGCACAGAAATCGTGATCTCATTTACAGTATGCTCCTAATTCGCTGTTTGCACTTACGAGTATTCAAACCCTCCCTGTGGTCGGGACAACACTTTCAACTGGTAAGTCGTGGATTCTTGATTGGGATATGACTTGCTGTTGGCGTTAATCTTGGCTGGTGGGCACCCGCGCATTGTCTTCAATCCCATACAGCTATGTACATAAAAATACAGTTTTAATTTCATTTATATGTTTAAAAGAAGAGTCTTCTTCTTTGTCGTATGGTTAGTGCCTAACCTGGTGTCAGAGCTTTTATGCCGCCCCTAGACCTATTTAAAGGAAGAGTGAAAAGATCATTGTTAGAAGCAGAAACAAAATACTACGAATTGTATGAAAGATAACTTGGCTAGTTAGATTTTGATAACTGAAATGACGGCTAATATATGTTTGGAAGATTTCAAATACATTAGGATAGTGGCGAGGACATGGTGTCCTAATGCAACGCTCCGGTGGACAAAGTGGAGACAAATGCTTAAGATATTCCACTTACCGTTTACATAGTTTCTTCAATATTTCCTTCTTGCAAACGAAAATCAGGAATATCGCCAGACTTACTAAGAAATTATTGGTGTCGGATAGCCACCATATCCTGGACTTATAGGTCAGGGAGATGACTAGTTCCAGCAACCAACTCAGGCCCATAACTACCGCCAGCTTCAGGTAAACCTCCAACCTGTGATAGACGATATTTTAACCATTACGAAGGAATTATAGACGTACCGTATAAACTTGCGTTACCGCATATTACATTAAGAAACTTTAGGTAAAGAAGGATCATTTGATCGCACTAGCCCCTGTAGGTGGTAAACATAAGCAAGATTTTAGTTTAGTCAGACCAATAAAAAACGTCGTTCCAATGATGTAAAAGGTTCCTCCACTCGGGTTGGTGTTGGACCTTTAAAAACCCGCAATGCACAATCACCTGCAAAATTGCATGGATACCTTAGTGTCTATTTTCCCGTTTGAGTTCAAGTTTTAGAAAAAAAACTAGATGGCGTTGGTTTCTTCACAACTATGACTACATAGTTGTGAAGAAACCAACGCCATCTAGTTTACGAAACGTTTTAACTCTTCAATTCCCCGTGTCACTTTTAGGTGACAGCAGTTTAATGGTTTTTTTTTATTCAATTTTACTTTTATTTTCTACCTAAAGAATAATAAAAATCATATGTATCCTTTAAAAACTTAACTTTACACAGTGAAAATACCCAGTGTCACCTGTCCGATAGGAATACATATATTCATAAAGCTAACGAGTGCGTATTCAATTTAATAATATGATATTCGAGTTGGTAGTTACTTAGCAACAGGAGAAAAGAGAACGAACGAGGAACGATCAATTGAGCTTATTCATAACTATTCGATCTAATTATTTATACTACCTACCAATGACGAGTATTTATAAATCCATATTCAACCCAACCTCTCAAGTTTGAAAACTAAAACTTAGAAAATTGAATATTTTATAAGTATCTGAATTATAACTTTATATTAAATTTTAAAAGAAATTATTAATTATGAATGTTTGAAGAGACAAAAAGAAACTACAAAAATATTTTATCATTTTAAGCAAAGCAACGCCATCTAGTCACTTAGATAGTCGATAATCGGTTTTAGGCTAGATGGCGTCATTTCTCGCTTCACACGATTTTGTTTCTGTACTGTCCATGGACTTTAGCAGCCCACTGTACATACACCTAATCCCTCTTTGAATCCCTCTTTCTCTTTAGCAGAAGTCTCATTTACCTTTGCTTATGGGTGCGGTGCGCTTGCGTATTGCCCGCAGCAGCCACATCCAACACGGCTGTCCCTCGACTCAACCGCCAGATTTTGGACGCAGTCATCAGGTAAAACACACAGTTACCGATAATCAGGATCAGCATGGGTATGTGTAAGTACAATTGTTCAACACCACCTGAAAAGAAGCATTGTCTATTAGAACATAAACTAAAAACCTCAAAAACCAAGACAAAGATGAATATGTTAAATAATATAACATGACGCCTTTAATCCCTGATGGATTTGACAAAGGTAAACCTAATAGTATTCATATTTCACCAATAATGTCTTATGTCGCGTACAAATCCAGAATCCATGGCTGCTACTAAGCAGAATAAAATAAAATAAATGAAAAGTATGTAGATAGCTATTTTAATGATAATATGATTTTGACCCCAAAAGCTGGTCGTTTCATAAACAATTTCCTGCGTGTATTTGTTTCTTTCCTTATATTAATATTTTGCACACCACGTTTTTCAAAAGTGGTTTTAATTAATAAGCTAGTCCTGTAATATGATACGATTATGCCAAGAGACTCCCTCCCAAAACGGGTGTAGGTAGACTTGATTATTTTATATAAGAAAATGCAGTTTGCCAACCGTCAAGGTAGCATCCGAGCTCAGGCACGTGAGGAGTGACGAACCAAGGCAGGTGTTTCATGTCATCATTAACCGTGTTCAGCGTGTACAGGCCCGCGGTCATAAGGAATGGGACTCCAAAGGCGAACAAGCAGTACATCAGGAACTTGAAATATTGTTGTCGGCGATACATTGGAGAGTCTTTTGCATAACCTCTGTAAGACATATTCCATTATAATTTGCGACGGGCAAGGTCGCGTTCTAACGAAATTCAATTTGGTTACATGTTCAAAGTGGTCTTTTGAATTAATATTACACTAGGAGATGGAACTTTTCTTAAGTTCCATCTGAAATCCCTGGGCGAGGCTTAAGTCGCCTTTTACGATATGGGGAATGGAATATTAAGGCTAATGTCTTATTGTGCAAAACTCATAAATTCACAACAAAAAAAAACAAATAGTCTGTGCGGGGACATCCCCCTTTGACACCTAGTCGTACTTAAATTATTTGAGATGATGCTAAAGCTGCTCTACCGGCCTATTAACCATCTTCAAAAAAAGGGGTAATCAATTCGACCTATATTTATTCCTTTTTCCACGAATAACCATACAAAGACGTAATAAATTTTTTTTCGAATAGGTATATATTATGTATATTAAAATTCATGATCACTAGTTTTCGAACATTTTTTTTTGCTTCCGCATAATGGAACTTGTCGCCTTGCCACAGAAAAATTGTTACAATACGAATAAGGAGTAACTTTTTAAAAATCTAGGACATTTGCGCGAAAGGACACCAGACACATTTCAGTGATTTCCAAAATGAAAATCCAAGATGGTGTCAATTTTCAGTTCATCCTTCATGGGTGTCGTTTACATGGCTTTCGGAGTCACTGATAACGAAAATGATGTCAGAATAAAAATCCAGACGAAAATTTTCAGTTTTCCCGTTTTTTTTTGTATCGAGTAATTTTCCAATCCACAATCTTTGATTTTGACAGCATATTCGTTTAGAGCGCCCTCGATTACCATGGATGTAACACTCATGACGAAAAATTCGTAACAGCCGCACTCTTTGATTTTGATTTTGACCCCATATTCATTGAGAGCGCCCTCGGTGACCACGGACATGACACCCGTGATGAAAAATTCGATAATTCTGGTATCCGCCATCTTTGATATTGACACCCATATTCGCTTAGAGCGCCCTCAATTAACATGGTCGTCATGGTCTATGAATCGAAATCGATCCATAGTAAGGAATTTTATTTCCGGCAAGTATCCGTTGGCGATAGTGAATTTCGCGCATCTGAAAAAAGTAACTCTTATTTTCTTTTGCAGTCGGTTAAAATTATTAAGTAGAGCAACCAGCATTACATAACATGACCGCGATAGCATGATTGTGCGAGTGAGTAGTCGTCGATCGCAAACTGTTTCCGAAAACAAAATTGACGATATTCCGACGTCCTTCTACCTCGAGGCGGTCATTGAGGAAATATGGCAGACATTTCTGTATATAAACTGTAATTTTATGGGTGTTTTGGTATACTAATAATTTTCAGTTTAGGTTAATTTTAATGCTTTTTTAAATTTTTTCGTCTCATTTAATTTATTAAATTATCATTCATTAAAATCAAAGAATAACACAAATCTATTAACTGAAACTATGTATTTTATGAAAGCAGAAACCGCGTGATTTCATTATTGTAATCAGTATAAGATTTTTTTATTGGAAAATTACCTGAAGGTCCACCAAATATCGAAAGACAAGACGCTCAACCAGCAGAAACTAGCCAGATAGAAGAAATATGTGGACATCGCTGAAATTTAAAAAAAAACATACACATGAACAAAAGCATACCTACAAGTAGTTTTCATGGCATATAGCTAGTGCTATTTCGGGCCATTGAACCTGAACGATAATGTTATTTTTTTTTATATTGATTGATGTACAGTCACGAGCAATAACATAGAAACGCCTTTAAAATTCAAATTCATGTAGCAACATTAAATCGTAAAAATAAGTTCCTATGCTAACTGTGTCCAATAATTATGTGAACGTTAAATTGTGTCAAAATTAGCTACACATTTTTATAAAATTTTCGGTTACTCAAACACCAAACAATGCAGAGTAATTTCAATATATAAATATATAGAATACTAGCTTATGCCAGCGGCTTCGCCCGCGTGGAGTTCGATAATTGACCCAGGGGTCGTTCTACCGGGATTAAAAGTAGCCTATGTGCTATTCCAAACTATAATCTATCTCTGTGCCAAATTTCATCCAGATCCGTTCAGCCGTTCTGGCGTGATTGAGCAACAAACATCCATCCAAACTTTCACATTTATAATATTAGTATAGATAACATATAATTAATATTGAAGTGGTCAGTGTTAGCTCTACTAGCTGGGAGAGGTAGCGGACTGTAATCAACCACACCGGCCTACGGGCTCACCTCCGGCCCGGTTGGTGGATGTACCCTGTCTTGAAATTTTTGGTTCTAAGACAGGCCGGTTTTCTCACGATGATTTTCTCACCGTTTTGAGAGCAACAAACAATATTTTAAAAAATTAGGCTGAAACCACTGGTCCTCTACTGCTCACAGCTTGTAGTGCTTTTCTATAAAAATATATAATATATATAAGATACTATAAAACAATTACTTACTGAGAATAATACAATTTTCGCTGGTGTGAAAGTGTAATTGAATGATGATAAACAGCAAGAAGGACATGAACAGACTGCTGACGTGCGCCATTAAGATCAGGCCAGCCAAGTTCCGAAGTTCAGGCAGCAAAGAGTATACTACCAGCACCAACAGCAAAACCAAGCATGATAGCAGCGAAACTGTTGATAAAGTGGACATGAGACATGAAGTAAAATGTTTGACTTGCCAAAACACAAGAAAAAAACTCAAGTAAGATCTCCTGACATTAGCTCATGTGGTAACGGCTGAAAAGAGAATGGAAAGACTGCATAATCCATACTTTCCAGTGACCATGACGTCTTAAAGCAGGAATGTTTTAATGTCATTCCTATGTGAGAAAGAGACAGAGCTATACAAGATTTCTAGCACCATCTCTTTCCGACACTGGAATAAAATTAAAACATTCCTGCTTTAAGACGTCATGGTTAGCCCCCTGGGGTGTTAACTAAATCAAAGATGGTAAGTTATTTGAAAGAGGACCTTGTAAAATGTGAAGTTATGTTACAACATAAGAGGAGCACGTGGAAAAATAATAACAGCCGCTCGGATCAATCTTCAGATTAAGCCGCGCAGGGAACTTTTCTCTAAGATTTGGATTTGCGAGGCTATTGCATTAAATTTATTTAAAGTCGATTGTCTGTCGGTAACGTCAGAGAGGTAAATTCCGCACTTTGAGGGGTTAAGTTCCAGGCCGATAGATTTAAATTTGACTTTGAGGAGTTTCAGGTCATTCAAAACGGTGTCAACATCACCTCCTAGCGTCTCATCCAAAATTTTGAATTTTGTTGTTGGATTATGGGATGAATAGCGAAACTGAAATAGACAGGCCCGAGAGGGTCACCTTGTTGGCAACCAACTGCAGATTCCAAAATGTTGTCCATATACAACAATTTTGATAGATGCCTATAACATTGGTACATAAAACCATAAATTTCGGGTAGTACTTTTTTGACATCAGCCAACAAAGTGTCCCTGTTCACGGAGTTAAATGCGTTTTTGACGTCAACCTTGAGGATGACGTCACCTTTCTTTGAGTTAAGAAACGAGGATAAGGCATGTACGGTAGCCTCACAGCCCCCTCTGAAACCAAACCCAAGTTGAAGGAGCTGGAACTTAGTTGCAAGGGATTCACTATACACCTTTCAAAATATTTTGACTGCCAAACGCCTGTAGGTGCAGCCGACAACAATGGGACGAATGCCGCCGTCCTTCTTGCGCAGGGCACACAGGTTAGCCCCATACAAGACATCGACGACGACATCGTCCACGCGGCGGGAGAGCATTAAGTTGATCAGAACCGCAAGCTCCTCCAAGAGCGTCTCACCAGCTTCCCCGGCACCTGAGCTCAACAAATCTTTCAAATGCTATAGTCAGGCCGTCGAGGCCGCCAACAGAACCACTCCGGAAAGAGCTCACGGCTGCGATCAACTGCGGGGCTGTAATTTGGAAAATATATGAATCCTGAACGAGCGGGTCGGGGAAAGTGAGACCATCCGCAGACACTGGGTGTTTACTCTCTAGGGCTGCAAGAGTCTCCGGAGAGTAAGGCGCCACCACATCACTGCTGACAACAGAATTCTGGCCGCCCCCCTTATGTCGCCCTCACTTAACTTGGATTCACATGAGCACAAATGCCTTTCTGAGAATATTTATTAAAAAACGGTTATTTGGAGCCTAAAATGCGGGCCGAATTGTTGCAGTTTTCTTTAATTTGGTTTGTTAATGATTTTTGAGTTGCCAAATTTTTTTGGACATGCAGAATCCTATAAGGGAAGGTGAGAAAGTTAAACTTTTCTTATCTGTAAAGATGACATTACTCCAATCGAAGTTTATGTGATCAAAAGCGAACTGGAATCCTGCCCTTTTATAGTTTTCCGTGAGCAGAGGTTTGACAGCATGCCTCCGATAATGCAGCCCTTCACTATGAAGAGCACGACGGACAGTATCAACATTTGCGTCAAATAAACCATCCATAGAACAACTGTTTTTCTCTGCAACATGAAAACAGAAAAATATAATACCCAATAATGATTATTATGTAGTATAGTAAGAGCTCATTAACACGGCTTCCATCATTGACGATACGTCATGACGGATGGACGTTCACATTGCATACGAAATCGTTTTATCACAATCGGGCAAAAAAAAGAATTGGTGTTCACATTACATTAGTTCCTTAATTTTCCGGGAGCGAGCGCATCGGCGAATCCGTCACAAAAAATTCATGATTCGTGTTTTTTGACGTACTTCTTAAAAGACGATACGTGATTTAAGACGTGTCCGTCATTTTTCACGATTCGTGATGTGTGTGAACACGGGCATTTAAAAAGCATTGCCACCGTCAAAAAATATGACGGATCGTGACAAAAGACGAGACGTCAATAAGAAGGAATCGTGGTCGTGTGAACGGGCTGTATCTAAAAAATAATGGAGTTTTTTTGTATATAAAATTGTAAAAATAAAACTACTTACGTTTATACCGGTCACTCTGGCTATTTCTGACAAGTTTTTGCCATAATCAAGGCGATTATTTGAGCTCTTGTAACGAAATCATAATTACAATGCGTACTCATTTTGGTAAAATAAGTAAATCACCCGATTAAAAATAAAAACTGAACAAGGAGGCATAGATTGATATTCAATTTTAACATAGTAATTCGGCAGATGGTGTTGAACGTTTTAAAATATTGTTAGATTTCAGGGAAATGCAAAAATCATGCATTTTAAAATTAATGTTCACTTTCATGAATATTTCATGTTTCGCATATTTGTTGGTAATGTCATTGACATACGTTAATTACCATTTCAGATCGGTCAGTTTTCAAAGTTTGACGTGTCCTTGTGGGTACTTTAAAAGATACCTATATGAATTTAGTCTTACCGAATGTCAAGGTGATCTCCCTCACGAAGTCTCCTAGCTCTAAAATTGCCCAAAAGCGCGGCGTGATATTCTGAGGGTCTCCCATGATGAGGTAGTCTACGCAGTAGTTGGACGGCTCTATTTGGCTCCACCGTTTGTATGCATTCGGGAGCTCCAACTGAAGAACTCCAGTCTGAAATTTATTGAATAAAACATGACTTACTTTAATTTTGAAACCCATTCACAATGTATTTGTATTAAGATTTCTAAAATGTTTTTTTTTTTCATTTGGGTAACAGATGAGTGAAGGTGATTATCGGTGGGATCTCTCTAATCGAAATTGTAATGATGTACAATTTCGGAGATATCGGGGCTTGTTTCGAAGTCTTTTCGGTCAATAATTGAATTAGATCATTTTTTTTTTCTTTACAATAAAGGCATATAACGAAAATGTATTCAATTATTATTGAAGTTGGGGATATTTGTAAGATGAAAAAAAAAAATATTATGATGGTCTATATTTAATAGAATCTACAAATTAGAGCTCCCAAATCACGTCTCCGTGAGTTTTTGTCTAAACATGCATCGGGAGAATGATAATGAATGAATAGAAAAGCTTATAGTTAAAATCTTTCCAGTTATTAATAAAATCCACGATAAACCTCCAGAAGCACAGCGATGTGCGAGCGTGCCATCGTAACACCAAAAAACGACCAAGCCACAATCATCAATGAAATTCTTTTGAGATCGTTCGAAGCAATTGAAAATCGTTATAAATCAGTGGAATCAGTGATAAACTACGATGTCGCCATACATTACCCGGTTGAATTTCTTAACACATTGAAGCATCCCGGTCTGCCAACTCACATAATTTTATAAAGTGAGAAATGTCACCCCAGTAATGCTGCTAGGTAATTTAATCCCGCCAAAATTATGCAAAACCACCAACCAGTATGCGAGTGAAAACATTGCATCGAACGCATTCGAACGTTGTTATCGAGGCAACTATACTGACCGGTGGTTCCCGAGGGGAGCCTGTGTTTATTCCGAGGATTCCTCTAACAGAGCCATACTCAACCTTTTCTTATAGGGGCTTCAAACACGTTTCAGTCATGGTGTCGAGGGCCGCAAGCAAAAATTATCGCTTAGCAATTATTAGCGTAATTCCAAGTTAACGATGTAGTTACTTTATTAATAAAAAAATTAGTTTTAACAAAGATGTTTATATGTTTTAATGCGATTTTTGATACTGTGAACACTTCTTCAAAACTTTATCAAGATCTGGCTTGTCGCTACATGCTATCCTTATAACATCATCCAGATGAGAATCTGTAAGTTTGGTGACGTAGAAAAGATGTACAGGGCCATTGAGTTAAATCCAGTCCAAAGACCTCTTCAAAAAATAATTATCAGGTTTGAACCTTCAGAACCTCTTAGGATTTACACTTTGAACACGGTTACCTATGGTACGGCTTCTGCACCCTATTTAGCAACTAAGAGTCTTGCCCTCATTTTAATTCATTGGCTGAAGCTGCTGTGAAATCCTGTAAGCATCATTAAAAACGTTACTGCATCTTACCCACTTCACTTTCGAGGAGATGGCTACCTGTCTCGCTCACATAGAGGCGGTATTGAATTCACGCCCTCTTACTCCTCTTTCTTCTGACCCTAACGATTTTTCAGCTCTTACTCCCTTTCACTTCCTTCCACCACTCTGATTAGCCATTGACCATTCTCATCAGTATCACATCTTCAGTTGACTGAAGCCAACATCACGCAGCTAGATCGTTGGAAGCGGATTCAGCTCATCAGGCAACATTTCTGGGGACGATTTCATAGACGATTGAATATACCTCTCTGCTGCAGGCAAACTCAAAGTAGTTTGTTTCCAGAGGTGAAGTGAAGCCAGGGTCATTAGTCCTGATCAAGGACAAGACAACGCCACCTCTGCTCTGGTCCCTAGGTCGGGTCAAGAAAACCTATCCAGTCGTAGACGGGGTCACGAGAGTGGCTAAAATGAAGACGAAGCGGGGCACCATTCGCCGTGCCTTCAACTGCATCTGCCCCCTACCAGTAGAAGATTGAAGACTTCTCTTCAACTCGGGGAATATGTTGGCGCCTCACATATGCGTGGACAAGCGCGGGGAGGGCGTGGGCCTCGGGGTACCGAACCCGGCTACGCGAGCGCGACTGCGCGCCCCACCACTCACTGAGCTCACCACCTTAATGCAATAAATACAATTTATTTTAGAAACTAACTGACCCGCGCAACTTCGTCTGCGTTACATTTTTGATTAATGCTGCGCTCTTATTGGTCGCAGCGTGATGTTATATAGCCTTCCTCGATAAATGGGCTATCCATCACTATAATAATATTTTAATTCGAACCAGTAGTTCCTGAGATTAGCGCGTTCAACCAAACAAACTCTCCAGCTTTATAATATTAGTATAAATATTATGAAACCAAATACTTTTACAACAACTATTTAACTTTTTTAGACCGAGTCAACCAATACACCATATACCATATATGAAACCACAACGAAAAACTCTTACACGAAAGGAAAGACACTCATGGGATATCATCAAAAATAGAACAGACATCCATACACAAAACATTTAATCAGATAAACGCAATCGATCACGATTACGTTATTTTAAATGACCCAACTCAAATAGCTGACTCACTAAATGATTTCTTTATAGATATTTCTAATACGAATCCACAACCTATCAAAAGTACCCGTACATCTCAACCCACACGGAACAACTCCAGTATATTTTTGAATCCATGTTCTGACACTGAAGTGTTTCGTTATATACAATAAAAAGTCGGTAGGGTATGATGAGATCTCCACACACATACTGAAACTATGCGCTAAAATCATATCACCAATACTGTGTCACACAATTAATTTATCATAAAATTATTAATGAAGAACAAAATGGGTTTCAAAAAGGTAAGTCAACCAGTTTGGCAGCATTCTCTTTAGTAAGGTCCATAACAGATAATATAGATAAAAACGTTCTGTCGCCGTAATCTTCCTTGATATGAGCAAGGCTTTTGATCTAGTTAATCATGATACACTTCTTGATACGTGCGAGCGCTATGGAATTAGAGGTCCTGCACTAGAATGGCAGACATAAGAACAGACAACAGTGTGTTGAAGTATCCTGTATTAGTGATAAACTTGTTGCAATGTTATACAGATCCTCATTTCGTCACAACGGGTCAGGAGTGCCACAAGGTAGCATCCTTGGGCCTCTTCTCTTCCTCTTATACATCAACGACTTATCAAATATAACAAAACATAAATGCGTACTTTTTGCCGATGATGTTTCAGTAATAATACCAGACAGTGACAAAACATTACACCAACAAGAAGTAAAGCAAACTATTACCGATATAGTAAATTGGCTAAATCAAAATAACCTAAAAGTAAACCTTTCTAAAACAAAATTCATTCAATTTGCAAATTATAAACAAAACCCACCAAAAATCAATTTGGAACACAATACCGAAATAATTAATAGAGAAAACAGCATAAAATTTTTAGGATTAACACTAGATCAAAATTGTAATTGGGAAATCCATATTGACAACCTATGTAAAAAAATAAACAGATTTGAAAGCGATCGAACAGTCACTCTATATTAGGTAGATTTTCAAGGCAGCGTACCTTTTGTTATCATAACTTTTTGAAAACTCTGCCAGTCGATTGAAAAGTGATATTGTGAGCACATTTATTCATTATAGTACCATTTTGGTTCAGTAGATATCTTTTGTTTAACAGCACGGATTTCAATGAAACAAAAACTAATACCTTCTCTAAGTTACGCACAATACTTGTGCATTAAAACTAACCCCATTGGTTTTGTGATTTTCACCTGATACTTAAACAAACAAACATAGCCGAAGACTCACAGACTGCAGAGAAACAGACAAAAATTCTTAAAATAGTAGAAATGGGT
Organism: Standfussiana lucernea; assembly: GCA_964057025.1. NCBI lineage: Eukaryota > Metazoa > Arthropoda > Insecta > Lepidoptera > Noctuidae > Standfussiana > Standfussiana lucernea. The sequence continues at coordinate 4,354,608 of OZ059795.1, forward strand.
TCTATTTGTTTTCCTTTAACACTCCTACTATTTTTTTTTCTAAATATTTTCAATGTACAGAAATGCCACGTCTACAGATTTATTATATGTATAGATGACCACTATAATATTACAGCAGGAAAAGAGTGATTATGATTCAGCTTATGGCCGTCATGCCCATTCGTTCCTTATCTGTTTACTTCAATACTAATAGGTACGGTCGAACAGGCTAATTGGTATGCAGTTAAAAAACTGCATTTTGTCTATTACACTACCAACATCAATCTTTTTAACTTTTTTCGTAATAACTTTTTAAGCATACAAACACATGCTTAAAAAGTTACTAGTACTACTATTTTAGAGCAGTAATTGGTGGCAGCGTCGATTCGAACTCAGACAAGTGCTTTACTTTGTGTAATTTATTTCATCACCAATACTTTCAAAACCTTTAAGAAAAACATCTTGAGTTAATCGACATAACCTTGACCTTAAAATTTGAAGATATGTGACAGTAATAAAATTGACTGAGTGATAATAATTTAATGGGCAGTGATAATTTTAAATTAAAAGATCTGGTCCGACAGGCCTTTGTGTCGTTCGAGAGAAGCGCCTGGGTATCCCGCGAAATTTAAATTTTTGACCGGCTATTTGCTAAAAACATGAGAAATATTGTATTTCGTCGGCTACCCTAGCGCTACCACCTTAAGCCGTTGTTAGTAAAGAAGATATTACGAATCTTCGCAAATAAACAATTTTCAGTCAAAAAATGCAAGATACTCTTCTTAATAAGATAGTAAGTAAGTATATTTATTTGCACAAAATGTGGTAAATACAGAATGTTAACACAATGTTTTAGAGCAGGACACATTCCGCCGTAATAATAGCATGCAAATTTTAAAAACAATTTTTACACAAGGTACATTAACTTGAACACATAGGTATACATACAATTATGTAAGTACATTAGAAATATTTTAAACATACTAGGCAAATGATAAAAACAAAAGAAACACAAAACACAAAATAGAAGCACCTACATCTTACATACATCTAAAACATCAAACAAAACAGTAATACTGAAACACCTACACCATTAACACATAAAAATCTTCACTAAAACCGTGATTAAACAAAAATATTAAAAATCCAACATCGTGACATCAAATACATCTTTTCTAAAGGGTTGGAATGTTCGCGTATTCTATGAAACAATACAAACACGACTCACCTCAATAAGATACTGGTTGTAACCATACAATAAGACATCATAGACACGGAATTTAAAGAATTCATCTTCAAATTGGTTCACATTAAAACTGAATACATCTTCAAGAGACTTCCCTGTCTCTTCCATTTCCTCGTCGTAAACTTTTATCATAGAAAAAGAAAGCGTTCCGTTGTAACTGACACAGGTTTTCCTTTTTCCAACTACTTTTCCGTAAGGGCAACATTTATTTATATGGAAATCACTGTTTAGTCGAGAATCAGGTTCAATTACCAAAGCACTGATATTAGTCGTAAGGAATAATAATAAAACCTTGAATAATAAAAACATTTCGCTAAGTGTGCTTGTAACGAGGAATAAATGAATTATGACAAATCATAGAAATAATTTAATATCACACGGAGAGGAAACAAGAACGGTAGACCACAAATGTGTACGTACATTAATAGGATCACTTTGTATCTTATCTATTTTCATTTTATATTCGGAATATGTCATAGGTATTCACGTATTTAATCAGAATTTTCCTCCTCTTTCTTTAAATATGAAATAGGGGGTACAATTTTAAAAGCTTTAGAAGCAAATATGTACCTCATCAACCATTGAATTTGACATCATTATTCAAGACCTATCGATAGACACCACAGTTATATACGTAGATAATTATGTTTTTTTCAACCCTCATGTATATGTATGGAAGGCCATCCCTATTAATATTTTTTCATTACTTTATATTATATTTGTGTGGCGGTTTATAGAAGGCACCTAATACACTCCAAATTTCAACTGTGTGGTGCCAACAGTCTCGGATTAAAATGGCTCTGACATATGGACGGACAGGCAGACAGACGGACAGGACGAATCTATAAGGGTTCCGTTTTTGCCATTTAGCAACGGAACCCTAATAATTGCGAAAGTAACTCTGTCTGTCTGTTACCTTTTCACGCTTAAACGACTGCACGGAATGTAGTAAAGAGATAGCTTACCCTGAGGAAGGACATAGGCTATATACAAGGTGTAAACGGACCTATCACGAAGCCGCCTACCAAGCATTCCGTACATCAAACAAAGAAACCCTACGCAAAAATATTTGCTGCGAACCGACTTTTTTTTTGGGTGAAAAATCACGTTTTGCGGTAAAACTCAATGTAACGCACCCAAAACAGTGTGCTGACGGATGAATTGAATAGTGAACGGGTCATGGAGGTATTTAAAATAAAGTTATAACCTCAAATACCAGTATTAAAAAGAAAACTTGTGAAAAAGTCTGAACTTTGACCCACACTTTCTCCATGAACGTTCTCAGGTATGGGCTAGAACAAAAAAAAAATGATCGGAATGAACGAGTGAACAAGCACCATTCGGCTTCGTGAAGTCACTTAATAAGTGATTGTATCCGATGTGCTAAGACCACATAATGTCTTAATTGAATAAGGGGCATTTAATTATTCATTCAAACAATGTACACAAGTAGAAAAACTGTACAAAGGCGGACCTAATGTCTAATATCATAAAGTCAAAAAAAAATGCTTGAACGACTATTTGATAATACCATTGTACTCCTCGTTGTTTTTCAAAGTTTGCTAATATTAAACGTTTTAGTTTTTTGATTTTTTACTACAAATGCACAAACATTGAATCCCATGATTTTCTTGGTGTTTTGCACAGACAATCCGCACAACTAAAAACAATTGAGCACCGAACGCGCCTAAGTTTTTGCTCAGAGCAACGTTGCTATCGAGGCATAGATCAAAATATTGAATGTTTGAGCTTCTGTAATAAGTAGGGATTATTATTATACTTCGACAAAAGCCTCCTGCGTCATTTCGTTCTGACAAAGATCTGCAAATATTTTTGTGTTTAAGTAATTACATGCTATAGAGTTTGAGACCTCAATCAATGACGTTTTCTCCTTAGGTACGGCCAATTTTTCAACAGATCCATTTCATGAGTTGATCCTTGGTGGAGGCCCTTAATAGTTGTTCTGGTAGTCCCACTTCTTGTACCCTAGGGTACTTAGAACTCTTGGTGAAATCATTTTTATGTTGAACCTAAAAATGGGTCGGATGGCTTTTGGGACCGGGACCGCGGTCCCGAAAGGCCACCTGTAGACACAATAATTATTTTTGTGTGATATTTCGGGACCACAAGAAAAAAGAAGTTAAAATACAGTTAACTAAAAAGCTGATATAATATTTTGATAACAATTTCATGAATTATCAGTACCGGTAAAAAACCGGTCAAGTGCGAGTTGGACTCGCGCACCGAGGGTTCCGTACAAACCTGTGGGTATATAACTTTTTTTTATATGACGAAACTAAAAATTTACGGTTTTCGTAATTTTTCCTATATCTGTACTATAAGACGTGACTTCGTACAAAATTTCAAGATTCTAAGTTCACGGGAAGTACCCTGTAGGTTTTGATTCCCGTGCGAGTTTCGAAAATTTGCGGAAATTTGCGGCCTAAGTGGCTGTATCTTTTGATTGCGTTGACTTAGAAGGTTGATTTTTCTACAGCTTCCAGGGACAGTAGAACTAAGTATCATATAGAAATTTCAGTTTGATACCTCCACGCGTTCCTGAGAAAAACGGTCTTGACAGACGGACGGACGGACGGACGGACGGACAACAAAGTGATCTTATAAGGGTTCCGTTTTTTCCTTTTGAGGTACGGAACCCTAAAAATAAAGTAAAGGTACTGAAAATTTCCTGAAGGAGAACCCCAATAACAATTTGCCCGACCCAAGAATCGAAACCAGGACCATTTTGCTCAGCAGTCGTAATTGCAACCACTAAACCAACAAGGCAGTCAACAGTAATGGTCTGTAGTCGTGCTTCTAAACGGGTAATATTTTATCTACAAGTAGCTGACCGGCGCAACTTCGTGTGCGTAACATTTTTGATTAATGCTCCGCTCCTATTGGTCGCAGCGTGATGTTTTATAGCCTATAGCCTTCCTCAATAAATGGGCTATCCAACACTTAAAGAATTTTTCAATTCGAACCAGTAGTTCCTGAGATTAGCGCGTTCAACCAAACAAACTCTTTAGCTTTATAATATTAGTATAGATATGTGGCTACAATATTTCCGGTCATCACAAAACATTTTGATAAAGGTTCATATTTCCGGCCATACAAAAACAATATGTTGCGGCAATATGTTTAATTCAATAAATATTAAGTTATAAAAAAGTTATAGGTGTTACTTTGCCGAAATCCATGACATTAAATGTTATGCAAAATATGTAGCTTTAATTCTGCGAAAAAGTTGTACAGTCAGGCTGTGCAAATTACGACAGTATTGTAAATATACTCGGGCTATATATAGCCACTTTATAATTTTAGTAAAATCAAAATTTCCCAGATAATTATGTGACCTACCTTGATCGATTTTCCGCCCCAGTTGACGCCTATATTGCAACTTTCACCGAAATCGATAGGGCCGTCTTCGAGAACGTGATTACAAAATATACAAATAATTATATAGTTAGGTATGTACAGGTTAAGTATAATTATGTCTAATTTAATTGAGTACTTATCAGATACTTTAAGCCGATGAATCTTTTTTCAAATCAAAATCAAAGATAACGGCTGTCACGATTTGTTCATTTTTATGAGTGTCATATCCATAACTCTCCGATCCAAGATGGCAGAAAATTGTATGAAAATTCGAAAACAGTTTAGAAAATCGTTTTTTAAACAGTAGGCTATTCCCAAGCTGTCGTTGAGTTCTGGGAAACGCTGTATATAAAGCGCCTGTCCCACCGCTGGCGATTAGCGACAAGCAAGTATAGCTAACAACTAAAAACGAAATGGCGAATTGGTATGATGGTGATGGTACTGTATGCGTATATACCAAGCGAGACTATGTCAGCGAGTGTTCTGCCCGCCAAGCGAGCGTCGCTGAGCGAGTACTCTCTTAAATAGCTCATGTAGCTGCGACAAGTACCGAAAGAAGATTAAAGTCAGCGATTAATCTATATATGGATATAAAACACAAAAATTGTTTCTATGTCCGTTATAGACTTTGAAACCGCTAAACGATTTGCTCCAAACCGGTTTCATTAGAAAGGCAATAATGCGAAAATGGTTTTACATTACTAAAACAATGCATTAGACACTGTAGCGTAGTAGCACACGCCAGGTATCCGCGAGTTATTCATATTTTTGTATGATCTCTTTCACACACACGGGATCTACAATCTAATGTTCGTTTTTTAAGCAAGAAAATTGTTGATAGCTATTCGTTTTCCCGTCGGTAGCAGTGGGACGATTGCCTGGAGTATTTTTATGTGTGAGTCGCATTGTTTGTGACGGATAAAAAAAATCGTCATAATTATTTTATACTTCTTGACAAGCACACGCATCGAAATGATTATAATATTCAACGTGTTATTAGTTCTTACGACAATTATCAACGCTGTGATAACTGAACCTGATTCTCGAATAAAGGGTGGTTTACAGAAATATATATTTAAATGTTGTCCCGAAGGGAAATATGTTGGGAAAAGGAAAACCTGTGTCATTTACAACGAAACGCGTCATTTTTCTACGTTAAAAGTTTACGACGAGGGAGTGAAAGACACAGGGAAGTCTATTGAAGATGTATTCACTTTTAAGGCGGGAAAATTTGAAGATAGAAGTTTTAGAATGGAGGCCTTTGATGTCACGACGTTGGAGTTCAACTTATATGTTTTAGAGGTGAGTGTCTTGTATTATTTCATGGAATAAGCGAACATTCCCACCATCTGCTTTAGATTTCACAAGAAAAATCGAAAACACCACCAACCTATAATATTTAAGTTATACCAGTGTTTCAGAATTTCTAGCAGGTTTATAACATTTTTTTTTTAATATTTCCCCACACTAGGAATATCTCCTGTATAGTGACGAACCCGCTCATGAAAACACAGCAGCCACTGTGCCAACCGTGCCGTCAAATTAGTACCTAACTGTAAGGTAGAAATCGCTGCGTGTCTGTCACAGCGCAAGGGTGGCTTGCGCTACAGATTGCGAGAATGTACCTTTACCTCCCTCATCGTCGTGCCCTTGTCCCACAATGGTTGCGGTCGGTGCATCACGTTTTTTTTAATTCCATTCTCCCCTGTCAGGCGTCACCAATCAATTGTACTTTTACACGTATATAGCTGTTTCATAGTCCACTTCCTTTAGTAAATTCATGTTATCTTTAGTAACTTATGCCTTCTAAAAATCAATATTTTTGCCCGTTTTCACTAACACTAGAGGACAACTAAATGAATGCCTAAATTGAAAAGCGCTGTTGTATTTTCAACTTTCGGCGCTGAGCGAAGCTTTGAAAATCTTATATTGCGCTAACTAGATGTCACTTTCTTCTTCTTCGTCGTTCTCTCACTGCTGAGGATCGCGGACAAATATGACACGTCTCCAAGCCATGCAGTCTCCTGTAGTGTGAACCGCTCAGTACAGGCTGCTTCCAACAGCCTTCTTGATTGCGTTTGACCATCTACCACCTAGCTGGTGCTCTGCCTTGCACGTGTTTACGTCCCAGTATTATAAGCCTTTCCAGACAATGCCTAGGTGAACGCATCGTGGAAAGCCGTTTGGTGATGTTGAGCTCGTCCAGTATGGACTCATTAGTTGTATATTTTACGTAGCAGCCTCCACCAACACCACATCTCGAAAGCATCGATCTTACTGCTTTCACGACTTCTAATGCACCATGTTTCAGCGCCATACGAAAACGTAGAGAAAACTAATGCACGGACCAATCGTAGTTTGTGCAATAGGCACTCTTAGGTGGTGATTCAGACTATCAAACTGGAACACATTCTCTACGGAACAAGGGGCGTTTTTTTTTTTTTTAATTGGACTTCTTCTCAGCGTGTCGATGGCAATCTAAATTGTGTCGGCCCAAAACTGAGCCACTAGTTTGGCACTTCCAGCAGCGTTCATCAGCCCTTGTAACGAATAAACAACAGGACACGCAGGACATGATATTTACATTGGACTTCCCGTACAAAATATCGCATCGGCTGATGCAATAAGTATGATGCATAGATATAATAAACAAGTTTTTTATATTTCTATGGTTTGAAGAGTCCGATTTTCTTAATGTTTTTCGACCAATGTTTCACATGGGAAGTTTTCCAGATTGATGGTCTGAGGAGGTATTGGGTTTTTCAGTAACGCGTACCAGCACTACATCACAGTCGGAAGTATGCATCCGGGTAATTATGTGATTGTCGGTTTGAGCTGATAAAAAAGTCAATTTTAAATCTAGAAAAGTTACATTGCTGAAATCCATGAAGATTGTTTTAGTCGTCTCAGAGACTACAATATTACTATTTGGTAATATTACCGTGCTGTGTTGTTTCTTCGTATAACAGTTTTCAAATGTATATTATACATGCTAAATTGTCCTATGACAAAAGCTTGAACTTCAAAAACATCCTTTAAATATTTTATAAAAGTGGTTACCTTCATACATACATACATCTCCGAAGGTTTACGCAGAGGTGTATCTAATCCTATACCCAAATTTCACCAGATATGTTTAAGGTCCCATGTAATAGGGGTTCTATGTTAAAGGTTACGTCTTGTTGTATGAAAGCGTTAAGTATGGTGATTTAGCTCTATAAGTTTACATAACGAAAATGTTCTTTTGTAAAGTGATACAAATGTTTAAACAACCGTTTAAGTGCAGTACTATATTGGACTGGAATTAACTACACTCGCGAAGAACCTAATCGACTCACGCCATATCAATTACCCGTACAGAAATGATTGTAACATTCAACGTGTTATTAGTCCTTACGACAATTATCAACGCTGTGATAACTGAACCCGATTTTCGAATAAGGGGTGGTTTTCAGAACTATTTATTTAAATGTTGTCCTGAAGGGAAATATGTTGGGAAAAGGAAAACCTGTGTGAGTTACAACGAAACACTTTCATTTTCTTCGATAAAATGCTACGACGAGGAAATGAAAGATACGGGGTATTCAGTTGTTCAGTTCAGTTAAGTGTATTCAGTTTTAAGGCGAGAAAATTTAAAGATACACCCTTTAGAAAAGGGGTCGTGGATGTCATTGATATGTTCCATCATCACATAAACATATATGTCCTTGAGGTGAGTGTCTTGTATTATTTCATAGAAAACAGGAACTTAAATACCATCTGCTTTAGAATTCCCATGAAGGGAAGTTTGCCTAGATAATAAAATACGTCATGTTTTTTGTTATCTCAAGGACAGAGGGACTTGTCATAATGAAAAACCGCTAATTGCGAGTCGGAATCGCACACAAAAGGTTCCGTAGCTCCAAACCAATAATAAATAGCGGAATTAAAACTGAGTACAGTTATGTTGCTTATTTTGTTTCACATAAGGTACACACTGACCGATAACTAACAACAGCTCAACCACCTGCGGTTAGGTAGCGGGTCTTCACTTACCTAGAATTTTAATTAATCAAATATGGGTATATTATTACTTGCTAGGTACCCTACTTTTCCTTAAATGTTGGTCCTCTGCACTGAAGTGGCCATATTAGTACATTGCCATGCATTGTGTGCGGAATACCAATGAATACCACCTGTAATAATAATTACATACATACATAAATTTGCGCCTTTTTCCCAAGGGCGTAGGCAGTAACTACAAACCACCTGCTGCGATTTTTACACCATCTCATATTTTAAAATTAAAAATACTCGTTTCACATATTATATATAATATTTTCACAATTTTGAGAATGTATTGATACTGATTGTGCTTGTTGTAAAATTTAACAAAAATTCTATAGGATAATTATTGTGTTATCGATTAAAAAATCTACATATCTACGTTCTGTTTACACCGCACGCTCGTGATAGGGTCTCTGGTCATTCTCGTACGCCGGTTGCGCGTACTACCTCATCATCTATCACCTAGCCTTTTCCCAACTATGTTGGGTTCGGCTTCCAGTCTAAGCGGATGCAGCTGAATATCAGTATTTTACATGGAGCGACTGCCTATCCAACCTCCACAACCCAGTTAGTACTGGGTAATACTTTCGGGCCACTGACTACCAAGGAACTTATAACTATACTAACTGGAATGAGTACAAACAAAATTTTAATATGAACAACCGTTTTAAAATGACTTTTATTTCAAACGTTTAGAGTTCGTTTTACTTTAATTCATTCAAAGGGGGAAAAATACTTCAGAGCGAGACAGCTTCGCGAGTGGAGTATGTCCTTGTCTTGCAATTGACAGTAACAAAAAAATAAAAATATATAGTAATCGGAAATCACATTGATAGCAGTTAAACTAGGATAAAAATCGTAACGGGATTAGTTTAATATTCAAATACTAAATATTTAAATAATTATTCCTTTCAAAATTAAATTCCTTAGTAGCAACTTACAACTTATGAATTCATGAAACTCATTTAAGAACTGCATGGTCACGAAATGAAAAAAAAAACATAAAGAAGATGGCCGAAACACTTTCACTCTGAAGTTTTATTTTTGCGTTCTGAAGTGTTTTTTATTGTATTTAAGTGAAATCTTCCAATTTAAATGTGGTAAAATCGTGTTGTTTTGTACCTATTCGTGTTGTGTTCTACGTCGAATTTCTTATAACAGGTAAGTTCTATTATCTTTGTTTACAAATTACGACTAGGGTGACAATGTTTTAGATTAATAAACGGGGATCATTGAAATATAAATCACTTACAAGCATAATAAATAAATAGCTAAGGCGTACTTCGTTGTCGCGCGTAGTTATTAAAATAGGATTTGAGCTTTTTTTCATAAATGACAAAAAAAAAACTGTTTGGAGATCACGCTTGTCATATTGTTTCGTTTCTATGCAGATTCCCTAACAATGCGAATCTTCAGCAACGGTGGCTTGAAATTGCCTCTACTACTATTCAAGCTATTGCCTAGTTTGCAGTCGGCATATCAGCGTCTTCACCACTACTCATCCAAAAAGCCAATAATAACATTCAACCATATTAACTTGTTTGAATATGCTAGCTATGCTCATGCTTCGTCTATATGAACATTGTGAACTTCTGTATACCTACTTTAAAATCTCTTGACAAATGAAGGATGTAACCTATCATGTAGACCCTCTTGAATGAAAACAAGTGCCATATATTCTTCACATCATAAACCTATTCCACTGCAGTTTTTTTTATTGTGGCACCCTTGGAAAACTAAATGTTATGGAGATACGTTATCGCCGCTACATTGCCGGCAACAATCAAAGGAGGTTTTTAACAGACTTAAAAAAAAGGAGGAGGTTCTCAATTCGGTTGTATGTTTTTTTTTGGTTTTGTTACCTCATATCTCCGTCATTTATGAACCGATTTGAAAAATTCTTCTTTTATCTGAATGGATCTACTTCCCGATTGGTCCCATAGAAATTTCATCAAAATCGGTTCTGCAGTTTGGTTTTGAAATCAAAATAGCTGGAAAAAATGTCATACAAGTAAAAGAAATTGCGAAATTGATACTTGACAAGGATTTGTGTGTGATACGATAACTAAAAAGGGTAAAATAAAAACTTTTTTGCAAAAAAAAAACCGACTTCCAAAAAAAACACTCAAAAAAAGTGGAAAATAACTTTACTTTCGGAAGTCGGTGGCAAAAAAGTCAATGAAACAAACAATAGTCACCGACTTCCGAAAGTAAAGTTATTTTCCCCTTTTTTTTGTGTTTTTTTTGGAAGTCGGTTTTTTTTTTGCAAAAAAGTTTTTTAATATTATGTTATACCTAAAAATAAACTAGTAATTAGTATCGTTTTTTTTTAATTGTTTTTTCTTTTATGCAGTCTAAGTAAGGGTAAAAATCTAGAATCGTTTGGCAGGCGGAGGGGGGTGGGAGGGGGAGGGGGCGTACCCTTTCTCCCCTGGTACCACTCCCATGAAAAGGCAATGCACCGTTCTTGAGAAAATCCAATTATTGTAATCTAACCTCAAAATACTTGATGGTCGCTTAAAAGGTGTAATTGGGTAACAATTTAGTATCATTTTGCAGGAGAAGGTGCCCCCTGTGCCCTGGCACCACTCCCATGTAAAGACGACGCACCATTCTTGAGAAAAACCAATTATTGTATCCAAACCTCAAAATACTTTATATTCGCCTAAAAAGCATAGTCGACGGAGCCCCGGCGGGGCTCCTACTTCTGGGTGGTTTATAAAAAAATAACCACGAAGGGGATGGCGGGGTCTATTCGCTCGCTTCGCTCGCTCACTCGACCCCGTCATCCCCTTCTAACCTAACCTGTCCGAGTCGGGGTGCCCCAGGTCCAGAGCTCGCTTCGCTCGCTCTTGTATCCAAATTCTCCTGGAGGCAGTAGTAACATTCCCTGTACACACATACAAGCAGTGGGGCTACATTGGGAATTTTTAACAGAACAAACTAATGACAGTGACATAACATACTTTTTAACCGACTTCAAAAAAAGGAGGAGGTTCTCAATTCGGTTGTATGTTTTTTTTTTTTACGTTCCATTTTGCCATATAAGTTCCTTGCTGAGTACCTGTAACGACTGTCAAAGATTTACAAATAACAGCCGGGACCAACAGCTTAACGTGCTTTCCGAGGCACGGAGGAAATACGATACGTGGTCACCCATCCACAGACCAATCTAGGCGTACTACCTGACCTTTCTAAAGAACATTACAAATAAAGTCAGTGTATGTCCTTCTAGGGTGTCTCCACTCAGCGTTGTATCTCACATCTGCATTGGAAACAGGATTTGTCAAAATGTGACCAAAATCTAGGGTGGCTCTGTTCCGGTACCAGCAGAGCAACAAATAATACGACATTATTTTAACAAAAATAAACTATTTTAGCTAGTAGAGGGACTCATCAACCATCTCAGGCACTAATCTGCATGGCACTCATATTACTTGACCATGATTATTTATCTTGACTTCAAAAGAGACTGTGGCCTCTGAGTTTGCTTCGGATGTTTCTTCTCAGAGTAGTCGTTATGGCCAAGCGCAAATATATGAATTGTTTGACAATTACTAACGCCAATTTTGACGAATACGTGTCTGTTGAGTAGACGAAAACAACCCGCTATTAATCGTTTAAACAGTAGGCTGTCCCCGACTTGACGTTTTGTTTTGGGACACGTTGTAAATGGCAACAGTCCTAGCGCCGGCGATTAGCGTCAAGCGAGTACATCTAACTACTAAATACAAGTTGGCGAGCTGGTATCTGGTTGCGTAAATATGGTTTCTCGAGCGAGAATAGGTTTGATAGCTAGTGGTTTCCTCATTGGCTCTGGGACAAGTACCTAGTGTATTTTTAACATTTGCGTGAGTCGCATTGTTAGTGACGGAATAGAATTATTCGCCATAATTAGTTTATACTTCTTGACAAGTACACGCATCGAAATGATTATAATATTCAACGTGTTATTAGTCCTTACTACAATTATCAACGCTGTGATAACTGAACCTGATTCTCGAATAAAGGGTGGTTTTCAGAACCATTTATTTAAATGTTGTCCCGAAGGGAAATATGTCGGCAAAAGGAAAACCTGTGTCAGTTACAATGAAACACTTTCATTTTCTACGATAAAACTTTACGACAAGGAAATAAAAGACACGGGGAAGTCGATTGAAGATGTATTCCGTTTGAATGCGAGCAAATTTAAAGATACAGCATTTAGAAAAGAGGTCTTGGATGTCACGATGTTGGATTTCAACATATATCTTATGGAGGTGAGTCGTGTTTTGTATTGTTTGATACAACATTCCTACCACTTACTTGAGATTTCACAAGAAGGGTTGGATTGCCTACATAAAAAAAATAAGTTGATATTTTATTTAACAAAAAAATGCTCGTTATGCATATACAGGGTGTTTGGTGCATCGTTTTCCAAATTGATCGGGCCAAAAGCAGGGGTTTTTGTTTTCGCCTCTTCAGCCCTAACGGCTTATCCTTGGCCAACGGTATTTATATTTGTTTTCAAAAATCACTAAATTCATCATTTATACATCTACGGCTAATCGGCTATCTACGGTTATTGGGGACCAGATGATTTATGTATTTCACTTAAAATATTAGTGAGCACGATCTTTCTTTATCATATGGTTAGTGCCGAACTTGGTGTTAGAATTTTTATGCCGCCCATGGGCCTCTGACTTGGCTTTACATGCCGTCGAGAAATATCTCTCAGGCATGCTGGTTTTATTCACGACATTTTTCTTCACCGACGCAAATGATAATTATACAATACTCACATGAATCCGAAAAATCTGAGGCACATGTCTTGGGTTCGAACTCGAGACCTATGACTTTGCAGTCCGACGGTCACACCACTAGGCTATCGCTGCTTACGGTGAGCATGATAGATAATTTATGTTATCACCATTGCTCTCAAAATTAGGAGTTCCTATTTTGTATCCCCGTTTGCAACTAGGAAAAATTTTATGCATAAATTGTAACTTGGTATCCACCAAGAACCTGTTGTAGTGTTTCAGACAGGGACTGATTAATCGAGTTAACCGGTTATACCTTTAACCCATAATTATGTTTGATTAACCATTAAACAGGTTAACCCTTATAATATAGGGGTTAACCATAATATAAATATTGCCAACTAGCCAAAATGAAGCACCGATCGCGGACTTACTCCGCCAATTTCTTGCATGTTTTTTTACTTACAAAATTGAACTCTGTGCGTGAACCGGTATATAATATAAATAATAAGGGTTAACATTTTAGTCTAGAATTTTTCACTCGACCCTAAAAAATAACCCTACACGTGTAATCTTTTTGGTCCCTGGTTTTAGAATTTCTAGAAGTTTAAATGGGTAAATAGCTGTTAGTTACAAATCGCGGCGCGCGGCGTCTCTGTCGTAGCGATCGATAGGGCAATTGTTAGAATTTTTTTGATAGTTGTTGTTTATTATTGTATCATACTCCACCTCCCAAACAACCTTATCCAGTGACCTTTACGTCACCTTCAGAAACTTACGCCATTTTAAAACCAACAATAATGCCCGTTTTCACGAATAGGCGAGACCTAAATAAATGCCGAAGTTGAAGCGGACCATTGTATTTTCAATGTTCGCCGCTTAGCTGAGGTTTGATAAACTTACTAACATTGCGCTTTTATGCAGGCATTCATTTATATGTTTCCTTATAGTGAAATTGGGCATGATACGTAACAGAGATGGACAGGACGAGACAAACGTCCTGTTCCTAGTACAATAGACCTCCCTACCTGGTGGGCAAGTATACTCATATCTCGTGTGTTTTTTTTTTTCAAAAAGACCATATCAAACACTAATATGTATGAGCAAGAATATAACATCTGGACTTTAAATCTAGTTTATTTTGGCTGTTTCTTCTCAAAGTAGTTGAATGGAAAACACCGCCCCATCCCGTTTTAAAACACAATGGATTTTAGACGCGTGAAATTTTTTTTACAACCAATTTACGAAATAATTAACATTTTCATTAGATATGGAAGTCTATTAATATATACCCACGTTCACACAGCCGGAAGCAGATAGTTGATAAAAACTATAAAACCCAAGATAAATGCAGGACCAACCACAATGTGGTAATTCATGGCAGATAAAATGTTACATTATTGTTACAAAAATGTCAAGGCTGACCGTAATGATGTGAGGATGCGTTACCTTTACAAGGTGTAAACGGACCCTTCACGAAGCCGTCAACCAAATATTTTGTACTTCAAACGAAGTAGCACTGTGCAAAAATTATTGCTTGGAAACGACTTTTTTGGTGTCAAAAATCACGATTTACGTGAGCTCAATGTACGCACTCAAAACATTGCGCTGATGCATTGAATAGTGCCTTTCATTTAAAGTAATGTTACCATAACAATTTTGTAGGTATTTAAAAAAATGATGTGAAATAAATGAAACTTGAACCTCGTTGTGTTCTTCACCTCTGCTATCAAAACGATGAAGGTAAACATCGAAAGAAAACTGTCATATATTAAAAAATCTAAGAAATGTGTGAAACATCCATCTTCAACCCTCACAGACCGATTGTGGATTAAAACCCACACACTCGAAATAAAAGCCTGTGTCCAAGCTGTGCGAACTTTAAAAGCTGATGTTCATATCATTGTGATCAGCTCAACATACTGTATCTTAAGGGCCCTACGGACTCACGCCGAGAACCCCCGAGAACATCCGAGAATACCCGAGAAGCGTGAATGTGATTTGTTTCTCGCCATTTCGTTCTCGCGCTCGCCTGTTCTCCGATCGGTGACGGCCTTTTTGACCACTACAAAAGGTTTCTTCGGGTCACGGGAGAAGGTCGCATGAGTGTAGAGACCTTCTTGGATCTCGCGCTATGTCCCGTCGAGCCTTCTCGCCGAGACTTCTCGCGTGAGTGTGTGGAGCGTATAAAGGGCACTACAGAATCACGCCGAAAACCCCCGAGAACACCCGAGAAGCGTGAATGTGATTGGTTTCTCGCCATCTCGCCATCTCGTTCTCATTGAAAACAAGAGACTTCTCTCGTGAATCTGTAGGGCGTATAGAATTGAGGCGCTAGCACGAGCGCGCTGTGTAAACGTAACGTAAATACGTCAAGTTTTGAATCTAAAATACTGGATTCACAAATCATAATATTTTCATAGTTTTAAAAATGTATTCATATCTATAGATAATACTGATTGTGCTTGTTACAAACAATTTAACTAAAATGCATTAGGATAATTGTATTTTTCGATTCAAAAATCTTCGTGTTTACGTTACGTTTTTAGCATAGTTAAATAATCTGTGGTCGCTTTTAAAACATTTTTTTTATTAACTAAACCACCTGTGGTAACTCATCATCTGTTTGCTTACCTGGAATTTTATTAATATTTTTTAAAATATCACTTGACTTGCTAGGGGTACCCAACCCCTCTTTTCCTTAAAGTGACTATATACATTTGTTGTGTGGAAAATACCACATATACATATATTCACCCCTTTTCCCGATGGTAGTACGCTGAAACTACAGAACGCCTGCTACGATCCTTACATTCTATAAATTTGACAACCAGTCTTACCAAAGGGTATAGTATTACCCAGTACTAACTGGGTTGTGGAGGTCAGATAGGCAGTCGCTCCATGTAAAATACTAGTATTCAGCTGCATCCGGTAAGACTGGAAGCCGACCCCTATAAATTTCGGGAAAGGCTAGGCAGATGATGAAAAATAAATAATTAATTGTGTATATTTATAATAAAAAAAAAAACATAATAACGCTCATTGGACTGAAACCATGTCAGTGTATGTTTTCCTGGTGTAATCACATTAACGGTCATATTGTGGGAGACCACATTCTTAACAATACTTGTTATTTCATTGTAATTTAACATGTTTATTTCCTCTAGACTATTATTTTTCAGTACATAAATCCATAACATTTCCACAAATAACCTCCATGGCTGTTAATTAACAGGATAAAGAGTAACGGGTTATGGTTAATTAATTACGGTCTTCTATGTCAAATCATACACTGCAAAGGAAACAATGCATTGTGTGGTCAATAATTATAGGATTTTTGTTATGGAAATATCACGCTATAGGTTATGACTCAACCCTGTGCTGAAGATGAAAGCAAAACTGGGCGAACTATTGTCCCCTGCCTACCACTTGAAAAATAAAGCCGTTATGTCGTTTTATTAAATTTCAACCTTGATATAACTCTAAGCTCACAAACAATACGAAATAGTAAAAAAATGTATAAAAAAATTAAAAACAATCTTTAGAGTGATGTCATTTTATTGCTCGTATTTTTCTCAGCAACCCTTTCATTTGATACCGTGTGAATGCATAAAAAAGAACTAGTCCACCATTTTTGGGACTCCGCCATATTATAATATTATTTATTCACCAATTTGAGACAACCATACAGAGTAACTTAATAATAAACACAAAAATAATAAACAGTTCGTTGAATGTGAATGGTACAATGTAAATATGGTTATGGCTTGGCTGCCTTTAGACTGATTCGCCCTATCCCCTCGTACTAGTATAAAACTGTATCACGAGGGGATAGTCTTCCTCAACCCTAGGACAACAGATTCCCACAAGGTTCCAGTTAAGTCACATAGCAGCAGTTTGATTACGTACTGTAGAGGTAATTATATTAAGTTACAAACATATATTGAACATAACATATTATATTGGATTCAGAATGACGTCACTTAGCAAACCGTGCATTGTCATCTAAACTGAACATGAATGCAAAATTTCAGCTCAATCATAAACCGGGAAGAAGGTCTTAATTAAGTTCTAAGATTTTTTTACATAGGTAGTTAGTTACAGGTGAAGCTAATAAGAACATGTAAAAAACCTAAGCGCATATTACAGGCGCATTAAACTGTAACATCGCGTTTCTTTCAAAACCAAAATGCCCTATGCGGATAGCTCATATAAAATATTCGAAAGTGATTTTTACGATGCGTTGCGTTGCGTGTGCGGTCTGTGTCCCTTACACGTGCCTGACGTCTTAATGCAGGAATGTTTTAGTTCTATTTTGAGAGAGAAAGATGGCGCTAGACAGCTGTCTAGCAGCATTTCAGTCAGTGCGTTGGCAAATCAGCGACGTTACAGGTTGCTATTGCCATAGAAAAGTAGGTAGATGGGGAGTCGAGGAGGCTTCGGATAGGTCTTTAAAGAGGAAACGGTGCCTCGTCCCGAAAATTTGTTGAATTATGCAGTTTTTGTGAACAGTATACATTTGTCCATGGTAAAGTTCCACTTAGATAGCACCATTGTTTTGTAACAGTCAGGGTGGTTGTGCGCATTGTGACCAACGGGGTGGTTTTAGTGTGGTACAATTCCCACGCACGTGGTTTATTCCAAAGAAGCCTTTTGAAGGTTTCTTCCTGAAAACAAAAAAAAAGTCATAGGGATTCCCCTAAGACTTATTTTTTTGACAGCTCATAAATAATCTAACCTATCAAGAAAGAAACCTGCCTATCCCTTCGGGGCCTACAGGCATGATGTTTTGCTAAGTTGTTATTTGAATTTCAAGAAAAAACTTCTGTATGTCAATTGATCAGTACAACTACGCCGTCATCTGCCTAGCCTGTTTCCAAATTCATTGGGGTCGGCTTTTAGTTTCGTCGGATGCAACTGAATACCAGTATTTTATATGGAGCGACTGCCTATCTGACCTCCACAACCCAGTAAGTACTGGGCAGTACGGTACCCCTTGGTAAGACTGGTTGTCAGACTTTCGGGCCAGTGACTACTTGTAACGACTGTCAAAGATCTACAAATGACAGCCGGGACCAACGGCTTAATGTGCTTTCCGAGGCACGGAGGAAACTCGGTATGTACTGATGGTCACCCATCCAGAGACTGACCCTGGCAAGCACGGCTTAACCTTGTAGATCGACCCGTGCGGCTGGTATTATGTAGCCACGAGCTCCTAGTGGTGACAACTACCTTTTTGTTATAAAGATTTTATAAATTCCAGAGTGGAGTTCTTCAGTTGGAGCTCCCGAACGCATACAAACGGTGGAACCCAATTGCGCCTTCCAACTACTGCGTAGACTACCGCATCATGGCGGACCCTAAGAAGATCACGCCGCGATTTTGGGTAGTTCTACCGGGAGGAGACTTCGTGAAGAGTAACATGTACTTTACATGCGGTAAGACATAAATAAATCTAACCTCATCACCATCATCTCCCTAACCTTTATGTTGGGGTCGGCTTTCAGTCTAACCGGATGTAGCTGAATTCCGGTTTACATGGAGCGACTGCCTATCTGACCTCCACATAAATAATTATCTAACCCATCAAGTTGACTAGCCCTTTAAAGAACTTAAATGTTTACCGATACTGCAGGGTGCAGTCCTTGAAATGGCCAGCTCTCAATTTGAGTGGTTTCGGAGTAGAACTTTTAAGTTTTTTTTGGAAATTTTCTTCCTCTCGACCAAATATTGATAATTGTGACAAATCTCCGTCGTTCAGAGCATTGACATGATACTTTTCAGATAGCGCATAAACGAATTAATGTTTCGATAACCAATGTATTAAAAAAGATCTCAAACTTTTGGTTTAACAGGATCATAAAGTTCATAATTTGAGAAAAAATTGAAACTACCCTTGCTTTTCAAGGCAGGTTTCTCAAAATAAATGTATGACAGTTAACGTGCAAATTGACTACTTCCTCGTCTTATTAGCTTTCAAAATTGGTTTCACAATACCCACTTCAAGAAACATTATGGATAATAACAATAGTTGTTCCAGACAAGATAGTATTTTGACCGTACTGATTATTACGCATTTCTGGATCAATATAAATTTTTGGTAGAGAGGAGGAAAATTTCCAAAAGAAGATTGGACCCCTAGTTATCGGGTCAAATTTGTTGCAAATTAGCTCTAGTATTACCCATTTCAAGGACTGCACCCAATTATCAATCACCCTGTACAGGCCTTCGTCATCCGACTGCTGGACAAAGTGTTATTGGGTTTTTCCTTCAGGATTTTTTCAGTAACAGCCACGGAGTCTGGATTTGTGCCCGATTGATGTCAATAGGGTCGCCACCTCTTACATGAGACTTATAGTACATAACTGGCGAAATGTGCGTGTACTATTAGGTACACCTCTGCCTATCCCTTCGGAGCCTACAGGCGTCATGTTCTGTTGTTTTTGAATTGAAAAAAAAAATATATTAATAAAGGGTTAAGATTTTTTTCTTCAAGATTTCTTGATTCAGTGTTCATTAATAAACACTGAATATAGTTAAAAAGGTATTTTACCATTCATAAAAATTAATGGTAATAATATGAAGTTAGCACCTACTAGTTGTAACTTTACACCGCGTTTATTAATAAGAGGTTCTCATTTAATGTTGTATAATACCGCGTTACCAAGAAAATGTTTCATATTTTGATATGAAATACTCAGAGTTGTGCACAATTAATAGGTTGAAAACAACTGAATCATTAAAAGCTTTAAACCGCAGATAATTAAAATGAATCAAACAAATAACACATAATAACATCATCTCTGTGTTTATAAGTAACAACGGAGTTAATTTCCAGGATTTTTTCGCGACCTTATTTATTTATTATTATTACTATACTTGTAGCTTATTGTGCGTCAATTAGATATCAATATACATAGGTAGGTATTATTATGACCAGTTTCCTTATAATACTGATGTACATTTAACCCGTTCTTAAAATTTAAATACACAACACACCCGTAACATGCACGCATGCAAGTATTCAATAAGCTTGCATGCCATTGTGACATAAAAACCTCTTCACACTGCAAGAAAGATGCAAGCTACTTGCATACTTTTCTGCAACTTTATGGCTGGCATGTGCACTGAAAGATACCTAATTAAATCGCACTGTTTTTCGCACATTTTCAAGAAGAAAAATAGGAAAGGTGTGACATCGACGTGCAACCTTGAGAAAGAAAGAACTACTGTTTATTCTACATAACTACAACACTCGCACATTATTAATAAATCATCATTCTCCTGCCCTTATCATAATTTATTTGTGGTCGGCACAGCGTATGTTCTTCTTCCATACTTCTCTAGATTATAAATAAATATAAAGCAAGTATATATATGTAGGCATAAGTAAAATATGTTACAAAAAATATTCTTATTCAGCAATTCTTACTGCATTTAACCACTTAACAAAAATGACATGACCCAAAAACCTAAAAAAAAACGTTTTCAGACATGATCCATGCTTTTATAAACTAACTTTGAATTTTCAAATAATATTTGTATTTCTGTATACTTTGTCAACAGCTACCCTGCTATCATGCTTCTTCATGCTGTTGGTGCTGATAGTATACTTCTTGCTGCCTGAACTTCAGAACTTGTGTGGCTTGATCCTGATGGCATACGTCTTCAGTCTGTTCATGGCCTTCTTGCTGTTGGCCATCATTCAAATACAGATCCACACCACTACAGGGTGTATTTGTCTGAGTAAGTGATAATTATGGAATATGCAAAGCGCTGAGCAATTATGGAATATTTGTCCACCGGAAAAATGCCCGCTAAAATGAATCTTGATTATTGGTTGCGGGGTTGATTTTTCACCCATCGGTCAACGTCATTGGTTGGTGCAAATGTTCTGCAGTCAAATAGTCCATTGTCGGCTCAACGTTTTATAGTAAGGCTGATCTTCAAAACAAAAGGAGTAGTTCCTAGAGTTATAAACTTATTTTTAGTGTTGTTAAAATGCCCTAAAATTTTGTTGGTGTTCAGACATAACTATTTTTATACTACGAGTAGATATACAAAAATAATGAAGTTAGAAAAAATCTCACAGAGAAAATTTCACACTAGACGAACTACTAACACTAACTACTACTAACAACAGAATAGAGCTTTTGATTTGAGTAACCAATAAAAAGTAACGTGCATGCTGCTACGTGAAAGACAGCTTATTTAGAGTTTTGGTACTTAGCAGATGGCTTGCATGTCATTGTGCAAATTACAATAATCATAATAATTTCGGCATCTCAACTTTAGAAAAATGTTAATGGTAATTAACACTTCATGTTTTTTTTTTCTTTCCAGCGATGTTCATATATTTCTTCTTCCTGGCTACATTCTGTTGGATGAGCGTCATGTCCTACGATATTTGGTGGACCTTCAGGTTAGTTTCTTCATCACTAAAATTAACTAACTATCCTTAGGAAGTTTCGGTGCTTCCTTAAGGTTTTTCTTTGTTTAATACTGGAAACAATACCCATTATTACCCAAAGAGTTGACCTAGGCCTAGTCCAGACTGAGGAGCTTGCGCAGGTTGCAAGTCGGTCGCACCTTTACGAAGTTTTAATAGTGTGCCACTCACCACAGTACTGTACCATTTCTAAGAGCAATATTATATCGAAAGACTCCCACTATTTCAACTGTTGGCAGTTGCAACGGTTAAAAAGCAGAGATAGTTTCCTAAAATCCGAACGGTTCCTACCAAAAACCCAGCCGACATCCGAATCAAACTGTGACAAAGTATCTGCTCCTTCCCACTCACTATCTACCAGCTAGTGAGCATCTTTTAGGCAGGGTCTAAACCTTCAATGGTCCACCTGGAAGTCCTTGAACCGTCTGTGGACTCAAGTGGGAAGATGTAACTGCAAACTCCTAAAGTGGGGTTACCAGATAAAGTAGGAGCTACCTCGACGGATCAGCGGTGGGGTGTGAGGGTGGAACTGTTAATCATTGTTAATCTTAATGAAATGTGTTTTACAGAGGTTATGCCAAGGCCCGTGCAATCCATCGGAGAGGAGAATTGTTTAAGTTCTTGATGTACTGCTTGTTCGCCTTTGGCGTCCCGTTCCTCATGACCGTGGGCCTGTACACGCTGAACGAGGTCAAGGATGGGTTAAGACACGTGCCTTGGTTCGTCACTCCTCACGTTCCTGAGTTCGGATGCTTTCTTGAAGGTTGGCATACTGAATTTTCGGCTAATAATCAAATGGTTTAGATCTACTGCCCATTCACTTGGTTTGGCAGACTTTTGTCTTACAGTATAACAAGATTAGCCACATATTTATATATCAATGGTTAGAATCTAGTTTTTTAAAGCGTGCTGTAGAAAATGTTGAGTAAATTAAGCTAACAGAATCATAGCTATCCAGTTATAACACGGCCACCTTTTGGCGGTACTGTTTTAAATTCTAAATAACAATGTTTCCTTCGCAGGTGGTGTAAAACTGTTATACTTATACATGCCCATGCTGTTTCTGATCATCTGTAACTGGTTGTTCTACCTGATGACCGCATTCAATATCTGGCGGTTGAGTCGCGGGACAGCCGTGTTGGACTCGGCTGCTGCAGGCAATCCGCAGGCACATCGCACTCATAGGCATAGGTACGTAAAATTATTGGCAATGTCTACTTAGAGGCAGGTATACCTTTTCCTAATGAACACAAGCCGAGAGGAACAAATTTCTCCAGTCATGGGGTTTTTTTTACTGAGCTGTCAAATCTTAACTTTTTTGTTATGTCGACCAACTACAGGAACTGGTGCGCATAAATGTATTTACGTTACCTAACGTGCGTTTAATATAAACAGTGTGTAAACGGACCCTTCAAGAAGCCGTCAACCAAGCATTCTGTACATCAAACTAACTCTGCGTAAAAGCTATTGCTGGGAAACAATTTTTTTTAGGGTGAAAAATCACGTTTTACGATAGGACTCAATGTAACCCACTCAAACCATTGTGCCGATGAATGCATTGAATATTTAAAGTATCTAAAGTACCACCATTATAGGCGGTAACGCAGGTTAAGGCGCTTAACATTATAGAGAAACAACTATTTTTACAGGTTCATGGTTTACCTGAAGCTGTCGGTGGTAATGGGCCTTAATTGGTTGCTGGAAATAGTCAGCTTCTTGTATCCGAACTACAACTACATATGGTGGATATCCGACATCTACAACATCCTCATAGGCTTGGCGATATTCCTTATTTTCGTTTGCAAGAAGAAAATACTGAGGAAACTATGCAAACGGTAAGTGAAATCTCTTAAATACTTGTTCCCAGTCCCGTCAGTTCCCGTCTGAGCGATATTTTGCGCTCATAAACCTCCTGTTTTTATTATATCCTAATTTATTTGGGTACAGCACAGTTTGTCTACTTTGCCTATAGAAATGTGTCACCAAGTCGTAATTCATGAAGTCAATCCAATTCATAGATGGTTTTGCTTTATACACTCAAAATAACCCCCTTGTCCTATATGTATTATATGTCCAAAATTAAAACAACATTATTTATATTTTTAACATAATGTTTTTTTATAGTCCGCTAGTGTCGGGAACAACGTCCAAGCTACCGATGGTTAGAGTTTCGGAGGCAATAAGCTCGTTGAGTCCTCACAATGCGAGTCGCATCGAGGAGTATTGCCTGCATCAAGCCCTTAAACCAACGAACTAAGGAGAGCCTCGAAAGATGCATATAAACATTATTATAAAAATATTAATATGTTTTTTCTGTTCTAATAGTTACTTGGGAAGGCAGACAATGCGCTGGTATCCATCATCCAAGAGTTACAGCCAGTCCAGCAGCATTTCAGATCAAGAATCCGCTACTCTTCAATCGAAGGTGTCGTCTCAACCGAATGGACTGAACGGATACGCTATAGTCTCTAAAAAAACAATGGATTAACAATACAAGATCATGAAATTATCAACTGTCAATGATCAGTTTCAAAGCCCAAGAAATGGATTAGGAGCATACAGCCTTATAGGGTCATGATTTACACACTAGTGAAATAAGCTGAACTTGAATATCTAATCTTAAGCCTAGGATATAAAATACCAGTGACTTGCACCATTAAGTAGATATGCAAGTTAATTGCATGCCATTGTGACATAAGTAAGTACCTTCCCCAATCAAACGTTCCACATCTACTTTTCGAATCGTTGATACAATTTTAATCCAAGATCAAAATCAAAGCATTTATTTCAAGTAGGCCAATTACGGGCACTTTTGAATCGTCGAAACAAAGACAGCAATAAAAATGAAGCTACAGTCCCAGTCCCAAGACATAATAACTTGTGAAAGTACTGTAGTTGCCCATTCCAAAGCATAGACCCTATGGAGAAGAATGGGCAAGAAACTCCATGGACACTCATTTAAATCATAATATTGTTACAAAAACCTTGGATACATCATTCTTGTTGAGATGGTACATTATGATGTGAGAACGATGTAGCAAGACGTGCACGTTAAAAGTGTCCATAGTACAAACAAAAAAAGACAATCCAAAAACAAAATAATTCGTTCAAATAAACCGTGGCAACTAGGAGAATCCAGGTAGGTGGCCACGTTAATCGCGCATTCAGTAGCTTTTTTTTTTTTACTTTGTGCAAAAGTATGATGCTTTGGGCACTCCAACAAGTGCGCCATCGTCGTCTTCAAAACACTAGATTTTAATCCCCTATTTTTCGAGATTGTGTTAGCAGCAGCCTACTTGGGTGCTTTCCACATTCTGAAGTTGTTATGACACTATGGCATGCAAGCTACTTGCATATTTTTGTGCAAGCTACTGGCATGTGTATGCCTTTATAGTATGTAGACCAACTAAATGACAGTGCGAAGATTTTGTAGTGTTAATGGATTTAGAATACGCTTCAATTGAGCATTAGAAAGAAACTTAGCTTATTTTATGCAATTAACAGAACAATGACCATAACTTGGTATTTTAAAGGTATCGGAGAATAGGGATATTCATTATTCTGGGTGTCTGATGTCCAAAGTTCCATTATTTGTAATTTATTGAATTTTATGAATAATTAAACATAACCCGCAGCCAATAGAACTTTCGAATTAGGTAAGTACTAGATTAAAGTCAGTTTGAATATATATGCCAGTAGCTTGCACTTAAGTGTGCAAGAAGCTTGTATGCCATTGACATAGACTTGTATTACCAATCAGAGTGATTATGCAAGTTACTCACGTATTTTGATGCGAGTAATTGACATTGTGTATTTCTGGGTTTAGAAAAGGCTCAAACTATGTTTTCGTTCTATGATAGTTGTACTGGGTAACCGCATTAATAAATAGTTTTTTTTTTTATAAAAGCTTTTCACCAAAACCAATAATAACTTAAGTATATACTCGTATGAATACTGGTTACATACTTCTATCAGGAAGGCTAAAGGCCTGCAGGATATAGGAAGGCCTACATGACAGTGTTTATATTTAGTTTTATGGTAGTTTCAGGACATGAATGCAAATTTTCTGTAACACGAGGCGAGACCTTAACAAATGCTTGCTTCATCATCAGCCTTGCCTTTTCTCAAATTTATTGGAGTCGGCTTCTAGTCTACTACTGAACTATCATAGCTTGCCATTTATTGGTGAGGAAATACTTATAGTATCTACTTAAATGTCAGCCTGCCTCTTTAGTGTATTGATTGCAAGCGCGAGTGATGAATGTGAAGTCCTGGGTTCGATTACCAGGTCGGTTAAAGTGTTATTCTTTCCATCATGAATTTCTCAGTAGCAGCCACGGAGCTTCAATTTGTGCCCGGTTGATAGTAATAAGCTCACCCCCTATTACATGGGACTTAACCAACATTGACTAAATGTGCGTGTACTATTAGGTACACCTCTGTCCTATCCTTCGGCGATTACAGGTGTGAAATTATATACATAATTATGTATGTAGGTCAAGTGGCTACTTCTTGGGAAGTAAAAATATGACTAATATTAATTTCAAGTTGTAATCTAATTGTGTTCCATATAACTGCGTACTTAAAGAATGATGAATGTCTGTTATTTTTAGTACATAAGCAGTACATTGTGATTGTTGTACGCTTATATATTTTATTATAAGCACACAACAATCACAATTACCCGACTTGTCTGTCCGTCCCAAGTATTGGAAGGCTTGAGGAGTTAAGATAACATTTCTTGTTGGAGTTAAATGACGAAATTATTACACCTAGAGACAAGTCACTGAAAATATTTGTTTGGAAAATTGACTACCTATTTAAATTTTCCGTATACTCCAATCAAAGTAACATTCTTTGACAGTTGTTACGAAATGGATACAACTTATCAAATGGACTTAAGTAGTATGTCAATTTGATAAACAAATACTCTCCCAGACAACTTAAGTACCGTACCAAATCGAACAATAATACTCATTGTTAAATTTAAGAAAATACATGCCTGTATAGCTGAAACTAGGGGACAACTTAATAAATGCTTTAATAACAACGCACTGTTGCATTACAACGCATCGTTGGTCTAGTGGCTGCAATCGCGACTGCGGTCCCAGGTTCGAATCCCGGGTCGGGCAAATTGTTATATAGTTTTTCAATCAGGAATTTCTCGGTAGCCGCCATGGAGTCTGGATTTGTACGCGGTTGATGGCAACAGGCTCGCCTTCTATTACACGGCACTTAAGCGGTGTAAAGTGGTGAAATGTAGGTGTACTATTAGGTACATCTCGGTCGAACCCTTTGCGGAGTACAGGCGTGATGTTATGTTATGTTTACAACGCTCGGCTCAACGGAAGTTGAATCTAAATTATTTATTTATAGCCAAGGACATTCAGTGCAGTTATATTCAGGCATTCATTAAGGTGTCGTTGAGTTTTAGTTAATACGGGCATAATGAGAGGTTTTCTTTTTGAGTATTTAAAAAAAAAACATAGTTTCCAAGAACTCTGTAGATGGCGTTGAACTGACTACGTTACTAGGTGCCAAAGCCAAAAAGCTTGAAAAAAAAAACATTGCGTCACGACACAATATACGCTCGTTGACTGACACTTTCGTTTAATAATTAAAATTACAACCAAGTGAAATGATGTGAAGTTCCGTTCCTTGCAGTAACTTACCAAGTTCAGCGCCATCTATCCAGCGACTAGGGAAGAGTCTAAAAAGAAAATCCCTCATTAGTTTTTAGTATTGTGTGCTTTATTTTAGAAATATGCCAAAGCTCAACGAAATTACCAGTTACCAAAACGGTTTTGTTTGAGATGATTATTCATTATGTATTATAGTATGTAGTAGATTAGGAACTGAGGCTAGCACGGGCGTTCTGTAGTTTATGTGGACTTTTCGCCATTTTTGCGCCTTAGCGATATAGATATATAAATATTATAGATCAGTAATTCGTTTTTATTTACCATAAACCTCTTAAGGGTGCATTGTACTCATCATCATAAGATAATAGTCCGCTATTAATTTATATAATAAGTATCAAAAGTAATAGCGGACTTTTACCTTTAGCGTTTTATTTTTATTTTTTTAGATAGTCTGTTTGTCAAACGGTGGGTTACACTCCACAATTATGTCAGTCTGATTGCCTTTGTTTGTACATATTTTTCTTTTTTTGTGGTTTACTAACATAGTTCTTAAGTACTTACTAACACAAATATGGATCTGTGTGTATTGTATGATGAATGGTCTGAAATGAAGTTCTTAAGTATATAATTATGAACAACTCTGAATATACGACCAATACTTAAATCGCAAAATAAAAACAAGTTTCCTAAAAATTTGTGTTCATGTACCTAAACCGTCAAAATGAAGGGACCAGCTGATTTTTATTTTGCGATTTCTTCGATTTTTATTGTAAACAAAAACTACTCGTAAGCTTGTTTAAGTATTTTCATATGATTAGTGCGATGATTACACATACAGGGTGTCCCGTAAATAATGGATCAAACGTAACGGGTAGGTAGCTTACCTAATTTCCAACAACTAATTTGAATATTAAAAAAAAAACCGTTACAGTAACCAAGATATTTTTTTTTTTTTTCGAATTTTACCATTTTGTCTTCCAGA
Organism: Standfussiana lucernea; assembly: GCA_964057025.1. Classification (NCBI taxonomy): domain Eukaryota; kingdom Metazoa; phylum Arthropoda; class Insecta; order Lepidoptera; family Noctuidae; genus Standfussiana; species Standfussiana lucernea. The sequence continues at coordinate 4,383,070 of OZ059795.1, forward strand.
ATTAAGTTTTTTTAATGCTGTTGCTGCAAATGATGACATTTTTAGGTATGATTTTTATCTAACATTTCTGAATAGCTTACTAATGTTTTAAGATACCATTTTTTTGAATAACGTTTTATTTGCCTTAGAAAAAAAATCTTGAGTTGAAAAGTTTTTTCTTTACGATGTTAGGACCAAAATTGAAAAATTTCTCCTGTAAAAAAAATGTATGACACCGAAGACTACCATTATTTTAAAAACTTGTACATTTAATAAGGTTTGCAAATTGGTATAAAACTTACGTCTAGTCCTTATCGTTACAAAGATATTGCTATGAATGTGATGAAGAAGACAGAAAATAAATTAAATTGGTACTATCCAATTTTTTCCTTTTCGTTATGGCTTATGCTTGAATGCTTGTAATCGAAGCAGGTAGTTAAGCGGCTAGCATAATTCCGACCCAATGACGTCATCTGTCCGGAATTTGGGACCGCTACCTGTGGCGGAGTTGCACCTCAGTCAGTGTGAAGGGGATAGATAGCGCCGCTTTTGTATTTTTGGTAAATTGGTATGAAGTTGTACATTCTAGTCCTTGTCGTTACAAAGATAATTGCTATGAATCTGAGAGGTGCTCCAAATCAACGTTAATAAAAAAAAATAAAAAAGTGTGTACAAAACTTTTTTCTTTAAAATGTGTAACTGTAGTATTTCAGAGGCAATGTTCATTGAATTATTGAGGCGTATGAAAAGAATTAGGAGGCCGTACTAAAAAAAAACAGTTAGTTCAAATAAATCGTTTTATTTGGTTTTTACAATAAATGTTCGAATTGCCTTCCCCCTACAAGAATGCAAAGTCTGCATCTCCTAATAAAGGAAGCTCTTATCCGACGGACAAAACGGCATTGGTTTATTTCTGATGCAGCAGATTGGATGCGCTGTCGTAATTCTTCTTCCGACGTTATTGGTTTCTTGTAGACCCTGTCTTTTAAACATCCCCAGTAAAAAAAATCTAGGGGATTTAAATCCGGAGATCGCGGAGGCCACAAAATTGGTCCTAATCGGCCGATCCATCTGTCCGGATAACTTTCATCAAGGTGCGCCCTTACTGCCGTCGCATAGTGAGCGGGGCACCCATCATTTTGCAACCACATTGCTTGCCGTACGTCTTCTGGAACGTTTTCTAATAACCTTGGCAACTCATTCCTTAAAAAATGGAGATAATATTCGGCGTTTAGAGTAGCTGGTAGTTCAAAGGGCCCTATTATTTGCCCATTGATTATTCCCGCCCATAAATTTATTTTAAATTGATGTTGGCTCCTATCCTCTCGCATCAAATGTGGGTTTATCAGCTGCCAACTGTGCAAATTATGCAAATTTAAATATCCATCTCCGCGGCATGAAGACTCGTCACTCCATAAAATCTTGTTAAAAAACTGCGGGTCCGCCCGAATCATTCTAAGCATCCTTTGGCAAAATTCTATTCGTGGCTGGTAATCACGCGACGTCAGCGTTTGAACACGTTGCACGTGATATGGGTGCAATCGGCACCGTTGTAGCACTCGATGCACCGTCGATCTAGAAATACCTACGCGTCGCGCTATGACGCGAACGGAGACTGACGGATCTTTCTCGATTTCTCGAAGAATGACTTCGTCATTAACTTGTCGCGGTCGTCCTTCACTGGTACCACCAACTCCGGTGCCAAGAATTCTGCCCTCAAGAAGCGCGTTATGCACTCTAATAAAGACGCGATAATCGGGATAACGAACCAGGTTCGGGTATCTTTCACGGTACAATCTTGCAGCCGCCCTGGCATTACCTCTTGCTTCTCCGTAGATAAAATGCATTTCGGCGTATTGCCGTGGCGTGTACTCATAACGAGGCATTGGGCTGAATAAGGTTTCAGCGCTACTGCACACACGTACAAGCACACACAAACGAATGTTTTCGGAGTCCGTAGGATCGCCAAGTCGTTTGTCCAATACGCAAAGAGTTCCAAATCGATAAGCAAAGCAAAGTCCAAATACACAGCACAAGTCAAATTTTACAGAAGAAAACACCGAGCCACTGAGCGGGAGCGAAAGTTGTCTGACGTAGCAACTCGAAGAGAGACTAGTTAGAACTAAACTAATAAAATCAAGCAACAATGAAGCCTGTACGAGTGAAGGGCGCAGGAAAGAACAAAAGAACCTGCGCAACTTCATACCGATTTACCAAAAAGCGGCGCTATCTATCCCTTTCACACTGACTGAGGTGCAACTCCGCCACAGGTAGCGGTCCCAAATTCCGGACAGATGACGTCATCGGGTCGGAATTATGCTAGCCGCTTAACTACCTGCTTCGATTACAAGCATTCAAGCATAAGCCATTACGAAAAGGAAAAAATGGAATAGTACCAATTTAATTTATTTTCTGTCTTCTTCATCACATTCATAGCAATATCTTTGTAACGATAAGGACTAGACGTAAGTTTTATACCAATTTGCAAACCTTATTAAATGTACAAGTTTTTAAAATAATGGTGGTCTTCGGTGTCATACATTTTTTTACAGGAGAAATTTTTCAATTTTGGTCCTAACATCGTAAAGAAAAAACTTTTTAACTCAAGATTTTTTTTCTAAGGCAAATAAAACGGTATTCAAAAAAATGGTATCTTATAACATTAGTAAGCTATTCAGAAGAGTTAAATAAAAATCATACCTAAAAATGTCATCATTTGCAGCAACAGCATTAAAAAAACTTAATTCTGGAAGACAAAATGGTAAAATTCGAAAAAAAAATAATATCTTGGTTACTGTAACGGTTTTTTTTTTAATATTCAAATTAGTTGTTGGAAATTAGGTAAGCTACCTACCCGTTACGTTTGATCCATTATTTACGGGACACCCTGTATACAACATTTGTATCAGGAAGTGGTGGTCATATTAAATTATATTCGTCCAATGGAGAAAATTATTCAGTTTGATTTCCTGTATCACACCTTTAAATATGACCACACCTTTTTGATACGTCATGCTGTACTGGTTTCTAGGTAGGTTCGTTTCTCAGCGGAGTCCTCTTTACAGTCTCCCCAGGGAAAGAACCTAACAGGGGTTGTACAGAGGGTTCTTCTTCTTTATCGTGTGGTTAGTGACTAACCTGGTGTCAGAGTTTTTATGCCGCCCACGGGCCTCTGTCTTGGCTTTACATCCCGTTGAAAAATATCGTTCAGACATGCTGGTTTCTTCACGATATTTCCCTTCACCGAAACAAGTGATAATTATACATTACGCACATGAATCTGAAAAATCAGAGGTGCGTGTCTAGGGTTCGAACTTGAGACCTATGACTAGGCAGGCCAACGGTCACACCACTAAGCTATCACTGCCATAACACAAGGAGGTGTTCCAGGTGTATCTTAAAAGAGATAATGGTGCCCCCTTCCATGTGTTGATGGTGTCCACCGGGGGGGTTGTACTGAGGGCAAGCCCGGGCGCCTTTTGATGGTAACCCCTAGAAAACCAAAAAAGACGTAGACGTGTAGATACTCGTAAGTTACGGTCCAATCAAAATTGTTTTGATTGACAAAATATTTTTACCTATACTGTTCGACTGACAAAATACGAATGATAACTTTTAATTCAATAGTCAAAATGTTTGGCTAACACTTTTAAAAGTAGTTGTACGTTTCTGTATGACAATGAAATACTCAATTAATGTCTCATAAGTAATTATAAGTTAGTTAAACTATTTTCTTATGCATTAAATATATAAGTTAAGATAAGTCGTCAAGATCATTTATATTTACACATGTAACTTGCTTGCATGTCACGATGACAAGACGATTGATGTTACATTAAATGTAAGATCTTGTGTTACTTTTTAAAGTGTACTTACTGGATTCACTGTTTGTTGTATAATTCAGTTATTAAATAAAAATCAACTATTATGAACTATATAATATGGTTTTATTATTATAGATGTATACAATTATTACCTAATATCATAACTAAGAAAGATAATTTATTTGTCAAACATGCGTGTACATAAACTGACTAATCAGACATGCAAGGTATTAAATTAATATGTTGTGAGCGTCCATGTTTTGCCAATAACGGCGTACAAATTTTGTAGGTATAAAAAATAGATTTGCTTATAGCCATATTAAAGGGCAATGCAACTTTTCCCATACATTGCTGGCATGTTTTTTTTTTCTTTTAGCCAAAAGTGAAACCTAGGCCATATGTTAGAGGATTGTATGAGAAATCAATAGCAAAAAGAACTAGGTCTACCAACCACAACCGTACCAAGTTAGAGAGTGTTTAGTAGATTGCTATTGTTTTTTTATCAGGCGTTACTTTTCATAATTAAAAATACTCCGTGTGTAATATTTTAAGTTTCCCATTGTTAAATACTACTCGGCAACTCTAATGAATCATTCCGCGTCCCCCGCTTCGTACCAAGTTAGAGAGTGTTTAGTAGATTGCTATTGTTTTTTTATCAGGCGTTACTTTTCTTAATTAAAAATACTCCGTGTGACCGTGTGTAATATTTTAAGTTTCCCATTGTTAAATAGAGTAGTATTGGCACTATAATTATTGTGTCTGCTTTGTGGGCAGTGAAAGAAAGTGATATTATTATTGTTCTGAGATGATTGATAAGATAAACAAAGGTTTTTGTAAAACCAGAAGTAATAGTTATTTAATAAACAGCTTCGGTTTTTATGGTTGTTTCATTTCTTTTTTGTAAGAATATTCCATAGTACAATTTACAAAAGTAACCCAGACCTTTATTATAGTGGAAACGCGTTAAATAGTGTTTCAATAGCGATCATCGTAATACACGCGTACCCAACTACCCACTAACGCGTATCTATTCGATTGAATTATCTTTTTTTTTTCGTTTTAGTGATTTCAAACTGCCAATGAGAAAAAAATATGGCAGTAACAACCAACTTGAATCTATTTCATCAATGGAAATATCAAAATATCACGTATGATTGTATTTTCTTGGAAAAATAGATCAACGCCTGACAAAAATATACTAGCAATACTTCAATATGTATCTTCGTTCGGTTAGGGTTTATGGACCTGGTTCTTTTTGCTATTGATTTCTCGTATTGTCCTTTATCATATAACCTAGGTTTCATTTCTGGCCAAAGAAAAAAAGTAAAACATGCCAATAGTTTGCATACCCCTTTCATTACAAAATACACAAGTAATAAATAATAATTGATGTTAAGATATTAAAGTATAATTAAACTCTTTTGCAAAAAAACGGGCACTTTAGATTTTTTTCTCTACTTCAATGAAGAAGAACAAGAAATAGGTTTTATTAATTTGACGATGTATTGGCATGTTATTTGAAGCATCCTGGCATGATTCTTTACGTTCCAAATTTAAAATTTGAAATTAATAAATGAAAATAATGATTATTGTGGATTATTCTAAAATTGCTTTACTAATGGTGCGAATTGCTGAAACGATTTTTAACTGATTACGATTTATTTTAAAACTTTTTGGATATTTTCTGCAAATTAAACAATTTAATCTTTCTTTTTACATTAAATACCACTTTTTGATATGAGTGATAAAGCGATAAGGGCCGGTAAAATTATAGCCCTACTTGAAGAAGGTTGTTCGCAAAATTACGTGTCTCAGCGGCTAAATGTGAGTCGTTCAACTGTCCAGAGGACTTGGCAACGGTATCAAGAGACCGGTTCGGTCAAAAGAAGACCCGGTTCGGGAAGAAAACGATGCACAGAACCAAGAGATGACCGCTTTTTGGTGAGTCAGGCGTTGCGGAATCGTAAGTCGTCAAGTGTGGACCTGAAGAAGAGCCTTGAAGAAGTAAGAGGAGTAGAAGTTAGCTTATGGACGGTCAGGAGGAGGCTTTTGGCTGCCAATATCAGGAGTTACCGCCCAGCTCGGGGCCCTAAATTACTCCGTGAGCACCGTTTTGCTCGACTTCAGTTTGCTCGGAACTGTGCTTCATGGACTCTGGAGGACTGGAATAAAGTATTGTTTTCTGATGAAGCTAGAATCTCTTTGTGTGGAGAGGACCGACGCCGGCGAGTGCTGCGAAGACCACGGGAACGCTATGCGGAAGTGTGTTTCGAAGAAATCACTCCTTATGGCGGAGGCTCCGTTATGTTTTGGGCAGCAATTAATTCGACGGGGCGTACGGAGTTAGTTTTCATAGAAAATGGAACATTAAATGCACACCGGTACATAATGGAAGTCCTAATTCCATATGCACAACCCACATTGACTGCACTTGGGGAAGATTCCATTTTTATGGACGACAATGCTCGCCCGCACCGTTCTGGTGACTTGGAAGCGTACATGCAAGAAGTTGGGATCCGTCGTTTAGATTGGCCAGCTCGAAGTCCTGACCTCAATCCAATTGAGCATGTCTGGGATGTTCTAAAGAGACGGGTAAGATCAGTGCAACCTGCTCCACAAAACATCAGGGAGCTAAAAAGAGTCATTGCAGAAGAGTGGTAACGTATTCCTCAAAACGTTATTAAAAACATGGTGGAAAGCATGCCCAGAAAGATTCAAGCTGTGATTTTGGCAAGAGGAGGTCACACTCGTTATTAGGTTTTTACATTTGTAACTTTATTTAATTAAAAAAAGTAAAAACAAATCTTGTCTTTATTGCCGACCATTTCTTATTGTTTGGGCGTGTACATCGGTTTTAAAGAATCCATCGGTTTTTTTTTCTTTTAATTGCCCGAATTCACTTCACGCGCATTAATTTACACGATTACGGTAAGTATACAGACTACGTCAAAGAAATAAATTTCATTTAATTAACTCAAATCGACCTTAGAACGTAAATTTCCTTAAGTGCCCGTTTTTTTTGCAAAAAAGTGTATATTATGGTAAAAGATAAATTATATTATGTCCAGTAAATTCATTAATGTGCAGTCAAATAGTATCAAAAGTCAATTGATTTAAAATCACATTATTAAATTGTTATCTAGAAGTCGGAATTGAAAAGTCCTTTTCATTCAAAAAATCCAAAACACTGTAATACACTTTATAAACTAAAAAAATTCTCAGCTTATTTTTGAACAGTGACAAGGGCAGTTCTCTCCGACTTTTAGGCAATTTATTAAATATCATAGGAGCCATACAGAAAACACTTTTGCGCATGAGGGATGTTCGCGCAGTATGAGAGCATATCCTACTGTTGTCGCGCCTGTTACGTGGGACTACTTCATCTAATCGTTTAAATCGGTGTGGATTTGTTTTGACAAATACAGCTACCTCTAAAATGTACAGACATGGCAAAGTAAGCATTTTATATGTTTTAAAGTAAGGCACGCAACTATCAGTAGGTTTAATTTTAAATATTGAACGAACGCATCTCTTTTGAGCTTTGACCACCGTGTCTTTATCTGTTGAGTTGCCCCAAAAAATGACACCATAGCGTAGATGGGATTCTGTTAAACCATAGTAAGCTGTAATTAATGCCCCCACACCTATTATAGACGACAATGTGTGCAGGGCATAGGCAGATTTACTGATTTTCTTGTAACATTAGTTTGCATAATAAACATTCAGTCCGCAAAATAACTACTTGATCAGCAAGATATCATGATTGATCAGCAGAGAAAACATGTCTATAAGCAGTGAATATGATTGATATGCATATTTAAAACATGGTGAGCAAAATAACTAATTGGATTGCGTTTTTGTTGAAAAATCGGCAATGTACGTTAAAAGTGGGCGGAGTAAGAGCAGGCGCATGACACGAGGAGCCAATCGCGTGCGAGTATTGTCATTCGATGATTATGCGGCGATTATTAGCAGTCAAATAGCAGTGGTAACAACGTGTTTTAAAGAGATTTGTGTGGTTTTTGTGATTTCAAGTAAAGTATTTTTGCTACTTTTATATGCAGCTCAAAAAAAAAAATTCTGCTTACCCTCTGAGTGCTTACCAAAATTTTATTAAACAGGATCAGCTCATTGCAGCTTATATAATTAATATACTGTACAAAAATGATTACAGCCATCCAGAATGACATAAATTGCTGATTGATTTTGGAATGTTTGCTGGCCATGAGTTGCTGATCAATTAGCTATTTCTACTCACAGATTATATTTTCTGCTCACAAAAATACGAATACTATGCTAATCATTTAAATAACACCCAAAAATAACACAGTTAAAATTCCTTTGCGGGTAATCTTTTAGGTTCCTGTTTTCGGCACGTTTGCGTGACGCGGACAATCCGTCACGTAGTCGCGGTCAGTTTGCTTCTCATCTGCGGAACGCCCGCTCCCAAATAGCCTCGCTGGAAACACGCTGGCAATTCTTCGGTGTCCTAATTAAATACTTGATGTATGACTACGGTTGGTGACGTTCTCAAGTTTAAAATCGATTTAACTTACGGTTTAATAAAACCTATAAATGAAGCTATCATATTCTCCAGCTCCCAAATGCACAATCAAACTAAAGAACTTTCTTCATTGGCGCAATTTTGCGCAAGATCCGGTTCCTGATTTTGATCCTTTGTCTTGCTCTTGACAGTTGAGCGGGAGAGAAATGTAGACTTAGTATTTCCACTTTTGGTACGTTGTGATAACTCAGCGTCTAGATTTTTGGTGAACACATTCCGGATGTTAAACCTTAAAAAAAACAACAGTTCTGTTAGACTTAGTAAGCACGAGCGCTTTTTAAACGCGACTTTTCTGAACCGAGCACTGGATTTGCAACCCTCGGCGTTGCGTTAAGCGTTGAGAATCCAATAGTTCATTTTTTTAAACGTGCTTGTGGTGCGTTCTGATAGATTCTCGATTACCAATGCTCAACCCAACACTGAAAGTCGAAAATTGAAGACAGGATGGGACTCACAGTTTTGTGATTTTCTATTAAAAGGAACCTAAAGGGTAAGTGAATAAGCTTTAAGATTCGATTATTACCCGCTGCGGGTACGGTTTTTGCTTCTGCTGCTTTTGTTTTTGCTTGGGTCTAGATCTCTTTGCTACTAGCGGGTGCGTCAGAAAATCAATCCGTGAAATCTTAGCCTTACACATAAATAAATCTGTCAGTTTTGGAGCCATTGCTGAATACTGATCGTGCGACCTTAATAATCACATAACGTTGCAGCTTTAGAGGTACGCAGCTTAAGGTGGAAGCGCCACGGTAGCCCGCGAAATTCAAATTTTCTTACGTTTTTTGCAATTTTCCGGTCATTGTCAGGCTGTACATTGAATAAAATATGATTCGCGGCTGTAATAGGTATTTAGTTACAGAATTATAATCATTAAAATCATCAATACAACCCTCAAAGTTCATACAACCCCATTGAATGACTTTTTCATGAAATAGTTAATAGGGTATGAATAGTTAATACGATACAGGTAGATACTTATACCTCTTTTGTTTTGTATACGTTTGCGGTAATGGCGGCAAGTCATCGCAACACTGCTTTGGTGCGCACCCCAGGGTTGCTAGATCGAGTTTCTGAATTTTACCCATTTCCAATTTTAAAAATCCCCGAAAAAACAACTTTGCAACTTTTTTGCCGATTATATTTTTCAAGAAATGAAACAAACAGAGAGATGTAAAAATACGTCAAACAGACAGGACAGCACCTATGCAAACATAAAACCTGCACGCATACAATCTAGCGAAAAAAACCAACAACTCAGTCTCGGTCCACTGCTGGTCATAGGTCTTTCCTATGTTGCTGCACAACACACTGTCCTTCCCCTTCGTACCTGGAGGATAGCTATGACAATTTAAGATTGACATCGAAAACTAAGTTTTTAAACTGACACAGTCACTAACACTCATGAATCCCGTTTTATGTGTTAAGCAAAGCATCGAAAGCTATTGGAAATTCATAACGCCATACATGTTGGATGTTAAAAAGCAAACTTACTTTTTGCACAACGACGAAAATATTTTTTTATCGCACACAAATAAATAGAATAAGGTGACGCCAGTGAATATGTTGAAGGAATCGACCAAGATGTGCAGCCACAAGATCCTTTGATTGTGAATGAGTTCCATGCACCAGTTTACTCCCATCGTCACGAACAGCTTTGCGTATGTGGAGAATCTGAAATGTAATTAAAATAAAAAATCACGCCAGAATCCTTGGAAGGGTTAGGCAGTACATACATTCGTCATTCATCGCTTTGGAAGTGGAGTTGCGGACACCAGTCTGTTGTACTACGTATACTACTACTATACTAGTAACTTACAGCCATTTTGCCAGTTATGTTTAGGTCCCATGTAAGTGGGGCCGAACTTATTGCCATCCACCGGGCACATATTCAGTCTCCGGGCCTGTCACTGCGATATTCCTGATGGAAATTCGCATTAACACTTTGCCCGACCAGGGCATCGAACCCAGGATGTCATTCTCAGCAGTCGAGCATGCGACTGCTAGACCAAAGAGCCAAATTGAAATACGAGTAGTAGGATGAGTCTAACTAGAAGAATATAATAATATTCTGGCGAAATTAGTTTGTATCGACCTGTTTACGACCACCAACATAATAAACAGATAGTTTTTGCATTCAAAGATTTATAAACTGTGGTCAATTGGACAAATAATTTAATGTTTTTATGCCGAATTTTTCTAACACAAGTCAACACCTAAATTAAAGCGCATTGTTGAATTGTCAACGCGCTAAGACTGCCGAGAGCTGAAATCCCAACAGCAGCGCAATAATATTTACGTAGGCTAGTACATCTTTTTTTAAACAATATATGTAGTATCTTCTTCTCAGTCGCTCTCTCACTGCTGAGAATCATGACTCCGTTTCAAGTTGTCAGGTTTTCTCTATCTTTTACGGTATTAACAGGGATGCGCTAAGGTAGCCCGTGAAATTCACTAATGACCAGAGATCGGAGTGGGTACCTAGAGTACGTCTGCCTAAACTTCAAGGAAGTAAGTATCATGTAGATGATAACTCCGTATAAAATCACGGAATGATTTTTCAGTTTCGAAATAAAGCTGTTAAAGTAGAGGGTGGTATTATCCACATACTCTACTTATTCCGATCTCTGCTAATGACTATATAGCATATATGTAGTTTCTTACTTATAGGATGTAAATACTTATAAAAATACCTACTTGGCGTTTTGTTGATTGCTACTGTTGGAATTTCTAACAGCATGTTTCACCATCCATATATTGTAGACAGTCACGATGAACAGTATGATATTAATGATAATTAATATCCCTATTGGTGCCCTGAAGTAGTAATCAAATGGATAACCTGAAAAAAAGAAATCGTTTGTAGGTAGTAGGGATAGTTCTGGGAATTCCAGTGCGGCTACCATGACTGTCTCTCTCGAAATACAACTAAAATGTTCCTGCATTAAGGCGGCATGGTAGGCCACATGATCCTGACAGTCCCGGAATTCGGCGTCGTCTAAAGAACCGGGAATTCGAAATCTCGTCCCGGTGGTTTCGTTACTTGCGGAACTACGTGTACCTAAAAACCTCTCATAAATGTTTCTTGTATAATATTATAACCTCTATAAATTGGTAATATCTGCATTTAAGAGGGTGCATTCTGAAAGTTGGCAACTTCGCATAATACTGCTCTATTTTCATAATTTACTTATGTTACTGGTGGCCTACCATGAAGTCTTAATGCAGGAATGTTTTAGTTTTATTCCAGATAATAGGGAAACCAGGCCTGCAATGATATCCTACGAAATGTATGAGAAAAGTTTTTTTTTTTGCGATTTCTGACTTTTTTTTGTAAACTGTACTAGAACCTAGGTTGGTCCCATAGAAGTTTTTGATCAGTATTAGAATTCAGTATTTGAGGATCGATTGGCATCAAAAAATGTTTTAGTGTAAAATGGTAATTTTCTTGCCAACTGTATTTTTTTTTGAAAATCTGTGATTCGTGAAATTTTGATAATTTTACAAATAATTATGGATAGTCTCCTAAGACCCTTTTCGTGTAGCTACAACGGTTAAGGTAGTTCCCCTTACTGCCTCACTGACAGTTTCCACCTTGTAAAGTGATTTACTAATCAACATAGCATAATATTTGACAGCTATTGGAGACATTGTCAACTTTCAGAATGCGCAGCCTAGAGAGAACTGAAATAATATGAGACATGGCTCCTTAATCCATACGACCAGAAGTAGACCAGTGACAAAAAATCACCAATCTTCTTGCAGTGATACTAGGAGATGCAGTAAGACTACCACTTAGCCAGAAATGTCCTGTGGCAAATCTGATCAAGGCTTTTGCTAATATTTAGGCTGACAGTGAGAGATTTCCCTCTTGTTGGAAGTTCCATCTCATTGTTGGAAGCTATTGAGAGCGATAGGTTCCAGGTATATATGCAATGCGTCTCTATCGTCAAGACTATATTTCTTGTACCTAATAGTGTAAGAAATGTACCGAAAGTCCCGAAAATCCTGGGACACCCAGTTCCTCAACTGCTAGTTACAAAAATCCCGGGATACCCGCTTCGTTCAACTGCTAGTTACGAAATTCCCGGGACCCAACTATTGCTTCACTTCTTAGTGGACAAGACTTCATTCCCTATAAGTTATCAGTAATTAACAAAAAAATCCAAGAATATGTACAAACCGTCATCATGGAAGCAGTTGTCAAAGGGTGGTTTTTCAATATATAATTTAGAAATGTCTATGTTATCCAGCGTGGTGACTATTGCTGTGATGAGGAGCGGGGTTCCCCAGGCGTAGAGTCCGTACCATAGGAATCTTACTAAATCTTCGCGCTTAGAGCCACGCTTTATACGAAACCTCCTGCAAAAGAGAACAAGTACCAAGTGAATTTAAGGTTAAACTCAAGTCTCATAGATCCTTGTTTGACTTCACTTAGGTAAGTCGTGACGATGATTGACATCTCTTGTTCAGAACATTAATAATCAATGTAACTCCAGTGATCATTTCGCCGAGGGCTGCTGTTGGGCAAAGGCCCAAGTGTCGTCTCCGACCTGTCCTGTGCTTCTTCGTCATGCGTCCTCCACCTTCGCCAGATCTTGATGATCTTCAAGTCGTTAAAATCAATTTCGTAAATCAAAACTTACCATCTACCCCTGTCAACCCGGAAGTTTAAGGAAGAGGAGCACCAAGTAGTTTGAGTCCCATGTAAAAAATTGCAAGACTGTTACCGGCAACCGAACACAAATGTAAAGGGTGTAAAAATACCCTTAACTAAGCCGAGACGCACTTGTTTTTCCCGTCATTGTTATTTTATTAATTTTGAACAATACCTTCGGTGACCTTCTAGTTACGGAGAAATCGAAGATCAAAGTTCCAACTTCTGCACACGTTTTTGAATTTTTAAATACATGTTTTATCTGTTATAACTTTTCTTTAAACACCTCCATGAGCCCAGGACTGTTCAATGCATCTATCAAAACAATTTTTTGAGTGCGTTGCATTGGGCGATACTGTAAACCGTGTTTTTCTCGCCAAAAAAAAAACAATTCCCAGCAAAAAAAATTGCAGTGTTGTTTGATGTGATGGGATCCGTGGCTAATTCAATCTGATACCGGTATCGGTGCAGACAAACCCGTACAGTATACTTGATTGACGGCTTCATGAAGGGTCCCTTTACACCATGTGGACTCTGGACTGCTAGTCTACTACTGAGAAATTCGTTCCTGGTGATCGACTTCAAGTAATGAATGAATTTTACCTTGCGCCTCTAGACAAGGTAAAATTGATTCATTCATAAGCAGCATTCGTAAAGATTCCCTACAACTTGCTTAACGCGCCAGGCTCTTGGGCACATTACATTAACCAGTTGACCGCGGTGGGGAGGAGTTTTTTGGTACGCATTTCCACAGCATTTATTCTACTTAATAATGATTATCAAAACGTATTCGTTTATTACCTTAATCCCAACCAAACATCGAACGATATGACACTCAACCAAAAGATACTTGACATAAACGCGAAGTATAGGACTGGCGCTGAAATAATAATTATAAAGTTAGCTAAGTGAATAAAAACAGACTAAGGGCCAGTCTGACCCGTGCATTTAGGAAATATATCTTCATACAGCATGTACCAGAAAAGTGTGGTCATATTTTTTTAAGGGTGTTGTACTTGTACAGACCGTCAGACTAAACAAGTTTCTCTATGGGACCAACATCAGATTCACTAAAAAAATTGGTACATGATGTTTAAAAATTTAAGTTTGCGTGTGTTCCTGATCCTTGTCTTGTATGCATGACCAATTTTGATGTTTTTTTTGTATTAATTGGGTCATCTGGATGGTTCGTAGCCAGGCATAGTTGGATTCGGTAAGTGGTTTTGCCATCAATTCGTAAGAAAAAGAACATCCATGCAAAACAGTTACCTCTGGAATTTACTTTACGAAACTTTTTAAATTCACTGCCAGAAAATACACCTCTGAGTTTAGAAGTATAATTTTTTCCCCAAGAGTCCTTATTACACACGGGAGAGAGAATCAAGGAACTACTTTAAGAAAATAATCCTAACAGCTTGTAATTAAAAAAAACTTACTTATTTGTTTGCAGAACCCCGGTGGTGGGTTTGTAATGTTAAAAGTTATCACCAATTTAATTATGAAAGCGAAAAGTAGGGAAAATGTGTAGGCCATCAATACTAAGCCTGACAGGTTTCTGAGTTCGGGCAGCAGGCAGTATACTATCAGCACCAAGAGCAGGAAGAATGAAGATATCGTCACTCCTGGAAATTCAACATTTTGGGTAAATATTTTTTTTTTATGTTATCCCTATCCGCTCATAGATGTCGGTATAACCAGTGGTCGGTGAAGGTAGATCTATTTAGGGTCAATGATCTGAGACGTATATGTTAGTATGGACATTGGCTAGGCCTCCCTTTGTTAAAATGATTAAGTCTGCTATGTTATTCTAGTCATCGGAGTAGATACAGCTAGGTGGTTTAACTTGCTTTTCTTTTTCCTGAATTGTTATGATTACCACCGATGTTAGATTTCTAATAGTATTAAATACATAAATTGGCAACAAGGGTATTTTGGGAGGATTTTTTTTCAAGGCATGTCCATATAATGCTTGCATGATGTAAGTACCAATAATCAATCTGCCTGCTCATCTAATCCGACCACTCTGGTTATGGTGATAGCACGTGGTAGCTGAGGCAAATCCCGCACGGGATACGTTACAACATTATCTTGCCACAAACTTCTATGGAAGTGTTAATACCGGTGCAAATAGCCGCGTTACTTTTTATCGTAAAAACTAACGTCTGACGTGGATTTCGCCTCAGTTCGACCAAAGCTTTATGAGTAAGAAGTTTCACTAACCCACTGTTTCAAATAACTCTATCTTCTCCGTATCTTTTGGATCTTCAATAATTTGTCGAATGATGATTTTTATCGTTGGTGTTTTCCGTATTACAAGTACTTTGTAGTCTATACAATATGTCAGTCTTTCAATTATTGACCATTTTTTGGTTACTGTATCTTGCCTCGATAAAGATCCATCCTGTAAACACAGAGACTTTTGGTTACCCTGTTGAAAATAACGATGTTTTGAACGGGGCGGAAACAGATAATTATTAATTTTATTCAGTGCCTATCATTATTTTATTCTTATTCTTACTTACTATTCTAAACGCGAAGTTAAGTGAGGATGGATGTATAAACGGATGCATGGATCAATGGATGTTTGTTATTATTTCACGCAAAAACTATTAAGGGCCTATGGTAGCTCAGATGGCTTAGCATGATCCTCCGTTATGCCGAAAATACTACAGCATTAATTTTGAAATAAATATACGGTAAAGTTGAGGATTAATGCTAGGTCCTATGTTTGACGAAAACACGATTCCATAAAATTTTCTCGATAGAAAAAAATTCCAAAGTGACCTCCAAACCGAACGATAAACCGCTGGTATTCAAAAAATACTTAAAATTAGATCATGAAACTTGGCATACTAACTGAACTACCTATAAAGCAGGTCTTATGTTTTTGTTTTTTTTTAAATTCCTGTTATTTTCACCTTAAAAAGAAAATACCTAAACTATCGGCGTCTTGAAGTTGGTTCTCTGCCGCCCGCCACCCGCGCTCAGTCTCGCTTCGGCTTTCGAACGGGAGAGCTGTGTCGCTTGCGCTCAGAACACACATTACGCAACAAGACGACGTAAAATTAAAATTTATGTACTTAGGTTTATAGTGTGGCGCAATGGGAAATAACGGTTGGCGTAAAGAAGCAGGCAAACATATGATAAACTTAATGAAATAAGTATCTATTTACCTATCTACTATTTATATACAAACATATAGGTAGACAGCATACGACACGTTTGGTGCAGTGGCTAAGCGATTGGCTGCTGCGCTACGAGTCGCAGGTGTTTTTGCATGTGAAGATTTGTGTTTGTAAGTTTCAATCACAAATGCATCGTCCACGATTCAGGAGAAATCCAGTGTGGAGCAACTTTTATAAAAAATAAAAAGATAAAAATTACCTATATAGTTTTGTTTTGACAATATATGTATATTACAACAAAATATAGGTATATACAGTAAGTACTTAGTAATTGTTTTTTATAATGTTGTCCCACTCCAGGATTTCTCCTGAATCGGAGACGGTGCGATTACAAACACAAATCTTCACAACTATCGTTAGGCTATAAAAATATTTCTTCCGTGCGGGAATCGAACCCGCGACCCGCAGTGCAGCAGCCAAGCGCTTAGAAATAGCTAATAAAAAATATAGGTATGTTCGGTAAGTACCTACCTATCTAACTACAAGAAACAAGACTGTAACTTACTTATCCGACTGTAGTTCTACCTACCACATACAAAAAATGGATGAACTTACTGACGTACCTTGGTAATTTAGCTAAATAATTATAATGTATCTTTCTAGAAGACGTCGATTACACAGTACTGAAAACGATGGTGATAAAGATGATGTTCCGGTAAATTCGTCAGTATCTTCTACCTACCTTAAAATGTAACTGATCTGTTATTCGTACCCACGGCTACATAATTATCAAACTATACATTTCCAGTATAAGCTGATCTCACATTGTATAGGCATTCCGTACAATGAGAGGTCAGCAAAAGCAATAAGTACGCCGTCACGCACACATCCGCATTTCTTAAAACAGAACGTACTACCCGATCAATTATAAACCTTATCCCATCAATCACAGCGTGTATATACCATGCACCGTACAACTTACCCACACAAAAACATCGGTTGCTATCGTTGTGCTGTGCAAAAGCAATTTATTTTACATATACGCTAGTGATTGACTAAATCGGAAAGTTATCGAATCTTACATTTATTATTGTACAAAAAAAAATTGGGGTCCTCAAAATAAAATAAATAATAAACTGCATGTCCAGAAAATATTATAATAAAAATAAACAACATGTAGCTAAAAAAAATATTATTAAGTAAGTTAACACAATCAAAAATCCGGTTACGTTGGTTTAAGCTGTCATAGCGTATTGAAATTGAAACAGTAGGTATTGTTGAACCCTGCTATGGTGTTTACTCACTGACCTGTAAAGTGGAAGTATTTGTGCAGCACTTGCCGCTTTGATATTACTGGGGTGGCACTTTTTGTCAAATAGTGTACTCTTAAATTCATATATTTTTCCATGACAGATTTGATAAGAAATAATTTATGTCATTATTCAATGGGAACTGCTCAAATTGGTAAAACGTAATATTATCAAAGAGATCTAATCCTATCGATCGATCAATAGCCTACGTTAGTCGATCTGCACAAGCACATCACTAACTTGCTTCAAGACGCCACGGCCGCGATGCATCCACTTAATAAAGTATCGTTTTGTGATGTTTACATTGCTTGTCCAGTCACTTAGCGGCAAACTTAGGTAGTGGTTAAGGGGCAATGTATTTGTTGCAAAAATAGTACAGTCGCTGTGATATTTGAAAACAAAAATAACATAGTAAGAGCAAGAAATATTTTACAAGTTGTTGTTTTTCATGATTTTAAAGACAAATATAGTAAAATACTTGTACTAACACATGGTAAGTGATTCCATTTTGACGTTAGTAGGTACATTGAAACTAAATTTGCGATGTACAATTTTATGTTCATATAATGACAAGTTAATTCAAATTCAAATTCAAAAACTTTATTTCGAGCGGAGGCTCATAGAGGGTTAGTAACATACTCGTAGTGCTTAAAAACTAAGTGTTAGTACACAACACGATACGGTGACACATGTAACTGACAGCAGTGAACCACATATGGACAGTCCACTCTGCCAGCAACCATTTGTAGAACCCTGTTGGGGCTGGCCATGACTCGAGCCACCATCGATGCTGCACGCTTGCGCATTACTGTGTAAAAACAATCTACACGCGCCGCCGCAAACATCCCTGATGCACTGCAACGCCATGGCAGCCCCATCAGCTTCCTGAACGCATTATTGAATTGGACACGAAGGGCTCCGTACGACGCTCGCGAATAATTTTCCCACAAGCTGCACGTGTAGAAGGTGGTACAGAATGCTCTAAAGAGCGTCACCTTTACGTCTACAGTACAACGCGCAAACCTGCGGACTATCATATTCGCGCGTACGGACAGAGCCCTCCGTTCCCTCTCAATGTCAGCATTGTCCTTAAGGTCAGAGGTGACCAAGTGACCAAGGTATTTAAATTGGTCTACTCGCTCATGAGAAACACCGCTTAGCCGTATGGGAGGCACATCAAGATTGTACTTGGTCCCCGCCTCAAAAACAATGTACTGACTCTTCAGAACGTTATATAATAAGCCATGTTCTGCTGCATAGCGTTCACAAGTGGCCAATAGCGTTCTTATACCACCGACTGAAGCGCTCAGCAGCACCATGTCGTCCGCGTAACTTAAGTTATTGACACAGACACCGTCAATATGACAACCGACATGATGACTGCTAAGCGCCTCAATCAGGGCATTCATATACAAATTGAAGAGGGCTGGGGAGGTCAACCCCCCCTGCCTCACTCCACACTCTAATTGATAAGGCTCTGACAGCGCACCCGACCACCGAACATTGTTGACCTGGTTTCCATACCAATGCTTCAAAATATTTATAAGCTCGATAGGCAAGCTTATAGCTTCAAGCTTCTTCCATAATATATCGTAGGAAACCAGATCGAAAGCCCTAGACAGATCGAGGAAGCAAGCAAAAACAGGTGTTCTTCTCTTTGTGTAGTATCTGACGGCCTGCTTGAGACACAAAACTGCACTTTCTGTAGAAAGTCCCGGCCGAAACCCGAACTGATTGTCGTGCAACACCAGACGTTCGTTTAGTCGTGCATCAAGCAGACCATCAAGCACCTTAGCGACTGTGGTCGCCAGAGAAATAGGTCTATAGTTCCCATTATCGGAAAGATCACCCGTTTTACTTTTTACAATAGGAACCACAATCGTCCTCATTAGATCAGATTAATACTTATTAAATTATGATTGATAATTTTATTAAGTACTTAGTACTCGTCCGATAATAGTGTAGTTTACTCTAACAAAATCGCTTCGACTTCGTGTGCCCGCGCGCGTCACCGCGAGCTGTGTGCGATCGCGCCGATCGCGATACAAGAGTGAGGTGGCGCGGGGAAGTTGGGGCCAAATTAGAATTTGAGCTGAGCTTCTATAGACTCTTAATGTTTCCCGACGACTCCCTATCACAGAGGGGAGGTCTGTAACTCACCAGATGGCAGTCGAGGGCGATAATTCTGGTACTATACACTAAATATACTTAAAAACTGGTTACCTTCATAATTTCATATTCATCGTTTCTATTACGCTCAGAGATGCAATTGATTGGGTTTCTTTGATTGTGTACGAGAGCGAAATTCTTTTTCGAATTCTCATTCCTATGCCAAGAAGAGAATACATTGTTGGAATAATTGACTTGTGATTCAAGATATGAAATATTTTTTTAATTTTTAATTTAAACAGTCGCTTTTTGTTAAGATGTCAACTTTGCGGCAGCACTTTCCCACAACTTATTCGAAACAATATTTCGACACAACAATTTTATTATTGTTTAGATCTCTATAATCATTTTTACCCATAGTTTCATGGTCTTCCTCACTTGTTGCTGCTACACTTACTATTACAAGATACAGAAAAGGTTTTACTGTCAATATTATGGCTTTTTATTTATTTGTAGTTTCATATTGTAAGTTAATTTCAATGACAATATGTAAAAACCGTACCTATTAGAACAACACTCAATAAAGCACTAATAGTACTATTTCAATATACTACTAATTTAAGGTGGAAGCGCCAAGGTAGCCCGAGAAATTCAAATTTTCTTACGTTTTTTGCAATTTGCCGGTCATTGTCAGGCTGTACATTGAACAAAATATGATTCGCGGCTGTAATAGGTATTTAGTTACAGAATTATAATCATTAAAATCATCAATACAACCCTCAAAGTTCATACAACCCCATTGAATGACTGTTTCATGAATAGGTTTTTATAATTCTCTAACTAAATACCTATAACAGCCACAAATCATATGCCTGTGGCATCATAGCTCCTAAACGGGTGACCGATTTCGATAAAGGTTCTTTCGTGTGAAAGGTGTCTTAATCGAGAGTGTTCTTAGCTATATTTCAAGAAAATCTACTCAGCCGTTTGAAGAACATCACCTCTTTCCAGTTGGTTAATAAATATTAACCACTTCCACAGGTCTGATCGATTTGAATACAAGCTGGGCGGTTAGGATAAATAAACATTTTTAAATATTGAAGTTCAACACTTAGTACGAAACTTTGATTATATAATGTCTAGATAGAGCGTCGCCCTACAATCGTATCAAAGAAAACGAGTCAACATTTTCAAGTATGTGTGCATGCAGGCGTCGTTTTACACTATGCGTCTATGTCTTTGTGTGCGTAAATAATGATACCAGCTACTACAATTCTCCCATAAATCACATTAAAAAAATAGACTTATTAAATAAGATAAGTTTTAGGTGTATGTATGTAGTGTTATTCAGTTTTAGTGTTTTTTTATTCAGTTGTTACTTTTTGATTCAGATTTCAGTTGTTAATTTTTGCAGATTATTAAAAAGTCAGATAACTTTTATCCGAGGAATAAAAATGGAGGTTAAATCTATGATTTAAAATGTACTAATCAGTGCCACTTGTTAATAATTACTAAAATGTGAACAAGAAGTTGGTACCAGGTAAATTATTTACCTAGCTAATAAAACAATACACAACAATTTTTACTTTGCACCGACTACAAAATCATGTAAAGAAAGAATTAATAAATTAGGTACTCTAGGCACTTTTGAAATCGGTTTAATATACCCAAAGCAAATATAATCATTAAAATGGGCTCATAAACAAAAAGTATATTATATGCGAACATTATGTTATTTATTATAAAAACAAATCATTTAAAAAATAAAAAACCCGACTGCGTTAAAAGTAACTTTAAATAAGAATTATATGTATATATAATTAAAGTCAAGACATTAGAAAAAAATGTCTTGACCAGGAAAAGCTATTATCTACGATTTAAAAATTAACATTGTAAAAAAATGTTTTAGTTCGGCACCCTTTGCACGCGAGTTCGATTCGCACTTGGCCAGTTTTTTTTAAAAGTACACGAACGAAATTGTATAAACGTAACTATAAACCAACTAATATGTACCCACAAAAATGACGTTAAGTTGGGAGAGTAAAAAAAAGAAACTGGCAACACTTATAAAATATGGCGTGATTTGATAATCATAAAAACAAAAAATAAATATGACATATTTATTTTTTGTTTTTATGATTATCAAACCAAGAAACTACATTGTAGTTTCTTGGTTACTTACCGATGGTAGGTGATGTGTTTGGTATTTTTTATCCTTCCTTTATAATTCCGGCACAATTTAATAGCACATACCGTAATTTTATCGCTGATATTTGTTTTTTACTTGGCGCGCGTAATACGTAGTGACAGTAAAGCGACACGATCTGCACTGATTGGCGGGCAAGCACTTGTGAACCAATAGTTGGTTGACACTTTTTGACACGTTTGCGCGCACTTGACGCTCCATCTAGACATTATATAATCAAAGGTACGAAATTAAAGTTTTGAAATACCTACTTATTGCTTCTCGGTTTTTGTAATTCTGCTAAAGCCGATCTATCATGAGCAACTTTCTTTGATGGAGTCGATGGTAGCATGTCTACTATACAGTTATATATAAACTCTTTTGCAAAAAAAAACGGGCACTTTAGATTTTTTTCTGTACTTCAATGAAGAAGAACAAGAAATAGGTTTTATTAATTTGACGATGTATTGGCATGTTATTTGAAGCATCCTGGCATGATTCTTTACGTTCCAAATTTAAAATTTGAAATTAATAAAAGAAAAATAATGATTATTGTGGATTATTCTAAAATTGCTTTACTAATGGCGCGAATTGCTGAAACGATTTTTAATTGATTACGATGTTTTTAAAGTTTTTGGATATTTTCTGCAAATTAAACAATTTAATCTTTCTTTTTACATTAAATACCACTTTTTGATATGAGTGATAAAGCGATACGGGCCGGTAAAATTATAGCCCTACTTGAAGAAGGTTGTTCGCAAATTTACGTGTCTCAGCGGCTAAATGTGAGTCGTTCAACTGTCCAGAGGACTTAGCAACGGTATCAAGAGACCGGTTCGGTCAAAAGAAGACCCGGTTCGGGAAGAAAACGATGCACAGAACCAAGAGATGACCGCTTTTTGGTGAGTCAGGCGTGGCGGAATCGTAAGGCGTCAAGTGTGGACCTGAAGAAGAGCCTTGAAGAAGTAAGAGGAGTAGAAGTTAGCTTGTGGACGGTCAGGAGAAGGCTTTTGGCTGCCAATATCAGGAGTTACCGCCCAGCTCGGGGCCCTAAATTACTCCGTGAGCACCGTGTTGCTCGACTTCAGTTTGCTCGGAACAGTGCTTCATGGACTCTGGAGGACTGGAATAAAGTATTGTTTTCTGATGAAGCTAGAATCTCTTTGTGTGGAGAGGGCCGACGCCGGTGAGTGCTGCGAAGACCACGGGAACGCTATGCGGAAGTGTGTTTCGAAGAAATCACTCCTTATGGCGGAGGCTCCGTAATGTTTTGGGCAGCAATTAATTCGACGGAGCGTACGGTGTTAGTTTTCATAGAAAATGGAACATTAAATGCACACCGGTACATAATGGAAGTCCTAATTCCATATATGCACAACCCACATTGACTGCACTTGGGGAAGATTCCATTTTTATGGACGACAATGCTCGCCCGCACCGCTCTGGCGACGTGGAAGCGTACATGCAAGAAGTTGGGATCCGTCGTTTAGATTGGCCAGCTCGAAGTCCTGACCTCAATCCAATTGAGCATGTCTGGGATGTTTTAAAGAGACGGGTAAGATCAGTGCAACCTGCTCCACAAAACATCAGGGAGCTAAAAAGAGTCATTGCAGAAGAGTGGGAACGTATTCCTCAAAACGTTATTAAAAACATGGTGGAAAGCATGCCCAGAAAGATTCAAGCTGTGATTTTGGCAAGAGGAGGTCACACTCGTTATTAGGTTTTTACATTTGTAACTTTATTTAATTAAAAAAAGTTAAAAAAAATCTTGTCTTTATTGCCGACCACTTCTTATTGTTTGGGCGTGTACATCGGTTTTAAAGAATCCATCGTTTTTTTTTTCTTTTAATTGCCCGAATTCACTTCACGCGCATTAATTTACACGATTACGGTAAGTATACAGACTACGTCAAAGAAATAAATTTCATTTAATTAACTCAAATCGACCTTAGAACGTAAATTTCCTTAGGTGCCCGTTTTTTTTTTGCAAAAGAGTGTATAAGTTTAAAAAGCAGGAAATTAAAATAATTTTAAAGCTTAAAGAAACTTCCTACACAAAAAAAAATCTCGAAAAAGGAAAAAGTAATAGTCCTTTGTCCTTTTACGTTTAATATAAGCAGAACATTTTAATGCAAGCTTCTGGGGCACGCTAAGAATTTGTATTTTGTACAGACTCCAGTCGCACATCAAGCTACAACAATCTGATAAACTTTAATAGATTTTCAACTTTATCGTTAAAGAATTAGGTTCAAGGTTGATTGGGAAAATTGACATTTTCGGGTAGTTTGATGTGCTGGCGTCTGGACTATTTCATGTAAATAATTACGTATATAGCATTTTTTTATGAAACAGCCCCGTTCAATGTTATTTGAGTTTTAATTTAACTTTCAGTAGGTAGTAGCTTTATAATGATTAATTTTGTGCAGTTGTTTGCTACATGTACTCGTTAATTTTCCTTACAATCGATAGCTACGAGGAAATAATATTTTGAATACAGTCATTTTAACTCGTATTGCGTTTAAGGAAAAATAATATTAAATAATACATTATAAAATTCCTAATTTGATAAGTATTGTAGGTGCCGCGCATAAATATATGTAAAACTAGCTGTATTTCATGTTCAATGATCGAAATAATTTACCTTTACACATAACAATAACTAGTCTTAAGGGCTTACAAAAATAATACAAGCTCTAACAACCGTATCTATAAACATTTCAAAGTGATAACTTGAGTAAAGCCATTATTTGAGAAACGATGTTTAGTAGTTTAGTGATTTCTTGAAATTAGAACTGTTAGGAGCCAGAATTCTTAGCTTTGCTTTCTTTAACGGTTTTTGCTTTCGTTAAATTCTTGACTATTGCATAAAAATGCCTCCCTTTGACTTTTAAAATAAGAAGAGGAAAATTCTGAAAAAAATGTGGGTTTGTAGAACGGAATAAGAACTTTCAATGAAAATTGATTTGATAATATTTGATATTTAGTTTTTGAGATATGAAACTTTTTCGTGAAGCTGCAGCATCACTTTGTTTTTCATTGACATACTATGGAAAACAAATTAAGTTTGCTGTCGGGGTAAATTGACATAAGAACATATGAATGATCGTTTAAAATACTGTTATTATATTGTGTGGTGCTACGAAACTGTGTCAAACTTAGTGTTGGTGTTGTTCTTCTTCTAAACTATGATAAATATTTTAATGTTTTTCACTACTATAAGAGATTTATATCTTTAAATACTAGTTAAGTCCTATATTGAAGCAGGTATCTACTTGTATTTCAATATACAGTCAGCTCAAGGGACAGACAATCCTGATCTACTGCCGTCGCCGACGTTTTGGTATTAATCGTGCTTAGACGAGCTCTACGTAACTTTTACACAAACTAAACATATTTTCTGGTTACTTTGTGGACAGCCTGTCACTTACCAAGGTCGGTCTGTAGATGGGAGACCATCATTCCATACCGAGTTTCCTCCGTTCGTCGACAAGCACGATAAGCCGTTGGTCCCGGCTGTCATTTCGTCATCGTTACAGGTAGTCAGTGGCCCGAAAGTCTGACAACCAGTCATACGTAAAGGGTATCGTATTACCCAGTACTAACTGGGTTGTGGAGGTTAGATAGGCGGTCGCTTCATGTAAAATACTGGTATTCGGCTGCACCCCAAAAACGTTGGCAATAGGCTAGGCAGATGATTATGACTTTGTGAACAGCCTGTGCCAGGCACTCCCGTGACACATAATGATTATGACAGATGGGTAAAAACATTACCCTGCTTTCAGGTTTCGCCGCAGTCAGGAGATATAATAGAGTTGAAGATTTTGTTTGTTTGAACGCGCTAATCTCTGGAACAGCTAGTCGGATTTGCAAAAATCAATTCTTGAGGAAGGTTGGAAGGCCCTTAAGAGCCGAGCAAAAAGAAAAAACTGAAAAAAAATATTAAAGTGGTTACCTCAGAAATTTCATATTCATCCAATATATGGTGTTCAAAAGTGCAATCTTTAAAACTTCTATGATTTTTTACGAAAACAACATTCTTCGTCGATGTCTTATTTACGTTCAAAGAAGACAAAATGTTGATAGCATCGTATGGAGCTTTAAGCATACGTTTTCGAAGCCATCTCTTTTTAGAGACACATGTTGAATTTTCATAAAGCGATAATTCACTAGGTCCGCAGCATTTCTCTATGCACAATTTATTAGAACAATATTCTACCACATCGATTGTATTATTGTATTCATCTCTATAGTCGTTTCTGCACGTAGTCTTGTAGTCCAGTTCACTTTTTGCAACACATATAGTTATAACGAACACAAAAACTTTAAATATAAACATAGTTACCAAACAGTATCAACATTAATTTATAAGAGGGAATATATTAAAAGGAAAACGGATGAAAACGCCTCGTTGCACTAACTCCCTGTCCTCAAATAATGCTGATTACATTACAACATTTCCGCCAGAATATTTAGGATTATATAGGAACTTGATATAATCACTTTGTTGTCAATCTTTAGAGGTGTCGTCGGTGTGGAGTTGGGTAGGCAGAGGTGTAAATGAAAGTCACTGCCTAGAGTACTCACAGTTCTATTGAGATACACGTATAGTCCACACGCACAACACATACAGTAGAGAAGGAGAACAGTATATAGAAGATACAGCACAGTCACAATAGTCACAGACACACGGTACAGTTTATGGTTATAAGAGAAATAAATAGAACAGGAGAAACACGGAAACGTGGGCGATCGAGGTGGCACAGAACATATGCGCGCGCGCGTGTCGTCAAGGCTCGTACCGACTGAAGGTCATGTTGCGGTCGGGCAACGCTCGCGCGCTGCCCTACTACTCGCCTACGGCTACGTCACTATGACGTAGACCAGCCGCGGCGCGATTCCAGTGTACTATACTAATGGCCCGGCATCATCCGACATTATATTGATGTGAACAATATGAGATGCCGTTGATGTGTAATAATGATTATTATAGATAAATGTAAATAGATGTGTGTTTGTGTTAGTATGTGAATGTGTTGTATTGTGTAACTATGTAATACAAATATATAAACAAAATAGTAGGTGTGTACCCTACAAATCTATCACAGTTATAGTGAATAATGTCCAAGAACAAAGTTTTCGATTGTCTTATTATCTACAACTCCACAAAACGTTTTTCGATATCATGCATAGTTTAGCCGCAAATCGCAAAAAACGAATATCCATCAAAACGTAAACGGAGTGGAAGGGACACCGACGCGAAAACGGAAAACACATACTCAGTACATCACCCACATAGCAATTTTTCGGCGGTTATTAAAAAAAAAACAGCTGTTCCATACATTTTGACCGTATAGGTATTGCACTTTTGTAGGAAAGAGCTGTTTGTTTTTCACCCCGTATGCTACCCTGCCTTGCCTTGAAGTTTCACTGAGTCGGGTCGGTTTATCCTTCATTACTTACCCCATAAACTACATTTTGCGACCACTCGTATACTTCTAAGAATTTTGTGTGCTTTCAAAATTATTGGCTCTGGTCTATTATAAATTAAGGTATCAATGTTTTGCGATTGCTAGAAAAAAAATTACAGAATAAATCTATTCCGTATTGATCGTATCGTGTTTTGTATGATTTAAAGTATAGAGGAATATTGTGTGTTTTATTCATGTTTAGCAAAAAAACGGGATATTAACCATGTTTACAATAAAATTGGTTTTGAGTTCCCGATATTATTTTCAGCGCTAAAGCAGCGCCGGAACTTCGGCGTTTTCAGTGTTAATGATTTTTGTGTGTGTGATTTCTAAATCTATAATTTAGTTCTACGAAGCCATAAATTAAAAGAAAACAGCGGTTTATGACAGTGTAATAATCGCTCAAAAATTCCAAACAAAAGCTTACTTACGAAGACCTTGTTGACTTATATCCTAGTAGTAATCTTAATGAAGTTAAAATGTCAGCTGAATCATATGGTATAGATCATTTTGATCCTAGACGTAATGTCAATAAGAGCGAATTTCAGTAATGAAAGAGAAATTCGCCTTAGGATGTCCCCATACTTTTGGATCTAGGCAGAGACAGGCTTATTCATTTTATAACCTACCCGAAATACAGTAATGACAATTGCTGCATTTCGCGTGTCCGCCATGTTCAGTGTTTTTTTTTTTACGAAACCCAAATCATACGAGCTCAACACACACTTTACCGTTTTAAATATAATAATCATTATTTGGCTGCAGAATTATTTTTCCTTAAGCATGACTAACAGCTTTCCTTAAATCATATAAGGTATTTTTAATTCATATTTTTTCCTTATAATCCCAAATCGTAACACGGAAATATATGTATAGGAAATATATACCAAGCTAATTACTGGTGACAATGTCACATCCAGTAATAAATATTTTCATATTTAAACAGTGTTTATCCAAATCAGATAAATGTGATTTAGGAAAATAGAAATCATCTTCTGCAAGCCTACGCAGTGCTTCCCTGCAAAAAAGGAACTTTTCGATTCATTACTGTCTTACAACCTTTTATTGTTAGACTGTAATAAAATTCCGAATTCCATTAAGATAATGAATATTAATTCATTCAAGAGTGAACTAAATTTGTTAATTAATAAGGGATATTATAATGTTACGAAGTTTTTGAATGACGAATTTTGAATCTAGATAATTTAATAATTTATTTTAGTTTTATTGTTTTAATTATTATTTTTTAAATATTTTTGTGTGGACTGTAATTATGTATTTGAATTGATTGAAGTTTGACTATAATTTAACTATTTCCTGATTTATAATTTCAAATTAAGTATTATATACTATTTTGTACGCTAAATGTGGCAAAACATGTTGAAACACCATTATGAAACTCATTTCCATCCACGTATATACATGTTTATACAAATAAATGAATCTTTATCTTCTTTTTATCTGTATTTTTTTTTAATTTGAATATTCCATAAGAAAAAAGAACGTATTTTTTTTCATGGAGATCATCGGTCTTCTATGAACCAAAAATAAGCGGTGACCCTACATACATGTAACTGAGGGTTGAAAAAATATATCTACGTATATTATTGTGTTGGGTGTCTGTCGATAGCTCTTAAAAAATGATATCGTGAATACTTTTTTTCTTAAAACAATGGTTCGTGAGATGTTTGCTTCTAAAGTCGTTAAAATTGTGTTCCCCCCTCTGATTACTAAAGTAAGAGGAGGAAAAATCAGACAAAATTAAGATTGTAGAACGTAAAAAAATTTTCAATGAAAATTGGTTTGAATAAGATTTGACGTGTAGTTTTTTAGATATGGGATTTTTTCGTCCGAATGAGCGTTAAAAATATTGTTATTGTATTGTTTGGTGCTACAGAACGCTGTGTGCGAGTGCGACTCGCACTTGGCAGGTTTTTTATCTTGTGGTTAGTGTCTAATCTGGCGTCAGAGTTTTTATGCCACCCATGGGCCCCCGACTTGGCTTTACACGCCGTCGAGAAATATCTCTCAGGCATGCTGGTTTCCTCACGATGCTTTCCTTCACCGAAGCGAGTGATAATACGAGTGATATTTACGAGTAAATAGTACATTTAATAGGACTATCATATGGCCCCTACGTATGTATGTCTAAATGCCTTATGATTTTAATATTGCTTAAAGCATAAGAAGTATGATAAGCCTGTAATGGTCCCACTGCTGGGACTCAAGCCTTGTCATCCTTTTTGGGAGATTAGATAGGCTATAATATTATATAATCCACCAAGCTGTCTTTGAATTTTCGGTTCACCGTTTTGAGATCTGAGTAGGGATGGAATAAATAACACAAAGTAATGCGCCTGCCAGTCTGCCTCGGTTCGAACCCACCACCTACCAGTCGTAAGTCGGTGGGGGGAGGAGAATGGACGACTACTGCTTTTTATTGAAATTAGAATTTTCCTAGATATCGAGTGCTGGCTAGATCAGCCGCTTTCGAGAACGTGATTACAAATATAATATACTAGCTTATGCCCGCGACTTCGCCCGCGTGGGGTTCGGTTATTGTCCCACGGGATCGTACTACCGGGATAAAAAGTAGCCTATGTGTTAATCCAGGTTATGAACTATCTGTATGCCAAGTTTCACCTATCATAACATCATTTTGTTTCCATTACTTTGAGGTATGTGAACATTTTCGTATTTTTACCAAGCGGATATAAACTTTATTAATCAAAAATCAATTAGGAATTTAAGCAAAAGCTACAAAAAAAAACACTTTCTTAAAAGTACACAGATAAGTATTTTACTCGAGTCTCATCATTTTATTAAAACACTCAAATATTTATTAAGTAAGTCGGTATAAAAGAAAGAAAATCATCCCACTACTCGTTAACAAATCTAAAGATACACAAAAATCGACCTTACGTTAAACAATATTTCTCTCTAGAAAGCTTTTCAGTATTTGCAGAAAAGCTTTAAACATTAAAACGCACGACTACGAAGTCTTCATATGGAGTGCTACGCTGTTGCTGCAGATGCTACGATATTGCTACGAGTGCTACGACGGTGCTACGACCACTATACGCAAAGACCAACACAGGTCGGCACGCATAGCAAATATCCTTCTACGAGTACATCACTTTCATACAATCATTTTGTATGAACCATAATCGTTCACTATTTTGTAGGCACTTGTCTTTATGGAATGCAGCACGATGTGGCTGTAATATGGGTTTACCTTACAGATGACCTGCTATCATCTTCAAGCTAAGCCCACTATGCCCGCTACGCACTACGCACTATGCACTTGCCGTGGTATTAGCCTCGCTCGTAACTTCTGAGTGCGAGCGAGACTGATTGTTTCTTTATTGTGATTGTATCTGTCTTGATGTTGGTGATTGATTAAAATTAAAAATATTTAGCAATAAATATAAATAAGCAACTAAATAAGTGATATGACTGATGTGCTAAGACTATACAATATCTTACTTGACCAAGAGTCATTCAAGAGGCGGACCTAAAATCTAATGCGATCTACTGAAATTTAAAATACGAGTAACCGTCTATAACAAATTATAGTCCTCGTTGCTCTTCAATATTTACTATAGGTATGTTTTAATTCTTTGGTTTTTGCTACGAATACGAATTATTGAATATTGAATTAAATGTACATGTTATTA
The DNA here is from genome assembly GCA_964057025.1 of Standfussiana lucernea. Lineage (NCBI taxonomy): Eukaryota > Metazoa > Arthropoda > Insecta > Lepidoptera > Noctuidae > Standfussiana > Standfussiana lucernea. Next base: position 4,413,962 of record OZ059795.1, read on the forward strand.
TATAGTACTTAAATTAACTGGCGAAACGTGGGTGTACTATAAGGTACACCTCTACCTAACCATTTGGAGATTACAGCCATGATGTTATGAATAGCATTTCCTTGGTGTATTGCACAGTTTAATAACCCACACGATTATAACCAATTGAGCACCGAGATCGCCAAATTTTTTGCTCAGTGCAACTTTGCTACCGGGGCATTGATCAAAATATTGAATGTTCAAGCTTCTGTAATATGTTGGGATTAATATACTGTGAGGAAAGCCTCCTGCGTTACTTTATTCTGACCAAAGGTCTGCAATTACTTTTGCGTTCAGGTAAATACATGCTATAGCGCTTAAGACATCAATAAAAGTCTTTTTCTCCTTTTGGGCAATTTTTCAACAGATCCATTTCTTGGGCTTGATCCTTGGTGGAGACCCTTGTTGTTCTGGTAGTCCCGCTTCTTGTACCCTGGGATACCTCAAAACTCTTGATGAAGTCATTCTTTATGTTGAACCTGAAAATAACAAATTGCTATTAAAGTTGCACAGGGGAAGGATGGACTTCTCTCTTAGGACCTACTGATCCGATTCCAAAAAATCTTTCACTAACGGAAAGCTACATTATCCCCAAGTGTCATAGGCTATATTTGAAACGTTCCCGTGGGTTAATTTCCGTACATAACGGGAGCGAAGCCGGGAGCAAATGCTTGTATAATTATAATTTAATCAACGACGTAGGCATATCATAACTTTACAAGCCTATAATATACCCACTGCTGAGACCCTAGCCTCCTATCCGTGACAAGGAGTGGGCCATAATCCTGATGTCACATAGTCTTCGAATATATGGCTCTAGGACGTGCTGATTATCCTCGCGATCTGTGCGCTCACTGGCTTGTCAAAATTAAACTCAGATCTGAATGGCTGTTCATAATTCAGTCAACGACCATTGCAGTTGTTCATTAGCAAATTTTTGTGTTGATTTTTGTTTAAAGAATCGGATGATCATCTGCCTAGCCTTTTCCAAACTATGTTGGCGTCGGCTTGCAGTCTAACCGGATGCAGCTGAATACCAGTATTTTACATGGAGCGACTGCCTATCTGACCTACACAACCCAGTTAGTACTGGGTAATACGATACCCCTTTTTAATACTGGTTGTCAAACTATCGGGTCACTGACTACTTGTAACGACTGTCAAAGATCAACAATTAACAGCCGGGACCAAGAGCTTCACGTGCTTTCCGAGGCACGGAGGAAATTCGGTATGTATGGGTGGTCACCAATCCACGGACAAACCCAGGCAAGCGCGGCTTAACCTGACGTTCGACCCAACCGGCTGTTATTATTTAGCCACGAGCTCCTTAATCCTCTCCTCGTTTAAAGAATTGGATGTTAGAGTGTAATTGTTACATAAAAATCCACAATTTAAATGTCGAGGTATGCACTAGAACAGACTCAACCTAAACCCATGCCAAATACAGCCCAGTTCAGTCCAGCGCAGCTAGTGGGCCCAGCTGAGCTGGACTAAACTGGGCTGCCTCCCTGCAATGAAGAAATCCCAATGATGATTACTCTCAACACTTCATACAACTCACCTCTTACATAGCTTGAGGTATATTCGTTTATTGAACACAAATAAAAAGAATATGGCAACCCCGATGAGTAGGTTGTACGTAGTTGTCAAGATGAACAGCCATAACGTCGTGTTAGGTGGAATGAGCTCCAGGCACCAACTGACTCCCATGAGCACCGACAACTTTATATAGGTGGCGAATCTAAAAATAAGAAGATGTTGTTATGAAATAAGGCTTTGATTGTAGGAAACAATGAAGTGACTGTGTGACACATGATAATTATGGCTAGAAAGGGAGTAATTAGAGTTTGAAAGGAGATTTGCTGCTCCATCTACAAATACGGTTGTCGCAGTGGCTATGCGATTGGCTGCTACACGGAAAAAATATTTGAATGACCTACAGGTTCCAGGTCTGGCTGTTTGTGTATGTGAGTTTAAATGTTTATAAACGCACCCACGATACAGGAGAAATTCGTAGAGTGGAACAAACTTAAAAAAAATTATGGTATATGGGCAGAGCTATGATGTTGATGGATAGAAATGGTTACATTTATTATAAGCTAAGTATTTTTTTAAAGCAACAATATAGCTGCGCATTTTATAAAAACAGATGTAACAATGAGTGAGCATTCAACGTTAACCGGGACAAATTAAATATTTGTTTAGGATAAACCCGTATATAAATTGAGTTTTATTATTCTGTGCCTTGATCTAGGCACGTACCTAATAGTCAAAATGAGTCATAGTAACATGTCATTACACATAAATAAGTATTACAAAGTTGTGGGCAGATTCAAACTATAAGGCAAACTATTTAATATTTTACTACAGTGCTCCGCGATACATTTGGCGCGTGGCCATACTCGGAACTAACTACGCCATCTTGCTTTTTCAATAGTTCGCAGAGACACTTTTCAACAGCGTCCTTCTGACAGTGTAGCTGAAGCGCCAAAAGAACTATAACTAATTGGCAACTGCCAACCAACGTGTCAAAGCCGACAGTATTTTGGACACGCTACCTAAGGGCCTAGATTTTTACAATGACTTCCAACAGAATTAGTATAAACTTTTCAGTAGCTGTGACACCCGCTTATATTTTTGACTTATTCGTCAGAACACTCGAATTATGAATGATGATCTGATTATTAAATGTTCCGTCGCCCAGGTTACTAGAGAGGCACATTCAAATATTTACGCAATTTTAAGCATTCGTGTGTCAAAATCGAAAATGTTCGGGTCAAAAATGTTTGTATGACAACATTCCCAATGTCCACGTCTGTGGTCCGCTCTATGAAAATCTTGTAAATCTCTTTAGTTGAATGTTTAAGATTTAACGTTAAGGTCTATTTTGGTTTTAAGAACAGTGAAACATAGAGATAGTTTCAACCAAGTTTGATTTTATTGGGAGTTTTTGTCAAATGTGGCAAACCAATTCCGAGGTCCAGTAAATTAAAAATAATTACCTGTTTGTGTCCTGCGTGCTGCTTCTAGAATCTTGACATTTGTGAATTGCACTTTTGATCAACCATATGTTGTAGACGGTCAATGAGAATAATATGATATTAACGAAGATTATTACCCCTATTGGTATAATAAAATAATTTCGAACACTGTCCTCTGAAAAAAAGAAATGTTGTAACCATGTAAAGCCTATTTTTAACAATTCTTCAAAGCCTAGCTCTAAAGGAAGGAGCTATGAAAACTTCAAATCCGACCAGTAAATCTAGAGATTAGAGCGTTCAAACAAATAAACAAAGAAATTCTTCAGCTTTCTTATATTCAGAATACATTATCATACATAAATATGTATATATAAAGAATTAAACATACCTGCAACGAAACAGTCGTCGAAGGGTGGTTTAGTAATGTCCAAATTAGAAAGGTCTATGTTGTCCAATGTTGTGACTATGGTAGTCATCAGAAGCGGGATACCCCAGGCATACAGACAGTACCACATGAACTTCACTCGCTCGCCTCGTCGGTTAATGTCACACCTCTTGCGATGACCTCTGCGAGGAAGAAAAAGAAAGGTGTGAGACCACGTACACACGGCGCGGCGCGGAGCGGCTGGGACTGTACCACTGTAACTAAGAAAATTGAATTTTGGAGGGGTGTATTCCGAAGGGATTTGACTAAGGATCATGTGCTTTTGAATTTTTTGAAAATCACCCGCAACCAGGTGAAAAGGGGTAATCAGGTTTGAAGGGAAGTGTTTTACACCGTGCTTCGTTTTACTCCAAAATTGGCATAAATATAATAATAGTCCTTAAATTGGAAAGTGTCAAACCATTTTTCAAAATGTGGGGTCATTTTGAAAAATCGTAAATAATAATCGTAATCTTATTCATTCGGTTTAGAAACTTGTAACTTGGCACAAACACTTCTTTAAGAAAAAAAAACTAAAACAACCCTTGATAGGGTGTAGGGCGTTTTGTACTTAGTTTTAAGCTAGAAGGGACCACTGCTGCTACCGACAAGAAATGTTTTTTCATTATTTGGAGTCAAAGATGTAAGAATCCGAACGTGGTTGCCAGTCCTCACATTTTGCATACTGAACTACTATTACAGTGCTTGCACCCTATGTAAGTGTCGATAAAGTTATATTTTGTACAAAAGTGTTAGTATTTTATTTGATTACACGTATTTAAAGTATTTACTTTAAATAAATAAATATCCTTCGATTACCTTAACGACCACCAAACGTCGTAAGACATGACATTCAACCAGAAGAAACTTGAAATCGCAGCGAAATACATCATTGGGGCTAAAATAAAGAAAAAAATACACTGAGTTATATAACTCAGTAAAAATGTATACCATACAGGACAACATTATACAAATAACTGCGAAATGATGTTTTTTGTTTCACGATAGTGTGACTACATTTTATTACAATTCATAAGTTAATATAGTAATTGCACAAGGCGTAAACGGATCTTTTACAAAGCCGTCAACCAAGCAGTCTGCACATCAAATTAAGTAATTATACGCAAAAAAATATTGTTGGGTAACAACTCTTTTTTTTGCGGTGAGAAATTACGCTTAACGGTAGGACTCAATGTATCGCATTCAAAACATTATGCTGATGGACGCATTGAATAGTGCAGAGGTCATATAAAAAAAATAACTTGTGAAAACTTTAAGTAACTAGAAGGTTCCCAGTTATAGCCCAGAACAAAATAATGATCGCAATGGTCCTTTCGGCTTCTTACACCCGTATCTATAGTCAAGGTAAAGTAATTACTTGATCTTAACCAATTACTTGTTAAATTTTTTTATGCAATAGACAAGAATTTAAACGAAGTAAGAACAGTCAAAGAAAGCAAAGCTAAGAATTATAACTTTTTACAGTTCTAACATCAAGCAATTACTAAACTACGTAATACAAATCGAATCTTTAATAATTACATTTTCTCAAGTAATCACTTCGACTTGTTTATAGATACGGGTGTTAGATTGGGTATGTGTTCAAACGTAATCCTGAACGCAATCGAAAATGATCAATGGGTCAAAAATAACTTGATTTAATCGCGATCTACATTATATATCGAGCGTTTTAGTACGAACTATTTTCATAACAAAATTAAGTACATAATTTAAAAAAATCTTACATATAATTTTGCAGTGCTTCGTGGTCAATGATTGGTTGGTGAGCTGTATAACGATTTTTATTAAGAATGTGACAAGGATAGACGATGTGTAAGCCATCAGTACAAGGCCTATGAGGTTCTGGAGTTTTGGCAGCAAACAGTACACCACAAGGACCAACACTAGGAAGAACGATGAAATGAGCAAACCTGGAAATGAGGAACATTAGTTGTTGCTGAGTTCGAACTCAAACAGGCGCAATACTTTGTTTAATTTATTCCGTCACCACTGCTCTCAAATCGGTGACGGAAAACAGCGTGAATCAAAAATTCGAAGACATGTGATATCTACCAATCCGCTCTGGGTCAGCGTGATGGATTACAGGCCATTCCCTCACATGGAGAAGAGGCCTTTGACCCAGCAGTGGAAACTTTAAATGCTGATTATGCTTTGCTTAATGAAGTAGTCCATGAGGCCAACGAACGCGGCTATATCACTCCGTTTTGTTCGATCTGTATGTGCTAAGTTGCAACCTCTTAAAGTTTTAAAAATATTCAATATTGCATTCTCTCAGATAGTATGAATAATAATTAAAATATAAATAAGTTAAATGCAGCGATAATAATAGACATGATAAGGAAAGCCGTTACATAGATATATTACATCAAAACAAAAGCTTTAAATCGTATGAAATACTTATTGCAACAAACAACACAATTTATGACAATCTGTATACGTTATTTATTTATTTGTTTGGAGTTTTTTTCCTTGTTTGTCTCCAACAAAGGATACACAGATACAATATAAGTCACAATTACACAAAAGGTTCCTTTACGTGTGTTCTTTCAATTACTAGAGACTGTAACTGCATTCTATATCGCAGTAATTAGTGTTAACATACAAACAATTTTATTGCAATCATGTTAACTGCAAGCTAGTGAAGAGGTGATCTCTTCACTAGCTTGTTATTTCAAAATTACTTCAAAATGTCGAAAACAAGTTCAAGTTCAGTTCTGGCTAACAAGATATCCAGTGGTAAGATAGATAGATAAAATATTTTTTATTATGTACACCATACAAATTTCAATTCACTTACAAGAAAACATTTCACATACGGTGACACAATGGGCGGTCTTATCGCTAAAAGCAATATTTTCAAGATAACCATTGGTTGGATTAGAAGAAAAGGGAGAAACAACACTGTAGGTAGTTTTGTGGTGAACTATTTACATAATCATCTGCCTAGCCTTTTCCCAACTATGTTGGGGTCGGCTTCCAGTCTAACCGGATGCAGCTGAATACATGAAGCGACTGCCTATTTGACCCCAGTTCGTACCGGGTCATACGATACCCTTTGGTAAGACCGGTTGTCAGACTTTCGGGCCACTGACTACCTGTAACGACTGTCATAGATCTACAAATGACAGCCGGGACCAACTGCTTAACGTGCTTTCCGAGGCACGGAGGAAACTCGGTGTGTTATGGGTGGTCACCCATCCACGGACCATTTACATAATAATAAGACATAATAGTAAGACTGGTTGTCAGATTTTGGGTTTCTGGCTACTGGTAACCGTTTATAGCCATTCATATTATATTTTACCGTCTGGCTATACCGATTATTGTCGAACTGAACGAGTGTGTCGCACGCCTTACATTCGCGTGTGTCAGAAGTTATTATGGCACAAATGCAAGTAGCTTGCATTCCAAATGGCATGCAAGATACTGTATCACTCACCTACTAACACAAATAACGCTTTCTCCTCTTCAGCCGCTGGAGGCGCATTATATTCTCTCACGACGAGTTTAACCAATGGTGTTCTTTCAATGACAGTTAGTTTAAAGTCTAAGCAATATGACAGACTTTTAATGACAGACCATGATTTCGATTGGCTTGTATCTTGCATCCTTACCGCTCCATCCTGTAAACAAGCGAACGTTTTAGTGTCCCCGATATTTTTGTGTATGTGAAAGTGAGCAAAAAATCCAAAAAATCAAAAGTAATTTATTCAACCAGATGAGATCTGGCGGGAGCTGCTTAAGCCCCCTAATGACTTCATCGAGCCTTCTGAACGTCTTCCACCTGGGCATGCTTTGCCGTGTGGTTGACTTGGAAATATCTAAATAAACTTCCTGAGATCTACTAAACCTCCTAGAACCCAAGTCGGCATGGACGGCTCAGATGTCAAGTGTGTATGCGGACTCGTATGCGGCGTGTCTCTACAGACAATGGCCCACCTTCCTTCTCCGCCGTTTGTCTTTTTGCTCGACACAAAAGAGTCGTAACTTGTTAAATAACTTCCTCGAGAATTGCGCTAGTATTTGCAAAAAGATTTTTTCAATTCTGACTGGAAGTTCCAGAGATTAGCGCGTTAAAACAAACAAACTATTCAGCTTTAATAAATGATTAGCGTAAATTACATTCAAAACAATTACCTCCAAAACGTGAAAAACGTTTGTTATCAAGTGTTCAGACGTGCAGTTTATATTTCTGTGATTTTGAATGAAAATAAAATCTTTTTTTTTCGATTCCTTTATAAAATATCCGTCCCACGAAAACAAAACAACCTTGGAATAGTCGACGTCTGAAATTAGCTTTGAAGCTTTCTTTAATCTTTGAAACAATTCCTTTGTATTTTCGCAGTTTCCCTTCGGAGTAAACATTTCGCCTTCACTGCAGCATTTCTCGATACACGTATTAGAGGAACACAATTTCGTCACATTGATTCGAGTATTATTCATATCTCTATAATCATTTTTGCACACAGTTTCAAAGTCCACAGCACTTTTTGCAACACTTGATATTAAAAGAAGCGAAAAAACTTTATAGAATAACATTTTGCTACATTTGGTTTAATTATTAATTATGAAACTTTAGGACCTATCCTGTAAGCTACGTTAAGAGCAATATCACTGACCACAGGTTAAATGAATAATGAGAATGAACGCTTAGTGGATCGCCTACTAAATTCTAGCATATTTTCCTGTTAAGTTTCAACAGTTAATTTTCCACTAAATAAAATTCATGAAAAAAGAAAATATATCAAGCACTCTTCTGGAATGTTCCATTTGCTTGCAACTCGACCTACCGCAAACCAGAAATGGAAACAGGTGCAGATCAGATATATAAACAAAAAGGTATTAAATATAGACGTTTTGTTTATCACGTACGCACACCCATACAAAGATTCGATTGTACATACAACAAAGCACTATAAATAGATTCTTCCATCGCGAACCGGGCGCGGTGGAGAATTAAAAAAAAACTTAACGTTCGCGTTGCAGGAAACACAGGACCAGTCGATGTGGGCTGTGTACGTCCGGCAGTGGTCTTCTCTCAAACCATTGCAGCCTGTTGCAAACTGGGTTCGGAATGAATATAGTGTCTCATAATCTTAAAATGTCGATATCGTCTTATCTATCTTATCTATAAATATTAAACAAAGTCTGTTTCCGTGTTTGTCTGTGTGAGGACTTACTTCTTTAGTTGCACACAGTGGTTTATTATTACAATACATTTCTATTAAACTTAAATACATATAATGAGGAAATCTAGTTTTTTTTTTGTGTCAGTTCGGTTGCTGTGGACTGGCCGCTAGTCTATACTTTCATAGTAACTTTATCACCATCATTTCCCAATTCCCTAAGGTATACTTAGCATATTTACAATGTTATAGATATACACAACAGCATTCCCAAGGAGGTTTGATGTCAGGTAGGCGGCCGGACATAATATGCTTGCCAAAACTCAAGCAGCAAAAAAAAAATCAGCTGTTCCATACATTTTGACCGTGTAGGTATTGCACTTTCGTAGGAAACAGCACGTTTTTTAAAATAACTGACGAAAAATTTCCATGTGAGGGGGTTCAGAATGATGTACTGAGTATGTGGTTTCCGTTTTCGCGTCGGTGTCCCTTCCACGCCGCATTATAAATAAGACAGTAATTCTGTCCGCTCGTCACGTCTCAATAATGGCTGAACGGATTCCGTTGAAATTTGGTACCTGCTCGGGTAGTCCATGAACTGAGTTACCAAATAAGATTTTATCCCGGTAATATGTTGCCGTACTTTCTGACCAATACTAAGGCGAAGCCGCGGGCAAAAGCAAGTGCATTCTAAAAACAACGCGTTTATTAGTCACCAGCAATAATAGTGGCAGTTTCAATGACCGTACATGATAAAATAGTGTTTGACGTTGTTTGTGTAGGAAAATTATTTTTTTAACAGCAAATCATAAGGTCGATGTATAGAAACGTCACTTAGCTAAGCGTTGTGAATGTCCTTGTTCTATAAATATTAAAAAAAAATGCAAAATCTTGCGAGTAAAATGGGTACAGTAAATCAATACTAATTTGGTCGAATATAATATGCACTTACATACCTCTGACTGCCTCGTTGGTTGAATGGTCCCAATCGCGACTACTGTGCACGAGGTCCTGGGCTCGATTCCCGGGTCTGCAAAGTGCTATTGGGTTTTTCCATCAGGAATTTCATGATAGCAGCCACGGAGTCCGGTTTCGTTACCTGTTAACGACAAAAGGCTCTCTCCCATTACATGGGACTTAAACATAACTGGTGAAATGTGAGTGAATTATAGGTTACACCTCTGCCTAACCCTATGGAGATTACAGGCGTGATGTTATGTTATGTTTATAAAAATAAAGAAAATAAAAATAAAATTCATTTATTTCAGGTACCACATTATCCATATTAGAAAATATCTTAAATTATTCAATAATAAGAGTAAATACAAATCACACACAAATAAATACAAAGGAATTAATCCTTACTAATATTATAAACGCGAAAGTTTATATGTATGGATGTATGGATGTTTGTTACTCTCTCACGCAAAAACTACTGAACGGATTTTGATGAAACTAATTGGCATACAGATAGTTCATAACCTGGATTAACACATAGGCTACTGCTTTTTATCCCGGTAGTACGATCCCGTGGGACAATAACCGAAGTCCACGCGGGCGAAGTCGCGGGCACAAGCTAGTACAATATAAATACAACATCAACACTCAAATTAGATAGTTCAAATTAAAAATCATATTCATATTCAATCAAAATCAATTCATATTTATAACAGTAGTCTCTTACATGCGACACTATAATATGTAACTTGTCTGTCACAGCAGTGTCGCACGTGAGGACAGTCCAACCTATTTGCTATCATACTCAGAACGGTATTGGAGCTGGCCGCACTCTGCGCACAAGAGACGCGCAGCGCTTCCGCATGGTAGCATGGAAACAGTCTGTGCGCGCCCATGCGAACATACCTGAAGCGCTGCAGTAGCGAGGCAGACCCAAAACCGCTCTGAAAGCGTTGTTAAACTGGATGCAGAGAGTGCTGTAGCTTTTCTGCGTGTAATTAGCCCACAAGCTGAAAGTGTACATGGCCCGGAAAAGAGTTAGTTTCACGCCATCCGAGCAACGCGCGAACCTACCGGCCAGCAAATTAGCTCTTTTAGATAAAGCCCTCCCGTTGCAAGTCAGCATGATCCCTGATGTCAGCCGTGACTATTATATGCCCTAGGATATGCCCTAGGTATTTAAACTGATTCACCCTGTCTAATGGTACACTATTTAGACGTATAGGTGGTACATAGTCCGGGCATATAGCACAACCTTCCTCAAAGACCATGTACTGACTTTTCTTAATATTATAAATAAGTCCATGTTTAACAGCGTAATCCTCACACGTCGCCATCAACCTCCTTGGGCCACAAAACGACGCGCTCAGCAGATCCATATCGTCTGCATAGCTTATATTGTTGATATACACGTCGTCAACATGACAGCCGACGTGCTCACTGCTCAGCGCGACGATCAGCGCGTCCATGTAAAGCTTGAATAACGTGGGTGAGGTCAGTCCGCCCTGCCTTACCCCGCATTGTAATCGATATGGCTCCGACATTGCCCTCAACCATCTGACCCTGTTGACTTGGTGCGTCTACCAATACTTGAAGATGGTAAGAAGTTCTGGAGGTAGTTTGATACTCTCAAGTTTTTCCCACAAAAGATCATACGCTTTATCATACGTCTATAATGTGCACTTAGGTGTCAAAGAAGTGTTTGGCACTCGTACTAGGATTAACCTGTATCACGAATGCCATCATCTTTCTCCGAACCAGCTAGGTAGTTCTTTACACAAATGTCAAGTAAGGAAAACTAAAAGTGCAACATAGAGACGGGAACGTGACGTATTTAAATCCCGGCTTAAGCTCTAGCAACTAAACCCACTTTGTTAGGCAAAGGACCGATTTATATACTCGTATGTCTTTATAATATGCAGTAGGAAAACCACTCAATCAATTAAAAAATAAAGTACATAGTTGTTCAGTGTTTATTCCAGTATTATTTGACGTATTGCCTTCTGCTATAATTTTAAACAATCAAATTGAAACCGTTGTGGCGAATAAAAAGTTACTTTCTTTGGGGATCTTATGCACCCTTTTTACAAGCTTTTATTTCACTTGTACTGGTCGTATTATATATGATTGTAAGGAATCCGCTTCAAAATTTGAAAACCATTTTTCAACGACTCGATTATATTTGCCATCGTGGTGAAAGGATTAGCCAATCGACTACAGTCGATTGCCCAGGGGTGCGCCGGCCGTAACAGGAGGTCGGAGGGTACGTTGCTCGGGGAGGCTCCTTTGGAGTTTTGGGCTAAACATAATATTTCAACTTTTTTGCCATCGATACGCGAAGAAGAACCACTCGTTGGTATAAATGATTGAGATTAAATTTTACACACCCCTTTAGTTCTGGTTACAATACATTTTTATGACAGACAGAGTATGTGACATCTAACAACCCGAATTGTGCTCGCCTAGAATACGGTCCGTTCTCTCTCACAGAGACCTTTGTCCCAGCCCTGGGAAGGTTAGATAGCCTGACAAGCTTTTGTTCGTGACTTCGCTTGCGTAGGTGACCGTTTAAAGCGTGATAGGATAATAGACGGACAGAGATCCTTGTGCATACTTAGCTCTTTATTTTTCAACAATATCATAATCATAATAACTTAACATTACATGACGCCTGTAATCCGCGAAAGGTTAGGCAGAGGTGTACCTGATAGTACATCCACATTTCGCCAGTTATGTTTAAGTCCTATGTAATAGGGGGTGAGCCTATTGCCATAAACCGGGTACAAATCCAGGCTCCGTGGCTGCTACAGAGAAATTCATAATGGAAAATCCCAATTACACTTTGCCCCACCTGTTAATCGAATCGCAATATTATGATAAAACATTTATCTTTATCAGTAAACACTCCTTTCATATACGTTCATATTAGTAAAGTTCCTTATCTCTTCAATCATGCACTTATCCTTAATCTTTATCGAGTACTACTTTCTGTTAAAAACACAAAGAAATACAACCGAATTGAGACTTCCTTTTTTTGAAGTCGGTTAAAAATACTTTTTGTTGGTCTAGCACGAACGTGCTGAGTAATCGTAACGTTAATTCAAACGATTTTAAAATTGATAATACTGATTTCGCATCTTATATTGACTTGAGTTTCAAGACTCTATTCCTTTTTATGAGTGAATACTAAGTTCTTGTCGCAAAACAACTCAAATGCTATGGTTGTATTTTTTTGTTGAAAAATCGTCCGTATTACATACGTTCGTCGCCCGTTAAATCATAAATCATATTTATTACTGCAAATTGGTTTTAAAAAACACTTTTACACGTCACGGCATGTTATGTTTTAAAGCTAGATGGGGCCGGTGTTTCGTATCTGACTACTCAGAGAAGAAAAAGCCTAAACAAACTCAGAGGTCACTGTCTCTTTTAAAGTCCAGACATTGGTCAAATCATATTATGAGGACCATGCAGACACTAAGGTGGTCTTTTGATGAAAGAATCACTCAAATTTGATTGGACCTGTCCAGTCAGTGCGAGCATTTGTCAGTGATCGTGTAGTTCGACTCATCATAACCCAAGAAGCTCAACAACACGACGAACAATACCAAATAAAGGACATTTGGGTGTTCATACTATGGCTTAATTTTGACAACTATGCAGTTTGAAAAACGATGTATTATTAGGCTACTGATTAATTGTTTTAGGTACCTACCTACTATACTAAAAATCGCTTGAGGAAATCATCAAAAATAGTACGTATGCAGCTATACATTTACTAAATTAATCACACTAAATTTGTATTTGTGGTTTCTGATAATAAAAGCGTTAATTTTTATTCGTTCTAAAATTTTACTAGTTGGGGTAACGCTTATTGGGGACTCATTAAAAATCGCTGGTAGCTATTTATTTAATTTGCATTTATAGCCTTAAATTATTCTTACGTTGTCAAGCAAACGGATTTTTCAAACATATGAAACGAATAATGTTTAAAACTGTATTTTGATGGAAAGTACAATTTTTTTCTTTAATCCCTTCTTTTTATGCAAAGGTTTTCTATCAACAATACAGTGTGTTGGTTGTTTTTCTGTCATTTGAAATTGATTACAAATAGCTACCATAAATCACTTAAAATCGATTTGCATGGTACAAAGTGACACGTATAGTTTCCTCTATGTATTTGAGTTTTGAGGAAAAATGTGGATACTGTGGTATTGTTTGTGTACAAAAGAATAACCGGAGTGATGAGATCATTTCATTTTACATCAATTTTGTTCACAATATTCCTGTTGGCTGAAGAAGGGAATGGTATGTGTCGTTTGTTCCTGCTTGTTATTATATTATCGACCGTCAAAATTGTGAGGATGTATTTTGTATGGGCATGTATTGTGTTTCGGAGGAATGAGGAAAATGTCGTGAGGAAAGTTTTGAGTACTAATATAAGAGTAGGGGGTAACCAAAGAAACGAGGGAAAGACATGGATATGAAAGATGAAATGGCTAAAAAGGGGGCGACCACTGAGATAACGAATAATAGAGAAGTATTAAAGACGAAGACGTGTTGCGCCGACCATGAATAAATTGGTGTAAGGCAAGAGAATGAGGATGTGAGTCTCTGTCTATTTTTAACCGACTTCGAAAAAAGAAGGAAGTTCTCAATTCGGTTGCATTTTTTTTTGCATTTGTTACCTCATATCTTCATCATTTATGAACCGATTAGGAAAAATCTTTTATCTGAAAGGATATACTTCCCGATTGGTCCCATAGAAATCATCCAATTTCTTCAAAATCGGTTCAGTAGTTTGGTTTTGAAATCAAAATAACTGAAAAAAATATGTCATCCAAGTAAAATAAATTGCGAAATTGATACTTGACAAGGATTTGTGTGTGATCCGATAACTAAAAAGGGTAAAATGAAAACTTTTTTGCATAAAATATCCGATTTCCAAAAAAAAACACAAAAAAAGTGGAAAATAACTTCACTTTCGGAAGTCGGTGGCAAAAAAGTCAATAAAACAAACAATAGTCATGAAGTTTTTATGACAGTATGGTGATATTCATGTGATTAGGATAAAGCAAAGCGCAAAAATGACACGCGCCACGGGGATGGGCCGCAGCGCAACCCATGAATACAAAAACATTCGGTGCGTCCCACTTGGTATGTGCGATGATTCGAGTTAGGGGGCAACTGGCCTCTGGTCCGCGGTCCACATTCTCATTCAATCAAAATGGGTCGATTAAACTACGGTACTTTTTCCCATGGTATTCTGGCCCACGCATTCGGCCAACTTTTCCACTACTGTTCCTTCTCCATGTAATGTGGGCCGCGGACCAGACGCCAGTTGCCCCCTAACCCGATGATTCATACAAAATGTACGCAAGTGATGTATGAGAATATTTGCGGCCGGGCTAAATGTGCGTCAGACTTTAATGGTGTCATTTTAATGTACAGTCAACCACGGTCCATGGAAATTTAATTCATCGCCTTTATTTTACGTAGAAGTATGGTGGGATTTTCCGTAGTTCAAGTGTTAGCTCCTTGTCTCTTTCTACAGCGTCAAAGGGATATCATGTTCCTGTTTCGTTGACAATAATTACATTAAAGTATTTAAACTGACATGGTCACTAACATTATCATTAACACGTAAAAGAACTGTATATTTACCATGTTTACTATTCATTTTGAGTTCCCGATATTTCAAGTTTTATTATTTCATTTTGAGTTTACCCGTGATCATGGTGCTGCAACAGAGTGCAGCGCCAAAATATCGGGAATTCAAAATGACTAGTAAACATGGTAAATATCCCGTTTTTTGAATAACATTTGTCTCGCTCCATCATACTGGAATTCGAACTAACTTTTCACGCGGAATGTGAACGCGTACTCTTCCGGATACAATACGGACACATCTCGTAGTACATGAGGTCCTAAATCATTATTTAGGGACCTCGTGCACTACGAGACTACGACCACGACTTTTAGCCGCAGAAGCTTCGATCAGTCGCTCTACCATGACGTCTTAATGCAGGAATGTGTTATTTCTATTCCAGAGTGGGAAAGAGACAGAGTCTGTCTGTCTAGCGCCATCTCTATACCACACTGGAATAGAATTAAAATATTCCTGCATTAAGAGGTCATGGTAGGGCCACGGGAAGAAAGTTTGGTCCCACGACCGTCAGACTAGTTTTATTCGAGATAGCGGCCAGCCATGCGACCAGGCGACCAGTCGTGGTTGTGGCCAGGTAGTGCGCGAGATCCCTCAATCTTTGCCGTATGCACGCCTATGTTAAAGTGCCACCAAAACAACAAAACCGGTCAAGTGCGAGTTGGACTCGCGCACCGAGGGTTCCGTACAAACCTGTGGGTATATAACTTTTTTTTATATGACGAAACTAAAAATTTACGGTTTTCGTAATTTTTCCTATATCTGTACTATAAGACGTGACTTCGTACAAAATTTCAAGATTCTAAGTTCACGGGAAGTACCCTGTAGGTTTTGATTCCCGTGCGAGTTTCGAAAATTTGCGGAAATTTGCGGCCTAAGTGGCTGTATCTTTTGATTGCGTTGACTTAGAAGGTTGATTTTTCTACAGCTTCCAGGGACAGTAGAACTAAGTATCATATAGAAATTTCAGTTTGATACCTCCACGCGTTCCTGAGAAAAACGGTCTTGACAGACGGACGGACGGACGGACGGACGGACGGACAACAAAGTGATCTTATAAGGGTTCCGTTTTTTCCTTTTGAGGTACGGAACCCTAAAAATGACCGAGAATAAGGAAACAAGTCTAGTAAATAATACTTGGTAAATACATACTATTTTACTGTTTCATGTAAGTAATTATGTTACATATCTACAGGAAAAGACGGGATATATTATATTTTAATGGTAAAACAAGTCTATAACAATATAATAATGAACTGACTTAAACGTATTACGATTTTAAACACAGTTTCAGTCCTTTGTGGTAAAACTAACACAATTGTTAGTGAATCTCAAAGTAAGGGTTGACATACTCTACATACCCATTGTCGATTCTTAACAGAACATCACGCTTGATACAAGACATCGAGAGAAAAAGTCTGTAGATGATGTACAGTCAAACCTGGATAAGTGAGAACTGGATAAGTGAGAAAACTCTATAAGTGAGAGTAATAGCCAGGACCCATCATTTTAAGCTCCCAAAACCTCTATTAGCGAGAAACAGAAACCTCTGTAAGAGAGAGTCGTTTTCCCCTCATAGACCTCCGTAAGTGAGACTGCTACTTATCTATACCTCTATAAGCGACAGTCGAGCTTTATTTACTAATTTAACATCTGCTATTTTATGACTCATTCTTAACTTTCGTGGAACTTCCTACCATTGTTTTTGTATTGTTTTCTCGTCAATATTGTACCTATTCTATTTCGAGGAACTAAATAATGTTGTTATTCTATCGCATTCTTTTCGAATGGACACGTGGGCCTATGTACCGTCCTGTTTGTCGGACTTACTCAGTTTATAGTTATCAATTGCGAAAGAAAGCTTTAAGGCGTGGATATACGTGAATTGAGCTTCATTTAGGATACATTAGAACCTTTTTGTTCCGTAACCATCACCGGATGTTTTTTCCAAAAAATATATATTAATCTACACAATATAAAGCATGTCCTCTTGGCTTTAAAAAAATTAAAAATATAATTTAAACATCATAAATAAATACGCAAAGTAGCCTCTGTTTTTGTAACTAACTACCATTTTTCTCCTAAACTATCAATCATAGGATCTTTTTATTGCCATCAATATATTATATTAAGTAATGCCGAGGGGACCTTTGGCTTATTTTTGCCAATAACTTTCTTAATTATTTATATGGATTTTTTTACGTAATCGAGGCGCACGCGGGGGGCTTTATCGTCGAAACGCCCACATGACCAAGGTCATTGGCGTATATCCAGCTCTTAAATGCGTTGGAGACGATCCATCAGTACTTTGAATACGCGGCGGTTGTTGATCAAGCAATATTCGACAAAATTTATGAGTTAGAGAAAAACATTCAAAATACAAAAACAGAAACCCAAACGAAATTAACGGATTTTTGTATGTGTAAATAAGTTTTAAATAAAATAAAATTACATAGTGCATGAATTTTTGTTTTGTTTGCGTAACCATTTAAAAATAATATACGTACATAATACTATATTGCATATCATGCACATAATTTTATCATATTACATATTTACTACATTCGTACTTGCTGTGACTTGTTATTGCTGCGTACCCCTATAAGAGAGAAACGCTACCCATTACATGCATTAGCGAGAAACTCGGGTTAGTGAGAAACCTCTATAAGCGAGAATGATATTGTGTTCCCTTGAACTCTCGCTTATCCAGGTTTGACTGTATTCGTTTCCGATAAACATTTTGACAAAATGCTTGACTGTTTGTTCACAGCGAAACGCAAGTATTGCAGACATAGGTGGCAGTGTTACACATTCCGGATGGACCATACCTGCTGATTGTGTGTTCTTATACAGCGATCGGATCAACGGGCGATGCAAGTGCGGGTCGAAACAGAACCCATACAAAACCCTGGCTTTACACGGCATAGCGGGCAGCAATCGAGATCTGGAACTTCTCTACTCATAAACAGAATTAGGCACCACCTCATAAAGATAAAGAACATAACATAACGCTTGTACTAATATAGTAACACCCACGTTTCGCCAGTTACGCTTAAGTCCCATGTAACAAGGGGCAAGCCTATAGATTTCAACCGGGCACAAATCCAGACTCCGTGGCTGCTACGAAGAAATTTCTGAAGGAAACACCTAATAAATAAGTACTCATAAAGAAGTGTTACTTTAATCTTACTTCAGGGTGTGAAGACGATGGAGCTATACTTTCTGTCTAGCTCTATCTCGTTCCCTCGCTGAACTAAGATTGAAATAATACCGCTGGCGGTGGTGTAGCCTCTGTTCTAGAATGTTTCTCATTTTAATAAATGAGATATGAACCTCCAGGAATAGAGACTAAGGGGCGGACTACACCGTAGCGGAGACGAGCGGAGATGTGCGAAGCGGAGATGAGAGGACATGCGTAAAAGCGAGGACATATACACTGAAGCTGTGCGGAGCTGGGCAAAGCGAAGATGATAGGAGATCGGCACACCGATTATACATTTCGACCGTGTAGGTATTGCACTTTTGTACGAAACAGCCGTTTTTTTTTAATAACCGACGAAATCTTTTTATGTGGTGGGGTTCAGAATAATGTACTGAGTATGTGGTTTTGCTTTTTCGCGTCGGTGTCCCTTCCACCCCGTGTATGATCGGATCGACCTTCAAATAATGACCTTCCTGTTCTTGTCGCATGTTACTTGGAGTCGGTGAAAAATGTCTTTCATTCCCATTATTTTTTAACAACTTACACTCGGTTTATTCATTTTTTTTTGTCATCCTCTCTCTTTCCTTCTAAGTATCGTTCTGATCAAAGACTTTCAAATATTTAAATCTCTTTTACTCAATCACATGTATTTCATCCTTCTTCCCCTTATGTGACAAAGTTATTTCTTTTTTTTACCATTTTTTGAGTTATTTTATTGACATTTAAATTTAATTTGTTGACATTTGTAATTGAATTTGTTGAAATTTGTAGTTTAATTTATTACATTTTTAATTTAATTTATTTTGTATTGAATTGTACCTAATTCCGAATGTTTTTGAATAATATGAGTATTTTAATAATTACAGTAATGTTACTCAATAGCCTAATGGAATCCTTTTTTGTTGCCTTTTTCTGTTAATTTATAGATGTCAGAGTGTTTAGAATCATTATATGTCTCAAAATAAAATTAAATAATTTTGAATGCCGTGAGGTAAAATGTATCGGGACTATCTTCAAAATAACCATCATATTTGTATACCTACATTATTGGTAAATAAACGATTTCTATTTCTATTTAAAAAACGTTCTCAACCATAACGTGCACTCTGTCACGAATACAGAATATTTTTCATGTCTGTAATGGCAAACATACATCGTAAATAAACGCATCATATGTCTAAAATCAATACGAGCTATAGGCATCGCCCAGTTTGATAGAATTTAATGAATAACCCTTTGATGCCCCGGGCAACCGGGATGCGATGAGGTGAGCTGTCGCCATGGTAACGGCCGCGGCGGGAGAGTGCAACGCACCCGTCACTGATCGATATTTGCATAACAGTATTACCTGTAGGTACGTGGCCGGCCCTGTGTCGCCGGGTTCTGAATATTGTCATGAAGTCTATCCGAGAGATTTGTATTGAGGATTTTTATATATTTTGATAAATACATTTTTATTTGTGGTCGCGAAATTTTTTTATGACTTGGTTGGTTATAAGTTACTAGCTTTTGCTCGTGGCTTCACTCTCGTTATACCCAAAGGAACGTTTCACTCGAGGATAGTGTAGCTTCCCATTAGTTAATTAGACTTTTCGGAATCGGATCAACAGTTCCGAAGAAATCGCCTAACATACAAACAAATTTTACCTCTCACGGGCAAAGGCCTCCCTCCAGTCTGTCTTATGCCACATAAACAACTGAGCGGTGTTGCGATGCCGCTCCGGCGTCGCAACGCATACAGCCTGGTTTCGCGTGCGTGCGTGCGGCACCGGAGCGCGTCGTGCGCCGCCGTGTGACGGTGTGACATACCATGGATTTTTATAGGCAGAATGAAGCCGCGGTGTCGTAACGCTGCATAGGCTCTTACGCTGTGGGATTCGGCAGCGGACGTAGATTCTATTTTCAAACTACAAAAGAGAACAGTTCATTTGATGAATAATACGGACATAATACAATATTCCTCATCCCCTTAAGCAAGTTGCGTCATAATAATTTAGCCTAACATTTGAAGTGGCCTTTAATGAATATTAAAAAAAATCTAACTTGTATATACTGACTCTGCCTTCACTTAATATTTTAGAAAATATTCTGTGTGTCCGCAAACACGAAATAAGAATTGATTTGCGTAATATAAATGCACGCATACACGCAGTAAATAAGAAATTGTAATACTAACATTAAAGCAAGTTTTAAATAGTAAAAGCTATTATATGTGTCATCGAACCGAGGACCTCAGGTCAGCATTAGCGCTTACGGCCTTTGAACCAACGAGGAAATCGTTAGTATGTAAGATTTTTCCTTATTATACTTAACTGGGTTTAGCCAGCGGCTTCACCTGCGTCAGAAATTATTCCACGAGGATATTGTACCGTTATGAAAAGTATCCTATATATAAACACAGGTTTTAGTAACTATTACATATGTGCCAAACTTCATCTTAATCCGTCCAGCCAGTCTGACTATTATCTTACCAGGCATGAAAAGGTAACAGTCAGTTTCCTTCACTCGTCAGTTTAGTTAAATCGACACATATTAACCGTTGAGGAGTTCCATCGTAAGGAGACGATCCTTGTTGCACCACCAAATCTTAGTTTTACGTAATGTTTTGTTATAAGCTATGAACGTGTATCCCAATTGGCAAGTCAGTGCTGTTGAACAATTAGGAGTGCTTCATGTGAAGGTGATCTTGGATGCTTTATTTTTGCAGTTCCTGGTAATAGCAGTGGTCAAACTTATTACTTAGGATGTCTATACATGAAACAAGATGATTCCTAACAAATTGCGGAAGTTGGACACAATTAAATTAATGCATTACTAATAATAATTTGAATGTTTGAACTGCTGCTGCTGCTGTAACTTTTTTATTTGATTAATTAGCGACATGTTGTCATAGAATAAAATGTAAGAATTGATCAGATCTTCATTTTGATGCAGGTTAGAAAGTGCTACAGTGCTGAGCCACTTCTGCCCCATCTTCTTTGAGGAACAAAACATAGATTTATGTCTATTGTAATTGATTTTTTTTTAAATTAAAAACGTATTGCTTGAATTAACAACTGTTTTTTGTTGGAAGACTAAAAGCAAGTTTTGGTCTCTCAAATGTCATTATAGAAAATTAGCAATTACCTGTAACAAAAATTATATAAAATAAGCACTTCACCCGCAACTTCGTCCGCAAAAAATGTCATATCTCAGCTGCAATAGGCATGATATAAATAAAATTTAGAGCCTATAGCACCCACGAATTACGTAGCTTTCTACCAGTGAAACAAATTTTACAATCGGATCAGTAATTCCAAAGATTACCCCTTACATACAAACTTACAAACGAAATGTACCTCTATAATTATTATAGTATAGATTAATTTTAAAATGACAACATTAATACTAACTGCGTATACTGCGCGTATACTGCGTAACTGCGTATATTCACGTATTTTTCTTTTATTCTACAAAAAATTGTATTAAACTGATTAATTTATTAAAATGTATAATATCATTTTAATTTATTTCATTTAATTAGATTCCTAAAATAGTAACTTTAATATCAAAGCATTTTTCGTACATTATTTACTAACTATAGGTACAGTAAAACGGGGTGAATAGAAACGCAGGGGTGAATCGAGTTGCCGGGTGCTGCGGGTTGTTCGAAAGATATACCGCGGCCCCGGAACACAAAGGGCGATGAAGGAACATGGGTGGGTTTTAGTCAGTAAAAGTCTGACACTCCCTCCCGCTCAGCCCAGAGCGGGAGAAGTCATTTGATGATTTCCCATCCGGAAAAAAAAAAAAGGGGTGAATCGAGACAAAACTTTGAAAGGGATTTTAACTTAGAATTACGAGTAATATGGTATGTTGTCAACAAGCTCTCTAAAAAATTAAGTATAATTAAGAAAATAAAATAGAGTCCTTGTTGGTAACATACCATATTCATTCCAAGTTAAAATCCCCTTCAAAGTTTTGTGTCGATTCACCCCTGCATCTCTATTCACCCCGTTTTACCCGGTACATACTTAAAATAATAATCGGTGGAAGGGATACCGACGTACAATCGGTTACCACGTACATCATCCTGACCACCCCGCATTGTAAATTTTCATCAGGGATTTAAAAAAAAAACGGCTGTTGCTTACTATTTTGATAATTATTTATATATAATTATAAATAAATATCTACTTTAATATTATAGTACTTATATTGATCTTAATAATTATAAATAAATTTCTACAACAATATAATACTATTGATCTCGATTATAAATAAGTAATAAGTAGGTACTCATCTAACGATGTTTGTTTTATGTTACGAAAGTCTATAATAATAAAATTGTAAATTATAATTAGAAATGTGGTTATTAATCATTTATTTAGTTTTACTACTTACTTAATTTTAATATAATATGTAAAATTGCTGTGCCCCCAACGGGTTCCATAATATTGTACACCTTTGTTACACCTGTCACCAACTTTTAACATTGAAGAACGCAAATAAATTGAATATGAAATAGAAATACGCCTCCTCTCCCCATACGTTTCTTAGTAAATTATCAGTATTCGCATATGTTCCTCCAACTAAATCTAGGGGCCTTATCACACTGGCGATTGGCAAACGCATTTATACACTAATTGTTGCATGTGAGTACTGACTAGTGAGTTAGTGAGACACACCACGTGTGCGCAATGTCTTCAGCCAGGGACCGATTAATCGGGTTAAACGGATAACCAATTAGACCTATAACCCATCATAATTATGTTTGATTAACCATGATACAGACTAACCCTTATATAGAGAAGAATGAGACAAAACACCGAGCGCGGGTTAACTCCGTCACTTTCTTGCAAAAATGAACTCTGTGCGTGAACCGGTTAGTATAGGTTGATTAAACATATAATACGGGTTAACTTTTACTCTAGGGTTTTCACCTTACCCTGAAATATAACCCAATTAAAACTCCTTTGCGGGTAATCTTTTCGGTCCCTGTTTTCGGCACGTTTGCGTGACGCTGCGGAACGTCCGCTCCCAAATAGCCTCGCTGGAAACACGCTGGCAATTCTTCGGTGTCCTAATTAAATACTCTTACATTTTTGGTTGATGACGTTCCCAAATTTAAAAACGATTTAACTTACGATTTAATAAAACCTAAAGTTCTATTTCCACATTATTAATTTTGGTGTCTTGCCGAAAAAAAAATCATTCTGCGCAAAGACATTCAAATGCGAGCGATAGACGGGACAAGCCGAAATAAATCGTAATCTACAACTTGCTAACAACTTGGTAACAAGTCAATCAGTCTAGTCACAGATAATATAATACTACGGTCTAGTGCTTGTTTAGTGTGAGACGTCCGCTTGTCCGGTCGCATGCATGTGACATAACTTTGATGACTGGAAAAATATTTTGTAAAAAATATGCGGGCTGTTCGATTTGCGTTATTGCAATGCTATGGTGAAACGAATGTACATACTTGAATTAAGTTTATTTTCGTTAGTACCTATTTTCTTTATTTACCCAGTATTTAGAATATACTTAATAATTTCCTAAGAATAATCTAGAACATTTACATAAATTGCAATAAACGCCCTCTGTTGCTCAGTAGCTGCTGTACCACTACTTCGCTATTTAGAGTTACTCGTTTATTGATTTATGTTATCGATATTTTTTCATGTTACGCCTTAAAAAGTAATATCAAAAACGTTATTATACTGTTCTGGTAATCGTGTTATGTCGTTCAAGTGTCAATATTTGATGAACAAATGTTATTGGTTCATGTATATTTCTGTTATAAAGGTTTCCACCAGTAAAAAACTAAGCGCGTGAGATGTGGATACAGTCATATACAGAAGAAAATTGGCTTCCATCCGCTGCATCAAAATTATGATCGAAGCATTTTAGAAGAGAAAACATCCACTTCGGAAAGACTGGTCGGGAAGTTTTAAAAAAAGATCTGTACCGTATTCTACAAACAAAGTAATGAGGTATCTTGATTTGACGTAGTCGTACAATATAACCTAGTTTTTTTGAAATCAGTATTTTAGGATAGGATTTTGGTTTTAGAGTCGATCGATCGGAAATCAATGCCATCGATCGACATCGGTCGACGTTGGTCGATTGGTGTGGTAGCTTTGGCCCTTTGGCTAATCGACGGATTCCGGGCGATAAACAATTGATTGACCGCCGATCGATGTCGACCGATGCCTACAGACGTTGATCGACCGGTGTGATAGCTTCGGCTGATCGACGGATACTGTCTGGCTATATTCCATCAGTATCTTCCAAAATGTAGTCAGAAGAGGATGTGTTGTCGTTGACCAACACGATGTTGTTACTCGTACTATTACGGAGACGCTAACGCAGAAGACTTTGGATGCGACCGCTTTGCTCGATCGATTGGTGTAGTAGAAACTGTCGATCGACGTCGACTAATCCATTCTACCATCGATCGATGGCCTCGATCGACAATCCATCCATTGGTGTGGTAGAAACTATCGATCGATTTCGACTAATCCATTCTACCATTGATCGATGGCATAGATTGACGATCGATTGATTGATGTGGTAAAACCCATGCCTACCCTGCCCATTATTAAAATTGGTTTAGTATAGCAAAATAAATAGCTTGTGAACTCTGAAACTACCCGTATAATTTCATTGCTTCCCTAGCTCTTTATGCATTTGTTTGAATTTATTCAAATAAAATAAAACATAATAATTACCTAATCTTAGCAAACGTTATCCATTTGATTAATTTTCGATAATTTTGATGCCATACTAACTATATAGCACCCCTATCACAGGTGGTTCACTAGTGTGATCTACCGGGTAATAGCTAAATTACACGCACACATTTTTTCACACATTCAAATATTTATTATATTCGTGTTTTTTCTATCCAACGCTAGATAGCGCTACTGACGCTCGTGATCAAAATTTTTGTATGCCAATATTCCCAATTTCCGCTCTATAAGTCTTGTTAACTCTTTATTTGATCCCTTTGATTCTGCGAAGATGATGATCTCCATGAAAAAAAAACACGTTCTTTTTTCTTAAGGAATATTCAAATTTAAAAAAAAATAGATACAGTTTAAAAATAAAAGGTTGTAAGACAGTAATGAATCGAAGAGTTCCTTTTTTGCAGGGAAGCACTGCGTAGGCTTGCAGAAGAGGATTTGTATTTTCGTAAATCACATTTATCTTATTTGTACCTATACAAACAGTTTAAATATTAAAATATTTATAACTGGATGTGACATTGTCACCAATAATTAGCTTGGTATATATTTCCTATACATATATTTCCGTGTTACGATTTGGGATTATAAGGAAAAAATATGAATAAAAAATACCTTATATGATTTAAGGAAAGCTATTAGTCATGCTTAAGGAAAAATAATTCTGCAGCCAAATAATGATTATTATATTTAAAACGGTAAAGTGTGTGTTGAGCTCGTATAATTTGGGTTTCGTAAAAAAAAAACACTGAACATGGCGGACACGCGAAATGCAGCAATTGTCATTACTGTATTTCGGGTAGGTTATAAAATTAATAAGCCTGCCTCTGCCTAGATCCAAAAGTATGGGGACATCTTAAGGCGAATTTCTCATTCATTAATGAGTGAAATTCGCTCTTATTGACATTATGTCTAGCATCAAAATGATCTACACCATGTGATTCAGCTGACATTTTAATTTCATTAAGATTACTACTAGGATATAAGTCAATAAGGTCTTCGTAAGTAAGCATTTGTTTGGTATTTTTGAGCGATTATTACACTGTCATAAACCGCTGTTTTCTTTTAATTTATGGCTTCGAAGACCTAAATAGATTTAGAAATCACACACACAAAAATCATTAACACTGAAAACGCCGAAGTTCCGGCGCTGCTTTAGCGCTGAAAATAATATCGGGAACTCAAAACTAATTGTAAACATGGTTAATATCCCGTTTTTTTGCAAAACATGAATAAAACACACAATATTCCTCTATACTTTAAATCATACAAAACACGATACGATCAATACGGAATAGATTTATTCTGTTTTTTTCTAGCAATCGCAAATCATCGATACCATAATTAATAATAGACCAGAGCCAATAATTTTGAAAGCATACAAAATTCTTAGCAGTATGCGAGTGGTCGCAAAATGCAGTTTATGGGGTAAGTAATGAAGGAAAAACCGACCCGACTCAGTGAAACTTCCGGATGGGGGTAAGGCAGGGTAGCATACGGGGTGAAAAAAAAACAGCTCTTTCCTACAAAAGTTCAATACATATACGGTCAAAATGTATGGAACAGCTGATTTTTTTTTAAATAACCGCCGAAAAATTTCTATGTGGGTGATGTACTTACTGAGTATGTGTTTTCCGTTTTCGCGTCGGTGTACCTTCCACCCCGTATACGTTTTGATGGATATTCGTTTTCTGCGATTTGCAGCTAAACTATGCATCATATTGAAAAACGGTTTGTGTAGGAGTTGTAGATAATAAAACAATCGAAAACTTTGTTTTTGGACATTATTCACTGTAACTCTGTGATAGATTGACAAAAAAGTGATTATATCAAGTTCCTATATAATCCTAAATACTCTGGCGGAAATGTTGTAATGTAATCAGCATTATTTGAGGACAGGGAGTTAGTGTAACGAGGTGTTTTTATCGTTTTCCTTTTAATAAATTCCCTCTTATAAATTAATGTTGATACTGTTTGGTAACTATGTTCATATTTAAAGTTTTTGTGTTCATTATAACTGTATGTGTTGCAAAAAGTGAACTGGACTACAAGACTACGTGCAAAAACGATTATAGAGATGAATACAATAATACAATCGATGTGGTAGAATATTGTTCTAATAAATTGTGCATAGAGAAATGCTGCGGACCTAGTGAATTATTGTTTTATGCAAATTCAGAATGTGCCTCTAAAAAGAGATGGCTTCGAAGACCTATGCTTAAAGCTCCATACGATGCTATCAACATTTTGTCTTCCTTGAACGTAAATAAAACATCGACGAAGAAAGTTGTTTTCGTTAAAAATCATAGAAGTTTTAAAGATTGCACTTCTGAACACCTTATATCGGATGAATATGAAATTTCAGAGGTAACTTACACTTTAATCTTTTTCAGTTTTTTTCTTTTTGTTCGGCTCTTAAGGGCCTTCCAACCTTCCTCAAGAATTGATTTTTGCAAATCCGACTAGCTATTCCAGAGATTAGCGCTTTCGAACAAACAAAATCTTCAATTCTATTATATCTCCTGACTGCGGCGAAACCTGAAAGCAGGGTAATGTTTTTACCCGTCTGTCATCATCCTGAGGAGTGCCTGGCACAGGCTGTTCACAAAGTCATAATCATCTGCCTAGCCTATTCCCAACGTTTTTGGCGTTCAGACTTGCGGGTGCAGCCGAATACCAGTATTTTACATGAAGCGACCGCCTGTCTAACCTCCACAACCCAGTTAGTACTGGGTAATACGATACCCTTTACGTATGACTGGTTATCAGACTTTCGGGCCACTGACTACCTGTAACGATGACGGAATGACAGCCGGGACCAACGGCTTAACGTGCTTGCCGAAGACGGAGGAAACTCGGTATGTAATGACCGACCTTAGTAAGTGACAGACTGTTTACAAAGTAACCAGAAAATATGTTTAGTTTGTATAAAAGTTACGTAGATCTCGTCTAAGCACGATTAATACCAGAACGTCGTCGGCGACGGCAGTAGATCAGGATTGTCTGTCATTTGAGCTGACTGTATATTGGAATTCAAGTAGATACCTGCTTTAATATAGGACTTAAATAGTATTTAAAGATATAAATCTCTAATACGTAGTAGTGAAAATCATATTAAAATATTTATCATAGTTTAGAAGAAGAACAACACCAACACTAAGTTTGACACAATACAACCGGCCAAGTGCGAGTCGGACATGTGCACAGAGAGTTTCGTAGCACCAAACAATTTAATAACAATAATTTTAACGATCATTCATATGTTCTTATGTCAATTTACCCCGAGAGCAAACTTAATTTGTTTTTCATCGTATGTCAATGAAAAACAAAGTGATGCTGCAGTTTCACGAAAAAGTTCAATATCTCAAAAACTAAATATGAAATATTATCAAATCAATTTTCACTGAAAGTTCTTATTGCAAACTCAAAGCATTTATTTCAATTAGACCATTACAGGCACTTTTGAATGTCAAAACACAAAAAAATAAACTAAGCTACAGTCCCTGTCACAGGGCATAATAACTTGTGAAATTACTGTAGTTGCGTTCTACAAACCCACATTTTTTTCAGAATTTTCCTCCTCTTATTTTAAAAGTTAAAGGGAGGTATTTTTATGCAATAGTCAAGAATTTAAACAAAGCAAAAACCGTTAAAGAAAGCAAAGCTAAGAATTCTGACTCTTAACAGTTCTAACTTCAAGAAATTCCTAAACTACTAAAAATCGTATCTCAACTAATGACTTTACTCAAGTAATCACTTTGACTTGTTTATAGATACGGGTGTTAGAGCTTGTAATATTTTAGTAAGCCCTAAAGACTAGTTATGTGTAAAGGTAAATTATTTCGACTATTGAACATGAAATACAGCTAATTTTACATATATTTATGCGCGGCACCTACAATACTTATCAAATTAGAAATTTTATAATGTAGAAATTTAATGTTATTTTTCCTTAAACGCAATACGAGTTAAAATGACTGTATTCAAAATATTATTTCCTCGTAGCTATCGATTGTAAGGAAAATTAACGAGTACATGTAGCAAACAACTGCACAAAATTAATCATTATAAAGCTACTACCTACTGAAAGTTAAATTAAAACGCAAATAACATTGAACGAGGCTGTTTCATAAAAAAAATACTATACGAGTATACGTAATTATTACTCACATGAAATAATACAGATGCCAGCACATCAAACTACCCGAAAATGTCAAATTTTCCCAATCAACCTTGAACCAAATTCTTTAACAATAAAGTTGAAAATCTATTAAAGTTTAACAGATTGTTGAAGCTTAATGTGCGACTGGAGTCTGTACAAAATACAAATTCTTAGCGTGCCCCCGAAGCTTGCATTAAAATGTTCTACTTATATTAAACGTTAATCTTTGTGTAGGGAGTTTCTTTAAACTTTAAAATTATTTTTTATTTCCTGCTTTTTAAACTTATTTATATAACAGCTGTATAGTAGACATGCTACCATCGACTCCATCAAAGAAAGTTGCTCATGACAGATCGGCTTTAGCAGAATTACAAAAACCGAGAAGCAATAAGTAGGTGTTTCAAAACTTTAATTTCGTACTAAGTGTTGAACTTCAATATTTAAAAATGTTTGTTTATCCTACCCGACCAGCTTGTATTAGCATTTGAGCTCGTCAAAACGCATCGTATGAGCCCAAACACAAGGTAGATGCCGTACACCGTTGAGCAGTTGTTCTGGCAGGTTAGGTATACTGCATGATCCTGGTGATGCCTGCGCATCAGATCAAGGTTATCATACTTCTGTAATATCATTGACAAGTGACAGGATTTCAAATCGATCAGACCTGTGGAAGTTGTTAATATCTATCTATATTAACCAACTGGAAAGAGGTGATGATCTTCAAACGGCTAACTAGATTTCTTGAAATATAGCTAAGAACACTCTCGATTAAGACACCTTTCAAACGAAAGAAACTTTATCAAAATCGGTTCATCCGTTTAGGAGCTATGATGCCACAGGCATACACACAGATACATACTCGTAATTTTAACACCCCTCTATTTTGGTCGCCGATTAAAAAGTCAACTTATAGGATTGTATTGATGATTATAATTCTGTAAATACATACGTGTTACGGTCGCGAATATGCAATTTTCCGGTCATTGTCAGACTGTACATTGAACAAATTATGATCCGCGGCTGTAATAGATATTTCCAACAATGTATTCTCTGTTTGGCATAGAAATGAGAATTCGAAAAAGAATTTCGGTCTCGTACACAATCAAAGAAACCCAATCAATTGCATCTCTGAGCGTAATAGAAACGATGAATATGAAATTATGAAGGTAACCAGTTTTTAAGTATCTTTAGTGTATAGTACCAGCATTATCGCCCTCGACTGCCATCTGGTGAGTTACAGACCTCCCCTCTGTGATAGGGAGTCGTCGGGGAACGTTAATAGTTTTTGCGTGAAATAGTAACAAACATCCATTGATCCATGCATCCGTTTATACATCCATCCTCACATAACTTCGCGTTTAAAATAGTAAGTAAGAATAAGAATAAAACACTGATAGGTACTGAATAAAATTAATAATTAGCTGTTTCCGCCCCGTTCAAAACATCGTTATTTTCAACAGGGTAACCAAAAGTCTCTGTGTTTACAGGATGGATCCTTATCGAGGCAAGATACAGAAACTAAAAAATGGTCAACAATTGAAAGACTGACATATTGTATAGACTACAAATTACATTTAATAGGGAAAACGCCAACGATAAAAATCATCATTCGACAAATTATTGAAGATCCAAAAGATACGGAGAAGATAGAGTTATTTGAAATAGTGGGTTAGTGAAACTTCTTACACATAAAGCTTTGGTCGAACTTAGGCGAAATCCACGCCAGACGTTTGTTTTTACGATAAAATGTAACGCGGCTATTTGCACCCGTTTTAACACTTCCATAGAAGTTTGTGGCAAGATAATGTTGTAACGTATCCCGTGCGGGATTTGCCTCAGTTAGACCACGAGCTATCACCATAACCAGAGGGGTCGGATTAGATGAACAGGCAGATTGATTATTGATACTTACATCATGCAAGCATTATATGGACATGCCTTGAAAAAAAACCTCCCAAAGTATCCTTGTTGCCAATTTATGTATTTTATACTGTTAGAAATCTAACATCGTTGGTAATCATAACAATTCTGGAAAAAGAAAAGCAAGTTAAACCACCTAGCTGTATCTACTCCGATGACTAGAATAACATAGCAGACTTAATCATTTTAACAAAGGGAGGCCTAGCCAATGTCCATACTAGCATATACGTCTCAGATCATTGACCATAAATAGATCTACCGTCCCCGACCACTGGTTATACCGACATCTATGAGCGGATAGGGATAACATAAAAAATATATACCCAAAATGTTTAATTTCCAGGAGTGACGATATCTTCATTCTTCCTGCTCTTGGTGCTGATAGTATACTGCCTGCTGCCCGAACTCAGAAACCTGTCAGGCTTAGTATTGATGGCCTACACATTTTCCCTACTTTTCGCTTTCATAATTAAATTGGTGATAACTTTTATCGTTACAAACCCACCACCGGGGTTCTGCAAACAAATAAGTAAGTTATTTTTTAATTACAAGCTGTTAGGATTAATTTTTAAAAGTACTACATAGTTCCTTGGTTCTCTCCTCTGTGTAATAAGGACTCTTGAGAAAAAAATTATACTTCTAAACTCAGAGGTGTATTTTCTGGCAGTGAATTTAAAAAGTTTCATAAAGTAAATTCCAGAGGTAACTCTTCTCTGTTTTGCATGGATGTTCTTTTTCTTACGAATTGATGGCAAAACCACTTACCGGATCTAACTATACCTGGCTAGGAACCATCCAGATGACCCAATTAATACAAAAAAAAAAAACATCAAAATTGGTCATGCATAAGGCAAGGATCCGGAACACACGTAAACAAGAATTTTTAAACATCATGTACCTACCAAGTTTTTTAGTGATTCTGATATTGGTCCCATAGAGAAACTTGTTTAGTTTGACGGTCTGTACAAGTACAACACCCTTAAAAAAATATGAAGACACTTTTCTGGTACATGCTGTATAAAGATATATTTCCTAAATGCACGGGTCATACTGGCCCTTAGTCTGTTTTTATTCACCTAGCTAACTTTATAATTATTATTTCAGCGCCAGTCCTATACTTCGCGTTCCTGTCAAGTATCTTTTGGTTGAGTGTCATATCGTTCGATGTTTGGTCGGGATTAAGGTAATAAACGAATATGTTTTGATAATCATTATTAAGTAGAATAAATGCTGTGGGAATGCGTACCAAAAAACTCCTCCCCACCGCGGTCAACTGGTTAATGTTACGAATACTGCTTACGAGTATGAATGAATCAATTTTACCTTGTCTAGAGGCGCAAGGTAAAATTCATTCATTACTTGAAGTCGATCACCAGGAACGAATGTCTCAGTAGCAGACTAGCAGTCCAGAGTCCACATGGTGTAAAGGGACCCTTCATGAAGCTGTCAATTAGGTATTCTGTACGTGTTTGTCTGCACCGATACCGGTATCAGATTGAATTAGCCACGGATTACATGACATCACTGACAACTACACTGCAATTTTTTTTGCTGGGAATTGTGTTTTTTGGCTAGAAAAACACGGTTTACGGTATCGCCCAATGCAACGCACTCAAAAAATTGTGTTGATAGATGCATTGAACAGTCCTGGGCTCATAGAGGTATTTAAAGTAAAGTTATAACAGATAAAAAATGTATTTAAAAATTCATAAACGTGTGGAGAAGTTGGAACTTTGATCTTCGATTTCTCCGTAACTAGAAGCTCGCCGAAGGTATTGTTCAAAATTAATAAAATAACAATGGCGGGAAAAACAAGTGCGTCTCGGCTTAGTTAAAGGTATTTTTACACCCTTTACATCTGTGTTCGGTTGCCGGTAACAGTCTTGCAATTTTTTACATGGGACTCAAACTACTCGGTACTCCTCTTCCTTAAACTTCCGGGATGACAGGGGTAAATTCACGAAATTGATTTTAACGACTTGAAGATCATCAAGATCTGGCGAAGGTGAAGGACGCATGACGAAGAAGCACAGGACAGGTCGGAGACGACACTTGGGCCTTTGCCCAACAGCAGCCCTCGGCGAAATGATTACTGGAGTTACATTGATTATTAATGTTCTGAACAAGAGATGTCAATCATCGTCACGACTTACCTAAGTGAAGTCAAACAACGGTCTATGAGACTTAAGTTTAACCTTAAATTCACTTGGTACTTTTTCTCTTTTGCAGGAGGTTTCGTATAAAGCGTGGCTCTAAGCGCGAAGAGTTAATAAGATTCCTATGGTACGGACTCTACGCCTGGGGAACCGCGCTCCTCATCACAGCAATAGTCACCACGCTGGATAACATAGACATTTCTAAATTATATATTGAAAAACCACCCTTTGACAACTGCTTCCACGATGACGGTTTGTACATATTCTTGTTTTTTTTTGTTAATTATTATTGATACCTCATAGGGAATAAAGTCTACTTGGAAGTGAAGCAATAGTTGGGTCCTGGGAATTTCGTAACTAGCAGTTGAAGGAACCGGGTGCACCGGGATTTTCGGGACTTTCGGTACATTTCTTACACTATTAGGTACAAGAAATATGATCTTGGCGATGGAGACGCATTGCGTTTATACCTGGAACCTATCGCTCTCGATAGCATCCAACAAGGAGATGGAACTTCCAACAAGAGGAAAATCTCTCACTGTCAGCCTAAATATTAGCAAAAGCCTTGATCAGATTTGCCACAGGACATTTCTGGCTAAGTGGTAGTCTTACGGCATCTCCTAGTATCACTGCAAGAAGATTGGTGATTTTTTGTCACTGGTCTACTTCTGGTCGTATGGATTAAGGAGCCATGTCTCATATTATTTCAGTTCTCTCTAGGCTGCGCATTCTGAAAGTTGACAATGTCTCCAATAGCTGTCAAATATTATGCTATGTTGATTAGTAAATCACTTTACAAGGTGGAAACTGTCAGTGAGGCAGTAAGGGGAACTACCTTAACCGTTGTAGCTACACGAAAAGGGTCTTAGGAGACTATCCATAATTATTTGTAAAATTATCAAAATTTCACGAATAATTAATCACAGATTCTCAAAAAAAAATACAGTTGGCAAGAAAATGACCATTTTACACTAAAACATTTTTTGATGCCAATCGATCCTCAAATACTGATTTCTAATACTGATCAAAAACTTCTATGGGATCAACCTAGGTTCTAGTACTTACAAAAAAAAGTCAGAAATCGCAAAAAAAAAATAAAAAAAAACTTTTATACATTTCGTAGGATATCATTGCAGGCCTGGTTTCCCTATTCTCTGGAATAAAACTAAAACATTCCTGTATTAAGACGTCATGGTAGGCCACCAGTAACATAAGTAAATTATGAAAATAGAGCAGTATTATGCGAAGTTGCCAACTTTCAGAATGCACCCTCTTAAATGCAGATATTACCAATTTATAGAGGTTATAACATTATACATGAAACATTTATGAGAGGTTTTTAGGTACACAGTTCCGCAAGTAACGAAACCACCGGGACGAGATTTCGAATTCCCGGTTCTTTAGACGACGCTGAATTCCGGGACTGTCAGGATCATGTGGCCTACCATGCCGCCTTAATGCAGGAACATTTTAGTTCTATTTCGAGAGAGACAGTCATGGTAGCCGCAATGGAATTCCCAGAACTATCCCTACTACCTACAAACGATTTCTTTTTTTCAGGTTATCCATTTGATTACTACTTCAGGGCACCAATAGGGATATTAATTATCATTAATATCATACTGTTCATCGTGACTGTCTACAATATATGGATGGTGAAACATGCTGTTAGAAATTCCAACAGTAGCAATCAACAAAACGCCAAGTAGGTATTAATATTATAAGAAACTATATGCTATATAGTCATTAGCAGAGATCGGAATAGGTAGAGTATATTTGCCTTAACTTCAAGGAAGTAAGTGACATGTGGATAATACCACCCTCTAATTAATTAACAGCTTTATTTCGAAACTTAAAAATCATTCCGTGATTTTATACGGAGTTATCATCTACATGATACTTACTTCCTTGAAGTTTAGGCAGACGTACTCTAGGTTTCCACTCCGATCTCTGGTCATTAGTGAATTGCACGGGCTACCTTAGCGCATCCCTGTTAATACCCTAAAAGATAGAGAAAACCTGACAACTTGAAACGGAGTCATGATTCTCAGCAAGTGAGAGAGCGATTGAGAAGAAGATACTACATATATATTGTTTAAACGAAGATGTACTAGCCTACGTAAATATTATTGCGCTGCTGTTGGGATTACAACTCTCGGCAGGCTTAGTAGCACGTTGACAATTCAACAATGCGCTT
The DNA here is from genome assembly GCA_964057025.1 of Standfussiana lucernea. NCBI lineage: Eukaryota > Metazoa > Arthropoda > Insecta > Lepidoptera > Noctuidae > Standfussiana > Standfussiana lucernea. The sequence goes on from OZ059795.1 coordinate 4,449,519, forward strand.
TAATTTAGGTGTTGCCTTGTGTTAGAAAAATTTGGCATAAAAACATTAAATGATTTGTCCATTTGACCACAGTTTGAAATCGTTGAATGGCAAAACTATCTGTTTATTATGTTGGTGGTCGTAAACAGGTCGATACAAACTAATTTCGCCCGAATATTATTATTTTCTTCTAGTTACACTCAACCTACTACTCGTATTTCAATTTGGCTCTTTGGTCTAGCAGTCGCATGCTCGACTGCTGAGAATGAGATCTTGGGTTCGATGCCCTGGTCGGGCAAAGTGTTATTGCGAATTTCCATCAGGAATATCGCAGTGGCAGGCCCGGAGACTGAATATGTGCCCGGTGGATGGCAATAGGTTCGGCCCCACTTACATGGGACTTAAACATAACTGGCAAAATGGCTGTAAATTACTAGTATAGTAGTAGTATAGTACAACCGGCTGGTGTCCGCAACTCCACGTCCAAAGCGATGAATGACGAATGTATGTATGTACTGCCTAACTCTTCCAAGGATTAGATAGGTTTTATTTTAATTATATTTCAGATTCTCCACATACGCAAAGCTGTTCGTGACGATGGGAGTAAACTGGTGCATGGAACTCATTCACAATCAAAGGATCTTGTGGCTGCACATCTTGGTCGATTCCTTCAACATATTCACTGGCGTCACCTTATTCTATTTATTTGTGTGCGATAAAAAAATATTTTCGTCGTTGTGCAAAAAGTAAGTTTGCTTTTTAACATCCAACATGTATGGCGTTATGAATTTCCAATAGCTTTCGATGCTTTGCTTAACACATAAAACGGGATTCATGAGTGTTAGTGACTGTGTCAGTTTAAAAACTTAGTTTTCGATGCCATAGCTATCCTCCAGGTACGAAGGGGAAGGACAGTGTGTTGTGCAGCAACATAGGAAAGACCTATGACCAGCAGTGGACTGAGACTGAGTTGTTGGTTTTTTTCGCTAGATTGTATGCGTGCAGGTTTTATGTTTGCATAGGTGCTGTCCTGTCTGTTTGACGTACTTTTACATCTCTCTGTTTGTTTCATTTCCTATTTGTAAAATGTAATGGGCAAAAAAAATGTTTCGGGGATTTTTAAAATTGAAAATGGGGAAAATACAGAAACTCGATCTAGCAACCCTGGGGTGCGCACCGAAGCAGTGTTGCGATGACTTGCCGCCATTACCGCAAATGTATACAAAACAAAAGAGGTATAAGTATGTACCTGTATCATACCCTATTAAGCTGCGTACCTCTAAAGCTGCAACGTTATTGTGATTATTAAGGTCACACGATCCGTATTCAGCAATGGCTCCAAAACTGACAGATTTATGTGTGAGGCTAAGATTTCAGGGATCGATTTTATGACGCATCCGCTAGTAGCAAACGGATCTAGACCCAAGTAAAAACAAAAGCAGCAGAAGCAAAAACCGTACCCGCAGCAGGCAATAACCGAATCTTAAAGCTTATTCACTTACCCTTTAGGTTCCTTTTAATAGAAAATCACAAAACTTTGAGTCCCATCCTGTCTTCAATTTTCTACTTTCAGCGTTGGGTTGAGCATTGGTAATCGAGAATCTACCAGAACGCACCCCAAGCACGTTTAAAAAATGAACTGTTGGATTCTCAACGCTTAACGCAACGCCGAGGCTTGCAAATCCAGTGCTCGGTTCAGAAACGTCGCGTTTAAAAAGCGCTCGTGCTTACTAAGTCTAACAGAACTGTTTTTTTTTTTTAAGGTTTAACATCCGGAATGTGTTCACCAAAAATCTAGACGCTGAGTTATCACAACGTACCAAAAGTGGGAATACTAAGTCTACGTTTCTCTCCCGCTCAACTATCAAGAGCAAGACAAAGGATAAAAATCAGGAACCGGATCTTGCGCAAAATTGCGCCAAAGAAGAAAGTTCTTTAGTTTGATTGTGCATTTGGGAGCTGGAGAATATAATTAATTTATAGGTTTTATTAAACCGTTAGTTAAATCGTTTTTAAACTTGAGAACGTCATCAACCACAAATGTAAGAGTATTTAATTAGGACGCTGAAGAATTGCCAGCGTGATTCCAGCGAGGCTATTTGGGAGCTGGCGTTCCGCAAATGAGAAGCAAGCTGACCGCGACTACGTGACGGATTCTCCGCGTCACGCAAACGTGCCGAAAACAGGGACCGAAAAGATTACCCGCAAAGGAGGGTTCCCTATCCATTTGCATAAAATTTTAAGACCTAATATAACTCAGCATATTTTTTTTTTGGCATAATTATATTTTCGCATAATATAATTACGCATAATTTTTTAAGCATAATTTCTCTAACCATAATAATGATTAAGCATAATATTCTAAAGCATAAATTTATTAAGCATAGAGTTCTAAAGCATAACTTTTTTAAGCATAACATCCTAAAGCATAAATTTATTTACGCATAATGATATTAAAACATTTTTATATGTATAACAATGAAATAATTATATAACATATTAATATAATATAACGTATTGAACAATTTTGTGGGTTTTTTTTTCGCTGTAGGAAGCATGAAGCAAGCAAGCATACAGCATGCAAGCAAGCATACAGCATGCAAGCAAGATTGCAGCAAACAAGCAAGCATGCAGCATGCAAGCAAGCATGCAGCATGCAGCATTCAAGCGAGCATGCAACATGCAGCAGGCAGGGTTTCTGTCACGGCTCCGGCGCTGCGGGCCTCCGGCTGCCCCGCGCGTGCTAATCGTCGCAGACGGCTTTCGCTCACCGCCGCGGCTGAGGCTGGCCGGCCAAGCCGGCCAACAAGCCGAAGCTGCGGTGCTCGCTCGCAGCCGCCTGCTCCTCAGCCCGCGGGCCGCCTCGCTCGTACGCGCCTACGCGATTTTAAATTACACTCTAGGGGTAGGACAAACAAGACTACGTGGAGTCGGTTTTATTTATTATTTATTTATTTATTTATAAAAATATATATGTCGCAGATCACTAATGGAATGTCAAGCGTTTATCATAATTTTAATTTAGTTTAATTTAATTTGATTTTTGGTATGGCAATGCTTGAGTGTGTTTAGTCGATTAAAGTTGTCGTTGGTCATTTTGACGTTTAATAAAAAGGCGGTTGACTTGAGCAGTTGACACATTCAAATTGAAATCGTGGTGACAAACGGCCAACTTGACTGACCTCACTACATTCCATTTTATTTAAATTCAATCCGTTATTATTTCTTCAATCTTTTGTTATTTTCTTTTATTGTAAAGCGTTTTAAACAGTAAAGTTTAGTGTACCGAATAGTGCCTGTATATTATTTCACGTCGGACTCCACGTTCCATCATGACCGACCAACAAGACAGCGAAGACATGCCGCACCTGTCGTCATCAGAAGTGAGATGCCCACGTGCTTCCCGACCCGAACCTGATGGAGACGAAAAATGGCGCATGATGTTTGAGCATCAGAACCAAAACTTTCTCGCGCTGTTGCAAGCAATGTCACCTGCTTCAAACAAGAAAGTGCAGCTACCTGAGTTCGATCCCGAAAAACCAAACGTCGATGCACGTGCGTGGGTCACCACCGCTGATATGTGCATGGCTGAATGTGAGCTGCAAGGTGCATCACTCATGATTACTTTGAGCAGGGCGCTGAAGGGCCAAGCATCGTCATGGTTGTCACAGATTTCGTTTCCTGGTATGACATGGAACGAATTCAAGGATGTATTCGTTGCAAGATATGATTGCCCTGAAACAGCTGCAGCTTCCCTTATAAACCTAAACAATAGTGCACCAAAAGAAGGTGAGTGTTTTGCTGCTTATTCTTCACGTGTGCTTACGTCATTAATGTCACGCTGGAAGAACCTGACTGTGGAACAGATAGCAATTTCTACCGTGCTAGCACACATGTCACACCTTGATCATCGTGTTCAGCGGCTGGCATTCACTACCGACATCGACACAAGATCTAAACTACAACAAGAACTCCGTGCGATGTCGTTCCTGAAACGTAAAAACCCGTTTAACCAGGGTGCTCCAAGTGTGGATAGCAAGCATTCCAAGCCTAACCCTACGACTAGTGCAGTCAAGTGTTTCGTATGTGGTAAGGCAGGCCACAAGGCTTCCACATGTTACCAGAGAAGAGACAGCAAGACTGACAGAAGACCTCACTCCTCATCTCCTCATGGGAGTTCATCATCTGTTCCGGCGAAGCCCAAGGACACCAGCTCCGTCACCTGCTTCCGCTGCAAGAGCCGAGGCCACTACGCAAACCGTTGTCCAGCAGCAGCCCAGGGTTCCGGCAGCGGCGGCACTGGTGGTGGCACTGGTGCAGCTCCTGAACAACGTCGTGTGGACTTGTGCGTGGTTAACGCGCCTACCGGTATACTCCGTCACTCTGGTGAGTCTTTTAGTTTTTGTTATGATTCTGGAGCAGTGTTCATTAATGAGAGATTCTATTTTGTGTAAATTTAATGGTGAGCGTAATTATAGTGTCGTTACTATGACGGGTATAGGTCAAACTTCCGTGAATAGTAACCTGAACATTTTAGTTAATGTTGATATTGGTAACATTAGTTTGGATATTGTTTTTCATGTTTTACCTGATGAATATCTTCAACACGACATAGTGATTGGGCGTGAAATTTTGATTAATGACTTGGTAATTAACATGACGTCTAGAACTTTAACCTTTTCGAAAAATTTACCTAATGTGAATACCGTAAATGTAGAGTCGAATGTAGAGTCGAATGTAGAGTCGAATGTAGAGTCGAATGTAGAGTCGAATGTAGAGTCGAATGTAGAGTCGAATGTAGAGTCGAATGTAGAGTCGAATGTAGAGTCGAATGTAGAGTCGAATGTAGAGTCGAATGTAGAGTCGAATGTAGAGTCGAATGTAGAGTCGAATGTAGAGTCGAATGTAGAGTCGAATGTAGAGTCGAATGTAGAGTCGAATGTAGAGTCGAATGTAGAGTCGAATGTAGAGTCGAATGTAGAGTCGAATGTAGAGTCGAATGTAGAGTCGAATGTAGAGTCGAATGTAGAGTCGAATGTAGAGTCGAATGTAGAGTCGAATGTAGAGTCGAATGTAGAGTCGAATGTAGAGTCGAATGTAGAGTCGAATGTAGAGTCGAATGTAGAGTCGAATGTAGAGTCGAATGTAGAGTCGAATGTAGAGTCGAATGTAGAGTCGAATGTAGAGTCGAATGTAGAGTCGAATGTAGAGTCGAATGTGAAGTCGAATGTAGAGTCAAGTGTCGAATTACGTACCATTTTAAATGTAGAGTCAGATGCAGTTAAATTTAATGGCATTAATACCGACGTTTGTCCGGATATCAAAGCAAGATTAATTTTAATTTTAAGTCAATTTTCAAATAACTTTATTATTGGAACACCTAGATCTCCTGCAAATACTGACCCTATGGAAATACGACTCAAAGATCCCAATAAAACGGTTTATCGTCGTCCTTATCGGTTGAGTCCCCAGGAAAGACAGATAGTGCGCAATAAAATCAAAGACCTGCTCTCCTCTAATGTGATCCGCCCAAGCTCGTCCCCTTTTGCCAGTCCTATTCTTCTGGTGAAGAAGAAGGATGGCAGCGACCGCATGTGCGTTGATTATCGCGAATTAAACGATAACACTGTACCTGACAGATTCCCATTGCCAATGATTTCCGACCAAATTAACAGGCTTCACGGTACTCATTACTTCACTACTCTAGATATGGCTAGTGGATTTCATCAGATACCAGTTCATCCGGATTCCATTGAACGTACCGCATTTGTTACGCCCGACGGGCAATACGAGTATTTAGCCATGCCATTCGGTTTGCGCAATGCCCCTTCGGTTTTTCAACGTGCAGTGACAAAAGCCTTAGGAGAGCTAGCAAATACGTTTGTCGTGGTCTACATGGACGATTTAATGGTCGTAGCCTCAAATGTCGATCAAGCTCTACATAGGTTGCAATTAGTTTTAGATGTTTTGACAAAGGCTGGATTTTCATTTAATTTAAAAAAGTGTTCGTTTCTCAAACAAAAAGTTGAGTACCTAGGTTTCGAGGTTAGCTGTGGTGAAATTAGACCTAACCCTAAAAAGATAGAAGCCCTAGTTGCTCTCCCTCCCCCAAAGACTGTAACTCAGTTACGACAATTTATTGGTCTGGCGTCTTACTTTCGTCAATTCATCCCAAAGTTTTCACAGATCATGGCACCTCTTTATGCACTGACAAGTGTCTCTAAAGGTAACATCAAATGGGAACCTTCTCACGAGACTGTTAGGCAAACTATGATCTCTGCCTTAACCAACCACCCAGTTCTGACTATATTTGACCCAAACTGTCCCATTGAATTGCACACAGATGCAAGTTCGTTAGGGTATGGTGCAATTTTGATCCAGAAAAAGGATTCCAAACGTTGCGTGGTCGCCTACTATAGCAAACGTACCACAGCTGTGGAGTCTGAATACCACTCATATGAGTTGGAGACTCTCGCAGTTGTGAATGCGGTTAGGCATTTTAGGCACTACTTATACGGTAACCATTTTACAGTCATGACCGATTGTCACGCTCTTGAATCCACTCGTAAAAAGCTGGATCTCACACCTAGGGTTCATAGGTGGTGGGCATTTTTGCAGTCGTTTGACTTTAACATTATTCATGTTGATGGCAAGCGGATGCAACATGCCGACTTTTTCTCTAGAAATCCCGTACCTGACAAGGCCCCATTCACAAAGGTAGAGCAGAAGCATGTCAATATCACAAATCTCTCTGCCAATTGGTTGCTGGCTGAGCAACAACGTGATAATGAGATTTCTGAGCTTATTGCTAAACTTAAAGATGGGAATCTTGGCAATGATATCGCAAAAACATACGAGATCAGATCTGGTGTTTTGCATCGTAAGATACAGCGCAAAAATAGGAGTCTATGTCTACCTATAGTACCTAGAGCTTTGAGATGGTCTATCGTCAGTACCACTCACGAGTCCCTTATGCACTTAGGATGGGAGAAAACCCTTGAAAAAATGTACGACTTGTATTGGTTTGAGCATATGGCTAAATTTGTTAGGAAATTTGTTGAGAGTTGTGTTGTTTGCAAAATTTCCAAATCGCACTCAGGCAAAGTTTCAGCGGAATTACATCCCATTCCTAAAATTGCGATACCTTGGCATACCCTTCATATTGATGCTACAGGTAAGTTAAGTGGCAAAAATGATAAGAAAGAGTATGTCTTTGTTCTCATTGACGCCTTCACAAAATATGTGCTGCTACATCACACCCTGAACATAAATAGTGCTAGTGCTATTCGTGCTTTAAAAAATTGTGTGACCTTGTTTGGAGCGCCGACGCGAGTAATCGCAGATCAGGGACGTTGTTTTGCAAGTACCGACTTCCGCGAGTTTTGTTCCTCTCGTAATATTAGTTTGCATTTGATTGCTACTGGTAGTTCCCGCGCGAATGGTCAAGTAGAGAGGGTCATGAGCACTCTAAAAAATATGCTCACGGCAGTAGAGACTAGCAAGGATCGTTCGTGGCAAGACTCTCTCCCGGATGTGCAGTTAGCTCTTAATTGCACTATGAATAGAGTAACCAAACACAGCCCTCTAGAACTTCTCATAGGTAAAGTCGCACGTCCTCTAGATTTAATGTTTTCCGATGAGCCCGAAATTAGTATCGACGAAGTAAGATCTGACGCTGTCGTTAACATGGATAGGAGTGCACAGTATGAGAAAGCAAGATTTGATTCCAATAAATCTAAGTTTGATCGATTTGTCGTAGGTGATTTTGTTCTTTTAAAAAATGAAGAGAGAAATCAAACAAAACTTGACCCTAAGTATAAAGGTCCATTTAAGGTCGTTGAAGTGTTACACGGTGACAGATACAACTTAAAATCGTTAACAAGTAATCGCCATTATAAATATGCTCACGATCGTCTTAGGAAAATGCCTGATTCTAATGTTCCAATAGAAATTAATGATAATGTAGAGACTGAATGAATGAACCTGTTTAATTTTTGAAATTGTAAATCTTTTATTTCTGTCATTACCCTTTCTTAATACTATCGCTGGTTAAGCGTTAGTAGTGTGATCGCTGGTTAAGCGAGTTATGTTGACTATCGCTGGTTAAGCGTTAGTAGTGTGATCGCTGGTTAAGCGAGTTATGTTGACTATCGCTGGTTAAGCGTTAGTAGTGTGATCGCTGGTTAAGCGGATTATGTTGGCTTTCGCTGGTTAAGCGTTAGCTGTTGAATCGCCGGTTAAGCGTGTTATGATGTGCTTTCGCTGGTTAAGCGTTAGCTGTTGAATCGCTGGTTAAGCGTATTATGACGTGCTTTCGCTGGTTAAGCGTTAGCTGTTGAATCGCTGGTTAAGCGTATTATGATGTGCTTTCGCTGGTTAAGCGTTAGCTGTTGAATCGCTGGTTAAGCGTATTATGTTGTGCTTTCGCTGGTTAAGCGTTAGTGGGTTAATATCGCTGGTTAAGCGTTATTATTATCACTGGTTAAGTGATAGGATTTGTAACGCTGGTTAAGCACTACAATGTTAAATACTGGTTAAGTACTTCAGTGATTAACACTACTGGGTAAGTAGTGATGCATGGTGCTGGTTAAGTGCTGTGGATTTGTTTGGTAGAGTCATAATACTTTCTTAATTTTGTGCTTTTTGTATACCTTAATTTTTGTTTGTTATGTTTGGTTCACAATCAATTAAGCATTAAACGTAATACTAAACTGTTTAATTTGACCCAATTATTTTTGTGATGATGTCCCTGACGTGGGTCAGGATAGCCGAGTGAACTAGTCACTTTTCTGGATTATTTGTCTTTTCAGGTACCTCAATCCACGAGGTCGTGTGAAGGTCAGAAATGGCCGTGTCGCAGATCACTAATGGAATGTCAAGCGTTTATCATAATTTTAATTTAGTTTAATTTAATTTGATTTTTGGTATGGCAATGCTTGAGTGTGTTTAGTCGATTAAAGTTGTCGTTGGTCATTTTGACGTTTAATAAAAAGGCGGTTGACTTGAGCAGTTGACACATTCAAATTGAAATCGTGGTGACAAACGGCCAACTTGACTGACCTCACTACATTCCATTTTATTTAAATTCAATCCGTTATTATTTCTTCAATCTTTTGTTATTTTCTTTTATTGTAAAGCGTTTTAAACAGTAAAGTTTAGTGTACCGAATAGTGCCTGTATATTATTTCACGTCGGACTCCACGTTCCATCATGACCGACCAACAAGACAGCGAAGACATGCCGCACCTGTCGTCATATATATATTATATATATATATTATTATTATTATTTTTTTATTATATATATATACAGGATGAATTTGAATAAATGCGACAAAAAGAAATGGGAGCTTCAGTTACAGTAACATAGTAATTATAAACTGTTTTTTCTACAATCTAAATCGTTAAAAAAAATTACGCGATTATCGTTTTCAAAAGGTCCATTGATGTTATTATCTTTATTTAAGTACGAATTATCGGTATTCCAGCAAAATATTTAATATGCAAATTAAATAACAAAAATTAAAGTATCAAAAAATCTCGTCCGACTCATCGCAGTGCTCAATAATCGTCGTGGAGTACTCATGTTATTAAACGTTGCCGTTCATAGTTATATATATATATATGTTATATATAATTTTGCCTATTTTCTAGTGTAAATATCGCGCGACGTTGCCAAACCTCGCATGTGCGCCAGCGCTGACATCCCTTCCCGGCGACCGCCCCGCCGCCCACCACCCTTCCTTCGTTCATTAGTCGTCCTAAAACGTTTGTAGGTCACGGTCGCGCGCGCATTCTGCAAATCCTATTTTACGTATTGCGAATAATTTGTATTGTTGTCTTGTGTTTGTGTCATAAATAACAATGCCTAGGACGAGACGAAATAGTCGTGAACCGTTAACAAATGTACAGTATCTCGATATTGTCGTGTGGTACAACACCGTAAGAAATCTACGTGAAACGCAGCGAAGATTTCGGCTAAAATATCCCAATGTCATTCCACCTTCATTGGGAAGAATTCTAAGAATCACTCAGAACATGCTGGACTTCGGAAGTGTACACGTGCCGGCACACGCCCGGGGTGGTGGAAGGCCGCCGGTACACCCAAGGCGCATGTACCGCATGGTACACCGATTTTTGATGTATCCTTATCATTTTCAGCCTGTGCAAGATATCGTGCTCGCCGACTATCGTCCGCGGAGACAATTTTGTGAATGGTTGTTAGAAAATCTCCATCACAACATTTTATGGAGTGACGAAGCCACCTTCACAAGAATTGGAGGTTGACCGGTCCACGTTATTTAGAACTTTTAACAAATGCAGTGCCTGAACTATTACAAGATGTGCCCCAGTCTTATCTTGCCGGTATGTACTTTCAACAGGACGGAGCTTCGGCTCATTATTTCAGTGAAGTGCGGGCTTATCTCCGAAGTGAATACGGTGATAGGTGGATAGGTCGCGGCGGACCCGTGGCATGGCCGGCACGGTCACCTGACCTAACACCGTTGGAATTTTATTTGTGGGGAGAAATAAAAAGACTCGTTTACGAACGCGAATCCGAAACTTTAGACGAACAAAAAAACAAAATCATTAGTGCATTCGAAACGGTAAAATCACAAACTTTAGTATTAATTAAACTTAAGGACAATTTGCGGCGCCGTGCTCAATTGTGTTTACAAAACGGAGGTGGACATTTTGAACAATTATTAAAATACACGTAAGTGTACCAATTTGATTTATTGTAAATACTTAATTGTTGTAAATACTGTGATTCCAACTTTTTAAATACCCCAAAAATACAATAATTGATTTGTTGTTGTAACAAACATTATTCAGGTTATACCTCATACTAAAATTGTTGTACTATTTACTTTTATTGTATTTTTGATTTTCCTAAGCCGACAAAAGTATGAAGGGGGTTTCACAAAATTTTTATTAATCGTGCGCGATGGAAGCTGATGCGCGGGGGCGGCCGGGCGGACGGAGGCGGCCATTCATTCATAGCGAGAATTTACCTAAATCGTGTCTACTACACGAAAACGGTAGTACGCGAAATTCTTTGATACTTGAATTATTTTAACGCTTTTCGTAACACTGATCACATATTTTTTAATTTTACTTTTGATATTTTCTACATTTTCTTGACAACACGTATGATTGTATATTTAAATTTGTCGCATCTATTCAATTTCACCCTGTATATATATATATATATATTTTTTTTTTTTGCAGCAAACGGTTCTGTCACTAACTTTTGTTGCACAGCATATTAAATTTTTAAGCAACAAGTTCACCACCACCATTTCCACCCAAAGTCTGGAGTACGTATCTACTAGAAAAGGAAAATATACCTAAGACACAAAATCATGCAGAGGCATGGCACAATAGATTTGCACATTTTGTGGGAAAACACCATCCTGGATTTTATATTTGGCAAAAAAGATCGTTCAAGAAATAAAACATCAAACCATTGAAATAGATAAACTGGATGTCGGAACATCACTTATACCAAAAAAAAAGAAAAAATAGACGGACAAAACCAAAAGAATTGAAAAAATTATTAGTAAAAAAGATGAGTATACTTCTAAACTAGCATATTTACAAGCAATTGCGAAAAATATACACCTAAAATAAATAATTATACATAATTAAGGACCACTGTTTCAATCAGTTAACTTCTATCTGAGGAATAACCGCCATATTTATTTCTCTAGAAGTTTGACATATTTTTTTATACAAAAACTGTCAAAACATCTAATATATTCTTCAGATAAAAGTTATCTCGCGATTGAAAAATCGTTTAGATTACATAATGTTATGTATAATAAATAATTTGCATGAAAATTGTTTTTGTTATTTATATTAATTGTATGCCTAAATATTATTATGCTAATACTCATTAGGCCTACTAACGTTATGCTAATAGTCATTAGGCCTACTAACGTTATGCGAATCAAATTTATGCCAAAACAAATTAGTCTTTAAGATGATTATGCCAACATAAAATGTATGCCTAAAAAAATTATGCCGAAGTATTATTATGCCAAAACAAATAGTGCCAAAATCGTTATGCCGAAGTATATTAGGACAAAGAACATTATGCGAAAAGAAGGGATCCCGTTTAATCAACCTATACTAACCGGTTCACGCACAGAGTTAATTTTTGTAAGAAAGTGACGGATTTAACCCGCGCTCGGTGTTTTGTCTCTTTCCTCTCTTATGTTATAAGGGCATAATGGTTAATCAAACATATGGGTTATAGGTCTAACTGGTTATCCGTTTAACCCGATTAATGGGTCCCTGGCTGAAGACATTGCGCACACGTGGTGTGTCTCACTAGTCACTACTCACATGCAACAAGTGTATAAGTGTATTAAACAAACGCGTTTGCCAATCGCCAGTGTGAAAAGGCCCCTACATTTAGTTGGAAGAACATAATTATGTGAATACTGATAATTACTGATAATTTACTAAGAAACGTATGTGAAGCGGAGGCGTATTTCTATTATTTCATGATCAATGTATTTACGTTCCTTAATGTTAAAAAGTTGGTGACAGGTGTAACACAGGTGTAGGTAACAAAATTTAAGGCCTATGGCTAAGAACAATATTATGGAACCTGTTAGGGCACAGCAATTTTACATATTATATTATAATGAAGTAGTAGTAAAACTAAATAAATGATAAATAACCATTTCTAATCATAATTTACAATTATTATTGACTTTAGTAACTTATAGCAAACATCGTTAGATGAGTACCTATTACTTATTTATAATTGAGATCAATAGTATTATTGTTGTAGAAAATTTATAATTATTAAGATCAATATACTATACAAGGTGTAGTTTTGCATCGTCGTCAAAATTCAGGAGGTTGTCATAGAAGACGTAAATAATCAATGTAAATTACGGTACCTGGTCAATTATAATAAACGCTGCTTTTTTAGTTGTTTTAATTTGACACTATTTCAGAATGAAGCCCTTTTCAAAAGAGGAGAATCACACGTTTATCGAATAAAGGTCTGCGTTTGTTTGTGTGTGTGAAAGCGCGGTTATAGGGCTAGTATTAGACGGGCCGCGTTTTAATAGGGGTGGTGTAAACTTATCGATTTCCGATATTAAGAAAAAAATGTAAAAAATTACCTTCCCATTTTATTATTGATTCGGGTCGAGAATCATTAGCATAGTTACCTCCTTGAATTTGACGAGGATGCAAAGCAACACCTTGTATCATAGTAGATATTTATTTATAATTATTGAGATCAGTGTTAGGTATATCAATACATAGGAAAATTTAAATTAAGTACAGCGGCCACGGGCCAACCATTTATGTGGGTTTGAAACCGTGCAAGTAAAAAAACAATGTAATCAAATCAGGGATGTCAATTTAGTTAAGTTTTGTTATTTTAGTTTATTTAATCGTTTTTAATTGTAATTGTAAAATAATTGATACTTTACCAGCCAATAAATACGAGCGCAGCGCAAAGTTTCGCAAAGGGTCAAAATAGTGTGCAACAGCTGTTTTTTTTAAATCCCCGATGAAAAATTTCAATGCGGGGAGGTCAGGATGATGTACATATGTACGTGGTAACCGATTGTACGTCGGTATCCCTTCCACCGATTATTATTTTAAATATGTACCGGTACCTTTAGTTAGTATTGCTTTGATATTAAAAGTTACTATTTTAGGAATCTAATTAAATGAAATAAATTAAAATGATATTATACACTTTAATAAATTAATCAGTTTAAAAAAATGTAGATTCATAGAAAAATACGTGAATTAGATATACTTGAGTAGTTTATACTAGCTGTACCCGCGGCTTCGCTCACGTGACCGCCTATACTTTTGGCATGTCAGGGAACATTACACGGGAACGCGAAGTCGTATATATTGTATTCCTAACACATCCTCTACAAATAATATAATAATAAACTGACTAATCTTTTATATATAAAACACAAAAATTGTGACCATCTATGTCCGTTATAGTTTTTGAAACCATCGAACCGATGTGCCCTAAACCGTTTCATTGGAAAGGCAATAAAGCGGAGATAGTTTTAGACTACTAAAACAATTTATTAGGCACAGCGTAGAACACGCCGGCCGGGAAGGTGCTAGTTTTAAACTAAAACCTGTTAGTACAACTTTGTTTTAAGTACGCTACGTAGAAGTTTCTGAACGAAAGCAAATACAAAGATGCAATTAATGATCCATTAAAATTTTATATCCTTAAAATAAAAAATTGAAAATCATTCTACTCTGAGAGCCAATCAGCCTGTGGAAAACCAAAGTGAGAATATTCAAAAAACATGTTACTGAAAAATACTATTTAATCGTGAATTTAATGGATTTAGTATTCGAACCAGAAAAAGTATTTGCTTCAGTAATCTTCATGTTTCCGAATTAACACGAACGTCGTGCAGCCCCACAGTGACCCTCCACAGATGCAAAACTTCTAAGTTTAGTTTTTTTCAACGCATTGTAGTGCATTCATAGCGCATTTATGAAGTCTTCACTTTGTTTGCACTTCGTCTTATATTTTGTCTTATGTTACTCAAAAGTTTAAAATAAAATAATTCGTAAATCTGTAATATTCTAACCATGGTGACACATAATAAGCATATACAGACGCCAGCACCTCAAGCTACAACAATCTGTCTTTCTTTAATAGATTTTCATCTTTATTGTTAAAGAATTTGGTACAAAGTTGATTGGGAAAATTGTATAGTTATCGGGTAGCTTGATGTGTTGGCGTCTGTACTTTCATGGTTGTAGCAGCTCAATATGAATACGGGGCTCCACCACCGACTTGCTGGAGTGTCCAAAGTGTATATAGATACACCTACGTTTTAAAGGACTTACCGTCAAAACCTACTACTACTATTGCCTGAGAGATATTTCTCGACAGCATGTAAAGCCAAGTCAGAAGCCCATCGTAGTATTATAACTCTGACACCAGGTTAAGTAATAACCACACGATAAAGAAGAGTACTGTCAAAAACGCTACTGAAACCGCGATCAACGTAGCTGAGTAACGATACGAAAGACGAAGAAGAGCAGGGCAATAATAGTAGATCTCGTATTTCAGAAGATGAATGTTAAAGCGTATACTTTTCCAAGGACTCTGATGAACGGGCATAATAAGTTGAGTTGTAGACGCAGGTATCACGCAGATCGATGAAACAAAATATACTGTCGAAGCATGCCTTTCGTCGATTCACCAAATTTATCCTGTTATATGTTATTAATATTTTGCTCCGAAGTTTTAATGCAAGTGCAGTCACATTTAAACGTTAAAGACGTGCCGCGAGTGAAATAGTTGCTTTTACGGATATAATTCCTCTTCACTCTGGGGTATCCCCACAATTGTAAATAAAGCCTGTCTAGAACCGACAAAATGCCTAATGATGGAGGGTTGGCCCATTTATTTACCGAATGAAAAATATGTTTAAAATAACCGACTTCCAAAAAAAACACTAAAAAAGTGGAAAATAACATTACTTTCGGAAGTCGGTGACTATGGTTTGTTTCATTGACTTTTTTGGCAACCTGTTCCAGAGTTCGCACGCTTGCTTAGCGTCCCAGTTTCAATCAGCTTTAGAATCCGGATCGCCGGTATTAGCCACCTGCTCCATAAATCAGGTAGTACTTCGGAGCCCAAAAATTATAGACCAATTACTTGTCTACCAACGGTCTATAAAGTTCTTACATCCATTTTTAGAGCTAAAATCAACCAACATATTGAGAGTAATTCTATCATGTCTGCCTCTCAGAATGGATGTAGGAACGGGTCCCGTGGTACTAAGGAGCTACTCCTCATTGATATGGCCATTAGCCAAGAGGTTCGCCGTTCCCGAAGGGATCTTTCTACATGTTGGATAGATTATAAGAAGGCCTATGATTCTGTGCCTCATACATGGCTCATGAGGGTGCTGGAGTTGTATAAAGTAGATGTAACTCTGCGTGCCTTCCTCATGTCATGTATGGGGTGCCGGAGAACGGTCCTTCGCTATCCAGGATGTCGACAGATCCAAGGGGACAGCGAACCGATAAGGATTAAGCGTGGCATATTCCAGGGTGATAGTTTGAGTCCATTGTGGTTTTGTTTAGCCTTGAACCCTCTCAGCACATTGCTAGAGGGTTCAGGTCTAGGTTATCGGTTGAGGAGAGGTGGTCAGGTCATATCTTACCTTCTTTGCATGGATGATCTGAAACTCTTTGCCCCCAACAATTTGCAACTGATGAAGCTACTAAAGGTAACAGAAACTTTCAGTAGTGCCATCAGAATGGAATTTGGTGTGGACAAATGTGCAGTCATGCATGTGAAGCGAGGGCAGATTATAGAATCCGTGGGTACTCAACTCTCGGATTCCATACACCTTAGATCCCTCTCCTCAACAGAAACCTACAAGTATTTGGGTATGTCGGAAGCATTAGGTATCAATACTTCCGACATGAAACAATCGTTGAGGGAGCGCTTCTTTGGCCACCTGAATAAAGTGCTAAGCAGTCTTTTGTCAGGCGGAAACAAGGTGCGCGCCTTCAACGGTTGGGTCATGCCGGTTTTGATGTATTCTTTCGGCATACTCAAATGGACTCAGACGGAACTTGATGCCTTGGATAGGAGGGTCCGCACATTGATGACCGCAAATCGGATGCATCACCCACGGTCGTCGGTGATGAGACTGTATATCCCGCGGAGGTGCGGGGGTCGTGGCTTCTTAAATGCTAAGACCCTGTACAATCGTGAGGTATGCAGTCTCAGGGAATACTTTCTAGAAGCCGACGTGGGGATGCACCGAGATGTGGTCTCAGTGGACAAGGGCCTTACCCCGCTCTCGCTGGCTAACGAGAACTGGCGCAAACCTATAGTATTAGACACTAATGACCGCAGGGAGGTATGGCAGAGCAAGGAGCTTCCCGGACGTTTTTACCAGGCCCTACATGGGCCCGATGTAGACTTCTTAGGATCCGTATCCTGGCTGCGTTTCGGTGACCTCTTCGGGGAAACCGAAGGTTTTGTCTGTGCAATAATGGACGAAGTTATGATGACGAATAACTATCGGAAATACATTGTGAAGGATGGCACGGTTGACATATGTATGTCGGGCATGCCACCGTCCGGGAGAATCGATCCGACACATTATTTCTGGGTGTTCTCGTCTGGCTAACGGAGAGTACTTGCACAGACACAACCTCGTTGCTAGGATTATCCACCAGCAACTTGCTTTGAAGTACAAACTTGTGGAATCAGAAGTGCCATACTATAAGTATGCGCCCGACCCAGTTCTCGATGATGGTAATATCACGTTGTATTGGGATCGACCTATCGTCACTGACAGGACTATTGTTGCTAATAAGCCTGACATTGTGGTGATAGATCGATTGGAGCGTCGCGCAATGATCGTTGATATAACGGTCCCGCATGACGAGAAGCTCTTGAAAACAGAGAAAGATAAGCAATTCAAGTATCTAGATCTTGCTCGCGAGGTTGTCGACATGTGGGACGTGAATACAGCAGTCATTGTGCCGATAGTCGTATCAGCCAATGGTTTAATAGCCAAGAGCCTCGACCAACATCTGAAGAGGCTCTCGCTTGGCGGCTGGATCAAGGGAGTCAGTTCAGTCAGTTCAGAAAGCAGTACTTCTGGACACGGCGCGTATTGTTAGGAGGTTCCTCTCTCAAGAGCCTTAACCACCGGTAGCTCGGACCCTGTTCCCGGTGCTGGTGGGCTACTATTTTATATATTTTTAATTTTTTTTCATTAAATTAATTTTGTATAGAAATATTTAAAAGTATAAAAATAAGTAAGAAAAATAAAAAAAGGAAATAATAAACGATATTATAATTCATCATAGTTAATATTTATTTGATAAGTTATACAACAAACACTGAATCCTGTAAGTACACTTTAAATGTAACACAAGATGTTAGATTTAATGTAACATCATGCCAATCGTCTTGTCATCGTGACATGCAAACAAGTTAAATGTGTTAATGATCTTGACTTATCATAACTTATATATTTGATGCATAAGAAAATAGTTTAACTACCTTATAATTACTTAGGAGACATTAATTGAATATTTCATTGTCACACAGAAACGTACAACTACTTTTAGTGTTAGCCAAACATTTTGACTATTCAGTAGTATATGTACATACTTGACTTTGAATTAAAAGTTATAATTCGTATTTTGTCAGTCGAACAGTATATGAGTATAGGTAAAAATATGTTGTCAATTAAAACAATTTTGATTGGATCAGTCTTTTTTGTTTTCTAGGGGTTACCATCAAAAGGCGCCCGGGCTTGCTCTCAGTACAACCACCCCGGTGGACACCAACAACACATGGAAGGGGGCACCATTATCTCTTTTAAGATACACCTGGAACACCCCCTTGTGTTATGGCAGTGATAGCCTAGTGGTGTGACCGTCGGACTGTCTAGTCATAGGTCTCAAGTTCGAACCTAGACACGCACCTCTGATTTTTCAGATTCATGTGCGTATTGTATAATTATCACTAAGGAAAACAAAACAAGGAAAACATCTTGAAGAAACCAGCATGCCTGAAAGATATTTCTCGACGGCATGTAAAGCCAAGACAGAGGCCCGTGGGCGGCATAAACACTCTGACACCAGGTTAGTCACTAACCACACGATAAAGAAGAAGAACCCTCTGTGCAACCCCTGTTAGGTTCCTTCCCTGGGGGCTGTAAAGGTGACTCCTCTGAGAAACGAACCTACCTAGAAACCAGTACAGCATGACGTATAAATAAAAAGGTTTGGTCATATTTAAAGGTGTGATACAGGAAATCAAACTGAATAATTTTCTCCATGGGACGAATATCGTAATTCCGAAAAAAATATTAAATATGACCACCACTTCCTGATACAAATGTTGTATATATGTAATCATCACACTAATCATATGAAAATACTTAAACAAGCTTACCGAGTAGTTTTTGTTTACAAAAAAAAATCTAAGAAATCGCAAAATAAAAATCAGCTGCTGCTGCTTTTGACGATTTACATGAACACAAAATGTTTGGGAAACTTGTTTTTTTTGCGATTTAAGTATTGGTCGCATATTCAGAATTGTTCATAATGATATACTAAAGAACTTTAATTCAGACTATTCATCATACAATAGACACAGATCCATATTTGTGTTAGTAAGTACTTAAGAACTTAGAAAACCTACTACAAATATGGACGTGAAATTCGTTAAAAACGTTTTAATGACGTAGACAGTGCGAAATTCCTAGGACTTATAATAGATAGACAGCTTAACTGGAAGAATCATATCGATACATTATGCAACAACAAAAAAAAACCGACTTCCAAAAAAAACACTAAAAAAGTGGAAAATAACTTTACTTTCGGAAGTCGACCAATCTTGATTAACATTTGTACGCCCATGTGGTAGAATATGATGACACAATCAATATAAACTCAAGACCATGTTATATACATACCGACCATGTTGTAACAAATAAATGATTTGATTTGATTTGAAGAACTATGTTAGTAAACCACAAAAAAGAAAAATATGTACAAACAAAGGCAATCACACTGACATGATTGTGCAGTGCAACCCACCGTTTGACAAACGGACCATCTAAAAAAAAAATATGCTAAGATAATAGTCCGCTATTACTTTTTATACTTATTATATAAAGTAATAGCGGACTATTATCTTATGATGATGAGTACAATGCACCCTTAGGAGGTTTATGGTAAATAAAAACTAATTATGTAATATGTATAATATTTATAAATATCTATATCGCTAAGGCTCGTCCACATAAACTACAGAACGCCAGTAAGCGCTAGCCTCAGTACCTAATCTACTACATACTATAATACATAATGAATAATCATCTAAAATAAAGCCGTTTTGGTAACTGGTAATTTCCTTGAGCTTTGGCATATTTCTAAAATAAAGCACACAATACTAAAAACTAATTATGCCCGTATTAACTAAAACTCTAAGACACCTTAATGAATGCCTGAATATAACTGTACTGAATGTCCTTGGCTATAAATAAATAATTTAGCTTCAACTTCCGTTGAGCCGAGCGTTGTAAACATAACATAACATCACGCCTGTAAACCCCAAATGGTTAGACCGAGATGTGCCTAATAGTACACCTACATTTCACCACTTTATTACGCTTAAGTGCCGTGTAATAGAAGGCGAGCCTGTTGCCATCAACCGCGCACCAATCCAGACTCCATGGCGGCTACTGAGAAATTCCTGATTGAAAAACTATATGACAATTTGCCCGACCCGGGAATCGAACCTGGGACCGCAGTCGCGATTGCAGCCACTAGACCAACGATGCGTTGTAATGCAACAGTGCGTTGTTATTTAAGCATTTATTAAGTTGTCCCCTAGTTTCAGCTATACAGGCATGTATTTTCTTAAAAACAATGAGTATTATTGTTCGATTTGGTACGGTACTTAAGTTGTCTGGGAAAGTAATTGTTTATCAAATTGACATATTACTTAAAACTCCATTTGATAAGTTGTATCCATTTCGTAACAACTGTCAAAGAATGTTAGTTTGATTGGAGTACTCGTATACGGGAAATTTAAATAGGTAGTCAATTTTCCAGACAAATATTTTCCCTGACTTGTCTCTAGGTGTAATAATTTCGACATTTAACTCAAACAAGAAATGTTATCTTAACTCCTCAAGCCTTCCAATACTTGGGACGGACAGACAAATCGGGTAATTGTGATTGTTATGCGCTTATAATAAAATATATAAGCGTACAACAATCACAATGTACTACTTATGTACTAAAAATAACAGACATTCATTATTCGATTACAACTTGAAATATTAGTCATATTTTTACTTCCCAAGAAGTAGCCACTTGACCTACATACATAATTATGTATGTAATATCACGCCTGTAACCGCCGAAGGATAGGACAGAGGTGTAGTTACCTAATAGTACACCCACATTTAGTCA
Organism: Standfussiana lucernea; assembly: GCA_964057025.1. Lineage (NCBI taxonomy): Eukaryota > Metazoa > Arthropoda > Insecta > Lepidoptera > Noctuidae > Standfussiana > Standfussiana lucernea. Next base: position 4,470,488 of record OZ059795.1, read on the forward strand.
ATGTTGGTTAAGTCCCATGTAATAGGGGGCGAGCTTATTACCATCGACCGGGCACAAATCGAGGCTCCGTGGCTGCTACTGAGAAATTCATGATGGAAAGAATAACACTTTAACCGACCTGGGAATCGAACCCAGGACTTTATACTCATCACTCGCGCTTGCAACCATAGTAAAGAGGCAGGCTGACATTTAAGTAGATGATATAAGTATTTCCTTACTAATAAATGGCACACTATGATAGTTCAGTGGTACAAATAAACCTAGATATTCCATGTGGAACAAATTCTAGGTGACGTATAAATGAAGGCAGACAAAAAAAATTGATTAACTTGACATTGTAATATAGCTATAGATCAGTATACTAGAAGCCTTCGCAAAGAGAGCTCCTTGTCCTTGTCCTTGTGAGATTAGATCCAAGCCTAATTAATACATAATGTAAAAAAGGGTATTACCCGAAACAAAGGTTTCAAGGTCTATCCGCCATGCATTGTCAGTGGACTAAGTTGAAGATTCAAAGTGAAAAGTCCAAGACGAAAGTCAAAGTTAAAACTCAAACCTTATTTTAATTCGGTCATTAAAATGCACTTTAAAACGTCAAACTTTACAAAGAAATAGAATTGATTTCATTCAAAAATCATTCATCCTCATTTATTCCAGCGTTTGTCTGATGCTGTCCCTAGGAATAGACGTGATAATTTCAAACTCTGTGTTCACGGCGCTAAAACAACTCTTATGCGTAAGAGCATCTTTTGCATGGCTCCGACCATTTTTAATAAATTGCCCAAATCATGGAAATCATTAAATATGTCTGCTCTTAAAAGTAAATTGAAGAGCTTCCTAACTAAAAGAGCATATTACAGTGTAGCAGAATTTATGCAAGAAGACAATTTTCTTTGCTTTTAAGTTGACAATGCTGTATTACCTTAATTTGACATTGAATTGTATCAAAACGTATGCTTATTGACTTGTAATGATATCTAATATTTAATGAATAATGATGAAATGTAATTATGATATTATCACGGTTTATGCACCATCTCTTCCTACCAATTTGTACGCCACGATATGCGGCTCAACATGTTAGAACTTAATCTGTATCTCATTATTATCTTGCATGCAATGTATCATGTACACCATGTTTAAACAAATAAAAATTTACTTACTTACTTACTATTAAATCGATTCAGTTTCTCGGGGATTAAAAACGTTGTCAAGCGTTTTGTCCTTTGCTTAAGACTTATGTTTTAAGAATTCAGGGTGGATGAGACATAGACTACCACGTATTTAGTACATTATTATAGACCCCCCACATAGAAATTCTATGTCAATGGCATGCAAGCTTCTTGCACACTTAAGTGCAAGCTACTGGCATATATATTCGAACCAGGGATGTTGCGGATGCCGATTTTTTCACATCCGCGGATGTGAATGCGGATGCGGATTTTTGAAGGCTCACATCCGCGGATGCGGATGCGGATGCGGATGTTTAACATCTTATATAAATTTAGCATATGAATGAAGAATTAAAACAATAATATAAAGTAATTATTAACATTTTTATTGATGAAAATTAGTATTACGTATGATGCTCCTATTTTTATTTATGTACTTCATTTACTAATTTTCATATTAATGAGTGAAGCTAATGATAAAGTAATTATGTTTTAACATTTTTATTAATGAAAATTAGTATTAAGTGTAATGCTCCTGTATTATCTATCCTATTTTCATATTAGTAAGTGAAGTTAAAAATAGGAGCATTATACTTAATAAAGAGTAATATTGCCGCCTTTTCTGATTCAAGGCGGTTACGCAGAGGTTCGTAAATTAAACCCGCGCTACTAAATAATTGTTCGCTAGGAACACTGCCTGGTGGAGTGGATAAAAATCTTCGTGCTATCGGTGATAATATCTTAAATTCCTCTCGATGAACACTCCACCATTTAAGAGGATTTTAATCCACGTTGACTCTTTTTTTAGTGCAATTAATTTGTTAGATAATCTATCAATAACGGGAACCTCGCTGGAAAAATAAAGAATATTGTTATAAATCGATAAACTTTACCTATAATAAAAACGTATTACCGGTGTAATATAATGGCATTTACCTGACGATTTCCCAATAAACAATTATTGTACACACAAAGATCACTGTATCACAATAACACTCAAAATCTGTCTATACTATAAGTAATCCACACTTCCACAGCGCAAACAAACACGTAATGATTTATTTACAAGAAACAAATGATGCACTACAACAAACGCGTCTGATTTTGTCCAAAAATGTTTTCGCTCCTAATGGTCATTGTCACGTGCAAACGGCACGCGCCACTCGCCCCGCCTATTTCTTTCTTGTCGCAACTTGTATTATATTCGCATCCGCATGAAAATCCGCATTGATTATTGCGGATGCGGATGCAGATGTCCAAATCTATGCGGAAGCTCCGCATTTGCGGATGCGGATGCGAATGTTCGCAACATCCCTGATTCGAACTAACTTAAATCTAGTACCTACCTAATTCGAAAGTCCTACTGGCTACGGGTTATGTTTAATTATTCATAAAATTCAATAAATTACAAATACTGATACTTTGGACTTCAGACACCCAGAATAATGAATATCCCTATTCTCCGATACCTTTTAAGGGCTAAGTTTTGGTCATCGTTCTGTTAATTACATAAAATAAGCTAAGTTTATTTCTAATGCTCAATTCAAGCGTATTCTAAATCTATTAACACTACAAAATCTTCGCACTGTCTTTTAGTTGGTCTACATACTATAAAGGCATACACATGCCAGTAGCTTGCACCAAAATATGCAAGTAGCTTGCATGCCATAGTGCCATAACAACTTCAGAATGTGGAAAGCACCCAAGTAGGCCGCTGCTAACACAATCTCGAAAATAGGGGATTAAAATCTAATGTTCTGAAGACGACGATGGCCCACTTGTTGGAGTGCCCAAAGCATCCTACTTTTGCACATTGTAGAAAAAAAAACGCTACTGAATGCGCAATTAACGTGGCCACCTACCTGGATTAAAATTGTATCAACGATTCGAAATGTAGAGGTGGAATGTTTGATTGGTGAAAGTAGATACTTATGACACAATGGCATGCAACTTGCATATCTACTAAATGGTGCAAGTCACTGGTATTTTATATCCTAGGCCTGAAGTTAGATATTCAAGTTCAGCTTATTAGGGACTATAGCGTATCTGTTCAGTCCATTCGGTTGAGACGACACCTTCGATTGAAGGGTAGCGGATTCTTGATCTAAAATGCTGCGTGACTGGCTGTAAGTCTTGGATGATGGATACCAGCACATTGTCTGCTTTTCAAGTAACTGTTAGAACAGAAAAAATATAATAATAATTTTGTAATATTGTTTATAATATGCATCTTTCAAGGCTCTCCTTAGTTCGTCGGTTTAAGGGCTTGATTCAGCAGGCAGTACTCCTCGATGCGACCCACATTGTAAGGACTCAACGAGGATATTGCCTCTGAAACTCTAACCATCGGTAGCTTGGACGTTGTTCCCGACACTAGCGGACTATAAAAAAAACATTATGTTAAAAATATAAATAATGTTGTTTTAATTTTGGGCAGATAATATACAAGGTGTTGCTTTGCATCCTCGTCAAATTCAAGGAGGTAACTATGCTAATGATTCTCGAATCGAATCTATACTAAAATGGGTAGGTAATATTATATATTTTTTTCTTAATATCGTAAATCGGTAAGTGTACACCACCCCTATAACCGCGCTTTCACACACAAACAAACGCAGACGTTTATTCGATAAACGGGTGATTCTCCTCTTTTGAAAAGGGCTTAATTCTGAAATAGTGTCAAATGAAAACAACTAAAAAAAGCAGCGTTTATTATTATTGACCAGGTACCGTAATTTATATTGCTTATTTACGTCTTCTATGACAACCTCCTGAACTTTGACGAGGTTGCAAAACTACACCTTGTATAGAGGACAAAAATATTATTATTATTTTGAGTGTAGAAAGCAAATTTCATAAATTACGACATGATGACACATTTCTATAGGCAAAGAAGACAAACTGTGCTGTCCCCAAATAAATTAGGATGTAATAAAAACAGGAGGTTTATGAGCGCAACATAGCGCTCAGACGGGAACTGACGGGACTAGGAACAAGTATTTAAGATTATTTCACTTACCGTTTGCATAGTTTCCTCAGTATTTTCTTCTTGCAAACGAAAATAAGGAATATCGCCAAGCCTATGAGGATGTTGTGGATATCGAATATCCACAATACCTTGTGGTAGTTAGGATAAAAAAAGTTGAGTATTTCCGGAAACCAATTAAGGCCCATTACCACCGATAGCTTCAGGTAAACCATGAACCTGTAAAAATTGTTGTTTCTCCATTAAAATCTTAAGCGCCTCAACCTGCGTTACCGCCTATAATGGTGGTACTTTACTTTAAATATTCAATGCATCCATCGGCACAATGGTTTGAGTGGGTTACATTGAGTCCTACCGTAAAACGTGATTTTTCACCCAAAAAAAAACGTTTTCCAGCAATAGCTTTTACGCAGAGTTAGTTTGATATACAGAAAGCTTGGTTGACGGCTTCTTGAAGGGTCCGTTTACACACTGTTTATATTAAATGCACGTTAGGTAACGTAAATACATTTATGAGCACTAGTTCCTGTATTTGGTCGACATAACAAGAAATTTAAGATTTGACAGCTCAGTAAAAAAAACCGATGACTGGAGAAGTTTGTTCCTTTCGGCTTGTGTTCAATAGGAAAAGGTATACCTACCTCTAAGTAGACATTGCCAATAATTTTGCGTACCTATAATGGGTGCGATGTGCCTGCGGATTGCCTGCAGCAGCCGAGTCCAACACGGCTGTCCCGCGACTCAACCGCCAGATGTTGAATGCGGTCGTCAGGTAGAACAACCAGTTACAGATGATCAGAAACAGCATGGGCATGTATAAGTATAACAGTTTTACACCACCTGCGAAGGAAACATTGTTATTTAGAATGTAAAACATCAAAAACTGAGGCACTGTTTTAAAGATATGATTTAGTACTGCCAAAAACTGGCCGTGTTGTAACTGGATAGCTATGATTGTGTGAGCTTAACTTACTCAACATTTTCTACAGCACGCTTTAAAAAACTGGATTCTAACCTTCGATATATAAATATGTGGCTAGTCTTGTTATACTGTAAGACTGCCAAACCAAGTGAATGGGCAGTAGAAACCATTTGATTATTAGCCGAAAATTCAGTATGCCAACCGTCAAGAAAGCACCCGAACTCAGGAACGTGAGGAGTGACGAACCAAGGCACGTGTCTTAACCCATCCTTGACCTCGTTCAGCGTGTACAGGCCCACGGTCATGAGGAACGGGACGCCAAAGGCGAACAAGCAGTACATCAAGAACTTAAACAATTCTCCTCTCCGATGGATTGCACGGGCCTTTGCATAACCTCTGTAAAACACATTTCATTAAGATTAACAATGATCGAGGTTGCGTTAAAACAAAATTTAACTTGTGAAGTTGTTTTAACATTTGTCAAGCACGACATGATAATTTATATTGACCCAAAACTTCACTGCTTCCACAGCTTCGTCAGTGGCAGCGTAGAGGTCACTTTGGCAGCATGTTATAACTTCGACCGACTTGCAACTTGCGCAAGCTCCTCTATCTGGACTAGGCCTAGGTCAACTCTTTGGGTAATAATGGGTATTGATTCTAGTAATAAACAAAAACCTTAAGGAAGCACCGAAACTTCCTAAATATAGTTAGTTAATTTTAGTTATGAAGAAACTAACCTAAAGGTGCACCAAATATCGTAGGACATGACGCTCATCCAACAAAATGCAGCCAGGACGAAGAAATATATTAACATCGCTGGAACGAAAAAAAATGTGGGATGTTAATTAATTACCATTAAATTTTTTCTAAAGTTAAAGCGAAATACATATTATTGTAAATTGCACAATGACATGCAAGCCATCTGTTATGTACCAAAAATCTAAATAAGCTGTCTGTCACGCAGCAGAATGCACGTTACTTTTTTATTGGTTAGTCAAATCCAAAGATCTATTCTGGGCAAGAATAGTATAAAAATAGTTGTCTCAACACCAAGCAAGTTTAAGGGCATTTTAACAACACTAAAAATAAGTTTATAACACTAGGAACTACTCCTTTTGTTTTGAAGATCAGCCTTTCTATAAAACGTTGAGCCGACAATGCCGACGATTGGTGAAAAATCAACTCCGCAACCAATAATCAAGATTCATTTTAGCGGGCATTTTTCCGGTGGACAAATAATCCATAATTGCTCAGCGCTTTGGCTATTCCAGAATTATCACTTACTCAGCCAGATACACCCTGTAGTGGTGTGGATCTGTATTTGTATGAGGGTCAACAGCAAGAAGGCCATGAACAGACTGAAGACGTATGCCATCAGGATCAAGCCACACAAGTTCTGAAGTTCAGGCAGCAAGAAGTATACTATCAGCACCAACAGCATGAAGAAGCATGATAGCAGGGTCGCTGTTGACAAAGTATACAGGAATATATTATTTTAAAACTCAATCTAAAGTTAGTTTATAAAAGCATGGGTCATGTCTGAAAATGCTTATTTTTTTTGGGTTTTTGTGTCATGGCATTTTTATTAAGTGACTAAATGCAGTAAGAATTGCTGAATAAGAATATTTTTTGTAACTAATTTTACTTTTGCCTACATATACTTTATATTTATTTATAATCTAGAGAAGTATGGAAACAGAATATATGCTGCGCCGACCACAAATAAATTGGGATAAGGGCAGGAGAATGATTATTTATTCATAATGTGCGAGTATTGTAGTTATGTAGAATAAACAGTAGTTCTTTCTTTCTCAAGGTTGCACGTCGATGTCACACCTTTCATATTTTACTTCTTGAAAATGTGCGAAAAACAGTGCGATTTATTTAGGTATCTTTCAGTACACATGTCAGCCATAAAGTTGCATAAAAGTATGCAAGTAGCTTCCTTGCAGTGCTAAGAGGTTTTTATGTCACAATGGCATGTAAGCTTATTGAATACTTGCATGCGTGCATGTTACGGGTGTATTGTGTATTTAAAGTTTAAGAACGGGTTAAATGTTCATTAGTATTATAAGGAAACTGGTCATAATAATACCTACCTAAGTATATTGATATCTTCATATTATTACTATTATTTTTTATGAATGTTATAAATACCTATGTAAAAATGTATTCAGTGTTTATTAATAAAGGGTAAATATTTTTTTTCAATTCATATAACAGCAGAGCATAACATCACGCCTGTAGGCCCCAAAAGGGATAGGCAGCGGTGTACCTAGTAGTACACGCACATTTCGCCAGTTATCTATTCTATCTATATACATATAAATGTATAGAAAAAATAACAAATAGAACCCATTTCTACTATTTTTAGAATTTTTGTCTGTTTGTCTGTATATCTGCAGTCTGTGAGTTTTCGGCTATGTTTGTTTGTTTAAGTATCACGTGAAAATTACAAAACCAATATGGTTAGTTTCAATGCACAAGTATTGTGCGTAACTTAGAAAAGGTATTAGTTTTTGTTTCATTGCAATCCGTGCACTCTATCAAAAGATATATGAATTTATTGTGTTTAAGAAGAACTTATCGCCTTTACGTAAGATACATTCAACGACATCTATTGAATCGAACTGGTACTAATGAATAAAGATGAAGTGCTCACAAGATAACTTTAAATCGACTTATCGGGTTTTTCAAAAAGTTATGATAGCAAAAGGTACTTTAGATGGCGCTGCTTTGAAAATCTTCATAGCCTATACAAGGTGTAGTTTTGCATCCTCGTCAAATTCAAGGATGTTGCTAATGATTCTCGACTCGAATCAATAATAAAATGGGTAGGTTATTTTTCATTTTTTTTTTCTTAAAATCGGAAATCGGTAAGTGTAACACCACCCGTATTAACACGCGGCCCGTCTAATACTAGCTTTATAACCGCGTTTTCACACACACAAACAAACACAGACGTTTATTAGATAAACGGGTGATTCTCCTCTTTTGAGAAGGGCTTCATTCTGAAATAGTGTCAAATTAAAACAACTAAAAACAGCAACGTTTATGGTTGTTGACCAGGTTATTAATTTATATTGACTATTTACGTCTTCTATGACAACCTCCTGAATTTTGACGAGGATGCAAAACTACACCTTGTATTGTTTGTTCGATGGCTTTCCATGCATTAAATTTTACCGGGTTAACTCCGTGCTCGATACATGACGTTGTTCATTTGACGCCAATTTCTGAATCGCGGTGTTAAGATTTTCCGTGAAAGAACGACCCTCGCCGGGTAAATTGCAACGATGTCGGTTGTTAGGTGTCTTCCGTTTTGTGTTGTAAAAGTATTTGGTTCCTTATAGGTATATTGGTATATATATTGGTCTAAAACTGTGGTATAAAAATGTTTAATAGTTGTTGTAAAAGTATTTGGTTTCATATCCATAATAATATTATCAAAAAATCAAAAATGTTTTACTTCATTACTACACTTTGTACATTATACAGTTGGTGGCGTCTCCTTTTAAGCATATACATATGTATGTAGATGCCTGTGCCAGGAGGCGCCGCTCTTTTATGTCTTACAATTAGTGTAACATGAACTAAACAAAAGTTTATGAAATAATATATATTTTTTTTTTCAATAGTCGTTTGGCGTGTGTGTGTATGTGTGTGCGTACGTGAGTGTGTATGTATGGATATGTGTGTGTGTATGTGTGTGGATGTTTTATACGGATGCGGTTTTACCTCATATTTAATAGAAGATTCTCTACTTCATCGTAGCATAACCTGTCTATCCACTTAATCAGCAACGATTTGCATTCTCTAAACGGTTTAGTGTGTATGTCTATTTGTTTATTTATTTTATTATATAAGAAAGACGAGCGTTTCTCGTACTGAATATTTGCAAATTCTGTTTTTACAAAAGAGGTGGGAGCAATATTCTGTTTCCTTCTTCTAGCTAATACATTAGGATCTAAGGGTAGGGTTTTATATTTTTTTAATACTATGTGTATAATGTATAGTTTTCGGACAGATAATAAATAACTTATTTGGTATAGCTCATAGGTGGGAAACATCCTTTTTTTGAAGTACATTACTTTTATTAATGTCCGTTGCGCCCTTTCAACATCAAGGGAACGTGTTTTACGCGCGCCCCCCCAAATGGAGATACAATATGTATATTATTACAGATTGAACTAGCGAGATATACACTTCATTTAAAAGATTTTTTGCTAAGCCACTCCTTGTCCTTGTCCAATTCGTTACGATAATATAGTCATTGATGGATTATCAGCTGTTGGATTTGTGCTTCGCTTTTAATTATAATGTAATTCGCTTTTAGTTGGATGGAGAATCATCTTCTCTTTTGAGATATACCCGTCCATATGCAGTCCAGCAGTGCCAAATGTAACCTTGGATGTGAGTGTGTAGACCCTGCGGGCTACATCCAATGTAAGGAATCATACAAGAGCAAAAAAGATGTGTGTTCTCCTATTAAAAATAGATGTAAGTGTAACAATAAAATAATTTCGGGCGCCGTGGAGATGCACACTGCATTTAAAAATACTTGCCAGATAGAACGCTTCGAAGAGTCAGACCTTTAATCCGCCGGGGGTGACTAAACTAGGATAATAGAAACAATGGAAATACCTTTGTTAATACCTCGTTTATTTTGTCAGTAGCTTCCTTATTTTACTTTAAATATTAAATTACTATTCATATTAATGTTTTGTTATTTATTTTTAAATTGAGATTATTATTGCATCTTTTTGTACAGAAAGTAAATTAAGTTCTGGCCAGATGTCTCGCCTTTTTATAAAAAAAAAAGTTAAATTAGACCTCAAGATTTCGGCGTCGAAGGTGAGAGAATCCAGATGAAATCAAAAATTATAATCCTACGAAAAAAAATTATAAAGCTGAAAAGTTTGTTTGGTTGAACGCGCTAATCTCAGGAACTACTGGTTCGAGTTGAAACATTATTTTAGTGTTGGATAGCCCATTTATTGAGGAAGGCTATATACCATCACGCTGCGACCAATAGGAGCGGAGCATTAATCAAAAATGTAACGCAGACGAAGTTGCACGGGTCAGCTAGTGTGCTATAAGTCTCATGTAATAGGGCGCTACCCTATTGATATCAATCGGGTACACATCCATACTCCATGGCTGTTACTGAAAAATTCCTGATGAAAAACCCAATAACACTTTGCCCAGCAGTCGGATGACGCAGGCCTTTACAGGTTGATTGATAATTGGGTGTAGTCCTTGAAATGGGTAACACTAGAGCTAATTTGCAAACAAATTCGACCCCGATAACTGGGGGTCCAATCTTCTTTTGGAAATTTTCCTCCTCTCTACCAAAAATTGGTATTGAACCAAAAATGCGTAATAATCAGTACGGTCAAAATACTACCTTGTCTGGAACAACTGTTGTTATTATCCATAATGTTTCTTGAAGTGGGTAATTGTGAAACCAATTTTGAAAGCTAATAAGACAAGGAAGTAGTCAATTTGCACGTTAAGTGTCATACAATTATGTTGACCAATCTGCCTTGAAAAGCAAGGGTAGTTTCAATTTTTTCTCACATTATGAAATTTATGACGCTGTTCAAACCAGTTTGAGATCTTTTTAATAAATTGGTTTTCGAAACATTAATTCGTTTATGCGCTATCTGAAAAGTATCATGTCAATGCTCTGAACGACGTAGATTTGTCACAATTATCAATATTTGGTCGGGAGGAAGAAAATTTCCAAAATGACTTAAAGTTCTACTGCGAAACCACTCAGATTGGACTCCTAGTTATCGGGGTCAAATTTGTTGTAAATTAGCTGGCCAATTCAAGGACTGCACCCCATTACCAATCACTCTGCAGTATCGATAGACATTTTAGTTCTTTAAAAAGGCTAGTCTACTTGATGGGTTACAATAATTAAAAAGACTAAAATTAACTAACTACAAACTATAAAAGAGCATCAAAAAACTCCTCCTCAACGCTGTCAGCCGGTAATGTGCCCAAGAGACTGGCGGCGTTGCCACGCTGTATGGCAACACTTAGCCTCTGGCCAAGGTAAAAGCCAGCCCTTGGGTCACGGGAAGCGTCAACTAGGCGTAAACTAACGTACTAACTTGATGGGTTAGATTATTTATGTGGAGGTCAAATAGGCAGTCGCTCCATGTAAAATACCGGAATTCAGCTACACCCGGTTAGACTGGAAGCCGACCCCAACATAAAGGTTAGGGAGATGATGGTGATGAGGTTAGATTATTTATGTCTTACCGCATGTAAAGTATATATTACTCTTCACGAAATTTTCTTCCGGTAGAATTACCCAAAATCGTGGCGTGATCTTCTTAGGTTTCGCCGTGATGCGGTAGTCTACGCAGTAGTTGGAGGGCGCTATTGGGTTCCACCGTTTGTATGCATTCGGGAGCTCCAACTGAAGAACTCCACTCTGGAATTTATAAACTCTTTATAGCAAAAAGGTAGTTGTCATCACTAGGAGCTCGTGGCTACATAATACCAGCCGCACGGGTCGATCTACAAGGTTAAGCCGCTCTTGCCAAGGTCAGTCTGTGGATGTGTGACCATCAGTACATACCGAGTTTCCTTCAAAAGCACGTTAAGCTGTTGGTCCCGGCTGTCATTTGTAGATCTTTGACAGTCGCTACAAGTAGTCACTGGCCCGAAAGTCTGACAACCAGTCTTACCAAGGGGTACCATACTGCCCAATACTTACTGGGTTGTGGAGGTCAGATAGGCAGTCGCTCCATATAAAATACTGATTCAGCTGCATCTGATAAAACTGGAAGCCGACCCCAATGAATTTGGGAAAAGGCTAGGCAGATGATGACGATGTAGTTGTCTCCCCTAATCAATTGACATACATAAGATTTTTTTTTAATTCAAATAACAACTTAGCATAGCATTACGCCTGTAGGCCCCGAAGGGATAGGCAGGTTTCTTTCTTGATAGGTTAAATTATTTATGAGCTGTCAAAAAAAAGCCTTAGGGGAATCCCTATGACTTTTTTTTTTGTTTTCAGGAAGAATCTTTCAAAAGGCTTCTTTGGGAATAAGCCACACGCGTGGGAATTGTACCTCACTAAAACCACCCCGTTGGTCACAATGCGCACAACCACTATGACTGTTACAAAACAATGGTGCTATCTAAGTGGAACTTTACCATGGACAAATGTAGACTGTTCACAAAAACTGCATAATTCAACAAATTTTCGGGACATTGCGACAGAATTGCGTTGGGATTGTTTGGTGATTGTGTTTATTCCAATAACAAAAGTGTAACTTTTTAAAAATTGTTTTGCATTTTAAGTGGTTTTCAGTAAGTAATAAGTGTATAATATGGCACGATTAGCATTAATGTACAGTATTTTATGTAATTCACATAAAAACAATTGAAATAAAGACGATATGAGCGTCTTATGATGCGTTATACGGTCAAAGCGTTTTCTATGAATGAAGACAATGTAGAGCAAATTATAGAGTGAGCAAGGAGTTGTTTGAGGAGATTTATGAAAACATTGAGCCCTTCATGCCAACTCCTAATAGAAGAACCTATGTTGTTTTTGAAACATGACTTTTATCAATGATATCATGACTTGTTTGGAGGATCAATAGCTTGATACTTGTATTAAATCTTGCAGGGTTGTAGTGGCATTATCCTTTTATGCGACTGGTAGTTACCAAAAACTATTTTGAGGCCTAATGTTGCAGCAATCTGTTTCTCGTACTATTAGAGATGTAACTTAACCCATGGATTAAGTTTCTTCAAAACCGTCAGATGCATAATAAGCAGGTAATGCTAATGACAAATACTTAATCATTATCGAACTTAGATAAATTATATGGAATTATTTACCATATTTATAACCATATACTTTTCCTTATGTGAAGGACAGGTTTTTTGAAAAAATTCACATCCCATATTCTGTCATAGGCTGTATTGATGGTAGTCATGGTACTCATGTGGCCTTAGATAGGGGGAGTATATGATGACACCTATAGTAGATGCTCCTGAAGGCTCCCCAGACCAATATTACACCAAGTTGCACTGCTCTGCACAAAATACAGTAGAACGTGCCATGTTTATAAATTATTAACTTCTAAATGTTGTATTGTTTCCTAAGTGTTACAATATAATAGTATGGTTTAAGGACAATTACTATCTACATAATTATTATTTCTTAAAAAATGGAGAACTATAAATAAGTTTTTATTTTACTTAAATGTACTTTTATTTACTTCCTAATAAAACTATAACACAAAATAATAATACAAAATCAAATCAAGGGAAAAAAAAACAAAAAAAAATTTGAAGCGCAATGCAAGCATTTAATCAATATCTGAAAACATTATCAATGAAATAAAGCTTTAACATTAATCGCGAATGAATTTCGAAAAATGTAGCTAAAAAGGGCAAGACATGGATTCGGAATTTTTCTAGCTACATCCGAAATTGCATTAGCAATAGACGTAAAAGCACTTGTGATATTGCTAATTTGTTTGGCCAATTTAGCAAATGCTTGCGCTGTTATTAATTTCGCTTCAACCCGCCACACTTCGATACTCGAGAACTGCTTGCTCCATATCTGCATTCAACAGCCTGCACGGCTGCACGGCTGGTTCTGCGGCCTGCGGGGTCGTGGTGGTATGATACTCTGAAGTGGCGTGGGTGGCGCAAGTACTGAAATATTAAAATAAAAATTTAAAAAATCGGCACTTGACCCAACAATTTTCAAGCTTCTCAATTATTACAAAAAACAAGTCTAAAAATATACTGCAGTTTTTTTTGTCATATCCGAAATTTGATTAGTCCCAAAACACTTCAATGTTACACACCTAAGTTGGGTTGTGTGACTGATGGACGGCTTATACAATTTGTTTAAACATTCCTAAACAAATTCGAACAAAGACTTACTTGTGGATGATGCTGGTATTGCGTCATTAAGTGACGTGCCAGGAATAGGGGAAAAGTTAAGCAAAGAATCCATTTCAGTGTTTTCTTCTTGTATTGGTAATAACAACTTGTGAACAACTTGTGAATCGGTAGGTCTAGCCTGAAACAATGAAATGATTATTATTAGATTAATAAAATATTTTCTATAAAATTAAATAATAGAAATAAATAATATCATAGGTATGATAAAATTTTGAATATTAAAACATATTACTGATTGAGAAAATGGATTGACTGTCCATCTTGAATCACCAGTAGCAAACTCTTGTCCACCCATCACTGCCACCAATCTACTGTCTAAGGCAGACAATGCAAGGCAAGTTATTGTCTGCTGTCCCACCACCAATGTGCCCCATTGAACATTTCTTCTTTCTGACATTTCTTGTCAGCCCAGTAGTACAAACATGCATTAATGTTAATTAAATTGCTGTATAATATAATGATTTTTAACACCTAAGTATTTCATTATTATGAACTAGGTACCTGCCTTAGCTCAGCCTTGACCATCTTTATTTGCTCCTCCGCGTAAATTCAAACTGGTTGCCAAAGCCCATTTCCTCTTTAAAGCAAACCTTTAGCTATGCCTGGGTTTTGCTCCAAGAATATACCACCAAATAATACCACCAAAGCTTCTATTTGTCATTGTAACTGAAATTGGAAAACGGTTTATTATGCACAAAATAATGTAATTAAAACATAGACCAAGAAAATAACTACATTTACAAAAAAATATTTCACTATCTATAAATTAAAAATGTACCTACCTATAAATATTACTTTAAATAATAAATTAAGCATGATTGTTGACTTACCACTTGTATAAAACTTTAATATTAGTAACATAACGGACGCTTTTAAATTATATTCTTCACAAATTTAGGAGGCCGCCAACACCAAAAAGATCGCTCGCCGCATCCGTCCCGAAAAAGGCACAAGCCACCAGCCAGAAGTCAAACTACTATCCCATCTTTATTATTGTAAAAGATTCGCAACAGTTACATAAATTGACATAAGTACTTTTTACAAAAATCAAGAATATGAGCTATAGATTTATAAAGTAGACTTTTATAATTTTATATAAATGAATGCTCAGAGAATTAAAGACAAGTTATTAAGATTTAGAATGACTACAACATTATAGTGTCTATACAAATTGATAGATGGCGCTATTAAGTCTGTTAAGTAGATTGCATCAGTAGATCCTAATGGCTGCTGCTATACTAGTTGTGTTCAATGCCGGTAGATGGCGTTAGTTGTTTATGCTTGACGATGAGGTGAGTAAATTGAGGCTTCCTGGGTTACGGCTGCACAGCTGGCGACTAAATGTTACACTAATGTATGAAACCAAAGTCATGGTTAATTTTATGATTTTTATGATTTTCTTACACCCTAATTATTTTAATACGTTAGCCTTAAAGCCCTATTACCGG
This sequence comes from Standfussiana lucernea, assembly GCA_964057025.1. NCBI lineage: Eukaryota > Metazoa > Arthropoda > Insecta > Lepidoptera > Noctuidae > Standfussiana > Standfussiana lucernea. The sequence goes on from OZ059795.1 coordinate 4,485,971, forward strand.
TTTATCGTAATGAGTTGAACAACACTATTGCGGCCCGTAACGTAGCTAACTTCACGTGCAACAAAACAATCGCGGCGCAATCTCAATTTCAGTCCAATGTTGACAATATTGTTTTCAAGAGTACCGAATCACGTGACTGCAAAATTAACATTGGAATCGGATTGGCATTAGATTGAAATTATAATTAGTTAGAGTAAGCCCCAAGGCCCCGTTTCCTCTTAAAAGACCTATCTGAAGCCTCCTCGACTCTTCTTTACCTACATTTGTATGGCAATAGCAACCTGTAACGTCGCTGATTTGCCAACGCAATGACTGAAATATATAATATAATATTTATTTTATTATTTATGTACACACAAGAAAGAGCTTAAGGAAACATCATAATATAACTTTGAGTACAAAGGCACAGCTTATTTCAAAAGAAATTTCTACCAGCAGGCCTGCGAAAGAAAGAAAATAGATAGACAGTCATAGAAATATAAAAAAAACAGATATCTATGTAGACAGCAGTGTGTGAGAACAGGAAGAGAATAATATGTATGGTACGAATGTCTGAACCTAAATATTAAATATAAGTACCTACACATACATTTTTTTTTCTTTTTTATTCAGGTATGAATGAATGTGTATTGTTAGAAAAGTTGTGTCTTTAAATTATTGGTTAATGATGAATGTTTATAATATTGGTGCTTTTATGCCCTTTCTTTTGGTTGAATGAAGGCTTTCGCATATTTGGGCAGGGGGGCGCTGAGATGGCGCTGGATAGCTGTCTAGCGCCATCTCTCTCTCTCAAAATAGAACTAAAACGTTCCTGCGTTAAGGCGTCAGGCGTAAGGGACACAAACCGCGCACGCAAGGCAACGCATCGTCAAAATCACTTTGTGATGGACTATTTATTTTTTATACATTCCCACGGCATCAAATGAAAGGGTTGCTGAGAAAAATACGAGTAATAAAATGACATCACTCTAAATATTGTTTTTAAGTTTTTTAATACAAATTTTTACTACGTCATATTGTTTGTGAGCTTCGAGTTATATTAAGGTTGAAATTTAATAAAATGACACAACGGCTTTATTTTTCAAGTGGTAGGCAGATGACAATAGTTCGCCCAGTTTTGCTTTCATATTCAGCGTAGGGTTGAGTCATAACTAGAGATCGCATATTCGGATGCATATTTACCTAAAGTACGTTTTTTCCCGGCAAAGGGTAGAAAAGTATGGAAGCGACTTCTTCAAATGTCAATTCTTATCCCGGGATCGCGGAATTTCATAATTTTTTAGTGTGTATAAAAGCATAACGAATATCAATAATCTACTTAAAACCAGGCCAGAAATTTGTTGAAAATAACAAGTAAAAAATTACTACAACTATTTGAATTAAAATTTTGGTGCTCAAATATCAATTTGTACCAAAATATGGTAAATAAAAATGACTGGGCATAATTGGTTTGAATTAAGAAACTAAAATGAAGAACTATAAAAACAAAACTAAAACTAATCAAAAAAAAAAAACTGACTGTAAAACTATTCATTCAAATAAACTGGGACTTTTCACGTAATGCGCGCGCTGCGCGTCCGTCCTAGTCAACATTTAAACTTTAGGTAAATATGCATCCGAACATCCGACCTTTAGTCATAACCTATAGCGTGATATTTCCATGACAATATTCCGATAATTAATGACCATCCAATGCATTCTTTCCTTTGCAGTGTGTGATTTGACATAGAAGACCATAATGGGGGCTATCGTGCTTGAATTCGCCGCTAGAGGCGTTCGTGCAGAGTAAGGTCTTCAGAAATGTCAGATGTCATAGAGAGTTCTCGCGTTGCGCGCTTTTTTATCACGTTTATCACGTAGTTTTATTAATATTTACGAGGGTGGTCAAGATTGAGCCATTCCTGATTAATTATGACTTGAAGATTGTAGGTAGCAAGTTGGGAGTTCTAATTTGTTAGTACTTGAAGGAAGAATGATTTTTAAATGTTTAATGCTTGCTAATTTTAGGGACAATATTGTAAATATGTACCTTAAGTTTACACTATGTTGTTGGACGTAATATAATAAACTTTTTATGAAGTTATTGGTGCTTTAAAGTATAAAATAGAATTTATGACAGGACCTTACTCGGTAGTGGCGCCATATGGTGAGCTCAAAAACGATAGCCCTCATTAATTAACTATAACCAGATACTCTTTATCCTGTTAATTAATAGCTATGGAGGTTATTTGTGGAAATATCGTGGATTTATTTACTGAAAAATAATAGTCTAGAGGAAATAAACATTTGAATTACAATAAAATAACAAATATTATTAGGAATGTGGTCTCCCACAATATGGCTGCTAATGTGATTACACCAGGAAAACACACTAGACCACACTGAGATGCTTCGAGTCCAATGAGCATACCAACAACCACGCAACAATACCGCAATATGTTTTTTTTTTATAAATATGCACAATTAATTATTTATTTTTCATCATCTGCCTAGCCTTTTCCCAAATTTATTGGGGTCGGCTTCCAGTCTTATCGGATGCAACTGAATATTTTACATGGAGCGACTGCCTATCTGACCTCCACAACCCAGTTAGTACTGGGTAATACAATACCTATTGGTAACTGGTTGTCAAATTTTCGGGCCACTGACTACTTGTAACGACTGACAAAGATCTACAAATGACAGCAGGGAAAAACAGCTTAACGGGCTTTCCGAGGCGAGGAAACTCGGTATGTAATGACGGTCACCCATCCACAGACCGACCTCGGCGAGCGCGGCTTAACCTTGAAGATCGACCCACGCGGCTGTTATTATTTAGCCACGAGCTCCTCTATTTATTTATTTTTATTGCAAAAAATAATGTAATGCAAAGAAAGGCGACTAAAAAAGTATTTTAGTGGCAACTCCGGGAGCTGAGCGCCCTGGAAGAACATATGATTGACCTTATTGGTCATGTACTTCAAAAAAATCAGGTGCGTAGCACTCGCTACTGGCGGGGGCGTACGTGATCAAATGAGAGGTAAAATGAGGGTATTGCGCGAAACAAAGGTTTCAAGGTCTATCTGCCAGGCATTGTCAGGAGACCAAGTTGAAGACTCAAATTCAAAAGTCAAACTCAAACTTTAATTTTATTAATTCAGTAAAAATTAATTCAGTCATTTATAGGGATTCGGCCATCAAATGACCAAATGTATGAACGTGCATGAGGCGGAAGGAGAACGTAAGGATCGTAGCAGGCGTTTTATAGTTTCAGCGTACCTTCATGGGGAAAGGCGTGAATATATGTATACATATAATCACAGTCACTTTAAGGAAAAGAGGGGTACCCAGTACATCAAGTATTTTTTTTTTAAATATTAATAAAATTCCAGGTAAGTAAAGAGCTGATAAGAGTAAAACAAAATGTTTTAAAAGCGACCACAGATTATTTAATTACTTAAGCCTCCCGCAAACGCGGCGCGTCACGTGGCGTTAAAATCTCCGTAGAACAATTTCTATGAAAACGCGTGCTACTGTTCACACTGGCGCGTCGCGACGCGCCGTGTGCTGAGGCGTCACGACGCGCCTGTGTGAATACACGCAGGCGTTTTCATACAAAATTTTCTACGAGTATTTTGTTTTTTGCCGCCGAGCGCGGCGCGCGCCACGCCACGCCTGTGTGTGAGGCTTTATGCTAAAAACATAACGTAAATACGAAGATTTTTGAATCGAAAAATACAATTATCCTAATGCATTTTAGTTAAATTGTTTGTAACAAGCACAATCCAGTATCATACCATTGATATGAATAAATTTTTTAAATTATGAAAATATTATAATTTGTGAAACCAGTATTTTCGATTCTAAACTTGACAAATTTACGTTACGTTTACACAGCGCGCTCGTGCTAGCGCCTCAATTCTAATACGCCCTACAGACTCACGTGAGAAGTCTCTTGTTCTCAATGAGAACGAGATGGCGAGAAACCAATAACATTCACGCTTCTCGGGCCCTAGTGGCTGTAGGGCCCTTTATACGCTCCACAGACTCACGCGAGAAGTATCGGCAAGAAAGCCCACCGGGACAGAGTGCGAAAACCGAGAAGGTCTCTACACTCATGCGACTTACCCCCGAGACCTGAAGAAACCCTTTGTAGTGGGCAAAAACACCGACACCGATCGGAGAACAGGCATACGCGAGAACGAGATAAATCAATCACATTCACGCTTCTCGGGTGTTCTCAGCGTGAGACTGTAGGGCCCTTAAGATACAGTATGTTGAGCTGATCACATGATATGTACGTCAGCTTACAAAAAAGCTTATAAAGTTCGCACAGCTTGGACACAGGCTTTTATTTTGAGTGTGTGGGTTTTAACCCACACACTCAATCCACAATCGGTCAGTGAGGGTTGATAATGGATTTTTCACACATTTCTTCGATGTTTTAATATAATAATATGACACATTTCTTTCGATGTTTACCTTCTCCGTTTTGATAGCAGAGGTAAAGAACAGAACGAGGTTCAAGTTTCAGTTTTTTCACATCGTTTTTTAATACCTACAAGTTTTTTATGGTAATATTACTTTAAAGCCTCCCTCCCGCCTCCGCACACAGGCGCGGCGCGGCGTGTGGCTTTAAAATCTCCTTAGAACAATTTCTATGAAAACGCGTGCTAGTGTTGCGCGACGCGTTGCGGTTCAAATAATAACTTTTCGACAGCGCGGCGCGACGCGCGTGTCGCGGCCCGTCGCGCGGCACGTCTAGGTCTCGATATCGATTACTCGATCCTAACGTATCGGGAAATTCTAACCTAACCTAACCTATCCCTTTTCTCCTGGTGGAAATCCTTAATGGATGTCCTCCGCCTTGGGGAGAGCGGAAGGTTCTATCGTACTCGTGCTTAATAAAATCACCCTGATGTTCTCTTCTACACTTGCATCGGGGGGCAGCGGTATCCTGATGTGACTTCCGCTGCCCCGGACTGGATCCATTTGACAAGCCGGCGTCTGCTGCGGGATAGGTGGACGATCGATTCCGATCTCAGTATTTGAGACTGGCAACAAGTTCACAAGACTCGTGCGTGCACCTTTGTGTCGGCTAGATCAAAGGGCTGGAACCGCGTGATGCTCTGCCGGTGGCGGCTGCGGCGGAATCAAGAGACACTTTACAGCCAAATTTGCAATTGCATAATTTAACTTGCTTATAATATAACCTGGCTCTGGGCACAGCCAGGCTTCCTGGCCATTTCACCGTATCATGGTTTTCGAGCGCACGTATGCTCTGTGTCTGAGTCAAAGTCTTCATTAGGTGACGACGACCTTTTGTTGTTAGCAGTAGCCATTGAGGGAGATAGAACACAGGTTAGACACAAAATGATATTACATAATAACATCACTGAAAATTTGTTAGAACTTGGCAATCCATATAGATAATACAATCCCTGGAGTTATATGGAACCAGTAAAAGTGAGAAGAAAGAATGAAAACAAAGTTTAGGGTTCTATGGCCAAATGGCAAAACCGAAACCCTTTTAACTAAAAAAGTGAGAATTGGTATATTTTCTGCTCCAGCCGCAGATGTAACTTAGTTTTGATAGTTTGTTCCAGAAATAATACGAAATACGAACATTTTACAGAACTCAATAAGTGACGGCAAATGTGCCGTGATGGTTGCAACCACTTCTATACGTTTAGTTTATATACAATTCCATTATATTACATCACGCCTGTATATTCTGAAGGAGTACGCAGACGTACCCAAATATACAAATACCATAAAAGCAAATAATACTATTTTAACGATACTAGGTACTTATTTTAATTTAATATATGTCGGAGAAAGCGATAACTTTTAAACATCAAGTTGCTGATTTGACCATTGTAGTAGGGGTAAACGCCGTGACGTCAGATGTTGTTTTAATGGCGGCACGTGGACAGAGTCGTTTTGTAGAGTGGGGATTGTGCCGAGATCACTTTTGCTCGGAACTCCAACCAAGTCACTCCTTCAGAACGAAACTGTCGGTTTGCCCATTTTGTGGAGATTATTTGTTAGTGTTATTTAATGTAAATTTGTGTTAAATAATAAACTGTGATTTTTGTGTACCGAAACCGAAACTATTATTTTAACATTTCATCATGAACCCGGTACCACCGAACCCTAATGACAACGGCGCTATCGCTCAGCCATCGCTTACGCCGTCATCAGAATTGGGATCTGGACTCGATTCCCACTGACGTGCTATGTTCGAGATGCAGCAGAAGAACATGATGCAGCTGATCGAAGCCATCAGGACACTAATAGTGGCACCTCAGATCATGCTGCCAGAAATTAATCCGGAGCTACCAGATACCGATCCACGTGCTTGGTGCGATACTATCGATATTTGCCTCGACGAACGTCCACTGGAGGGTGCATCGCTTATTATAGCTCTGAGCAAAGCCCTGAAAGGTAATGCGTCATCGTGGCTGTCGCAGATTTCGCATGCAGGCATGACGTGGCAGCATTTCCGCGACTTATTCCTTGCGCGTTATGCATCCACTGAAACTCTTGCTGCATCGCTTGTTAACATCCACAACGGCCGGCCGAAGGAGGGCGAATGTCTCGCAGCGTACGCCAGCCGCCTAATGACTACCCTGTTGGCTCGATGGAAGAATCGAAGCCATGAAGAAATAGCCACGTCGTATGTGCTCGCTCATGTCTCTCAGTTCGACTCTCGGCTTAATCGCTTGGCGTTTACTAGCGAAATAGCGTCACGCAACAAGTTACTGCAGGAGATTAAGGCGAGTGCAAGTCTGAAGCGGAAGTTCGATCGCAGTACCGGTGATGGCGCCACTGATGCAAAGCGTTTAAAGCCACAAACTTCCACTATGTTCACGTGCCATAAGTGCGGAAAACCGGGACACAAAGCGGTGAACTGTCGTTCGAAGTTTACGCAGCCTGCTGGAGCTAACGCTCAGAAAACTACACCGGCGGCGACTTCATCGGGTTCCAGCAAAAGAATAACGTGTTTCCGTGGTGGAGAAGCCGGACACATCTCTACGAACTGCCAACGCGGCAGTGCGGGTGGCGCGTCATCGTCGGCGGGCAGCGCTGCCAACGCAACGGCGGAGCGACGCGTCGATAGCTGCGAAATAGCAGGTGTTTGCGGGCAATTGGAACAATTCGGTGAGTCGTTTTCATTTTGTTTGATTCCGGCGCCGAGTGTTCTCTCGTTAAACAAAGTGTAGCTTATAAATTCTCGGGCAAACGTTCACTTTCAACCGTGCAAGTAATTGGTATCGGTAATCATTCGAATGTTTTTAGCACTGAACAAATTCTTAGTGATGTGGTCGACACTAACGAACTGTCAATTTTATTTTACGTACTACCCGACGATTGTATGAAAAAATACGATGTTATGATCGGACGCGATATTTTGACAATTGGCTATACGGTACATTTAACTGAATCTACCCTACGTATTTCGAAAGTCACAAATGTAGGTTGTTGCGATTTACCTCCCGTAATTGATCTTTACAATGTTGATTCTGATATTTCAAACGAAAACAAGGACCGGTTGACGTCCCTTTTGAATGAGTATTCGAATGCTTTTATCAATGGGTTATAACGACGATGATGAAACCGGAATTGACCTAACAGAGGCGAGAGAACACGCGGTGGACGGTATTGAGAAGAGTGCGGCTTATGAAAAAGCCCGTTTTGACAAAAATAAGGCCAAAGTAGTTAATTTCAGTGTTGGTGATTTGGTTTTAATTCAAAATAAAGAACGGAATCAGACTAAATTAGACCCCAAATATAAGGGACCGTTTAAAGTTGTAGAAGTACTTGACGGTGATCGTTATCTTTTAAAATCTTTGAATGGTAATAGAACCTACAAGTACGCTCACGATCGTATACGAAAGATGCCTCTAAGTAGTGTTCCTAATGAGTTAAACGTAGAGGACGGTAATGAAAGTACCTCCACCGAGTAGTAGACACATACCATGGCTATTTGGTCGCACCGTACGCACTAGTCTGTAGTCGTAACTGCAGCTCACTTGTGAGCTGTTCAGGGGGCGATGGGCAGCTGGTGGTACGGCGGGGACCTGGGTCTCAATGGAGACTATTGTTGTTTTGGTCTTGTACTGACCTGGGAGTCGCAGACTCTATGTGATGTGTGTGGTCGTATCACATGAGGTGATGACGATATGGGTGGCATAAGTGTCACTAGCTGCTGCGGCAGCTGGGCCATGAGCGTTGTATGTGATCGAAGTTGATTTAGTTGCTGAGTAAATATGATTGAGACTTAGAGGAACCTTTTGTTTGACAACTGTTATTTTCAAGTTATGCTATTCCATAAAGATGTGGTCAGGTTGACCGAGCCTGTACTGTTGCTCCAAATTTGACTGTTTGGTTACAGGTACTCACGAGGACGTGTAACTTGTCAGGCTGGCCGTGTCGGAGAAAGCGATAACTTTTAAACATCAAGTTGCTGATTTGACCATTGTAGTAGGGGTAAACGCCGTGACGTCAGATGTTGTTTTAATGGCGGCACGTGGACAGAGTCGTTTTGTAGAGTGGGGATTGTGCCGAGATCACTTTTGCTCGGAACTCCAACCAAGTCACACCTTCAGAACGAAACTGTCGGTTTGCCCATTTTGTGGAGATTATTTGTTAGTGTTATTTAATGTAAATTTGTGTTAAATAATAAACTGTGATTTTTGTGTACCGAAACCGAAACTATTATTTTAACATTTCATCATGAACCCGGTACCACCGAACCCTAATGACAACGGCGCTATCGCTCAGCCATCGCTTACGCCGTCATATATATATATATATATTTATTTTTTTCCTTAACAAAAAGCGCCTTCATCCTCTCTCCTACTAAAAATTTACTTTGCTGTGCCCGACAGGGTCCACAATTGATTCGATGTTTTAACATACCGACTGTTATAATTATGATGTACACATTGTGGAATGCAATAAAGTATTGAGTATTGACGTGTAAAAAAAAAAGTTGTTTGCGGTGACATATTCAATAATAGGCGTGCGGAAATATTCATCCTGTCTACGGAACATTTCACTGTATGTGGTACGCACCTAGCCGATTTTTTGACTTATTACCTATCTGCCATTTGTCATTCGATGACCAGACTTGTCAACTGTAAAATAATCATAGAACTAATAAGTACTAAATAAATATTTATGGAACTTGATTCGCACTGTTTTATCGATACGAGTCCGCGTAACACTGGTCAATTTCCATCACTCGTCGGTTTTGTGAATTAGACAATTTCCATAATTTTCGATTCTACAGTTTTATTCAATTAGTCAGTCGAAGTACAGTTGGTAAAAAATTGCACATACGTCTGCTAATTTCAATACATATTGAGATCTATTTGACAATTAACCTTTTTTAACCTTGTTTAACGAAAATTATGTTATATTTATTATATAATAAGACAAAAATGTATTTATGTGAGCGAACGCAATAGAAAAAAAATTATCTCTTAAACAAGATAAACGAATCCATCATCTTTGTTTTCAACATTTTGTAATATACAATATTTAAATTGCAGTTAAGCAAGTTTTCAAGTAAGTCAGAGGTTAAGTTATTTTTTTAAATTAAAATACTTAATTTATTTTAAAAATACAAGTTGAAGTTTGATTTAAATTGGGATATAGGTTCTTTACAGCAAATTAAATTATCTACATTATTTATTATATTTTTCTGCGAGTGTACCTAGCTGACGAATTGAAGAAACTGGCAAATTATGGAAACTGTCGACTGGAACTGTCTGATGCAACTGCCGAATTCATAAAACTATCCAATTAAACGAAATTAAATAAACTGACGAGTGAGAGAAACTAACCATAGTTACGCGGGCTCATCCCTACACATGTTTAGACCTTACTGATCATTTCCTATTATACTTATCTCGATAACTAAGTATTTATCGTTATTTTGTTAATACAATAAGGCTTCTTTTCTCGCTTCTAAGATTGTAAAATGCTGCTTCATTTGGTGATTTCTGTAAGAAAAAAATACAGTGGTCCCAGAAAGGCCATCCTCTTTTTTACCCGACTGAGGAGGATAATGTGTTTATCAGCCTATATGTATGTTTGTTCCTTTGCGGCGCTCAAGAAACCAAACGCGTGGGCCGATTTTGATGATTCTAACGTCAATCGATGTGTCTTAATCTTTCGAGTGTCACTGACATGTGTCGAGTCCACGCGTCCATGCCACGTATCGAGAATGAATAGATCACTAAAATAAAGTCTCAGACTGTGTATGGAAATTGAGTGTCAAGTGCTTATCAATCAATTGAAAGTTGCGAATCGAGTTCCGTTAAATTATTTTCTTAGTACTTAATACTTCTATGATTATATTTTACAGTATACTCTGGTCATATACTGACAAATGACAAAAAGCTAATAAGTCAAAAATCGGCCAAGTACGCATCAAGTACATTGAAGGGTTCTGTTGTCGGGGTGAGTATTTACGCATGTAAATTAAAAGTAAAAAGTATTGATTATATCACCACAAAAAATACAGACATCAACACTGTCCCCTAGCTAGACAGTGTTGATGTCTGACAGTGATATTTCTCACTTTTAGAAGAACATTAAAAGCACTCCTTATTTCAATCAGATATAAGTAAACGGTAATTTGTTGCTGGCCCATTTATTTACTGTATTCGAAATTTAAATTTTAAAAATATGACAGAGGCTGCAAAATAGAATGAACTGAACATCGATAAATTTTCTTTCCTAAGGATCGCACCAGGGTAGCCCGCGAATTTCAGATTTCATTAGTTATATTTCAATTTGCAGGTAAGTGTCGGGTTGTATATTGATTCAAATATGATTTGCGACTGTAACAAATATGGCTTTACAGAGTTATGTTACAAGGTTTAGTTTTACATCCTCGTCAAAATTCAGGAGGCTGTCATAGAAGACGTAAATAATCAATTTAAATTACAGTACCTGGTCAATAATAATTAACGTTGATTTTTGTTGTTTTAAGTTTTTTGACCTATTCGTAGTCGTTGCTTTGGCAATTGTTATAATGAATTCAATTTCGCTCGAAAATCGAATAATCGAATAATTTAAATGTTAGTCAATTTGGTCGCTAAATTTGAGTTGACAGGCTCGGTACAAAATGTGCCAACACCAACGCGTGTTCGACCGGATCGTTCAACTGAAAATATCGCAGCCACAGTGGAAATGCGGTAACGGTCAATGGATCACGCTATCGCGAGATGTTAACACCTCAATTTTGGCCTATTATTGATGAAGTGGATAACACTGACATGTGGTTTCAACAGGACGGTGCCACATGTCACACAGCCAATAAAACGATTAATTTATTGCAAACCAAATTTCCCGATCGCATAATTTCACGAAATTCAGGTGTTAAGTGGCCAGCCAGATCGTGTGATTTAACACCACTGGATTATTTTTTGTGGGGCTATGTTAAGGACAGAGTCTATACGGAGCCAATCGAATCGATTGCAGCCTTAAAACTCAAAATCCGTGATGTGATTAAAGAAATATACCCGCCATTTTTCCAAAAAGTTATTGAAACTTTGATGAAAGAATTGACATCTGTTAGCGTGGTTGTGGTGGAAATTTGCCAGATATCATTTTTCATTCATCATTCTTAATTGCCAAACTTTTCTCTTCGTAATACAATAAAAATTTGAATCATCTTTATCTAAATTCTTTGTTTTATTTTGTTTTAGAAAATAAATTTCTTGTTGAAAAACCCTGTATAATTATCACTTGTTTCGGTGAAGAAAAATATTGTGAAGAAACCAGCATGTCTGAGAAATATTTCTCGAAGGCATGTAAAGTCATGTCAGAGGCCCATGGGCGGCATAAAAACTCTGACACCAGGTTCGGCACTACCCACACGATAAAGAAAGATCATGCTCACTAATATTTTAAGTGAAATATATAAATCGTCTGGTCCCAAATAACCATAGATAGCCGATTAGCCGTAGATGTATGAATGATGGATTTTGCGATTTTTGAAAACAAATATAAATACCGTGGGCCAAGGATAAGCCGTTAGGGCTGAAGAGACGAAAACAAAAACCCCTGTTTTTGGCCCGATCAATTTGGAAAACGATGCACCAAACACCCTGTAAGGTGGGTGTACCATGGAAGGCCACTCTAATAAATAAACAGTTATTATTCGTTCATATACTGGATAAATGAAACGAACGAATATTTAAGTAATACTTTGTTTTATTCCGTAAAATATAAACCACTTTTTTAAATTTCAGATTTGATCAATATAGATTAAACTTAAGTTTCATTGAACTCTTAAAAATGGCCTTGCTAGGAACAAGGCTCCTTAGAAGGCCATTATAATAAATCAGTCATTTAACACTAAAAGTTAATAAATAGCCATTAAATCTACAATAAAAAGAAATGGTTTATATATTACGTAATAAAACAAAGTATTACTTAAATATTTGTTAGTTTCATTTATCCAGTAAATAAACGAATAATAACTATTTATTTGTTAGAGTGGCCTTCTATGGTACACCCACCTTATTTTAACGTCGCCGATTTATAAATAATAAATAATAAATATCGCTAGACATTACACACAGCGCCATCTAGTGCCACACTAAGCAACGAGGCTTGTGTCGTGGACACCAGATAGTTGATATACTACATAGATACTTTTTGTTTGTAAATACATACTTATTATACATATAAACATCCATGACTCGGTAACAAATGTCCATGCTTAATCACACAAACACTTGCTCCTACCGGGATTCGAACCCGGAACCCTATGAACGTAAGGCAGCCTCACTACCGCTGCGCCATTCGGGTCGTCAATTTCCGATATCAATGAAGCAAGGGACCGTACTGCCAAAATAGTGGCGCGAGCGATTCACCGCCGCGTCTGTGATTTCTAGTTCGATGGATGTTTATGTAGATAGAAGGAATTTGTCATCACATGGCAATAACTACGAAATTTTAATAATTGGCCTTCGAAGGAGCATGGCCTTCCATGGTCCACCCACCTTATATGCATATCGAGCATTTTTTTGTTAAAAAAAAACATCAACTTGAATTTTTTATGTAGGGAATCCAACCCTTCTTGTGACATCTCAAGTAGGTGGTAGGAATGTTCGAGTATTCTATGAAACAACACAAAACACGACTCACCTCAGTAAGATATATGTTGAAATCCAACATCGTGACATCCAAGACCGCTTTTTTAAATGCTTTATCTTTAAATTTGCTCGCATTCAAACTGAATACATCTTCAATTGACTTGCCCGTGTTTTTCATTTCTTTGTCGTAAAGTTTTACCGTAGAAAATGAAAGTGTTTCGTTGTAACTGACACAGGATTTCTTTTTCCCAACATATTTCCCTTCGGGACAACATTTAAATAAATGGTTCTGAAAACCACCTTTTAGAGAATCAGGTTCAGTTATCACAGCGTTGATAATTGTCGTAAGGACTAATAACACGTTGAATATTATAATCATTTCGATGCGTGTGCTTGTCAAGAATTATAAATTAATTATGGCGAATAATTCTATTCCGTCACAAACAATGTGACTCACACAAATATTACAAATACACTAGGTACCTGTCCCAGAGCCAATGAGGAAACGACTAGCTATCAAACCTTTTCTCGCTCGAGAAACCATATTTACGCAATCAGATACCCAGTTCGTCAACTTGTATTTAGTGGTTAGCTGTACTCGCTTAACTTACTTTATACATATACAACTTTTTCCAAAACAAAACGTCAAGTCGGGGTCAGCCTACTGTTTGTAATCGGCAAACACTTCATATGCTTGCGCTTGGCCATAACTGGCCTGATGTGAAGCTACGATGGGGCCTAGGATGAAGCACGTTTTAAAAAGAGATGGGGTCGGTGTTTTTTATCCGACTACTCTGAGAAGAAACATCCGAAGCAAACTCAGAGGCCACAGTCTCTTTTGAAGTCCAGATAAATAATCTTGGTCAAGTAATATGAGTGCCATGCAGATTAGTGCCTGAGATGGTTGATGAGTCCCTCCCTCTACTAGCTGAAATAGTTAATTTTTCGTTAATATAATGTCGTATTTTGTGTTGCTCTGCTGGTACCGGAACAGAGACACCCTTTTTTTTCGGATGGGAAATCCTCAAATGACTTCTCCCGCTCTGGGCTGAGCGGGAGGGAGTGTCAGACTTTTACTGACTAAAACCCACCTATGTTCCTTCATCGCCCTTTGTGTTCCGGGGCCGCGGTATCTCTTTCGAACAACCCGCAGCACCCGGCAGGCATCGGCCCTTGCGGGCCCCTTCCCTATGCTGACATCTCTTTGAGGCGCGCGTGGAACACGAACGCGCCGTCGACACGGCCTGTCGTCCTAAGACGGAGGGACGGCGAGCTAGCCCTTAGCTCACCGTCCACAGGCCCGCGTCTACGGCCGCCCGCTACGCCCGGTGCGTCTCCCGCGGCGGCTGGGACGTGAGGAGGAACGGTCTCTCTCACGTTCCGCCTCCTCCTTTGCTAGCATGACTGCTTCGCAAAAGGAGGTGACGGCTTCCCATATCCCTGGATTTTGGTCAAACTTTGACAAATCCAGTTCACAAGATAAAAGTATTTCCAAGGCAGATGTGAGATACAACGCCGAGTGGAGACACCCTAGAAGGACATACACTGACTTTATTGGTAATGTTCTTTAGAAAGGTTAGGTAGTACGCGCAAGGAGGAGCTCGTGGCTAAATAATAACAGCTGCTCGGATCAATCTTCAAGTTAAGCCGCGCTTGCTTAGGTTGTTCTGTCGGTGGGTGACTACCCGACACATATCGTGTTTCCTCCGAGCCTCGGAAAGCAAGTTAAGCCGTTGGTCCTGGCTGTCATTTATACATCTTTGACAATTTTTACAGGTAGTCAGTGGCCCGAAAGTCTGACAACCAGTCTTACCAAGGGGTATCGTATTACCCAGTACTAACTGGGTTGTGGAGGTCAGATAGGCAGCCGCTCCATGTAAAATACTGATATTCAGTTGCATCCGGTTAGACTGGAAGCCGACCTCAACATAGTTGGGAAAAGGCTAGGCAGATGATGAGGTAGTACGCGCAAACGGCGTACGTGAATGACCCTCTAGAGGCCCAAGCACGAGCGTTTCATGTAAACGGAACGATCGATAACACAATTATCCTATTGAATTTTAGTAAAATTATTGTTTACAACAAGCACAATCAGTATCATCCATAGATATGAATAAATTCTCAAAATTGTGGAAATATTATAATTATGTGAGTATTTTTTATTTTAAAATATGAGTGTGTAAAAATCGCAGCAGGTGGTGTTTTGTAGTTACTACCTACGCCCTTGGGAAAAAGGCGCGAATTTATGTTTGTAATTATTATTACAGGTGGTATTTATTGGTATTCCGCACACAATGCATGGCAATGTACTAATATGGCCACTTCAGCGCAGAGGACCAACATCTAAGGAAAAGTAGTGTGACTGTCTGTCACGTTCTCTTAATTATTGGGCAGATATCTTGGTCCATATTTATTTCAACATCATCACGCGATATCGGGACACTTACAAACACATTAACCCTCTATTTTATGGCTTGACGACCTGACAAGTTACCGTAATTAATAACAAAGCGTTCCTTCCCTTCTTAGAATTGTAAAGCAACATTTGACCGCTTGCGAACGCATAAATTCTTTATTTAATGGGAAGCGAACAAGGCATGAAAGCCGGCTGAAAAGTCAAAACTAATATTTCAACAAATTCTTAACAAACGATAAAAGTATTCGATTTGTAAGTGCATTCCACAATACTAGCACCACATCTGGTTGTCACTTCTGGACCCAAGCGAACCTTGGAAACAATTGAAACATCGGACAAAAAAGGACGATAGGCAGGGCGTGGTATTTTGAGAGTGTTTGGAGATAAAGGAAAGAAAGAGAACTCGAGACAGTTGGTTTTAAATCAAGGACGGGATGAGTCGTTAGGCTAGTCGAATGAAGTCAGGGTAGTGAGTTGAAGACCACGAAGTGCTATGACGTCCTTTTTTTTTTCCGGATGGGAAATCATCAAATGACTTCTCCCACTCTGGGCTGAGCGGGAGGGTGTGTCAGACTTTTACTGACTAAAACCCACCCATGTTCCTTCATCGCCCTTTGTGTTCCGGGGCCGCGGTATCTCTTTCGAACAACCCGCAGCACCCGGCAGGCATCGGCCCTTGCGGGCCCCTTCCCTATGCTGACATCTCTTTGAGGCGCGCGTGGAACACGAACGCGCCGTCGACACGGCCTGTCGTCCTAAGACGGAGGGACGGCGAGCTAGCCCTTAGCTCACCGTCCACAGGCCCGCGTCTACGGTGGCCGGGGGCCACCACGTGGCCCCCGACGCCCGGTGCGTCTCCCGCGGCGGCTGGGACGTGAGGAGGAACGCTCTCTCTCACGTTCCGCCTCCTCCTTTGCTAGCATGACTGCTTCGCAGTGCTATGACGTCCTACGTTAAGTTTGGGAAATAAGCGTAGTCTTGGTACCAAGATACACATGTCCCAGTTGTTATAAATATGTAAATTATACCTATAATTAATTTATGTTTGATGACTAATTACAATCATGTCTATGAACTTGTATGATCAAAAGTACACACATCAAAAGTGTCTAGGGATCAAGCATTTTTATGCGGATTTCTTGAGATTGAGATGTGGCTTTGTAATAAATTTATGATTTTATAAATTTATATGGATCCTTTTTGGTGCATTTCATAATTTGAATCAGGAACTCTCAATCAAATTCGAGTAAAAGATGAAAATAAGCTGTCAATATTTTCCCTATAAAAACATACAACGCATTGAAGACATTATTAGTGCTACTGTTTCCCTACTACTGATTAAAACCAACGTTATTATGGAGCGGCGACGTCATTTAAGCAGGGAAGAAATGCTCAGAGCCGTGGGAATGATAGAAGCTGGTTCCCGGCAACGTACTGTGGCTTTAGCTCTGAATACAAGTCAGAGTGTTATCAGTCGACTTTGGACACGTTACCGAAGCACTGGTACCGTGGCTGAGCGCCATGGAGGACGGTATCGCTGCACCACACGGAGACAAGACCGATACATTCAAATCTTAACTCGAAGAGCTCCAACAATAACCGCCATGATGTTAGCCGTGAGGCTTCATCACTCTTCAGGGAACTTAATTAGCGACCAAACAGTCAGAAACCGCTTGCATGAAGTGAACCTTCATTCCCGAAGACCGCTACGGGTACCACCTATAGCAATGCACAATCGTAGGATTCGATATCAATGGGCTCTTGAACACAGAAATTGGGCAGAAGAACAATGGCGTTTCGTGTGCTTTTCTGATGAGTCTCGTTTTGGTATGAGACCGGATACAAGACGTATACGACACTGGAGAACCCCTGGACGCCAACAGCGATTAAAATCCTGCCAGGAAGTCCATCCTTATAGTGGTGGAACCATCATGGTATGGGCGGGTATTTGGATCGGCGGAAGAACTGAGTTGATTTGGATCAGAGGCAACCTCAACGCTCAAATTTATGCTGAGACGATTGTATCAGACGTCATCGTTCCTCTACAAGTGCCAATCGGTCCCTTATTTCAGTTAATGCATGATAATGCACGACCGCACACCGCAAGAGTTGTAAGACAGACTCTCGCCGCAGCTAACATCAATGTCCTGCCCTGGCCTGCTCAGTCGCCAGACTTGAACCCGATTGAGCATGCATGGGATATGCTACAGAGAAGAGCTCTGCCGAATATGGAGGGTATCCAGTCGCAAGAAGACCTTTTTTTGTTGTTGCAACGAACATGGGCGGCCATTCCACAGCGTGATTTGGATGAACTCATTTTGAGTATGCCAAACCGATGTTCTTGTGTTGTTAGTGTTCGCCGTAGAAACACGGATTATTAATTGTTTAAGTTACCCAATAAAATTTTAAAGAAAACTGTTATTTCAGTCTTTTTTTCGAACTTTAATGTTAGTGGTTCAAATGTCAAAAATCCCTTTATTAGGAAAATGGCAAATTTCTTTATTAATGCAAAGGTGACTTGGTTTATCGTTACTGTGACAAACGAAAACACTTTATTTGATGAATCCTTAAAGAAAATTTTAATTAATATCAATCAGGAGAAAAGTTATTGCAAAAATATATGTTGATCCCTAGATACTTTTGATGTGTGTAGTTGTATTGACTTCATGTTTGTGACTTTGACAGTTATCGTCGACCAATCACAATCAAGTAAAATGGTGGGAATATTATAAAAAACTAGTCGGCGGGCATTTGGGTGATATACCGCTATGCTCAGGTCATTCGTTTCGACATCGGTGCTAGTCACTTGCATTGTATCATTAAAATCAATCTGTATTATTGTACTGCTGTAACTATAGAAATAAAACCGATCTTCAAAGTCAATAAAGAGTGTTTTAATATTCAAAGTCCTTACTTCTGAGTGTTGAACTAGTACGGTTCACACAGTGGACTGTTGTTAGAGAGCGATTAACTTCGATACTAATATTATAAATGCGAAAGTCACTCTGTTTGTTTGTCGTTTGTTTGCTACCTTTTCACGACCTTTTCTAAACGGGTGATCGGATCGTAATAAAATTTGGTAAGGATACAGCTTTTATCCTGGAGAAGGACATAAATTACCATGGGGGATAAGCAATATTCCAGTATATGTCCATATTTCTCAACAGTTTGACAACGGACAACCGTCGAGACATGCATGAGAATAGAACGGCTATTTTAGATGAGTTGTCACTGAAGTAAGTGGCCTGGCGGCTCAATGACTATATACTATCGTTCGCAAGTTCTAATCCCAGACAGTAGCTTTTTCATTTTTTTTTTTAATTTTGATTTTTGCATCCTGTAAGATTAAAAAAAACTAACTAACTAAGTTGGATCCCCAACCGGTTTTTACTTTTTGTAACTACGCATTATTAATGCTTGAAGATTGCAACATCGCAAAAACGGAACCCTTAAAGATTCGTCCTCGCCGTCTGTCTGCCTGTCCATCCGTATGTCACAGCCATTTTACTCGGAGACTGTTAGCACTATACAGTTGTATTTTTGAGAGCAGGTGTGTTTTTGACCGCTGCACGAAAATGAAAAGGAATGACGAATACAACAAAAAAAATAGGGGTGGCTTATACTCATACATCTAACTGAAGGTTGAAGAAAAAAATCTATAACTGTGTGGGTTGTCTATTGACTGCTCTAAAAAAGATGATATCGAAGTTCTAAATCAGGGATGCACAGCCCACGGCCCGCGGGCCGCATGTGGCCCGCCGGTCGAATACTGGTGGCCCGCCGACAGCGCTTTTTTTTTTTTGAATGGCATCTCGCAGTTCAACCTAGGAGGTTGTCGTCTGCTCAACCGGACTATCCTGTGGATGCCTTGAATTTAAGGCCTCCAGCCAGGGCAAAAAACTTACAAACTAAGCGACTACACGCTAAGGGCACCCCCTGTGGGGCTCGGACCTCGGCTTAGGGCGTCGCTGGGGGAGGGCAGCAAGGGGACAGGCTGGATCTGAGTGGTATTAATGAGGGGCTGGTTTAAAACTACTGGCACAGCATCGCGGGCTGGCTCGAGGAAGGGTCGGGGAGGGCAATTACCGGGACGTCGCGACGGACCTCGACGGCGAGGGCGGAAAGACGGCGGTTTAGATCGGGGTTTACGCTTGAGCGTACTAGTTTCCCTACGGCTCTCCTGGAGGAGAGTGATAGCGTCGTCGGGAGTTACGAGTGTGTGCCTTGGTCGGCGAACCTGACTGATTCGCGAGGGGTCGTATCGGGCGGCCGATGCGATCAGGGGATTTCGGTGTTTTATTGCACGATCGAAGAAACACTTGGTGAGGCGTTTCATGAACTGCAAAAAGGTGGGCATCCTAAGGTCTACATGGAGACGTTCGTTACGTACGGGGCACCCGTGACCCTACGTAAGTATCGGTTTTGGAGCGCCTGCATCCTGTGAATATAGCGGGGCTTGGTATGTGCGAACACAACACAAGCGTACGACATGATGGGACGGATCACTGCGGTATAGAGACGCAACTTGCACTTGAGTGACAACTTGCTCTTAGCCGCTACCATAAAATGAAGCCTACTCATAGCGAAGGCAGCTCGGTCGCGAGCTGCTTGGGTATGTGCCCCGAAGGACAGGTGTTGGTTAAGTATGACTCCTAAGTATTTGGCTTGCTTCTCCCAAGGGATAGGCTTGCCGTACATAGTGATCGGACGGGGGCTGGGGGGATTGATACGCGGTTTAGAGAAAAGAACCGCCTGACTCTCATCGGGGTTAACCTCGATCCTCCACTTCCTGAACCAAGCGCCGAGGACGTTGGCTGAGGTTTGGAGCGTTTTGGCGATAACGTTCTGACAACGACCAGTATAATAAATGGTCGTTTCGTCCGCGAACAGGGCTAACTGAGCCTTCTTGCTCTTAGGGATATCGCTGGTGAACAACGTAAAAATGAGAGGGGAGATGACCGAGCCCTGAGGGACTCCGGCACGAATCGGATGAGGGGAAGAGAGAGCTCCCCCGACGCGATAGCGGAAAGCGCGATTGGACAAAAAGTCTCGCAAGATGAGCACGAGACGGTCCGGCACTCCCAGTTGGTACAGCTTGTAAATTAAGCCGTTGTGCCAGACTTTGTCGAACGCTTTCGCTATGTTGAAGAACAACACGCCCCGTTATCGAACCACGCTGGAAACCAGCGCGCACGTGCTCAACTATACGGTGGACCTGTTGTACGCACGAGTGTTCGGTCCTGAAGCCGAATTGCTCGTTCGGAATGAGGCTCTTGGCCTCGGCATAATCTTTGAGACGCTTATAAATAAGCCTCTCGTAGATTTTGCCGAGGGCACTCAGGAGACTGATGGGACGGTAGCTCGAAGGCTCCGCCTTAGGTTTGCCAGGTTTGGCGATACCGATAACAGTGGCCTCCTTCCATACCTGAGGGAAGATGTTGTTCGAAAGGGCGCCATTGAAGATGGCTGCCATTAACGCGATTAACTGGGCGGGTAGGACTTTAAACACCCTATTGGTGAATCCGTCGGAGCCAGGTGCTTTCCGTGGCTGGAGCCCTTTAATGATGTCGTGCACTTCTTCAGGTGTGATAGAAGGCAGAGGAGCATCAGGGTCTTCAACGGGAGGTAGGGCGGTTCTACGTTCGACCTCGGCGTCCACCTCATCGAGGTGTCGTTGGTCTACTGGTTGTAAACTGGGAGAGCACTGAGATTCCAGGCTGTCGGCTAGGCATTCTGCCTTTTCAGAGTCATCGAAAGCGACGCTCTTATCAGGACGAATGACAGGAGGCATCGAAGCTTCTTCGGTTTTGCGCATCTTCCTCTGCAGTTGCCAGAAAGCTTGGTGAGTGGGCTCGAGTTCGCTCAGCGTCTTATCCCATTGACTGGAACGGTGCTCACTGACGCGGTTCTTTACAGCGAGCTGTAAATTACGCATGTGAGCCTTGTTCGCGTTGCAAGGAAAGTTGCTGTAGGCACGGATGGCCGCGTTCTTCTCGGTTATCAGTTCACGTACGTCAGTGGGTAGTCTCCAGCGATGATCGCTCATTGCTGGGACTTCCCGTGAACAATCCTTCAGTACGGATTGAACGTGTTCTGTAAACGAGTTGATGGCGGCCGTCGTGTCTGCGACCGAGACAATGTGTTCGGGAATGGAATCCAGGTGAGGTGACGTGGTGGATTTCAGCTTTTCGCTGACTTTCCTCCAGTCGGTAATCACTTGGGAAGGCGGGGGCTTGCTGGGGTCTGAAGGACCTGAGCGGGGAACTAAGTGCACGAGCACTGGACGATAGTCGGAATCAAGCTCGTGTAGCGTCTCAATGAGATGCAGCTTTAAGCTGACATTCTTGAGCAGCGCTATATCGAGCACGTCAGAACGATGATCGGGATCATGCGGGTAGTGCGTGTGCTCCATAGGAGCGATGGGGTCGAAGTTAAGGGAGGCCCCTAGGTCGAACACGAACACGAGACGTCCTCTGGCAGAGGTCGTCGTGCTGTTCCAGGCGGGGTGTTTGGCGTTGAGGTCGCCCGCTATAATAACGGAGTCCCTCAAGCCGAAGAGGACTGTGATGTCCTTGGGGAGTATAATATTCTCAGCGGACGAACCGCCGGGAGGGATGTATGCAGAGATTATGAGATTATGCTGATCGGTTGATGACCGGTCATGCCGAGCCGACAGATGGATACCTCGAGGAGAGACTCTAACGGAGGGGGATCTATCGGGATGCAGTGCAGCTCCTTTTTATAATAAATGAGTGTACCGCCCTTGTGACAGCGTGACCGATCGTTACGAACTATGCGATAATTGGCAATTCTCGGATCACGGTGACTAGGCTTTAGAAAGGTCTCCTGTATGAGGAGGATATCCAGTTGATGGTCGCGGAGGAATGTGGCGATCTCATCACGCTGGCCGTTAATGCCGTTGGCATTAAAGTAGCCTAGTTTTAGGGATCGGGGCTTGGTACACGCTATTAATTTGTTCCTATCCATAATAAATTAATTGTGGTTAAGGGCGCGGATGGATTTTTCGGGTAACGCTTAAAAATCTTGCCATATTCAATGGCAGATTTCTTGGCAGCCCTGATCTCGTTTGCCATTCGGTCCGCTTCCGGGGTACAGAATACCTGAAAGGCACCGAGGATGACATCGAAGTTTGTTTCCTCCTCAGCGGCCACGGGGCCAGGAGGCGCGGGTGCGGTAACGGGGACGACCATTGAGGAGGGCGCGGGTGCAGGGGTTTTAGGGAGCCCGGGAGTGGGGTTGGCCTGAGCCTTAGCGAGAGCTGGGAAAGCTCTTTGGTGATTCTCGGAGGTCCAGGGAGTGGGCCTCTGAGGACTAAGACGCTCGGGCATCTGAGAAGAGGGAATCTTAACAGAGGGACTCTCTCTCTCTGTTGTCGGGCGAGGGCACGCTTAGCCAGCTTCGAAGATGAAGCTTTGGGAGCTTTGGGGCAGCCACGGTACTTGGCCGGGTGCCCGGACTGTCCACAGAGAACACAGCTAGGTGGCTCCGTGCAATTGGAGATGTCCTTTGGACGGGGACAGTCGGCCGTGCTGTGGCCACCTAGGCACTTAACGCACCTATGTGGTGCAAAGCAGTTGGCCTGACTGTGCCCGTACAATTGGCATCTGTGGCACTGTCCTACTATGTTTGAGCGGTATGGCTTCTCTATGGAGATGCCTGAGAGGGAGCAGACCGATTTAACCTTGAAGATTGGATGATGCCCATCGACCGGGTCGCAGACGACCAGTACCATGTCGTACTGGTCGCCTCCTCTTGCCTTATGAAGGCGGTGAACGGTGATGACCGGGACACCCTGACCTTTGAAGTCCTCAAGGATGTCCTCGGTGGGGATTTCTTTTGGGATCCGCCTGATCACCACACGGGTGGGCTTCTCCTCAGGAAGGGAGTAAGTATGGAATGCAATATTCCGAACATGAAGATGACGGGACAGTTCCCTGTAGTCCTTGGTCGTAGGGACGGTGACTTTGATACCCTGTTGGGTGCTACGGGCGGATGTGTATTGGATCTTGCGATCCATGCACATCTAGGAGACTTCAGTCCACTTGGACTTGTCTTGGATGAAGAGCGGAGGAGGGGGTTTGAGCTTCTTAGATGAAGCAGGGACGGATTGAGTAGCCCTAGGGCTAGAAGGCCTACTGGTCTGGGCAGCGGCGGGGGAGGGGGGGCGGGAAGACGCGGCGACCGGTTTTTTGGCCAAACTGGCCTGGGAGTTCTTCCCCTTCTTCCTCTTGCCCTTTCCGACGACTTGGTAGTCGTCTTCGGAGGACGAGGAGGCGGAGGAGGAATCCGACATGGATTCCGAGTCAGAGTGCGGCACTGACGTGTCCATCTTCTCGGAATCGACCTGAGACGCGGATTGAGCCATTGTTTCGGAAACAACGGCGGCTAAGGACTCCGGCATTTTAGGAATGCCTTTGTCCGCGGGCTGGGACGACAGCGGGCTGTCGAGGACATCGCTGAATTCGGCGATGGGGTTTCGCTGAAATGCAGCGACCTTGGCGCCGTACTTCTTCTTGAAGTACTCGTCCTCTAGCAAAACAGGCCGGACGAACTCTAAAAGGAGTTGGTCAGACATGTTTGGGTCCTAAAGTTTGTCAGCTAAAAAGAAACTGACATTGAGAGTGAAGCTCTCAGTCCTACGCCTAACAACCTAACAACCTAGCTCCCCGGGTGGATGGGCCCGGGGGTGTGTACCCTCTCTGCCGGGTGTAGGCAGAGAGGCGAGTACCTAAGGTGTGCCCTAAGCTGTGTGATCCCGCTGTCAGTCTTATTGTACAGCGGGTCCCTATGAGTCTTGCGACCAAACCGGGCCGAAGGGGTAGACACTCCCAACCGTCTCGGGTGCAAGCTGAAAGAGAACGGGGTTAAACGTCTGGTCGCGACTAGGAGATCCCCCAAGGCCGCGGCTCCAGAGCCCTTCCGATTGATGCCTAGCCCTGAAGGGGTTCGGCGGGTGAGTCGAGTCAACACCCTCTTGGTTTCGTTGGCACCGTGAGGTTTCCACCAAGAACCACGAAACTGCGGCTTTTCCCTGAAGGCGCAAAGACGTTTTTTGACGATATTCCCGAAAAGGGAATGAATGAACAAGAGTTGTCTTGAAAAAGACACCAAATGTTCGGGGGTGTAGTCGGGGACTACGATGACGTCACGAGGGCGCGACGAACCGATGACAGCAGGCAGCGGGTGGGGGGTGCGAGCAGGAAGCGCGGGCACGTCCGTATGCAGTGGCGGTCAGGCGGCTAATGATTTTTTATGCAGCGCGGTGGCGGCTTATGCACGGGTTATATCGTGGTTATATTGTTAGAGCAAGCGAGATAGCAATAGTCCCGAATTCCCGATTGCTCGCGTAGGTAGATACACGAAGCTTCCAGAGTATGTTTTTTATACTAATAAAATTGTATAGGAATATTTAAAACTGTAAAAATAAGTCAGAAAAATTTAATTAGTATTGATACCATGCACCCTAACCTATACCTATTCCACACCTAAACTCATACTGTGCTGTAGGTGCCGTCTTGGTCGCGCGACTGGCTACAATAACATTAAAAAAAATTATTATGGAAAGAAGAAAAAAAGTATTTTGGGCGTCATTATTGCGGAGTTCGAATTTTTTTCTTTATCAAAGTAGTAGGTAGGGTAGGTATGTTGTTTCATAAATTGCCGGCACTCTACTAGATAGTGCCGTTTTGTTGCCGGTCGGTAACAAAAATAGCATGAGAATGAGCATGAATGTAAAAGAGCAAGAATAATGAGCACACCCGATGACCAGACCAATCTACTTGTCTTGATTAAACCAGATTGGGTTGGGTTTTAGAATATAATACCTTTATCAATTTAGTTTAAATTAGAAGCCATTATAAAATGTTATCTTAACAAATTGACTAAGAACACAAACTTCGTCTAATCTTTTAGTCGAGTAACTCCAATGTCAGACATCGCACAACCCTAAAATATTTTTAATCTATGGAGGTCGTGATTGATTTGATTTTGATTTTCGTCGCGAATGCCATTGAAATCCCAGCTGTTTAGTTGCGTTAGCTGCAGTGCGCCTGTCTGAACTGAATGCACCCCAGATTCCCGGGTCTAGCTTTTGTATAAACCAGTCAATATGTCGTCCATCATAGATGAAAGGTGTGTAATTTGTTGTAGCCCTGGAACTTATCATATCCTAAATAAATAAATCCTGAGAAAAGTGATCGATATTTTACATTTTTCAGAGTGACTGATGAGATCGAAGCTCTAGAAGCAATTTTAATGGATGATGTTGTGATTAAACGTGTTGACGAGGTGCCGCATATCATCGAAACCGTCCTCCATCCGTCGACGGGTAATGATGTCGACCGGCAGTACGTCTGTGCAACGCTGGTGGTGAAGCTGACGCCAGGTTACCCTGACAGTAGCCCGGAGGTGACACTGAGGAACACGCGAGGACTCGACGATGACATCCTGGCTAACATTCACTTACAAATCCGCGAGAAACTCGCTGATTGCCGTGGTGAACCAGTGGTGTTCGAACTCATTGAGGTAAGGCTTTAATTATTACTTTATTAAAAAATCTCAATTGCATTTTGGTGTATAGTTTCAGAAAAGATCCTTGCTAGCTACTTAATTACCTTAGTATTGATTGCCCATATCCCGGAGTGAAAAACAACTCAATTTAGAAAAATTATTTGTAATGCTGTTATTTCAAAATGTTCCTTACAGATTTAGATAGTTATGAAACATTAAATACTTTTATCTAGTACCTACATGTATTTGAAACTTATAATTTATTGCTCCATTAAAAAGCTAAATAATATTTTTCATGATTGAAACTAATTATTCTTTTTAGTAAAACTGGTTTGTTCCATTGTTAAATTAGGCAAAGTTGCACAACCGTTTGTTTTTACTTCTTCTTGTGTCTGGCAATTTCCAACTAATCTCCCATAAAAGCCTCTAGGTCATCACTTTTCCTAGGCCTTCCTCAGCGAGAATGCCAGTCTTCTGGCTCCCACTGCTTGACGACTCCCACTGCGTGGCCCATCTGCCACAATGCATTCTGTCTCTATGGTTCGCCCAATCATATTAAATTATTCTTATTTTTAATCAATTTCTGTAGGTTGTTAGTGGAAACTGCAGGCAACAGTTAGTAGGTAAATAATCCTTAGTTACTTTGACATCATGTTTTGATTTTAAGGGTTAAGCACCCCATCCCATTTATCTAGTTATGTGGTATATATATGAGTAATGGTGGCCTTTGTTGTAATAGTAGTATAAAATATTATAACTTCACATACCATCACATGTAATTCTCCCAGGGTTCAGCAGAGGTGGACCTATAACATTCTTCTTAAAATAATTTTGCCTGTGTATTTGAAATTTATCTGAAAAATAAAATAAACTCAAATATTAATTTAATGACTTGATAGATTAATGAAATATTTCAAATACTTACTGTGAGTCTACTCTGACAGAAGTATTATTGTAATTTACTGGGGCTGCCTCACTTTATGTATGATACAATGTTTGTGATGAAATGAAAAAAATCGAATTTGTAAATACACAAAGTCAAAACTACTAGCCTTTTGAATAAATTTAAAAGACAAGTGGGATCATCCAATGGGATGATGCAGGCCAAACCATTCCACCAAACCTAGGTCAAACCATTACTTGCAGTTCTTTTAAATCCAGGGCCAATCTGTTCTCAGTTTTTTCCAGCTCGTGCCGCCATCTTCTACAAGATCTGTCGCGTCGCTTTAAATAGTGAACCTCTAAATTATAATTCGCGTTAATTTAAGAGGTTTTTCATAAGCTATAAGCAATTTACGTTGAAATAGTCAACGTAAATTGCTTATAGCTTTCAATTACAATAAGTAATAATTGTTTAGAAAAGTGTTGTTGAAACCTTATAAATACACCAAAATGCGTTTAGTTCTTTAGAACGCACCCACAATACAGGTAAAGTTCCTAGGGATGGGTAAAGTTTAAAAAGAAATGAGTTTTTCAGCTAATCAGCAGCTCATTGCGGGTTGGTAGATGTCAAATGTCTTCAAATTTTTGTTTCTGGGACATGCCGGTTTCCCCACGATGTTTTCTTTCATCATTTTGAGATCAATGGTGATGAAATAAATTACACAAAGTAATGCGCCTGTCTGGGTTCAATCAAACCCACAACCTACAATTCGTGAGTCGGTAAAATTTTCTAAGCTACAAATATTTTCAGCTCATCCGCGACTGTCTCACAGAGAGCAACTTGCCCAGCGGTCAGTGCATGATCTGCCTCTTCGGGTTCATGAAAGGCGACGAGTTCATCAGGACCCAGTGCTATCACTATTTCCATAGCCACTGCCTTGCTGCTCACCTGATTTCCGCCAGGCGCTATTATCAAGAGGAGCTGGAACTGCTGCCCAACTGGCAGCAGGTGACCAGAACACCTTACAGAGTAAGTCTCATTTACCATAATATGATAATAATAAGTCTAAATTCAAATATAGTAACAAAAATACATGACATAAATATTCAGTTTAATACTTGCCGTTTGTCTTGTTTGTTTATTTTTCGAATTAATTAATTCCCTACAATTTTCCGCGTCAACGAACTTTTATTTTTGCTTTTCATTGGCAAATTCGCCAATTGCCTCCACAAGTTTTTGTTACCAGTCTCAATTACAGAAAGTACAAAATAACTAGAGATTCACATTTTGCTTATCACTCACTCTCCTTCGTCAGATTTAGGGTGCAAACAAACATCGATAGAATGCAGTTTCATTGCCCTGTACTAATGTTATTGTTAACTAGGTCTTATATTATACCTTCGTCAATAAGCCATTGCAAGTGAAGAAACAAAATTATAATGCTGAGCTGAATCTTTTAGCTGTGCTATTAGAAAAGTAAGTCTTTCGAGTGTTTCGACCTTTAATAATAATTTATTTAGAACAAATTGATAGAGCTTGCGATTTACTCACGTTACCCGTGCTTCTTTGTCATGTCCCTGATTGCTATAAAATAAACCGACTATAGCTCTATGAACACAACAATTAATCTTTTTGCCAGTACATAAATGCCAAATCTAAGGAGTGTGATGGATAGTTTTATTTGCCTCAGACCTCAGTGAACGTCACTTGCCGAGTAATCTGACCTAATTATATTTGCTACTCGTGCTAAGTTGTGCACATTTTGCCTGTTTTCATTTAAAGAGGGAAACAGTGTTAGTCTTATACACTTTCGAGGCGTGCTCCGTTTTAAGTAAAGCAGGAATTTCCAAGCCCATTCAATTTCATTGGTTCATGTTTACAATAAAAGATATGAATGAAAAAAAGAGAAAATGAATGTAGTTTCAGGACATTAGCGGGTGCAGTTGAATCTAACTGTGCCTTACCACTGGCATATTTTACCAGTAGGAATATCGGTCATAAAATACGTGGTGCCTGTTGAGATAAAAGATTTCTGCTAATAATTCAAATTCAAATTTATTTATTCGTGACACATAGGTAAAAGTAATTACATGGTCTTTGTAATTACATGTTGCCTTGCAAGGCGTACAAATAATGTTTACTTACACATTAAGAATTACAGGTTGTAGTTTTAATGAATATAAAAACTACTGTTACTATAACTAATTAACTAATATTTAATCTTTAATAAAATATAAATCAAACAAAACGAATTATAAACAATACAAAGTGAGCAAACAATAAAGTAAAAATCTTACGAACTAATGCTTATAATAATTAGGAAATAAAAGTATTAAAAATATAAAATAAGATAAAAACAGTTTTTATTTGTCTTCTAAGTATTCATTGATAGAATAATATGCTATAAAGGAGAAATGGAGAAATAAAAACAACATGTTTAATGAGAATGTTTCGCCATTCGCACACACATCCGGGATTCATTATCATCATTCTCCTGCTCTTATCCCAATTAATTTGGGGTCGGCGCAGCATATCTTCTTCTTCCATAATTCTCTATTACTCGTCATCATAGCAGTCACTTCTTTTTTAACCATATAATCCTTCACACAGTCTAAAGCGATACTTAAAGTGTTATTTCCATTTGTTTAGGATAGCTGCCCAGTGTGCCGTATCACGCTGACTACCATCGAGGTGGAGACGCTGGCTGGCGCGCCACCTCCCATGATGTCGTTCACTGCAGCACCGTTCTTGTTGACGGACGAAATGAAAGTAAGTGTGCCTTTTTTGTGACTGGCATCTCGCAGATCAACCTAGGAAGCTGTCGTCTATTAAACCGGTCAGTCATGTGCGTGCATTGAGCGTCTACATGCTAAGGCAGCCCCCTGTGTGTTACGAACCTCGACTTAGACGTTGCTGGGAGAGTACAGTTAGACAGGGTGGATCAGCATCGGATCAAAGTAAGTGTGCCAAGGTTACCAATATTACTATAGACACACCAACGAAATGCAAATGGCGGCGCTAATCATGCCCTCTCACTCACTCGCTCGCTCGCTTTACTGTGCAAGTGAAAGGAAATGATCAGCTCCTTAGTTTGGGCGCCATTTTTAATTCGTTTCGGGTAATAGCTGGTTAAAAAAATCACTTAAAAGGGTTTATTCTTAAACGCTGCTTAAATTTAAGGTAATGATTAGCGACTACTTAAAACAAACAAGGTACATCGCATTCCATCATATTCCTCTTGCCTTTCTCGGCCGTATAAAAACTGAATCCTTCTATCTCCACACGTATGTGCCTTAAACAGTTGTTTATGGTAGTATTTTCAGAGGAACGATTTGTCTTACAGGAGCTGCAGAATAAGATGGCGAAGCTTCTGGCTTACCAGATGTCCAAGGGCGGCGTGATTGGATGTGGTGACTCTGGACCACCACCGCTGACCATCACCACTCCGGAAGACAACGAGAATAACGTACAGTACCTACTTATTATTTTAATAGGGCACATTTCTATTATGTAACTACTTTAAGGGGAGATATAGCTTATATTTTATTATTTCTGAAATATTAGGAAGTACTATTAGTAAGTACTAATATATATACGAGTAATACGTAGTTTTTAAAATATTTTCGAGTAATTACATAATATTTGGAGAGTATAGCTTTATGAAAACAATTTAAAGAGTGCCGTTGCTTAGTGTATCGTGTCTAGGTGGTTAAATTAAACTTATTAAGTTAAATAAAATTACAAAATTTAATGCCATGGACGCATTTTAATACCCACCTTGAATCGAATACACACCTTTGATCTAAGATCAGCAGTGTGGCTATACGAAATTTAGCAAAGCGTTTGACAAAGTATAACACCTACTTCTTACTTGGTCCGTTATCTCAATCAATTAAAAAATACGCATAGCTGAGTAGTTGCAACTCTATATCTTTTGTATTATTGTAAATTGTGATGTAAGATAGATTAAAATTAAATATGTAAATTTCATATGTGGAGTTTCACAAGGTTCACTACTGCGGCCATCACTCATTTTAAATAAATGAAAAAACTAATTCGTAGCCAACACTTATCTTATATTTTGATCAAATTAAGTCACCCCAATAATATAATTTACCGACCGCCCGTATACAATATTAGTAATTGGAGATAAAAAATAACCAAGCATTTAGGACCATTCAACCACAATAATGTTGATGCCATTTTCCCGTGCTGTAAAGTTCATAATGTCCAATTCAAAGAAACTATAAAGCTTCGCATTCACTAAGCGACAAACATCATCGCCTGTGAATCCGTGCGATGTCGCAAATAGTTTAGGTCAAATTCCCAAAGATAATTTTAAGTCGATATTAAGTCAAGATGCCTATGCCCTTATCCCTATTTATTTAGGGTCGGCCCAGCATGTCTTCTTCGTCTCTACTTCTCTATGACTCTTTATATTAGTAGTCACCTGCTTTAAAATGCCTCTCGATTAGCTACAGAACGGTAAATTGATGTAAGACGTCGATTTGATTAACAATTAATTTGCCTGATGGTACCTATTACTTTTGACTTTGTTTTTTTTTTGTGCGATCTATTATTTGTTGCTTGCTTACAATATTTTTCGGTGTATTAACAATGTATTGTATTATATTATGCAGGATAATTCTACCGGAACTTCTGGGGCCTCCAATGAAGGAGCGAAAGCTAGCAACGGACACGTCAACGGAAATGGACGACAGAATGGAAACTCATCCAACGATAACTCTGCTCCTGGTTCCCCGGCAGCTCGCCCTGCATACCGCGGCCCTTACAGGTAGGCTTTGTACACAGATCACTTTGACAACAGCCTCTTGGTAACCCCTACAGTCCCATTGGCTCTGGGTATGCAGCGTTTATACAAAATTTAAAAAACCAACTTGACCCAAATCTATAAGGCCTTAAATTACTTTTTATGAAATAGTTATTGAATGGGATTCAATTTACTTAGAGGGTTGTATTGAAAATTTTAATGATTATAACTCATTAATGTCATATTTGTTACGATGGCGAATCATATCCTAATCAACATACAACCTGACCAAACCTGCAAATTGCAAAAAACGTAAGATATTTTGAACT
Organism: Standfussiana lucernea; assembly: GCA_964057025.1. Classification (NCBI taxonomy): domain Eukaryota; kingdom Metazoa; phylum Arthropoda; class Insecta; order Lepidoptera; family Noctuidae; genus Standfussiana; species Standfussiana lucernea. The sequence goes on from OZ059795.1 coordinate 4,518,000, forward strand.
TGGCGGGCTTCCCTGGCGCTTCCCCGTTACATGTTGATGTTTGTTCGCAGGGGCTTCAACCGGCGCGGCAAGCCGGGGCGGCGCGGGCGCGGCGCTGCGCGGTGACCCGCCCCCCGCGCCGCCTCGCCTCGCGCCGCATAGCGCCCCCCTCGCCCCCGCACCCGCCCCCGCACCCGACACACCCCGAGCCCACGACTGAAATCTGTTGCCAAACGACACCTATACCACCGAGGTTATACATCTGTGAAGATACAGCCTAAACATTGGCTAAGTATGCTATTGAAATACGCGTTTTACCCGTCCGCGTTTGTTAAAATTTTATGGGTCTCTTGTCAGTTTCGACTCAAATATATACTGCGCAAACTACGGCGAATACCACGTATTGTTATTAATGCCACTCTAATATTGTCAGTGTTCACATATATGACAATAAACGGAGTAATCGAGACTGCACAGGGGACTGAAAATATATTTTATCATAATACAGGGTCTAATTTGCTAAAACGGACTGAACCGAACCTCTCGAGACTGACGATTTACCCTAGTTACCCAATCCTATGTATATTTTTGAGGGCGCTCGGAGCGCTTTCTCGTGTAATTTTAGACCATATCGATTGGACCACTCAACTCTATAATATATCCCTGCCAATATTTCGCGAGTTTAGTTGCTTAGTTTTCAAATATAACCTGTGATTATGACCTTTCAGATGTCTTAGTTTCGTTAAGAACATATTAAATAATTCGACATAGTTGCGCCGAAACGATACTTTCTATCCGTGCAACCATACTGGCAGTAACACAGATTAAACGTATATACTACTACTGTTAACCTGCCTAATTCCACTGCTGAGTAAAGGCCCATGACTTCCAAGTGTTTCGATCTAAGGCCAATGTGGACCACGGGGGGCCTAAAATGACCGCTTTAGCTGAATTATGATAGGATAATATGTAATATGAATCACATTCATATTCTCAAAATGGTCACAGACACGATTAACATTATGAATTGTCACTTTGTCACCATTTTACGCATTGTACTGTAATTCATATTATTATGCTATTCTGATTCTGCTAAAGCGGCCATTTTAGACCCCCTGGTCGTTCATTCTGTCCAGCTCGTACCGCCATCTTCTTCGAGGTCTGCCGCGAATTAAACGAATTAAAAACATCATTATGCATCTGCCATCGTCAAACGAATGTCAGAAAGAGAGCGACTTTGAAATTTGTTTAACGCTAAACGCATGATTCGTAGTGCAAACGGACATAAAAATCAGCCAACTAACAAGAAAACCTTAATAGTAACGCTGCCAACTGAATGTATTGGCCCCATCAATATTTTAGCTATGTCGGATTTATTTATCCTTAAACTTATTAATCCCTCCAATATTATCTAAATAATAATTAAGATACTATACAAGTTGTTTTGCATCAGTCACTAAGTAAGCTTCAACTTGTTAACGAAATATCAGATCTGAAAGGAATCCTTTTGTATTTACTTACATCAAAAACGCGCTAAAAGTACCTTCCAAACTTTCCCAATTACTCGATTTTTTAAGTTATTTTTTTTTGTGTACGGAAATCGTCAGTAGACTCACTTTTTGAACGGAAAATGTTGAAAGTAAATCTCAATCTTTCAAAAAAAAAAACTAAACGAATAATTCAGGCGTATGGCCCGAGGCGTGTTTGAATGAAAGCCGGTTTCACTTGACAAGTCAGTCAAATAAATTTCATATTGCTGGGCCGTAGTTTAGAATATTGATGCTGTCTTGATTCCAGTGCGAAAAAGGGATGGTGCTATTGAATATGAATAACTCTGTCACTCTTTCGCACTGAAAAAATGAAGGCATTAATACTTTATTACACAGCCCTTGATGTCAAATAGCAAACAATGCTAACTGTGCGTAATGACTTATCTGGGTAGTCCTTTTTATTCGCAATTATACCGTCAGGGAAATTAATTGTTAAACTAATTGACACTACGTCAACTTCCTGTGTAAGTCATTTCATACATGTGATTTGACTATACGGACAATTTAAGTTAGTAGTCAATTTGCTTGACAATTAACTCCCTTAACTACTTATCAGAGTGCAAACGGGCTAGAAGCACGCCACGTATTGATCTTCACAGATGTATTTACCACAGATAATGTGTAAGGCATAATTCTTACATGGCAACAGATTTCAGAGCATTCAACCTATGCAGTTGACGTCGTATCTGACGTCTTGTCCAACACTCCCACCAGCGTTCGGTATACAACAGCTGAAACCAGAAAATGGCCATCATTTTTCAAGTTAAACTTTAAAATTAATACATAATTACTACTTTTGCAAAATATTAACTATCGTTAATTTAACATGTTTAATTTTATACTATAATACTTAAATTAACAGGTATTTGATGTGTCCCATAAAACAATTTAAACAGAATCTCAAACGCTTTTTCCCAAACGCTGGTTGTATACTGAAATTCTCTCAACAGCTCTTGCCAAAGTGAGATGGCACAAAATAATAATAATAATGAATGTAATAGTCGTTGAATGTACCCTTAGCTTATGGCACGTTTCTGTGACGAGTCTAGTCATACTACAACTAGTATTCCACATTATTAAATCATAAATGTAACTACGTGTCAAATGTTTGCGTTGTTCGGTCAATTTAATGCAAAGGACACATTACTTTATGTTCAAAGAAAAATATAAAAATACAAAAAAAGAAACAAAAAATGGAGTAAAAAAAAACTCGCATTAAATGGTAGATATGACCAGAAAATGAGAACTACGAAGCGATACAAAAAACACCACATCGGTTTCTTGACTGGATTAGGTATTTGAAGCCAAGCAAACCAACTAGAAAAACCACAGTCACAAATCCTGTATTAAACCGGATCAAAACAGATCGCCCTGTAACTGAATACATAGCTACTACCTATCTTCCGACGCACTTCAATCAAGCCTCCAAATAAATAATGCCCAGAGAGTCCAGCTTAGGGTTAACGTGCTCTTTTCCAACTGCTGCTAGGACTGCTGATTTTATCTCTCGGATTAAATAATCTCCATCTGCTATGAGCCGAAAAATGGACATCTAGTAAGTATAAAGCATCTCATCATTGCCTAGCCTTTTCCCAACTATGTTGGGGCTGGCTACCAGTCCAACCGGATGAAGCTGAATACCAATGTAAAGCAAACATGGTCAAATTTAAGTCGTTTTAATCCTCTTAAGGGGTCATTGTACTCATTATAACGAACAACTTTTACTATGGGACCAACCCTGCAATTGCCAAAAAAAAAATTAGTTGATAAGTACATTTATGTTCGCCTAACTACTGAACAGCTGATTTTTTTTTCGCGATTTCAGGGTTGGTCCCATAGTAAAAGTTGTTCATTATAATCAGTACAATGACCCCTTAAGAGGATTAAAATGACTTAAATTTAACCATGTATATGTGCAGATTCTATGCATAGCCCTCATGGCACATTTTTTGACAAAGCCAAGTCAGAAGCAGGTTAGGCACTAATCACACGAAAAAAAAGAACGATGGCAAATTGCATAAAATTGACCGAATGATAGTCATTAAAAATAAGAATTACATATAGCTAACCTGTCTTAGATTGAATAAGATTTTCATGTCGCATGACAGCAGTTTACTTATTTTTTGTTTTCTTAATAATATGGGAAAGTCCCAATTGTTTTGATATTCAATTTTACGTTAAAATTTATTCTATGTACAAATAAGTTTTTTATAGATATGATTACGATATTTTTGTATGAAACAAATGAAATGTTATTTTAATTTTAATTATATTTATTTGGACTTGTTTATTGTAATAAGCGGATGTAAGAGACGAGAAAACGCATGTGTCGAATGTTTTAGAAACTAAGTTAGAGAGCTACAGATAATTTATTTATTACCGTAAAACGGGGTGAATTGAAACGCAGGGGTTAATCCTGTCAACATTTTGAAAGGGATTTTACCGTTGAATGAATAATGTTATTTTGTCAACAAGGTCTCTAAATAATTAAGTAAATAAAATAGAGTATTTGTTGTTAACATAATTATCATACTAATTCAATGTGAACACAACTTTGATCCCTTTCAAAGTTTTGTCTCGATTCACCCCTGTGTCTCTATTCACCACATTTTACCCGGTACATTTTCCTTATGAAGGTTGTGTTGTAATCTCTTAAGCCTTTTTAATCTGTCTAGGTCTCTATGCAATACAAATACTAACTCAAAGTTAGATTTTTACGTTCCGAAAATGGATTAAATAATTACTTAGTAGAAAACTACTATTCACTAGAAAATCTCATTGAAATTGGCATTTTACTTTTTGTGTTATTGCAACATCAATCAATTAAAGAAAATGTATTTTCCGGCAGACTTTTTTTTTCTGTGGCTTCGCACGGTTTGTGCATTTAGCCAATGTCGCGTTTAGGGGCAGCTACTGATCTTCATACTTTTAACTTATAAGTTAAGGTATTGTGGAGCAAAGGTTAATGTGCGTATACTTCCAACGTAAATGAAGTGGTGCCCATCTAAACCACTTTTTTTTTAAATATTTTATTCATGACCATAGATACAAGTCTTTCAGTCGAATACATCATCTAAACCACAATCGTTTAGTGTTGCCACTAGTAAGACATAATTATTTCGACAACCAATCCCACCTTCAGACAGGCAGGCCTGCATATTCAATATTATTGTCAAGACACTGAATTCTAGTGAAATAAAAACAATAAGTGGAAGTTACACTGCCTAACATTAGCCGTTGTGACCGAGCCTTATTTACGATTACTTTAGTAATAATTTGTGTGTACCATAACAAAAAAGAAATTCCTTGCCATTTTCGCACTTAGATTAATTTAAAAAATTAAACTTATTTGAGTTGTTTGTTAAATTTTACATATTCTACATTCCAATAATGTTTCTGTATATAACATGAGATTATTTAGATAGAACTCGCTTCATGTGTTTCGGAGCGCGAAAGGTTTGGGATGGGAAACGTACTTATTCTGCACAACTTTTGTTTAGTTGTGAATATTTCAACAAAACGTTACAATATCGGTTATTTAATCTATTCGCATATATTGGAATAGTGTTAGTGCATGCATAGCATAATTTCGGCTTTCTATGGCGCTTATTAGCCAATAGATATAAGGAATAGGGATTATCAGGGTTGTCAGAAGCATTCGATTTGCAAAGGCAAAAGTGCTTTTAGAAAATTAACTAGAAATATAACCTAATCTGGGTAAGTATAAATATAAACATACCCGGGTTAGCCCTAAAAGGGTATAGTTAATGTAGTTGACTGGATAAACTTAGCGCTTTTTCAAGCTTTTCGCAATTTTACAACTTTTATTGGCTTTTTATCAAGACTGACAACCCTGAGATATTGGCAGTTGGCCCTTATCGAGGGATGTTGATGACAATCGACAAGACGGTACATTTTTGTAATCGTAATTTTTATCTATATGTAATTTATGTGTAGTAGTAATTACCTAATAAACACTTACCAAAGAAATTCGTGTTCAGTTTTACCCGACTTCCCATTTCCTAAATATTGTTTTTAATAAAAAAAAGGCCAATAAAACTAGGTTGAGTAGCTAAGCTGGTGTGCTACTTGGCTAAAATTCGCCCGCAAATGTTACATGACTTTCACACATACATTTATTTGAGCAACAAGAACTTATTTGAGAGCGTGAATGCCCGCTCCAGATAAGGGCAGAGCCTTGATTTGCTTCCGATAGAAGTAGTTATTTGCATGTCCGACCTACACACATATGGACACGGCAGAGATGATTCCTGCAACTCGTTTGGTAACTGGCGACCTCGAGAATGAGGGTAATAGTGTTTATGGTAGGGCATTAAGAACGCGCGGGTAAAGGAATGTCTGCGCGCCAATATTAAAATTTCGAACTTATGAAATGCTAAACAGCTGTCAGTTTATAATTTTTCTTTGAAGTGCAATTCACATATTTTATAATGTAGGCAAAAGTATATAATCATCAGTTCTTCCAAAAATAACTCGGATTGATTACGTTTATTAATTTGAAACATTCCACTTTGAGTCACTATTGACTAAATTGGTCAGAGTGGATTACGTATTTCAACTATAAGTACTAAAAGATTGTATGTAGGGAGTAATCTTTGGTACTACTTATCCGAATCCGAAAATCTTTTTACTAACGGATAGCTACATTAACCCTACATATAAAACGTTCCCGTGTGTTAATTTCCGTACATATCGGGAGCGAAGCCGCGAGCAAAAGCTAGTATTATATATTATCGACATTTCTACTAATTACATGGATCTATGAAGATACAAAAAAAATTGTCGTATTTCCATGTCCTCAACAAATCAAAACCGATTGCCATTAAAGTCAAAATCCAAAATTACCAGTTTTTATAAATAAATACTGTCAATATCAATCTCGTATGGTCCACTCAACGCATCTTAGGCAAGGTATATTTAAATGAGTTGTATGTCCTCATGACTCAGTGCCGGCGCGTGCGCTTATGGTGAAAACATCTGAAGGCGAACGGTTTCTCGAATGATGAGTAATGTAATTATAATGTGAGGGAGGCTGTGCACTCAGCGAGATCAAACTGCCGATATGCAAAGGATAATCGCAAGCCTGCTGGTTTTATTGCGGAAAACAAGTAAAGGCCTGGATGCAAGTAGTTGTCGACTTGTAGGTCGAATAGGACCTATCACTGACAAGTTAACAACATTATAGTATCACCCAACTAACCCACTCCATTTACCAGACAGTGCTAGTCGGATAAATGATTAAGAAGCCATATTTTACAATAGGACATCCTATTGTTACCTGATAGAGAAATTTGGTCCTTCGAGCCGGATATGAACCAATGACCTATGGGTGTTGGTCACACATGGACATAGCAAGCCATATCCTTAAAAATAAACGTGTATTATGAGCCCTAACAAGAAAATATACTTAAAATAGGACTGACCTTTATTGGGGTTCACTTCACATTGATAATCATTAGCTAAGTCAGCCTTGTGTGGTAGGTATCTGACCTGCCTACTTACATGAAGCAGATTATATAAATAAATGGCGAAAACGAAAGGTCAAACCTATTCTTATTTTGGCCACTAGGGGCACTTTTCTTATAAACTAACGAATGAAGACATCCGGTTTTGAATGCAACAGACGTGTCATGCAAATCGGTAGAGTCATTAAGGTCATCTCGCGGTCGTAAGGAAGCCCGATTAACGCTATGTTTTAATATAACACATGTTTACTGTCAATAAGCAGTATCTACTTTGTGTTACTAACATATTCATTAGTCAGTACTATTGAGAAGCTTTATTCAAAACGTAGGATATTATTGCCGTTTAGCATACCTATTAAATTGTGATAGCTGGTGAGTGCTATTACTAATTGCAGTTTAGTTTGATGAAACCCAAGGTCCAAACTTCTCAAGGGAGGGATTTACAGGATGCAGTGTACCTAAGTAAGTATTTATTTATTAAAAAGTACCTTCTGCTCACGGCTTCACTCGCGCACTTAAAACGTATCCTATGTGCCAATCCAGACCCAGGCCTATAGGTGTATGTTCGATTTCATCCAAATTCATTCAGCCATATACCTAAGTGTAAAGTAACAGACACACAGAGTTAGGTACTCTCGCATCTAATTTGTAATATTATTGGTATGTTATTAATTATTATAGCCATGGGTTACAATAAAAACAGCAGTTTTTATTTATTTTGTGCAGTGTTTTGGTATGATGTGCAATCTGTAGCCTGCTTGCGCTTGGTTTACCTACTCAATTTAAGTTTTTGTGATCCTCCGCTCATTAAAGTTCTCAGTTTCATTGCAGTCATCGATAATTATCATCATACATAATGTACGAAACAAGTCAACTTTGCCAAGCGTGCTGCGTGCTAGTTCCGTTCGACGTGAGCCATTTCCTTTGGCTTGTTATCGCACGACGTTTGCCCAGTCTGTTATTTAAGCGTGCGAAGGCAGAACGTGTCCTTCCATTGCCATTCTCGCTTTGCAACTAAAAAAAGTAATATTTCGCGCGCTTTTTTATTTTAAATTTGGAATAGTGGATTAAATTTAGACGTGTTTTTGTTTATAAGTAGTTTCCTTTTTTACCTAGCGTTTTAGTGTTATTAATATTTTGAACAAAAAAACGAATAGTTATTTGAAGAAAAATGTGTTTGTGTTTTTAGAAAATAGTAAAAAAATTATTGAGGTGCTGAAAATTGTGGAACGAGAAAATGTCTACATTATTGAAAAACGTAACAAATTGCATATGGCATGCTTTTGACTCCTTGCAAAATAATGATCTCGTGCATAAGTCGAAGTTAAAGGTAAGTCTACACTTTTCATAACATTTTTTCATTCAAGTGTATTATTTTACAACTATTTTCCAATATCATTTTGCTTGGAAACCTATTTAAATGAAAATTTATAAGCATAAAATACACTACCTATGTACCTAGGCTGCTTTATTTTATAACCTAAGTTACAATGGTCAAGACGGGCAACTGCTTATTATGCATGAGAAGTTAAACTTAATGGAGAGGAACAGTTTACTTCAACTGAAGTAACCAGTGCAATAATAGCCTACTACGCTTAAAAGGAAACATCAAATCTTAGATAAACTAGCTAGGCTACAAGTAAAAGAAAAAAATCTTAAGTAAAGTCCGTCAATGACCAAATGTTACTGACGGATGAAAGACTCGCGAATACTCGCGATTGAGTAGTAGTGTGTGCTATTGGAATGTTTTCCATTTGTAGCGGCATCACAATACCGCTACAGATGGGATACATTCCTGAGTGAGTTATCCCTGGGCTGAGCGGGAGGGAGTGTCAGACTTTTACTGACTAAAACCCACCCATGTTCCTTCATCGCCCTTTGTGTTCCGGGGCCGCGGTATCTCTTTCGAACAACCCGGAGCACCCGGCAGGCATCGGCCCTTGCGGGCCCCTGAGTGAGTTATCCCTGGGTGGGGATCCATTAAAACAGCCTTTTAGAGCGGCGATACTTAACAGTCAACCTAAATTAATGTACTTTTATGTTCCTATCTTTCGTGCAGTGCACCTTGGGCACTGTACAGTCAGCTAAGCCTCCACCTTTGCAGCCAGCTAATATAATTATGTATTTTTGCGATGAAGAAAAAAAAATAACTAAGTGCTTTTTCGTATCTGCGTACGAACTTCGTAAAATAGTCTCTATTATGCCGTATGGACCCAGAGAGTAAGAAAAAAGTACTACGACTTTTTAGTTTGAGGGATTGGCATGAAGCAGACAGGAAACAGTTGTACTTAGGTACCTATGTTGGTTGCTAGGTGGCGTAGGTTCAGTAGCAGATGTTGAGATTCAGATAATTTTCGGTTTTCTCTTTCAATAGTTTCATTTTGTACTTTGTTAAATTAAATTCTTAGAGAAACAAGGAAAACCATTTAATAACACGCGTTTACATACTCGCACGGTTTTGCTTACATAAACATTGTGTTCTCAAAAACGTTTAGTTAAACAAAACTCACTTTATTGTTATTATACGGTATGATTCATTATTTTAGCTCTAATTATATTAATAGATTTACGACATATGTAGTTATCTCATAGCAATCAATATTAATATGTAGTAAGCGTAATGTAAACGAACAGAACGATTGATATGTCTAGGAATATAATATGTTTCCCTATGTTTTGGAAATCAATACATAACAAGTTGGTAAACGCTATGTAGGTCCAACCTAATCAGTCAAGCATTTACAAAACGATAACAATAGACATTTCTAAGTAAATTATTATGTAATTAATTAATGATATTTGTTAAGATAACGTAGGTAGGAACTTATTAAGTAAATAATTAATATAAGTAATTGTGGTTATATAGGGCTGAATGTTTAAACAAAAAGACAAACATTTTAAACTAGCATACGACTTTTCTAGAAACGGAATTATTTTCTGGTTTTATCATATATAGAATAAGTTAATAAAGAAAGTTAATATATTAATTTCATATACATAAGTATAGTAGTGTAGTATAGACAAGTCAATTCCATAAAAAAAAATGCTTGAACAAATTTATCTAAAGATAAGTTTATTTGTGATAGGTACATATACATTGTATATAGATATATTGTACACATGTATCGCACATGTCAATCATGGTATGATTTTTAGAGAATACTTACAAAAACACTGAAATATCTTTAGTTTCTGCTTACATGTTTTCAGAAGAACATGATTAATTGTTAAATCGATAAATTATCTTGCAGTTTATAGCCCGATTTTTTTTACTTAGTCCTGAAAACTGTTTACCCACCTATTAGCGAGTGGGAGCTAAATGTATGCTTACCTACCTAGGAGTTTAGGAGGTAAGTGCTCCTACAACGGTTCACCGACCCTAGTTTAGCAGACAGTCGTCTTGTCTGGCTATTTAGAATTCTAGACTGCTAGGTGAAGCATACACAAGCACCCTTAAATTTATCTAAACTAAATATCAAACTATCATATTTCATTTGAGAAAGAAAATTCGCTAGCTATAATCTATAGACTGGTAGGCCCGGACTCCACTAAAGCGGAGAAGAGCTGATTGGAGGCTCTCCTCTCTCTCTTGTCGTCTTTCTTGCGATTGGACGAATCTTGCACATCTCCTCTCCGCTCCGCTCGTCCCCGCTTTGGTGGAGTCTGGGCCGTACAGTATGTCAAAGCTTGGCTTACTATAGCACGCGATTACTAAACACTGCGAAAAACTCTCTGAAAATTTTACCCAGATCTTCGATATCCTCCGTCCTATCTCTCTAGATAAATTTATAATTTACTTATAAACACATGTTATGACAGCTCTAAAATTCTTTCTTTTGTTCTATACAAACATTCAACAATATTAGATTATTTTTAGGTCCTGTCTAGATTATTTCTGTGAATCAATCTTATTGTGTCTCCATTGATAAATTCCATTTTAGCCATAATAATTACGAATATCTACCAATATGGGGTATTAGACGCGTTTTAATTATTATCTGGTATAACAATATGGAATACCTAGTTCTATAAGGCACATGAAGCATAACCATTGTTTCTTTCAATGCCCATAAGAATCTTTTAACTAGGTACCTACCTACTATTTTATATGCGAAAGTTTAGAGGATGGATATTTGTTACTCTTTCACGCAAAAACTATTAGATGAATCTCGGCGCACTGAAAGTTTATAACCATAATTATATTCATACTTTTTATCCCGGTAGAACAATCCCGTGGAAGAATTACCGAGCTCTACGAGCGTGAAGCCACGGGCATAATATTATGATTTATACAAACATATGTCCATTTGCATTTATATTCCGAAGTATGCGGTCGCTCTTGCTGTGACCCGGTCAAGGGTATCTTGCTGGCGACACCCCGTCGACATCTAGGCTGAGCACTAGACTCAAGAAACTTGGAACTTAGGCCTGTTTCAAACAACGACACTTAAGCTCAGATCTCGGCTTGAGCATGGACTTTAAGCCATTTGATAGGTTGAAACGGGTCTTAGTGTCTACAATAATGAAGTATTTGTCCTCGAAAGTCACGCAAGACTGTCTGTACAATGATGTCGCCAAGAAGTTCGCCATTGAATAAATTAAGCATTATGAAAATTCGGTCCATAAATTCAGTCAAACAACGTCATCCAGATATTTTTCTATGACAATAATACTGTTACTGTTAGCCTGCAACACCAGAAGTGGGAACTTCGGGTCATTATATAAATAAAAATGTTTATTGAACACAAAAAAAAACAAAAAATACAATTTCTAACAAAATCGGTGAATTTCACCCTTAGTGACTAAATTGTACAGAGACAGTTTAAGGACGAAGGTTTGACTTCTACTAGGCAATGTCTCGGAAGCGATTATTAATATTTTTATTTAGTCATCTTTACAAACAAATAAATTTAAGTGTCTGTTTATCATTTAAAAATTTACGATACTCATAACAAAAAATCATTTTTTTTTTAAATTTTTGTCTGTCTGTTTGTTCCGGCTAATCTCCGAAACGGCTAGACCGATTTTGACGGGACTTTTACTGACAGATAGTTGATGTTATAAGGAGAAAAAGTATATTGGGCTTCCATCCTTAACATTGTTAACAAAATCCGATTCAAATACCGAAGTAGGTAATATTTATAATAATTTCAAGCAGGTGAAGGTCGCGGACAACAGTTAGTTATTAATATGTATAACTGTAGAGAAGTACAACATCTTTGCAGTTTTCGCAGACAAATGCCTACGTGCCGAGTTTAGTAATAAATTTCGTGGATATCAAAGAAACAAAAGCTAATAATGAATACAAATGAGACACCATCTATGAATCATTTCCTTTTACGTTCGTGAATTATTATATTTCTAGGACATAATGGTTGTCTGTATTACGAAATAAAAAGGCTATATTGCCACACATCCCAAAAATAATAAATTGTTTTTTTATTGCTTTTAAATATGCATACGAAACCCAAACTAAATAAGGTCCAAATCTACGCCTACGTTTGATTTGTCTAAATCGAGTCGGTATTGCAAGTACATAACCACGACCGGCAAATACAAATAAAAAATCGTTTATTTGCTTGCACCTTCAAGTAAAAAATATGATTTACAATAAAAATAGGCCTTATGGTTAATCAAGTTGTATGTTATAGTTGCAGCAATACCTAAGCTAAGATAACTTAGGGTGAAATTCACCAATTTTGTTACAGATCGCGTTTTCAGAATCAATATCTTGTAATTATAATATGTAGGTATCAGCGCCCACCCTCATTATTTAACTAATGTTAATGAGCATAGTTTGTAGAAAATTTATATAAGGACAAATGAAATGAAAACATAACATTACGTCTGTAATCCCCTCAGGGCAGGGGTGTATCTAATGGTACACCCACATTTCGCCAATAACATATGTTTAAGTCCCATGAAATAGTCGGCGAGCCTATTGACATCAACCGGGTACAGATCCAGAGTCCGTGACTGCTACTGAGAAATTCCTGATGGAAAAGCCCAATAACACTTTGCCCGACCCGGGAATGGAACCCAGAACCTCATGCTCAGCAGTCGTGCTTGCAATCACCGGAGCAATGAGGCAGACAAAAATTATACTATGTAGGTATCTATCAGCTAACTATGGTACCTACAAGTTTTTCTGTTCCAAAACTAGTGATGTAACATAACGTAACAGAGAAGAGAAACATTAGAATCAAGGTATTAATGAACAATACTCACCACTCAATAGTAGTAGAGGAGCTCGTGGCTAAATAATAATAGCCGCTCGGGTCGATCGTCAGGTTAAGCCGCGCTTGCCTGGGTTGGTCCGTGGATGGGTGACCACCCATTAAATACCGAGTTTCCTCCGTGCCTCGGAAAGCACGTTAAGCCGTTGGTCCCGGCTGTCATTTGTAGATCTTTGACAGTCGTCAAAGGTAGTCAGAGGCCCGAAAGTCTGGCAACCAGTCTTACCAAGGGGTATGGTATTACCCGGTACGAACTACGGAGCTCAAATAGGCAGTCGCTCTATGTAAAATACTATCTATGTAAATACAGCAATACTCAGCTGCATCCGGTTAGACTGGAAGCCGACCCCAACATAGTTGTGAAAAGGACAGGCAGATGAGGCAGACTCACCTCTCAATAGTCGTAACGATTGTTATTTTTCTACATTGGAGAATTGACTTTGGTTTTTAGGAATATTCTCGATGGTCTCAACATATTTTAATGTATTTCATCAACTGATATTACTGCCGTGGCATCATCGTCATGGTTCGCATGCTTTTTTCCATCCGCTGTTGAGTATTTTGTGATATAGTTACATGCCTCGTCTAAGTGAGTCTCCAGGTTTTGTATAGAGGTTATAGAATAAAAAGAATATCCGTTATTGTACACCAAAATTGAAAAACAACTGCTAGCTGCTACGAGTATACCTACCTACATTTCATAATCATAAAAGTTTTAACATGCAGTTATTGCTACGTAAACTCGAACTCAAAGCATTTATTTCAATTAGACCATTACAGGAACTTGAATGTCAAAACACAAAAAAGACTAAGCTACAGTCCAATTCACAGGGCAAAATAACTTGTGAAAGTACCGTAGTTGCCCATTCGAAAGCGTAGATCCTATGGAGAAGAATGGGCAAGACACTCTTTTAAATCAATATGTTGTTACAAAACCGTCATTTACCGTCACCTCCAAGGAATTTTACAAAAAGCACGCAATAATTTTGCCGAAAGAGCTTGTTCAATAAAAGTGCATGCAGTAATATCAACACCTACTTAAAAGATTGCAGTTAAAATGTTTAACATAGCCTTATAATCTCCTCGTCATTTCGTGTCCGGTTCAAAGGCACAAAAAGTGATAATTGACATAAATTACAATCATTACATGGGGTGGCTTTCACCTCAAGCATTTCTGACACTTTCAACGCACGAAAACTGCTCGGAATTATTTAAAAAGCAATTAAGTTGATATTTCTTTGAAAGTAGGGCGATTGTGTCATACTTTATTGCGGTTTTGCTGTCTCTTGATAATAGGAAAATGGGGCAGTGTCTACGTCGAGCGCATTAAACCAATATAAGGAAAACTGGTCATCCCAGCTAGAGTATTTATCGTTTAACTTAAATTTTAATTATTTACAATATTCTTAATTACTGTTTTTTTAAGTTCTATATCGTAATATTCAAGTGGAGACATGCAATTGCGGTATCTTGACTAATCAGCAATGTGTTGTTCATACTGCGTCTCACCTAGGGCATGCGGAACCCGGTTTCGGTCCCATAGTAAAACCCGGGAGAAGCCGAAACCGGGTTCCGCATGCCCTAATCTCACCCCCTATTCGGCAGACGTGGCCAAACAACTGACGCATAAGCGACCTCTGCGCTGTCACTGTCAAAACCGTAGCGGGGGCAAAGTTTTGGGCCTAAAAAACTATAGGTACATGTCGTATTATCAAACACAATGAAAAACTTTCTATCTACAGCAGAAAAGTATATCAGGATAATAAAACCCCCATGCATAGTGAGCCATTAACTGGAAACTAGGTTTATGGCGTACCTAGTTAGGATGAATATACTGCTACAAAAAGCTTAATAGCTGAAGATTGCCGTCCTTCTGTGCCAGTGCCGGCAAGTCGTAGCAGAAATGGCAGTGTACTTACTGTATGAAGGCAAAATTCACAGAATAGATTTGACTTAATTTTGCCAAGTAAAATAGGAGATTCGCAAAGAGTAAATAAGAATGGGGTGTCGTGTCGTATCCGTATGGAACGCTTACTTTTCTTAGCAATTATTCAAAGATTTTTACAAGTAAAACACAAAACAGAAACTGTGTTCTTAATTATTTCAAACCTCCCCTAGGTGCTCATAAAGAATTATTCTCGATAATAAAATCAAATTAGTTAAGTGCTCGCTTCGCTTGCTGCAAATCAATTTATCTCATTATTTTATACCGTGGTGATATCAGTTTTTAGTACCATCAACTCAATTTGATTGGTACTTACCTTAGAAAAAAAATATATTTTCTTACATTATACGAGTACATTATGGCATGACTGGTCGATATGGCGACGCCAGGGAGAGGCCTAAAACCAGCTATGAACTTTCTGCTGAAATGTAATGAATAAGTTTGATCTGTACCCGGTATTTGATGGTAGAGCGTACGATATGTCTTCATGCACGGCCATCTACTATCACACTTAATCAAACAATTTGTAGTTATCGAGCCGCATAAACATATTCAGCCTAGGTATAGGTAATAATTGGGGCATTCGAAATCCGGTTTCCCGGTTTCGCGAAAGACCATAACCATTATTACGGACGATTTCGATGCCTTAGTTAATGTTCCCATTGTTGAAACACAGGGTTTCTTTCTGCGTGAGGGAGTGGGCTACCATCCTTAATGAAGCCAGAACGGATTGGTAGATGCACATAACAGATAAAAGAGGTATTTCATCTATTCCAAGTGTAGATGTCACATGCTCCAGCTGATGAACGGCTTCACAGCAATCCTTCCACTTTATGAGATTCTACGAAGCAATCTCTCAAAAGTTGCTACAAAATAAATATCACAAGTCGAACGTTCGTGTTCACGCGTCGTTAAAGGTAAGGACGACATTCCCCTTTTGGAGACGATGCGACAGCATCAAGTATAGGGTTGCCTCATTATTTTTTACGTCAATCGACCTCATAAATACCACCCTAAGGTTGAATGTCACTTGCACGGCAGCAGCAAGATCTATTTGCTCTGTAAAAGTTAGACTGTTTAAATTTTCAAGCTTAGTAAAGGTTTATTGGGATTTTTTTTTTTAAATTATAAAGCCATTAGTTCGAGTTTGACTATACAACAAAGATTTCAATCCATTTACGTGTTGTATCGGAAATTTGGGTATTTATAGGTGAAGCAATTTCCATTCTATCCAATGCATATTCTCTGCGTGCGTCTACATTCATTTGAGAAAGATCGATGTGTCTAGCTTTAGTTTATTTGAAAGGTTCTTGCAAGGCTAGGACAAGCCCTGTAACTGATGATGAGTCATTCTCTAAGACGAAGAAATCCGACATCGGGATATCCATTACAAATGAAAACAAGAGCTGAATTCTTCCGTGTCGTATTTAATCGGTCTATTTAATAAAACATAGAAGTAGCTCGAAGACCAAAGTTTGCGGCCTGTCATCTAAAAACTTTGCTTATAAGGTAAGTAATTGTTTTATTCAATTTAACAATGTATTTGCTCCATGTAAGTACATACTTTAGTGTCCAGTCATTGATACCTGGGTCCCTAACCAACTAAAGTAGGTTATTTAATGCTAGTCACTGGGTTTTGCCTGAAGATTGTGAGCTTTAGTAACAAACAATACATATGTTATTAACTTACGAGAAAGGGCAAGGAAAACCCGAATTACATTAAAAGACGTGTCCAATTACTTTGATTAAAGGTAAACTGAATATTAACTTACCATACAATTACTAACAGAATTAAAAGCCTTAAAAGGCAACCTTTGTGTGGTCTACAATGTTTACACAATATTAAATAACCGTTATGAATTAAAAAGTAAATTATATACCAAGATCAAGATATCAAAAATAATTGGATATTAAATACATAGGTATAAAAATATTATAAAACTGTAATTATGAGACAGCCCTGACACTGCTGATAATGTCAAGAGTGGATGCCCACTTTCACGCGAAAAATGGCATTTAAAATATACCCAGTTAAATGCTACGAATTCTATTAATACTGCTGCTCTTGAGCATGAGGTCCTGGCTTTGGTTCTAGGTTTTTCTATCGGGAATTTCTCAGTAGCAGCCAGGGAGTCTGGATTTGTGCGCAGTTGATGGCAATCGACTCGCCCCCTATTACATGGGATTCAAACACACCTGGCGAAATGTGGATGCGTTTTTAGGTACACCCCTGTTTAGCCCTTCGGAGACTACAAGAGTTGGGTTTATGTTAGTACTGCTAAGAAGTATTGTTTTCTAATGAAAGAACAAAATCAAAAGTAAATTAAATATTTACTAGAGATCTATGATTGAGTTGTATCTTGCAATTGCTTGCAATAGAGTGTGAATAAACCACACACATACATAGCTAAGAATGCCAAGCACTATCCTAGCAATGTGGTTATGTGGCTATCTTAATAACTTGTTAATTATTGCTATATTTCTATATCATGTAACTATGTTAGTTAATGCTGCACGCACTATAACCTACTATAGTCAATATCAATAATAAATATGCAGCCACATTACATTAATTATTTTGCACTTAAATACATTACTGGCGAAATGTGGGTGTACCATTATGGGAAGCCTCTACCTAACCCTTCAGGGAGTACAGGCGTGATGTTATGTTATGTTAAATATACAGATAAGCTATGTCTGCTGGTGCCCGATATTTAGGAACAATATTCTTAACCACGTATTATAATATCATATCAAACAAACAATATAAAATGTACATAGTTAGGTTAGCATTAGCAGAAAATGTTCTAGGGGTCTACTTCAGTGTTGTTCAAATTTCCATTCATGAAGGTCGCAAGCGCGACTCGCTACCTGTCTAGACATTTGACATACAACTAATAATTAATTCTTGTTAAAGGAACGTACCATGTTCGTAGGTGATAGATTAGATACTTTCGATTTGGTATGACATAATAAATGTAGGCAGATATTAAAATATGTTACTACGGTTAGAACCCACATTTAGGCAGGCTGGCACGTAAAGTATAATTAATCCAGTATATTCTGCAATGAGGCGCAATGCTCAACTTATCTACATATAATTATCCAATTATACATTTTTACCAAAAATAAAGGGACCGACTTGTTTGAAGGATTTGATTGTAGTTAAAATAATAACAGCCGCTAGGATCAATCTTCAGGTTAAACCGCGGTTGCCTAGGTTGGTCTGTGGATGGGTAACCATTCATTACATACCGAGTTTCCTCAGTGCCTCTGAAAGCACGTTATGCCGTTGGTCTCGCTGTCATTTAAATATCTTTGACAGTCGTTATAAGTAGTCGAAAGTCTGACAACCAGATTTACCAAGGGGCATCGTATTACCCGGTACTAACTGGGTTGTGGAGGTGGTGAAAACGTAAAATTATGGGCATAGGCAGTCGCTCCATGCAAAATACTGGTATTCAGATGCATCCGGCTAGACTGGAAGCCGACCCCAACTTAGTTGGGAAAAGGCTAGGCAGATGATGATTTGTAGTTGAAAGATGATTGCGTTCTATTATCGAAAATTTTTGATGACTTGGAGCCACTGCCGCGCTGGAGGACCTTGACACTTACGACATAAGTTTTGAAACTGACATGGTCATTACTATAAACACATAAAACGGGATTTTTACCACGTTTAATATTAACTGTTGACTTACGACATAAGTTATATGGATGAAAACTACGATATGACTTTGACTACCGTATCCCTATTAAAATTGTATCGGTTCGCTTTCCAAACACCCTGTATATCTGTATCTGGTATGTGAACAATTTACTTGTGTATTTACCTACTCAATCAGATTGTAAGCACTAGTTTACCTAGGTTCTAGACAACATAATAGCTGTAACGATAATCGTGATTAAATAGCATCAGACTAATTGTTTAGCCGTTTGCAGTCATCGCTCGATTTGTTGAAACAATGTCCGTTTCGATCACGATTTTTTTACAAGTGTTTTGTGTAGGTTTTCATTTATTATGGAGTGGATAGGATAGAATAAACTTACTAAGTTTTAAGACTATTCATCAATTTTGGATAATAGCTGGATTGAGTTGTTAGACGATCATTATTTGGTTTCCCTGGACGGACAGAGAGATCATGTATTTTTTTGTTCATCCCAACCGCAACTGCAATCGCAACTGCAACTTCTAAAAGCTAGACAATTTGTGATTTTTTTTTTAATATCCGTAGGTAAGCTTTTAACAACAAAGGCAAAATTAAAGTAGTTACATAGGTACCAAAGTGATTTAAATATATTTGACATAATAAAAGTAAAGGTCACATCCGTGTGACCATATTAGACCCTAAAGAGACCAGCTGTCCTTATTAGTCAGTTTGACCCTGACGTGACCCAACACTTCTATGAGCAATGGTCGCTTAAGTGTAGCTTACCGAATGTTGCTTTACACATTACTAAGTAGGGAGGTTTAACCAGTGGTCCACATTGGCCCTGGATCGAAACAACTGGATGTCTTGGGGAGAGGAACCAGGCTAACAGAATCAGGTAGATTTTTAATAAAAACATTAAAAAAATATTTATTTACTGATTTGCTCGGACAATTTTCATTCATACTCTATTAAATATTTTCGTTTATTGTAGGTCTAGAAATTTGTTTGGGACTCTTGCGTCGTAACTTAGCATTGCTCACCAGATTTGTGCAGCTTTATTTAGCAGTTAATACTAATCTCTATGTAGAATTGTTAATATAAAACAGACCCTTCCTATCGTGTCATTGTAATCTTTATTTAATATTTAAAAAAAAACCATTAAAGTAATTTTTCGTGTAACCCCTAAATTCTTCAAAACTCCGTAGTAGACTTTGCGGTTATAATTAGAGAACTTATAAAGAGTTATTTAGAGAACTTAATACAGAAGAAAAAAAAGTATGTAAATCTGGACCGTGTCATATGTGTTATGCTATAGTTATCACTACATAGTTAACAAAGTCGCTTCCCGCTGTCTGTATGTCTGTCCCTATGTATGCTTAGATCTTTAAAACTACGTAACGGATTTTCATGCGTTTTTTTTTATAATAGATAGAGTGATTCAAGAGAAAGGTTATATGTATAATACATGCATATTATAGTAGAGAAAACATTAGTATCTACATTGCACCCGTGCGAAGCCGGGGCGGGTCGCTAGTTGAGTTATAATAGGATCAGGGACAAGCGATTAATCTAGAACTTGTACACAACGCTTTTTCCCCGACTAGCCAAAAGGAGAGGTTATGCATTTATAAAGTAACTAATAATAATTGATTATCGTAATAGAAACCATCCAGTGCAGCGTAAATTCATTCGATAGCTACGCTAAAGAGTTGTCAGACGTGTAGGTGTAAGGTCACTCTACTTCCCATTAGCAGTGAGCATAGTATTCGTGTAGTAATACCTATGATTCATAAGTATTTATAACATGATTGCGAGACGCACAACTACGATTACTCCCACAAGCTTTTAGCATGCAATGAGAGGTTTTCTTTTTGAGTATAAAAAAAAACATAGTTTCCAAGAACTCTCTAGATGGCGTTGAACTGACAACGTTACTACGAGCCAAAGCCAAAACGCTTGAAAAGAAACAACATTGCGGCACTTCAAATACGCTCGTTGACTGACACTTTCGTTTATAATCACAGAGTACATTATACTATATTGATTTATAATTAAAATTACATTTAAGTGAAATGATGTGACATTCTGTTCCTTGCAGTAACTTAGCAAGTTCAGCGCCATCTATCCAGCGACTAGGGAAGAGTTTAAAAATAAAATCCCTCATTGCAAATAAACTCAATACCTTGTTAAAATAATGTGACAGTCAAAGAACCTATTATAATTTATAATACAAATGGTTTTTCTAGTGGTCGCAACTTGCAAGCGCTACTGCTGAGTATGAGGTGTTAGGTTCAATTCCCAGGTCGGGAAAAGTGTTATTAAGTTTTTCCATCAATAATTTCTGAGGAGCAGTTACAGAGACTGGATTTGTGCCGGTTTGATGATGATTGGCCCGCCCCCTATTACATGGAACTTAAACATAACTTGCGAAATGTGGGTGTAGCCTAATTACAAGGCGTGTTGATACAATACAAATCATTTTTAACCGACTTTAAAATAAGGAGGAGGTTCTCAATTCGATTGGATTTTTTTATGTTTGTTACCTCATAACTCCGTCATTTATGAACTGATTTGAAAAAAATGTTTTTATCTGAAAGGATATACTTCCCGATTAGTCCCACAGAAATTCATCAAAATAGGTTCCGTACCTAATTTGGTTTTTAAATCAAAATAGACAATGAAACAAACAGAGTCACCGACTTCCGAAAGTAAAGTTATTTTAGACTTTTTTAGTGTTTTGTTGGAAGTCGGTTTTATTTTTGCAAAAAACGTTTTTTTTTCTCAACAAACATCTTTACATCTATTAAAATTAACGCTCTGCACGTTGCATTGCAGCTTCTTCTTACCTAATACATACATAAAATTAATCTTGAATGCCAGGTTCTGTTCATGTTGTGTCATTTGTTTTATGTAAGACAAAAAGTTCTGGTGTTTTTATGCTACCTTGTGCAATAATAGAAATAGGATAATATTGGTCAAATCTTGGTACTAAGAGGAATGGTTAAAAGCAAAGCAGAAGCCACATTGGCATTTCCTGAGAATTATAGAATCATCTACCACTATAATAGCAGAAGGATTTAAGGTCATTACAGAGTACTTCTGTATCTATGACATACATAACATAGAGCTAATTTTTTTCGTATTTAATAGAACTCTCAGTAAAAACAGAAACGGAATATGTTATTCTATGAATCATTTCTGTAAATACAAAAAACAAACGAAGTTCTTGCGGATAAAACGACAGAAATCAAAGACACAATGCCCATATTTATATTGAAATGGTGAATTATCCTTCACCGACAAAGACTCTGCTGTGAGCAACAAAACATTGCATGAATCACTAAGTTATCGTTGGTTATTGAACTCGATCAGGGTTACCATGTTTTTTTTTACCAAATTGGTAAGTTAACGACATTGTAGCTTATAGCATGACAGCAGAACATTTTAGTCACTTAGTTTCCAATGATTCTTGCTTGCATGTCGAGTTTAACGAAAATAGCTGAATGTATCTTCTTGGAACATTAAAAGTGAGATGCTTTTTTTGCCGTCTGTGTGTGTAAAGTAAGTGCAACTACAATGACAACAATAGGTACAACTACAACTGCAGGGTTTTGGAGGTCAGCTCATCTGCCTAGCCTTTTCCCAACTATGTTGGGGCCGGCTTCCAATCTAACCGGATGCAGCTGAATACCAGTATTTTAAATGGCTGCCTATCTGACCTCCACAACCCAGTTAGTTCTGGGTGATACAATACCCCTGGGTAAGACTGGTTAACAGACTTTCGGGCCACTGACTACCTGTAACGACTGTCAGAGATCTAAAAATGACAGCCGGGACCAACAGCTTAACGAGCTTTGCGAGACACGGAGGTATATACTGTACTGTGAGCTGTGTAAGCATACAAACAATCTAGGTTTTGTCTCCTTAAAATCTCTATTAAATCTCTTTTCGGGACCGCATCAAGAAACCAACTGACCAAATACTGGTCCATTAAAAACTGACCAAATCAACTATCTACGTTCTAATAGAACAATAAGAATTCCGTGGAATTATAATAACATTGGTAACCCTACAAGTATTGGACAAACGTTGCCATACAGTTTGACTTAGTAATAAGCTGAATAATAACGGATGCATCGCTTGAAGCGCTGACTTGTAGCCGATACACAGTTCTTCACTGTCGGCATTTTGTTGCTTATGTTGCATTTGTTTTGTATCGTTCATGTCCTTGTTATTTGACGTCAGCGTCTGTTATTCCCAGATATAGAAACCAGTCGGTTATTCATCGTCTGTCACCGTAGAGTCAGGGGTGGGCATAGAATGCCACTTGCTACGCTCCTTACATACTCCTTTCGTCTGGTCCATGTTCATACATCTGGTCATACACGCAAGCACGTTGCGAGTACTACGCCCCTGACCTTTCTGAAGAACCTTACCAAAGGGGTCAGTGTATGTCGTTCCCGGCGTTGCCATTGCCTTGCAAATACCTTATTACGTTGGTATAATGTGCAATTGCCATTGATTATGTAAGCATTGGCATGTTCACGTAAAGGCAATGGACTCGCCCCCTATGACATGGGACTTAAACATAACTGGCGAAAAATGCGGGTGTTCAATTCGTATGTACTGTTATGTACACCACTGATTGTTCTGTTTTTTAGTGATCAGTTACAGCCCGTTCGTTTTGTTCTTTTCGTTTCGTTTACACGAGGACGATTGGTTTTTTCGACGTATCGTCTTTTTTCACGATCCGTCAATTTTTTTGACGCCGGCAATGCTTTTTAAATGCCCGTGTTCACACGCATCACGAATACGAATATACGAATACGATACTGAAAAATGATGGACACGTGTTAAATTACGTATTGTCTTTTAAAAATCATGTACGTCAAAAAACACGAATCGTGAATTTTTTGTGACGGATTCGCTGATGCGCTCGCTCCCGAAAAATCACGAAACTAATGCGAACATTAATTCGTTTTTTTTGCCGGATCGTGATAAAACACGATTCCATATGCAATGTGAACGTCCATCCGTCATGATGTGGGTATCGTGTTTTATGACGGATCGTCAATGACGGAAGCTTTGTGAATGAGTCGTTAGTGGACCAATTTTTAGCAATTTTCCAACATGTACATCAGAAGGTTATAGATATAGACCCTAATTCTCTTTGGATCAAATGATACAGGAATTACTAGTACCTTCAAGAGACCTATTACATGGGACTTAAACAAAACTGGTGAAATGTGGGTGTACTATTAGGTACACCTCTGGCCAACCCGGATTGTTCAAGAGCCACAAAGATATATTGTCTCCTTCTCCTCCTCTGCCGATAGACTTTTATAAAATTAGTTAATCCTTTAGGAACTTCACGGATCAGAATTTTAGCAAAACTACAGTACTTTCACAGTTATTATGTCTTGTCACTGGGACTGTGGCTTCATTATTTATTGCTGTCTTTGTTTCGACAATTCAAAAGTGCCTGTAATTGGCCTACTTGAAATAAATGCTGTTATTTTGATTTTTGACTGACCGACGAACGTAACAGTAATCAAAATCATAGTCAGGTATTATCTTTGACACCCAGTATCTCATTGAAATGTCAATTTAATTATTTCGTTCTTACATGGACGCATGGTAATATTCTGTTGTCAAGCGCTTTAAAAATGTGATTGTAACTTAACAACCACAAAACATGACGCATACACTCATTTCTTGCGAGGTTAGCAGACATATCTGGTTACTGGAGTGTCAATCATTGTAATGAGTTTGACAAACGAAGTAAGTATTAGTGTTTGATACGCCCATGGTGACATAATACCCATTGTCTATATCGATAATTTCAAGGCTTTTGGGATATCTATATATTTATCAGCTTGCAAACGAAGGTACACTATACATAAAGTCTACATCTTCTAGAAAATCCTATATGAGTTGCAATTCCCTTTAGATCTTTAGAATTTATTATTTACACATTCATTAAAAAGTTTTGGAATAACTTTCAATTTTTTTTTTACTCATCACATTAAACTTATTGGCCAGTTAGGAGACCACATCCCAAATCGATTATATTGGGCGGCGAGGATAGATATTTCATTAGTCGGTAACTAGTCTCGAGTTCCCTACTAACAATTTTCTAAAGAAAAACATTAGTGAGTTAGTGTATGCCCACTGTTTAGTCATACTTAATGCTTCTGCTCATTATCTTATCAGCTTTAAACAATTAGCTTTAAATCTACAACAGATTACCGCATAACATCATCAAACCACATATCTCATCTCCGCTTTACACAATGTTAATGACTAATTTGTCTACTACAGCAGCTCATTAGATAAGAAAACTTAACCCGTAACGGAACGGTTCACGGTGCAATGACTCAACGATTGTGCTCATGGAAATAACTTGGAAGATACGAAATGAAGAGTAGAGTCCCAATGCAATCATCACTTTACACCAGTATCTTATTATGACCTTTATAAAAGACTCTTTATAGTTAAAAAAAAAACTTTTTAAAAAAAAATAAATACCGATTTCCAAAAAAACACAAAAAAGTGGAAAATAACTTTACTTTCGGAAGTCGGTGGCAAAAAAGCCAATGAAACAACCAATAATTATCGACTTTTTGGAAGTCGGTTATTTTTTTGCAAAAAAGTTTTTATTTTACCCTTTTTAGTTATCGTATCACACACAAATCCTTGTCAATTTCGCAATTTCTTTTACTTGGTTGACATATTTTTTCCAGCTATTTTGATTTAAAAACCAAACTACTGAACCGATTTTGATGAAATTTCTATGGGACCAATCGGAAAGTATATCCTTTCAGATAAAAGAAGGGGTTTTCATTCGGTTCATAAATGACGAAGATATGAGGTAAACACACAAAAAAAAATTCAACCGAATTGAAAACCTCCTTTTTTTGGAGTCGGTTAAAAAACCTTCAATCGTAGAATCCTTCAATCGTGTTGCAGATAGTCCTTTGCCCAGGAGTGAGACATCACTCCTGTTCAAAGGACTGTCTTCGTTCATTCTCTTCTGACGGAACCTATCTAGTTCGTCCTGCCATCTCCTTCGTGGCTTGGCCCGACTCTGTCTCACTGTCTCAGGGCACCAGTTTTGAGTAATTTTCTATACTAAAATAAAATGTCCCTGCGGCTCATTCTGGACTGATTCCTGGGCTGTTGCCAGTGACTGTGAACCTTCTGACTGGTTTTTTTTACAAAATCGTGATGATTTTCCTATAGCTTATAGCTGCGAGAAATCTAGCAAGAATGTCCTCGTATGACAAAGCCATATATAGATATATGATGAACTGTCATCCTGTCAGATGAAAAAAACCACCATACACACTATCAGAAACTTTGGTAAAGCGGGTATCAGTGTCTTAAAGGTCATTATAGAGTAAACTTTCACAACAATGTTTGTGTTGATTGATGTTGAAACCCAAAACGTGTCAGTTTGCGTTAGAGTTAGCTGATAGCGGGCCGAAACAATGACTCAGCGGTGTAACTTACGACTGGTGATTTCATGTTTGTACCTATAGTGCCTTAGCGGCAGTGCTACTTCAAGCTTGTAATGTTACTAGTGTGGTATACATGTATACGTCAAGTATGGTAGCGTTTGCTTTAGCTTCTAGAGCAAATAAACAGAGTCGTACAAAGAAATGCACGTGTAACCGAAGGTAAATACACTTTGAAATGGAATGTTATTGATGCTAGCACACATTTTACCATTGAACATAACGTAAATGTTCTGTTTGTGCCCCTTACGGTGTTGAAACTATTTATGAAGAATATTTTGTAATTATTAATGCTAACTGTACTTAGCTGTCTACATTGTTAGTAAAGTATGCTCTCAGTCTCCACCTACATTATAGAACAATTAACGGTTATTTATTAGTATTACGCATGACCTTAGCGTCTTAGTTCATTGATCTGTTCTCTCCTAAGAAGAACTTTAACCACATTGTACTCACTTAGCCATACTACATAATACTCACTCACGACGACATTTATTTCACATGTCTTTGACACAAGGTAGTGGTATTTGTCAGCCTGTCTAATATTCAATTAATATGTATTGATTCGAAGGTAGTCTGAAAACTATACTCGTATAATAGCGAAATGACTGTCTTAGCCGGAGCATTTTTAAACTATTTTCCTAAAGTTGTACAGCCTAAAAAATTATTTCATCTTTCCAGGTGCTGACAGCGAACATAGGAACTCTTCTAGACCTGTACGGCGTGGAGAAAGGCCTGGACCATTTCAGATCCTCACAGGAGCTGACCTTCGACGAGTTTCGCTACTATCTGCAGCATGAGGTCTTCAGCTCCCTGCCCAAGACCACTACCTTGCCTATAGTCAGGGAATATGAGAAGAAGATCAGTGAGGTATGTTTTTGAAAAATGCTTTATACATTAAAACTGGTTCAGCATACATTTAGAGTCACCATCCCTAAAAAGGGTAAATAAAGAACATTTTACAAAAGCAACAACCTGCTTCCAAAAAACGAAGTGGAAAATAAGGAAATTGTTGGCAAAAAGAATCAATGAAACAAACGAAAAGTCACCGACTTCCAAAAGTAAAGTTATTTAATATTTTCTTCTTTTTAGTGTTTTTTGGAAGCAGGAATAAAGTTACTGCTGCACGACCGATTCTCCTGATATAATCCAGTCTTACATAATAATGAATTACTGGATTTTATGGAAAACAATTCTCTGCCGGAACTTTTCCACTGACCTTTAAAAAATGCGGAACAGGGAGAGGCGCTAAATTCTCCATAATACATACGAGGACGTAGGCGCTCACTTAATACAAATAAATTGAACTCGATTCCGACGTACGACCGAGTAAGCGAGGGGAAGTTATGTGCATATAAATATAGGGTGCCACACATCAAATTCAATCTACTGTATTCGGCTCTGCTTATTTGATTTTTTCACCTACTTTATCTTTCGCTTAATGCTCTTTACTGTCTTGTTTCTTTTACATTTCAAATATTCTCCTCCTAAACTCCGCAACTGATCCTTGACGCTTGGTTCCCTGATCAAAACGTTTCTCTCAGATTTGTTTTCCAATAATCAAATGCAAATTAAGCATACGTATTACCCGACTATCCCCGCCAGTGAACTCGCTTTAACGCAAAAACCCAGCGAAATTCAAATTTTCTTAGGTTTTTTTGAAATTTGCAGGTCAGTGTCAGGTTTTATGTTGATTAAAAGATGATTCGCGACTGTAACAAATACTGAGTACAATTACTGAGTTATAATCATTAAAATCATAAATGCAACCCTCTAAGTTCTTTTGTTCCCATTGAATGACTTTCCCATGCAATAGTCATTCAATGGGATTAATGGGATCATAAAACTTAACACAAAACTTAACCTATGGCCCTTAGCAATAATAGTGTGGCCGTCTATCAGTGCAAGAGCCTACATAATTACATCTGTACTCAACGTTAAAAAAAAACAACCTCTTAATGATATTAGTTTAGATTAGGACCCAACACTCTTTATGAATGGTTCCCCAATGAATGGAATCATACGGTTGACTCCAGTGTATATACTTCGGACTTCGAATACTTCGGATTGCGTGACTGTTCCCCATGGTATAAGCTTTCGTCCGGTGGAGATAGGGCGGAGGTCAATTAGTGCGAAGCCCATTAGCGCTAAAACACACAGCGGGTTTCAAACAATGATTGCTCATGTAGATACCTAACAGTCCAATCCATACCTTCTAACATTATACATTCGAAAGTCACTCAGTCTGTCTTTCTGATTGTAATTTTTTCACGCCTTAGAAACAGCTGAACTGATTTCAACGAAATTTGGCTTCTCAGGAGGTAATTCGCGTAGAATAGGTAATTTCCGACAGCCGCACAAGCGACGCCACGGGCAAAACCTAGTAGCAAATAAATTGCAAAACTTTGTAATTTATAAATGGCCTATAAACATGGGTTTTCTTATGACTGTTCAAAACTTTAAACAATTACCTCAATACTACAAAAAATGGGGTTTACATTTTCAGGTAATACTCATTTGGCAATAAGGATAGCGCATATTAAATTTTGTTTTTAACCGGTTAGGTCGAATTTATGGAAGATTGGTCATCAGGAAAATCTCAAGATTTTTCATGCTCATCAGACCTTTGTTTAGTTGATTAATTAGGTACGTGTGACATGTAAATCTAAGAAAATACCATGAATCTTGAGTGCAAGAAGTTCCTCTAACATGTCTAGGTTCAGAGAATTAGTTAAGTACACACCAGTCTAAGGCATAT
Organism: Standfussiana lucernea; assembly: GCA_964057025.1. Lineage (NCBI taxonomy): Eukaryota > Metazoa > Arthropoda > Insecta > Lepidoptera > Noctuidae > Standfussiana > Standfussiana lucernea. Next base: position 4,547,124 of record OZ059795.1, read on the forward strand.
TTGCAGCATATAGTCACGTCGGTTGATAATGTCAAACATCAAATTCAATCTACTTTATTCATCTCTGCTGATTTAATTATTTACTTTAATATGTATTTCAGTCAACGCTCTTTCCTGTCTTGTTTTAGCTAGGTTCATTCCAAAGATTCTTTGGCGACCAGAATAAATGAATACACTTATCTGCATAGTCCTCATGTGAGTTGACCAAGATTAGGTATGTCTGGGCCTTAAAAGAGACTTATGACCTCTGAGTTTGTTACGGCTGCTCCTTAGTGTTTGCAAAAACTTATTCGCAAAATAAACATCATTTATCAATAGACGACTTCAGAATTTGTGCACAATACAATCATCCTGTAGTCAACCGTTTTCAAAGCAAGATAGAAATGAAACCATTTTCTGTTATGACACTGATATTGACGATATTATTAAATTGTTCAGACTTCCATCAACACATCAGTGTCTAGATTGTATAAGGACGACCAAACTGTAAATATCCACTTTGGTCTGTAGACTGTCTTGTAAATCTTGCGTTCGACCATAGTTACGAAATCAATTACAAAATAACCTATTAGCTAATGGCCTGTCGTCCATTGTAATATCGCATTACAATGTCCATATTGTCCAGAAGCTTGCTAAAACTTCTTGAGTTGTGTACTCACAAAACGGATCTCCACTTGGTTTATAAGCAATTGAATGATATGGTAGATTTTTCAATTAATGTCAAGTTCCAATTCAACAATACTTACAAAAACTACGTGTTTTAGGATACTCACGAGTATGGAGGGCATATTAGTAAGTGTTCAGGGATCGTTGATTCTCTATCAATGCTATTAAAACACGGATAAATTTTCCAAAATCTCAAATAATTTACATTATTATGACCTTTCCTCAAGAAGGTAAACGCTATGAAATATTATTGGAAAAACCAATGATTAATTTTTAACATAGACTTAGGCCCGTTTGCACCAATCTCGTTTTGTGAGTGAAGCAAAATGTAGAACAGGCAAGAGTCAGACAAACTTCCAGCTACGTCTGCAGTCGACAAAACGTATTCAAATGTCTAGGTTCTCGGCGCCGCGACCTCGGTATTGATTTCCGCTAAACTTGTCTGGAAGTGTGATATATACAGATACAGTACTATGTCCGTCTGTTGACATAGAAAACACTTGCTGTTTCCACTGCCTCCCTAATATAGTCGCACCCCTAGCCACAAAACTAATAAGAATCTGTTTATCTGTTTGTCGAGGTAGAGCGTGTCTCGTAAAAATTGATGCTCATTATTTATGTGGTGGTGTTCCAGAACTTTCTGGAATACTTGTTTTGATGGAATTTGTCGATGTTGAGACTGGCTTTGGCTGTTTGGTAGAGTGGGACGTCGCCAAACTAGATGTGTCGTCGACCTTATGTGGCTAGGCAGACTGAATGCGGAAAGCGAAGGATAGGTTGTTCTGGCGCAACTTGGGAAAAGCCTATACCCAGCAGTAACCTGTGATAGGCTGAGTTGATAGCTACATCTCAAAAGCATTTTTATGAAGATAGATAAGCAATAAAAACAATACAAAGCGTAACAGACTGCTAGCCTATATTTTCCAAGTCTGTAACTACTGGAATGGTTGGCAGTATTTTACGTCTTGCATTTCTGCCAAGTCGGTTCTTAATAGGGGCACATGGTTTCGTGCGAACAATACTTATTTTTATAGGTTACAGGCGCCTCGCCAAAAGCAGCCACCATCTTAACTTTATTCAAAATGACTTATTGAATAAACTTGGCGGGCACAATACTTCTTTGTGCAGCTGTGCAAGTGGGTCGAGACGATGCAATGCCTATCACATGTACGTTTGTAATTACATGCAAGCTAGTGCCACATGAGTACATAATGCGTGCTGTATCTGTGGACATGATAGTTTAAATACTATATTTATTGAGAAATTAGGTAGCATACATTAAGAACGGTCGGTTTAATTTATCTTTGATGACTAATCTAAGGTACATTCATGTCTCACGAGCACTAATCACTTATTAAAGCCGAAATGCACTTGTTTGTTCTTCCCATCACTGCGAGCATTTTTTTTCTAGTTGGTAAGAGATGGCGCTAGACAGCTGTCTAGCGCTGTCACTTTCTCACTCTCGGAATAGTCCTAAAACATTCCTGTACTAACAGATCATGGTAACTTCCAGATATTGGAGGTCAAAGTTGTCATAGCCAATGCCTGTCAATGTACCCATAAGTACCTAACATGACATAGAAACGCCATGATAGTGAACGGTACATAACATAGATATAATGAATAAACCGCAGAGTTTAAGTAAATGAAACCACAAAATATCAATTTAATACCAAAATTATATTTCCGCATTAAAAAAACACCCAATGATATTTTGTTCGTGCGTTTTACATCAGCATTAAAAATATAGTTGTGTATTCTATGACACATAGGTACTTAATTTTGCATTATGTACACAGCAACATTTTTCCTTGCTTATTTTACATCCGTCATGTCATAATTCTTGCCACTTGCCTTGCTACCGTGTAAAAGGTCACGTACCTGCCAACATACTCAACCATTATAATTTCTCAATATGTGGTGATCGCTTTATGTAATATTAATTTATGTTGAGTATAGTTGTTAGTTCAAAAACTGGTTAAATAAATATACACATCAAAAGTGTCTAGGGATCAAGCATTTTTATGCGGATTTCTTGAGATTGAGATGTGGCTTTGTAATAAATTTATGATTTTATAAATTTATATGGATCCTTTTTGGTGCATTTCATAATTTGAATCAGGAACTCTCAATCAAATTCGAGTAAAAGATGAAAATAAGCTGTCAATATTTTCCCTATAAAAACATACAACGCATTGAAGACATTATTAGTGCTACTGTTTCCCTACTACTGATTAAAACCAACGTTATTATGGAGCGGCGACGTCATTTAAGCAGGGAAGAAATGCTCAGAGCCGTGGGAATGATAGAAGCTGGTTCCCGGCAACGTACTGTGGCTTTAGCTCTGAATACAAGTCAGAGTGTTATCAGTCGACTTTGGACACGTTACCGAAGCACTGGTACCGTGGCTGAGCGCCATGGAGGACGGTATCGCTGCACCACACGGAGACAAGACCGATACATTCAAATCTTAACTCGAAGAGCTCCAACAATAACCGCCATGATGTTAGCCGTGAGGCTTCATCACTCTTCAGGGAACTTAATTAGCGACCAAACAGTCAGAAACCGCTTGCATGAAGTGAACCTTCATTCCCGAAGACCGCTACGGGTACCACCTATAGCAATGCACAATCGTAGAATTCGATATCAATGGGCTCTTGAACACAGAAATTGGGCAGAAGAACAATGGCGTTTCGTGTGCTTTTCTGATGAGTCTCGTTTTGGTATGAGACCGGATACAAGACGTATACGACACTGGAGAACCCCTGGACGCCAACAGCGATTAAAATCCTGCCAGGAAGTCCATCCTTATAGTGGTGGAACCATCATGGTATGGATGGGCGGGTATTTGGATCGGCGGAAGAACTGAGTTGATTTGGATCAGAGGCAACCTCAACGCTCAAATTTATGCTGAGACGATTGTATCAGACGTCATCGTTCCTCTACAAGTACAAATCGGTCCCTTATTTCAGTTAATGCATGATAATGCACGACCGCACACCGCAAGAGTTGTAAGACAGACTCTCGCCGCAGCTAACATCAATGTCCTGCCCTGGCCTGCTCAGTCGCCAGACTTGAACCCGATTGAGCATGCATGGGATATGCTACAGAGAAGAGCTCTGCCGAATATGGAGGGTATCCAGTCGCAAGAAGACCTTTTTTTGTTGTTGCAACGAACATGGGCGGCCATTCCACAGCGTGATTTGGATGAACTCATTTTGAGTATGCCAAACCGATGTTCTTGTGTTGTTAGTGTTCGCGGTAGACACACGGATTATTAATTGTTTAAGTTACCCAATAAAATTTTAAAGAAAACTGTTATTTCAGTCTTTTTTTCGAACTTTAATGTTAGTGGTTCAAATGTCAAAAATCCCTTTATTAGGAAAATGGCAAATTTCTTTATTAATGCAAAGGTGACTTGGTTTATCGTTACTGTGACAAACGAAAACACTTTATTTGATGAATCCTTAAAGAAAATTTTAATTAATATCAATCAGGAGAAAAGTTATTGCAAAAATATATGTTGATCCCTAGATACTTTTGATGTGTGTACATTCCCCGCCTTACTTTTCTAGTTGTCATATCATCTTTAACACAGTCCATATAACCTAACTTTTCTTATGACTTTTTCCTCACTCCTCTGCATCACATGCCTCAAAAACCTCTGACTACGGTGATTAAAACCTGAACATATAATCGGCTGTCTAATGAACTCTGCACACCAAAGCCGGCGAGCTGTTGGAGACATGGCAACTAGAACGCACGATAGCTGTGACACAATTATTTGTGTAGAATCCATAAAATAAGAACAATAAAACAAACCAGACAGACTTCCTTGTATGAAAAGAGTTTTCTGCCACACTGTTCACTTCGCGTTCCCACATGCATTGGCGAAACATTCACGAAAAAAATTTTGAAATCTCCATTTCTCTTCTCTTAGTTGCAATACTTAAGTTCATCAGTAAACACACTTTTCTCCAAAATGTCTCGCCAGTGGGAACGCACAATGCTAATCAGTAACTTGTTTTTAAACCGCAGTTTCTTAAATTACCCAGGTATGCTGGCTGGTCTGCCGCAAGAGTCTACTGGGTCGTGACCCAGGAGTGTTCGGGGATGACTCTGTGTTCAAGCTCTTCAGGATCTTCTGCCTGCTAGGAGACCTGGTACAGGATGCCGATGACTCCAAACATTATGTGGTGAGTCACTTCTTGGTATATTTTGCCTAGGTTAGGTCTTCCGACGTGCTTTTCTTTAGGCCCCGAGCAGAAGATGATAGACTATTTGTCTATCAGACAGAAATTACCACTGCAATGAATCCTGTGTATTGGTTGCCGAGTTGTTTTGTCCATTAGCTGTTGAAACTGTCCGGTGGATATAATGGTCCATTGCAATGGTCCGTCTGCTCAACGCCTGAAACGACTGAGTAGCAAATCTTGGTTGCCAAACGCGGAGACAGCGTGACTTGGCGTAGATTTTCAAGGTTTTCAAATTGTATATACCTTTGGCCAGCAACAGAGTTTATAACAAATAGGTTTTGGTACTCAATATGTTGAGCAATCTGAAAGTAGAGAAGATCCCCTTCACTACAGTCTGCTACAGCATAACCGTAAACATATAAAAAGATCAGGAAGTTAACATATAGTACCTTAATTTGAAAATTGTCTCTGAACAGTGGTGCTATAAAAGTTTAATGCGTGTAATAAAATTTTGGCACAGTTTTATAAGCAAGCAGAGAAAGCAAAGTCAATTGCACACAAGTTGACCATGCGCTGTCATAATTTACATATTTATAATGAAGTTATAAGGGCGCTATTTAATTCAATTCCGATCGAAAGTTAAACCGTAATTATGCTTAAAACAAAAAAAAAATACACAAGAAGTTTTCTTATCAAAACATTATAATTTCATCCATCATTTCATTCATGTGCTGACCACATGTTTCTGTAGTGTTTTATCTTCTATCTAAGGTAGCTGGCATAAGCGTATGCGGATTGCGACAAAGCTCATTTAAATCCTTAAAGTGGGACTATATGCTGATGATACCACCCTTAATATAAATATTTTCTTGATGAACAAATAATAATTAAACTCTATAATAATTAAGGAAACACAATTTTGGGGATGAAGTTAAAAAAGAGGTCTAAAAACGCTGTTGCTTATCCAATGTGGGCGCTACCTCAAAGCCACTGTGTATTGTATCACAAATAGGTCATTCACACTTCTTGTATTTTACTTATTAATGACTCTCATTTCTCGTCTCATGCGCAGATGTTAACTGAGATATAATTAACACCGTTAATGTTTGTAAAACCCTGGTTAGACTAATTAACTTCATGTCCCACATACCAAGTGATCCTGTGGCGACAACTACAATGCCACATACCAACTACAATTGACTCCTTTTACCTGACTTCACGCGATTGCACCGTATAAGCAGAATTATCCGCGCGATTAACATCCAGAAACCCGACAGCAACCGTCGCCGCGTCGGGCAGTAATCCGACAGACAAAACACCCGTCTGGTCTGCGGATACTTCTTTTTATTAACCAACTTCAAAAAAAGGAGGAGGTTCTCAATTCGGTTGTATGTTTTTTTTTTGTGTTTGTTACCTCATATCTCCGTCATTTATGAACCGATTTGAAAAATTCTTCTTTTATCTGAATGGATTTACTTCCCGATTGGTCCCATAGAAATTTCATCAAAATCGGTTCAGCAGTTTGGTTTCGAAATCAAAATAACTGGAAAAAATGTCATCCAAGTAAAAGAAATTGCGATATTGATACTTGACAAGGATTTGTGTGTGATACGATAACTAAAAAAGGGTAAAATAAAAACTTTTTTGCAAAAAAAAACCGACTTCCAAAAAAAAACACTAATAAAAAAGTGGAAAATAACTTTACTTTCGGATGTCGGTGGCAAAAAAGTCAATGAAACAAACAATAGTCACCGACTTCCGAAAGTAAAGTTATTTTCCACTTTTTTTGTGGTTTTTTTTTGGAAGTCGGTTTTTTTTTGCAAAAAAGTTTTTTTATATACTTTTTTTTTAATTGTCTTGATAGTTAATTGGTTGGTTAGTTAGGTTAACTATCTAACACGGTACACGGTTAAATCCAATCTTGCAAATCTTGCAACTAAATTTCAAACCAGCCCAACCGACTGAGCTAAAATTTTGCACACACCGTTGATTCTGGTGGCAATACACTTTTATGACAGACGTGACTTGATCCTGCAGGCAGAACCGCCTCATCACGAAAGAACAACTCAACGGCTAATAGCACGGACACGAAACTTTGTGCAATGCCGATAGATACGCCTAATTTTATTCTTTTCATTTTAATAAAACCTTGTTTGTTAAAAAAAAAGTTTAATTTATTCCATGGATGATAAACTGTGATTGCAGAACCCTCCTTTTTCATGACGAACCACCCAGTTCCTCATACATCTATACCTTTACACTTACATGATGTTGATGGACTTTCACTCTTTGTCACTTTTCTAACAGGTAGCCTAATTATTAGGATTACGTGTGGGTCGCCTCTTACACACTGTTAAATAATTAATGAGATAGTATTTTGTCAAAGAGCACTTAAGATCTAACTAGTCACGAAGGCCGTCTCCATGATTGGGTGGTGACATTTATTTATGGCATAACGGTGTCTGGGAAGAATTATGTATTTAGCTGTCTCGATTATCGTCTTTTAAGCAATAGATTTATGAATCTTATAAAATACAGTTTGTTTTTTGATACCGTTGTTGACTTTTTTTTTATTTAGGTACATCCCGAGTTTAAAAGAGAGTTTAAATTATGCAAACTATCGCGTTTATGTAAGGTTGTATGTAAGCTTGGTTGCCGCCCATGGCTTGCGCTTATTAGTAAGTCAAGCTTAAGCTAATTTGTAGAACTCATTCTAGACTAGTTCGCCTACGTGAGCTAGAAGTTAAGCTCTCTCAACTTTATGTCCGGATTTCGAAATTCAATTCTATAATAATAAATAAATAATTCCTACGACCTTACTTGTGAAGAATAGTATACATAAATTCACGATGTTTTTCCCACGGAGGAAGAATCCTACAAATAAGGTCAGTGTATGTCCCTACAGGGCGTCCCTCCCGGCGGCGTTGCCAGTCATCTACATTGTAAACACCTTTTTTTACCATACCTCTTCACAAAATGTCTAAAAACACAGGCAGGCATTAATCAAAAGCGTTTGCATCATCAGCACTTTTAACATGTGAGTAGTTAGATATACAGTCTAGCCAAACAGATTCAGGATATCACATTAAAGGAGAATTAATTTCTCTCCATTAATATCAAAACCCGTCCGTGTTTCGATTTCAATTTCGCAATAGCGTAGTTTCATAACGCCTGTCATTTGCGGGCACAACACAACTTGCATAACTTTTTTAAACTTTCACTTGTTTTCAGTCTGTCAAGTGTGTATTTTGGAACTTCCCTCTCACCATCTTTGTTCAAAAATGAATCCGAAGATATTTAACTTCCGGTTTCTGGATTGTTTTGCGAGTATAACCTAACCTAACCTAACTGTGTGGATTTCCGGTTGCTGCCATGACTCAAATATCAGGCTGTCCTATTCGTCATTTAGATTCAAAGATAACTTACAATTGAACAAAGAACTAATCTCAATGACGTACACTCTTGCAACCACTAACAGCTATTTAGTAGTTACTATATCTAATGGTAGTACCACTCAGCCCTCTTTTGCCATTATCGTCAGGCTGTCCTAATAAAAGGCGACCGTCTCGATCATTTAGTCGAGCTCATCGAGCAAATTATGATGGATACATTTTGCGTGAAGACCTCTTTCTAAGACTTAGCTTTAACTACGTATAATATCCATAATCTTCTTCTTTCGTTCAGGTGGTGCTCCAACCCTCGGAAGCAGGCATAGTAGCAGAACAACTAGTCCACTGCCTAGGCCTCCGCTGGGACACGGCTGACTGGGAAGCCCTAGGTTCCTCCATAGGCCACTTCAAGTGGGCCGCCTTCCTCGCCGTACTTGAAGCTAAATATTGTGGAGACCAACAACTACATTCAGAGGCTCTGGTGGAAGCTGTCGATGAGATATATGATGTATTCATAGAGGATATTATAAAGAAGGTAAATAGATTAGACAACCACGAAACTAAACATGATTTGAATAAACCTAAGACAGCTTCTTCCGTAGTATTAATCATTTAATCCTAAGAATCTTAAACAGACGATTATAAATTCCTTAATTTTCGACAAGTGCAAAATGAAACAAATGTTGAATAACATATTTTTTCGAATATTTTTTTTACTGATCTCCGAAAGTTAGCCTTTTTTCTATTGTATTGCTATTGGTAAACGTCTATAAATATCTTAACTCTCTCTCCAGGGCTACCTCTTCAAACGCGGCTACCTCCTCCCCACCATGCGTGAGTACTGGTGCGTCCTGCAGCCTTGTGCCCTAACCTACTACAAGAGCTCCTCTCAGAAAGAGCAGTGTGGCCGGGTCGTCATCGACGAGTACTGCTCCGTCGAGGCAGCCATCGGTGAGGGCAAGATACAGAGGTTCCAGCTCATCACGCCGGATAGGACGTTTGAGTTCGGCACTCAGGATCACAAGTAAGGACAGCTAAACTTTCTCCCTTTAGCTCCAAATAGTCATGCCTATGTTCAAGGTGGATCAGAAACCATGAAGCGTGTCTCTTCCTTGCTCTTTCCGCCTCTTTTTTCGGTTTTGACTTTTAGAGCCTCAAATATTAATATGGATAGTGTCCTTGGATTTAGTACACCATGTTTTCCACTAGACTTCACATAGTAGGGCAACGGTCGGGTCTGAAACGACCCTTCTATATGTTTGAAATATTAAAATACTCGCGAAAATGGAGAGCCCATAATCAGCTTATTTGTTCTGATAGGAGTCGCCTACAGTGGATATCAGCTCTCCGTCAAGCGGCAGCCGTGTCGGGCGGAGTGGAGGGCTACCAGCGGCGCGCGCGGGCCGTGCGGCGCGGCGCGGGCGCGCGGCGCGAGCGCGAGGTGCGCGACACGCGCGCGCGCCTGCAGCACGAGGTCAAGGCGCGCCTCGCTGCTGAGGCACAGGCACAGGTGTACAATCGACTCATTCTTAGTCTCATGCCCAAGCCCATTCATATCTCCTCAGCAAATTATTGGACTTTAAACCAGAATATTCAACAAAACGAGCTTTATCTGCTGACGCAATAAGTCATTAGTAAGTTTCTCAAAAGTACTTAAGGGTAAAAGCAGCGCAAGATGGGAGATCAGTCAGTATCTAGGCGAGACGCCACATACAAACTATTCAAGTCCTCCATGCACCATCCACTGCACCAAATATTTGCCTTTCTAGCCTTTGTCTGTAGCTTAGGAAAACTATGAAATTGATGGATTTCGCTTAATTTTATATCGAACCCACTTTACTCTAACTTATTGGCAGACAACAACAGAAGTCATCCCTATAAAACCTTTTAGGAAACCCTTAACTTATATGGCGTTATATTCCAGGAATTAGTGGAATTAGCACAGCAAGACAACAAGAAGTTAGAAGAATTAAAACACGCACAAGTAGAACTTGAAAAACTTTTACAAGAAGAAACTCAAGCTAAAAGAGACGAAGAAATTGTTAGAGCATTACAAGCTAGGTGAGATTTAAAACTATCTTAATTATATCTCTATCTATGAAAAGATGAAACATGTATGTACCGATTACCCATGTTTGCAAAGAATAACTGATTAGCTTTGATTTGATTTTACGATGGAAGTTAACAATATGTTTTGTCCCGCCAGGGTATTAGCAGAAGAATGGGAAAGGCGAGAAGAATTAGAAAGACTTCAAGAAGAACAGAACAAAATGTTAGAAGAAGAAAGATTAAAACGCAAGCAGTTTGAAATGTTGCAAGCTGAGAAGGAAACTCAGTATAAAGGTATTGAAGAATTCATATTTGTAAAACAATACATGGGTTAAAAATGTAATCAACTCAAACTAACGAAGTCGATGTAGTCAGAATCGTCATAACTTTAAATTGTATATGATTTCTTACAGAAGCAGAGAAACGCTTGAAAGAGCTGGAAGAAGAAAAACAACGGCTGGATGCTGAACTAAAAGCAGCTCAACATAAAATATCCAAGACTGAACACACGGCGCACGCGTTGCAGGTACAACTTAGAGTAAGTAACCCTTTCTCCATTCATGTTACGATCAATAGTTTTGGTTAGCCTGTACTTTGGCAATGTTGGACAAAAGCTTCTCCCAATTCATTCCAGGAACTCTTTTTCTGCGCCACCTCATAGTAGCCCTTGTGGTAAACTTGCAGGTCGTCTCGCAACCTCTTCCTGGGCCGCCGCTAGACGAGACCGACTTTATTGTTTACCTTTGAATTTTATTGCTTAGGTACATTTTTTTTCCACACCTGAGATGTCTGCCCCCCTGTACTCTACATTTTTAGTTCTTAAGAAATCCATCACTCGTTCTGTCATCTTTTTCATGGCAGCCTTGTTCCAGTCGCCAATATTGTGCTGTTTGGGCCTACAGTTTGTTCGGCAAGTGACAAATAAATCCAAGCGTTGGGCAAGCCTTTCAGCCACAACATCTATTTTTGGAGTTCAGAAAAAATCATCATTCTCCTGCCCTTATCCCAATTTATTTGAGGTCGGCCGCAGCATGTCTTCATCTTCCATACTTCTCTATTAATTGTCATCTCATCAGACACCTCCTATCTTGCCATATCAGCCTTCACACCATCCATCGTTTCTTTGGTCTTCCTCTACTCTTACACCCATCTACATTCATACTCAAAACTTTCTTCACGACATTTTGCTCATTCCTCCGCATCACATGCCCATACCACGACAACCGATTACCACACAACTTTTCAGTCACCGGCGCCACTTTCAGACTTCCTCATAAGTACTCATTTCTTATTTTATCCATTCGCCTAACACCACTCATGCCACTTAGCATTCTCATCTCAGCCGCATGCAAAAAAAAATACCAAGTAATAATAATGATTTTTCTCAGGACCTGAACCCAGTACTGCGTAACGGCGAGAGAGCGCGTCGAGCTTTATCATTCGTACCGACAACCAAGAGTTCATCCGACACTCTCATAGACGTCCGAGCCATTCGACACCTTAAGATACTCGATGATGAAGAGAAATTATGATCTGATGATTAGAGGAATAAGTACCTAATGAAAAGTTGTGCAGCATTATTGTAATCTCTATACCCTCATATAGAAAAGCGCTTGAGAAGCTGATAATATTTTAAGAATTTTTAAACTTATAATGATGAAACGATCGAAAGATGTACATATAAAAGGTGTATGCGTGTCGATCTCCAAGGATACTACTTACTTAACTGTTCTAGATTTTATATTCGATGTCTATAATCTAAACTTGTTATAATGAGCTAATGGGGTAGTAAATAAGGTGTAAACGGACCCTTCACGAAGCCGTCAACCAAGCATTCTGTACATCAAATTAAGTAACCCTACGCAAAAATTATTGCTGGGAAACGACTTTTTTTTTAAGTGAAAAATCTCATTTTGCGATGAATTTTTATGTGAATGATTGTATCACCTCGAATACTTTTTGTCAGATGCAATGGCGTCCTCTCTTGAAAACGTTTTAGACTTGTCATAAACATGAAATTATATATGTATACTTTATCTTATCAAATTTTGTATCTAATCTCTTTATGAAATCAAGTTTTATTTAATTAAATAAAATGTGTGTCTCGCTATCTGATAAATCGTTTTATTCCATAAAAAGAAAGAAATAAAATAAAATACTACAAGAATAAACAATTTGAATACGTAACGATAATTTGATTAATTCTACAAACCAACCCATTTGTGGAATAGAGACTTCTTATTTCTTTTTTCCTTTTAATGGAATTTCCGTCTCGGCTTGCATTTTCTTTATTAATTTTTTCAACTGTAAGAAAGGAACGGGTATCAGGATAAGGAACAAGGGGTTTTTCATTCTTTACTGAAAGTTTGCCTCCCATAAGCAGAAGAATTTAAATGAAAAAACTTTGAATGAAGATTTTATACAGGGAACTATTGGAACTGATGGGAAAATGATGGAAGGATCGAGAAGAAATAATATAATATATCCGATGATTTCCTTATTAAGCTTTCTTCTTTCCTTTTTTGCCCTTTCCTTTTAGCTGCGTGTAAAAAAAAAAACATAAAAAAAATTAAAACATGGCACACTTTGAGATGCACTTCTCTTAATCCTAGCCAGAGTGACATATAATGGACATATTTCACTCTTAGGTGTTGATTTTTAAAAGAACGTATATACAGTAGTACGAACATATACGTTCTACCTGTAGTATATACAGTAGAACGTACATACAATATGTAGTTCAGTATTGAATGTGACTAGAATTATTTTATTTCCTCGAAAAGTATGATATTCTTAAGTGCGTTTAAATAGCTTAATGCAAATAAATGGGTAGACTTTGACTTTAATAAGGTATCCTAAATATATCGAAAGTCATACCTTCTTTTCCGGGCAATTAGCCAGTAGGTCCAGGCGGTCTGTATGACCCTAACGGCGTGGCATACTCTAAAAGGATGTTTTTCATCTTCTCCATGTATGCCTGGCATTCTAGAAGGAAACTAGCTCAAGTGTTTAATGACATACCTTCTTCTTCTCCGCGCGATTGGAGAGCACTTCTCTCCATGCGGTCTGTATGACCCTCGCAGCGTGGTCTTGCAAGAACTTGTTCATCTTGTCTGTCATCTCTTGGTGGTATTCCGCTTCTCGCTCCTCCATCAGCGGGATGTACTCGATGTCTTGTTCCGCTAACTTTTTCTGTTGTTAACATTGTGTATAAATGTTGCTATAAAAGCCCGAACTACGAACTAGATTGTCCATTTCGAACTTTTACCACCACACACTCACGTTTAACGCAGACACGGTAAATGCTGTGAACGACTACAAATCGTGAAGACGGCGCACAGCAAATTCGAAATACGCATCCAACTTGGACGTACCCTTACTCATGTTAGTAAATCCTAAGATTAACTAATAAAACCTAAGATTTACCAAAATAATTTGCAATAAAATACATAGATATTCCTTTAATCTCCACAATCTCGTGCTGTTTAGAATTATAGAACATTTAAGATTTGATTGGCCGATCGATAAATGGTACCTCCACAATTTTTTCACACAAGTAACGTGTCTGCTTGCAAGAGTCGGTATTTACATATAACGGAAACCCTTTCTTGCTATTCTGCAATAGATTTTTGAGATAGACCGTAGTCTGGAAGCATGATTAGCCTATAACGTCCCCACTGCTGAGACACATTTCCATCAGGAATTTCAGTTCAGTTGAAATGTCAGTTTCAGAAAGTCAGGATTTGTGTCCAGTTGATGGCAATAGGCTCGCCCTCATACCTGGCGAAACGTGGGTGTACTAATGGGTACACCTATGCCTAACCCTTCAGGGATTACGTGATGAGGCGTGATGTTATGTTATGCTGGAACACAGGCCGCCTCTTTGTTAGTGAACTGGGAAAGTGGGCGTCATCCACCAAGCGGTGCCCGTGCAACGTGGTAAATATCACATGTCGTCGAATTTTCGATTCTATCCAGGACATTCCAGATTCCTCAGGATGTTTTCCTTCACCGTTTTAAGTAGACAGTTTGATACGTCACCTCCAATTCCTCGCACTTCGCCTTTTCGTCGTCAAACTTCTCCGTGAATTCGTCTAGCTCCACCTGCTTGTCATTCATCTCGAGGTCGTATTTCTGCAGCCACGACAACAGCTGCGTCTCTACTTTGAACCTTATTTTAGAGAATACGTATTAAACTAGATTCTTACTGATCCCAAAGCAGGCTCACACTCTACGTGAACCATAATTATGTGGATCCCAGGAATAAGAAACCGTTCCGTTATTTTAAAATTGTTTTATTAGACTTAAATCATTCAGACCAACTTGAAGTCTAGTCAGCTAAGCTTCAAGTTGGTCTGAAGGATTTAAGTTTATTATAACAATTTTACTGTCAGTTTCAGAGCTGACAGTAAAATTGTGTAATAAGACTGCCTCTACAAACACACAATGCTTCAATTCAAAACCAGTGCCTTTATCATATGCTTAGCCTTTTCCCGAGGCTATAATTACCTCATTATTAAGTACAGCCGTGGATATTATTTAAATTATATTATGAAGAAAGATTCTGAATATTACCGGCGCGCCCTCTGGTTCTTCTCCTCTATCTGGTGCTGCCTCAACAGCAGTTCATACGCATCCCTGCTCTCTACCTCTTCTTCCTTTAACATCTCATTCTTCACTGCGTGACTTCGAGTTGCCAAGACCATCTGACGTTCCGAGTCCAAGCTTAACAAGAATTAGCACTACAGATAACATCCTTCGTTACGTAAGCTTCTCAACAGCTCGAGGACGCCTAGTGCTGGACATAGGCGTTCCCCAAACATCGCCACAACAACCGGCCCTGCTTCTACATCTAGCAACATTCTCATCACCAGATCATCATCCTTCCAACGCTGTGCCTTCCGGTACGCGATCACCACTTCATCCCATCAATTAACCATCCGTTCTACCAGCAATGTGGCCCATATTTTATACGAATACTAACAACCCGTCCCTGCTTCGCACGGCGCCACCTAACAGGTACAAGACCTATCTTTCAAGCTGGAATCAACCATAGACATTCATAAAATTTCATTGAAATCAGTTGAGTGGTTTCGGAGGATAGCGTGTACGAACATAGTGACAAATGATTTTTTATATTAACATTTGAAAGAAGTGGATGGAATGGGGGGAGTTCTTGTCCATGGAGAGGAACAACATGGGCTACTAAAAAAAAACAAAAAAAGATGTAAAAACTCCAAACAACCCACATTTTCTTCTTTAACTTGATAGTAGCGTCAGACTGGAGTAGTTCCAGCTCGTTTTCCAACTTTGAAATGATCTCAGTCTTCAACCCCATAGTCTGTTCGAAGTTTTCTGTCTCTTCTTTCAAAATCTTAGTGCTCTCTGAAACAAAACAAAACATCACCTCTAAATCGTCAGGAAACAAAGAGGTTACCATACAAATTTGTTAACAGAAACTGTACTGTAAATGCTGTAGAATAGAATAGAATAGAATAACTTTATTGTACGGTCGGCCAAGAAAGTGGTGTACCAGTTTTGATTTAGTTTCCCGGTCATCGAAAATTACAACAAGGTTCGTTATAAAAAGATATTACTGAAAGAGACAACATTATCATGACGTAAACCTATGTATTTAGTATTCATACGTCATATGTCACATATAAGTACATGACATTTTAACCTTTAGTATAAATGAAAAGGACATTAGTTTCTACAAAGCAATTGAAATGTTTCCAAACAAAAGTAATAAAAACTATTTAGACAACCGAATTCCATTTGAAAAAGAAAACTGACAATTGACATTTTGTCAAATATATGCAAAAAATCGATATATTTTCCGTGTTATTTTTCAATCAACTGCATATAAAATCATCTCAATGCCTGCCAACTTGACCATTGCCGAAAGAGCACAAATAATTGCCCAATTTAATGAGGGAAGCAGTATCAGTGCGATATCCCGGAATTTGAATATATCGAGGCGTTCTGTCCGCTTTTGGATTCGTCGTGAAGGAGAGGAGGGAAGTTTGTTGGATCACAGAAGAAGTGGTCGCCGGCCTGCACTCTCCAATAACGATAGAGAATTCATGAGACGGGAATATGAAATCAATGGTTTTAAGCCCACAAAACATTTTGCGGAGATGTTCGATGTGAGTGCCCAAACAATAAGGAATCATCTACATTACATGGGGTTGCACCACAGGCATTACGCCAAGAAAATATATTTGACGGATGCTCACAGACTTGCTCGTCTGAACTTCGCCAGAGAGCACTTAGAGTTTGATTGGTCTAATACAGTGTTTTGTGATGAAAAAACGTTTAAATCCAGTCAGCATGGACGTCTTCACCTTTGGCGATATAATTCAACACGGTATAAAGATGATCATGTAATCCCAAATAGAGAATCAGGTCGAATTTCCGTAAATATTTGGGGCTGGATGAGTACGGATGGTGTAGGAGAATTGTGTTCTCTACCTCCTCGAGCGACGGCTGTAAATTATATCGACGTGCTGCAGAATGCAATGCTACCGACAGTCCGTAATGTTTACCCGGAGAACGAAGTGCCACAATTTGATTTTGTTCAAGATAATTGTTCAATTAATAATGCGAGGATCGTAAGAGCCTGGTTTCGTTCACACACTGACGTAAGGGTAATTCAGTGGCCCTCAAGATCGCCGGACCTCAACCCGATAGAAAATCTTTGGGGCCTTATGGTCCAACGATGGTCGCATCAAAATGAAAGAACCAAACAAGCTCTTATTAGTCACTGTAATTATATCTGGGAGGAAATGCGGGGAACCGATATTTGCTCACGGCTTGTTGGTTCAATGAGGTCTCGTCTTTTAGAGGTTATAGAAGCCAACGGCGGTTACACCCGTTTCTATTTTTTAAAAATTTTCAATATCTTCTAAATATTACTATATAATGCTATGTTTTTGTTTGTTATAAGTATTTTAAAATTGATTGTAGAAATTTAATAAAAGGATAAATCTATTTTTAGCTTGTTTTTTATTGATATTGTAATTACAAGTTTACAGAAATTGTAGGTTTGTGGACTCACCTTGTGCCTTTACAATTTTATGTAACTTGTTGATTACAATTCTGAATTTGTAGATACAATTTTGTCATCAAAATCTACAGCCCCCCGCCGTTGATTTTACGACGTCATTGGTTCCATCAAGTTCAAACTAAGAACAGCTGTCACGTTACAAACAGTAATAGTCGTTATCAATAATCAGATAAAGACAGCAATAGAAGTTGTCAGATCGATCTGCAAGCGAAACTAATCTTTATCACCTATGAATCTGCAAGCGATATTCAACCTTAGGGTGGTACACCACTTTCTTGGCCGACTGTACACCAAAATTGATACAGAACGGTTTTACAAAAATTGATAATTTTATGTTTACAATGGCGGTCTTATCGCTGATAGCGATCTCTTCCAGACAACCTTTGGATGGACTGTACGAACATGAAATAGAAAAAAAAGGGGGGTAGTCAATGGTGTACTGCAATGTAATTGATTTTGTATTCCAAAGAACAAAGGGAGCATTCCCAAAATTACTTATTCTCCTCAGATTATCACATAATAGTGTTTGATTCCACTTAATTTAGTTTTACCGTACCTTTGATACGCGCTTTAAGATGGTCATTGGAAGCTTCCAACTTTCTGGTGGTAATCTTGGCAGACAGTTCTTCTGCTGCCGTGGTTTCCATCTGCCTAACCATCAGATCTCGAAAATGTTCCATTTCCAAGAGAAATTCGAAACCAGGTGGCATTACCTTGATCTAAAAAATAATAAAGAGGGCGACATCATGCAGCGCAAGGACCTTATCCATCAGTATCTACTACTAAGTTTTGTAAGTACGAATGTACGATGCGGTCATAGATGCCACACACACACACATTTGGTAACACAGTTGCATGCGACTGTACATCTTGGCACCAATAATTCACCAAATAGACCAAGAGCAAGTTTTAATGTTTTCAAAGAAGTTTAAGACACTCTAACCTAGTAATTTGAAACATCTCTAATTGAGAATTTATCTCTTCCTGACATTTCTAAACTAGAAGTATATTACACATATTATATATAAATATTTTTTCTCTTGCAAACGTTTCGTAAACTCTTCGATCTAGCTCTTGGACTATACCTACCTTAAAAAATTAACTCATTATATCTTCTCAATTAAGACCCGACTTAATCTGTTGCTTGGCGGCAAATTCCGACAAATTGCTGATTAAGTCTGGGAGAAAACAGAATAGATTTTTGAGATATAAATGTGGCCAAGCTGGGGAGAGTCTCTACAGATCGGCCACCGATAAACCTTTATAACTTTTGAACCAGTGACCGACAAATTCTGATATTGGGCGATAAACGACTAATTACCGACAAATTATTTGTGTTATCAAAATTAAAATCCCTGATGGTGGCCAAGCCAGTGTCAGTCACACTACATAGTACCTATGGGAGGAAATAATAGAGAAAAGATTGCGAAAGGAGAGTGAGATTACATAAACAATTTTTAGACCTGCTGTCTTGTATGGATCAGAATGTTGGGCCACAAAGGGATGAATGAAAGGCATTTGCATGTGGCTGAGATGAGAAAGCTAAGGGGGATGTGTGGTGTTACGCGAATGGATAAAATTAGAAATGAGGAGAGGAAGTCTGAAAATGGCGCCTGTGACTGAAAAGTTGTGTGGTAATCGGTTGTCGTGGTAGGTATGGGCATGTGATGCGGAGGAATAAGCAAAATGTCGTGAGGATAGTTTTGAGTATGAATGTAGATGGGTATAAGAGTAGAGGAAGACCAAAGAAACGATGGATTGGATGGACTGTGTGAAGGCTGATATGACAAGAAAAGAGGTGTCTGATGAGATGACACGAAATAGTGAAGTATGGAAGAAGAAGACATGCTGCGCCGACCCCAAATGAATTGTGATAAGGATGGGAGAATGATGATGATGCCTTTGAGTCTGATGAGCTAGGCACAAAAAGACACAAAACCTGTGCTATTCATCACAAAAAGACGATTATATGGCACCCTGAATAATTGGGTTAGGTTAAGTTAGATCTGTGACTAACTAAGCAATTTAATTATTTCAATGGTTATAATCAGATTACACTCTCGTACTGGGGCACTTCTCAAAATGCCCGGGAATTAATTTATGAACCAGCGTGCCTGAGAGCTATTTCTCGACGGCATGTAAAGCCAAGTTAGGGGCCCAATGGCGGCATAAAAACTCTGACACCAGGTTAGGCACTAACCACACGATAAAAAAATATGAATAATGACCAATTAATCACTTGGTTAATGTAACATATGAGTATATACATATGACAAAATAAGATTTCGTATTTCTATGAATCCATCGAGGATTGGGATTCGAAGATATAGCTCTTAATTCTGTATAAGCACAAACTTACTTCGCTTTTTTGCTCTTCTATTCTCTCTCTCATCTGAAATCCCAATTAAAACCATTAGTCAAGTTTGTTTTTACTAGGTATGCAATAAAATTCTGTTCTTTAAAAAAAAGCAGAATCGAATATCCTTTGAATCAGATAAATTGTAAGACTATCACGGACCTTGGCTATCATTTCATGAATATTGGGTTTGAGCTCAGGATAGCTGTTCATGATGTAGATAAGGTGCCCCAGTTCAGCGTTCAGGCGGGTTTTCAGTGAAAAGTCCCCCTGGAAATTCAATTGAGAATTAAACATATATTTGATAAAATATAGGCCACTCACTGAGATCGGTGATGTACAACCAAGGACTTTAATTGATTTTTTTTACTTTCCAATTTTGCGGTTTTATTACGTTACTTTAACTACGCTAACACAATTGTCACTAGGTTACGTTGCTAGACCTGCAATTGGTGGACTTTGTGTAGTCACTGTTTACTATGTACGAATATAACCGACTAAACCCGATTTGCATTACACAGCTAAAATACGAATAGTGACAAGTGGCTCATCAATTAAAGTCCGTGACTGTACAATATCACTTAAAATAAACAACCTGTATACACGGTGGAAGGGACACCTACGGTTACCACGTACTCAGTACGTCATTCTGAACCCACCCACATGGAACTTTTTTGTCGGTAATTTAAAACAAATCTAGTGTTTCCAAAAACAAAAGTGCAATACCTACACGGTCAAAATATATGGAACAGTTCTTTTTTTTGTGACGTATGATGAAAAATTTCTACAACCGTTTTCTCTTCGTCCGTCGGTGTCTCTTCCATCCTTTATGTTTATTTCCCTTCGGCCATCACGGAAAATTTTGACAACTCAAGGAAAAACATTGGCTAAGGATGGTCAAAATGGAGGTCATGTATTAAAAACATCAAGGAAACACTGGTAGTTTTTCTTTACGCTCGTAGTACCTCTTCGCTGTTACTAAAAATCTAAAGAACATTGCCTGATTTCAATCATAGCCCTATACCTAGTTTGTTAAACCTTGAAACCGCAACTCACAGCTTTCAAATCATCCATCAGCGCCACGTTCAGTAGACTGCCAGAGACCAGAGGATTGTCATACTGTTCGAAGATAAGGATCAGATCAGTCATGTGTGCTGGTGTCAGGACACTGCTGAGGAGTTGGTACTCCTGCACCAGTTCCGGGAGACAGATGGCCATCTTAACTTTGTAGAGGGCATCGTCCAGGATCTTGGTGATGCGCTCGCATTGGATATGGCACTCCAGGTCGATTGGGGATGCCGCTGGAACAAGAATATTATTAGGCGTTGGGATTCACTTGTCTATGTAGGTACATTTGACACAATGCGACTGCTGCAACATGAGGTCCCTGGTTCAATTCCCAGGTCGGGCAAAGTGTGATTGAGTTTTTCTAACAAGGATATCTCAGTAGCAGCCACGGAGTTGGTAGATTTGCCCGGTTGTTAGCAATGGGCTCGCCCTATTACATGGGATTTCAACATAACTGACGAAATGTGGGTGAACTATTAGGTATTACACCTCTGCTGCCTAACCGTTTCGGGATTAAAGGTGTGATGCGTTATTGTGTTATGAGAACAAAATCGTTATCTACTTGCAAGAGCTGACTGGTGATTGTCGGTACAAGAGGTTTTTTTTTAATCGGCACAGTTGTAATAGGTCATAAAAGGTCCTGTAAAACGTCCTGTAACTTATGTAGGTAACCTATCCTAAGCTATTGCCTATCCACACAGTCAGCAATACTTTATGCTTGCTGCGATCTCCAGTCTGTCTGTCTGTGAATTGTAATCTCTTTTTTAGATCCTCAGTCATTTCCCATCTATACTAATATTATAATAAAAGATATAGCTTGTAAGTTTGGATGAGGTAATCTCCGAAACTAGATTCGATTCTGAAAATTCTTTACCTAATGAGAAGCTACATTATCCTCGAGTGTTCTAGATCTAGTCTATGTTTAAAACAAAGTGATTTAAAAGAATTATAGAGCGGACATTGGGACTATTTTCATACAAAAATTTTGATCCCAAACATTTTCGATTTTGACATGCGGAGGTATGACATTAGACAGAACGATTTGTTACCAAGTAGTAACAAGTATTGGATCACAATTTTCTTCGTCTTGTCCCGTCTATCGCACGTAAATATTTGAATGTATTTGGTTTAAAAAAGAGTTCATCAGTAATCTTAAACTTACCATTGTCTTTCGTAAGGTCGATTATTCTTTCACCACTCGCACCAGACTTCTGGCTACTGTTTTTCGAGCTCCCAGAGTATGTGGAGGTGGACTGTCCCGAAACTGATGGCGCATCCATGTTGATTAGGAGTTAATTCCTTTTCACCAAACAAATAAATAATGATTTCAGTTCTTGCTTTGATTGTTGACAGGATTTGATTCAAGACGCGTATTTGAGTAACTATGGTAACAGTAGCTATGGTTACAAGAATGTATAAGTTGTTTTTATTTTTATTGCCTGTTTTTTCTTGTTATTTATGGCCAGTTATGATGTCTTACCAAATTGAAATAATTAATGATACTGAACTCGCCATTATTTCTGAATATTAAAAATGCTCTGTGTATTTTATGACTGGTTGAAAAAGAAATTGAGTTCAAGCAGAAAACAATTAAAAACTGGACCCTACCTCATAACTTGATGTGAAGTTTGTATTTTTTTCAAACAAATAAAAATATTAACAAATATTGGAAGTAGTTTTATTTCTCTATCAAATTATATCTATTAGAACACATAGTGCATGCATACAATGTAATTATATACAGGGTGCGGATCTTCTGAACATTATGGCTACCTATTCCGATCTCTGATAATGACTTAGTCATGTTTCCACCTCCATCAGAACAAAAAGAGAACACAATGTACGCATGTCTGTAAGCATTACAGGAACATATCGTCAAGCAAGGCTTCCTCTAACACCATAGCTACCCAAATTAATTAATTAGTTAGTCAATAGAAACAACACATCTTGTTGCCGTGTAACCGTGTTACATCTAGTTTGTTCAATAACTGCATATCAGTGCCTAGAATAGAAACCACGACTTCAAAATCGCACATACTATTTTGTTCGTCAAAGGTAAGGGAACTTTGTTGTGTTCATTATAATTTTTAAACAAACGTGAGCTAGTGTTGTGCATCATACATAGTGATCTTCAGATATAGAACACTTGTTGCATCTTCACGTATGAATAGGACCACACCTTAGAACACGACTGCTCAAATAAAAATAATTGTGTTTTCAGCGTTTTTTTATGTAGGTATTTATGTATGTTTCAAATTTTTCTTTATGTAACGACACATTGTATTCATTGTATGAGACACATAATATGATACAGGAAGAACGGAATCTTTTGTAAAATATAGTTTCTTTGTCACTTGAAGACTGGAATTTCTGAAAATATCATAATACTAGCTTATGCCCGCGACTTCGCCCGCGTGGAGTTCGGTTATTGTCCCATGGGATCGTACTACCGGGATAAAAAGTACCCCCAAGTTTCATCCAAATCCGTTCAATCGTTTTTGAGTGAAAGAGTAAACAAACATCCATACATACAAACCTTCGCGTTTATAATATTATATCATATATTTTCATAATATACAGACGCACAAAGGAGAAATAGAAACTTTCATCACGCTTTACAGTCATCGTAAAAGGACCGTGGGCGATTTTCGATATGAAATCTGTATGGAAAACCAATAAAATTGAAATATATCAAATAGTAATTTAAACATAAGTCTGTAGGACATCGGTCTAAAAACGCAAGTACTTAGCTAAGTCGCACACTTACGACTACGACTTACGCCCATTTTGATCCAGAACCTTTACAGACCAAGTACCTAAGTCGCCGGAGAACACTTACACCCGTATCTATAGTCAAGTTAAAGTAATTACTTGAGCTTAAGTAATTACTTGTGCATTTTTTTATGCAATACACAAAAATTTAAACGAAGTAAGAACCGTCAAAGAAAGCAAAGCTAATGGACTTACGCCCATTTTGACCAAGAACCTTTATATTTTACCGTGAGGAAACCGTCATGTAATAGAATAAAAAACTCGAAGGCATTTGTGAGCTCCACAAGCCCGTATTGGGCCCATGTAGCGGATTACAAGTACGACCCTCTCCCGTTCACAGAGATGAGACCTGCGTCTCGTTATAGACCCTTTTTTAAATAACAATAACCAGTTACTTTCACTCTATTCACAGCAAAAGAAACTAAAGCTTCAAAATGGGGAAGAAGGGGAAAGTGAACAAATTGGCCAAGATGTCAGACGAGGAGCGGGCGAGGTACTTGCAGCACCGTGCTGACTTGGAGGAGGAGGCTCGCCGGAGGAAGCAAGAGCTTATACATAGGTTCATCAAGGTCGACATCTTTTATTTAGTAACAGGAAAATCTTAACATACATATAACTCATAGCATAACTCCTATTTTCTCCGAAGGGTTTGGTAAAGATGGAGGTATCAAGGTACCTATGCCCCTAGGCATAGAGGGCGTCCTAATCTACACCCTCATTTTGCAAATTCAAATCTTTAGTAAACTAATCGCCGATTTCGGTCTAATCTGATGTTGGCTAAGCGCCTTTTTGCAATGACGTTGATTGTTTGATCTTTCCAATAACCTGACGGTTCTATCTCAACTTTACAGAACAAACTCGACAAAGAAGAAGCCTTCAGTCGTCTGAACCGAGCGAAAATAAATCAACAATGGAGGTATATACTGCGCAAGATAAAATGCAAACAAATGGCCTTGGACATTCAGGTATACACGTCATTAATTATTTTTGTTTGCTGTTATTACTTATTACCTTTGCAAGGGGTTTTTACGGTGTTTAGAATCATAGCTTTCTTGTCCTGTATGATTTAATGTTATTAAGAAAATATTGTAATTGAGCATGAAACCGTAATTTAACTCTGGCCTAAAAATGAATAAAAGAAAAAGAAGCATGCTTGTTTGCAGTCGTCAGATACGATCAACGTGAAAACTGTACATTTGCCCAAAAAGGTGGGTGTCATCATAATGTACTGGGCATAGGCCTACTAGGTTTTGCTATCTTAAGTGCTCTTCTAATGTGAATATTTATTGTATGTCTAGAACATGCTGACAAGCTTCAATTTCCTGATGGAGCGCAAGGACCGACTGATCAAAACGCTGATGAAGGCGACTGATGACTCCGACGAGCAACATCGCCGAGCGTTCCAGGCGCATACGGAGAACGTCAGCTATTTCCTCAGTAAGAAACTTTTTATCATAAAATAATAGGTACTTAGAAGATGGAACTACTCTACCACGGCACCTATGTCTGCCAAGAAGCGTTACTTAGGTGTTTAGAGTTCGAGCTCTATGTACGTATAACTAGAGACATTCAGCCTTTGTGTTTGCCATGGCTCCGCATGCCGTTGAAATCATAGACGGTGAATACTTACTTTTCGGTGGAAAATTTATTCCGCCACTTCTTCTCCCCAGCTCAAACACTAGGATGTGAAACTATTTTAGGGACAGGTCGATCGGATAGGTAAATGATTTCATTCGATAAGCCACCTGTTTGTTTGCCACATACCCAATCGAGATGTTAATTCACGACCTTTCGCTCACTCATCATCTGATGATGTGATGATAAATTATATGATTGTTGGTTACATTGAAAAAGTGTTTATGCAAGGCGGGTATGTGCTTACGTTTCTAAGATAAAACGTTACATAACATAAGGATTATTTCAGAAATAGGCTCCCAGCGTCTAGACAAGTTACAAGCAGAGTACGACCACCAAAAGAACACACTCCTAGAGAACTGGGACAGGGAAGAGATGGATCTGGTAGACAATCAGGACCGGGCTGAGTTCAAGCTGAAGTTGATCGCGTATATACAGAACAGAGACTTCCAGGCCATGAAGAAGAGCATAGAAATTCAGCGGGCAACGGAGAAGAATGATGCAAGACTTGAAGTAAGGGCGACCTCTTTATCTGATTAACTGATGTGTTTAACCTAAGGGGTAATAGAATGCAATTTAACATCCAAACCTTACTCTTACGGCCTTATAATCAATATGTCATGAATAATTCCTGAAAAAGTTATAGTGTAGGTACCTCTTAAATATTAATAGTTCAACCATGATTCTCCTATCCACTGTCCCATAGACCACTGTGAAAGGTGTAGTTGGTGTTTAATAAATAAAAAACAATTTACTCAAACAGCGTATAATGTTTTGTTAATTTAATAAAAATACAATGTGACTTCTGATATTATATCATGTGCGTAGCTAGAACTTCAAGTCATCCTTCCAATCGTCACAGTTGGCTCTGCCCTTCTCAGACAAGCATATTAGCAAGTTTTTAGAGAACTCGCACTTGTCTTCAGTGTTTTCTGCAAATTTTAATTATTATTTAGATTAACTATTACAGTGGTGTATTGATCTTTTTGAAGGGTGTATTAATATTGGCATAAGTAACAGAATTAGCTGTAACATACAATCAGGTATTTTAATCAGAAATAACAATTATGGTTATGAGAGGTAATTATGTATTAGCTACAGTCGATACCTGTAATCATCCAAAGTGACAGAAATGATAAAAAAGTAACCTTCTGGTTTCTTAATACACACTTTTTTTTTTTTTTTTTTTTTTTTTTTTTTTTATTTATTTAATTAAATTTATACAGAGGTGTTACTTAATTCTAAACTCGCCAAACTTTTACGTTTGATGGCGAGAGGCGCTCTTATATACTGACTACTTTCACATTTTCATTTTAAGTTTGTACAGTCCATCCAAAGGTTGTCTGGAAGACATCGCTATTAGCGACGAAATCACCAATGTAACCATAGAGATAGCAATATTATAAAACAGTTGTGTAACAATTTTGGTGTACAATAAAGTACATTCTATTATCTTTTACTTATCCTTAATAAATGGTTCTCGTTTAATCTAATACAATGTATTTAATTCTGTTTGCAATCCAGTATAACATTTTTTAATTTTGTCTTAAGTGATCCTGTACTAATTTTTACTTTTTCTCTTAATAAATCTATTTTGTTAAACACTTTCGGTACCAAATACTTAGATGTTCTCTTACCATAATAATTTGTTATCTGTGGTTGAACCAGTTTGTTCTCTCTAACCCTACGTGTATTGTACTTGTTTTTCACATTAACTTTATATTCTTCGTTATAATAATATTCCAGGCCTACCAAATAATCTACTTTTTTATCTATGGGTATAATTTTACAAATAGGAAATAACTTATCATACTCTTTGTTGCACTTATCTTTAACATTTTTACTAACTAGAAACTTTATCAGTCTTATTTGTATGTCTTTAATATCTCTTAAATATGTAACAAAGGTTCGCCCGTACACAAGGAGTCCATAACTCATTAGCGAGTCGGCAAGTGCGAAATAAACTATTCTCAACGTCTGTCTGTTCAATACATTTTTTAAGTGGTACAACTTACTTAACACCGACCTTAGCCTATTGCAGATGTCATTTACATGTAATCTCCAGTTAAAGTTCTTATCTATTGTTAGACCTAAATATTTAAATTTCTCTACATACTCCAATTTTGTACATTTACAATTACATTTATTTCCATGCAAGCATTCGTATGTATGTCCTATCACTGTGAGATATTCATTATTTACAGTTTTAGCATTTCGATTATATGGCGAGTGTATATGCATACATTTAGTTTTTGAAAGATTTAATATAATTCCGTTGTCGTGTGCCCATTTACTAATGTTTTCAAAATCACCTTGTATACACTTTTGTATCTCAGCTATATCTTTGGATGCATAAACAAGACACATATCATCAGCGTACATGAACACCTTACATTTATGTACGACATTTGACACACTGTTCACATGCATTATATATCCCACTGGGCCGTACACCGATCCAGTAGGCACCCCCAAATCAACCTCGGCCTCTTTCCCAACCACACGTGAGATCATTGTGCTTATTTTTCTATTAGTGAGGTAGTTTTTAAACCAGTTATTTGTGGGACCGCGTATTCCACATTCGTCCATTGCCTGTAATAAGATCTCATGGTCTAAAGTGTCAAACGCTTTTTTATAATCAATAAAAAGTGCTATGATTTGTTTGCCAGAATCTAAGCAGTCATTTATATAGTCGGAAAATCCTAACAAGGCAGAGACAGTGTTGCGCCCTTTCCGGAAACCGTGCTGAGTGTCACATAATATGTTGTGTTGTTCTAAGAACGCGCTAATCTGTCCTACAATAATTTTTTCGGTTATTTTGTCTATAACAGATAATATTGCGATAGGCCTATAATTGCCATATTCTAAATGACTTCCTGATTTGTATATGGGACGTATGATTGCATTTTTTAGCTGGTCAGGATAAATACCGTTAGATAAGGACATATTCACGAATGCAGCTAGAACAGGACTTATTTTCTTACGTAAATATATAATGTCTTGCACCCGTATTCCGTCTGAACCGGGTGCTTTCTCACAGGACAATGTTCTTATGACCTTTTCTATGTCTGACGAAGTCACCTTATTGTATCTATAGCTGACCTCGCTCGGTTTTACATATTTATTTCTATCTAAAAACTTCAAATTACATACATGTTTAATTCCCTTTATTTCCTCCGTAAATGTTTTAGAAAAGTTTGTACAAATCTGTTTTATACAATCTGTTTTTCCTAAATGCCTTAAAATAACATCGTCCAAGCTAGTTTTGTTTCGACCCAACCACAAGTTTATATTTGTCCATATTTTCCTAAAATCTCCATTACATTTTACAATTTGTTCCTGTCTATATTTATTTTTTGCCCTATTTGTTAGTTTATTTACTTTATTTCTAAATTTTGTATAGTCTAATCGTTTATTCATATTCTTTGGATCCGCTTTCCACACTCTAAATAAATAATCCCTTCGCAATAACAATGTATGTAAATATCTATCTACCCATGGCTGTCTTATTAACTTCTTATTATCTGTGTTAATTCTAACTGTACTTTCCTTGTAAATGCGATCAAATACATTACACATCGTCTGATACAATGTTAACGGACACGTTATTGTTATTAATTGGGCCCAGTCATATTCATCCAACTTTTGCTTAACAGTTTTGTCACTTAACACTTCTCGCATGCTAGTGCTATTGCCACTCACACATTGATTTTCACTTCCACTCACACATAAGTTCAGCATTAATCCGACTCCATGATGATCGGCGATTCGTGACTCAAGCACATACGCGCACGCGTCCTGCTCGCTCCGTCCCGCTCGCACCCAGATGTGATCCAAGCACGATACTTCAAGCCGGCCGTCCGCGATCGCCTCGCGCGTTGCCTCGTCGCTCGGTATTACACACATCAGGCCGCATTCACACAGGGCGTTTTTGTACCTTGTTACAGTAGGATTTACCGTGTCGTTTAATATGTTCATATTGGTGTCGCCAATAACTATAACATTGTCAGATGCCGGTACGGATTTCACTAACGACTCTAATTGCTGGATAAATATCAGTTTATTTTTCGCAGGTGGTCTATATATCGCCATTAAATGTGTTTTATTTTCCCCGTGCTTTAATTGACCATGAAGTGTTTCTACTGCTTCTGTGTTTACCATTTTAGCTTCGAAATTCAATCCATTCTTAGCGTATATTAATATTCCTCCTCCTCTGCTCGTTTCTCTAGTATGTATAAATGTATTATATCCTACTATTTCATAAAATGGCAGTTCTTGCTTCTTTATATTTATTTCGCTTAATATTAAAATATCTATCTTATATTTATTTTTATCAAGTAATATTAATAACTCGTTAAAGTGCTTGCGAAGAGATCTTATGTTCAGATGTAATATGTGGGTATTCCATATATTTTGGGATAGGTCGTTATTTAGAGCTATTATATCATAGTATCTTTTAAAATTACAATTACTTGAGAAGTCATCTATACGATCGAATGTTGCTGTTAGATATCAACTCGTGTGTACTCGCCGCGTCATGTACGCGTGTTTATTTACATTCATCGAACTTATTTAAATCTTCCTCCGATCTAATGTTATAGATCTTTTTCTCGTCACTGTTCTTTTTGACCAGGATACTACAATTCTGTACCCAAACATACTGAAAACCTTTCGGCTTAAGTTTATTTCTTACAGTCCAAAGAAGCTGCCGTTTATATTTTGGTAAATCTTCGTTAATGTATATTCGCTTTTCGCTGCCATTCTCATAGACTTTATTATTCGTTATGTTTGTTTCCTTCTTTACAAGCATCCAGCTGCTGCGAGCAGATTTAGACCGGAGCGTGACCAACACAATCTTGGGCTTTGTGTCTTCTGGTTTTTCCTGGCCTACCCTCTGTGCATCTTGAATTTCGCTTGGGTCTAGATTTAATTTCTGTGCCAATTTTTGGACTACTAATATAGTATTTTCGTTGTCCTGCTTCTCTAATCCGTGAATTTCAATGTTTTTCTCTTTATCTTTTATTTCCAGCTCCTGTACGCGTTCTTCTAATGCCTTATTACATTTCTCCAAATAAACATTTTTTTGTTCTAACGCCTTGATATTCTTCCGAGCTTCTTCTTTAAAATCAAGTAATGTCTGATACATGTCACCATAGAATTCAACGTTGTTGGTAAGTTCTTCTATTTTCTTCTCCAGGTTATAAATCACCGCTAACTTTTTATTTACCTCAGCCAAAACGTTCTCTCCAGACTCTTCTCTTGGGTTTAATACAATTTTCGTATCATCCGCGGGTTGTTTAGGGCTGCTTTTATTTGTCTGGCAGTCGTCGCAGAGTGTACTGGTTAGGAACTTTTTAGTTGCACATTTTTTATGGTAAACATTTTCACATTCACCCTTACATTTCACTATATCATCTTTAGCCAAAGATAGAAACAGTTTGCATTTCTTACATTGCACCATTTTTACTTTTACTTAGTTCTTTGCTTGCGATATTGGTAATTAGTCACTGTTTACGCACTTAAATCGATACACACAACCGTGCGTTGAGCGCGCGCACACGGAACTTAAAACAAAGACCTCTATTAGTAACGACTGTGAGTATAATAGAACTGACAATAGCAAGATATAGTTACCGTTATTCAAAATCTGGAAGCACTCTTCAATGGACTCCTGCAGAAAATCCCTCAGATCTTCGTTCTTAACATCCTTGGTGATAGCATGCGTCACTAGATATCTGTCCGGCATTCCATCCTCCCCTGTCTGCGTGTGAATTAAGGCATTAATCTTTACAGCTGCTTCGTCGCTCGTTGAATTAATCAAAAGTAATTAGTGGGAGATTGTTTAAATTGACTACAAAGCTGGGTTCGTTTGTTTTTTTAAGCAGTTCATTACGACGACGCATATCCAATATACCTACGATGTAAGGGACACCGTAACACAAACTTTTACCATAGATTCAGTACCTACAGGATTCTAGATCACAAGCATAGAAACTTTTCTTGGGTCATTAAAAATATCAGCTGTTCAATACAAAAGTACAGCCTACACACTTTTTTTCATGTTATTTTAACTTTGTTTGTGAAAGGATAACCCTATACCGAAATGCTCTGAATAGCCAAGTACGTTAGGTACTATTGCGAGAAAGTTTCCAAGGAAATGGACCAATTACAAACTTACTATGTATTTACTTAATATGGTCAAAAATATATAACCCGTCACAGGCAGATGGACACAGGTTTTCGTTTTGACCGTTTTGGGTACATTGGTTTATGGATTTCACATTAAATTCGTAACATAAAGAACGCCTCTTGCTACGATCCTTTCATACTCCTTTTGCTTCATGCACGTTCATACATCTCGGCGTTTGCGAGTACTACGCACCTGACCTCTGTATTCTTACCCTCTACGACAGAATACGTACCATCTCTAAATTCTCCAGAAAGCAGTGCAAAGCACAGGCTTTATTATCAGTTTCATTGCCAGCGTTATGTTCGGTAGTGTTCTTCTCGTCTGAGCGAAAGTTATCTTCGTAACCTGAGATCTTATGAGTGTTCGGATTGTACTGACTCCTTTGACCTGAGTTTTCTGGACGCCTCTCTCTTTTGTATCTTCTCGTAGATGGGGTCGTGGAGTAATGGTTGTTGTATTGGCCTTGGCCCATGTCTTGCTGAAATACAAAGTTTCCTGTATCACATTAAATTAGAAAAGCCTTTAACTTGAGAAAACAAAAGAGTATAATCTTTGAGAGTTTTCCTTGCTCCTTTAAAACATAAGTGAACTCTGGTGAAAGTTATTTTACTTACGCTTCCATATTCGTCACTTTGTGGGAAGTCTTCTCTTCCATTGATATAATCATCACGGTTCCCCGTCATATCATTTTTGTTATTTTTACCCCCCATTCTTCCTCCACTTCTGCCACCCGACCTATCATTATTACTGCCCATTCTGTCATCATTTCTGTTTTTCCTGTCATCATTACGATCCATTCTATCATCAGTTCTACCCATCATGTCGTCTCTATCTCTCATACTACTTCCTCCTTTTCTATCTTTACCACTCGTTCTATCATCTCTACTATTCTTATTTTCTTTGCTCCCGGTGGTGTGACCTCGTTCCCAGTCACTCTTTTGTATTTGATTTCGTGGCTCCTTATAATCTTGCTCAGAGTTTCCTTTGCTTGAGTTCTTCCCTTCTTGCATCTTTAAGCATTTCTTGTAAATGTTCTTCAGTTCGGACTCTTTTGGCCCTCCACTGGACCGACAGGTCAAGGCCTGTACGAGATAAATAATAATATTTAGAATCTGTTGCAGCTACACTATTAAATTTGGTTTACTTGAGTCTCTCCTGCAGGAAATAATCTTAATCCTATCAAAACACACAAGAGAAAGTCACCGCCGAAGCCATCTTGTCACTAACTGCCAAGACTATACGGTACCTGCAGAGTTTCCAATCAAAATATTAAAATTGCTACTCACATAGGTCTCCACAAGTATTAAACAAAATATCAGGACGTGGTACTTGACGAGGCACATGGTCACAGCGGCTGCTACTCCGACAATGTCGCACCTGGTCGTGCCACACCGTATATATCATAGCGGCATCCACGCTTCACTTGCCGCAGACAGAAGAGGTGACAGGCTCCATCCAAATATGACTAATAAATTGTTGGATGACATGCGTGTATTGCGCTTTTGAATTAGGTGGACCCGATAATTTTATGATGATTTTATTTTATTATCGCTTTCACTTCTTACTTAATTTTCTTATCGCTAAAAGTCATCAGTAGAGTAAAGGTAACCTGCCTCACAAACCCACAATGGTCCGGCTCACGTATCTTTGATAGGTAAACAATCAAACGCTTGGAAAATTTTGGTTCGTAATTATATAAAGAGCCGTCCGTCATCGAAGGATTAAAAGGCAACGTCGCTATGAACGCTTGTCTGTCACAAGCCAAGTTGAGTTTCAAACGCTTTTTTTACTTTGCAGTCACATTTCGAAGCAAAATAACTGCCTTGGCTTAAGACCTCCGGAGGATCCTTAATTAAGATCTATCTTAAAGCTCGTCAAGCGTTTTAAATTCTTCAATGACTTTAAACAAACATTCTCCATCAGATTTTCAATATTTAATTTTTTTTTCACCCTATTAATCTGCAGATTGATGTAATATGTTACATCATACTACTGGCCATCATACAACCATCCAGTATCATATCAAACAATGCTCATCAGTCATGCCTGTCAAGCTGTCAACCTACATGGTCGGATATGCTGCCCAAAGCCACTAATTACAGGAAAACTTCATGTGGCCAATTGGACATGGCAACATACCGTCACAATAACAAGTGTATCAGAAAATGAGGTCCTAAACTACTTGTTGTGATGTTCATGGAACATTTATATTGCCTATTTAGTTGTCTCATTTCAGATTATATCTTACGTTGTTAGTTTATTTTTCCTCGTCGTATTTTTTGCCACGTGTAGGTACCTCCATTCATCCTTTTATGCAGCTAATACAATCGTGGGACTCTTCGCTTTAATTCAATGAATTTGACGCTCCAAATTGTATACCTATAGCCTATAGCCATGAATAATTTCAATTTCCTGTTTTTTGGTACGTCAAGCGAATATCTAATTGATAGATCATATTCGCTACAGTCTGAATTTGGTGTCTCATCAGCATCACATCACTCACTGAATTACCTATCTCACTCGTGTTCACTACCATTGTGTTGAAGTGAAAGATAATTTACAGATCATTCTCTTCGCCAGCTGTTTCATCTACATAGGTACTTCTTTACCAAAAAAAAACAATCCTTTTAATTTGCTCTAAGTCGTTGGGGATTTTATTATTTTCTACTAAGTTACCAGTTACCTACTGCGGCTATAAAAATCTTTTCAATTGCAGCATGAAGAAGAACTACGCAGCTTCTGCGTCCCCAAACACCTGGCGGTCGAGATGTACTGGAACAAGCTTCGCGAGGTGTACACCACGTACCAGGAGGAGCATAACCCCATCATGAATCACTACCACAGCCTGCGCGAGAAGGACGACTTCTACCAGAAGGAGATCGCCAGGAACGACTACCAGATACACCTTGCTACTGTAAGATGTTTCTTAGAACTTGATATTCCCAGATTCGTTTGAAAATAGTTTTGTAGAAACACAATGAAGGTTATACTTCAATGGAACGCCAAGTATGAACTGCTGTAAGAATTCAGTCAGGCATCTACCTACTTATTTATTAACCCATTGGGTATCTATACTAAAGAGTCCATAATCAGCATTTCCTTGAAATAAAATACAGCAAGTTGTTATTTTCGTAGGTAGTGCACGCGACATTACTGAATCATTAGGCGACTGATCGTTTAGTACTTCAATGCTTTGTGGTCACGGATGAACCTTGATAGAGGGCCACCAACCACAAACGAAAACAAATAAAATTAATTCTAAAATTATGTGGCAATCGTCGTTGTGTAGCATGACAAAATATCACTGGATTATAAGCTTTGTAGATTCTTTTATTTGTGGATGAAGGTATAATTATTGAAGGTTTGAACCACACATTAGAGATCAACTAATTAGGAAATCTAGGTATTGAAAAACATAGAACTTCATAACTGTCGTTATGTACTTGCAACAATAATCTCGATATTTCAGTTCCTAGGACTTAGTAGTAGAAGTACCTGGTACCTTATCTACAGCTTATATGTACTTCGGATCCACCTACGATACATACTTTGTCTAACTTTATTACTAAATTAAAATACTTATAAAGGTTTCCTAAGCTACCTAAGTAAACCAAAATATACCAACAATGGATTTCAGGAGAATTTGTTGAACCTGCAACACGAATGGCAAAACACAACAACCAGGATGGCAGACAAACTAACACGCATGGCGGCCCGGAAGGAGGACCTTTCTCGGAAGTATCTTCAGATGAAGAGGGACTCCAAGATCGAAAGTAGCAAGGACAGCCAGCAGCTAAACGTCATGGTTAACGCCAGCCAGGATGCTATCAAGGTTCCAGACTTCCAGTCTATTGTTTCCATAAATATCCATGTAAAGAACCATTATTCTTTTGCTGATTGTAAGGCCTTTGTTTGAGCTCACATAACCAGTGGTCATTGCCAGCGTCTGAGTGGCGTGTGGCGTCTAATGGTAGGTTGAGGTTATTGTTCGACCACTAACTTGTTGAATATGCCATTAACAGGTTTTAGGTAAAACTGAAAGAAGATGGTTACCCAGACCTACCTTCCCTAAAGGTAAATAGGGTGCCCACCTTATAGTGCCTTAAACACCTTCAAATTACAGGGTTGGGGTGTATAGGCCATAGGTCTGTGGTCCCATTTTAACGCTTCATCCGTTTTCTCAACCCAAACTGATATAACCACTTATAACACCAGGTATCCAGGACGATATAGGGAGCAAAAATCGTCAAGAAGCATTTAAGTAAATAATTATTCCTTTCCAGCATCTCGAAGATATGCATGAAAAGCTAAACAAAGTCCTGCAACTAGCAGAGATTTGCAGTAAGTACGAGCATGCAGGTGATGAGCTGACCAAGGACGTGGAATACGACTTCGAGTCGCTTGACTTTGAACACCTGGATAAAGCTATGATTGTAAGTTAAACCTTTCGTTACTAGGTGCTGCAGTGTGATGGTGATCAATAGACCATCATAACAAACCATCATGCCTATATTTCCTGAAAGTGGAAGGCAGAGGTCTACTAGTAGGTACACCCACAGCTTCTGACCAATAGACCTACATCTCTCTCCTATCTTGTCTAACACCTTTCCGGTAAAGTTAACCTGTCTACGTTTGTAAAGTAACTTAAAAGTAACGGTAACTTTTAAAAGTAACTTCAAATCTTTTTGAAAGGATGAATGCAAGGAATACAGCAAAATGGACAAGTTTCTACTCAAAGTGAACAGAGCCAAGGTACAAACGATCTGCTTGAGGACTGAGAAAGCCAAGCTGGCGAAGGAGAACATTCAGCTGAAGAACTACATCAAGCGGTACCTGACGAACTTGGCGCTGAAGGGCAAGGACAGGCCCTTGAGTCTGAGGATAAGGACGGAGGCACCGAAGATTGATATCAAAGCCTTGTATGTTTTTGTATATATTTCCTAGAAATATCTGTTTTATACAATCGGGCTTATTTTCCCGTCCTGGGCGAGCAAACATGTAGCTAGTAGTTGGGTAGCTAAGTAGGTGCCTATAATTTCATACCCGTTTTCGCTAACAATAGGCAACACCTACTAAATCAATGACTAAATAAAAATGCTCTGTTGCATTTCCAATGCTAGTTTCAGCGCTAAAAGTTGAAAATCCTACAACGCAGTTCCAAGCGCTCAGCAGTCGTTAGACTATTGACCAATTGTTCACCCAGATAAGGGCTGAGTATTTTTGCACTATTAGTACCTATTACACTTGGGTATTGTGATCACGTTCACAACATAAGAGAACCATTCGGATCAAATAATTCGAACTGTAACTTCAAAACCAACAATTTACTAAATCCTCCACTTGTCTCCCCAGGAATCGCCCAGTAACGTGCATAGAAGGTGCGCTATCGAATGCGGTGCAGCATGAGAAACGCATGCGCAGCATCGAGCGACGCAACAAGGACAATGAGGTCAGGGCGTACCCACGCCTGCAATGCTGGATGCAGTCAGCATAATACTCGCAACATGCTGCTTCAGTTTATTGCTGGAGTGGAGATGTAGAAGTTCTTGCCCGATGCTGGTCATGCTTAGCAAATGATGATCCCTCTATGCTATGGTACTACTCTAGTATTAAGATTTAGTTCTGAAACTAATGTTTCTTTGCCCGTTTGGACTTCGGCGAGACCTCAATGAATATCTAAATAAAAAAGTTCTCTGTTGGCTTTCGTTGAAATTTCAATAATGTAATATGGTGTTGCACATTTTCATAATATGGTGTTGCACATTATTCAGCTTTATATCTCTTTACTTTTTCTGTGCCTATGTATTTTGTGTTGCAGCACTAAATAATATTAAGTGCAATTTAATCATAACTATCAATTGCGTCGATCCCAAATGAATTGGGATAGCGGCAGGAGAACGGTGACATCAAGTTTTGATTTATTTAAAAAATTTTTTTTTTTCATCGTAATTATAATTTTCAATGCACTTTTAGGAATGCTATTAGATAATCAAATGAATAATAATTAGAATAAGCCAAAATCGTGTCAATTACATTAATTATTCAGACCTGAGATTTGTCATTAATCAAAAATCAAATGGTGCATCACATGTTAATTGATTTGCATATTTTTACTTTAGCCTAAGAATTCTTACCTGAATGCTATTCTATGTACCTACCTTATATGTTTACTACCTATTTATCTTGTAAGACGAAGGAGACTAGTCTCCACGACACAGGGAATCCTAGTGTGGAGGCTAGTGATATTCAGCTAGTGTAATGCTCTCTTAAACAATAAAGCTTTTTATATTTATATTTATACATAAAATGTATTTTTTTGCCTACTATACCTACATTTATAAGGGAAATATTAAATAATAAAACATAAATTATGTAAAATACTTATATCATGTAAAGCTATCAGTATTAAAATTAGAAAATTTACAAAATGCCAATTCAATTGGCTGTTTTTTATTACAAATCCAATGCTTGCTAACACCCCTTAACATAACATTGATCACCTAAACCACTTTGCAGACGGAGCAACTATTGTAGCAACTGGCAACTAGCTGTTTACATAGGGGGTGGAAGGGACACCGACGCGAAAACGGAAACCACATACTCAGTACATCATTCTGAACCCCCCCCCCAAATAGAATTTTTTTGTTGGTTATTAAAATAAAAATCAGGTGTTCCATACATTTTGACCGTGTAGGTATTGCACTTTTGTAGGAAACAGCATCATTTTATTTTAATAACCAACGAAAAATTTCTGTGGTTCAGAAGAAGTACAGAGTATGAGGTTTCCGTTTTCGTGTTGGTGACCCTTCCACTCCGTACATATCAATGGAACTGCACACATGGAGCAACTCACGTTGCGAGTTCCGCTGATTGACAACAGTTTTCATTTGTGGCAATTGATGATGACTAAGTTTCTAATTGCCACAACTAGCAACTGTCGAATTTGTATTGGTTTTGTAAAGTTGCCGGTTTCCCCAACCGGCCTCCAGTGTTGGGCCCCCAACACTGGAGGCCGGCCAAAACCGACGAAAGCAAACTATCATTAAACTGTACGTAGCATAGATAGCAACTCAGCTATCAAAATTGCTCACAGATTGCCATATGCAACTGTAAACCAAGCTATTTGGCTGTAGCAACTGGCAACTTTTAAAAAGGTGATACTTGCCTCAACTAAAGTTGCTCTATCTGCATAGTGCCTTAATCTATGTAAAAAACAGGATGTATTGGGCTTCCAAGTTTAAAGGATCTTTGACACATGAGATGAATTTTATGACAACTAATCTATTTATGATATCTTTATCCCCACATTATCAATAAGCCATACAAAACCAAGTCTCAAATGAAACAGTTGAGAAACAATAATTGTATATGATGTTCACAGAAGTACAAAAATGGAAAATACATTTTTAACATATAAAAACCAGCTTAGTACTATAGTGTTGTGATTTAAGCTATTTGTAATTAAATAACAGTTTCTATTACAACAATATTTCTGCACAACATGACCGCTCGACTGAAAGTTTACAATGTTATACTTTAACAGAATAGGTAGTGTAAGTGTATGTTGAAATTGGAATGACTCTCTATATTGAATTTAAACAATGCTGTTTTTAAAATAACACTTATTACCCGGTTTACTTAAAAATAAACTCAATAAAATAACCTCAGTAGTTTTGATCCATTGGTACTACACCAGCCATGGAATTAGCAGAATCGTCGCCCAAGTTCCAAGGTTCGTCGATAGCCACCAGCAACCTCGCCAGCGCTTTGTGCCCGTCCAGATCGATGTTCTTTGTTAATTCTTCATTGAAAGGAACATACTCATCACACAACACCGTCTTCCCTTGCGAAACGCCGTAGATCTCGTACCAACCTTCCAGAGGCTCATTCAAAGGCCGCTTTAGTTTTATAAGGACCTCCTGGTCATCCACAGTTTTCACATAGAAGCCTTCGCTGGCAGAAACTTTGGTGACTTTGCCCCAGAGTGTGACTTTCGCGCCAACTTTGCCGAGGTTACCGGCTGTCACGTACGGAACGAACTCGTCGTTGTCGGGATACTGGTTGTCTTCGAAATCATCGTGGTCTCCCATTTTATAAATGCTCAAGTTAAGTTGAATTCGACGTTAATGTTTAAATAGAATACGAAAAAACTCGCACTGTACAAAAACCAATAACAACAGGAATCAACTTGTTTGACGAACTGAGCCGTCAATCAAAAGTCACCATAAATAAACAGTACTGGACTATAATTGTCTATGAAAAAAAACTAAATCGTGATCGTCTAAAAAACACACAAAACAACGCCATCATCACATCACACACGAATAAATAACACTAATAAAATGTGAATATCCTCAGTGTGAAAACCTATTAGCAATATTATTGCGAATAGGTTAGTTATCAATTATACTCCACTACATACATTATAAGACTATAATGTACCATATTTCATGCAAATAAAGAATCTTGAACATGTTCGTTCACAAGTGCTACATACTGTGCGCAAAAACAAATGTTACGCACAGCTTTGCCAGTGGAAACGACGGAAAATTTTGTGCTGCACAAAATGTTCGCGCACAATTTTTCGCCCCAGAATCGCCCCATCAGAAAGAGTACACTGTAACTTTACTTTTGTAAACTAAATTAATATTATATATTTTATAAACCTACAGCTTTCATTCTTCTTATTATTTGCAATAAGAATGACGATTTTATTAATTTTCTAATATTTAACGACAGCGATTGTACTTGACTTCATGCTGGAATAAGTGGAATAAATGATAAATGATGTTTATTTTGCAAATAGGTTTTTACAAACACTTTTACACATCTAAAAAAATAAAGGGTTCTTCTTGTTGCGAAGCGGTAGTTTGTCTATTTGGCAGCTCGGCTGCCTGTCATGTATACTAGATTCGTTTTTTACCTACTCGTATAAGTTACCACCCCAAGTGAAGGAGCATTCGCCAGTTAAGCAACAAATCAAGATTCGATCTCATTAGTGTAAGGATTGTTTAAAAATAACGTAATAAATAAAAGCAGCATAGCAAATTTAATAAAATTTTATTTTCGCTTATTTACACTATCCCTTATAACTAAACACTGTTGCATGACTACGCGAAGTGGTCCTCTCGGTCGGCGGCGAGCATGGGCGCGGCCGCGTCCTCCATAGCGGCGAAGTTCATGAAGTGCGCGGGCCGGTGCACCTCGTGGTAGAACTCCCGCGGGTTGCCGAGCTGCACGCCGTATTTCATGTTCGGGTCGTGGCGGACACCTGGAGAGAAATATTCGTAGTAGTTACATCTAGGTATAGGTTTCATGAAAAGAATCTTTACGCAATTATGCTTTAGCTGTACATTGACTAGCATATTGTCACAAGTCTGAACGCCACATCCCAACCAAAGAGGTCTTCGAGTTCACTTTGATGGGCGAAAAACCAAACGCGCCGCTGCACCGAGACCATTTTACGGTTTGCCGAACAAATGATCGTGACTATTATTTTATTCGACAACATTGCAACGATCGCTCAGGGTTTATGGACATTCGAGAAACAAGCTACAATGACAAAGGATGTTAGGTTTCTCGGCTTTACAGACATTAACTAAGAATGTAATAAAAACTTAATGAAAAAAAGACATACCCATGAAGTTGTAATTCCAGCTTCCCTGCGACGGCACCATGAAGTATCCGAGGAATCTGTCAGACAAAAGCATCTGAACCCTCTCGTAGTGGCTGGGGAGGTAGCCCTTGGGGTTGTTCCCGCGGTCGGTGTTGCGTGCACCCCACTCGTACCCGCTCGGGGTCAGTTTGTACGCCGTGAGGGAGCAGGAGCCGGGCGTGAACGAACACGTGATTATGATAGTCTTCTCTCCGTCCCACGATGGGTTTTCTGCCATTATTTTTGCGTGAGTTGTTATGTCCTGTAAATAGATAAATATTTGGTATCAGCCTTGATTCCATTTTATGAGGATTTGAGATATTTTACTTTTACATAAACAATACAACATTAAAAACAAGGAGAGGCCAAACTTATGGACGCGGAATGGGCTTGAACTAGTCAAAAAAACTCAACACAATAGAACACATTTGGAAATTGCATTGCGTCATCGTATTTATACGATGTTTAGGAGGCGGAGCGGCAGCGGGTGCTTGTGTTAGTGTGTGCGTACCTGCGGCGAAAGCTGCGGCAGCTCGTTCGGCTGCGTGTGCATCCAGCCGAGCGGCTGCAGGTGCGCGAGCGCGGGGTGCTTGGGCAGGTGCCGCGGCAGGTGCACCTGCTGGTGCGTGCCCCACTGCGGCGCCACCACGGCGCACTGCACCTCGCGCACCATCGGGTTGTCGGCCGGCGACGTGCCGTACAGGTAGCACGCGATCTAACGAGAAAGAACAAGTTCAATGGTGTTGCCGGTGTAGGCGCGTTGACATCTTCTGAGTCTGCCTGAGGTCTGCACAGACCGTGCGGCAAAATCGAATTTATATTTTACTACTCGGTTGTGGTGAATCAGCTCGACTCACACATGTACATATGTACACCTTATAGCAGCCGCATAATAACGGCAGTCATGTCATTATGAATACGCCTTTTCAGAAAACCCCGCTAAGTTACAGGAAATATTGGCAGCTAATAAAGAAAGAGGTGAAGGTGTGCCACAATTTGCTCTTTTCAGCTTGAAGTCAGGACCGAAAACTCCTGCGCGGCTTTCTAGACTTTTGGGATTATACGGTAACATGTGAACCCTCCTATTACGGCAGACTAGTTACTACTACTGAAACTACAAACTAACCAGTTACTGAAACTATAAACTAACCTGTGCTCTCAAATCGGAGATGGTAACGAATTTCTTGAGCAAGTTCTTTGGCAAGATGTAGGTGAAGCCGCTCTCCTTTATGTCGTCCGAGCTCACGTAGATATGGTTTGTGCGCAGATGTAGGTTCGTGGCGGATATCGCACGCACGCGCCATTCCGTCTTTGAGCTGAAATTTAATTATGCATTAGTAGAATTCAACCTAGCCATATGCAAAAAGAGTTGTAAAATTGTGTTATGGTTAGAGTTCTCTCAATTTAGCAAATCACTGTGAGGACCACCTAGGCTTACATGCACAGCGTAACAAAATCCTGTCATATACGACACTGAAATATATAGGCATAGTTATGCGTATACATTTCGCCGCCGTTTGTCCGCTTCGACGCGAAATACTATGAGTATACAAACTAGTCACGCGTACATGTTAGCCTGGCTGGATTATTTAGTTGTCAATATGATCAGCTAGCGTTGTATGAGTGGCGCGGCGTGCCGCGTCACGCGATCAGCGCGCGCGCCACGCTCGCGACACTCCAGAGCACATGGACTCTCTGGTTTCAATACCCCTACGCAGTTCATCATTTTCATATTGACGGCATATACAGCAAGAACTTAACCAGATCACAATCTCTAGCGGCATGGCAAATTAATGCTGTAAGTGGGCTAAAGATTAAACACAGTGCAACCAACATGAGTCATTATGTAAGGCCACGAGCAATGAAATGTATACGGTAGCAAAATTCAAAAGCAATTTTCTCGTGAAATAACGGTTGCTACTTTGAGATAAGACCTATTTCGGAATAGTATGGCTTCCAAAATACTGTTAGTGTAAAAGTAAAACATTAATAAATACAGTAGCAGAAAATCACGTTGAAAATTGCTGCGTGTTAACATGCGTCGCAAGAAAAAGTTACAAACTCAACAAATTGTCCTGTCACGTAAATAACTTCTAATAAAGACATTCTCACCTGAATGTCTGCGACTCATAGTTGCTGGTGGTAGACGTGATGATCTCGTCTCCGTGCTTATTGACAGTTCTAGTGGTGGTGGCAGTGAGCTGGCTCTGTTCCTTGCTCTGCTTCTCGATCTCAGCGATCTGTTGCCGCTGTGCTGAAGGTGCGGATATCTCCATACCCAGGATTATGTCACGAATTTCTGACTGGGTGAGTGAGGCTACGTTTACACTGGAAAAAAGTGACATTGTTACAGCAATTCGTATCAGAAAAGGAAGTGGGAATAGGTTTCTTGAAAGCCTGATGAGCATGACTGTTGGATAATTTTTATAACTATTGGGGATTGGTTTTCCAAAATAATGTGAACCAATTAAACAGTTCAAATGGCATGTTTCAATTGTCCTATGGTGCATCTAGAGCTCAGTTTCTTTTTGTAAAGCAACATTTTGCAACTTTCTGTAACTTTTGTTATCCCTCGTTGCACACACACATGTGAATATTGCTACAAAAACAACTTTGGTGTGAAATATTGAAAGAACTTTTTCAAACCAAACATAGCGCCATAATTGTCTCTTACTTGTTCTTCTTGCCATAATCAGCAAGGATGAGGTCCTTGAGCTGCACCTCAACCTTGATCCAGTCGTCATCGGACAGCGTGGGCCAGATGTGATGCGGCTCCGTCAGCGTGGTCTTATCAGGCTTCAGTAGGACTTTGGTGCGCTCGGTGTTCACGTGGAGGGCGCGAAGAATGAGGATCAGACGACTGAACGCCTAGGAGACAAATTGTAAACATTCCTATCAGTTACTTTTATAGTTCTCGCGCTATTCTAGAGTACAAAGGCAGGTGTTTTTAGCTATAGGTTATTTCGTGTTCAATATGATCAGCTAGCGTTGTATGAGTGGCGCGGCGTGCCGCGTCACGCGATCAGCGCGCGCGCCACGCTCGCGACACTCCAGAGCACATGGACTCTCTGGTTTCAATACCCCTACGCGGTTCATCATTTCATATTTAGGGCGAAAAATCGGCATGTAAGCTGCCCGTGATATTTTTTCAGGATACGTGGTCAAGTTTCCAAAACGGAGAGTAAAGACGGTTGTGCATAACAATGCAAACAACAGCATACTTATATTAACATAACCTGCGCAAACACATTTAAGGGCACATTCTCTCATTCTACTCTAAAATCACTTACGGTATACGACGAGATGGTCTTGAGCCAGTCATCATACAAGTTGAACAGCACCATCTGTGGCTCAGTGGCCTTCAGGATGAGGTCTCCGAACTTCTCCACCTTGAGACATGCCTGGAACGGCAGCTGAAGCTCCGAGCCCTTGATCACGATGTTGGGGAAGTCCAACAAGTGCACCTGGTCACGGAAAAAGACAAATTGTACAGTTTTGTTTGGACTAGTACTATTAATTTAGAGTTTTTAACATTTAGCCGAAACTATGTAACTAATATTGTTTTTAGTTATTTTCGGCTTAATTTTAACTAACATATCAAAACAAGGTGCTTTAACTATGAGAATTTGTGGAATAAAGTATGTTTGTTTTCTCTTACCTCAAGAGGATCCAACATTCCCTTTCTGGTGACGATGATCTGTTTAGGCTGCTCCTCCACTGGTAGAGAACGAATCAAAGCCGCGACTTCTTCTGCAGTCTTCCATTTGGCGAGCTAAATCAATAACAAACAACGATATCAGACATCATCACAACTTGAGCAAGCAAGAAGGCAGCGCATCTTGTGTTAAGAGGACCACTACCACATATAGAAATTTAGACCATATTTTTGGCAAAA
This sequence comes from Standfussiana lucernea, assembly GCA_964057025.1. Taxonomy (NCBI): domain Eukaryota; kingdom Metazoa; phylum Arthropoda; class Insecta; order Lepidoptera; family Noctuidae; genus Standfussiana; species Standfussiana lucernea. The sequence continues at coordinate 4,592,064 of OZ059795.1, forward strand.
TAGGTACGGTATTATAAAAAAAAAAAAAAAAAAATGAAAAATGTTTATTTGTCCCAAAAGCAGTACATGGATTATATATGAGACATCCCCAGTAAGTAATTGATAATACTTGTGTTGGGGCTATCTCGCTCTTTCCCTTAGTTATTAACAATATTGAGACTAGATTTGACACAAATTATTACAAAAGGTGAGGAAAGAAAATAAATAAAAATTAAATTAAGGAAGAAAATTAACAGAAAATGACTTATAAACTAATTAGCAGCTCTTTGTGTAACTGTAGTTGTATTGCATGTGAAACTATATGTGCATCTTATTTTTAATCAGGGTTTGTATTGTTGTGTGTGTGTGTGTGTGTGTGTATGTGTATGTGTGTGTGTATGTGTTTGTGTGTGTGAATGTGTATGTGTATGTCTTCTTTGAAGTGCCGATGTTTTCGAAGCAATTTATATTATTTATAGATTATCCTAGGTGAGTATACTTTCGTTAATGACACGGAAGGAATGAACAAGAAATTGTCTAACCAAGTCTACTCAAAACTTGCTCAGTTTCCTCATATGTTAAGGTTTTAAGCCACTCGGTTATTGCCCTTTTGCATACGTGCGAGACCTCATGGTGGAACTTTAATTTTTTGTTAATTTTATTATAAATGTAGGCTGATTGGGTTGCATAAAGTGTCCTAGTTACCTGTCCAAGACGCTTCTGTCCGGCCCACACGCTGGTGTGAATGATCTTGAGGAAGAGCTGACCGGTGCGCGGGTTGAAGATAAAGATGGCGCCGTTGATGGGCTTGGTCGTCAAGTTGCCCTCGAACGTCTTGTGGATCGTCACGCGGTAAACGTTGGTGTCGTCCACGAACCTAGGTGGATGTAATGAAATTGTTAGCTTGTGATATTCAAAGCTGCTAAAACGCCTGTAATGATTTTTAATACTGTAACAGTGATCGATCGGTCTACGCCATAAGATGGCTGTGTCAAAGTAAAGAAAAGAATCATAATTCTTTTATAGGTATATACATATAATTTTCCAGTAATAACATACAGCGAAACATAAGTGTGATATGTTGTATGTTTATTTTATTTCTTTTATGCCATGTCTTGTATATATTTTATGTTGCAGATCCAAAAAATTCAAATGGAAGAATTTCAATTAGAAAGAAGCTTATTCATCCTCAGTTTAATTTACATTGTGATTTTTTTTTGCCTTTGCAACAGGTGAAAATGTAGTCAGTTCTTACCAAATGATCTGGTTAGAGAAGAGCTCTCCGTAGTTTTGACTGGACAGGTACGGCTCGGTAGGCTCGGAGGAGTACAGCTGCAGCGCCTTGCGGATGCGCTCGCGCAGCACGTACAGCGCGGGGTTAGCCTTCATTATCTTCGCCATCGCCTGCTGAATCAGCGGCTTGCAGCCCGGGAACCAGTTGCCGTATGCACTGTTGACAAAAAGAATTTATTAAAACTACTGAAGCAATTAAATAGTGATTTTGAGTTTTTATTAACATTAACTATACATAAACCCATGACTTTTTCTAAGCAGTAACTAGAGAATGCCACCTCTACAATGCTTACACACTACTCTCCTTTTGTATTTTTGTGATAGTTATTTGCATAGTCTACTTCGAGAGCTGTTTTTTTTTCCTGAAACCCTTCCTGGGAACAGCCTTTGTTAATGTCGTGGTGATTGATGAGGCTGGCCTGTGTGTAGCAGTGAATGTCTTACGGCTTAAATGATGATAATGGTGGCTGCTTTTGGAAAACCAGATTCTATGATGATTGATTAAAAGAACATAATATGTAGTTTTAGGATAGCCAGCTATATTTTGCCTTTAATTTCTTGCCTGGAAGAACAATCATCATCTTCATGCCCATGTTCCATGTTACTTGGGCTCAGGGAAACACGTTTTGGTCTTCATTCTCCTCTTTCAATGGTCACGCTAAATTCTTTTTTCTTTATTGCCTGCAGAGTGTAGAATAAATAATCCCTTACCTGTGCAAGTTATACGCCAGATCGATAGCAATAAGCAGCCCCGTAGGTGAGGGGTAGATGGACATATTGTCAGTCGTGTAGTCCAAGAACTTGGCTCTCGCGTATCGCTCCACATCGTGAGAGTCGTAGTCGCCCCAACGCAGCTGGATGTCCAGCCAGTACTTCTGTGTCGTTGTGTTGTCCATGGTGTCTCTGTGGGTAAGGAGTGCACTTAATGTAAGGTTTGAGGAGTAGTAACTATCAGAAGAAACAAACATTTAAATCACGGAAGCTAGAAGATTACTGTTAGCATTGAAATCTATGCTGGCTTAGAACCATAGTATAACTCTTTATGGATAAGGTATTTATACATAAGTTCACTGAATGTTTAAGTGACTCTAGAAATATTTCTTTTCATTTTAGATTATTGTGGCTTTCAGACAAAACAAAAAAAATCTTAATTAATAATCCACAGATAAGCTTGTCTTATTGTCCTTTGCGAAGAGGATGATGTGCCTTTAAAACATTGAAAATGATTGGCTATGACTTTCTTTATATGACATTTTCAGTGCTTCATACTTAAAATCAACAATCAATAAAATCTTACTTGGTATCAGCGAGCAGCGAAGGCCGGGACACGTTCCACTTGTAGGCAGAGAACAGCAGAATGTCGGCGCACGACGAGTTCATCTTGTAAGACTTACGCGGGTGAATGGTTTCCTTCTGGACTGTCTCGATCTCAAGCGCGTCGAGTTCTTGATCGAATACCTAAGGGAAAATGTTGTGATTTGCGTTGAAGGACATTGCGCAGAAAATTTTGCCGAGCAAAGAACTATATCAGTGTCAATGATAGCGTTTACAATAAAAAACCCGTGGTTTTAACAATCTACAAGAATATGTTTTGTTGCCGTGAAGTGTCTTGCACATTCACTTTCAAAATACCTTTTTTATCTAATCTAAATTTCAAAATATTTTTTTGGCTTCAATGTATCCCAATCTGGTGGAATAATAGTGCCCAACTAATGGTAAATATACAAAAAGTAGTTACCTGACACAAGTCCATGACAATAGACTCGTGCACTTTCTGCCACAAGTGAGCTCTGAAGATCTGGATGAGCGAGATTTTGAGCGTGGGGATCTTGCCGTGCATGAATATACCCGTCAGGTCTAGTTGTACCTGTGGAACAACAGAGTTGGGTAAATACAAGATGAATTATTGAGGTATGTGACTCATAATGAGAAATGAAAGAAAAAAGGCCAATGCTTGACTATGATCTGGTTTGCAAAAAAACTTTTAAACAATCTGTTACATCTATTACTAAAAGTTATTGGTTACCATTGGTTATTACTGATAGATATTGGTTGCCAAACCAAAGGACTCGCAGACTGTGACGCCTTTATGATAACAACGCACCTGTAACTCACGGGTCCATTGCTATCATAAAGGCGAAAGCCTGTTTTAGCCTTCTGTGCCTCTAACTACACCGATAGCCGGCCCCTACGAACCCTTCCAGCCGAAATACAGCAAAAAGCTGCTTGGTGGCAGAAAAAGACTTGGTGGTAGTACTTCCCTAGATGAGCTCTATCACAAAGAGCTCCACTAAATCAGAATACTGAGTGGTGCTATCATGAGTTTCTTCTTACCTGGAAACCGACGTACACGTTGGCTCTGTTGATAGTAGGCGACCACCAGAGCGTGAAACGACGGTTGGGGATCTGGTTCAAACCGGATCGCTGGGCGTTGGTTAGTTTCTTGTACTTCATCGACTCTTCGAAACCTGAGGCTTTCTCCCTGTACAAGTAGAAGAACAAAGATTACATACAGTAACAGTATTTACCGATAAGTAGGACTGACGACCTAGTGAAAGTCGCGGGGATCCGCTGGTTACGGGAACAAAGGCCGTAGTAACAATGTTTGTGGGAGGCCTATATTCACCTGTGGATATATTTAAACTGAATGATGTTGACTAACAGTAAAAATTAGAAACCATCTGTGTATTCACAGTGAAAAGTTACTTTAAAATGTCTAAGCTCAAAGAGAATGTCTAAATAGCCTCTCAGACAGATTTAAACCACAATAATATGTCAACTCTCAAACATTTACAAATATAAGTTTCATCCTCTCATCAGTCTCAAAAGATAGTAACAGTTTATTGCTTGGTCTGCATAAAAATGTTACTAGGGTGAAAGAGATTTTAAGGAATAATTTCTATCTGGCAGTACTCACCAGAACAGACCTTCCCAGGTCGGGAAGTAGGTTCCCTTGAACAGCGTGTGTTCGAGGATACCCTCCACGCCTCCGAGAGCCTGGATCATGTCCGTGCGGTAGTTGTTCAAGTTCCACAGCTTGCCGTCGTGGCGCTGGTGTGTCCACCAGAATGGATTCTGTTTCAGGACCTGATGAAATCATACAAAGGTTTAATAGAAAGATTCTTGGCATTTCACAACTTTACTTTAAAAAAAAAAATGACAATCAGACCAATCATTGGTTCAGGGAACAGAGAACACTCTATATAGGACCATGCTTTTCCTCAACGCAATGGTGACGTTTAAGCCATCCAAATTATACTTTATACATACTGCCCCTCCAAAAACAGATGACTCTAATCCAATGACAGTAAAACTAGATTTTAATTACCTGATACTGTTTGAACTCAGTACGAATACGCCACCCCTTGTCATAGGCAAGCGTATGCCTATCCTTCTGGAACAACGTATTGATACGCGGGATACCTCTATCCCACGAATCTTCTAGATCTTCCAATGTCAAACGTCTGAAAAAGGAAATTGTATGAATAAACGTTGATATGGTACTAATTGATATGTAGATCTGTGTTTGTACATATGATCAGTTAGCGTTGTATGAGTGGCGCGGCGTGCCGCGTCACGCGATCAGCGCGCGCGCCACGCTCGCGACACTCCAGAGCACATGGACTCTCTGGTTTCAATACCCCTACGCGGTTCATCATTTCATAATTGTGGGTTAGCAATACATATATATTTCATAAAATTAGGTCATTTCTAATTCGCGGTATCAGCATCTAGTTTAGAGTAAAGTCTGTTGCTCAATATTATTGATAGCAGCTTTAAATGTCGCCAAGATTAATGTTTAAGCCAACCGCTCTTGTTGATGCAGTCATTCTGTGTAAGACATATAACAAGTCGACCTGCTCTTGGCAACACTTCCGACACTGGTTCATGAATACGTAAAAACTTATTTTATATTTATGTTACAGTCATGTCAATTCCCCATACACCTTACAAATGGCCTATACTGATGCCATTATTTCCTCAAGCTCACCTGTTCTGAGCATTAGCCTCCTGCCTCTTGAGCGCGTACTCGGCCCACACTCGCTGCGAGTCCACGAACTCGGCCTCCCACGGCTGTATGTAGCGGTACAAGTTGGGGATCAGCTGGTCTTCGTCGTGCGACATTCCTGAACGGAAGTGAGTGATGCCCACGTCCGTTTGTTTCGACCAACGGAGGTCAGACTGCGGAGAGGGTACTGAATTAGTATGACTTAGGATTTGTGTCACTTTTTGAATAGTAATAGATTTTCGATATACGGTAACGCTTTACGATAGAATCTAATAATACAAGCAGGTGTACAATTTTCATACAGTGCCTTTTCTTTGTAAAAACGTTCTACACTTTCAAAAACGAATAATTTCGTTTTGTATAGCTCTAAAATAACAGTTGAACACACATACAGGCCGGATACGGTGTAACTTCCGCATGGCCCAGCTTACTATGTTGTCATCATCTTGTCAAATTAGCAAGTACTGGCACAAGTTATCATTGTCATAAATATCTCACCTGTGGAATAAGCACATGTCCCATAGACAGCATACCGAGTCCGCCCAACTCCTTAGGCGTGTAGAACACGACTGGCGGGAAACGGGAAGGCATTTTAGAGTTGAGACCGATCTTGATACGTGTTTGGATCTTGTTCTCACACTTGACGAGTAGGTCGAGGAGTTCTTGTGTGTTGACGACAGCCTCGCGGAAGTATGTCATTAGACCTGTAGGAGTGGTGTATTGTTAAGTTTTATAGACAATGTATTTGTTGGAATATCAATAGATTGAACTCTGTTCTTGATAGATAGGTATGGCTAAATATACCTCTCTTAAAAAGTATGGTAATACTAACTATTGCAAACAAATAATTATCAACTATATTGTAGCAAGCTTCTAACCAAGTGCAGGTGCTGTGGAGAATTTAAACCGCCACGTTTTTTCTAATTAAGCTATAATTTTTACATATGTATTCAAGAAGCCACCATTCTCTCGATATATGCTAAAGACTCATCACGCATTAGTAACAATGGAATAAAGAAACCCAGTGTAGAATAAAATAATATTACTAACCAATAAGCGCAGTATTCCACTTGTTAACGATCTTAGTGAATGTAGTAGATCCTGAAGCCATAAGAATCTGTCGGACTCTGTTGTGGAATCGCGCGAGAGACTCGTCGTCGACGCGCAGGTAACATTGAGCGGTACGTTCCTTTGTCACTTCGTTCTGTAAGTTCCATACGCCGTCGCGGTGGCATAACTCCTCGTGTTGACTGCGACACTGAGCAGAGAAGAAGCACGGGATTAAAGATAGTTAGGCATACATTATAATGGTTTTGGATTCACGCGATTTCTAAAAACTAGCAAGCAAATATCATCCTCAGAAGTAGAACTATGAGATGCTGAATGCAGCGTGACTTATGGTGTTTCAGGATCTTGGCTTGATGCAAAACTTTTTCAGATCTCATTATTTGTTTCTAATGTAAGATAAATCGAAACTTAAAAAAATAACTGACTTCCAAAAAAAAAACAAAAACAAAAGGATACATCATAATACCTTTCAAAAGTCAGTGACTATTGTTTGTTTTTTTTTACTTCCGAAAGTAAAGTTATTATCTATTTTTTTTTGTTTTCTTTGAAATTCGGTTACTTTTTTTGCAAAAAGTTATTATTTTACCCTTTTAATTATTTTCTTGTGACAATAAACTATTTATTATTATTTATTAATTATCGTATCACACACACATCCTTGTGTTCTTTTACTTGGATGACATATTTTTTTCCAGCTATTTTGATTTAAAAAGCAAATTACTGAATCGATTTTGATGAAATTTCTATGGGACCAATCCCGAAGTATATCAGATAAAAGATTTCTTCAAATCGGTTCATAAATGACGAAGATATGTGATAACAAACACGAAAAAAAAATACAACCGAATTGAGAAACTCCTCCTTTTTTTGAAGTCGATTAAAAGCAAGGATCAGGGGAACCACACACAACCTTACTTGAAAGGCTTTATAGTTCACGAACATGGTCTGTTCAAAAACGCGTTTTACTATCCCGAGTTATAAAACAAATTTACAGGAGTGTATGAAACTAATTCTTACCTTAGGCAGTATCCTGCACTCAAAGCCAGCCATGTTGAACAGTAAATTGGGGTTGTCTTTAGAGTAGACAGACACGAAGCTGTTCTCCCATTGGATGGTGGTCACTGAGCGAGGCAGTCGGTTCTTTATGTCCCAGAATACGGCGCGGCCACTGTTAAAGGAATAATCAGGATGATATATTGGTAGGCATCATAACAACACAACAATGAGTTGTAGAAATGCAGTCAACAACATAATGTTTAATATTTTCAGACATCAGCCAGTACTATGAAAGTGTTTGTTTGACCCTAACTGGGACTCAACATTGGGAATGTCTAAGCCTGATTGGATTATGTATTTGGATGTGTGATTGAAAAAAAAACACTGGAATTTGGCTCTTATTTTTATGGTACTCTTAAATTTATCAGCCGTTAGGAGTGTACTCACAGATTAACATCATGTTTCATGAGTCGCATGCGCGCATCTCTGGGCCAGCACTTCTTATTGTTGTATCCTACGATGTTCTCGTTGTTGGGGTCAGGGTGCTCAGTCAGGTAACGCTGGATGAGGTCTCGAGCTTCTTCTGCCGTGAATCTGATGGAAGAAAGTATGATTAAGTGATTATAACATTTTACATGTTTCTTCTCAAGTTTCTCGGTATCCTATTATAATAGATGAGATAAATAAACATTCATTGGTTACAGTACAGTAATTGTTGTCAAACCTCCAAATTTGTATTAACTATGACTTGATGAGTCCTTGTAACTTGAGTTTTTTATGATGCTTTCTAATGTTATTATTATTCAAATTCAATCTGTTTATTTATTCTGGTAAACTATGTTAGATAAGACGACGAAAATACTTATACTTAGACAACCTAGAATATTGAAGTAAAGGACAAGTTATTCATGTGTTTCTAGATGTACCAACCTGAAGAAAATATGAATCCTGTCGACATATCGGCAGTACAGTCTAATCGGGTGCGCGGTCTCTGTCGACCGATCCTGATAGGATAGGAAGTCGTTGGGCAGTTGTGGTGGTCCCGCCATCTCGCTGGCCCGTTGTAACCCGAGCACGAGCAGGTCGAGTACTAGCCCGTAGTACTGGACTATGAACGAGGCGAACTGGAGACCGCGGATGATGCCGTAGGAGTTTGTGTGGTTCATGTCCTGTAGGAAAATATGTCATGTAGGCTACTTTTAAAATTATAAACTTCTTGATACTGTAGTATGCGTTAAAATCCTCTTCCTAAAAGCGTAGTTAGTTATACAGACGTTAGGATATACTAACCCTTACGTATTTATTCATTATATTTTAACCTGGCAGTAATAGTAGACGCTAAAAAGGAAACGATTTACAAATAAAAGAAAGATCATGTTTGTGGCAAGACTAAAAAGTTTCTGAAGCCTTTTACTCGATCATTTTTTACCCTAAACTGCGAGACTAGAAGACAGTAACATAGAAACAATCACTTTACATCAGTATTTTACCTTATAATTAATAATAACGTTGTTCTTAGCAGTCATGTAGTCAGCGATGTTGTGGTCGACGATCAGACGCAGCAGCCTGTTCAAAAGCGTCAGATCTATCTTCTCATACAGCTTCTCGAAGCGCGACTCCAGGAGGACGTTGCACTCGCCCTCACCGACCTCCCACACGTCTTGTAGGTTGTTTATGCCTAGAAGAATTTAGTGGTGTGAGGAATAAGGTATTTAATAGCGTGGGGGTATTTTGAAAGTGAGCCTACGTACACACGGCAATTTCATACTGTATTTTTTTTAAGCGTCGTGTGAACGGCCGCTTACAAAAGAAATATTCACAGTGAGATATATTTTAGAGAAATTTTCAGTGAGACACATTTTAGAGAAATTTTCACAGTGAGAAACATTTTAGAGAATTCAGATCGACGTTGGAAACAAACAACACACAACAGCACAAATAATAGACGTCTTCTTTCTTCTTCTGCTCTTGATCTGATGACAGAGCAACCGACCGAGGTGAGGTTTGTAACAAGGGGATGATCGACGAGGCAGATCTCCTTTGCCACAACGCACACCCCGGGCGGTCGCATACTCTTCTTCCATTTTCTCAAGATAGCAACACCGAAGACCTATATTAATGAGAGGAGCTGGCACTAGTAACGATATACGGGTGAACGATATTGGGTAACGATATGCAGTGTGAAGGGTGATATCTTACCCGTTTATCGTCACTTGTGCGAGATTGTCAAAAGGTAGTCAGCCCTGCTCACTGGCTAATCTTTTATCTATGAAATGTTTGTATTATTAGTGCAGGATCGAAAGATGAAAAACAAGCAGGATAGATAATATTTGTAAGTAGGAAAGTAAACGAACAGCTTTAACCCTTAACCACCTGCCAGCGGTCATGGTGACCGCAACGACTTTTTGAATTTGAATTTCGTCGAAATCCGTTATCGCGTGTTAGTGTGCGTCTGTCTACCTTTTCTGTTGGCGGTTTAGTGTCGCGTGTGCGCTCGGCAAGGATACACATGCGCGCGTTTAGCTTGGGTGAGTAAAAATATTTTGTTAGCGGTCATGGTGACCGCGTGCAGGTAGTTATGTGATTATTGTGTATTACATTCGTGTTTATTGTTTTAGCGTAAAAATAGAGGTAAACAACGACAATGTTGTGAGATGGTTAGAGTAGGAACTGTCGGATGTGGAGCATACCCTTGATGAGAGTTGCAGTGATGTAGAACCTGAAGATTTGGAAGCTCCTGTGATTTTAGAAGACTGTGAATCTGATGACTGCCTGCAAGTGTCGTCTTCTGATGAACACTGAACATCTTGAAACACGCAAAACGTGTTCAACTTGCGATCCCAAGAAGAAACGAAAAACATTTCATCTGTGTTTTATTTGTAAAAAACCAATCTGTGTGGAATGTTCTAACAAAATGTGCAGAAATTGTCGTGAAAAAATGTAAAACTTTACCCCCTGCAATTTTCTCGAAGTTTTGATTTTTTTAATACTTTATTTTTTTATGTCATTAGAATATTATTAGATTCTTTAAAAAAATACCAAATTTGATATAATATTTTGTTCCTATGTTGATAGATCTCATAATGTAAGCATAATTATATTTTTAGTTGAAATGTGCCAGCAATTTAATTGTTCACATTTATGAGAAGAACATGTTTTGTTATTGTTTCTTTTTTCACTTAAATAAATAATTTTATATATATTAAAGACTATTATTAATTTATTCTTATAATAAAACCTTAACATCCTAAGAAAACTCATGTGTATCCGATGCGGTCACTGTGACCGCGCGCAGGTGGTTACGTAACTGATATAGGGGTCAGGTGGTTAAGGGTTAAAAAACCTTATGCCCGTTTTCACTGCACTAAGCGACACCTAAAATCAATACCTAAATTAAAGTGTTGAATTTTCAATGGCTGCGCGTCGATTATTGCAGTGAAAACTGCAACTGCATCATCATCGCAAGCGTTATCAGACGAGTTACGGCCAAATGGAAGCTAATTTAGTATTAGAAAATACAAAATATCTGAATTACCACATTTACATTCAATGATTGTTTGAACATTTTCTTCACATACCTTGACACCATTTATAGACGAGCAGCGGCGAAGGCTCAGTATCCGCGGGCTTCACCCACGGAGGCAGCAACCTTCGTTTATCAGCCTCATACCATAAGTACTGGTCTAGGTACGCGTCTGTGATCTTCTCTAGGGGCTCCACGTCGTAGACTGGGACCAGGTGAGAGTAGAGGTCCATGAACTCTATGCCGACCTGGTAGAATAGTATGGTGTTACACATTTATTACAAGCACAGAATCATTGATGATTAAAAAGGCTTTTGGTTAAGCCGTGGATGTCTTTCGACTGAAGGAAAATTATTTATTTTTTAGACAAATAGCTGATAAAACCGTGAAATGATTTATATCAAAAACTTGTGAACAGTTCTAATAAAGTATTGACAACACAACACAACTGTTGACTGTGGACACCTAAAATATGATAAATGAAAATGACCATCTCGCTATACTGATAATATTTCGAGAAGGGCCTCATCATTTCTACATTACATCATAATTGGTAGTGTTAATAATGAAAACACTTACCTCTCTAAATGTCCTCTGCGTGAGTAAATGACGCTTGATCCTAGACAATGCCTCATGGGGATTATCGTACGCCTGTTCTATAAGGCCCAGCTCTTCTCTCTGGCTCTGGTTCAGCCTTGACTTGACGCTGTAGGCCTCCTTGAGTCGCTCCAGCGCCAGGATAAGGAGCTTGGTGTCGTGCTTGTAGGAGAGAGGCGGGAAGGGAATGGGGGCGAAGCGCCGGGACTCCAGCCAGTGCACCGTTGTCGTGTAGATGGCGACGGCTTCTTCAGGGGAGATGTATGGACCGTCCTGTAAAGATGTAAGTACTTTAGAATTGTTGTAGGCATTTTGTTTGGTTTGGCTTTTTTTCATGTTGAAAAGTAATTCGTGCGAAACAATAAGGCTATAATTAAAATATAATAAAGTGCAGTCACTCTCCTTCCTTCTATTGTTAAACTAAAACCTAAAACAGGTAATATTTTTCATAAATATTTCAATAATTATTCAAAATCTAAGCTTAGGCCTATTTAGGGCTTGCACATGTATAATTTAGAAATTTGAAGTGGGCCTTAGCTAATTGCAATGCAACCTGAAAAGCATCTAATAAGTGGCATGTTTGATGACCTAAACATTAATGTTTTCCGTCACCGCCCTAATTGACGTTCTGTTCGAACGCCAATTGTCAAACTTAGCTATTTGCATACTGAGGCAGTTTGCATGCCCTAAATTGGCTGTGTTTACTTAAAGATGGTAGAGTAAACTTTTCCCTTAGCCGACTTTTACGACTTGCGCGGGATTATAAGCAGCTGACACATCACATCTATGTTTCGATGCTCCCAGATGAGCATGCAAGCAACTGAACTGGATGTCTTCCTTAAGAATTGGAAAGAAGTAGCACAGAATCGTGACTGTTGGAAGGAATGAAGGGAGGCCTTTGCCCAGCAGTATGGGCTTAGCTATAATAAAATAATGACTTAAAAAATGACACTGGTGAAGCATATAACGCGTCTAACTACCATCGACAAAAAGTCTTCATGTACCGAAATTCACGATTAAAAAATACCTTCAAATAGTTGTGTTGCCTCTCCTGTTCAGCCTTGAGGTACAACCTGGTCAGGCGTCCAAGGTTCTTCTTACAGACAGTTTTGTCGACGGTGGCACCGCGGCGGATACGCTCACGATTGTAGTGGGCCGTGTTCGTCCACCAGTCGGCCTTCATCTTGACGTAACGGAGAATCATGTTCTCTATTGGTGTTGGGAGACCAGGTACCTAGGCAAATAAAAGTAACTTTTAGATTAAATGTCGGTGATGATTAAAAATATTAACTTTTACCTCAGCTTCCGAAAATCTGTAGTGAAACCTCAAGTCAACCGATGTGTTCAGCTAAAATAAGATCTGTCATTGATACTTTCACACGAGATTAAGAGTTAACTGATTGCTTGATTATTGGTTGACTTCTCGGGTGTTTTAGTTTCAATATTTGAGTTAACAAGTTGTAATGTTTGAGGTAACTCCATAACCAGACTTGACAAACAGCAAAATAATCACCAAAATACACATAAAATATTTGTCTTACCTTCCAAGGAATATTAGCTTTCCAGCACCTCCAAGCTTCAGACAGATGCTGCAGGATCGTCCTGGCTTTGTTCTGCTTGATACCTTCAGGCATCATATCGACGATGTCGTGCATGACAGACGCGCGCAACTCAAGGTCGAAGTGAGATTCAACGCGCTGTTTAGTTACCGTCTTTGCGACACCTGGATGAAAGATACTTGGGGTAGTGTGTATTTTTTAAGGGTAATAAGTAAATAATGAATAAGGCATTCAATAACTTCCAATGTTCTTCCTTTAAAACTGATATGTTCAGATAACCAATAGATGTTACATGATCAGTATTTATTTCGGCAATAAATCTCTCAATGGTGGATTGTAGAGTCAAACAGAAGCATTAAATTATTCTTAAGTCGTCGGGGTCTACTCTCTAAGTCCGTCAACGAAGATTCGGGCCCGTACGAAAGTAGATCGAAACTTCCAAATGAACCCTACGCCGTTATTTTCGGATTCATGAGTTTTGAAAATACATCGGGAGTAGGGACAACTCGGCTGTTCAAATTCATAACCTAGTATCTCAGATTTTTGGGAAATTCGTTTTATTCAATTTTCTGACTTACTAGGTATAGGTCCTTGTGACCAGGTGCTTAAAACAGCCATTTTCATAAGATAAATTTAAAAAAATATTGAGCAAGTCAAGCTAATTTGTAATCCATGTCTAGTTTCCCTAAAATGATAAATTCATTACGTAGTAACTCAGAAAACAATTTCAAAAACCTAGTAAGTCAGTCAGGTTACTAGGTTTTAATTTTGATACTCACTGTTACTTTGTTTTGAAATTGTGCCATTCATTCGTTCGTCGGTCATTCGTTCCAGTAAGTCAGTTTACGCGGGCGCAAAAACTTTTTACACTGTTCAATATTGTTTAAAATGAGACGTCAACAGTTTTACCGGTCCAAACTCATTTTTAACCGACTTCTAAAAAAGGAGGAGGTTCTCAATTCGGTTGTATGTTTTTTTTTTTTTGTGTTTGTTACCTCATATCTCCGTCATTTATGAACCGATTTGAAAAATTCTTCTTTTATCTGAATGGATCTACTTCCCGATTGGTCCCATAGAAATTTCATCAAAATCGGTTCAGCAGTTTGGTTTTGAAATCAAAATAGCTGGAAAAAATTTCATCCAAGTAAAAGAAATTGCGAAATTGATACTTGACAAGGATTTGTGTGTGATACTAAAACTAAAAAGGGTAAAATAAAAACGTTTTTGCAAAAAAAAAACCGACTTCCAAAAAAACACTAAAAAGTGGAAAATAACATTACTTTCGGAAGTCGGTGCCAAAAAAGTCAATGAAACAAACCATAGTCACCGACTTCCGAAAGTAATGTTATTTTCCACTTTTTTAGTGTTTTTTTTGGAAGTCGGTTTTTTTTTGCAAAAACGTTTTTATTAATGCTATGAAAAATGCAGAAGAAACCTACCTAGTTTCTTCTGCAGTAGAGACGCCAATAACATAGTCGACGCTTTAGTTGCGTTTCTTCGTAGCGAGAGAAATGTTAAACATTTAATACTGTGGTGTGACAACTGTGCGGGCCAAAATAAAAATTGGTTTTTATTCACAGCTCTTGTTACTATAGTAAACTGTCAGTCTATTGATGTTGAAACTATTACATTTAAATATCTTACGAAGGGGCACACCCATATGTCAGCAGACGGTGTTCATGGTAACATCGAAAGAGACTTCAATCGGCGAAACGGAGTTTACGACTACGAGGACTTTAAAGATGTGATTGCGCATTGCAGAAAAAATATTAATGTGATTGAGGTGCAACAATCATACCAATGGCCAAAGAAAAAGCGCGTTGCTCGTCGGAATGCAAAAGATGATCCTCTGGATAATTTTTTACTAGGTCCATTAGTCGAGGCTAAGTTCACAGCAGGATCACGTAATCTTTTGTACAAGACTGATTTTGGGGACCCTTACAAAGAACTCGATTTTCTTATTAATAAATTCGATGTATCAAAGCTTCCACCTTTATCAAATAAAACGTTCCACGTGGAATAAAATCTTCAAAAAAAAAGATGGTATAGTTTCTAAACTAGTACCACTAATGCCCATTAGTCGAAGAGAGTTTTGGTTACAGTTACCAATTAATGACCGATCTATTGATTTAATATCTGATGGACAAATAACTAATGATGAGTAAATTATTTAGATATTGTAAGAAATTATTACTTGGAAATAATACAGACTATTTCATAAAATATCGAGTTAATTTATTCATCTATTTATATTCGATTTTTCGATCGCATTCCGATTATTTTTTGTCGCAGTTGATCAACGTTAGATATCTAAGTAAAAGTTTTGTGAGGTAGTCAACTGTACTTGTATGAATAATAATAAATACATTCACTTATTATTTTGTATTATGTGTTTTAATTTCTGTAGTATAGGAGATACTATCTTTTGAACTTTAAAAGATAATCACGTTTACAAATCAGACGCAATTTTAAAACCTAGTAAGTATACTTACTGTGTTATGATTTGGTTCCTTATTGAATAATTGGTATATTTGATCAAATTATTAAATAGTAAGGAGGTTCTAAGCTGTACTGAACGCCTTCTTGAGTAAAAGACAGTTGAAAAGTGTAGCTGATTTTATTACGCACATTTTGGTCTAACATTCATAACCCTAACTCTCATGGTTCAAATAGGGCAGACGATTAAGGATGCAAACATGTTTTTGGCTTTTCCTGGACATTTTTGAAATTATGAGTTACTAGGTTTTGATTCTGAACAGCCGAACTGTCCAATCGTGTTTTCATTAGTTTTTAGTTCGGGTCCCTCAGTAATCGTATGTCCGTAAGTGTTACGGAGTAGGAAACGCCCGTATCTTCGGCCGAAACTACGGGTTTCGTGCTTAGAGAGTAGACCTCCTGAAGCGGTTTGCGATAGCAGTCTAAGAACACCACTTTTGTTTTCTAAAACACGCAAATCTTATGAACTATCGTAGTACACATACCTTTAGAATGTCTTCCTTCGAACTGCCTAGATAGCAAGTTTCCGAGCCAGCGCTCTAGCAGCGGTGTAATACCGCGCATGAAGAACAGCCATACTCGCCATCCTGGTGCCCAGAAACCACAACCAGGACCTTTGGATACTGGACCCTAGGGTGGAAATATATATTTTAAATACTACTGCTTCAGTTTAAATGTCATATAGCAGTTCAGTAGGAGCATGATTGCGATTAATTATTCCTAGTTGCAAAAGAAGTACCATTTTTCAAAGTTCTTTCACAAAGAAGCGACTGTGTCGAGACCAAGATTATGGATTAGCAGCACCAAAGTGTCATTGTAATAAGGGCAAAAAGAGAGAGCCAACAAAGTCGAGCTGAGCGCATTTCCCTTTAGAAAATAATTCATAGTATATTTATTTATATCATAGTAGTTTTATTTTATCATACGATATAACTATGATCTTGAATGGATTGCAATAAATGATTTGAATTGAATAGTATAAAAATTATGCACTATTTATAACTCACCGTATTAAACCTATAGTATATCAGATGCTTGAGATCCTTGCACATTCTGATCTGTCTCATGAGCTTGTACTTGTAGCGGTACATGCCCGTCAGTTGTCCAACATGCGCGAAAATGTACTGGAGACCGTCGGCCAGTTGGAACGAGTCCACGTTGTTCAGACGGTATTGGACGTGGGAGTCCACAATCAGTTTTGTTAAGCGGAGGATCTCGCGACACAAGTGGAATGCTGTGAAGGAAATGAGGTTTAGATCTTCGAACTTGAGTTGTCTCTTCATGAATATGACCATAAATAGGTGTGCGAGCACATAGTAGGCTGCAAACTAAAGTAAGCTAGTTTCTGCAAGAAGTTATTAAGGTTATGAAGTCAAATTAAAGTTTTTACACATCTTATGTAATTACTGGTTGTTTGGGTCAACCAGTGCTGAGTTTCAACATTGATGAGTTTTCACCAAGGATTATACATAGATGTATAGGTTTTACATGTAATGTGATAAAAAATACGGTTTAATAAGGTTACTTACCATTACCAAACCGAGACTTCTTTCTCTCCTTCGTAGTCAAAGTCTTGACAGGTTTTAAGTTAAAGTTGTAATCCAAATGCAGGTAATTCAAGTTCTTGCGATGGATGAGTAGGTTCAACATGTTGTACCCTTGGCGGCATACTTGTAGACCTGCCTCCACCCAGTCCAGAGTCGTGGTTTGGAAGAATTTCGTGGATTTGAATGAACGGAAGAGATACCTTTGGATGGATTTTTTTTTATTTAATGAAGATTGTATAAATAGTTTCAAAGAATCAAAAACATTTGGTGCGAAAAAAACCAAAGCTTTTTGCTCAGAATTAAAATTACCAAGCGACACCTAAATAGCTGTATATTATTGCATTGTTAAAATTTTAAACAAAAAACTAAAGAATCACTCTCCGACTTACCTCTTCTTCTGTGGCTTTGGTGGTCGGTGCTTCAATGCGTTCAGCACATAGTACTTGAGGAGCTTCTGATACGAAACCCTCACTTTGACAGGCTGGCCCGGAGGGCAATGTTCTTTGTACCATGTCTTCACCAGCGGCACATCGATAGCGCGGCGAGTTCGTCCTGTATAAATACAATTTTATTAACCTGATGTTTTCGTACTGTGGATGAGGTTGGTGTTTGCTATCCAACTACTCTGAGAAGACACACAGACTTTGAGGTCACAGTCAAGCTTAAATTCAGACATAATCTGGCGTAACTAAAGCATATTGGGGCTTGACTGGTCACACAGGTACCTAGGCACCTACATGTAACAAGGATTTGTCAGATACAAATTGTTCTTGCATCTCCTCCTGTTCCTGCACCCAAATTGCTTAACAACGTCACAATTGCAATAAATTGGATCCATCAATTGCGATATTCAATCCTCTGAACTCAGATTTACAATAAAGTCATTGCACCGGATGTGCAAAGATTATTGAATTATTTAATAGAAACGTTATTTTGTGTGTTGCGCAAAAAACATGTCGCAATAAAATAAAATGATTTGCTAGATAAGATTATCTAGCAGATCATTTATTTTATAATAGTCTGTGACTTTTACAAGAGAGAACAAATAAAGAGAAGCTTACGCCCAAAGGTAGGTCAAGTCACACAGTGGAAGAAGATGATAACAAAAAGCATAATTTAGTTGTTGCTTACCTGATCTCATGTTAAAAGGCCTCGGCGCCCACAACAGCGCGATCCCGTTAGCCGTATTATCGGTATACAAAGCAGTCTCTTGCAGGAATGGTGATACATCTTCAGGCAGCAGGAGCTCTTCCTCGTCAGGCAGCGGATCCAAAGACTTGACCGAGTGACGGTGGGAAATGGGATTGATGAGGGGGTCGAAGTAGAAGGCAGGGAGGTCAGGGTCTTCAGTCTTGATATATACGACGTTTGGTGTGTGGTACCTAGGAAGAAAAGATTTTTTAAAGAATGGACAGAATGGTGTTATTCCACGACGGGACATCATTTTAAAACAGACAACTAATAAATGGAGAAACATGCAGTAAAAGTGCCTGCAGAGGTCACTTTGACATGGCGACAATATGGAAGTAGCAAAGCATTGGCCAACAAAACTTTAAATACTTTCATGTCAGTGGTACGAAATGTATGACTGAAAGAACTTTTGCAAAACTAAGTATGTATTGAACCAAGCAGGTGAGTTTCTTAAGTTATTACATGTAAATGTTTAGTGGACTTACCAAGAAAGCTGGACGAAATGCGGTAAATTGTTATACAAGTACGGGAATGCAATCCTATACTCTGTCCTGATTGGCTGTCGTATAATGATCTTGTTGATGTCATTGAACTCATTCCAATCTTCATCTCCCGCCGAATTATCTTTAACCAGAGGTTCAAACTTCGGCCCCCCCGGTATCGCCATGTTTAGAGCTTTCGCCGTGAAGAAACTCTTCGAGTCAAAGAGGTAAAAGTAGTTATCGTCTACTAGATCAGTCAGTAACTGGTTGCCAAGACGGTATAGTGTCGCCATCTGTGGTAAAGTTAAGTTCCACTTTCTGTATGTTGACCCATTCACGTGTTTGGTTCCTAATAGAGGCTTGTGGTCATAAAACCATGTTGCAACCGCTCCATCTTCCTCAGGATCCAGTTCAATCTGGATGGGTTCTAGAGGTTCCACATCTAAGATGTTGTCAGCGTAATCTAGAGGAGGTTCCTCATCGTCGAAAGGCGGAAACCTCATTCGTTTGAAGTGCCTACGATCACGTTTCTCACGACGCATCATGATCCACATGGTACCCCACTGAGCTATGTAGACAGGTTCTATGACCCATGGGATTTCATTGACAAAGGTGATGGCTCCAGTGATGTGGTATAGGACTTTGACATCTCGGATCTGTTCCCAGGGCATAGGCATGTTCTCTAGGAGCTTCATAACTGCATGAGGCATGTATTTCAAGGCTCCCAAGTATACTCTCTTGTCGTGCCTGTATTTGCGACTGGTCATGTCTCCATGGTCTCTGATGATCTTGCGGATGTGTTCGGGAGGCATGTCCTCTTTCTGTGCATCCACAAAGCCGAATTTGCGCTTCTCGGCAAAGCGCTTTGATTGGAGCTGCATCCATTTTTGGGCTTTACAGGGAAAAAGACAAGAAAAGATAAGTCTTAAAAGCTGGTACAAGAGGTTTTTATTGTTTTTATTTATTTGAATCATGTTTAACTGAAAGAAAATTAACCCATTTGTACAAAGAGTTTAGTTAGTTTAGACTTTGTACAAATGGGTTAATTTTCTTTCTACTATGTCACACCTATGTTGTTGAGTCAGGCAAATCTGAGAGAGCCTATATTGGTACACACACTTGGGCACCATAATATATCCTGCATCAATGGTTAGTGAATACTACTCAACTAAGTAAGCCACTTACTTTAATATTGATCTTGAACTATCACATACCATAAAGGAGCATGCTGTTCTACAAAACCTCACTAACTTTGATGTTAAAAAAAGCATTTGCATTTACATTGCACAATATTATGAATGATTTGACTCAGTCCTAAGATCTTATCTCAACTTTGATACTCTAGTAATTGTGCAGCATGCCATGCCATTGAAGGGTACATGGAAAAATCAAATAAATGGAAAAAAAAGGTTGCCGAGTCCACCCAAACAAGTTACAGAAAAGGAACATGCCAAACAGAGATAACCAATTCAAAACTGAATAAGTGTGGTAATCATATGATCTGAACCATATGTAGCACCCCTGACTAAAAAGAACACAAATGCTGTATTGAATATATTTAGTAGTCTTTATTCTGCATTTTGCCAACTGACCTCACTGCTAGTTAAAGTAATCAGAAGGACGATACTAAATTACCTATATACAGGATGGAAGGGACAGCGATGCTAAGCCGGTCACCATGTATTCACTACATCAGTCTGAACCCCCTACATAAAAATACCTACACATCAAAATGTACTGAACAACTGATTTTTTTAAAATAACTGACAAAAAAATTCTGTGTGGGGGGCTTCAGAATGGTGTACTGAACATGTGGTAAAAGGCTTAGCATCGCTGTCCCTCCCACCCTGTATAATTATTCTGTACCAGTTTATGTGAACTGGTCCTAAACGCTGGACTGATTTGATGAAATTTTGTGTGAGTACCCACTCAAACACTCACACAAAATTTCATACACATCCATCAAACCATCCAGGAATCCCTTACTAATTATATGACTAACTTTCACTGTCTAAAGGCACGCGAAATTCAATCGAACTTCGGCTGCGGCGCATTTTTCAACCGAATGTTCAGCCTAACTCGACATTCAGCAGAATCCGTATTCAGTCCATTACTAAAAAATAGTAATATGGACTTTTGTTTGCAATATCAGCATTCTCCATTGTGTCTTAGATGGAGAAGAATACCAATTGCAGTTTATAATGTACCCCACAGGAAATTATTTTACTTTATTTCTCAAAAGTAAAACATAGAATATGGGGGTTTTTCACTGTATTGTTTGGATAACAAATATGCATTGTGAATGTATAAAAACTATGTAATTACTTCTTTATGACTGAATAAACATTATAATATAAATAAATGCAGAGTTAAGTTATAACTAGTAGTTACCTACAGAATTAATATTAGATAATTTTCAAGGTTTATGTTTGGCATAACATTATGCTGCATTTATAAAGGGGGCATGGTATTTAATTTTTTTTTAATCTGAGACTGAATGTCACAGCTGGTCAGTTTTAGTGCACATTAACATTCAGTGTTTACTAATAATTTAAACAAAGCCAAGCTATTATCAGCTCTGTACTTCTCCCCATTTATTTGAGGGTTGGAGCAGCTAGTTATGTACTTCCACACATCCCTATCATCCATCATCACCATGCAGTTGTATTTAATAGAAAACTGAATTACTATCCAAAGAGAACACAAAATGATCGGCCATGATTAGTTAGTTAAGTGGGCTCTGGCATTTGGTTACAAAACTTTGATTAGGAACTTGTGTTGGCGTCACGCAGATATTTAGTACCAAATGGCGCCATTTCACAAAGTAACAGGAAATAAACCAAACTATCCACATACACCAAATAACCTAGAAACTGAACCAATAATAAGACATACCCTTCTCCTTGATCTTCTCTTCTGGTATATGATGTGGCTTGGGGGGCTGCGAGGGCGGCACCGGTGGCGCAGCCGCAGCAGCGGCAGCATGGGCCTGTAGGGCCGCTTGCTGCGCCGCCGCCAACTGCTGCTGCGCCATCATGGTGGCCCAGGGGTTGGGCCCCAGCAGGTACGGCGGCAGCGACATGGCTGACCGCCTTCTGTTTCAATAAAAACTTTGTTTTAACACGAAAGCATCATGATTACACAAAAATATCCCGTTCATTGATACAAGCTACGAGGCAGCGTGGTAAACAGACGCCGGTTGAACAAAAAGAAACAGCTTTAATGAAGTCATGGTACTTACTTTTTCTATTTCAGTGCCAAATTTTGTATTTCACTCACTTTCCACAAAAAAAATCGTATTTGCTAGGTAAAACGACTAACGAAACACTAAAATTACGAAAGCGACTTTGGTAGCCATTTGCAATTTAATTTTTTCAATGTTTTTTTTAGTGCTGCGACATTCGCTTTTTGTCACACAGCCCATTAATTAGTTGACTATTTTACAATAAATCGACTAAAACCGTCAAAAATAATACTGGCAGCATCGAGTACATACATTACTGGCAGATAATTATTATTTTGAGGCTCCAAACCAGTATTTAAACGGTATTTAATTTTTTTTATGGCATTTATTTATTTTTTATTCGGAAAATTGCCAGTGCAAAAAAATATTTGAGAACTAGAGCCGCTGCAATAAAAAAAATATAAAACATTAATTATTGGTTTAGTTATTTTCAAACCATCTTGCTCTGCATGGTCACGTACGCGTAGACAATCATCATTAGAACTAGAATAAACCGTGTTCACAATGTACACAGAGTAGTTTCAAGTTGGTGCTACGTCGTGTCGGCATACTTTTACGTGTTAATGCAAGTTAAATGCTCTATGTGTACATAAATATACAGATTCCAATGTATAGAAATCGACGCCAAGGCATTCAGAGGGATTTCCCTTCGCGGCATTGAATATTGCAATCTGTATCTTGTTCCCACTAAATACGTATGAATTTACATTGAGAAAAGATAATACTCTGCTCTGCCGTCCCCGGTCTGCGCTGGCCTTTAAAGCATAAAAATAAAATTATTTCTACAACTGCTGCCTCATACTAAATTCCTACTTATTGCTCTTAAGCCATAATTAATCTGGAAAGGTACAATTGCTGCAGTGGAATTTGGCATTAACGCAAAGACCTTACTCTACACTAGCACTTTTGGCGGCGAATTCAAGCGATTCAGCCCGCGTAAAATGACCGTTCTACCGTAGAATCTGTTCTATTTGAAAATTCTGTTCAGATACTTCTAGTAACATTTGATTAACTAGTAGGTTATCGATCTCAAGCAAGGATTCAAAAGCTAATCATGAGATCTTAAGCAACCTAACAATCGTGATCCGTGACAGGTTTTGATGATAAGGGAATCTACTTGAATGACATAAAGTTTAGAATTGAACAAAATTCTTTATTCTACATATCGCGAAAACTTAGAGGTGGAGTTAGAACAATGTTTTCCACCGCATTCGCTTCACTTGACAATTCTTCATTAATTTCGTTAATCGTTTCACTCATCAGTTCTTCGTCAACGGACATCAAGTCATCGCTTTGTTGAGAATTTGTTACATTATTGGCAGAATACTCTTCAACTATTTGTGTTAGAGCTTCTGCTATATCGGAATCGATAGAAGATGTTTCTATTTCATTTGTATCATCTTCATTCGTGCCATTTTCATAGTTTTCGCCCATTTTACTGTTTATTCTAGAAAAATTTGTTCCATTGATATGATTAGCATTCATAATATTTTCATCGCTTTCAGCAATCGAGTTATCATCAGTATAATTTTTCTTTTTACTGTTCTCATGCATTTTAAAACAAAGTAACTCATTATTTTCATCTTCAATCATTTCCACGTCTGATGTATTATTATTAATTTCTTCTTCAACTGAATCTTCGTTATTTATTACACTGTTGAGTAATTGTTCTGATGATCGTACTGAAGCATAGTTTATGTTCTCATCTTCGTCGAGTACTTCAATTTGTTCGGTTATCGGGGATTTTGCTTGTGCAGGATTGTTAGCCATGAATGAATCCTTGGTAGCTTCATTTGATGAGTGTTCTTTAGAATTTGGTACAATAGTGCAGTCGGCACTTACATCAGTTCTATTATCACTTCTGCTTCGAAGAACATTTAATCTTCCAAGTATTTGTGGGTGGTCTTTTTTGAACTTTTGTAATATTTTCTTTGCAGTATCCTCTGAGTTACCGTATTTTCTACATTCTAGCTGAATATTAGCATTGAGATTGTATAAAGTTTCTGCGTCATTTCTCTGTGGAGTTCTTATTTCTTGTGCCTGAATAAAGTAAAATAAAAATCTCAATTATGTTTCTTATTATTATTACTAGCCCGAAATATTCCACTACCGGGTAAAAGCCTCCCTTAATTCTGGAAAGTTTTACTCTAACACAAAGATTATTACGGTCGATCATTATTTTCTCTTACATTTGTATTCTTCGAAATGAGCGCAGCAAGTTCCATCGCCAATTTGACTGTATCTTCTGGTAGATTCGTTTTGGCAGCCAGGGCTAATCCGTAATGTTCAATTTTGGTTACACCTGGTTCAATTCTGTGTTGGTAAATTAATCTTTTTTGAGGATTTTCTGGACTGCCTATTTCTTCTTCAGTTACCGCTGTATGTCGACTAGAACAAAACATTTACTTAAGCCTAATTTTCTTTTTGTACTTCGAAAGAGTATGTCTGTTCATAAAATGAGGTTCTCACTTGACAACATTGAAGTACAATTCTTGCAATTTCGTCAGATACATAAAATGGGTGGTAAAGAAAGTGAACGCATTACTCATGATAAGTTCTTCGCTGATAGCCCAAGCTACACTTGTACCTTCCTCTACACAAGTGCCCCTGAAAGTTGTATCATTTCTTTTAGTAATATTAGTGAATAAATTGTAGTCTGCAGGAGTTTCGTATTAATCTATTGATACTTGCCTACATAGTTCGTCTATTATCACTAAACTTGTAGGCGTTAATCCTTTCAATATGTGCTGGGTTTCCTTTATCTGTAAATAATATTATCTTACAATAACGTTCAACATTATTTATTGCGTAATTATTATTGGCTTCCACGATTACCTCGAAAACGTAAGTGGAAGCATACAATTCCACACTGTCGTTAAAACCTATTCTGGAGAAAATTCTATCGCAAAGTCTCAAAATTGCATTTGTTGCGGGCAGGAAACAACCTAGCTGAAATACAGAAGTTAGGGATAGTTTATTTCTCAGTAGGTAATCTCCCTTCAGGGTCTAATCTTCCGTGGTCCACATGGAAGTCCCTGGACCGTCTCCGGATCAAAGTAGACGTAACTACAACCTCCTAAGTGGGGTTACCGCGCTGGAACAGCAGCAGGGTTTGGGTGTGGAGCAGTGTTACAACTTACAATGTATGTTCCAACTCTTAACCTGTCCTCTGAACCCCGGAACATGCAGCCACAGTGACTTCTGCGCCGTGAAGTTTGCGAAGTTTTCGTCCAAAAACATAGTATACCTACTATCGTGCCAGCGACACGAAGAAGAAGTATTTAGGTACTTAAGATATTTTTTAAATCAATTGCCTAGATTTTATTTTATCATAATTTCAGACCTGCGCCATAACTTGTATAATAGCAACTTGTTTAATGTAGATACTTTTGCCTCCCATATTTGGTCCAGTAATGATTGTAAAATTGTGTTCGGGCGTCGCAAACTGGAACAAGCATTAAAAATCATCAATCCATTTGAGGTGGACACAGCAGAACTTCTTAAAAGTTTTGAAATCTAAGCAGATATATTTCTTACGATATCATTTGGGACAGGTAGAACTTGGCTGTTGTAATCCAAAAGAGGATGCACACTATTCCTTACATCCATATAGCTGTTGAAGTCCGGCCTTATGTAGGAACCGATTGAACTTGCCTGGAAAACATACATTTTTAATTTCATTTATTCTAACGAGAATTTTTAGGGAAATTATGATAAAATTGGTATACTTGGGCCATGGCAAGAAGAACATCTAACTCAGCCACGTTTTCACAGAGCGTGTAGAGGCTCGACATGAACGGACGGAGATCTTTTAGTAGAGATGATATTACGCTGAAAGTGAAGACAGGAAAAAAATAAGACAGTAAAGTTTAAGTTGGCGATTTTTAATCGATAACGCATGTGTGTCAAAAGCCAGGGAGTGCAACTATATTTAAAAGGGACTTTCCCTGCTTTCAAGTGCAACGGAAACTGACAATCTGTTTTACGCTGTTTAACAAAAATAATTTCCTGAAGATTAATTCAAACTGAACTAAACATATTTAATTCACTAACATATTACTCATTTTCTGTATTTCAGTTAACGACTCCTTGGCTTGCTGATTTAGTACAACAAGCTCTTCCGTTGTCATTGTTACGCTGGCGCCACTGTGATGAACCTGAAACAAGAAATGGCCATGGCTGTTACCGCTAATAAAAGAAAAAACTTAAAAAAAAATCGCCGAAAATATAATAAAGGAGACCTACCCTACCCATTGGGTTATAGAAGAGAACTGTTTTTTTTAAATAGGATAGTTTCACATTCACCTGTATAAATATAGGCGGCAAATCTTCCATATTGAAGCACCTCCTATTTTTCGGAGCCAACGGCATTACTATATGAAAGCCCTTCATCATATTTTGGTTCAACCTCAAAGGAAGATCATACGTTTCGCTAAGCTGCTCCACAATCTTCTGTATATCCTCTATGAGTTCAGAATAAGTTCTTCTGGCTACATCAAGAAGACCATTGATATCCGGTTTGACTGCAAAACATCTTTGTAGACTACCCATGGCGCCTTTTTCTAAGTGAGCGTCATTTTGAATTATTCTTTTAATGCGCTCTGTTATTTCATTGTAGTGAGGGTTTTCGAAATCCTGGCCGAGATTAAATCATGGTTATACGTCAATTTAGATAATTTGTATAAATAACCTTTCGTTATTATTATGCCTACTGAAATCTTATCTCAGTACATTTTTATACTTTTCTAATCGTGTAGCTACTCCTACGCTCTACAGTGTGTCTCTATAAAATCGTTATCAACGTAGATATCATTCTTAGCATTGCATACCAATTTAATCTTCCTCAGTCTTCCACTAACAGCTCCATTCAGTGCTTCCACCAACTTTGGTACCATGTCCATAGTAACCTTCAGCAATAGTGTCTGATTCAGTTGAGCCTCTCCTACCTTATCCATGTTCTGGTTAGCCGACTCCATGCATAAAAGGAGGATTTTATCAATGTCCGATAGTTTCTTTATCACATCCTATAAAATGATATTAAGTATATAAAAGAAAATACCAAAGATTGTGTTGATTACTGACTGGTAGAGAATAAACGTATCAGATGAAAATATGAAGTACTTCCATCTCTTTATTTAAGATTATAAAAGTTTAACATGGTTCTAAAAATACCTGCAAATCAACCATAAGCCCTGTATCATTTTCAATAAGATCTTGTATAGCGTCCAGCCTAGACTCAATAAACTCTTTGTTGCACGAAGGCTGAAGTATGGAAGCCCTCAATGCTCGTATCCCACCTACTGTATAAGTAGGGCCTAGTACGCCTAGCAGACAGCAGGTAGGGCCAGCAGATGGTACTAAAGGCTGCACTAATTCGAGTTGGGTGGCGGTACCTACATCTAGGAAAAATATAGAAGTTATAGTTATACAGTAGTAAGTCATGCCTTCATGTCATGAGTTCTTTTTCTTGTTGGGAACTAGTAAGAGGTGTGTCAGGCTTTGTACAAGGCGGAAAATGAATAAAGACAAACAATCAGGTCTAGGAATCCACACTTGAAAGCATAATATGGTATGGCATTTCAGTATTCCACCACGTGTGGACAATTAGTGATGGAAACATACCGATAATAATTTCGATAAGCCTATGACGAGAGGTCTATGATTATGTAACTGTAAAACAAATGACATTTCTAATCGAGAAAATGTTATTGTTCATAAAGCCTTGGCTACAAAACATACTGGATGATGTCATACAGCAACATGTTTCCTACGATTGACCTGAATGACTTATCACGTTGAGACTTACGATAAGGCGATAAGCCTTGCATTTGACGTGTAAATCTCATAATAGAAATATAGTACAAGACCCCCCGCATTTGTACTCTTGTATTTTCCTCTATAAACACCAGATACTATAAAATATAGGCGCAATTAAGTCACGTTCCATTTATGAAGGAAAATTATTGCCTATATTAAGTTTTGTAAGTTAAAGAATAACCCTCCGTGCTATCCTTTTGGCATACTTACAAAGACGGAAGAGTTTGAAGAGCTAATCAATAAACTTCGTACCTATGATCATTGTGTTTTCAGACGAATGATATTCAATTTTCAGCGATTCTCTAGCGAATACTATGCACTGGATATATTCAACATACTTCAGCACAGCTGCCGCCGCAGTAACAGCGTAGAATCTGAAAACCTTTGACCTATAGACGGTGTACTATCAAGTAGGAATTAAAAAAAAATATCGTGGTTAAAATTGACTTTTACTAGATATAGGCAAGTTTAGGTCAATTGATTCATATTTGACGTACTTATGCACTACTTGAAGGTATACCCCGTTGTATTGTGGAGCGCACAGAGTTTGTATATGTTGACGACCTGCTGCATCATTGAAGTGCCTCCTTTGAACTGTCACTAAGTTGACTAACGGATACCGATCCCTTATTAATTGGTATAATTGATTCGGTTGCACACCTTCACAAAATGTGTGGGGAACTATGATCTGCGGAAAGAATAACCAAAATCAGCGTAAGTGAGTGCGGTGCTGTCTAGGACATGTCCCACTTACTGGACTGTCCTAAGTGTCCACACAACTGTACTTTTAACAACCTAATGTATGCTTCTGAAGCTGCTAATGGCGTGGCCACTTACTGGGTCTAACTTATTAAAAAAAGATACCATTGTCACCACGAAAAGAAAAAGGAGCGCGCTAAAGGATTATCTATACTGCATTTTCGACCTTGTGTAACCGTGTATGTCACTAACAAATGGGTAGTACAAAAACTAGATGCACCGAAAAACCTTCTAATTGTTAAATATTTAGCTAAAACCGAAAATGAAATACACTGCCGCACTGCTATCACTGATCCACATGTCCAAAAACGTAGGTAAGTATCAATAAGTTACTAAATCTATTCTATTATATTCGTCTGTATGGTCATAGGTCTTAGATGGAAATGTAAGGAGGTCCATTTATGCAGGGGCTGACGCAAACCGACTAGTACAAAAATCACGTGTCATGAAACGTTTTTTTGCCAATCTTTAGTAAGACGTGTGCAAATCATTATCTTTAACAACGTACTTCATCAAAGCATAATACTCGTACATGCATTGGAAACAGGCGTGATGTTATGTCATCGGCCATTACACCTGTATCCACAAAATATAAGTAGGTACACAATTAGGTACACCCACATTTCGGCACAATGTTTAAGTCCCATGCAATAGGGGGTGATCTTATTGCCATCAATCGGTCAAAAATTTAGGCTTCGGGGTGCTACTGAGAAATTCCGTATGGAAAATCCAATAATTTTTTGCCTGACCTGGAACCCAGGATCTCAAGCTCAGCCCTAGACCAACAAGGAAGTCAAAGCATAACGTATGAAGGTAGGTATTGAAATATTAATAACATCTTAATTCTTTACCTCAACGGGATTGAAGAAGTTAATCTTTGTTAGTGTATGGGTATACAATAGGGTATCACTGAATTGACAGAGTACTAAATGGGGATGTCTTAGATCTATTGCTGCTATTCCGATTTCTCCACGAGCCATGCCTCTGCCTGCTGATATGGCTGAAATTTTTTCAAAAACATTATTTTAAGAAGTCTGAAGATTCATTGAAAATCTCAACAAACAGAATTTGTGTAAAACCCATCGTATGCACTTCTGGGTTTGCGACGAGTTTGTGTGACAAAGTGAATCTTCAGCAACACACACAAATATATGTCTTTTGTTTATAAGACGTACGCAATACCTAGTCAGCTGACAGATACTTAGCGTGTGCAAAATTTATCTAAGTAACATGCGCGTAATGAAGAACTATTACCTAATATCACACTTGCGTCGACAGCTGAAACGCTTGTAGATCTTGCAGAACGATTCCCGCTGTATCCACCTAGAATTTATTGTCTGATTTAATAATTTAGTTCCTAGGTTTTCAGCCTAGTCTTAATTGGTTGAGTAATAAGTTCTTAAGTTTTCAGTTTTATTCCAGCTATTACTCGTACAAGCAGCTGGTTGTCAAGCAGCTGGTTCATATAAGAGCAGTTTTTAATAAGCCATAGAAGCAGCCCATTAACGATCATCTAACAATATCATCAAACGAAGCGTAATTTCCGGGATTTAGCATATATGTAGAATCATCCAGCTGCCTACATTTTGCCTGAACAAAGCGTGGCGAAGGATAAAGAACGCCAAAGCGTGAACTAACATTGGTATTCAAAATGATCAAGATTTCCGGATACCTTTCAAAAATATACCTTGTGTAAAAAGCAGTCTTCCATTTACACGAGGTCCTACAGGTACAGCGGCAAAGTAAAAGGGAGTCGTCTGTCTTGGTATGGAGTATGGTCACATTGTGTGAGGAATGATATTAAAGAGAAAGGAGTAAATGATGCCGTGACGTCTGACCGGGGAGAGTGGAAGCTGTTGCGCCGACCCCAAGTAGAATGGGACAACCGCAGGAAGATGATAGATACAGCGGTAAAGTACAATTTTCTACCTAATTGTTAATGTTTCGTAATTATATCGGGTATTAACTACAATCACTCAATAACAAGGTAGTTTCTGAGGAAACGTAAAAGGGAAATAACATAAAAAGTAGGTAGGCAATTAAATACAAAATATCATCGTGATAAAATTATTATATTCCTCATGTATACAGAAGAAATTGGTGCGCAACACGGGGATTGTCCCGCGAATGCACAGGACTTACCTATACTTACATATTATATCTTATATGTCTTAGACTAGAGACACTGTCTATTTAAGACATAGGAGAAATCCTACGATTATATATCATCTGATGTTGTGGAGGTAAAAATTGGGTGTTATTAGGGTGTTTAGCAGTGATAGTTAGTGAGCTATATGATACCTATAAATAGGCTGGCTAGTGAAGCATTTTGTGTATGGTAACTGGTACCTTGGTGTGGTATTGTTTGTGATCAGGACAGTTTGTAAAATGGGCGAAGTTCGTAAGCGGTGTAATTTAGTCACTGACAATCGTAAAGGAACTCTACCCGACGACTTACTTACAAAACTATGTTAGTAGAATTTAAATAATAGATTTTAACGAATTAGTTTTATGAGCTGGCACGTGCAGCTGACTTAAATTAAACAAGATAGGACTATCCAGTTTGTTAGCTATTACACTCAGGAGACTATTGGAGTTAGCACGCACTCTGCGCAACAGGGATGCTGCACGCTTGCGCCTGATTGAAGCAAATCCATCAGTATGCGCGTCCGCGAACATACCCGAGGCACTGCAGAAACGTGGTAACCCCAACAGCATCCTGAATGCATTGGTATACTGTACGCAAAGAACAGCTTTTTGCGTGAAGCTATACCTCAGGCTACACGAGTAAAACACATGACAATACGCCTTAAAAAGTGTTATTTTAAAGTATTATTTTATGCTGTAAACCTAAATCTATTCCCTAGTGAATTAATACTATGTGAGTTCGTAATTTAGTTATTACCAACATAATTGTGATGCAATTTTACCAAAGATAAACATAATATAATTATTACGACTATGAAGTAAGAAAGTTTACCTACTACACACACTGAACTTTTTGATTGGCCAATAAAAAATAAGGAGAGACGATAACATTTTTCTACACGAATAGCAAGGCAGCAAGTAAAGTGGCTATCTGAATGAAATGGCACTTCTTGGTACTTGCCTACTAAGAACACGTGGTACACTACACTTACATAATTTTGCACAAATGCACACTACCACGTTGCGAGAGAGCTGCTTACGCCCTGATAATAATTCGCCAGGGTTAAACATCTGTTATCATCATAAAAACGTGGACTATCGCGTGAGTCCTTTCAATTTTATCTGGAAAAATATTCATTTGGAACCTATTAAGTACCTTTTAGATGATAGACCGCCACGTCTGGTCAGTGTTCAGATGGTCACCTCAAAGAATAGAATACTTATATATACCAAAAGGGTCACCTATGTGGTGTGATGGTCAGCTGTCAAAGTTACCACCGTATGGCGGACTACTTTTCGATTAAAATAAATCGTAATGTAGTCCTGCACTGCAAACAGAGGAATAGTCGGAATATTCCACGTACCTATAAAGTCAGTTCATGAAGTATCTAAACTTTTCATAAAACTCCTTTTCCTTTTTTATGTCGTTGGTTGAATTATATGTTTTTTAAGTTCAGCTTCTAGTGGGTAACTACTGATAAACTGATGTTTACCTAGTCAGCCACACAAGTACACAATGACATGGCCCATATTATTCGAACTACCGATAACTTGGACTGCTCACAACTAGTTTGGGGCAAGGGTTACTTAAGTCAGACGTCAATTCCTGACCGCTTGGATCCAGAAATAAGCGATGTAACGTATCTAGGAACATGCTACCAATGAGTTCATAGATCTGATTGTACCCTAATGCAGCTAGACAAGATCGGTCTGGTATCACGTCCAAGTGGTTCAAAGGAAATCTCGCATGAATACGACTCAAAATTGGCGCCATGGCGTGGTCAGCCGAAGTAGATTTTGAATTATCTAGCAAAGCAAATAGGTTTGTATATAGTAGTCTGGATTTGTAAGTATAGGTACCTACTTATACACAGTGGAAAACTTAAAAGAATAAGACTATCTTCGAGCTGTGGTAAGTTATTTATGTACGAGTGCTGCAAGGATCTTTGCGTTGGAAATTGTATTGGAATTAGAAGTCGGTTAAAAACAAGATGTTGATGGTTCCAATTTTGGCCACATGCTAAAATATGCAGCACGTACAACTATGTATAGAATAGCTAACAATAATTACCTCTGCTACTACTGCTAATGTATCTGAGAGCAGTGGGTCTGTTCTTCGGTGTGCACATATCGTGTGACGTATCGGCTGCTGCAGAATCGCTGGCTAGCACTCTTGGGCGAGGCCTGCTATCGGATGACGACTCGGGTCGAGATGATGCCGAGTGAATAATTCTGGCAACGAGAGTTTTAAATATGGGTTTCCTGCCTGCCTGTTTCCTGTCTAGTATCAATTCTATTTCCTTGTCAAATGTTAGGTACATACAAAAGTACCTGTTAATTGTCCAATTGAAATAAAGGACTTGGGACCTACATCCTGCTACTTACTTGTAAAAATAATCATAAAATCAATGGGAAAGATTAGGACGATAAAAAGACAACATAAATATAATACCTAAAAACAAAACACAGAAAAGTTTTAAGCTTATAGCATATTTCCCATGGACTTACTTTAAAAAAGTCGAGGGCTGCCTCGACTTTTTTTCACATTTTTTCCCAAGTTCTTTAACGTGTGGTTAGTGCCTAAACTGATGCCAGAGTTTTTTGTTTTTACCAAGAACTAAGTAGGTACCTACTTAGTATTTACGTACGCAGGTAAAAATCTCTATAGTGGAAGTAATAAACTGGTCATATAAATACCTGCGTTTAAAAGTTTTTGGTGGTCCCGGCGGTGGTCCCATAGTAGGCTTTCTGGAAGGTCCCGTTGAAACCTCATCTTTATCGAATTGATACTTTGGGGCTTTATTCGCTGTGGAAAAACCTTTAGAAGCACTAAAAGGATGCGGCGGTAACATTGAAGTTGCACCCCTTATACCTGAGGAAAATATGCAAAATCAACATTTATTGTTTATCAGGGTTTTTTTTTCGTAATATTAAAATCAGGTATTGATTGATGAAAGTATGTGAACTTTACCGAGCGACGAGTCTTTCTTGACAAACGCATTTTTGTTTTTGAATTTTGGTAGTGCTTTATTTATTCGCTTTTCTCTTGGCACGACGTTCATTTCGTAATCTTTAAAAGAAATAAATAGGGTAACCAACGCTTGATTTTGGTTCTTAGTGGAAAACTACCAAAGTAAAACGCACTTTTTTCTTTCCTCTTCTTTTGATAAGTTAATTTTTCCCGCCGTATTGTTGACAAAGGACGTCAAGGATGCGTTAGTTTCATTGATAGTAATTGTTAAGTTTGCCAAACTATCAAACAATGATATATAAAGTTTTAGACTAAGATATTGTGATCCTGGTAACTTTTAAACATTTTACATAAAAGTTTAATACATTGAATATTAATGAATGGAAATGCTTAATTATTAATCTGCGAATATTTTTTATTACAGTCTACATTTTTGATGAATCTATGTGAACATGACAGTGCGTGAATAAAACAAGTTTTTGACCCGGCTGGAAACTGTCAATAGTGTCAATGTCAAAGTGCAAACGTCAAAACCAGCATTTTACTGTTTGGTGCGTAATTTAAATAATTCTTTTCGATTTTTCTAACATATTAAAACCATGATAATCTTATTTTTGAAGGCCCTAAAATATACACACATTAATATAAAATTAAATCGTGACTTTATTGTTTGAGTAACATAATAATCCTAAATCAAAAATCCTAATCAAAATCCCCAAGTAGATAACCTTGAACTTGTAAAATTAATCATTAAAAAATTCGGACGGAAATACAACTATTACATTAGATCCGTAAAAGCAAAAGAAACAAGTTATTTGAATAGAAGTACCTTCTGGAACTATCTGCAACCATAAATGTAAGTATGACTTGCGTTTAGAATATTTTAACCTTCATTAAGAAGGTCATTCCACAACACGTTATTATCCTGTCGTGACAGTAATTCGCCGCTGTATCTCGTGCCATAAATATCAAATACTTGAAATTAGATTCACCATAGAGGGGGGTGAGGCAGGTTTGTAACTCTAGAGGTGAGTTGCTGAACATGTGATATATACCTTATAATGCAGTTGAACATCTCCCATAAACCGTATTAGATAAATAGAAACAATTGCCAAGAAATAAAAGAAAATCGCCTATTCATGTGATACAAGCCAAAGTAAGTGTTCTTGTGTAAAAGTATTTCAATTTCAATGTCCTATAAAGCAATATGTAGCTTCAATTAAATTGTAAGTGACAGCTGAGAAAGAGATTGTTTACATAATCCCATTCCATTTCTCTTCACCTTCATTAGAGCTATTATAAGAAATATATTGAAGAGGTGCAAATTGTTGTTTCCAACATTATTTGAAGTGGTACTTTTTCAATGTTATTTGTTATATCAAAACAAAAACAATAATTGAAGTACCAATGTAGTGTGCAAAACTTTAATCGGTCCGTATATGGCACACATAAGGAATGTTTACAAAATAAATATAATATTTGAATATTCATTTTAATGTGGTGCGTGTGACTCTTAAGATAGCTCTTTTTGCCTTCCTACTTCGACTATATATCTGGACACTGATAATGTCACATTTGAGATTGCCAACGGGTTTAAGAACCAATCTATACCAGATGGATCTAGTTTTCAAAATTATCATACTATGTTGACATGGATTGATTATGTGAAGTCTTTTTGATATTTTCGGCCTTATGAACCAATTTTAGCTGGACATATTTAGTTTTAATAATGATCGCACAATAGTAGCACCACTACCCACCACCATTATTAGCCTTTTTGATACCATACCTACCCTTTTGCAGCACTCTTCATGATGGTGCACTTTTCAAATGACACTTTTTCTAACTTACCTACTTTCCCAAATTCAAATAATAAATTGAATTATTGTCATTCCACTAGTCCTTTATTGTCATAGTCAGGTAATGAATTGGTAGTGAGGTGTCTTGTTTATTTGTCACTATTCTAAATGAAATTAGCCAATGAATAGATAATCGTAAATACTTATGTATGGTATAATAATAAGGTAGCTGAAATTTTCATCATGATTAAATTATGCCAAGCTGTAAGTTAACATGGCGGTCAGTTATAAAATTGCTAACTCATTTGTTGTTGTAACATTCTGTAGAAATCAAGCAATACTAAGTACTTACTGTTTACAATGTTGGACAACAAGGTTTTAATTATGACAATGTTAAGACTACAGTCTGGGATTTTTTGATGGAGACCTCTGGTTATGGGGGAGTTATTTCCACCAAAAAATATAGAAAAAACACTGAATTTATTCAAGATCATTAAAATGGCCAATAAGTAATAAAACATTTAAACATTAAGGATAAGGGCAGGATAATGACAATGATGAAATAATAATACATTTTTTTTGGCAAAAATACATTAATTGATGGATTTTAGCACTAAAACAGGTTTAATGGGCTAAGTATAATCTACTAGTTTTAGCCCGCGACTTCGTACGTGTGGTACTTAGAAAAAAAAAACATTATTTCTGTGGTAAAATGTAGCCTATATTTTTAAGTTAGGCATCTAGCAGTAGAGCGGTGAAAGCTGTGTTCAAATGCATGCAGTAGCTTTTGCGTGATGCGCGTACAAACATACAGACAGACAGACAAAAATTCTAAAAACTGTTGTTTTGGCTTCTGTTGCTCTAATAAAGAACCCCATATTTTTTTTTTCAATATTTTCTTTGTACAGACATCGGCCTGTTAAAATGTTATTATATGTACAGATGTATAATGTTAGCATAGGTATATTCCACTACAATAAATATAATCTATTTCATGAGATGCACATGTAACAAGATTTAAAGTTACATGTCATCATTATCTATGGTTCAATTATATTAATTATCATCAATGAACAAACTGTAAATAAAAGTCATGCGCTGAAGGCGTGCAACAGCCGACTGGCGATGATAATAATATGATAACCTCGTGTGTAAGCAATTATAAGTTGAAAATAATAACAATAATCAGGTAAAAAACAGAGTTAATTAGTCATTAAATATAATTATGCTTCTGATGTTGAATATTTGTGTATCCTTATTTCAGAAATATTTGTTAAATCTTCTGATCCGTTTTCTAATAAGTTGGCCAAAAAACGGGCCGAAACGGGTCATTTCTAGCCACAAACTAATTCTCGAAATTAATTTTGGTTGCAGAAAATGTTGGTAAGGCAATATTTCCTGCCACTTTGCATGTATAGTGCTTAAATCATTATAAAAATAATAACACAAAGTATGTAGCAAGTAAAGTGTCAGTATGGTCTAATCAAACACATAAGTGCCTGGTTAACTACCAAATGATGTCTGGGGATTCCAGGGTTCATATATCATAATGTCAATAAGCCGGCGCTACGAGTACCAGCTGTATTTGATAACACTAGACACACCCACTACGCGTCACTAAAAGTACCACACTGCGCCGACTGCGCGTCATAATAAAGTACCACTTTATAAAACGAACGCTAGAAGTACCACAATTCTGTTTTTTCTTACGAAATGGGTTTTATTAGTTCATTAAAAATTGGTTTGTTTGCTTTATTTGTTTGAATAATATAATAAAGCATTAGTCTAGCTAGGTCCTTAATATTTATCAAAAATTTCTAAAAATACATGGTACACTTAGAAGCAAAGGTCTTAGCGTATTTTATGAAATAACCCCATAAAAGAAGAAATGCTTGGAATAATCGTTTTTCAACAGGTATTCTATAAATAATATAAATTACTAGGTTTGTTACATAGAAAAAAATGTTCTAGATCCATCAATTAAGAAATTATTTTATTATTTAGTATTTGATTAATTATAAGTTTTTTGGGTAATTATGATGATGCCAAACCATTTATATCGCAGCAGTTATTTCGTGCTTTCCACCTAAAGGATTGGTATTTATTTATTTCTTTTTTTTTTTTTAATATTAAGAAATTATGTTTATAAATATCATAAATATTTGTTCCGTTATTATCTTCTGCGTGCGTCAAGGCATTTCCCCTTTTGTATATTATTTTGCGTTTTATGAACGAAAATAATATTTTTATCATTATAGTTTATCGCTTTTGCACCCGACGCAATCTGCAAAACAAGTGGTTCCACAAAATATTCCATACGCTTCTATTGCGAGTGAGCGAGATAGCTATAGGTTTGTGGTTTCAATTCACAGCGTACTCTTCGTCTGGCCGTACGTCTTTGAACGAAAGACAGTGTTGTGACGTCGTTCATAGTACGTAGCTCTCAGATGGTAGTGCTGTAGCTCGCATTACAGTTTATCTCGGCAAGTCTTGTGGATATAAGTCGATAAGCGCGTCAATGTGCGTTATTAAGTGATATCACTCTCGACGGAGGCGTGTTTCTCGGTGTATACCGCCAAGTGGGTCTTATTGCTCTATTAACCTCTAACGGAAGATAAGTAAATAAGGATCGATACAAGTCGATTTTAGTGTTACAGTTCATTGAAATTTTGGTTAGTAAAAAACGAAGACTCAACGAAGATGGCCCTTTACAGGTAGAAATTTTTAAAACGGTTTATGTGCATGCGCATGAAATAAAATTCTTTACTGATTTAAGATAACTTTGCTAGCAATTATTACGGTTCTAAAAATGTTCAAAGTAATGGACTCGTCAGTTAATTACTGTTAATTGCATGGGTCCATTGTTTTACCATAAAACTGTTATTTCTTGTTCATTTAACACTGGAAATAAGCATAAAATGCATTTTCTAGCGTCTCATATAACTTATTGTCAAGTCAACGACAGGGTCCACAATCGCTAAGTTCATAACGTTATTAGCTATATTTATATTATACTGTGACAATAGTCCATCCACAGTTTCTAGAATAAGCAAAATGTTGTGATGTACTTTTATAAACGCATTTACCGTGGTTTCATTACCTGTTCGAATGTAATTTCTGCGTAAGGTCTGATTTTGTTGCCTACCTCCATGTACACTGATCCGACACTAAAAGTACCTAGCATTGTGATTTATTCCACTTTTTTTTCTTGGTTTTTTTGTTACTCCTTCAATACAGTCGTAAAATCAAAAAGTCAAATAAAATATTTAATAAAAAAAATAAATGAGTTGCTTCAGCATTTGTAGCTACACTACTACAAATACAATAGACAAAACTAGGCCACCCGACCACATTTTGCACTCGATTGTACCACCAATTGCACGGTATCGGTTGTTGCCCTATTTTTGTGGTTTTCAGTGTAGGTATAAAAACAAGTTGTAATAAGGAAATATGAATTATTTCAATTATAGCAGTGTAAAATTCATATTGTTAACACTGTGCTGTTTGGTCTCCGGTTTAAGGTATAGTAAAATATATGTTTTTGATATACTTATGGGTATTTGCAAAACATACCATTTATTTCGGTCTGACGCTTTTTAAATGTTTTTTTTTTGCATACATAGTAGGTAATAATATAATGATGCAGTTGATAACGAAAACGAAAATGATACTGAACAGATCTGGATGAAATTTGGCACTGAGAGAAATTTGCAGACAGGCTACTTTTTTTCTCATTCGTATTCATCATAATTTTCACGCGATCGAAGTAGCGGGCAACAGCTAGTCCGTAAATAAAAATTACGCCCCATTTTTTTTAGGGGCTTAAAAATATAAATCGCTTCGCGCTCACTAATCATTATTTTGTTAATAACACCATTCCGTTACCAACTTATCACTTACGCTGATCTTAATATTAAAATAATAAAAAATCGAAAACTAAACGAAAT
Organism: Standfussiana lucernea; assembly: GCA_964057025.1. NCBI lineage: Eukaryota > Metazoa > Arthropoda > Insecta > Lepidoptera > Noctuidae > Standfussiana > Standfussiana lucernea. Next base: position 4,631,489 of record OZ059795.1, read on the forward strand.
GGGTACATTTCGTAGTATCACGATTTCGATCCATTTTGCAAACAAATCTTTTGCGGACGCTCCGTGCGCAACTTTGATATTGAACTTCACCTTTTTGTTATGTTCTATGATTCTATCATCTCATGACAGCATCATGTGGTGACAATGACCTAATAGTAAACAAAAAGATAAATTGTTTTCGCCTTCATCCTTGTATATTTTGCACACGTAAACTTGTTTAGTTATTCGAGTCCAAGAATAAATTCATGGTATAAAGTACCATCAAAAATTTAGAAGCCACCAGTCAATCGAGTAGTCTCATCATGGCGCGCCTCATTCAAAGTGTTATTCAATGGTGATTGATTTAGTTTTTACTGCCGAAACTTTATAACCACACTTATCTAGGTCTACACAATATTGAATTTAGATACTTACGCCAGTCGATTGATATCGTATTTCGGTTGTGGTAGTCATACTGACTAATACATATACTACCAAAAATACTTGCTTGCTTACGGTCGATAAAAACCCAATCGAATAAACACAATCGAATTTGCATGTGTTAATTTGGTTACTTAAAGAACTTATTTATTTTAATACCGCTACGACATTTGGGAGTGAAACATTTCAGCTGTGGTTAAATTTCCAGTCATTTTACGGTGTCTTTTGTCAACAGTCTGAAGTCCAACATCCAGTACGCGACCCTGAAGACCCTGTCGCTGGTCTCCATCAGCGTCATGTCGCCACAGCAGTCCATCAAGGAGCTTTTCCGTACGGCTGACTGCGTCTGCTTCGATGTGGACTCCACAGTCATCAAAGACGAGGGAATTGACGAACTTGCCAGGTTCTGCGGAAAAGGAGATGAAGTTAAGAGGCTGTAAGTATTCTAATATTTATTCTTTTAGTATGAAATAACCATACTCCATACTTGCAAAAATAGAAAAAAATGTATCGAAAAACAGAGCCAAGTTATTGTGGTTACTGCGAGAGTTTCTTTTTTTTTTTCGGAAAATTACAATTGAATCGGATCATAAACATCTTGAAGGTTAATATTTTCTTTGTTATTGAAGAAGTGCAGCTACTGATTGTAATCTTGAATTGACAAGAACAATTAGTACATATCATCCACCTTGGAATTTAATTAATTCGCCATTGAGAAGTTTTAATCAAAGATTGAACCTTGTGTTTTGCGTCGTTTACGATTTAGATACAAATTCTGACTGTTTGAAGAATCAGTTATTTGAAGAAGTCATTGTTTAAAATTTTGTATGAATGAAGGGACTTGCGGAAAATAAATACCAAATGGTGGTCAAGTCTAGAATACATAGAGCTAGGATACCGCAGAGGAGGCTATTCAGCTAGCTCTGCGCTTTTATTTTTCCTAGACCCCATAGTACTCCACTGGTTCACCCAGCACACACACCAGTTTGACAGAAAATGGGTTTGATTAAACCTCTTTATGTTCACACTCCACTTGAAATTGAGCTGTAGTGTCTTATTCAGCATTCAGTCTAGTCTCTAGGTTGCAAATAAACCACGCAAATCTTTCTAATTACGCACTATGCCATTTATTTACAAAAGTATTGGGAGCAGAAAAGCGTGCTATCGCATGTGCATGGACAATCGCAATCAGCTGATCGATACGATTGTAAACAGCAGATAATCTGTCTTACTCATGTTTACCTTGTCATGTCTTTGTTATCGTGCGACAATCTGCGTAATTCGATAATTCCTTGTCTAATCCGTGGCTTTAGATTGATAAAATGTGGATGTAACTGTTTTTTTTTTAATATAAAATTTGCAATATTCATATCATTTCCGTATTGAAAGAAGTCGGAAGATAGGGATATATTCATAAACTCGACATGAAGTCACGACTTTTCCCCATGGGGGTGGGCGGAAGCCACAGAACACCACCAGACCATTCCACATTACACAGAGACAGGTATCTTAGACAAAAGAGTATGTATTTGTATCTTAGACAAAATAATATTTAGGTACTACAGGTATCAAATAGTTATGATTGGTAAAAAATCCAGTAGCAAAATTATTGTTCATTTAAGAGCTTTATGAAGTTTATGCCAATGTTCATATTCGTAAAATATTGATGTTACAATGAACGATCCCGAACTTGGCTGGGTTTTTCCTTACTTGTTTATTTTGTAGATCTTGTTTTCTTAATTTTTGTTTACCGAATTGTAGCTTCCCCGCTGATAACAGATTTTTGTCTATTTTGCCAATGTTATCATTATTTACACAGAAAACAAGTACATATGTACCTACCCATCAAAATAATTGAAAACAACCTTTTAAGAACTTCATTCAACGAAATACTTAAAAAAAATAACCGTCATACTCCTTTCTTAAAAGTTGGTTAAAAATAAAACGAGGATAAATAATAAAATTTTACTTAATATTTTTTCTTTCTACAGGACGGCCGAGGCTATGGGAGGTGGCATGACCTTCCAAGAGGCACTGAAGAAGCGGCTGGACATCATCAGACCTAGTGTCTCACAGATCAGAGAGTTCCTAGAAGCCTTCCCTATTCACCTCACTCCTGGAGTAGCGTAAGTTTATTTTGATTATAAACTAATAATAACGATTAATAGAAAATAATCGAACAAGAATATAGGTATGCTGCGCCGACCCCAAATAAATTGGGGTAAGGGCAAGGGACATCATCATCGCGCCTTACCCACGAAGGGTTACGCAGAGGTTACCCTCATTTTGCAAGTTATGTTTCAAGTCCCATGTAATAGTCGCAACAACAGGGCATAAGTACCTACTATGTATATACTTCAGTGCAAAATTCGGCAATAGGAACTCAGGGTACTTACGTAGTTCTTGATTCGACTATCAGATTATCCTTATTTATAAGTGTCATGGCAACTGGCGTATCGCCATTTGCAATTACTTAAATACTGATAAGCATTGACTGAACTATAATTTCATATCTACGAGTACTATACGTACATTAAATAAAAGTTGAGATAGTTTTTGATAAAAAAGTTCTAGTTTCGAAGAAAAAGTAAATAAACACTTTCGTTATTTGTGTTGTTATGCACGTCATCTAGTGATGACCCAAGATGGCTTTTTATTGTTCTTGGTTTATTTTTGGTTCTAAGAATCAAAGTGACGTATAAATTAATCTTTTAAGACTTTGTTTTTTTTATTGATACTGTTTTAGTCGCTAATTGTGCATTTATTGCTTACTTCGTTTATCACGGTATAGGGCGCTGTAATTTATTGCTTTTGGGTAATATCTCACTCTTAAAACCATTTTCTTTTTAATACATGGTTCCAAACTTCCAACGCCGAGAATACTGTAATAACTACTCGTCTTAAACGCATCCAGTCTATCGGTCGTCTTCTTTTCTAAGAAGAAACAGAAAGAAGAAAAGTCAATAGATTATTACTGCTTTCAGAGACCAAAATCAAAACTCCTACCTACCGGTTCTCACTGCATACAAAAACCTCAAATTAAAGAAAAACGCATAATAAATTATATCATCATCTTTCCTCGTGATCCGTAAAACTATAAGAGGCCTTAACTAGATTTCTCTGCTTTAGAACCTCGCGTTATCTTCAATTTCCTGACCTCAATACTCACTCAAACATTTTGTGATAATTTTCGCGTGCGTAGTTGACTCTTGTATTATTTGTTTATTTTTCGACAGAGTTTCGTTTCTTGCCGCCCATATTTTAAAACGATGATTAGCAGAATTTTATTTAAAAACTAGTTTAGAGTCGATATGAGAAAGAATTAAGTCACAAGTTATCGATACTCGTAATTTCTATCAACCTGACCAAATTCAACATTATAGGCAGATTGTGCTTCATATTTCTGAATCATTCCAGAATATGACTTATGACTTAGAATATGTGGTCTTGTTTCTGCTGGTTTCTTTATCAGCGAATGAAGAAGTGAAGCGAGCCTTTGTTGATAACGATATTGCGGGTAATCAGATAAATATGTAGCGGTCAAGCGATATTGAAGTATGACTGGCATGACATGTAGGAATACATTTATTGTCTTTGTTTGTGTCGGTACTTTAGATAATTAATTTCTAGACGTCTCATTTCACACCTACAAGGGTAACTTCAGATATACCAATGTATACTTGCGAAGGTAATTTCAGCTGTCTAATTTTACACATACAAGGGTAACCTTAGAATTCTAATTTTACACTCAATAAGGTAACTTCAGATGTCTTATAATATAACATTGAATAAAACATAATATACCTATCTGTTTTCATCTCTGTCTTGGTAATTCGAACCGTATGGTACTTCTGAACCACGCAGACATTTCTCCATCCGTGACTTCAAGGTTCCTCCCAGATTTTGTATACACACATCTAATAAACTTTTATTCTTCCAGAGACCTAGTAAAGGAGCTTCACGAGCGAGGAGTGGAGGTGTACCTGGTCTCCGGCGGGTTCCGAAGTCTCATCGATCCTGTGGCTGAGCTCCTCAGCATCCCACTCACCAACGTCTACGCTAATAGGCTTAAATTCTACTTTAATGGTGAGTACTTATACATTTTATAAGTTATGCATTTTGTTTCGAAAAGATGTGTGTAGACAAGTGGTGATTTATACACCAACAAAGATAGTATTCTGGTAGGGCGGTGGTAGTATATGTTCCAGTATTTTGCAATTTTTGCAATGTTTTTTTTTTTCAGAGATAGTTTAATGTAGGAGTCACAGTGCCTTTAACCACAATTACAGTGATGTTTTTAACGTAGATTAGTAATATTATGAAATTAACTTTCTCGAAACGTATAATTCGATCGTACGTGAGAATGCAAGAAATCTCAGAATGTGGTCTTGTTAATTAAGTAAAGGAGCAGTTTGCAGTCAATAACTTGTTTCCCTGTACGAGTTAAAGATCGAACCCGTTATTTGTATAATATGAGTTGAAGAGAAACTAATGCATCCCATAAGCGGTTAGATGGCTTTGGTAAATGATTTCATAATATATATTATAAAAAAAGCTTTGACGTCAATAAAATTGAAATTCTGATATTTTTGTCGTTCGTAGTTTCGTCATCTTTACGTGGTCCAATTTGTATCTAGAACTCTAATTCATTATCTGAAGTCCCGAAATAGATGAGAATAGTCTTATTTATTCACTTGGCTCATTTTGGCATGGTTAGATTTCTTTTTTTATTCTACAAAGCCACTAAAATTGCATAAGATAACAGTAATCTTAATTTTTGTAAAAAAATAGCATATGTATTACTAATTACTATTTCACCATATTGCACACGTGTAGTAGGAACTAGATATGACTATCAGCGCGCTCGTGTTATAGACACTATCGCCAATCGCGGCCAAAAGTCACACTCTCTCGGCTATTAGTGGGAATTGAACTCTGATGTAATTACTGATGAATTGAACGGACCGAGCACGCGAATTAACTAAAGAGTTTATAAATAGATTGTAACTATATATGAATAATAAAATTATACTAATAGAAAAGGTCGTAGTTAACATTTTTATTTTTCAGATTTAGTTTGAAGGTAGACAGGCTTACTTCGTAAGACTTTCAAAAACTCTCGTATACAAGATCACAACATACAGTCAATAATAGATCAGCCAGATTAGTTTTAGGCAAGACTGCATTATATTTGGCCGCCTCATCGTTTTACTTCACCTAATTGGCCAAACGCGACCTTATCCAACTTTTATTTCACTGAAACTAGCTAGCTTAAACTTCGACCTCCACGTAATCTCCAGAAAAAAATGAAAGTATAACAAAGTCACATCCACGATTCCCACGCAGCTGCACCTTGGTCCGTTTAAACTCCAAAGTATGAAGTTAATCATAGTGATGTTTGTTTTGACTTGTCGCTAGCTGGTTACCGATCAGGCGATCATACTCACTATCTTGCCTACCTAAAGTTTCAATACAGTCATTTGACTTTGAGGGAAATTATAAATCGAATCGATAATCGAATGATAAATCGACCACTTGAAGTTTTATAGTGTAGATAAAGATTAGTAAGATAAACAAAATTGTTTAGATAATGCTTCTAAAATAGACTTTTAATCATCAATTTCCAATTCCAGCCTGTTTTAGACGCCACCAATAACCACGTAGTCAGTGGTCGCGCCCCTGAAGGGAACTAGGTCACTTGTTTTAGGACAACTTGTTTCAAACAATTGTTTCAAGAACGTTTACAAGCATAAACATTAATCACGGATAGCTTTTACTTTTTAAACTTGTTGGCATCGAACTGCGGCTTTTGGGTTTCTTATTTAGGGCAGCTGATCCTTGAGATATGTAATTGAAAATGTGCAAAAAGAACCATAATGACACTAAAGTATGGTTAGTTTTTCATCATGGAGTTTCTTGCCCATTCTTCTCCAGAGATCTACGCTTTGGAATGCTCAACTACAGTACTTTCACAGTTATTATGCCTTGTGACTGGGACTGTAGCTTCATTTTATTCTTGTCTTTGTTTCGATAATTCAAAAGTGCCAGTAACTGGCCTACTTGAAATAAATGCATTGATTTGATTTGACCTTTCACTAAGAACTTTTAGTTTTGCCTTCTTTTTCGGATTCATAAAAGGTTATTTTGTCTTCTTGGAATATTATTTCACTGATAAAATTAGTATTCACAGTAGCTTGATAAGATAAAATTGAGATAATAGTGCCACCTAGCTGGGGGCCTGATAAGGTTTTATTTACCTAGAGATATAAATTAATACTTATTTAATTAGTCAAAGTATTAATGACAAAGGCAATAAGTGATTTGCAGTAATTTATTTTTATAACACAAATGTTTTTCTAATATCAAATGCGATTAAAAGTTGTTGCCAAGGCTCAGAGTAAAAAAAAACAATAATAATAATTATGTTTTGTCCCTGTATGTTCGTCATCATCAGCCTAGCTTTTTCTGACTATGTTGGGGTCGGCTTCCAGTCTAACTGGATGCAGATGAATACCAGTATTTTACATGGAGCGACTGCCTATTTGACCTGTATCTTGTTGTTGCTTGTTAATATATCCTACAATTGCATCTTTTAAATTGGCCAATCAGCGATCAATTGGTGAATTGGCTCAATCACTCAATTGACCATCTGTGCAGTCACAATCATAACAGCTGAGTTTGATGCGCAACAAATGATTGTCTATTTGTGATTTATTATTACGCTCATTTTTAATGGTGTCATGTCAATTTATAATTCCTTGTTTTGGAACGCGAACAAGACAATAATATTACAGTAGCTAAAACTTACATTTTTCTAAGGGTAACTAAAAACCCAAGGGTAACTAAAAATCTTAGTAGGTGGTACTTGCGGCTTCAATTTTGACTTATGCTAGACGCACCAGGCGTGATGGTTTACTGCCCACTCCATTTTATTTTACATAGAGATGCCCTCCCCCTTACCAGTTTTAGGAATATTATATATTATGCTGCTTATAATAGACAGATTCCGCGACGAGTATTTTTCTTTGTAAGTCCTACACCACACCGGATGTCTATTCATTTTAACTAACCCTATACAACAATTTGGAATTACAATAACTTGTCTGGTTTTCAATACAGAATGACAATGATGCTCGTGGCATACTTGATGCACTAATCTGGCAAACTTGTCACGTGCAAACTGGTAGTGCGAGTTACCTCTTTTGGTATCGATTTCTTATTCCACGGTTATAAGGGCACAGCTGGAAGAAGTGTGCTATATGCACAGTATAATAAGAAACAAAACTAAATAGAAAGATTTTTTCAATACAACAGTTTAGGCCTCCAAATTTTTGTAGTATGATTTTCAGACATAAAAAGTACAATTTTCCTCAAAACAGACACATATGCAATAATGTAGTATTATCGGATATTTTTGATAGATTCTTTCACCCATATTTATAAACAAGTCAAAGTGTTTACTTGAGTAAATATCATTTTTTAAGGTACGATTTTTACCGTGTAGTTTAGTAATTGCTTAAAGTTACAACAGTAAAAAGTTAGAATTCTTAGCTTTGCTTTCTTTGACGGTTCTTACTTCGTTTAAATTCTTGTCTACTGAATAAATTTTAAGCAATTACTTGTGATTTTTTAAAATAAATTACTTAAGCTCAAATAATTACTTTAACTTGACTATAGAAACGGGTGTTTGTTTCCGAAAAGTCTTTATTTAATCAAAGTCGGCAGAAAAAAGAATTTATAAAAGCAAATTCAGCAATCATTTATCACTGGATAGCAACTTGCTGTCACTATCATATCATAAGAGCAACGTGGTTTTGATAAGGTCATGAAAATTTTCCTATTCATAAAACAAATGCTAATCTGATGATATTAACCTTCCGATACAGGGGGTACTTACTACTTATTTTATCGTAATAATCTTTGGTTGCGTAGTAAGAAGGTACAGTTGTGAGCACCAATATGTATACCTAAATTGTAAAGCATTTCTATCCGGGAATACTGACGGCAACTTTGAGATAAGACCTATTTCATAATAATATGGGCTCCAGAATGCTGTATTCGTCACAACATGGAATTGGAATCAATATAGTTGGAGAAAATCATATTTATAAGCTGCAAAGTGTGTACTTATTAGAGCGTGTGACTGTAGAATACATTTATACTCGTACATATAGAGTGAGTTTATAGTTATCCGTGCAACTTCCTTCTACGGCTTATGTAAGCGGGTGATAATTATTGACCTATTTTGAACCGCAGGAAAATGCGTGAAGGTAATTCTGATAAGCAATTAGTGATACCTTACCTCATTAAGTTTTCCTTGGCAGAATATTTAATGTACCTATAAGGAAAAGTAGTACAAAATTCTTCATCACTCTATGATGTCTCCACACTAGGAACCCATAAATAACCCACCACGCGGGTCCGTTGAGGATTGGGAGATGTCACATGATGTCCTTATGTCCTCGGAATTTTTCGCTCTAGGACCAACTTTATACAAGATGTAGCTTTGCAACCTCGTCAAAATTCAGGAGGTTGTCATAGAAGACGTAAATAATCAATATAAATAACGGTACCTGGTCAATAATATAATAAACGCTGCTTTTTTTAGTTGTTTTAATTTGACATTATTTCAGAATGAAGCCCTTTTCAAAAGAGGAGAATCACCCGTTTATCGAATAAATGTCTGCGTTTGTTTGTGTGTGTGAAAGCGCGGTTATAGGGCTAGTATTAGACGGGCCGCGTTTTAATACGGGTGGTGTTACACTTATCGATTTCAGATATTAAGAAAAAAATTACCTACCCATTTTATTATTGATTCGGGTCGTGAATTATTAGCATAGTTACCTCCTTGAATTTGACGAGGATGCAAAGCAACACCTTGTATTGACACCGTGAGCCGTTTTGAAAGCAGTGATGATGAAATCAAGATAAAAGGGCGGGCTTATCAAATAGTTTCAATATTATTGTGTTGTTTGGCGTCAGACCCCTCGCGAAGTTCTCGTGATTGGGTATTATTAACTTTATTATAAACAATGTAATGTAGGTACTTTCTGACGTAATATTTCTTGTCCTCGGTCCAGAGGCAGGAGTCAATATTGTCACCCCCATTTTAATAGATAATGTTTACGCAGTTTTTACCACCAGTTGACTGTAAATAAACTGTATTTGTAGTGATATAAAGTTTATTTTTGTTTGTTAAGTGATGATATGCTACATCATCCAAGCTAACAACTACTGCGATTTGTTTGTTGAATCTTTTCTTGGTATAGATGTTTCTTCGTGGATTAAATTCTGAAAAATGTTATTTGTTTTTCTCGTCCGATACAACAATATATTATATTATTATTTCAAAACTAAATTACAAGATATAATGAAATTGATAATTTTCTTCATATAATTGTTTTTTTTTTGTCGTATCATTAAAAATTAACTTAACTGTATACACACACACTGCACTATTTATTTAACTTTCCATTAAAAGTATGTTTAACATAACGCTTGATATAGCCAAATTATTTTTACGATTTGGCGAAAACGCAATATTATGTAAAAAATCAACAAAATAATACAAGATAAATGAGTCAATGGTTTCTTATCAAAATTAAATTGTCACAGAACTTTAATTTCTTACAGTAGTGGCCTTACAAGATACTGAAATCAGAAAATGTCTTTTGTATCTGTTCAAGATCATTTTTCAAGTAAGTTTACTATAAAATTACCTTAATTTGTACCGAATAAATTTGTTTCCCATCTTGGTCTCCAAACAGCACTGTTTCAGTGTCTGTACAATCTAAAGTTTATTTTACCGTGATCGAATAGGTGCAAAAACTCGTACTAACCACTGATCTTTCCCTACTCTGTGTTGATATCTCGCGCACGCGCGAACCGCGTGCGTTTATAACGGGCGCGAGCGCAGTCTTGCGTTCCGTGTTTGTTATGTATCAACTAGGGCACTGATGACATTTTATTTTTGTCTTAAAGATAGTCCACCGCGTATCTGCGGGGATCGATACGAAAACTCGCGTGTTTTTATTGTATGTTGTATTTTATGTTTTGAATACGTCTTATTTTTGATACGCATTTTTATTTTGACTGGCGTTCAAGGAAAAAATCCTGTCTTAATATTTTATTTTATTTTCAAACTTAACTATGACCACATTAATAAAAAAAATGAAGATTGGATAGATAATAAGGAGACCTTGGCCCTGCAGTGGGCAAAGGCCTCGCAAAGGACACTGGCTGAAAATATTTAGCAAGACAAAAGGTGTCACAGCCAGATGTCCTTCACTGAATTACCTTTCCAAGATAATACTTCACAATTTTACAATCAAGGCTCGTGGCAAACAAGGATTAACTTTAATCGTTTTGTTTGTGCGAATTCCGACTCAAGTGCTCACACCCTTTTAATGACCGATAGTACCTATTTATCATTTTATCTAGTGTTGAATAACGACTGTTTTTTATCATATTTTTCAATGACAAACAGGTATACCTTGAGATACTTGCACAATATTATTTCATAGTACCATTCGGTTCAGAGGCATCTATTGGCAATGACAATAGAGAGATAACAAATTGTCTAACATAGACAAACTATTGAAGTCTTAATTTTGTTTGTGATAAGGTTTAATTTTATTTTACTGAGTTAATTGATTGGAGGATAAGCATCATGCATAACAGTTGTTTATTTGTATTTGAGGACAGTTTTCAAATTAATAGAATATGACAAGACATTGGATTTATATACGGGGTGGAAGAGACATCGACGCGAAAACGGTAACCACATACTCGTACTTAGTACTCTCTGAACACGTAGGTACATCATTCTGAACACACACATAGGATTTTATCATCGATTATAAAAAAAAAATCTGCTGTTCCATACATTTTGACCATGAAGGTATTGCACTTTTGTAGGAAACAGCAAATTAAAAAAAAATACGGATAAAAAGTTTTTATGTTGGGGGGTTCAGAATGATTTACCTACGTGTTCAGAGAGTGAATATAGAAGATCTTTCTTAGCTTTTTAAGTCAGTGACCGTGGTCCACTTTATCGAAAGAAATGTACCACATTATACTGATAACAATATCGCTAAAGGGGTCAGCATTTGACGTCATATTTGTGTAGGTACTGTGTAACAAACACAGATCATTTCTTATGGCACCACTTGTACGTCTGTTTGTATCATAGGACGTTTTGAATTCAGGTCCTCTTATTTTGAGATGCGACTTCAGGGCGAGATCAGCAACTGATCAGTAGTTAACGGGGACATGATCTCGAATTAAGAAAATACAAAAACGGAAATTTTTGTTCCTTGAAAATACCCCTTTCGAAAATAGAACCAGATCTTATTCGCAAAAATAATACTATGCGTTATAATTTACTATAGTTTTCTTTAAAGGGAATACATCCTCTATAACTTTTTTATCTCCTTGTTCCAGGTGAATACGCTGGTTTCGATGAGAACGAGCCTACATCCAGGTCTGGCGGCAAGGGTCTGGTGGTCAGACGGCTGAAGGAGCAGCATGGCTACCAGAGACTGTTCATGATCGGCGATGGTGCTACTGATGCTGAGGCCAGCCCGCCGGCTGATGGCTTTATCGGTTAGCATCTTTATATAGCTTGCATAGTTATAAAGAGCTACTGCGACCCTTTATAAATAATCAAAAGCTTTAAGGTTCTTAATGCCTAGAAACCGCAGGATTTTAACCATATGCTCAGTCCTTAAGTTGATCCAATCCGTGCTGCTGAGTGTTCAACTTTGCAGGCCAAGTAATGATTAGAATTTGATTGCATATTTTCTCCAGTGGCTGACACTGACATACCTAATTAGCAAATCGGCAGGATTTTATATTTGTAGACTCTTAACTCCTCAAGTTGGAAAAAGGACTTAACTTAGTAGAAAACTAACATAAATTTTCCTTATTTACAGGTTTCGGGGGCAATGTTATCCGTGAAGAGGTCAAAAAGCGCGCTCCTTGGTACGTCACTGACTTCCAAGAACTCATCACCACCCTCACCCTGCAGACCAAGTGAATCTACAAGACTTCTAGAACAAATTACACGTGCGCTGAAAAACGTACCACAGTACGTTGACATAGAGCTCAGATTGCCACTCATATATTAACAAATGTTGTCAGACAATAATATGGATAGCCTAATCAAAGGAAAAATGTATTAAGAAATTGAAGTGTTAACTAGTCGAATGATTTGATGAGGGAATTTGAACGAAAGAATAACATCACTGCTTTCTATTGGTAGTTAAGTCCACGTTCAAAGATCGAACGATGTTTCTTCGGCATCATTCGGAGATGTTCGGATTTACGAAGGTTGTCAACTGAATCTTTTGTTTCTATGTGATATGATGATTGCCAATTTGTGCCTTATTAACGTCGCACAGATTAGATTTTAAAGCGTATTTTGATTGTGCATTTAATTTTATAATACTGTTGTATGTTGTGATGGTACTTTGAGTACACAATGAATGAATACTTTTGTGTATAAACGGGACTTAGTTCCGTTGTTTAAGTTGGTGATTTTGACGTGAAAATGTAGTTTTATTTTTGTAAGTAAGTTAAATGTATTGTACTACTCATTTGATCTGACTTGTCCTTTATGTTTCGTCGTTCGTCCTGTAGTGGTGTATTATTTTAGTGACGTCAACGGCCCTGAAGTGCCAAGTTAAGTCAACAGAGTGGCAGATTTTAATATAGATAGTTAATACATAGTTGATGAACTAGAGTTGTATCGTTGAGGGTAACAGAAGCATTCGTTTTCACTGTATTATTACTTACATATTTTTTGGCATTTACTTTGCTTTGATAATAATTTTATTAGATGACGTAAACCTATCTGAATCTGCTTATCTTACAAAGACGTAATCCTTACAAGTGGTATACAAGGTGTAAACGGACCCTTCACATCGGGCAGATGGAATGCATTGAACGGAACATGGAGTTATTTAAGTAAAGTTATAGCTAAAATAAGTTAGTTAAAATGTCAACCGTTTCTATTACTCTCCTACTTTTGTTCATTACATTTTGGTTATGCACTATTTATTATGTTATTACCTTAGCTAACATTGAAAACCTGTATTAAAAAAAAAAACTTAGAACTTTGACCTCCAATATCTCCGTAACTAGAACGTTCCCAGGTAGGGTCCAGAATCACTACATAGTATAAAACAAAGTCGCTTCCCGCTGTCTGTCTGTCCCTAATATGCTTAGATCGTTAAAACTACGCAACGGATTTTGATGCGGTTTTTTTTAATAGATAGAGTGATTCAAGAGGAAGATTTATACGTATAATACATGCATATTATTGTAGAGAAAACATTAGTATCTACATTGCACCCGTGCAAGTAAAAAAATATACCGCAATGACGGGTGGCACAAGTGCCTTTCTTTTTACAGCCATTAAACCCCAATGGTACCTCTTTAGTTCAATTAATAAAATATTATATAATCGAAACGTTACAAGATCATGTGAATGGCAACATTTAATCGTTATGAATATTGTTGGTAGTTATTTATTTAATTAGTTGCCATATTTTAAGTGATTACATTAATGTGAAAAGTTCATATATGTAAAAACGGCTGTGTACTTCTTATGAATAGGTAATACAATTATTATTAATAAGCTTACATTTTCTTTTATTTTTTACCCAGTGAGTATAAGTAACGCTCGGTGCAAAATCGATCTTCCTACCTCGAAATAAAGGCGCTTTCGAAAGTCGAATTGTTCCCTTTTGACTGTATGTTGAAGGTAGAAAGTTATGCTTCTGGTGGAAAATAAATTGAATGAAATGATATGAATCCCAGCGGTTGACGACCCTTGACTAAAGCCCTTATTAGTAAGTCACCAGATTCCCAACTCGCCAGATTCTCAACTCACCAGATTCTCTACTCACCAGATTCTCAATTTACCAGATACGCAACTCACCAAATGTACAATGAAACACAAAGTCACAAAAAATAACAGAATAAGGGAGATCTTTAACTATAGCCGAAATACATGACTAAATAAAGAAATACAACGAAGGTAGTTTTAACTACCGCTTAATAACATGAGCAAATTTTAGCTCTACTGAAAATAACACACTAGCTTAAAGAAAAGAGAGAGAAATTCTTTCGCGACACGAGAGAAGAAAAATAACTTTAGTCGAAAACTGCCGCAGGCGCAGACTAGTCTGTTGAAAGTTGAAATGATCACTATAAATTCTATTTCAGTTAACCTTTTGACCGCCATGGTCGGCTATAGCCGACAGATGAAAACTATTTGAAAAATGTCGTTTCCTTGTCGGCTATAGCCGACGGTGGCATGTTGGGCATTTTTTCATTTGTCGGCTATAGCCGACCGTGGCGGTCAAAAGGTTAACTTGGCAGCTCTTGATCATATTAGAACTCAATAAAATAGATGCAAGGTATCTTTTAGCATTCGAATGACGAAGACCTCTGGTGTCGGGTACATATTTGAATGTCGAACGTTAGAATACCTACTGGTAAAATGGCAACGTTCAAAACATCGAAATTTTAAATATCGAACTACCATAAAGGTGAAAATTAAAATAACGTAAGTTTAAATTGTCGAATGGTTTGATAACTTACGTCCAATATATTATCTAAAATCTAATTATCGAAAAACGTGACATCGAAAGGCTTAAATATCGAAGTACAGGGTATCGAATGTCCTAAATATCTACAAAAGTTAGTGACAGCATCAAATCGCTGCAAAACCGACTACACGTGTCTTGTCTTGTCTGGTCTGTCCTACCCCTAGAGTGTAATTTAAGCCCGCGTAGGCGCGGAGCGCCTAGCGCGTATGTTGCGTGGGACCGCCGCACAGTGGATCCATATTGAAAATTAGTGGACATGGGCAACAAAGTTCCAATATCGATTCGATATTTTTTTATGTGATTCTTCATGATATTCCAGACAACTTTTACTCTTGTGAAATTTCTTCTAAAGTTGATCGTTTGTCTGAAAAAAAATAAATTAGATTTTTTTGTATGGAGCGAATCACGTTTATTTTTTTTTCTTCAATTGTACGAATATGTTAGGTGTATGGCGTGAGTATATGATAGCTAGGGTCATTCTCTATCCAGGAAAAAATATATCAGCGCCGGCCATCCGCGGCCGCGCGAGTAATCATTCGGTAAAAAAATAATATTTTCTATGAAATTTTTTGCCTTTTAAAATCAATTCAAAGTCATATTTTCTGTCTCACTTGGCTGTTTTCACCTTTTTAGTTAAATATATAGTTTTAATAGCACATAGGTACTCACAACTAGTAATTCTGGAAGAGGTTAAGTTATTATTGCATGTTATCGGTGGCACCTGCATTGTGATTGATATTTGTTTGTGCGCTCGGTTAAGTGCATAACAAACGAGTCACCGAAAAATAATTGTCTCTGATTGGCTGTTATTTTTTTAACTACCTGCACATTATCTATTGTTATCGGTGGCACCTGCATTGTGATTGATGACTCATTTGTTTGTGCGCTCGTCTAAGCGCATAACTAATGAGTCATCGAAAAATGCTCGTCTCTGATTGGCTGAATAATTTTCAGTCATGCTAATATGTTCACTACTTGAGTAATTAACACTGACTATAAATACAAAGACATTCACTAAGTCCCTCTAGTTTCGCTCTTGTCGCTTATTTGTGAACACAGTGAAATACTTTTATTTTTATATTTACTTTAGAACTATGGCTGGATTTTGTACCAACCTAGATCTTTTTGTGAAATTAAGAAGTGGTGGTGATCTGAAAAATTATATGTTTCTATATGAAAGTATAATTTCTGTTTTGAATACCACAGTTTCTGAAGAAGACAAAAACCTAATCAAGGAGTTCTGTCGGCTTTTTTGTGTAAGCCTAAATAAAAAGTGGATAGAGTCAAGTAGAAATCAAAAAACTTTTATGAAAAGTGTAAATAATCGCAAGTGGTTGGAAAAAAACATCAACTGGCCTGTTTGTGACAGTGTTGACCTGAGAAGTGAGTTGGGCTTTTCGGACACAGCCTTATCTGAGCCAGTGGATATGAATTCCCATGTTCCTAATCTTGCAGTATGTACTACGGAAGCGGGAACATCTACAGAAAAGGAGCACAGAAAACCGTTCGAAGACTTAAGTAATAAGCAAAAAAAAAGACGTTCTACTTCCATAGTAGAAGAAAATTCCGAGGAAGAGTTGCAGCACTGGTACTTAACAAAATTGAAAGACAACGGCAAAACGAATCTGGCAAAAGTGGTCGAATACCTTTCCAGTAATCCAGAAACGCTATCCGAAATACACGAGCGACTATTCAAAAAGCAGAGCCTAAGTACTGTCTCTGAAGAAAAGTGTTTAGCTCTTTACACATCACTTGCGCTCTCGAGATGGAAGTACTTAGCTCTTCGACAATTTCTGAAAGAAGAAAACTGTGCTGCCTTTCCATCTTATCCAAAGCTCGTTAATGCCAAGAAAAGATGTTATCCACCACAAGAGAGTATGGAGATTACCGAAAAAGGAGCTCAAATTAAATTGCAAGCGCTATTGGACCACACTGTGGAGAGGATTTTACTAGATGTGAATTCTGTTGATAGGTCTCAAAATGAAGAACTCAAGTTGACCTGGAAAAGGGGGCTTGATGGTTCTTCGTCGCAGAGTAACTATAAACAGAAAACGTCAAACACAGCTACAGAGTTCGGTGATTCATCAGTAGTCATGATAAGCATCGTCCCTCTTCGGGATTCTATTTCACGTATATTTGATAAAATTAGTATACCCAGAAACTTATTACATGTTTATTTTACAATAGATAACGTGCAGGTAGTAAAAAAAATAACAGCCAATCAGAGACGACCATTTTTCGATGACTCATTAGTTATGCGCTTCTAGCCGAGCGCACAAACAAATGAGTCATCAATCACAATGCAGGTGCTACCGATAACAGTAGATAATGTGCAGGTAGTTAAAAAAATAACAACCAATCAGAGACAATTATTTTTCGGTGACTCGTTTGTTATGCATTTAGCCGAGCGCACAAACAAATGAGTCATCAATCACAATGCAGGTGCCACCGATAACATGCAATAATAACTTAACCTCTGCCAGAATTACTAGTTGTGAGTACCTATGTGCTATTAAAACTATATATTTAACTAAAAAGGTGAAAACAGCCAAGTGAGACAGAAAATATACTTTGAATTGGTTTTAAAAGGCAAAAAAAATCATAGAAAATATTATTTTTTTACCGAATGATTACTCGCGCGGCCGCGGATGGCCGGCGCTGATATATTTTTTCCTGGATAGAGAATGACCCTAGCTATCATATACTCACGCCATACACCTAACATATTCGTACAATTGAAGAAAAAAAAATAAACGTGATTCGCTCCATACAAAAAAATCTAATTTTTTTTTTTTCAGACAAACGATCAACTTTAGAAGAAATTTCACAAGAGTAAAAGTTGTCTGGAATATCATGAAGAATCACATAAAAAAATATCGAATCGATATTGGAACTTTGTTGCCCATGTCCACTAATTTTCAATATGGATCCACTGTGCGCCGCCGCCGCGAGCCCCGCAGCGCCGAAGCCGTGACAGAAACCATGCCCGCTGCTTGCTGCATGCTTGCATGCACGCTGCATGCTTAAGTAATGCTGTTGAAATTTATGAATAATAGATAAATCAATAATATAATCTCCAATCTTCCTAATTTTTTTTCATTTTTGTTCGATACAAATTTTGATATAGGAAAAAATTTTGGTATTTTAACTAGTAGGTATTTTTAACGTAAATAATATAATGAACTACTAAAGCTGTAACTGAATAAAGTGTATTAAATGTTGACATTTTGAACTTAGGTATAACAATTTTCGATATTACGATACGATACAATCGATTTTTTTAATTTTCGATTGTTTGAACGTTGAAATATTACCCGTAGATATGTAGATACCCCTGCCCTGGCGTCTCTGTCTTGCAAAATGTACTGAAAAACCTAACTTCAGCGTTAGTTCCGTATTTAATCACGCGCCAAGACATCTTTGTACAGTCTGTTATAGTGTTGTACTTTGGTTCTCTAAATAATAAACTAAAAAAATCAGTAACTCAACGTTTTGATATTAACTTATAGTGAGGCGTTGCTTCCCTGCAACATGTCTGCGAGCAATAGCTACCGAAAGAATTGCTACAAACTGTTCATAGGCGTTTGTTGGTAATCTAATCAGCAAAAGTTTTTATCGCTCTGTTTGAAGTTTTGCCTTCATTCAAGCATTATTTTAGCCAAAGTAATACGATTTGTAATTTATTAGAAATGTCAAATGTCTGTCATACGTTGGTTTAGCGGTCGTAATCGCGAATGTTGAGTAGGTAGAAGCTCCTGGGTTCGATTCCCAGGTTGGGGAAAGTGTTTTTGGGTTTTCTTTTAGTACCTAATTTCTCAGTAGCAGCCACGGAGTCTTAATCAGTGCCCGGTTGATGGCAATTTATAGGCTGGCCTTCTATTACGCAGAACTTTTAACTGAGGAAATGTGGGTGTACTATTAGGGTACACCCTCTGCCTAACCCTTTGGGGATTACAGGCGTGATGAGATCATCATCACTAGGTATGTTCATTTCCAATCTTGATCCGTGCTTTCTTCGAAATGGCCAAGTTTGCTTATCGGAACTACACCCAATGGTGATGAAAATGGAGTGTATAATTCAAGAGATTCTTTATTCATTTTGAGTTTAAGAAAATAGAAGTGAGGCGCTTTTGTGAAGTGGCGAACTTCTTGAAAGCTTAGGCATGTGTACGCATATTTTGCTGATAAATACTCATACCTACCCTCTATTTTTGGCTTCAGAGTGCTTCCAATTAACAAGACCGAGACAATTTCGAAGTGTTTAAAAGTGCCAGTGTCTGTACCTACAAGAGCCATCTGGTTAAAATCATGTCCCTTCCAATAATAATCAAACTTCAAAATTGGCTAACTCATTCAAACATCGCCTGAAGTTAGTTGAGGATAAAAAGGAGAATTAGAAATTAGAGTTAGGTGATTACATTTTTTGCTAAAGCGCTTAAAATATTTTGGCCTGGCTAACTTTCTGCCATTTTATTTTTGAAGATTTTGTCTCATAGGTCTGCTTGTAATCTTGTATTGATGACAGCTATTGATTAATACATGATGTAATGGAATTTAATGAAAGGTTGCTATTTGGAACTGCCTCGTTGGGCTGGTGGTAGCAAGGGCGACTGCTGAGCGAGAGGTTCTGGGTTTGATTCCCGGGTCGGACAAAGTGTTATTGGGTTTTTCCATCAGGGATTTTTCAGTAGCAGCCACGGAGTCTGGACCTGTGCCCGGTTGATGGCAATAGGCTCGCCCCCAATTACATGGGACTTAAACATAACTGGCGAATGTGGGTGTACTATTAGTTACACCGCTACCTAACCCTTCGGGGATTACAGGTGTGATGTTATTTATGCTATTTGGAAAAAAATACTTTGTGTAGTGTGTAATTAACTGTGTGAAAGCGTTTTGTACTGCCTCCTGGGAAGAATTTGTTTTTGCGTTAGTCAGTTGGAGCAAGGTCTGGCGAGTACGGAGGATGACGTATGGTTTCTAACTGCAGCTCCTGTAGAGTTAGAACGGTGTCCCGTGCAGTGCGAGGTCTTGCGTTATCATGGTGAAGATCGATTCACGACGAGTTTCTCCATCATTGTCCGAAGTTCGGCACAGTAAACATCTGCTGATATTGCTTGACCAGACCTGAGAAAGCTATAGTGAATAACACCATGAAGAGACTACCAAATAGTTACCATTACTTTTTTATCGGTAAGCTTAGCTTTAGGGCACTGTTGCGGCGTTTGACCTGGGGTCAACCATTGCATTTTTCGCTTACGGTTATCGTAAAGAATCTACTTTTCGTCACATGCCACAATCCAATATTCCTTCATTTCTGTACCGATTCAACATGGCAGCGCAAGTTTCAACATGCGTTTCTTACTGCAGATCAGTCAAATCATGAGGCACCCATTTATCATTTTTTTTTTTATCTTATTGATTTGATGCAAATGAGTCAATATTGTAGGTAAGGTAACGTCAAACCATGCTGCTAATTCCCGAGTAGTTTGACTCGGATCGGCTTCCACAATCTCCTTCAATTCAGCGTTATTCACCTGTGTGGGCGGTCTTCCACGTGGTTCGTTCTTCAAGTCGAAGTTTAAACCAAAAACGAACGCTGCGTTCATTAGCAGTCTCCTCTCCAAACGCAGCATTGATATTGCGAGCCGTTCTGCCGCGTTAGTCCGCGTCGGAACTCGTATTCAAAAATTACTCGGATTTGCGAAGTATCTGTCTTTTCCATAATACGGTGAATACAAAAAAAAAAACAATTGAAATTCGAAACACATGTTGCACATTTTTTAAAAGAAAAATCTTATAGGTATAATGTCAAAATAGTTTCACTCGAACTTTAACCCCTATTATTTTCAAATATTTTAGCTTGCGACATTTTAAGATAAACAAATATGTATTAAGTACAATGTATTAAGAACAATCTACGAATTCCCCGACCCATGAAGACTGAAGTTCTTTGAATTTCATCTGACATCACTTTCTAAGGAACGCGTCACTTTATTCGCAAGTTTTATGAAAGTGACCCAGTTCGTTTGGTTTTGATCAAGCAATATTGCTTTTAAATACGGTGGCGCCCTGGATGGTCGTCGCGAAAATAGCTCACCGTTGACCTGTCGCCGTTACCGAATCTGCGCACGCGCATTCAATGATGGCGAATTCCCTTTGGCGTGACGTAAACATTTTTGGCGGGATTTTAGCATAGTTTGATCGAATTTTTCGATGATTCTACTGTAACCATAAAACCGCCATTGTAACTATAAAATTAGCAATATTGTAAAACAGTTGTGTTTCAATTTTGGTGTAAAATAAAGTATATTCTATTCTATTCGCCATGATATGGAGCCTGGTAGGTGTTGTTAAAAGCAAGTGCAACGTGGGTTCAGATGGCATTTTTTTTGTAAATAATAATTATATAGTTTTGTTCTGACACGACTTTCTACTTAGTTGAATTCTACAGTCCATTCTGGTTGAAGGAAAACACTGTCGAAAATTCACTCTGAATGTAATTATATTCATTTTATTTTAACCTCTTTGGATTTACTTCACCTATCATTTTCTAAGAAGTCAAAACTCCCACAAAATGACTTCTATGAAATACTGAGAGGCTTGAGAGTCCATTTACATTAATATTAAATCTATTTCCAATAAGTAACGCGATCATGTACGGAAGCTCGCCCGTCGGTCATCGCGTCTTCAAACAGTCGTATTTTGAACTTTAAACTCTAAAAATAAATCGTTGGTGACCCCGCGCGACTCTGGCGCAGTCTCGCTGACTTCTGAAAGGTCAAACCACGCTGAACGTGTCGCGCCCTATTGTCTAAACAATAGTAAAATGGATAATTAATTAAATATATCGCCGATCGATACCGAAGTTGTGTAAAAAATACGAGGGATTATGGTGAAGTGCGCTTGTTTTTTAGTTTTCAGTAATTTCGTGCGGTTCGTGAAACAAAGTTTGAAATGATGCGTGTGTTTATTAGTTTTATGGTATCAGTGGATTATTTCTGAAAATAGTGTTTGAAGTGCGTTCTGTCCCATCATTTTTTTTCTCTGTAAACTGGAAGTAAGTACCTACGTACCAACATTTACAACAACAAGCAGGCATCTGTGATACTTACCTAAGTGCTTTGTTGTGACTTAAGTTTTAGTAGCAATTCTTGCAGATTATTAGAACCTGTAATTCTAAAAAACCTTACAATTAAGATAAAGCACGTAAAGTATAAGCATAGTAAGATATTATTTTGATTAGGACCCACATTTTGTAAACATAGGTATTCATATCAAACCTTATTTTTAAATGAACTTGTACTATGTAGGTACTTGTGTAATTTACTTTGTGTAACAGAAAAGGCACATAAGAAAACAAATAATTAATACTCAGTGGTTACTGTACCTACACAGCGACAACAACGTTATGGTATAATAATATTAAGCTTAGTTTATTTTAGGTACATAATAGTTTTGTCACATTAATTTTCGTCATTATAATCATCTTTGAAGTAGCCTTGGTTCACCCACCGCCAAGTTTACCTCAGCAAGGCTACCAACACACCTTCCCTTTTGTGCCGTCATTCATTTTATGTAAAAAAATCACAAAAAAATAAATGTTAAACATAGACAAACATTAAAAAAAAGCATAAATCCGAAATCCTCTAGAATTATTATGCAATATGTCTGGTGTAGTCCAAAAGATTCTTATTGAGGGCGAGTCTCCCTCTCAATTGATCATCATTTTGATCTCTCTTTATTTGCTGCATCAAACTAAGTGCTAAGTTCTCAGGTATGGGTATGATGCCGTATTTCGGTAGTCTGCCGAACTTGTGGGAGCGTAAGTCCTTGTTTCCCATGCTCCTTCTCAGATTCTGGTTTAATATGTGGAAACGCTTGTTTGTTATGTAGTTCTGATAGAAAGGAACCGTTGACTGTGTCGTTTGGTCAGATTTTATTGTTGTTGTCGTCTTGAATGTAGTTGTTTGCTCCGTGGTTGATGATGTTGTTGTCGTTGTCGTCGAAGGCAATGTCGTGGGCATTGGCGGTATCGGGACCTCCGATGGCGTGGATTGGTTGAAAACCATAAACGGTACCGGGTAGGGCACCACTAAGATGTTATTCTGTACGACACATTCCGTCAAACAGAACTCTTTGCAGCATGGCTTCACCTTCGGCTTCCGTTTCTTGCACTTGGTGCAGCTGCACTTACACTTGTAGTTGTATTCTGAGTCGGAGAAGTCGATGTTGCGATCGCGATGGGATTTAACCCGGAGCTGTGAATGGCGCGGTGACTGACGCATCACCACTTCGTCGCTGCTGTAGCTGCCGTAATGCTGGTAACGATTGTATTGCTGCATCTCCAGGTCGGAATGGTGGTAATAGCGGTCGTCGTGGGGAAGATGATCGTTTCTCAAAGAAATACAAACTTCCAGCAGAAGATATATTGGCAGGAACTTGTACATCTGAAAATATCAGTGTGCTATGAAAATATGGAGTGAACACAGACCAAATTACACAATCATCATTGTTGTATAGTTGACACTTACCAAATTCATAGTAAATAAATAGTGACACACGATTTCGTGAAATTATTGGCTTTGTATTTGCACTAAAATTCCTTTATCATGAAAACAACTGCGGGATATAGTTTATCTAGATGATTGAATAAAAAATGAATTATTTATTGCATTTTTTTTATTGTTATTTTAATGTATTTTATGTACTGTACAAATGGTTTGCACGTATAAAAATAACTAACACTGCAATTTTCTCAACTCTCAACAAATATTTTCAAGTAACAACGCAGAGTGTTTAAGTAAAAAAATATAAGAATGCACTCGTATAAAACCCACTATCTTAGTACTTCTTAACAACATTTCTCAAATTCGATTTATCGTACATAGAGACTCTTTCTTTTTGGGTGCGGTGAGGCACACGGGTCCGCGACATCTTTGAAATAATTTTCTCGGCAATGTTGTCAGAGATGGGCACGATGCCGAACTTGGGCATCCACGCCGGCTTGGTCCTCCGAAGTGACGTCAGCATGTACTTATTGTTCCCGTTCGGCAGTTTCTCCGGCGTCTTAGCTATTATGTTGGAGTAGTCATCTACGACGCTCTTGAGCACTGCTTCCAGTATATTACTATTATGTTGTGAGTTAACGATATCGGCTGGATTTTCTGTGGTGGTGGTTGTAGTGATTGTGGTTGTGGTGGTCGTGGTGGTGTGCGTGGTCGTGCTTGTGGTGGTGGGTTCTTGCGTCAATTCGCGCGCGCGCATCGTCTCTTGACGGTTCGGGGCCGGCGTCACGATTGGGCTGGGCATCATCATAGGATACGGGTACGGGACGAATACTACGCTTGACTGGCCGGTCATTCCTCGCGATGGTTGCTGGTAAGGGTTACCACTGGGACAGGTTTTGCATGCACTCTTGCAGCAGTCAGACGGGGAGTCACATTTATTACAAGCACACTCGCAGTCGTCGTTGTCCTCGTTGCTCCTGGCCCTAAGATGCGCGTGATCATGGTCATGATCATGTTCATGGTCGTTGTCTAGGTCATGGTCGTGGTTGTGACTGCTGCGGCTCTTCTTGCGGCGGTGTCCCGCACGGTGGACATGGTGGTGTTTGTGTCTCTGCTCCTCTGATGAAGCAGTAGATTCTTTCAGCTCTTGGGACTCTTCCACCTCGGACGCAGAATCTTCGAAACTTGAGCGAGCATTTTGGAGCTGGTAGATTAGTTGAAACAGCAAAATCTGTAAAAGGAACGGTATGGGCTTGTCAATATGGATACTTCAAATTGGATGTTGATTGATTCAGTTTACTAGGACTGACTGTTTTAACTGATTTCCGAGATAGAGGTTCTCTACTTAGTTTGGAAGTCAGGCGTTCATTTAGTTTTTAGCAGCCTTTTTGTTGGTATAGACATATGTAAGTAGACAAAATTGTATTAGGCTATATTTTTACTGAGTCCAATAAACGATATTTTTTTTAATGATCCTACTGACTTACGTTGTAGATGTAGAAGAAGCAAAAGAAACGTAGAAGAATTGTGTGAAAGGTGATGATTAGAAAATAAACTAAGAAGATTTAAATAAGAGTTTTCATACAGGGTGTTATGCATTACATGTATGTAGTATAGATCATTATACTCGTATAGTATTAAACACTTTGCTTACAGAAGCCAACTAAAATTACGAAGCGAAATCAGCTGTTATTTATTTATTTTTTACTTTAAGCAGACTTTTACTTTACTTTAAAGGGGACCTAAATGACATAATATTAATCCTTCAATGTATAGACATAATTCAATCAATGTATGGTTGCCGACAATAGGACTAACATGGTATGAAACAATACTAATTGGATGACTGAAAAAGAACTGCCAAATTAATTGGTGAAATGTAGCGGTGTTCTATAGGGTACATTCGTGATCATACCTTCTGGGAATATAGATGGTCATAATATATGTGGTGTTAATATTAAAAAGAAAACAACATACCAGTTTGATATCCTCTAGGATTTTCATAATTCGAGTGGACGTTTGCCGGGAGTTGGTTCAGCTCTAGTACTGATTACTAAACACCGGTTACACAAACTGTATAGGTCAGGTGTACTATTGTTTTTTCTTTGTGCTTCGACATTGTTCATAGTTACGTTACGAGTTGACTTTTTGGTTCTATTGGTAAGTTGATTATGAGATAGGTATTGTGTGAATTAAGAATTTATTGGTGATTCTTTCTTACAGGCACGGTCTGGTTTACTACGATGCTTAAGCTGATATCAGAAGCTTCACGTTTTTATTCAACGTTCACACAACACTGAAAAGTAACAAAAGAGTTAACGTTCAACTGCTCATTTCATTTTTCGAGTGCTCATTTTTATTCTTTTTTTTTTCTTTTGTGTGCAGTGCCGAATGCAAGTCAAATGGGGGTCCCATATTTAAAATTAATTTATTTATGATACACCGGACAAGCATTTTATACATATAAATAAATTTTGTTTGGGCCACAGAATTTTGTTTAGGTCACATTTGTACTAAATTTCAACTGTATGGGTCCAGTAGATTCAGAGAAAATTGGTTGTGATAGACTTACCGAAAGACACACGACTGATTCTAAAAGTGTGGCTCAGTGGTAACGGCTCGGACTTAAATTATGATTATGGTAAGTCGTGGATTCAAACCCAGACAGGCGCTAACTTTGTGTAATTTATCTCATCACTCTCAAAACTGTGAAGGAAAAAAAAAGTGAGGAAACCGGCTTGTCCTAGAATAAAAAAATCAAAGACATGTGACATCCACCAACTCGCAGTGGGCCAACGTGGTGGATTACAGCGCTCTCGTAGACTAGACGAGGCCTGTGTTCGAGCTGTGGGATCATTACAAGCTGATTATGTAAGTGCGGCAGTTGAGCTGAGGGGACTTCGGTTCAATTCCCAAGTGGATAATATGTTTAATACGTAATAAGTTTTTCCATTATGAAATCCTCAATAGATACCCGGAGTCAAGAGGTTTTTAGGTAAATTACAAAAAAAGCAAGTTTAAATTTGAAAAGACTTTATAACGTTCTGGATGTTTGCGTGATAAATCCAGATTGGATTCGTGCCCATTGATGGTAAAAGGCTCACCTGGGTAGTTTTACATCTGTGTCTGAACAGAAATGGTAAAATATGGTTGTATTATAATTATTATGATATAACATGCAGAAGGTACCAGGTTCTACTGGAGTTCGGAAATCATTCAACGGGAACCATATTAAAAAGTTTCTTATGACCTAACCAAAATTATGGTCTACCTATGTGAAAAACGAAATCCGTTCATTTGTTAGGCGTGAAAAGGTTAATAACCGTTTTTGGTCACGGCGCCCAAATTTTGCGCAGATATGCCATCGGCGCAAGAGATGTTATAGTGCACAAGTGCACTCTCTCTTCAAAAGGTAACACACAGAATTCACTTTCGAATCTATAATAGAAATAACATAACATCACGCGTTCCCCAAAGGGTTAGACAGCGGTGTAGGTACCATAGTTCTCAAAAACTTATAATATTAGTACACTTGCACGTAATTTGCGTCACGGTAGGGCAACGGGAACGAAGGTGGACAGGTCACATCCTTAACATCTATTCGTGGAGTAGGCACATATCGCCAGCCGCCGTGGAAGTCTGCCAGCTTTCGGTTATGAGAGGCGATACAAACAATAACTAATTAAAATGTTATTATGTTTGTGTTGTTATTGAATAGCAAAATGGGGAATTCATGTAATATGCTCGTATAGCGGGTCAGTGTTAGCCGCAAATTGAAGTTTTATGAAAAGTGTCACGCCATTTTATTGTTGCTATACGGTTGGTACGGATATTAACGGGGCAATGTAATATCAAAATCAAGATATTCTAAATAGGTTTAGTTACTCAGAATTTGGCTGTACCTACCCCCTACTTATTAGGAGGTGCTTGCAGTCATAGGATGAAGCATAATTTAATTTGTAGATAGGTCCTATATTTAATTTAACAAATTCGCAACATCTTGATATTGCGATTGAAAATTGTAAAGATTGCTGTAGGAAAACTTGATTGAAAATAATCTGCACATTTACATATTTCCCGAAATCTAAATCGGTTTTCCTCAATATTCATAAAAACTGAAATCTCAACGTATTAGAAGCTCATAACTACAAACACAGTCACACACACGGGCACACAATCGCGCCCGTACACTTGACGCGCTGAAAACGGCAACAGATAAACGCACCTGTTACTGTGAACGTTCCCAACGCGACGCGGATGCGTTTCTGCCAACTGCAGTGCATTCACGATTAGTAATGCTTTCGATACCTTTTGAAGTATCCTGCAAAGGGAAGATTTCTGTGTGAAGTTGCTGTAGGGATTGTTAATCTCAGACGAGAAATATTCATAATAGAATTATACACGATAGAGTGATTGTCTAGTGAAAATGGGAGATTAGTCTAGCATATATATTTCGGGAGCCTTGTAGGTATACCTTTGTGTTGTATTGTTAGCGTGGCTATACAGGGTGAACTTTTCAGGGTGGCCAAATCCAAAACTATGAGGAATAGCGAAAAATATTCAAAGGAGTCTCGGGCTCGATTTTGAAAAATACTAAAATTATGTCATTGGATACAGCTTCTTGAAATTCAGAATCGTCAAAATTGTTTTCGATCAACCTATTTCTTAAGAACTCAAAAAGTACGCATCATAAACGAAACTATATCCAATAAGACACCAAGCCAAACACCACACTATACGCCGTAGACACGTATTTTCGGGTAGCAGTGCACGGCGCGCGTGTGTGCGTGCGCGCAGGGCGTCGGGTCACGACCTCGTCTCGCCGGAATTAGCTCGTGACGTCACTGCCAGGTGCCTGCCAACTGCCAACAGTACACACACGACGTAGATGACAACTCCAAATATACATGTGCCTATAGCTGCGACTGATTAAGGCGGATTGAAAGACGATAATATTTACTTGAAAAAAAAAGCTAAGATGTGGGGGATACATAAATATTGAAATTACAAAAAGGGAGCCATGTCATGAATATAAAGAAAAGAAATATAGAAATAGACTTCAACCTTTTCTTTTGTAAGAAATAAAAACATTTGTGAATTTACTGAAAAGTGACTCTGCAAATGATACCCAAGTTGGCAAGCTAGAAGCTTGCGAGATGATTTCTCTTCTTCATACACTAGTGTAACCTGAAAACTTAATCTTTAACATTTTGAGAAATTTGTCTACTGCTGTACATTGCAAAAGCTAGTTCTGATTCGGTTACATCCTCTTTCAGGCGTCCCACGCAACATTTACTAACTGCAATCAAAGATCCACCAGGTCCAATGCCTATGAGTCGTTTGTCAAACGACCTGCTGCTTATTTCAGCCTTGTTCAGCTCTCTCGTTTGACCATTATCTTATCTGATGGTGAGCGATGAAGAGGTCGAAGTTGGAGCAGGATTGTTTAAAAAGAACCTACCCAATCTTCAACTGAACACTCCAAGGGTACAGCTAGAAGGAGTAATAGACTTCAGCTAGAAGCTCCACTCCTTAGCGGTCAGCGTTGATGGTACACATCATCTGCCTAGCCTTTTCCCAACAAAGTTGGGGCTGGCTTCCAGTCTAACCGCGAGCGCCTGAGTGTTTTACATGGAGCGACTGCTTATCCGACCTCTCCAACCCAATTATTACTGGTTAGTACGATACCCCTTGGTAATACAGGTTGTCAGACTTTCGGGCCACTGACTACCTGTAACGACTGACAAAGATTTACAAATGACAGACGGGACCAACTGCTTAACGTGCTTTACCAGGCACGGAGGAAACTCGGTATGTAATGGGTGGTCACCCATCCACGGACCACCCTACGTAAGCACGAGCGGCTGTTATTATTTTCAGAGGTCCTCTTAGCGTTTATAGTACACGTAGAAAAGTAATTATAGAGTCTTTTGCCGGTTCTTTCCTAGTTCTTAGCGTCTAGGCTTATAATCTGCCCATGTAGGTTTAATTTGTGCATTTTGAAACTGATACCTCTGCTTAACCTGTAAGCTTCATAGACTTCACCCATGTTATTCCTTGACATTCCACCTCACAACGTGAACAGTGAGGCACTCGAAGGGCTCACTCGACGAGTGCAACAAATAACAACATTATCAACTGATTTTCCTCAGAACTGATAGGAGTTTCCTTTGTCCGTGTATCTGTGTGTCATATCGGGGCTTATCTTTTGTCTACATGACCGGTCGTGTCTTGACAGGCGGCTTTATAGCTGCACATTATTTGCGGTGTGAAATAACATAGTATAGCACTATCTTGTATGTTTGTTCTGACATTAATGTACTAGACACGATATGTGCCACTTAAGACCTGCACTATTATGTATATTGAAGTCTGTATTTCGAGTTGGAATATTAACTTGTTTTTATTTATACCTTTGAACTTCGTTTGTAAAAGTGCTGCCAACTATTTTCCAAGAAAACAATGTCTCTCTTTTGATAAACGTGGTCATTTGATAAAAAAAAAAACTAAAATAGGCAAAGTAATGGCTGCATTTTCTACATCAGAACTATTTTACTATTGGAATAGAACTGGGATAATAAGGCATGATACTAAGCAAAGAAAAATAACCATCTACTTGTTAAAAGGCTATTAAGATATATACCTAGCTTATAAATATTTAGGTTAGTATGTGTAATCTACTCCTCGTGCAGGTTCGATAGTATGTCACCGCTCCGCCACCTTTAGCGATAGCTATGCAAAACTGTATTTGAAATTAGAAGAAAAGTCACTTTTTATTGCTGACGTTGGCCACGTGGGGCAGAAGGTTTCGGAAGTTAAATTAGGTAGCTATATTTTGTATCAGTATATTGAAGACGGTATGTTAATGTTTTATGTATAATAAACAAGGTAGCAGCCAATTTACCAACTATAAATATAATCTGAAAGAGACGGCTGTATAAACTATGACACGAGTTATTAAACCACATCATTTGAATAAATTACGCAAAAGTACTTAGTTAAAATGCTACTTATTTTAACTTAACAGTCTTTAAGTAAATCCAGAAAACATTCCACCCTTAATAGCTGTTCAACACCAAGCTGAAACTCTCCATGAAATATAACGGGTTGCTGTTGTTGACTACATGAGTGACCTGTAACGTTTCCCATGCTGGTAAACACACCTCTTCTTTGGGTAGATTACAGGAATCGGTTACCACGAACTTTGCTCACCCTTCAGCAATCAAGTATAACACTCAACAATTATTGGTACAGTCACATAAGTGTTTATAGCATGGCACATTGATGACACCGTTTCAACTAGAGTACAGTCGGAAGGTTAAGAGCCCGTTATCACATGTTATCAGGCGTACCTTGGTGACGCCCCATTTGTTCGTTTGACCTGACACAAGTTATCAGTACAACGGCGATAACCGCTCCACCGTCACGGTCTACCTGTTGTTATTTTTCAACTTTAAGTGTTATTTTTTTAGAAATTATTTGCGGAAAACTGCGTCGTGAGTTCTCTTTTTTGAAACCCCGTCGCATATCGGAAGTGCAGCCTCCTTATACAAGTGATATAGTGGTCCTTATGGTGTATTTGATGGTGTTATCGTATGGTTTACATGTGTTAGTTACAGTATAAAGGTTATGTGGTGAACTCTAGCAGTGTGACGCGTGTGAAGTTGATTGTTCCGAGTGAAATTTCAGCATTGTAGGGATGCGATAAACTGTTGTAATATAGGTATGTCTAGATATAATATACTACTGTATCGTAGCATGTTTATATGTTTGATGTAGATATAACAAAGCCGAATGATTACTGTCGGTCTGTCTGTCAGTCAGTAAATACTTTTTCTATACAAATTATTTTGGTGACATCGTAAAATAATTGTTGTGGCTAAGGGACAGGTGTTTTACTAAATACCAACCTGTTCAAACGTATTAAAAAAAGTAGATTACAAACAAGTACCTATTA
This sequence comes from Standfussiana lucernea, assembly GCA_964057025.1. Lineage (NCBI taxonomy): Eukaryota > Metazoa > Arthropoda > Insecta > Lepidoptera > Noctuidae > Standfussiana > Standfussiana lucernea. The sequence continues at coordinate 4,662,988 of OZ059795.1, forward strand.
CGATCTTGGGCAATTTAAAAGATGTTACTGAGTCGGTTTCACCTTTCACAAATGAGATGGTTTCACCTTTGACCCGGCTGGGTCATATGCTCTATCTCTATATCTAATGATGGATTGTAAAATGTAGTTGTTGAAGATGTTCTATATTATAATAAAAATAATGATACATACAGGTGTATCTTGTGACGGGTGTGCATGGCTCAGTGGTGTACCTGTCACCATTCTGTTTTTTCAAACGTGTATAATAAAGATTTTAAAGGTTTCTAACGATGCTGTAACATGTTTTCTGTTTTGTCATTCAAAAGTAGTTCTTTAGAAAACCTCTGAAACATTTCTTAATGTGATTTTAAATATAGTTCTTTTTTATATGTTTTTCACATATTTTCAGCAGTTATTTAAGTTTATAATTAACTTATTCTTCTTACTGATTGAAGTAAAGTAAGTTTTTTCATCATCTTCAGTAATCTAATAAAACAAGATTGCTCTTAAAATTCCTCGAGAGAATGTTTAAAGGCTAACAACACAGGTTAATACGCTGTTAAAAAAATACCATACTGAAAATGGATTTGGAATTATGAGCATCTACAATAATTAACCTGATGGTTGTGTATTCGGTACATATTATGTTTGTAGTGCTTCCAATGTAATGTATCAAACAGGGTAAGCAGTTCTCCAATCACTATCCGCATAGCAATCAAGCACACATCTTGAACATATGAGTATGTGGAACCGTAAGGCGCAATGAGGCGTTCTGCAAAACGCATGGCATTCCTATGAAAATACTTAGCTGGGTATGGAATTATTATTACTAAAAACATCAATTAATCGCTAATGAAAACATCTGGGTTTTTTGGTGAAACTGTTACAATCTTTACGAATATAAAACCTCCGAAGAATGTACATAGATGTTAAAATTCTTCTGTAAATGTCATTTTCACGATTAAAAAAAGAAAAGTTCTGATTCGCCTTAATTTGTTTCTTAGTTTTTTTTTTGATAACAGACTCAACACTTTTATTGGAAGCTTCATACCACGTTGGGGTATTTCTTGATTTTCCGAACTCATACTGCTTTCATTCACACTCAAGGCAACTCCTTAATTATTCCATAGATATATTGTTACATTATTGAATTTTCAACTCTTGGCGCTGACCGAGTATTTAGATCTATCAGAGCGCTTTCATTTAGGCGTTAATATACGTGTCGCTTAATGTTCGTGAAAACTGGTATACTTAAGTGTTTTGTTATTTACAAGAAGTGCAATACGTGTTTTCTGACTAATGTAACATGCGTTTCACAAATTTATTGTTGTGATTGATCGAAACGAGTCGGACATGATGTGATAAGCTGTGTGTGTAATGCATTATCGTGTGAAATCACGTCTATGTACCGTTTTATACCTTACAGGTTTCCTGTTGAAAAAGGTCAATGTACGATTAAAGTTTAGTTGCAAAATAATTAGGGATTGCGAAAATCAGATATGTGTCGGTTGAACCTTATTCTTATTCTTTACCAGCGAGCCGCTCCGGCTTCGCACGGGTGCAATGTAGATACTAATGTTTTCTCTACTATAATATGCATGTATTATACATATAAACTTTCCTTTTGAATCACTCTATCTATTAAAAAAACCGCAACAAAATCCGTTGCCTAGTTTTAAAGATTTAAGCATACATAGGGACAGACAGACAACGGGAAGCGACTTTGATTGCATATAAAATTAAAAGATGTACACACATAATTATTCATTAGGTTGGGAACCTTTATGTGTTTTTACCTGTTAGCCCTTCTAACTAATAGGATATAACTAATAGTCTTTAACTTCTGATCGAGTCCATAATAGGTATCGATGAATGTGTTGTTACATTCGTCAACAAAACTCAACAATAATTTCCGTTTTTTTTATTGAATACTGCCAAATTAGTGTATTAATCCTTCCGTGAGTAAAATAGATAACACTTGATAAGCTCGCTCTTTTCTCTGTGTACGAGCAGATTCTTAAAACTCGTTGGTATACCAAAGGCACAGACAGGCGATCCATCTTTATAAGATTAAAATCATATTGCAATCACTTATCTTAGGAGGAAATTACATTATTTCTAAAGGACCATTCGTCGTTGCGATCTCAATCACACATTTATTGATGATTTAATTAAAAGCTCTTTCTAGTACCTTCGTCCTAAAGACCTAATAACAATTTCACAAACACACACACACACACACACACACACATCACGCTTGTAATCTGCGAAGGATTGGGCAGAAGTGTATATACAACGTGTTTCTGAAAGTGACCATATTTAAAGATAAAGATGTGATATAGATCATCAAACTGAACAACTGTGTCTATAGGACCAACGTCATAATCGTGAAAGAAAATTCGGATGTCTCATACAACATTTCAGTAACTCTTCGATCCAAATGTATGGTAGAGCTCTTTTTTTCGCTATTACGATATTGGTCCCATGAAGAAAATTTTTCAGTTTGATGGTCTGTACGACACCCTTAAATATGGCCACACTATTCTGTTGCTGTATGTATATCCACATTTCGCCAGTTACTCTTAAAGGTATCTTGTAATAGGCGAGCTCATTGTCACCCTCCGGGCATAAATCCAAGCTCCAGGCTGCTACAGCGAAATTTTTGATGAAAAATCAAATAGCACTGCCCGACCTGGACAACGAACCACAGACTTCATACTCGGCAGTAGCGCTTGCAACCACTAAATCTACGAGGAAGTCAATCATTTCAATAAACAGATTTCTTTTGTTTTTGTTACAGTTACCCAGTGCTTACAACCCCAAACAAAAGTGCCTACTCACCAAATTATTACCAAAATCATCATGGAGGCGGTTCAGCCAAACCGTCAGTCCCCTAAAGTGCAGTGTAGTGATGAAGTGGATGATGTGAAGAGTGAAGTGTCAATGAAGATCGAGGATGATGCAGACGAGGTCCTGAGTCGCGGCAGTCAGCGGGAGAATCGGCTGACTAGCATCATCGACCAGCTGCGATGCCAGAGCCAGATGAAAGGTTGGGTTGTTGAATTGTATCCTATTGGGTTTTGACCCTGACTTTGCTGCTCGCGTGTTGTCGAAAATTATCACACATGAACATCCTACATGGCCTATGACACTCCGGGATAATTTAACTTCCCATTTGTGAAAGCACTTTCGGAATCGGATCAGTAGTTCCGAAGATTACCCCATACATGCAAAACTTACCAACTACATAATAATTATCATTATAGATTTAGATTTTTTGCATTTTTTCCATTACTGCCCAGGTCGACACTAAATTACCACGCAAAGATAAATTGCACAATCTAGAGAACAGTGAAATTGTGCACTGAACCTGTATACGGTTGGTCCATTTAATTCTTTTTCTTTTGGTGTCGATGAATTGTATTTTGTGACTATCACATCAGTATCTACGTAGAAACCTAGACAGCTTTGTCGTTGTCGTCGTATGGGTAGTAGTGCGCGGTGGGTTCGACGAAGATGCGAGAATTTTGTAACGGTGCTCTACAGTCACTCTGCGTTTGGGATGTGACAATGTTGGTTTGGCCAGATTGGATCGGCCAACTTAAACCTGAATTTGGTTCGCAGATTCTATCGGTTCCTTTAATTATAGGCACCCACGCTACGTCACTTTTAGTACAGCAGTCTATCTAATTTAATTATAGACTATCTCCTTAACTCACCTCTTGTGAGGCCATAAAATAAAACTTAGTTGTAGTCTTGTCTAAACGCCTCACAGGAGGTGGTAGTGTCTGGACACTAGTAGCCATTAATTTGGAGCCGTAAGTTCCACTACTTTACAATACAGTTAGCTGTAATTTCTTTGGTGTTTCCACTTAACGTTTTACGTGAAGTCATAGTAGACCCGGCCCACTGCATCCCACTGCTAGGAATCTAGAACCCAGGCCTGCTACAATCCACCACGCGAGCCTATTCGGGTTGGTGGAAGATACATCTCTTTGATATTTGTGATTCAAGGTCGCTTTCCTCACGATGTTTTCCTTCACCGTTTTAAGAGTAGTGGAAATGAAATAAATGACACAAAATGAAGTGCGTGCCTGGTTTCGTTAAGGCCAATATCCACACTTCAACGTATATTTTCAAACACCGTTCGCATTTCAACCCGCTAGAACACAACTTCCCATAAACCACACCAGGTCTTCAACCGTGACGAGAACAAAACTAACCTTTACGATTTTATCATGTTCATGTAAATCGCTTAGTAGATTTATAAAAGTAATTACATCAGACAAAGGGCACGCGTGGTACCGCTGCCCACAATTAGTGGCTCTGGCGGTGTGCGCCTTAAATCTTGGCAACAATGGCGCTGATCTCTGATAGGGTATCGCCGCATCTGTGTCGGGAACTGCTCTGAATTAGTTTGGTTAAGGCAAGGCTTTATAGGCTCTGATTATGATGTGGGGCGGTGGAAAATGTTGTGTATGGTTTTTTTTTTGCAAAATTTGCATGATTTGCGAACCGAAGCAACACTCATTGCTTATGAAGTTTTGACTTACCATATGATACCCGAATCAGATCCGATAATCATTTAAGATGAAGCCATAGACTGCTAGGTACTCTTAGGTGCATTCACATAATCTAGAGTTTAGTTCTGCTGTTATTGACTAGTACTAAGATTGTTAATAATTAGCGTAGTTAAACTTTACCGCTTAAATTCCACTAGGGACTAACCTATACGATCACTTGTTTGATACAGCAATCCATCGTTAGTGAGCGCATTTTTATGTGGGCTCTCAGTTTCTGTAGTACTAATCTGTGCCACCAGTAATCATTACTGGTTGACCAGTAATAGATGCAGTAAGATAACGAGGACCTACGTGGAGTAATTTCTGCATTCTAATACAATAGCTGTATTTTCTCTGCTTGTAAAGAAACATAGGCGTCGTCTCTTTAACTAGCGCTAGAAGTGTAACACGCCGCGCGTGTCAAACTAAGGGTTGCTACCTTTTAAGTATTTGCATTGTTTTAATTGAATAATTAATGTAATAGGCACCTGTACACGTAACGATGAGAACTGATTTTTTAACTAATTATTTTGTTTGACTACAATTCTGCACTACCTGCAGACATCCACGTTTCGCCAGTTATGTTTTAAGTCCAATGTAATACGGGGCGAACCTATTGCCATCACGAAGCAAAAATCTCGACTCCGTGGCTGCTACTGAAAAATTCCTGATGGAAAAAAATCAATAATAACAGTTAGTTTTTATTACGAGTCATCGAATACTAAGTTTTACTAGCTAATTTAATTTGACCCGGTATAAGTCTGCCTATGGCACGCACTTTAACCTTTTGACCGCCATGGTCGGCAATAGCCGACAAATTAAAAAGTGCCCAACATGCCACCGTCGGCTATAGCCGACAATAAAACTACATTTTTCAAGTAGTTTTCATCTGTCGGCTATAGCCGACCGTGGCGGTCAAAAGGTTAAATAATGTGTTTACTGTATGTAACTACCTACCATTTCTTTCATGGTGGTGTTCCAAGCTTCGCTATTAGGGAAAATGTAAAGCAAACGATATATCTTTCTATTTGTAGAAATCCTTGCAATATTATCACCATTAAGACAGGTTGCGAGTCAACCCTATACATTGCACTACTACCTGAGCGACGGTGCTGCCACCGGCGCGCGCGCATTGCCGCTGAACTAATCAGCGCAATCATCTCGCTGGCTCTATTAATGATCATTTGTCTTGTTTTTTGTCATTACAGTCGGGAAATATATGTAATTTTGCGAATAATTGAATGTTACAGTAGTTTGAGCCTGGAAACAGTAATTTATGTGGTGCAGTTAAAATAGAAATGTAAAATCAGCCCAATTACGCTCTAATTAGGATAATAAATTTAACGAGATCGCCTACTGTCTCCCGATATTTTAGTAAAGAGGGCAGTAAGTTCTTCGGAAGACATATCTGTATTTTACAGGTGGATATTTAATGAAAAAAAAAATTAAATGTATGTATTTTCTAATGAGATTCAACTCACGTTACGATATTCTCCTTAAAATGTCCGCCAGCTTTCACATGAAACGGTTCAAAACAGAAGCGGTATTGCCAGTCGGCCTAATTAATCCATCGGTTAGGGGTCGTTTACTTAATGAATGAATAAATCGCCGTCAGCCTCCCCCCTCCGCCTCACCTCGCTCCCCCCCGACCAGATAACGTTAATCGGCGCTCTCGATTTATGTACCTTCCGCGCTGAAATACGGCAAATGGTAGTCAACTACGACCACATCTTGAAAAAATTATCCACACCTAACCTCTAGACAAAAACATACCCTAACTTGCCCCAACAAGGTTAGTATTTGCTCGTGCGGTTGTCTGACGATAATTTCTATCGGTCGTGAGCAAATATAGAGAGCAAGCGCAGTGATGTATAGACGGCGCGCGCGCTGCTATCGCCGCGGCGTAAACCTCACATAGATGAGATAGGACACAGACTGTTACAGTGACACGCGTAATATCATATTTTGACTATACTTTATTATTTCGCAAAATCAAACAGCTTTCCCTGAAACTCCACATAAACTACAACAAAAGCCGCGAACGACAGCTCTAACTTATTTCAGCTTTGTTTCGGACAACGCATCTGCGATACCTGGTATTGCAGATAATTTAATAAGATATAAAATACTGGTATTCAGCTGCATCCGGTTAGACTAAAAGCCGACCTCAACATATGTAGTTGAGAAAAGGCTAGGCAGTTGACGATTACAATGTAGTAAGATGGATGGTTGGTGGCACCGAGTTGCCGTGTCTGGCGTACCGCTTCTAAACCCGCGATGGTTTTTGTTGGTATTTTTATGTTTTTCAAAATAGTTTGTAACATAATGTTTTTGAATAAAAAAATGTGGATCGGTGACTGACAGCAACCACGCTCAGACAAAGCGACAATCTATCAGGGATCATGTTGACGACTAGGAAAGGTTAGCTACAGCTAATATTCGCTGGAGAATTACAATTCGTTGGAAAAACGATAAGTAAGCTTTGCCACCTATTGCCACTTGTCTAAAACGAAAGGCCAGTCATTCACATAAAAACAATTTCTTTGCTATAGGCACTGATTTTCAGTATATCAGTCGTGGTCTTACCGATATATATGCACGTCTCTAAAGTTGTAATCAGTCCCTTCATACACTAAAATCTTCAACTGATACGGCACATCATTAAACCCCCAATTTACACATCGACGATATACGACATCTACAGCAAGATGAGATTCGCTATTTTCAGTCCATGAGTTCAGAGTTTCAGACCATGGCGTCAGCTTAATAAAAATTATTTGATCAGACTGATAAGTTCAATAAACGTTATACGAAGCACTTCAACAGCAACAGTCTTTCACCTGAACCTCACGGACACTTGAGGTTGAACAAATCAGTATGATTCGTGATACGAGTGTGAATGATAAGGCTATAGTAATGGTTAGTCCGTGACGGTGGGCTTATCAATACCTTGACGTACGAGACAACGCCCGATTGCGGGGATTTTGTGTTCTTTTTTTTCATAATGCTCGAAATATGAAGAATGGAAGAAAAGTGTTTTGTTTGTATCGATGAATATGACTTCTTTTAAATAGCCAAATAGTGCGCTGAAGGATAGTTCTTTGAGTCTTTATCTTTTCGTTTTCCTATTAATTTTATAATACTTTTCTACTCCCAGGGGCCCTGCCATGACGTCTTAATGCAGGAACTCTATCCCACACTGGACTTCCCATAGAACTAAAACGTTCCTGCATTAAGACGTCATGGTAGGTCCACAGGTCGTCAAATTGTGTTTCGGTTGTCGATTGACTGGTGCATAATTATATGTGTAATGAAAAATTATTATAAACTTTTTGATTTTACTGCTGTATACAAACACTATCAGAATACGGCGACGATAAATGATTTAAATTCACTGATTATGTCAATACATGTATTTCATGGATTGTTTGAATGGATTGCTCACTCATCATCACTGCTCCTCATCATCGTTTTACTGCTCTTGTCCCATGTTACTTGGGGTCGTCGCAACACCTTTTTCTTCCATTCTCGCCTGGCACTCACTCGTCACTCTATCATTCACCCCTTTTCCTGCCAAATCATTCATCATACATTCCATCCATTTTTTTTAGTCTTCCACTCCCTCTCCATCCATCCACAATTATATTACTCTTTAACATACATACACTTGTTCATTATGTTAACTATAACCTAAATTCAAACCTCACATATCATAATAACATCAAATGAAACTAAACTAGCACATCTACGTATCGTATGGTCTTTGTTCTAGGTCGCGTGCGCCTGCGCCGTTACCGCGCGCTGCAAATTTATAATGATCGATATTCGCCTCGGACGAATGGACCTTGCTCTGGTTACGCGGGTCGCGGGTTGCTGACTCCGTTCAGGATTCTTTTGTTGTAAAGATAAGGTGTTCATAGATGATTTTGTTCGAATTGAACATTCACGTATATTAAGTCGGATGGCCTGGAAAAAGTGATATTTCTAGCAGCAAAAACGATGATAGTAAAGTCAAATATGTATGGCATAAGCTAGCCAACTGACTCCCTCGACCGGGGGACTGCCTCGTCCGTCCAGTGGTCACAATCGCGTCTGCTCATCATGAGGTCCCATGTTCGATTGCCGGGTCGAGCAAAATGAGATTGGATTTTTCCATCAGGAATTTCTCAGTATCAGCCACGGAGTCTTTGTGCCCGGTTAATGGCAATAGGCTCGCCTTCTGTTACATGGGACTTAAACATAACTGGCGAAATGTGGGTGTACTATAATCGGGCAACAAGTTAATAAGGTACACCTCTGCTCAACCCTTCAGGGATTACAGGCGTGACGTTTGGTTATGTAGAAGAAAGACAAAACCCTTTGTAAGCGCAACTTGTCTACGCCCTGGCACTGGCAAAAATAACAGAACATGTAAATTTCTATGGCACTATAAAGTATCCTTAAGTGAATATCACCCGATTGTTATCTGGCAAACTTCGATATTATGACGGTATTACTTCGCGAACTGTGAGTCCAGTCCTAGAGACGATAAATCAAACATCATCATCAACCGCCAATTGAAGTCCACTGTACACCATCTAGTCACCACCCTGACTTCTTTCATCCGGCCACTACCAGCCACTTTGCGTTGATTGCCGGTCCACCTAGCCTTAGGGCATCCTACCTGTGGTTCTATGTTCAACATACTTTTGAGGTTATTACAGTAGCAAAACGGTTAGGTACACTGACTTCCATCTGTAAGTTCACAATGAACAAAAGACCGACATGACATATACCTGGTAACCCAAAAAGTCGAACACCACTGTCGAATTTCAACATTAAAACTATGCAGCCATAATTCCGTACGCAAAATACGGGATTTGGACGTGGAGCTGCGGACATCAGCTCGTTATACAATACAATACAGCCATAATTGGTATGATTATCAATTCACATTTTAGATCTGAATTTTGCGAAATCTTCTCTTCGCGCCATTTCCGTGCCTCACATGTGAAAGTGCCACCATTCGAAGTGTTGCATAAAGGTGAAAAACGTCAAAAACCTACAGTTATTACGCTGGTAGCGAATCGAAACTGCAAGACGTCCGTGTACTGCTGCCAATCAGTGCGCAGCATTCCCTAAGAGATGGTCTAATTATTCGTTGGTAGGGTTGCCAGTGCTGTTCGAAAGGTCATAGAGTTTGAAGAGGTTCTAATCGGGGTTATTATACACATTCTTTTGTCTACTGCTCAACAGACCCATCTTAATAAAAACGAACAATTTCGACGACTCTTTATGTTGCGGGCTGTCAAAGAGGTAGACGATTTACTTATTGTGGCCTCTGCTATGTTGATGCTTGCTAAGAGACTGCCAACCTGAGTCACCAGACTTTTTACAAACAACAATTAATTTGATAGCCTCAATAAGCCAGACAGATGAGAGGATGAGCTTTTAGTGCTTTCCTGAGCAAATGTGTCAAAGAATAGTAAAATTACTGCCAAAATTCGGGTTCCAAAATCACTAAAAAACTTATCAGATGTCTGTAGCTCTTAAATTTCGCATTACGGATGGTATTCATAATTATGATGCTAATAATTTATGCAGTCAACTCTTCGTCAGATAGTCCACCGACCTGTTCCCCAACTTATTACATAAATAAGTCCTAACACTTCATCGACGATAAAACCACTAGTGATCGAAGATTGTCATCTTGTCTAGACCTCAGACCAGAAAATCTAGGCACAGTCGGCAGCCCTGTACATTTTGTGCTATCTCGGCAATCTTTACTTAAGTAAATTAATTTACCTCACCTCATACGATGAGTGAGATCCGACGATAATGATTACAATATTATGAACCGTCGAGTTAATATATGTAGCTAAAATATATTCAGCGCAATTACTTGAGCACGTCGTTAGCGAAGATTGTTTGTATGGATGAGTGTCATGCAACTGTGTAGGGTTTGCTTGTAATAACTATGTTTGTTTTGCATATTTTTAATCAGATTTTTCATTTTAATAAGATCTAGTTATACTTACAAATATTATTTAAAAAAACCGGGCAAGTGCGAGTTGGACTCGGGCACCGAGGGTTCCGTACAAATATAGTAAGTTTCAAATTATTAAAAGTATTTTTACAATATGATGTAACTAAAAATTTACGGTTTTCGCAACTTTTCCTTTATCTGTGCTATAAGACGTTGCTTCGTACCAAATTTCAAAATTCTGAGTTCACGGGAAGTACCCTGTAGGTTTTGATTCCCTTGCGAGTGTCGAAAATTTGCGGAAATTTGCAGCATAAACGGCTGTATCTTTTGATTGCGTTGGCTTAGAAGTTTGATTTTTTCACAGCTCCAAGGGACAGTAGACTTGAGTATTTGATATAAATTCCAGCTTGATAAACTCCACACGTTCCTGAGAAAAAGGGTATTGACAGACAGACGGACGAACGGACGGACAACAAAGTGATCCTATAAGGGACCGTTTTTTCCTTTCGAGGTACGGAACCCTAAAAATTAAAAGTGTCGCATAGCCGGGACACGTCATGTCTATGCAAGTGAGTGGGCTATAATCCACGATACGATCCCATGCAGTGCGGATTGATAGATGTGACATGTCTTCGAAGTTTTGGCTTTAAGACAGGCCGGTTTCCTCATATATTTTCCTACTCCATTTCGAGAAACACTATCAAGTTTCGTGTTGTAGATCTATGCTTTTTAATGAGTTTAATAAAATGAACTGCTATTTGTGTGGTGTCAAGTCGAAAAAAACAAATAACAGTAATAGATCGCATACTCGACAATCACGGACTCGACACTTGTAACAGGCAGTCAGGTTTCGCCCTGATGGCTAAGAGGCTAGATCAACACCTCTCGTTAGTGGCAGCAGAGGGGTCAAGGGCTTGATCCTTAGGAGAGCACTCGACGGCTCGGCACGCATTTCCAACATATTCCCTTTTTGCTTCTGTAGTAGTGGACATTGGAAAAAAAATATTTGTAGAAATACATAAGATTTGGAGCTTCGTATGATAACTTCACCATGAAGAAGAACCTGCAGCTAAATCTTTTTTATTCCCTCCTTAGCAGAGCCCTCGGACGCTAGACGAAAAAAAAAAAACCGCCCGTCTTCTTAGTTTGAAGTCCTGCATGGGTTTAGACGAGAGTCGACGAGTTTGTTAAGTTTATTGTATCATTGACCTAACATTAATTTCTTTTTTCTTCATGAGAATTTATCGATTCGCTCTAAATAGTGAGCAATTGAAATACCTCCACACGGCTCTACAATCTCGGGCAAATGTGGAATGTCCAATAGCTCACCGCCTGCGAGTGCGATCCGTCGAGTCATGCTGGCAGTGACACACGCCGCAGAAAGCGTGACCACATGTTACAATTAGCCGTATCTCCCCGCGAGGTGTCCGCTGCCATCTCGATAGCGAGGTGAAATGCTATCGTTTGTATTGCACACAATAGACTTAGGGTGTGTTCATTTGGTGTGGTTTTTGGATGGCAAGTGCAATTAATTATTCCCAATTTTCGTCTCCGAATTAGTGACCAATGGAAAAAAATGACGTCACCTGATTTTCCCTACTAAAGCCGGAGAGTAGTTAAAAGTCGGAAGACTGATGGTGATGGTTATTTTCTCTTAAATTACGATAGAAGTCACAAAATTATGGTGATGGTGTTGAGAGTATCCCTATTACAGACAGCTATCATTCTGGGGTCTAAAAACCAATCCTTATTTAACTTTAACGTTTAGGTAAAATAAATAAATTGGGATAAGAACAGGAGAGTGATGATGATGATGAACAATGTTCAAGATATCAGGATCTTCGCATCATACAAGAAAACATCGATGTCGACCCTGTGGATACGAAGAGAAAACCCACAGAACGTTAACAATTCTAGAAACTTACCTACCATTGCAATTTTCCAAAATAATACGAGTCAATGTTTTCTAAATAAAATGTTATCTCCTGTCTCCGATATGAACGGTTGCTTACCGGAGTTACAGCTAGAGTTTACCTTATCTGCGCACTTTGTTTACTGCGGCCAGCCGTTACGGAGTTGAGAGCGCCAAAACGACGAACACTATCGGCGCTCCTATGTCACTAACTTTATCGGTCTATTATTACTTTGCGGCTCTTGTTGGGTAGAAAGATGACTGGACCATGACGGTTAGGCTTCAGTTTTATAGTTAAGGCTGGATTTTAAAATGTGAATACTCTTTTAGGTCAAACGAATTGGGTTGATATTGACAATTAACTGCTCTGAACTTGTACACACCCCTTAGTTTGTTCTCCATTGTACTATAGCAACTTTTAATTGGTGATAACAAAGAGCTATGTCGCAATAATAAGCTAACTAGCTTTTCTTTGTGCAAGTTATTGTACAGTCGTAGCTAAGTACGACTGCACAAGCTCAGAGTAGTAACTTCTAATATTATCAAGACATAGAATGAAAAAGTGCTGTAGCGTTCGAATCTCTTCCATTACTACGCTTGAGCCAATATTCTGTAGGACGAAGATTTGTAGACTAAAGAGTACATTATTGAAAACTACGCCTTATAACTTAAAGGAAACGAAGATAATTCATAAATACATCCAGAGCTGACCCGATCTTTTGCCGCTTAAATGATGTTGTCAGAAGAGAACAATTGTGAAGTTGTGTGTGGAAATTGTATTGAATAAAAATAAGATAGCTGTGCTAGTTCCGAACATGGCCAAGCACAATAACATCCATGTACAACTATAGTTCAAAGAACAACGATCGTTCCGAAATTAATTTTATTACTACTATATCATGCAGTGCCCACGCTGTACCCTACAATATACCGCTTCCAAGTGCGAGAAAAAGCAGATCAAAAAATCTTCAACGCCCCTTCAACACTTATTAAACTATTCATGAGCCCACAATTCAGTTGAGGGAGCATATCGCGGTATCCTGTTATTACCTTCAGACGTAGTTCCGGTCGGCAGGCACCGGGTGCTCGATGGAGTGGATCTGCAGTTTTTGTGGCTATGCTAATTATTGCGTGCTACGCTACATCTCTGCTGATACTGTTATGGGCGGGTCGGTGGTGAATGAGAGCGTGCTCGCTTTTTGTTGAGCTGGCTATTCATCTTAGATTGTTTGCTTAATTGGTTAGGGTGAAACTGCGAATGTCTTCAGAAAAAAAACCAAATAGGATTGCGGTTTTTTGTCATATATAAGCATAGCTTTATAATTACCACTTCAATGTTTTATGTTTACTCTACGAAAAAAGACTTCGCAAAACATTTTATTTTTGATATCGCACCGTAGAAATCTTTCCATGTGCTTGTCATTGATAATGCGTCATATCTTCTGTTTATATGGTGGGGACACACGTACAGCGATACTCGTACAGCTTGTTTTCCAGTAAAAAATATAAGTAATCCTCAATTCTGGTTTTCGTTGATCATTGATGGCAGTATTTGCTTACTTGAAGTACGTGGTGGTTACTTCAAACACAAACAACAAAAACTTGCCAATAATGTAATTTTGTTATTGACGGCGAAGTGCCAATAAATACCTCCTAACTGAAATTTTTAGACAAATTCACTTTTTTATTGTTTTGAATTTAAAGGAGTTATTCGCATGTTTCAGTGAAATCTCCTAAGTGTATTGGTGTTTTGTTAAATCCATAATCTTCTAAATATCACAACATTGTCACATAAAAAGAATAAGTACAAAGTTAATACCTCCTATCTAACCGAATACCTACTACACTATCATAAAATATACGAATTCAGCATAGGTAATATATAAATCCCACATAATTATTATTAAAAATAAATAAATAAAATAACAAATTTTTTACTTCTCAAGAAATTAAGCGTTTTTTTTCAGTTTGTGTGCCGTCGTTGTATGACTTACCTCACTAAGATTTTTTATTCTATTACATTTTTTTCTGATAGTCTCTCTATGATTTAATCTTCAGCAATGAATGGACGGACGTACAGAAAATAGTACTATACTCGACAAAACTCCAATGTCATCATTCTCTTAGCCTTTCTCCAGCTATGTGTTCCGCTCCATTCTAACGACCTGGGGAATGCTATGCAGCTACATTGTTAGATCGGGGAATGTTAACTGATTAGAAATTGGTCCAATCTGCAGGCGACCACAACACATGGGGTTTTCCACCAGGAAATTCTTGAGCCGCGATAAATGGGAGTAGGTTTCGACTTAATCTTTATTACGGTGTATTGGTTATCATTAGCTTTGGGTATTGATACGAAGATATCTCATTGGTGCAGTGTCTGGATGCCTGGCTGTTGAATTTGAGGTACCTGTTTGATTGGTCGTATAAAATGTTGAAGAATTTTGAGCGTCAATCTAGTTTTTGAAGTTCTGTGCCAGTCAATGATTGTAGGCTTAATGTGGCGTGTCCTCATACCAATAGATTTTCTTGCATGTGTGATTGTGTAAATCCAGTTAATAATTACACAGTTAAGTCTGTCATAACTAGAGATCGGATATTCGGGCGCATATTTACCTAAAGTACGTTTTTTCCCCGCAAAGGCTGGAAAAGTATGGAAGCAGATTCTTAAAATGCCAATTTTTATCCCGGGATCGCGGAATATCATATTTTTTTGTGTTTATTAAAAGTAGAACTCACAAGTACCTATAACGAATATTTATAATCTATATAAAACCAGGCCAGAAATTTGTTGAACAGAACAAGTTAAAATTACTACAAATATTTGAACTCAAATGTTGCTGCTGAAATATTGATTAGGACAAAATGGTAAATATGACAGGGCATAATTCGTTTGATAATTCAAACGAATAATGCCCTGTCAGACACTAAAATGAAAAAAAAAAATACTATTCATTGAAATAAACTGGGACTTTTCACGTAATGACGCGCACTCCATCCTAGTCAACCTCAAACTTTAGGTAAATATGCGCCCGAATATCCGATCTCTAGTCATAACCTAAACTGATACGGTTGAAGTCATCGTTGAGTAGGCAAGAAACTCCTTGTCGTGGACCGCATCGATAACACCGTAGAGATTTGGTAGCAAGAAACAAAAGAAGACCTAAGCCCCGCAGTGCAGGGCTACTCCAGGCTGATATGGAAAAAAATCATTACTCTGAAAATCTGCCTAAGCAGATGATTCTGATTAGGAAGAGGTTAGCCTTTTCCACACCAGTTTGGGGTCCGCTTCCAATTTTGTCCTTATCTGACCTCCAGAACCCAGTAACTGGGTAATATGTACGTATTCGTTGTTTCACAGACAAAACGTAACTGAAAAAATCAAAACAAAGTCCGACTCACCAACGTAATAACGAATGCCGAACTGAATTTACGACGCGCTAACCGTCTCGATAGTTGCTGAGTAAAAGCTTACATTCCTAGTGTTGTGCCGCGAGTCCGCGACAATGCGACTGTCATCGGTCGATATATTACACCCGCTACCGGCTCGGCACGCGGCTAATATTTTATATGGGCGGTCTTCATTGCGATCGGGACCTGTTGATGTAGGGATGGGGTGGCGTCGATAGTTTTTTGTTTGATGGAATTTTGTTGATGAAACGTTGAAAGCTTTGTCTCAATAAAAGTTTTCGTGTTTTTTGTGGCTCCTACATTTTTTTAAACTTGAGAGAACTTGGTACAGTCATGTAAAAGTCATTATAAGTTATCGTTATTTTCCAAACTGTATTAAATTGGAACTAAAACTGAATTCCACTGACGAAAGAACGAGGATTTAGGTACTAGGCAGTTCTCGACAAATAATAAGGAGTTTAGTTCGTTAAAAAAACTAGTTCTAATCATGACAATATAACATGTCATAATATATTGTCTCAAATATTATGTGTTTTCCCGAAGGGTAACGCAGACCTGTGCCTAACAGTACAGCAACTTCTAATAATTTATCGACACATCCCCAACCCTACCAGCCGAGTGAAAGAGGCGTGCACTGGTTGCTCTCATTAATCTTTCATTTCTACGTTATATTATTAGAGGAACGGGTTTGCACGGATGCTGCGGGGGCGCGCGGGGGGTGTGGGGTGAGGTAGGTGCGCGCGGGGGGCAGGGCGTGAACCCGAGTGAACCCGCAGTAGCACCTGCCGCGTCCGGTCGGCGGCTGCGCAACTCTAAGGTTGCCAGGGAAACATTCTGATCTTGTGAATTGACAGGATACCCAGGTTATGATCTCAGAAACTTCAGCTTTTTTTCATCGTTTGGTATTTTTAGGAAGGTTAGAGAAAACGCAGGATGGAGTTCGTAAGTCAGTGATCGTTATCGATAATTGAAGTGGACATCTTTCAAATTTTAATAAGATCAAATAATTAATAAAACTTCTCTCAAAAGATAGTAATTTAAAAGCTAGTTTTCCTATGAAAACTTCAGGGTTGTCGCAACGCTTTTCCAGTACGGAGAAATGAACGGATTTAAATATTTTCTTACTAGACTTTACGATTACTAAATAAAAATTGAAACATAGCAGTTACAAGTACGTTTCAAAACTGTAGTCGAGTTTGGTAATTTAATTAAATCCATTAGAGTCAAAGACTTAGTCAATCACAGACAGAATAATGAACTCGGCCTTTATATAATTGCATGTTTGATTTATAATGGTCATTAAAACTAGACTATTGCGTAATACAGATCTGATCCAGTTATACAAAGGCTGATGAGCAACTGATATAAATGAAAGTACCTAAATTATGAAAGTCAAAATTAGTAAATGATTGAGTCAGCTCAGAATTTGGCTACGAGTTCGGTACAGTTGGTGGATAGCAGGATTTGCAGGACAATAATTAATAAATTATAGCCAAACTTGTACATGCGACTGTACTGTGAATTTCACTGTGGGAAAAATATAAATAGCAAAAGTCTACGAAAAGGAAAGCTCTCGGCATAGACTAGAGCTCTAGATTAGCTAAGTGTAGAAGATTGAGTATCTGTTACAATATTTTAGATTCTTCGACCTCTGCCTTGGACAAAAGATTTCATGTAGATCGATACAAACAAAAAATATGCCTATTTTAAAAGGAACCCAACCAAATTCTGACGTGCCAACCCTAAACCTAACTTCGGAGGTCGTAAAAGGTGAAGTTTTAATGGCTGTCACAATATGTATTCGAATTGAGAGATAACGCTAAAGGTACATGGCCTCTCATTTCGGCTGTCCGTCCACTACAGTATTAAAGACTGGATTAAACCAGCTGCACTGACAGGTTGAGGTTGACAGATGTTTTTATACTGTTATATTTAATTCAAATGTACGGCCGTTCACTAAAATAAGCCATATAAGAAATGTTTTAGCTTGATTCAGTCATGCGTTTCTTTTTGATACAACTATGCTATCTAATGACGTAAACGTATTGAATATTTGCCAGTCAGGTGGGTGGAAGCGACCTTACATGATGGATCGCGGGTTTGACCCCAGACATGCACTTTATTTTCTGTATTTTGTACCAAAACAAAACATCATGACGTATCCAGTATGTCCTAAAATAAAAAAAAAAACAAACCATTTATCAACCCGCACTGGGCTAGCATGGGCCAATATGGCCCACTCCCTTTCACAGAGAGAAGACCTGTGGTCCAACCAAACTAAGTGAACATTGTAGGTGTTATGCTGAGGCGAAGAGCACACCGCCCTGGATACATTTTGGTCTCCACTATTCAAGGGAGCTATTTTAAAATATAATTATTGTTAATATAATATTTCAAAAATATTGTCTGTTGAAGATCACAGGAAATATTCATTCATGTATAACACAGCTTTACTACATGTTTCCGTCATTTTCACACAAAGCACGCTATGCCAAACACACCCTAATATTCATATTAAATTCACAAAGTCGTGTCTTTCGGATACAATGCTACGAAAACTAGTCGGAATTGAATGTGATACTCAGGACCCGGATACTCAAATAGAACGAGTAGTTACAATTGTAGTATGTTGATGTCTTATGATTAGAACTTAGGAGCTGCTCGATAAATTCTCAAGGTAAAGCCTAAAGCCCCGGGCTACAGCTCGTTGGAAATGTATGCGTGAAAACGTTGGCTTATTCTGACCTCAATAATATTGAGTCGTGGTCTGAACAAAATATATCAAATGGTCATTGAATTCATTATTATGTATCTTCTTTTTAACCGAATTCATAAAAAGCAGGAGGTTCTCAATTCGGTTGTATTTTTTTTTGTTTGTTACCTCATATCTTCGTCATTTATAAACCGATTTTAAAAATTCTTCTTTTATCTGAAAGGGTATACTTCCCGATTAGTCCCATAGAAATTTCATCAAAATCAGTTCTGTAGTTTGGTTTTTAAATCAAAATAGCTGGGAAAAATATGTCATCCAAGAGAAAGAAATTGCGAAATTGATACTTGACAAGGCTTTGTGTGTGATACGATAACTAAAAAGGGTAAAATATTTTTTTTTTTGCAAAAAATAACCGACTTCCAAAAAAAAACGTGGAAAAAAACAAGTAATACATAGACACTAAATGCTATGCATCATAGAAAATCTTCAAGTTTTTCGATAATGATGAACGTGGTTTTAGATTTACCGATTTAATAGTGAAATTATTATTGGGAGTCTTTCTTCACCGAGAAGACTTTCTTCACCATCATCTTACGACTTCCTAAGTATGTTAGAGAGAGAGAGAGAGATAAATACCAGTATTTGACGTAGAATA
Source organism: Standfussiana lucernea (assembly GCA_964057025.1). Classification (NCBI taxonomy): domain Eukaryota; kingdom Metazoa; phylum Arthropoda; class Insecta; order Lepidoptera; family Noctuidae; genus Standfussiana; species Standfussiana lucernea. The sequence goes on from OZ059795.1 coordinate 4,682,185, forward strand.
AATAAATAATCATTTTATTTCAAGTTTCACAGACTCATTAAATTAAATAATTATACACACACAGTCCCATTAAATAATCAAATATAGAATTAAATACTTATAGAAATTAAGAAATTATACTCAAACAATAAATAATTGAAAAAAATCAACAAATAGGTACTTAATAGACCTGACCTACAGTGTTGCCAAATTACCTGCGTTCAATGTGTAGCCTACAGCAGTGATCAATGAAGGCGCAATCGAACCTTTAGAGACTTTTTTCAAGAGCGACTGCAATTTGACTCTCCACAACCCAGAGTTACCCCTCGGTAAGACTGGTTGTCATTTTTCTGAATGACCATGTATCATCTCAAATATTCTATTTTGCCGTGCAATATTATCTATTGTATCTAGTGAAATTTTCGTCGCATTTAGGTATGCCATGTCAAGGTTGTTTTTACTATGTACGTTTTGTTCGAAATAATCCATAACCGCTGATTTTAATAAACATTAAACACGATACAATGTTGATTTACTTAGTGTGTACCGTTTTCTGAAAGTCGGGTAGAGTGCGAAATCGTTAGCCAATGGTCATTATAATTCAAGAGCTATCCGGTAAGGGTGACCATGTGAACGGCAAATCAATAATCTCAGGACAACGAAAGTGATTGAATAAGTGGGAAGACAATTGTATGGAATGGACCTAAGAGAAGTTTATTAATTAATAAGGGACTAATGTTGGGCGTAATTTATTAATGACAGCATTTACTTTTCATTTTTTAAATAAGATATTTATGCAAATATTTAACCTTCTAGTCATCTCTGATTTTGTGCAGCTGACTAACTCTCGTCATCCTTGATTTTCAATTCGTTATAAATAAGTTTTTGACATCAATTTGGTCCAGAACGATTTCAGCAATCTTCGAAAATTCTTTCAAGAAGTTTATACTATGGCGGCATACACGAGCGACAGGTATCACACCGCATACGAAAGTACTACGCATCGCCTTAAGTCATGCCAAAATCCCCTACATCGCGGAAGCAGAGCTATTCATGAAATTAAGATATTAGAAAAAAGATAACACCCAACTGGTAGGATTCTCCCTTTTCTATGGAGAATGATATTCTTACACCGTGTTCCTCATACTTCTATATACTAAAATCTGAACTCATGGATACCCACAACAGTATCGTAAGTGCTGAAGCGCTCACCAATTACCAAGTGTGAAGGCTTTGCTGATGATAATTGAATATATGCTTTATGTAGCCGCTGGCCAGCACACCGTGCCCGCCAGCCGCCTAGCCCGGCTATGAATACGCCTACCCATTTGCACTCTTTATACAATATGTAAAATCGATTGGGGAATCAATTTATATAAATTATATTTATTTTGTTGCTATTCTTGGAATTGAAAATGATTGTTGGTTATTGAGTTGTGTGTTTGAATGGTTGGACAATGAGGTAAATCGGTGAGCACGAAAAGTGGGCCATATTTTTAACCGACTTCAAAAAAAGGAGGAGGTTCTCAATTCGGTTGTATGTTTTTTTTTGTGTTTGTTACCTCATATCTTCGTCATTTATGAACCGATTTGAAAAAATCTTCTTTTATCTGAATCTACTTCCCGATTGGTCTCATAGAAATTTCATCGAAATCGGTTTAGCCACGGAACAGAAAAAAACAGTTTTTTCTGTTCCGTGGGTTCAGCAGTTTGGTTTTGAAATCAAAATAGCTGGAAAAAATATGTCATCCAAGTAAAAGAATTTGCTAAATTGATACTTGACAAGGATTTGTGTGTGATGCGATAACTAAAAAGGGTAAAATAAAAACTTTTTTGCAAAAAAAAACGACTTCCAAAAAAAAAAAAAAGTTATTTTCCACTTTTTTGTGTTTTTTTTGGAAGTCGGTTTTTTTGCAAAAAAGTTTTTATTTTTCTTGGGGTGTTCAAGAAAGTGGTTTAGGGATTCAGTTCTAAGATCATCACATACGCAATCACGCATTTCTTAAGGGTTCCAGAAGTCAAATATCTCTTATGATAAAGATAGTAAGCTTTCAGGGCATGTCATACGAAAGCTTATGCTGTAAATTAAGACAACCTACGGTTCTCATTTTTATCTATATCCAAAAATATACGCCAAATCTGTCCAAATGCCCAAAAGCGTTAACTAACTAACGAAATAAATAAATAACGACCTCGCTTCCCGTTTAAATGCTTCGGGCTACACATTCGAATCCATAGCGTTCCAAAATATTTGCACATATTCTATTTCTATAATTAATGACTTTGTGATTTATAGGATCACAAGTAACGGCACATAAAACATGATTTCTTCAACCAATTCATAAGCATTCCAGTTAGAAACAATAAAGAGATCTAATAAAATAATACGGTTATCGCGAAAGCGACGAAGCGGCGCGGCGGCGGCGGCGGCGCGTGCGCAGCCAACAATTGCATGCACTAACAACCTTTGCACTGAGAAGAAAGCCTTTATAGGATGCAATAATTAGGTTTATTGTTACGTTGTTTGTTTGGTTGACTTTACTTTGTTTGTTTGGTTGATTGGTTTATTTTTTAAAGTGTGATTTACTGATCAGTTTATTTAATTCAATTATAGCACAATATTCTAAAACACGTATGATTTTTTTTCTTAATTTATTAAACGTTGCATAGTAAGCCTTCAAGGACAGAGTACGAAAGAAAAGGGAATGAATGATAGCACTACAGTTGACAGGGGAGAATCATCATCTTCCTGTCCTTGTCCCATTCTACTTGGGGTCGGCGCAACACGTTTTCTTCTTCCATTCTCCCCTGTCAACCGTCACGGCATCATTTACTCCTTTCTGTCTCATATCATTCCTCACACAATCCATCCATCAACATTTATATCCATCTCAGGGGAGAATGATAGACGAAAATGTGTTTCGCCGCCCCCACGTGACTGTATAAAGGCCAGAAAGATGATTTGAGTAAGCGTTTACTTAGTCTTCCTGATGCATAAATCGCGTTCATAATTACCGTCATTAGTCGTAACTTTCTACAAGCTTGTTAATCAGATTTCATCTGATATTACTACTGCTCGGACCTCTGCTTACCCTGTCTGGTAAACAGAGCGCGATGATATGATCCGTTGCTTGCCTTGTGCATGTAAAGAAATGATAACATCTCGGTAGCACTAACCACAAGCCTATAATGACTGTGTTTTTGACAGAAGATCGTTGAGAATGATTGATTTGGCGAAACTGTAGCAATGATTTAAGAATCCTGTAGTTGAATGACAAATGGAAACTGATATAATTTTGTTATGAAAGCTTGCCTGTCAGTAGCGCAAATACATTACCTAGCTTTCTAAATCTGTTTAAATAAACTTTTTTTTTTAAATTAAAATAAACAACTTGTATTTACAGCTATAAACCACACAAACAAGTTATAGGTCAGTAAATATAAAAAAAATTGAAAAATACTTTATTTTTTATTTAACAATTTATGTACACACTAAATACAGAAATCAAGAAAGGAACAGAAAAGAGTACAAAGGTAATGCTTATTTCTGATGAAATCTCTTCCAGCATACTTACGAAAGGAGATACTAAAAAAAGAGATGTAGACAAAGTGTGTAAAAGAAGAAGAGAAAATGGAATACTTAAAACATAAAGCAGATAACTATTTTAAATATAATATACAATATAAGAATATACTTATACATACTTTAAAAATTATATAAGAACTAAAAAAACACCACAAATCAGCATAAACATTAGAAATTAAATTAAAAAAAACAAGGTTATTAATGTAATAAAAACTATGTAAAATTTTACAAAATTAAATTGCCAATGACATTGAATTAAAGATGAATCAATAAGAATGAAGTTAACTATTACATTTAATTAAATAGATTGATATAGTAATTATTATTTCCTTTATTTATTTCCTTTACACATTATTTTACATTTTTAAATATTTCTTAATAAAACATACAAAAAAAAAAAACATTGAAAAATATAAATAGAATAAAATATGGATAGTAATTATTATTATCAACTTTCATTTATTTAGTCCAAAGAGATTGTTGTAGGAGTATAAAACTAAGAATTATCTGTATGTATGGTTTTAGGACCTCCAAGCTAGCTGACTTTTCAGCTAGGGAAATACGTACCTACTTTTACCTACATATGTTTCTAGCTATTTATGAAGTTGCAGAACTCATGCCTGACCACTCATTTGATCAGACCATATGGAGCCCGCAATATGTCTTGTTAATAATATTATCAATGTTTTTTTTTCTAAGTGTTGTAATTTTTGTGTAAGATTGTTAAAAATGCCTGTATCGTCACGCTCTTTAAACAGCAATGTAAACGGTGATGATAACATTAAATACCTTGAAGGCATGCCCGATAAACTTTATTATACCAAAAAATTCAATTTCCTATCAAACATCGCTAGATGGTTATGGCCCATAGAAACACCTGAACTTCTAACTTCCGCAATTTTTTTTGTCTTCCTTATTTAATTCAACATGACCTTTACAAGCTTATTCTTTAATTCTTCCGCTACCATAAACCACATTCCAGAAAATCAATGGGTGCAAAAACGCCTATGAACTTTTGCCTGCATATTCAATTCTTCCGGGAGAGATGTAAAAAGTGGTGGAGTGAACAGTGGTGGAGTAAAAAGTGGGATCGCGATAGGTGAGGCGAGGCGGCGCGAGCGAGGCGCGTGGCGGGCGCGTGCTCAGCGGCCAATTACACATCTTCGCCTTTATTACAAGAACGCTCATTAGACTTGGGTGTGGAGTTGTGGCGTGGAGGATGCGGCGGTTTGTTTTTGTTAGATTTTTATATTTTGTGATCAATTTAGTTGCAAGATGTGGAAAAGTACCTATATTGTGCACAGTATGCTTTGGCTTGACTTTCAAGATCCAGAAAGTTTTGCACGATAAATTAGATTAGGGATTGTTCACTGTTTGCCTAGCAATTTATGAGCCTCCTATGGGCACACGATTATTGATTTTATCAATGGCCATATATTGAGTGACTAGATTTTTGTATAGTGGTCAAGGTCTCCTCGAAAAACTTTCAAATCCAGGCTACACATACACACCTTCCAATATTCTACATAAAAATACATTCGCAGCTCTCGACAAAAATCTCCACAGCTCCCAACCACCGCATCCACGTTCCTTCTTCTCTCCGAGGTCACGATTGAGTATGCGCACCCAAGTGTATCGCCTACCAGGTCAACACGGTTAGTTTTTACTCGCGAACTAAGCGCGCCTAGCGGCTCTGCCTGCATTTTTTAACCTAACTGATGGTTCGGTTGACCGCAACCACTGCTTCATGAAATAGCTCCATATGTCTTCGGCTGTCAGTTTTTATGATAATGTATCTTATTGAAGTTATATTGGATTTTATATTTTAGATTTGTTTTAGTTTAAAAAAATAAGGCTCAGTGTTGGATTAGATGGTCAGAACGTTAAAGTTGGGTGCCCGTTTCAAAACACAGATTTATAATTAGACTACTTTTTAAACATAATTGGTGAAATGTGGGTGTACTATTAGGTACACCCCTGCCTAACCCTTCAGGGATTACAATCGTGATGTTATTGTTTCACATTTATAAACCTATTTTAACCGTACCGTACCGTCCGATTTTGACCTATACGTCTTGACAGCCAGACAAACGATCAACCATCGTTACAAAACTACACATGGGGTCGTATGGTTGCTGTAATTGCTAGCGGTTGACAAAAATGACCAGTTAGATGCCCACCGACCCAGAGGCGGTGGTTGAACCGCATCCGGTGTAACCGACTTACAAGAGGGTGATTTATTATAATTGATGCTATTTCTAATAAGAGCGAGCCAAGTGGAAAAGACTTATGGGTGGTTAGAAAGAGCATTCCTGATATTATAAAGAAAGATGATTCCGATGGAAAGACGATCAGCAAAATAATGTGAGCGGTGACCTCCTACTGTATCCTAAGGATATCTGTTGAAATATGAATGCCAGTATGGGAATATGAAATTTTGCAAGCCGCTCAAAAATGTATAAACTACGATGGGATACGGACGGACGGTTTATTAGAACTGATTGTTTTGTTTTTTAATTCCCTTTTTGTATTTGTACTGTGGACACTTTTAACGTGCACGTCTTGCTACATCGTTCTCACATAATGTACCATCTCTACAAGAATGAAGTATCCAAGATTTTTGTAAAAACATTATGATTTAAAAGAGTGTCCATGGAGTTTCTTGCCCATTCTTCTCCATAGACATCTACGCTTTGGAATGGGCAACTACAGTACTATCACAGTTATTATGTCTTGTGACTGGGACTGTAGCTTCATTTTTTATTGCTGTCTTTGTTTCGGCAGTTCAAAAGTGCCTGTAATTGGCCTACTTGAAATAAATGCTTTGATTTTGATTTTTGATTTTGATAGCAATCAAACATGACTGATGCAAGATCACAGCATATCAACAGCTTTACGTGCTTTGGGAGTCTCTCTTCTGGGGCTGCAGAAAAAAGCCAATAACATGTTTTCCGATCTGGTAATCGAAACCAGGAGCGCTAGCGACCACTGAAACAACAAGGCACTCAAAGCAGGTTCCAGTTTAACTAGACATAGATGAAGATGATGATGGTTGACTTACCAAAACTTATATTACGAGTAACAACCTGGTGGGTTACCATGATCTGTTAGTGCAGGAATGTTTTAGTATTATTCCCGAGAGTGGGTAAGAGATGGCGCTAGACAGCTGTCTAGCGCTGTCACTTTCCCACTCTCGGAATAGTCCTAACACATCCCTGCACTAACAGATCATGGTAACCCCCCTGAACACGCTACATCCTCTAATCAGCACGTACAACTATAAGCTCCCAAATTTAATTTCACATGCCAAACTAGATCAGAGACCGGTTGTTATATTACCATAAGAAAGATGAGTATCCAATCTAATATTACAAATGCGAAAGTAATTCTGTCTGTTTGTCCGTCTATCACCTATCACGACTTAACGATTGGCGGTTTTTTGGTCTACAATTAGCACAAAGATAGACCAAGAACATAGGATACTTTTTGACTCGGGAGTGGCTTAATTTCTGAGCCATTCACAGCCGAAGGCGCGTGTTAAAGCGATAGTCACTTACCATACTACAAAACAAGTAAAATCCAGAGGTACATATGTTTTCATAACAACACGCGGGCGATACCGAGTTAAAAGCTAGTATTACCATACAAAAGATGTAATAAATTAAACTCCGGTTACCGGTAACGAACAGTTAGTTAAACGATTAGTTAGCGAGTGCACACGAGCGTCTCGCCTGTTGTTTAGTTTAAAACATAGTTATTAACTTATTTTTCCGACCACCAATTAGAACAAGACCTTTCTAATAGCCCCACATTCTTTTTAACTAGATTGTGTGCATGTTTATATTTTGCTTCAATTTGATGTTAATGAGAGAATTCCGTGTTTCACTATGAGATATTTGGTAAAGAGCGTTGCACACTACAAGGATGTTATACTAAAGAACATTGACTTAGAGAATTTTATCGAAATTGCAAGATCTTGACTGTCATAGCAAGGCTTAATAACAGCAATAAACAAAAAAATACCTTTCTACACACTGTACAATCACTACAACTTTAATTGTAGCATTCATTGTAGCAACTTTTTAACTGTTAAATCCGAATTTAAAACACCGTCACGTTCGTGTCAGCAATGCAACGAAGAAGAGGAAATGCAAATGTTTTTTTTTTTCAGATCGTAACCATCAATAACTGAGATTATCAAAGCAATCGACTAGACTATTTTATTACTGCCTAACCAAATCATTATTTTTATGCAAACACAATTTGCCTCTTAGCCCAGCTTAACAAAAACTCTCGAGTTCAACGCACACACAAACAATAAATCTAGATATAATCAGATCAAATAATATCATTAAAACCACACCGTTGTTTGAAGACCAACGACTATATTATGCCGAGGACAGCTGGCCACCATTTATTTTGACACGACATGATGCATCGGGTTCCGTACGTGGAACTACTTTATTGTTCAAGATGACGTATGGACGTGGTTTGTGAATGAAGATACTGAGGCTTATTTGATGGGCTGATAAAAGTCTTAAGAATTTGTTGGTCGAGTGATATATTCAGACTCTTTACATAAACTAACATAACGCTTGTAATCCCCGAAGAGTTAGGTAGAGGTGTTCCTGGATATAAATAAATAGATATATATATATACCTATAGTACACTCACATTTGGCTTGTTATGTTAAAGTCTCATCTCCCTGAAGTAATAAGGGCGAACCTATTGCCATCCACCGGGCGACCCGGACATCCGGACTGCTTCTAGAAATTCCTGGTGTAAAAACCCAATAACACTTCAACTTACCTGGGAATCCAATCCAAGACATTATGCTCACTCTAACCTTTACACGCATAAATCATTCTAATAAATAACTCGACAAATGAAACCTACAAATCCATAACTCAATTAACCCGCCGCGCGCCGCGCCGTCACTTAAACCGTCGTCAAACTAACCATCTCAATCTATACAACGGTTATTGTCTACGGTAGTTAGCCGTCAGTAATTTGGGCAATCACATAGTTACCGTGAGTGATGTGCTTATACCCCGACAAGTACAAGCGAGGTGATGTACCCACTTTATTAAGGAATCACCGGCCGGAACAATAACTGTAGAACTGAGAATTGAATCGTTATTTTGATGTCAAAAGAAACGGTAAGGTGTAGATGTAATATGGTTCTGACTTGATAATGTTGTTAACTATCGTAACGTTTATACAGCCCATAGTTTGATGATAGTTTGGTTGGTACGGTTATGTTTTTTTAAACTTTATACATAACATCAAGCCTGTAATCCCTGAAGGGTAAGCAGAGGTGTATCTAATAGTACACCCACATTTCGCCAATTATGTTTGAAATCCAATCCCATGTAATAAGGGGCGAGCCTATTGCCCTGAACTGGGCATAATTCCAGACTCCGCGGCCTTTTACTCCGTTTGACCAACAAGGCAGTTAATTGTATGAGGTAAAAAAAACTTTTTTGCTCATAATTTCGCTGAAACCTGAAGTTTATTGCAGTTCGATTAGTCTACAAAGTCCGAGACAGGCTCCTCGAAGACATTCCAGAAACTATTTTCCATCGCTACTTTGAACCAGATCTCGCGGTCCAGGACGTCTTACCATCTCTTTCTCCGTTTTGGACCGTACTCGGCCATATCACCCAAAAATGATGACGTGATTTTGTATGTCGTTGCGTTTTATTATCAATTGCAAGCACCCAAGGTCTTGAATCCTAAAATATCAAAACAATATGCTAAGAAATGGAAACCCTCAGAACGCCTTTTCCTGCCCACGAACGTATTAATCGGACCATGAATTTGGCACACCCTAGAAATATTTTCTCATAGGCACGTTATACCATTGCGAACGGGGTATAATTTACCAAAGTACAGGGCAGTGTGAAATGCAAACGCGTATAGTTCCCCGGGAAGAGGCTCATTTTTACAAAATACAGTCCTCGCGGGCAATTACACAGTAAATGCATATATCACGGGGGACAGAAAAATGGGTGCGTTCCACAATGTCCGATTTTGTCTGGCTTGCACTTGCGATTTAAAACAAATGCATGTCTGTGGGTGAGTGGTTGTCGATTTTGCACGACCAAAGCAATCACACTAAAGCAGCTTAGTGTGATTAATTTGGTCGTGGAAAACGCTGTTCAGTCCAGAGGGGCAGATTTGGTAATGACATTTTAATTACATTTACGAATTCTTTGTCAAAGTGTTCCTAAGTGAACAGTACTCGATCTCCATTCCAATACTAATAATTTTAAGGCGGCAGTACATTGTAATTGTAACGTCGGAATTCATCATAAAATTATTGCACGTTAAGTGAATTCAGAATTTATTTTTCCTGCCAGTCATTAAGTTAATGGACTTTACATTAACTTTATAACACCGTGTCTTTCTAGTAAGAAACTGTCTTATAAAACTGCTAACACCGATGCAATATAAACATAAATATGAGATTATGCTAATTCAAACCATTTATATTCGTATTCCAATTATAACACCACGTGTTGTAAATTTACATGTTCGTAATTATACAAGATTCTGTTCTCTTATGCGTTTTTAAACACCGATTAAGTTTTGAGTAGGTAAGTACCTACTTTTTTATCTCAACAAAAAACTATGGCTATGACTCTGAGCAATCTGGACGGACGGACAGACGGATATGACGAAATTATAAGGGTTTTGTTTTTGCAAATTCGTTACGTAACCCTCAAAGAATAGAGAACAATATTATTACCTTGATTAAATTATTTAAACGAGAAGAAGAAGATTTCCAGGAAAATTCACACTGAATTCAGCCAAATACTATAGTGTGTTACTATACAAGAAATTACAATACAATATCTCGTTCTTGTTGACTTGTGTTGAAAATTTAGTTTTTCGCACTGCAGCTAAAATTTCAATACCCTAAAAAGAGGCACATGTTCCCCAGCGTGTCGACAGCTGTGGAAAACGCGCCTCCCCGTGAGAACGCGCGCCCGTCCGGTTTTCTCAAGCGCGCCACAAGAACGCACTGATTGCTGTTTGTTTGCAAATATCACGTCTGTTGTAATTTTTGCAAACAAAGTTGATCGGTTAGTGAATGGACTGAGATATGCGCTTATTTTGCATCTACTTTAGATACATACATCTGGTTGGTGAGGTGAGATATCCATGAGAGCATTTAATCTGTGTTTGAAGAAGCGTGTTTACACCATCTGAAGTCCAATTGTTTGATGAAAACCGTGAATGATCACAATGAATCGTGAATGGTACATTGATTTGGCATAGCCAATAGGTTCTTAAATCATTATCATCATCAGCCTACTCTGTTCCCAACTATGTTGGGGTCGGCTTCCAGTCCACATACATTAAAAACAAATCTACTAGTTTTAAAGAGGTTTCTATTAAAATAAGATCATGACTCTCTAGGAGATGTCAGGCAACTGGGACGGCGGGTCTAATCGCTAGAATAATCCAAGACTTTGGAAATCGTCATGACCATAGTGCTCTATGGTACGCTATAATTGTGTTTTTTTTTTTATTTTTGTTTAGATTCCTTATGATTCCAAAACTTTGTCGTTTCAGACGCGTTTATAGGTAACGGTAAAGAGAAAACAAACAGAAATATTAATAAATAAAGTATCATCTCCCATCGTTAATATTTACTGCGTTGTGCTTTATTTTCAGTTGTGGTTTATGCTCCCGTGACTCGGTGCATGCGCGCTCTCCCATGACGCCATCTTGCTCTTTTGGGCGGGAAAACATCACTGTTGTAATGATCACTTTAGTTGAAACGCTTGGAAAACTTGTAGTTTATTATTTTTGAATTGTTTTATTGACGGTTAACATTCTTCTGCCATAAATGTTTAGAAGAACTGTTATAACTTATTAGTGGTACACCTGTATTGTACCTGTGGATGCTTTTTCGATACTCTTGAAAATTGAGAGCGCAGTCTTAAGTGGAAAAAGTCATAGATTTCATACAATTGCATAATACAGCTGTCTTGTTCTTCTTTGCCTTGCCTTTTCCCGTTACGTGAGGTCGGCTTTTTTAATCCTGCGGCGCCATTCTCTTCGCTGGTAAACATCGTCGTCCGTAAGACCAAGCTTTTGCATGTCCTTCTGGACATTTTGTCATCCAGGTAGTTTGCGGTCTACCCCTCCCTCATTTTTTTTTTGCCATGGAAAGGCATTGGCACATAATAAAGCTGTCTAACAGACAAATAAAAAAAAAACGTAAAAAAAAAACAAAACAAAATCAACTTAACTTTGCTGTACTCCCTTTTGTTTTTAGTAACTTTCTTCCATTCATTAACAATAATACGCAGTTTGTCATCCAACGGAAATTGCGAACAGGAAGCGTGTATTGTGGCCACTGGCCAGGTTATAGGCTAACAGCCTGTCGCCATATTTGTGTAGTTGTGATCTACGGCGGAGACCTGCCATTGCCATAAGTGTTACTACCGCTTTGGGGACTGGCGGATAAAATCTGGTGCGAAAATTGGAAGATAAAGTGATATAGATTGTGATTTACTGCAATTGGTCGTTTCTTGTCGCATTTGTCAGGCCTAAAAATTAAGACTTAAGATAGTTTATCTTCATACATGATATAAAAACTACGTAATATGATCACCTGACCACAAAATAAAAAGCGTTCTTAGAGTGGCCATTTTCATCTATAATTGTTGAGTAAAATAAGCCATTGCCACCTTTTACTGATATCGTTTAAGTCTTAAAGTAACGATGAATGCATGGACTGTGTTAAATGTGATATAGCTGTGTGACTACTGATATAACAACTCATAGAGAAGTATGAAAGAAGAGATCCAGCGTCATCCCCAGATAAAACGGTATAAGGGCCAGAAAACGATGATAGTGATCTTGATCACATTGTTATTGAAAAAATCAGGTAAACTGACGTGACTAAAAACAGATGTAGAACCTACTTACCTGCAAAGAAAAATGTGGCTCTCGTGTTTCATGAAAATAGGTGCAAAAACTGCTCAAGCAACATATCAGCAAGATTGGTGCGATCGTATATAGCGTGCTTAGATATCCAGTGAAATTGATACACGGATAGATGAATTCATTAGAATAAATTGTACTGTCTGGTATTTGGGCGATCTTTGATTAATCGACCACGCCAGTCTGTTACATTTCTATTTGTGAGTCATTTCTTTTATTGTTGGTTCCATTATAAATAACATCTAAAAATAGAAATGACGAACAAGATCACCAACCAAACCAACGGAACAGTTGGATGTAGAAGCAGGCTCAACTGAACGTAAGATTCTAAATCTCCTGGACAACATTGGCTGGGTTACCAAGAGTATAATACTATTCGAGTACTCAGAACATGTGCTCCGCAGTGGGATAACATTATGTGGTACACATACGTCCATACATAAACTGACACCTTCTCCTCATAGGCGTAGATATAAACTACAGAACGATCTGCTAGGGTCCTCATATGAGAACCCACTCCATTAATTGCTTCGTCCACGAACCTCTGTGTTTTTCCCCATATTTTTCTAATTCTCTTAATTTTTTGTCTCCCAGTCAATTAGTCAAGGACGTGTCCAAATCATCGAGCCAGTGCAAGGAATTCCAATTTTGAAAAAAATCTAGTCAAATCATAACCCTGCGTTTGCTAGTCGGGCAAAAAGCAATGCGTTCTTCAAAACATCAACAGGACATATCCATCAAGCGTCTAACCCTACCCCCTACTTACAGGCGTACCCACAATTGCCATATGTCACACAGTGAACCCTCAGAATTCAATACCGCTGGGCAGTGACCGTGGCAAATGATACGTTTGTGGAGTACTGAGGTGACCCGCCCCTTGTATCTCGGCTTCCTTCGGTTTACGCCGACTGAGCGGGTTAACAGCTACTTAGAATGTGGTCTATTGTTTAACTGGTTTGTTGGAAAAGGTTGTAATAACAAGAATACTGATTCAAGATACTCAGTAGATAGCAAAACTTTACTTAAAATCCTGGCTTGGATTCCCAGGTCGGGCAAAGTGTTATTCTTTAAGGACTTTTTGAATTGCAGTCAGGTATCTGGAATTGTGCAATGAATCGTCCCCTGTTATGGACCTGGGACTCAAACTCAAATGATTAACGCGTGATGTTATGCTAAGTTCTTTAAAGAAATGAAAGTATAAAAAAAAAAAAAAACAAGTACAACAGTGAATTTGGGCAGGCAATATGTTGGCAAATACATACACCTTCTACATATCCTGAATAACCTTTTACATTCTTCGGAAGAAGAGACAGGTAAAAAGTGGTCCACTTAATAAAATGCAAAGAAAAGTCATGCTTTATTGCCTCAAAGACAGTTCATTACCGTCACGCATTTCATGACAAGCGATCATTCCCCCCACAAGTGATCCAACTGTAGCGTAATACAATAATGATTGGTTTGCCTGTAAACTATGGTACTGTACACAAACTTCGGAACACAATGGGTAGGCGTAAGACGGTAGGTAATATGGCTATGGTGATGTATGGCACGCGACCCTTGACGATGACGCCCCACTGTCATACTTATAGCGTCATACCGTTTTGAGCAGGAGTTTGAAGGGAAATGGCCCACGTATCACTTAAATTTTTCTGTCTTTAAATCAAATCTTTATTCGTAAATGTAACTTTCATAACAATAGGCTGTTTTAATAATATGGTTAGTTCGCTGCATTTTCCTCGAGAGCGTAGAAATAGTAAAGTTAGTTATGTCAAAACAAAATGGAAGTGAAAATTATATTCTTTTTTTACTGAAATGAAATACCTATTTAAGTTTAGTCTAAATGAAAAATGCATTTTTTCAGCAGTTGAAGGGGGGTACGGTAAGGGCGTATTTGATTGGGTAATTTTGGGAGCGGTATTCTACTTGGTTCCTGATTAATAACTGCTACAAAGGCAATGCAATATTATTTGTGACCCGTCCTTTTAGTTTAGTTTGAGGTTTAGCTGATTAGCTCTTCGAGTTCACTTCGTAATACGGCACCCATGAAGAAAAGCGGATGCAGACATAGCTCTAAACAACCTATGACAAATTGTCAACAAAAGCAGTACTTCTACATCGACCATTCGACGAACAAGAACAGAACACGGCCTTACTCATCTACTAAACTACTACTTACTCGCAGTCGCCTCCTCTTCCACACAGCTTCAACACAAAAACCAGCGGAAACGTCCATCAGTGCCTCCGAACAGTAATTTATATTACACCTCGCCGGATAACCGACAAAAACTGGACGTCACCTAACCTGTTAATAGGCGGGAATGAAAGCAGGCCTTTTTAAACCAGACGGTTATACCTAAGACATTTATATAAAAGTTTATTTCATGCTATTGTGGAACTTATTTCCGTTCTAAGACATTTGTGGTGGAAAGCTTGGGGTGGTGGGAATTTATAGAGGCTTGTTAGTGGATTTTAGGTCAGATGCGTGTGATTGGGTAGTGAAAGACAATGTGACACTGTCATTGGTAAAGTCCGGAAGTTTTGTAACAAATGCGTTTTTAGAAATAATTGATTTATTACAAGTTTCCGACGCCACAGGCACAGTCATCGTCCATGGCAACTTAGATGATGACTGTGAGCCGACGATGAGCAGTACATGGTAAGGTAGGTTTCATAATAAAAGCTTAGTATTAACTTCGTACGGTAGCTGTACATCTACACTCTGGATCGTCCGGTTCCAGAATGTAAAGTTATGTCCTCCAACTTTTTTATTCTGATAATCTTAATGAAAAACTACTGAAGTCTTGAGTTGGAATTGAATTAACTTTAAGAATCTTGCCTGTAAGATCAGTAGAAAGATACCTTCAATAAACAGCTCCACCAATAGCAGTCCCTACTACAAAATAATAGATTCGTTGAAGCAATTTGCCTCGCATACCCCGCAAAAAACCTATTGAAGAGTCTTACAAATTTATTTTTAAAAGGAGGAACTACATAGATTCGTACTTGTAGTCTTGTACATGGACACGTCGAGAAAAGCTGGTCGTTGATACAGCTGTTAAGTGTTAATATGGGCATCGACTAACTAAGCCGACTCGCTGCTATTAGTCCAAAAGGGTTAGGCAGGGATACTGTGGTTCTAGCACGACGGAGCACCATTACTGACTATATATGATCAGTGGTTAAGTTAGACCAGTTGTAATGTAATGTGTATTTAGATTCATTAGCAGTGTTGGTGACCATAAGTTTTTGGCCAAGAGTTCATTTGTACGAGTATATATTTGAATAAAAACAGCCTATTAAAGTAGTCATTTTCCGAAGACCCGTAAAATATATAAAAAAAAAATGAAAAACATAAAATCACGCCTGTTCCTATATGCAATTATAATACAGGTCACCTACTTTTAGTATACACACAATTATGGAAATAGCATAGTCAAAGTGTGCTCTCGGGCTGTTATTGAAAAAATCGACATTAACACTTCGTCCTGGCAATCGAACCCAAAAACCTCGTACTCAGCGATAGCGCTTGCGATCACTGGACCAACAAACAACAAGCATAACATTAAATTTTAATCAACAAAACAGAACCAGGTACAAGTTTGTGTTACCTACTTAATTACAATAGAGCAAATAAATTACCTAAGCTTGAATGACAAATCGTAATAAGTTAGTTTATCAAACACGATAGTACTGCAGTCCGGTCTTATCTTAAACCTTGCAAGCGGAACCGGCTAAATCTAGTCTATGACCTGATTCCGAGGGCGGGGTCCAACCTCTAATCTTAAAATACTATGTACGAAATCAATTCGATACGAAATCGAATCGATATTTAGTGAGTATAGCGTCACGTAAGAGCGAAAAGTCACTAGTTATGAAATTGTCATACAAATGAAACTAGACAAGTAGAGTTTTTAAAGAATCAGAAGTTTCAAATGGACAATTATTAACGTAGAATCGCTACAGATACTTAATTGACTTGTTCACTACATAGTATAAAAATAAACTCGCTTCCCGCTGTCTGTCTCTCCCTATGTATGCTTAGATCTTTAAAACTACGCAACTGATTTTATGCGTTTTTTTTTTAATAGATAGATTAATTCAAGAGGAAGGTTTATATGGATAATACCTGCATATTGTAGTAGAGAAAACATTAGTATCTACATTGCACCCGTGCGAAGCCGGGGCGGGTCGCTAGTGTAAAATAATCTTTTATTTAATTTGAGGTGTAGCAGAGAAGAATATCTTGAAGTATAAGGGTGAGGCTGTTGCTCAGCAGTGGAAAATTCAAGGCTATTAAAAAAATAACAAGGTCAACTTTTAAAAGAACTGTAACAATTTTGGTGTCCAATAACGTATAATTGTTTTACTATTATCACATTAAACGGGATATTTACTATGTTCACTATTAATTTTGAGTTCCCGATATTCAGTTTATCCGTGATCATGGTGCTACAACAGCGTGCAGCGCCGAAATATCGGGAACTCAATACTAATAGTAAACATGGTAAATATCCCGTTTTATGTGATAATAGTAATGTTAGTGACCATGTCAGTTTAAAAACTCATATAATTGTTTTATCTCTCTATTAATAGAAATGCCTAATTGACGCTTCCCGTGACCCAGTGAGGGCTGGCTTTTACCTTGGCCAGAAGCTAAGTGTTGCCATACAACGTTGTAACGCCGCCAGTCTCTTGGGCACATAACCGGCTGACAGCATTGAGGAGTTTTTTGATGCCCTTTTATAGTTTGCAGTTAGTTTATTTTAATTATTGTAATGTATATAGTTAATGTAAATAAAGTTATTATATTGAAAATAATAATAATAATAGTGGCTCGGTGTCAAATTGACGTGACCTAATTTTTTTCAAGCCGATTTTAATTTTATTTTTTTAGCAAATTACTCCACTAAAACTAAAACACATACAGAAATAATGAAAAGAAAAAAAAAGGATCAACATACAGAAAACTGGAATACTCTATAGAAAATGAAAAACACAAGCAATACATAATATGTCACCGATGCTGACGAGACACCGAGCCAAACAAGAGGCACACCTATCATCTCCGGGCTCACCGCTCAGCTCCGCCTCGCAGCCGCCGGAACGCGCCACATCCGTGAGCACCGTGTCGCCGGTCGCTGCAGTTGCGTCGAGCTCGAGCGACGAGTTTTTCTCCCCGCCGTCGACACCACCACCACCACCACGACGACGAGGAAGAGGACGGCCACCAGCGGGCTTGGGACCTCGAGGCCAACAGGCCCCGAATAGGGTCCCCGCTGCCGGTGGAAATGTGTCGCGCATGCGATGGACTCAGTCCATAAATGAGAATGTTATGCGCGCATATTATGGGGCTACTGAGGGGGGAAGCAACTTGACTGCGTACCGTGGTCGGATGCTCTCTCTGTTTCAGGTGCTTGAGCCAGCTGTCAACGTGTCGGCGCAACGGCTATCGGATCAGGTGCGGTTCATACAGCGTAACAATATGTTGGATGACACCGTACTTGATCGACTACGCCTGGACTCACGGAGTAACCCAGTTACGCCTGCTTCGCCAATGATCGCGGTACAGCTGCAAAATGTATACAGTACTTCGCCGCGATCCAATCACGGTGGTGAAGAGGATGATGACGAAGTTATATCCGTGAGTACCCAGTGCAACGTACAATTGAGGAGCGCTTTGGAGGATGCATTCAGGGAGTACCGTTTTACACCGCCTCAACTTAGACCACGTTTACCTCGTTTGCCTATGCACAAGAAAAATAGGGCGCTGGTGTGTGCCCTAGATTCGCAGCTGTCAAATTGTTTTGACAGCAGCAAGGACCTCGCCGATACCCACTCAATATTGTACTGTGCAGCTGTAGCGGCATGTCGTGTAGCTCACGTCAAGTTTCCTAACAACGACAGAGCTACACGACCCAAATTTGCTGTTCCAGCTTGGCAGTGCAGGATTGAGCGGCGTATTGGTGAGGCTAGAGCACTCATCGGCAAGTTAATCTGCTTCAGGGAGGGCAATACTCGCCCCAGAGTGATGCGCTTTGTGAAGCGGGCGTTCTCGGGAACTGATATTAATTCTCGTGATTATCTAGCCCGCGTCACAGAGCGCATCGACTTCCTGAAGCAGAAGATCTGTGCATGGGCAAGCCGTATTCGTCGGTACAAGCGGCGAATGGAGCGGTACACTCAGAATCGCACATTCCAAAGCGATGAAAGGTGGGTATATAGGGCTTGGGAACGACCGGACCAAGGTGTAACTGACACGAGTCTACCGGATGATGACACAATGTGCTCGTTCTGGCGCAGCATCTGGTCGGTGCCTGTCAGTCACACTGAGGGCGATTGGACCCGGGAGGTTGAACGAGCGTGTGATCCAATACCAGAAATGGGGGCAATCATCATCAGCCCCCAAGACGTAGCTCGTGCAGTCCGTCCGATGCCTAACTGGAAATCTCCAGGGCCGGATGGACTGCACAATTTCTGGATCAAATGGCTCCAGAGATCGCACGCTTGCTTAGCGTCCCAGTTTCAATCAGCTTTAGAATCCGGTTCGCTGCCCCAGTTCTTGACGACCGGAATTACCCACCTGCTCCATAAATCAGATAGTACTGCGGAGCCCAAAAATTATAGACCAATTACTTGTCTACCAACGGTCTATAAAGTTCTTACATCCATTTTGAGAGCTAAAATCAACCAACATATTGAGAGTAATTCTATCATGTCTGTCTCTCAGAATGGATGTAGGAACGGGTCCCGTGGTACTAAGGAGCTACTCCTAATTGATATGGCCATTAGCCAACAGGTTCGCCGTTCCCGAAGGGATCTGTCTACATGTTGGATAGATTATAAGAAGGCCTATGATTCTGTGCCTCATACATGGCTCATGAGGGTGCTGGAGTTGTATAAAGTAGATGCAACTCTGCGTGCCTTCCTGATGTCATGTATGGGGTGCTGGAGAACGGTCCTTCGCTATCCAGGATGTCGACAGATCCAAGGGAACAGCGAACCGATAAGGATTGAGCGTGGCATATTCCAGGGTGATAGTTTGAGTCCATTGTGGTTTTGTCTAGCCTTGAACCCTCTCAGCACATTGCTAGAGGGTTCAGGTCTAGGTTATCGGTTGAGGAGAGGTGGTCAGGTCATATCTCACCTTCTTTACATGGATGATCTGAAACTCTTTGCCCCCAACAATTTGCAACTGATGAAGCTACTGAAGGTAACAGAAACTTTCAGTAGTGCCATCAGAATGGAATTTGGTGTGGACAATGTGCAGTCATGCATGTGAAGCGAGGGCAGATTATGGAATCCGTGGGTACTCAACTCTCGGATTCCATACACCTTAGATCCCTATCCTCAACAGAAACCTACAAGTATTTGGGTATGTCGGAGGCATTAGGCATCAATACTTCCGACATGAAACAATCGTTGAGGGAGCGCTTCTTTGACCGCCTGAATAAAGTGCTAAGCAGTCTTTTGTCAGGCGGAAACAAGGTGCGCGCCTTCAACGGTTGGGTCATGCCGGTTTTGATGTATTCTTTCGGCATACTCAAATGGACTCAGACGGAACTTGATGCCTTGGATAGGAGGGTCCGCACATTGATGACCGCAAATCGGATGCATCACCCACGGTCGTCGGTGATGAGACTGTACATCCCGCGGAAGTGCGGGGGTCGTGGCTTCTTAAATGCTAAGACCCTGCACAACCGTGAGGTATGCAGTCTCAGAGAATACTTTCTAGAAGCCGACGTGGGGATGCACCGAGATGTGGTCTCAGTGGACAAGGGCCTTACCCCGCTCTCGCTGGCTAACGAGAACTGGCGCAAACCTATAGTATTAGACACTAATGACCGCAGGGAGGTATGGCAGAGCAAGGAGCTTCACGGACGTTTTTACCGGGCCCTACGCATGGGCCCGATGTAGACTTCTTAGCGTCCGTATCCTGGCTGCGTTTCGGTGACCTCTTCGGGGAAACCGAAGGTTTTGTCTGCGCAATAATGGACGAAGTTATGATGACGAATAACTATCGGAAATACATTGTGAAGGATGGCACGGTTGACATATGTCGGGCATGCCACCGTCCGGGAGAATCGATCCGACACATTATTTCTGGGTGTTCTCGTCTGGCTAACGGAGAGTACTTGCACAGACACAACCTCGTTGCTAGGATTATCCACCAGCAACTTGCTTTGAAGTACAACCTTGTGGAATCAGAAGTGCCATACTATAAGTATGCGCCCGACCCAGTTCTCGATGATGGTAATGTCACGTTGTATTGGGATCGACCTATCGTCACTGACAGGACTATTGTTGCTAATAAGCCTGACATTGTGGTGATAGATCGATTGGAGCGTCGCGCAATGATCGTTGATATAACGGTCCCGCATGACGAGAACCTCGTGAAAGCAGAGAAAGATAAGCAATTCAAGTATCTAGATCTTGCTCGCGAGGTTGTCGACATGTGGGACGTGAATACGGCAGTCATTGTGCCGATAGTCGTATCGGCCAATGGTTTAATAGCCAAGAGCCTCGACCGACATCTGAAGAGGCTCTCGCTTGGCAGCTGGATCAAGGGCTTGATTCAGAAAGCAGTACTTCTGGACACGGCGCGTATTGTTAGGAGGTTCCTCTCTCAAGAGCCCTGACCACCGGTAGCTCGGACCCTGTTCCCGGTGCTGGTGGACTACTATTTTATATATTTTTAAATGTTTTTTTATACTAATTTTGTACAAGAATATTTAAAAATGTAAAAATAAGTGAAAAAAATAAATAAAGGAATAATAATAGAACTTTTGATTTCCTATAAAATAAATAAGCAGCTCCGAATTATTTATTTAATTGATTATTTGTTAAATATAATTTCCATTGAGGTATATATATTTTACTGCAGCCTGATGAAGTTCACAAGAGTGGTACTGAAGTGCGTTGTAAATGTTTAGAGGTGATTTTCATTGTATTTTTAATTGTAAGTTTTGAATTGTATTTTAAGTGTATTTTTGTGTCAATTAAGTTTGATGTATCTGTATTTTTGTGGTAGTAATATCGCATTAGCGTTATAGCTGTTAAGGTGTTATAATTTCGTAATAAATAAATTAAAAAAAACTCCATCATCTTCCTGCCCTTGTCTCATTCTACTTGGGGTCGGCGCAACACGTTTTCTTCTGCCATTCTCCCCTGTCAGACGTCAAGGCATCATGTACTGCTTTTTCTTTATTTAATTTAAAAACTTATAATACTAAGACCACCACTTAGTGACTTTACTCTCCACAGTTTCGATCATCATTTCGTCAATATTAATGAGATATCTAATGAAAGGTTTCAAGTAAAATGCAAATATAATGGGCCTATACGATTTGTTCAGTGGACTGTGAAAAAGTTATGCGTGTGCGCCGCGTAATGACCTGCGTTCTGATTTCAAATTCAAATTGAAGGCAAGAGACGTTAGTTCTGACTAGGTGTTGCACCTGACTTCTCTTAGGTTGATATTTTTATGCAAGTGCCAAGTTAATTAAGAAAAAAAAAGGAAAACTAGGATAGCTCAATAGTGGTTGGGCCACAGATTTCACTATTCTGTCTCAAAATTTTCAGATATCACTAAGAAGTTCTTCAAATGAAAACTCATTCTTTGCGTCATTAAACAATGAATGAGTGAATGAGAACAACTGTTAAAATCAAACCGTCTGGACCTGACTACGGGCTGGCTGCGGACAGCGGACACGGAAAAACATTTCAGTATTTCATAACGTAGATGTCAATATCCATCGCGAGATTCTGCGCAGACAGAAATACAAACTTTCCAACCATACAATCCTTGGATAAAATATCCCCTCATAATACGTTGGTCCAATTAAGAAAATGATCATTAGATGGTAATATTAACAACAGTAATAGTAGATGTAACTGTTAACTCGCATAAAGAGTTCAATGCATACATTTTATTGGACAGGGAAACAGTTTCTGGCTAGAAAGCAGTCTAGGAAGAACAAGTTCCGATGGGCTTAGGAATAATTAGATTTAGTACCTAGCGGAGGGCTTGCAAAGTAATATTTTATCAGTGAAAACTGTTATAGAAAAGTTAAAATGTGTTAGATTGAAACTTTAATTATATAATGTCTAGATAGAGCGTCGCCCTACAATCGTATCAAAGAAAACGAGTCAACATTTTCAAGTATGTGTGTGTGCAAGCGTCGTTTTACACTATGCGTCTATGTCTTTCTGTGCGTAAATAATGATACCAGCTACTACAATTCTCCCATAAATCACATAAAAAAATAGACTTATTAAATAAGATAAGTTTTAGGTGTATGACACGATCTGCACTGATTGGCGGGCAAGCACTTGTGAACCAATAGTTGGTTGACACTTTTTGACACGTTTGCGCGCACTTGACGCTCCATCTAGACATTATATAATCAAAGGATTGAAATAAGCTATCGAAAAGCTTATAATGGGTAGGTGTAAAAATACTCTTAACGAAGTGGAAAGGCATTTGTGCTCCCTGTTCTTGCGATATTGGGATTTTTTTAGTTCTGGACCATACCTTTCCCAGGTATGGCCCAGAAAATCCCAGTGGTCAGAGTCAAAGTTACAACTTTTTAAATAGTTTATTTTTTATTCATTACTAGTTGTTTCTCAACAATATTTTTTCAGTAAAGTTACTTAGTTTGATGTACAGAATGCTTGGTTGACGGCTTCGTGAATGTCAATCTTGTATGTCAATGAATTACCTATCAATATTTTTAAAAGCTGATGCAGATTTACGAAAGTGATCAAAAGATATTTAGAGTTTTAACTGGCTGAAAGTAAAGTGTTTTACTGTGGAAAAATAACTTTCTTGCTCCTGAATAACTTCTTCAGTTTAGTTATTCAATACGTAGGTCTCAAGCGCCTACTACCTTTTGAAGCGAATCCCACCCAGGCTACGGGACACGACTACGCGCGTCAATTGTTTCAATTTATTACGAATTACACGCAATTATTCGATCCAGTTTCAACACCCCCATTTATTTGACACAATCGATGTGAGCGACGACTTTCATCCGCACATACATGTCAAACATATCGTGCGGAATTTGCTTTAGTTTGACCAGAGCTTAAAGAAAGTATTTTCAAGATTAGTTACGAGATTGAGTTCACAACTGACAAATGCTTGCACTGGCTGGACAGGTCCACTCAAATCTGTGTGGTTCTTTCTTCAAAAGACCCTGTCAGACACTCATCTGCTTAGTCCTCATGCGAGTTTATCAAGATTATGTCTGGACCTTAAAAGAGACTAGGTCATAACCTCCGAGTTTGTTTCGGCTGTTTCTTCTCAGAGTAGTCAGGTACGAAACAACGGGCTCATCTAGTTTTAAAAAAGAAGACGTGTAAAAGTGTTTGTAAAAACCTATTTGCAAAATAAACATCATTTATCACTTTTCAAGTCCAACACAACTTGATATTTTCATTTAATTTTGTGGTCCATTGCCTAGTCTACGCTACCTACATGGAACAACGATTACTGCTCACTACGTATGATTACATAGTTAGATCGAATTTAAATTGGATATTATCATGATGAATGAAGTGGATACATGTGTTAATTATTCAATACGATGATGTGTTGGGTGAATTATATAGGCTTTGCACGCAAAGGCATATTTGTGGTCCTTTTTCCAATGACGTTACACATAAGAGTTCATGTGGTGCTCAGAAGATTATAGATACTCCGATTACTCAATGAATATTTGATGCACTTATTAACCCGCCTCCGGAATCGTCAGATTATGACATGTTTGAAAAAAATCCCTCGTCTCCCACGAGGGATTTTTTTCATCAATTATACAGCAATTATCCTGTTCCCGTCAGCAGATTTGGAGTTTACAGATGATTACCCTAGAATAAGGATAAAATCGATTGTTCTCTCTTTCTTCTTTTGTATTACTTACACGAAAATAGGCGCGCAGTTATAACACCGACCGAAGGTTTATACAGCTTACATTATTGATCATTCAGAATCATTTACCCTGAAACGATTCAATCTTTATTCAGACCCCCAACAGATGAGTGAGTTCTAGATAATGTAATATAACTAGTATCAAATAACCAGTAAGACAGCACCAATCAGTCTGAAAGTGTATCGCTTGTGTTTGCTAATGGCCGCGGCGGCCGATAAATATTCATCGCGGCAAAAAAGCAGCGCACGCGCGCGATGGCAGCGCGCTTTCTTCTCAGCGATGTAGGAAGGAGATGAGGTGGCTCATTTAATAGGTTTGTGTAGATCATTACCCTGAAACACGCATATAATCCCCAAAGATAGAGATGTACTCTATAGTTTATACTATCCACATTTATGTTTCAATATGAATGGTGTAAACTTGCTACTACCAAAACTGGACAAATTCTTGATGGATATAACCCAATACAACTTTGTCTGGCCCGGAAATCGATTCCAGGATATCATGCTCAGCAGTAGCGCTGACCTTATTGCAGTATATTTTACATAAATTATTGATATCAAGGCAAATAGAAATTTCCCAGTAAGCCAGTGATCACTGTATCCCTAGAATACTAGTTCCCCAACCGAAGAGTGTTGCCGGCGTACATTTGTACTTCTTATTTCAACTGTTGAAACAGAATTGGGAATCTCTATCCGTTGTGTTGTTAATGGCGAATTCTTATTCCATGGATTGATAAACCCGTACCCTTCTGACCTCATCAAACTCAAACTCAAACTCAAAGCATTTATATCAATCAGACCATTACAGGCACTTTTGAATGTCAAAACACAAAAAATAAACTAAGCTACAGTCCCAGTCACAGGGCATAATAACTTGTGAAAGTACTGTAGTTGCCCATTCGAAAGCGTAGATCCTATGGAGAAGAATGGGCAAGAAACTCCATGGACACTCTTTTAAAGCAATATGTTTTTACAAAATCTTGGTTACATCATTCATGTCGAGATTATACATATACGTGAGAACAATGTAGAAAGACGTGCGTCATAACAATGCAATCACCCATCATGGTAGGTCGGTATCAGGAATACATAATGCTCCAGGTACGATACGTTGATACGTTAATTATAGCAGCATAGAGCATATCCATCAATTAACTAAAACGTTTTTCAACTCTTTTGAGAGGGTGTGAATAAATTCAAGAACCAGTAATTTCTTGCGTACGTGTCTCTAGAATGTTACAGTTACACTTCTAATTGAAAAAAAGCCGTATCCACGTATTCTCGGCTCCTACCGTACGGTTGTTGGTCGGAATGCTCCGGCTCGTCTCAGGTCAGCTGTTAGAAAAACGTTGAACCAGCCACCGCTGCCACCGCTGGTGTGAGCGAGTGAAATGTACGGTTTATAGGCGGGATTCTTCGACACTTCTGGATGACATACAGTCTTAGTACAAGCAAGTACATCTTGAATATATGTATTCGTTTTCGGTCACAGTAGCCCATCTCAGAGGAGATTAGCCATCAGTGTAGGAGATATTGTAATGCACAAGTGTGTCCGCAGGCACAGGTGCACTCTCTCCTTTTCTCACTCTCATATGACGATAGGACGGCAAATTGATCCGACACGACTGGAGAGAGATCATTCGCAGGACCAACGGCTCAACGTGCTTTCCGAGACACGGGGGTAACATACCGCTAACTTCCAAACTCCGAGCTTATACTGAGAAATCCCTAATGGAAAAACCCAATTGCACTTTTGGCCGACCCGGGAATCGAACCCAGAACCCCACGCTCAGCTGTTGCGCTTGCGACTACAAGACCAACGGAGCATTTATTTAAAAATATTATATTTCTAGAGCCCCGCTGGCACAAATTTGTGCCACCAAACCCCGACCGAATTAAAACTGTATTTGTAGTAAAAATAAGTCTTAAAATCGTTTGTGCCAGCGGGGCTCTAGAGGTTAATCCAAAAACCACTGACTGACTCTTTGATAGTTAAAAAGGCCCTGGAAATAATAGATACATAGTACGAAATGCATCTGTTTAGTAAATAGCAAGTGCCGAACAAGCAATTATAAAGCGTTTACAGATAACGAATAAGCTGATAAATAGAGGAAACAGAGTTTGAATAAGTGCTCTTGCACTAATTACGTCTTTACCTGATCTGTGATTGAAAATGCCTCTAGTTTAAACTGAAATTGTGTTTTTTTTATTTTGCAGAAATCTTTAGTAATTATTAATATACGACATAATTGTTGCAAACTTCTAGGATTGCTGGATTGCTGTAGGTCACTCTTGAAGACTTGTGAAATGAATGGGTCCTGAAAATACCGATCTGATACAATAATTACAATAGCTGTTGACTTTAGTGCCTCTGATAGCGTATCGCTAGCAAACTGTGGTATATTTATTTGTCGATGACGTATCTTTTTTCATTGGCTGTACTCTGGAACATGGTGGGTGGTCTATTAGTAAATGAAAACGTAGATACGTATAGAACTTTAATAGACTTTATTGACTGAAGAGTAGAGTAGTTTATAGTTTGAACTTTGATCCTGACGAAACTTAAGGTCTTAACAAATTCTTCAGTAAACATTAATATACCTAAAGAAACGTTACCAGTACTGCGATTTATAAAACCATTACTTACAAAGAAAGGAACCAATTATACATTTCTTGCATATAAAATGCCAACGAACCGATTATCAATGAATATTGAACCCGCATTCGTACGAAAACACCTAATCTATTCAAGTGGCTAGTCGTAAGGGTCGTGACACTGCAGACAAGGACACACATACACTTATACAAAACGATAAAAAAGGACAGAGAAACACCGATGCTCGGGTCATATGTCGACCGATATGTCGTAACCTGTTTGAATGAAACGGCAATATTAAAAAGTCGGTATGTGTGAAAAGGACAGTAATGACAATGACGTGAAGGGTTAAAAGTCAAGCAAAGTGTCGCGGCCTGTGGGAGGAGGACGGAGGTATGATATTATCGTGTGTTGGTGAGGGAGGGAACTATGAGGGTCAAAAGACGAGCGTCGGCAACCCTGACCTCTCCAGACGTCTCGTGGGCCGTACTTGGGACTTACAAAAAAGGATGTGTTGAATCGACTGTTTTCAGTGTTTAATTTTCTACATTCTTGTCAATGTAGCTTTCACCACTTCCACTTAAAAATATTTATTTTAGTTTCTCGCGCATGGATTTAAAGAATATTATTTTATTAACATGATATTCCTTGTATGGGTAATTTTCAAAATATTTTTGACAATCCCAATTATAAAATAACACACTAATATTAGAAAACCAAATTATTTACAGCTGAAGTGAACAGCTTAAGTTTCAGAACCAGAAGCAAAACCAAAAAGCTCGCTGAAAATCTATGGACAACGAGAAATGCTACTGGCCAATTATGAAACCTAAGAAATAATACATAATCATTACGCTTTGCCCATATTTAATAACAAATATTGCCTTAACCTTAAAAAAATACAAATAAAATGCCGTTCGGAAGCCGTCCCTGAATCCATAGTGCACTAATGAATCGGAACAGGCAGCATAATTAAACAGTTGGCGACAATCGGTCGGCCGATGTAACACTAATATTTTGTTTGACATAACACTCTATAACACGCGTGACGTCAGACCAGTAAACTTTGACTTCGAAATTTGAAATACAAAACGAAATAGCGCGAAAGCGATTAAAAAAATCTATTTAATTGTCAGTGCGTGATTTCAAAATTGACAGCCGGGTTTAATATTTCGTTTTAAAATAAGTGCCGTGGTTTAACAAGTTTTCTTAAGTGCGTGTGTGTTTATATTTGTTTGGTTACCAGTGATTTGTGTTGGATTTTATGTGTAAAGATATGTTCAGACCGGAGTTTCATTTTTCAAGCAAATTGCTTGAGATGCTAACAAGAGGTAATCAGTGTTTTATTATGACATAGGTACATAACATTACGTCTTGTCATAGACAATACTTTTCAGGCATTTATGAATACCTTCTTGCCAATCATATCATTAAAACAAATTAGAATCGATAAAAGTAATGACGTAATGATAAAATTTCATACAGTATGTATAAAACTTTATTCTCAAGTCACCGATAAAGTTATTACTTGCACAATGTACTTCAGCACTTTATTATGTCATGTATTTTACATAGTAAGTAAATGATATAGAATTTGGCGTAATATGTATTTTTTTTTCTAACGATAGTTTTCACTCAAAATTTCGAAAAGTAAGAAAAATATTGAGTCTTTATCAAGTGTGTGTCGCTTGCGAACGCTCTAAGGAAAGACTGAAGCTATGGCGACAAAGTGTTTCCCTACCCAAACCTTTTGTGCCACTTGCTGAAAATCTCCCACCTGGACACGAGTTGCCATGGCCAACCTGGAAGTTTCTAAATAGACTCCGGACACAGGTTGGTGTCGTGTGGTTGGGTTGGTGGAGATTCATAGATGACTGCCGTTGAGTGCAAATGTGGTGTTGCCCCACAAACGATGGGACACTTGATATCGTGTCCTACCTGTCCTGTTGTTTGCACATCACAGGAGCTGATGGACGCTACTGAAAGTGCCAAACTCGTAGCCAAATATTGGGCTGACTCAATTTGAATTGTCATCGGCACGCTAAGAAGAAGCCTTTATCATCATCTCAAATAATAATATGTTTCGATTGTTTTCAGGAAACACACAGCGGGATACCTTCGGCTTCACATCAAGTAACGGTAAGTGGTAGTGATGTAAGCATTGTCTTTTTAACATATTTTACAGATTATTTCTAAAAACCCGAATCCGTAACCCATACCCGTGATCTTTGGACTGCATATTAAGTAAACTTCTTGTCAAGTTTTTGTGTAGCTGTAGCAAGTTATGCCCGGTTCACATTATTCCAGTCCAGCTAGTTAATCTAACCCAGTGCTGAACTGGATCATATCGTCTACATTATTCCAGTCATTATTAGGAAGTGCGTATTCACAAAAAACAACAATGCGTGTTCACTGTTCAACGTTTAATCTAATACTGGGTTGGCCGTCTACACTATTTCAGTTACCCTGGATTGAAAAGTAGACCGCCAATCGTGTTTTCCAGTGATGGTTTGGAAATTTCAGTTGCAATCCAGTGCTGGATTAGATCAATGTACTGGAATGCTACTGGTCTAATGTGAACGAGGCATTACCTACATAATACATAAGTGTAAGAGTAAGATGAATAAATTGGAATCTTAACACTGAAAACGATGAATGGAAGGAAACATTAATTGTTTGCAAGTTTCATATGAAAAGAGCTGGAGGATATTTAAACGTATACATAGGTAGTAGTATACAACTATCGACTGTATAACTCCTTTGACAGAAAATAGTCGCCACGCTTTGTGTTTTTGACAATGATTTCAGGACATTAAAAAAAAAAATTGATTTTCAAAATATTATACTTCGTTCTATCTGTACTTGCCGTTCCGTACAATTTGATTGTGTTTTACACTCACTCAAAATCAACCCCGAGGGGTCTAAAATCAAGTAAGTACATAGTAAAACTTCATGTCACAATGTCCCATACACTGTTTATAAATCTGAATATGCGTTTAAACTACCACCTCACTGTAGCAGCAACATGTCGACTACACTCGTGCGGCGCGCACTGTTCGCTCTGTTCATTCTGTTCGTCGCTGCGCACTTGCGCAGGCGCATGACACCACAATGAAACCTTTCACCCGCTACCTGCGCAGTGCGCTATACGCTGCAATCTACATCTTTTCATAAGTTTCCTTGTTTCTATAGATATGGAGTGTGCTAGATTGTTAATAGTCTAGATATCTTGGATTTGGTAGTATCCTTAAGTCTATTGAACTATAATGGAGCTACCGGATTCTTCGAAGTTTGGAGTGTGGCGTAACTATGAGTTAATTGTATTATTTAGGTGCTTTTGTATGTAAATACTCAACAACCGTAGCCTGTATGATTTTCCTTTACAAATTTTTTCACTAACTATTTCGTTAGTGAGCAGTACTTACTTCCAATGACCTCAAGCCATTCTTTAGTTTATTTATCTTTATCACACAGACACACCTGAACCGACAAAGAAGATGAAGGTAGAGCAAGCTAATAAACCAAACTATTTTCTTTGAAATTAAAACCTAGTTAGGGATGTAAAAGATAAAAGTTTTATTTTTATGAATTAAACTTTCCTTAGAAGGTGATGTTACCTTTTGTACCTTTTACCTATGTTATAAATTTTATATCAAAACCTACGCCCTGTTCTTTCACCACATGTATAACATAATATACCTACCACGAAAAAAGTTCACCACTACAACAGGGGACAGTAGCCTAAATTATTTTTTTTATTTTATTCGCTGAACGCGTGTTAACAAGAAGCTGTTTGGTATAATTACTGGCAATCAGTGGTCGCATCTCGTTCAGACATTGTTCGGACCGGCTACCTTTCAACCGGTCCCCTGGCAATTTATTGGAAGTATTTTTTTTTATATCATATGTTTATGTGGTACGGGCTGATGAGTTTGCTATAGTTTATTTATTAGTACAGTGAAGCATAGTTCTTTTTGGCGCCTAAATGAAATTGTCTATGGAAATTGAACTAAAAAAAACATGGAAGCGTTAGTTCCGACTAGAGATGTGCCGTTGCCGGCAATATTGCTCAAAGTGGGAATATTGGTGGCAATATTGCCAGCAATATTGCCG
This sequence comes from Standfussiana lucernea, assembly GCA_964057025.1. Lineage (NCBI taxonomy): Eukaryota > Metazoa > Arthropoda > Insecta > Lepidoptera > Noctuidae > Standfussiana > Standfussiana lucernea. Next base: position 4,713,350 of record OZ059795.1, read on the forward strand.
GGAGTGGAAATATTTGGGAATATTGCTTAATTATAAGTCAAATTAAGTAGGGAAACTATGTACAATACTCAAAATTAGCATTTACAGGCCCTTATCTACATTATATACAATAAAATATTGTTTTGGGTAAAATTGCCAATAATGCCAGCAGTTTTGGCAATTTTCCCGGTATTTTACCGGCAATATTGCCCATGTTGCCGCACACGATAGTGAATATAAGAAATAACACATGAATATTAAGATAAGAATTGACGATCGTTGTGTATTGAATAAAAGGCATAAATTCGAATAATTTCCTTTAAATGTTGTACTTGTTTTTCATGCAAAATCACATAACAAAAACAACGAGTATAAGTATACAATATGGAAATAACAAAGTGTAAATCTTTACAAATCTTTATCAAAACTACAAGTAATTATCAACAAAAATAACATTATTTTAATATTTTAATGCACTTGTTTCGGTAATCCTTACATAATCAGTAAATCACCGTTTAGAGTAACAACTTAGTAGTTTTTATAATCATTTTAAAATCGTATTTTTCTCTTGTTGTATTTTTTTAATCTTCGTCATTTATGAACCGATTTAAAAAAAAAATCTTTTATCTGAATGGATCTACTTCCCGATTGGTCCCATAGAAATTTCATCAAAATCGGTTCAGCAGTTTGGTTTTGAAATCAAAATAGCTGGAAAAAAATATGTCATCCAAGTAAAAGAAATTGCGAAATTGATATTTGACAAGGATTTGTAACACACTTAAGTTAAAAAAAAAACACTAAAAAAGCGGAAAATAACTTTACTTTCGGAAGTGTTTTTTTTAGAAGTCGGTTTTTTTTGCAAAAAAGTTTTTATTTTACCCTTTTTAGTTATCGTATCACACACAAATCCTTGTCAAATATCAATTTCACAATTTCTTTTACTTGGATGACATATTTTTTCCAGCTACATATTTTGATTTCAAAACCAAACTGCTGAACCGATTTTGATGAAATTTCTATGGGACCAATCGGGAAGTAGATCCATTCAGATAAAAGAAGAATTTTTGAAATCGGTTCATAAATGACGAAGATTAAAAAAATACAACCGAATTGAGAACCTCCTCCTTTTTTTGAAGTCGGTTAAAAATGTAGAAAAACTCCTTTCCACAGAAGCAGAAGTCGAAGGAATACATAAAACTTTTCACCGTAGTTTTCCCTAAACTCGTGTTAGGAAAAAATAGCTGCCACCAATTATGATACCAATACAATTTGACAGGCAACATTGGCAATATTGCCAATGCTGCTGGGAATATTGGTATTTTACCGGCAGTGGCAACATTGGGAATATTGCCGGTAGTGGCAATATTGCCACCATGCACATCACTAGTTCCGACTATGGTCTTGCGCCAAAAGTACCATGCAGCATTAACAGTTTTGACCTCTACCTTTTACAACTGAAAAAAAAAATCGTTTTCCCCAAATTTCATTTCTTAACAGTTGAAAAATTATACGGAGTAGTGCAAAGATAATAAAGTTATTTTTAAGAGACACGTTGACGTAATAATTCTGTCTGCGTAAAGTCGTTCCAGACGTATTTTGTTACAATGTCTTCAATGTCTAGACGCGTATAATTTTATATTTTAATCAATAAGTCGCCCTCAGCGTTACAAGTTTAACCTTTGACAACTTTTTACATGCAACTTATCAGACGCCGGCGCGCGGCAGTTTCGTTTTATGATTTATTTAGATGTCAAACAGCCATGATTAAAAAAGTTTTAGGTAATATAGAAACAAAATACAACTGCAAGCAGTTTTATTTCAATTTATCGATTAATATTTACATAAAACAATACTGGCACGTAAATTACTTCGCAATATCTATTTAATCTTAAAACAAAATCGCTTTTGAATTTCGAATGTTCACTATCGCGCGAAAGATACTCGAGACTTCGCACAATGTTTCGCACAGACCCGCACATAATGCACGCTCTTACATTGCAGTTTCTCAGAACCCAGTCTCTGTGTTCTCAAGATGTGAACTTGGGCTCTTCTCATATTTTTTTACGAGCTTACAGGTCGCATACACTCTCAATGTCGCGAATTAATTCGCCTGTGCTATCTTCATTGGTAATCTTGATGTGAAAAGTTAAAACACCCGTTTTTAGTGAGAAAGCATTGTTGTAATGTCGGATTTTTCTCAGATTTTTAACTAGCTTATCTGCTTATGTTTGAGATTATAGCTAGATAAGATGTTCTAGACGTTTCGTCTGAACAAAGTATAGTTTTGTTGTAGAGTGGCTTTTAAATACGACTTAAATCTAGATTCTAGTCAAGAGATGTTACATACTTAACCTCAGAAATCCCAGACGTGGGTATGAAAGGCATAGCTAGACACTGTTATATTTAAGGCCGTCATTTTGACCATTCTGAATTCCATATTGGTAAAAGTTACTTTTTTTAAGCTTTGTGATGTGTTATACTGGATCGATTGAAAAAATATTATGTCTTTAAAAAACAAACACTTTTTTGCAAATAAATAACCGACTTCCAAAAAAAAAACACAAAAAAAGTGACAAATAACTTTACTTTCAGAAGTCGGTGACTACTGTTTGTTTCATTGACTTTTTCAGCACCGATTTCCGAAAGTAAAGTTATTTTTCACTTTTTTAGTGTTCATTTTGGAAGTCGGTTATTTTTTTGAAAAAAAAAGCATTTATTTTACCCTTTTTAGTAATCGTATCAGACACAAATCCTTGTCAAGTATCAATTTCGCAATTTCTTTTACTTGAAAGACATATTTTTTCAGCAATTTTTATTTAAAAACCAAACTACTACCAAACTAACCGATTTTGATGAAATTTCTATGGAACCAATTGGAAAGTATATCCTTTCAGATAAAAGAAGAATTTTTCAAATCGGTTCAAAAATGACGAAGATATGAGGTAACAAACACAAAAAGAAACAATACAACCGAATTGAGAACCTCCTAAGTTTTTAGAAGTCGGTTAAAAATATCACTAAAATAATCAATGACTTTTTATTGAGAGCAAATAAAATGAAACCTCTCAACTAGCACACACTACTATAAACATCTCAATAATGTAGAAATTTCTTTTGAAATCAAAATAAATATAACAATAAGAAAAATAAGACTAAATATTCTATCAAAATTCGTTCAGCGATTCTTGAGTTGTAAACGCATAAAGCGCGCTTGTATTTTATATGTTAATGTAAGATGGACTAGATATAACTATCAACCGTATTATGAAGCTATTTAGAAGCAGGACGGACGGCAGATGCAGTGCTATTATGTCACTTTATGTGCTTTTTATTGCTGTGTAAATTTATTCTTGTATGAGAGGCCAAGTGATATGATGCAGTGGCTAAGTAGAATTTGTGTTTTGAGTTTTTTGTAATAGTTTTCGCTGTCATGGTCATTTTGATTCCGGAAAAGTGAAATGATAATGGATATTTTCTTCACAATGCAACACTGAAGAATACAAGAGTATATACACTTGGAAGAATAAAAAGAGTTGTAAAAAGAAATTCGTCATATCTTTTTCTTAATGTCGTTTAGGTACTGACTTCTACTTTGGAGTGCCCGACATCCCCAATTATCATTTATAGGCCTTTTTTTCATTTTTTTTTCATTTTATGTCTATACATAGGAACTTTCTGAATAAAAAACCCACTTAGAACCTTTTGAATCCTACACTGAATTCATCAATGGTCATTCACACTCAACAGTTCTGCTAGGTATATCAATAAAGCCTTAGAATTAACAGTCGAATCCGACAGTCGGACGGATCTTTCACGTAATAGATTTAACACAAAAACGCCGTAAACGGTATTTAAATCTGGTTTTGGTTTTTCACTCCATCATTTTTCAGCTCTATATAAAAATAGATTTTCCATATTATTGATATGTATCTTAGGTTCCTATCAAAATAGCATCCGGTAAGGTAGAATTTTTTATTTTTGTTTTTCTAAAGTAGGGTTATGCAAATATAAGTGTCCTGGTGGGTTACCATGATCTGGTATTGCAGGCATGTTTTAGTATTATTCCGAAAGTGGGTAAGAGATGGCGCTAGACAGCTGTCTAGCGGTGTCACTTTCCCACTCTCGGAATAGTCCTAAAATATTCCTGCACTAACAGATCATAGTAACCCTCTGTAAGAACATATAAACACGCAGGCCTTTAAAGAGTTCACATGTGAACATCCCGTACTAAATAGCCAGTTCTCTATATGTCCATTTATTATTTTTCAGCGAGCAACTAAATCCAATTTCCTACATTCACACCGATACAATTCGAATAGTATCAGCAGGTTCCATCTTCTGGGCAGGACTATTTACGCGTTTCTCACACCATTGACGCGATGAATCGCTCCCATTAGCGGCCGAGAACATGCTACAAGAAAACTATAAGGTTAACTATGCCCAAAAGTAGTAGTAGATATGCCATACAATTTGTATGGAACGACCTGCGGGCCGCAGTTACTAGCTCCCTGATCGAGATAACGCGACCGCTGCCGCAGCTCGACTGGCGCGATTTTATCTCATCCAGCAATATATACCCTGCGTTGGACTGTACAGCGCATGCGCCGGCGATTGATGGACCAATAAGAACAATGCGAATTAGGGAATTATACGATAGTGTGCATGACTGTTTAGAGGTCTTATTTCACGATGACAGATCAGATAATATTCTGGTTTCAAATTGATATTCGTGCTAGGTGGGAATGATCTGCGAATGCTCTGTCACCCTTTTATGGAAATAGATTTTACGACGTCCGGACTTCTTCAGCGGTGTTCGCAGTTCAAACAATTCAGAGATCGTAAGGTATCTCACTTTATTTAAAGAACGGTACCGTATACGAGCCTTTTAACGCCTAATTTTTAATCGATTTTGGAAGGCATTACTTTCTCACATTTATTAAACAGGAAATAAGAAAACCGTTAATTGGATCGAACTTTTAAAGCCTTATAAAGGTAGCACCGGGTTACATCACGTTATATATTTTGACATACCCCACTTGTCACGATTAAGATATTTCACAACAGAGCCGTCAAATTATATCGATATAATCGATCCCTACTTCGGTTGTGATCTCATTTCCCTGCATTCGGTTGCTGCGACCTGTACTCGGAGTTTAATTTTAGCTATAAATCATGGTTGGCCTTTCCCCGAAGTTGCGCGGAGGCGGCCGATCGCCCCCGACCGGTTCAACTCCCGCGCAGCCTCATTTAAACTGTAGCACATTCCTCCGCTTGTCGCGTATCTGTAGTCAGGCGCGATAAATTGTGATAATTAATTGTTTATAGGTTATGAGAGTGTAGTAAGGTTGGAGCCGTTGGCTGCGCCGCTGCGAGGAAATGAAAGGTGAATGGCTAGAATGTACGTAAAGTATAAGTGCTGTAATTACGTTTAATTAACTTATGAGATTGGAGTGGTAAACAGATCTTTAGATGCGGAACGACAGGGGATCGTTGGGACATGAAAGAAGGAAGCAGTTACAAAACAAAAAATAACTTATATCTTGATTGACGAGCTATAACATCTAACTAACTAAATGTAATTTGCAAGAACCATTAAAACAATGAGATTGGCAATCTATATTTATGGCACTTGGAATCGTTGTGTACGTATAACAACTTTGTATGTATTGTGCCTACAAAGGGAAGTATATTAAGGAGATCTGCGCGAAAGTCTTGTTGAAAAAAGTCTCGCAAAGTAAGGTCAAGACTACACATACGAGACGCGTAAGTGCAGATCCTCTTTTATCTCTGCCGTCCACAGCGGTCGCCCTGTCATATTTTATATGTTTTTATCAATAAATATCGCTGCAAGTAATTACATTTTTGTGCAATAACAATAATTATGCATGTACCGTTAACGTTTGGACTATAGCCTTTTAAGATTTGAGAGCAGATCATAATATGTGAGTTCGCAACGTAATGGCGCGACTGATGCAGATAAGTTATTTATAAGTTTTATCTGAAAGATTGTTATCCTTTATGGTGTGAGCAGAGCTTAAAGTGTTGTGTTAGAAAGGCGGATACTTTTATGAACTAGGATAGATGGAGGTGATAATTGACCAACGGCTTGCTATGGAGGTCGGGAGTTCAATTCATAGCCTTGCTTCGGAATTTCTGTCGAGTAGAAATTACGGACCACTTAGATAGCACATGAAGATCAGTAGGTACCCTATGATTTATTGCTGGGAAGGCTACAAATCTACAATTAATGCGGAATCGTCTTATGTTTTGTTGGGCTTAGGATCCAAGATATCGTATTGTATTGTAATCTCAATACTGTGACCTGTGAAACTTTTTGCTAAGAAATTATATAAAAAGATCGAAATCTAGTTTGCATAGCCTGGGAATTAAACCTCTTTACTAAACCCAGTAGCCTATACCACTACCATTTTAGTAACGTACCTAAATTCTCGCTACTGTATTCTTGTACCCACAAAACGGGTTAAATCGACTACACTATATTAATTATCCCAAAAGGTATCACATGGACTTATCAATTACATTCGATGCGGTTAATTAAGCTTGGAATCCTGCTCTGGATATGTCCAAGTTACTTAAAGAATAACTGTCTTTATGTTTGTATGTAGGTATGAGGCTTCGGAAGAATTACGAATGCGTTCGTGATACTGCAGCAGTTTGGTTATGTAAAGCATTAAGATACTGTTATTGATTGTCGATTTGAGAAATTAAAAGAATTTTAGTTCGAATAAGTTGTCCACTATTGGAGATATGCTATACTTTTTTTACATGTCAACTGGATGTCGGGTTACTTTCGTTGTTGGAAAATACCCACCATATTTCGTTCATCATCAATTTTTCTTCTAGTAACATAACACATCACATCACGATAGTGACAACACCAATGTTGCCGTGTATCAGAGGGTGGGTGTCATTTTCCAGGCATAAATCTAGACTAGGCTGCTACTGAAGAAAACTTTGTGAAAAAACTCAATAACACGACTTGGTTGGTTTTTCTTCTAGTAAATATCATTGAATTTCGTGCGAAGGTGTAATTGTGTGAAGAATTACCCCCTTTAAATAATATCGGTGGTGGAAAATGATTTATGGGCCGTTTATATCTAATGTCGCTTACGATATTGGTGACGGTACTCCGCTAAGTTGAAAAGCCCTGCAGCTATCTTAAAGTCTTAAGATGCGACGTAATAGCCTACCACAGCTTCCGATATAGCGAGATGACGTTAACACGTGGGCGTACGATCGCTTTACGCCCTTTACGCCTTCCACTCGAGTTGACAATCGATTCTATCGTAATCGATTATACCGATGAGATATAGTACTGATTGTATCGAATCACTCGGACTTTGGTGCTCGGGTAACTATGTAGTTACTAGCACCCAATTACTGTTGCGAATGAAATTGTCAAAACTTTTAAGTATGGTACAATTTACAACAGAAGTCCTTAATTTTTTCAGTATATCTTGAATTTATCGGTTAGTTGCTTATAATTATTAGTTTTCATTGGTAAATCACTTTTATGAGACACGTTACTCACTCTTCATTGTGACAATAACTGTCCGGTTTCTGAATTGAGAGTTTAAAGTTGAGAAATCGTTAAACCCACGAAATTCAAAAAGATTTGTTTGGTAAGGAACTTTACAGGAATCACTTTAAGTAATGCTAAAGTACAGTTTGATAAATTCTCAATACCCAATTAGAAAACCGGGTATTTATCTCAACTGTTGTGACCGTTATTATCTTGAACTCAAAATCCGATAGTTCCTCCTAGATAGAATCACCCACAACCACCCTCAAACGACGACAATCACACAATTCAGCTATCCGTTTAGACTCAACAAAACATAAATACAGAGGTGTGAAAGGGTCTACAATGTGCGGCTATAACACACAGTATTATATTTATCTGCCGTACATATTAAATAATATCTATCTGCTGAAACAATGGGATTTATACGCGGCCGCGCGCGGGGTCAGCCTACCTGTCTGCTGCCTTGTGGCCCGAACACACGGTATATCTGGACCAGGGACACTCAACATTTATGGCAAGAACCGCCTTTTTGACAACAAAATGGTGATAAAAGCATAGACGTGGTCATAGTAATATGGCATATTATTATAGTCCATTAATGCGGTCTAAGATGCCTACAACCGTTTCTACTATAGCCTGACTAAAATGGTTTCTACGTTCGCAAACATCAAACGATCCCGGAAACTTTGGACAATATGTACCAGACTTAAGGATCGCAGCAGGTGGCTTCCTTCCTCTGCCTAGTGGTTAAATGACGTGTGTGTATGTATGAATCAGACTTCACTGTGTGTCAGGGCTTTGTACACGAGGACGATCCAAGCAACGCAGGCAATTTTTGACTAGCTTTTGCTCGCGGCTTCGTTCCCGTTACGTACGGAAATTAACACACGGGAACGTTTTAAATTAGTCTACGACACTCGGGGATATTGTAGTTTCCCATTAATGAAAGATTTTTCGGCATCGAATCAGTAGTTCCTAAGATTATCCCCTACATACAAACTTACAAACAAATTTTACCTTTTTATAGTTTTATAGTATAGACTAAGGCAGCGAACCCTGTTTTCGATCATTGATGATTTTATTCTTTGCCGAAGCAGTAGCCCACTAAGGCCACGAAAGGAAACATGTCGCAGTAGCATCAACGACAAAAAGTTGGCAATTTCATGGTTAAAATGTGCAGGTTGAGCACCGCTGACTGACAATGTACGATATTCGGTTCTCTTACAATGGTTTCTAAGATTTCGACCTCAGGAGGCACGATTTCAGGAAGCCTGTGATATGGGAATGAGATGAATCAATTTATATTGTTTGCAGGGCTGGGCAAGTGCAGAGGGAATAGCTTCAGTGGAGACAGTAGACAGGAATGGGTCTTTAAATTTCTTAAGATACGAGTTAGTTTGGTGGGTTTTTTTTCTGATAGAAAGAAAGAAAAAAAGAAAGAAAGAAAAAGTATTTATTAGTCTCGCACTAGACAAAACAAAGTGGTAACTTAACAATAAAACAAGATTTAAAAAAAGTAAACTTAAGAACAAATTAAAATAAAACTAACTAAACTAGTCCTGTACGAGGCCAAAAGGCCCCTATCTCAGCATGGTGCTGTAACATAAAAAAGTCACAGCGATTATTCTGATAGAAAGGGTGATCTTACTTTTACATGACAGTCATGACGACCTATGGGCACCTGAAAATCTACACAAAGCTGGTTTCCACTTCTTTCTCCTAATTACTATAGATAATAAAATATCACGCCTCCAATTCCCGAAGGACTAAGCTGAGTTGTACCTATAGTACTCCCGCATTTCGCCAATTATGTTTCCCGGGTGGCGAGCCTAATGCCATCAACCGGGCATATATCCTTCTCTAATAGATACATGCACACTATACCACTAGCAAAGAAGGAAGTTTCCAGCCATTAATCACATACTAATTTCTAGTTTTCATTTACAAAAACACAATATTATTCATGATTTTACGATATGATTGAATAGGTATATACTTTACGTACACCGCTTAGTATTTAAAACGCTAACGAGCACGTTAAATAACTACAGGTTCAACTCTTCCAATGATCTATGTAAATAACGATTTGTTTATGTACGGTGTAAATAAGTCATGGCACATAAAATTTCTTATTACTTGCCGGCCTATCTATAGGTACATCAGCACGTAATTAGTGTTGTTTACCTTTGTTTTTTTTTTAACCGACCTCTAAAATAGGAGGAGGTTATGTGTTCCACCAGCATCTTTTTTTCATCTATGTACACCGATTTCTCTGTAATTATTGGTCCGATTTTCGTGATTCTTATTCATTTGGTAGGGAAAGCTCGCGCATTGGTCCCATATAAATTGTATTAACTTTACTTGGGTAGTTTATGATTTATCTTCTATAATGCGTATTTTTCTTCTTCATCGACACGGTACCTCGTTTCAGTCGATGATTTTGTATGTAAGAAAGTTTTACATCTTAGTGAAATAAATGTCAAATAATGGTAGAATTTTTTATACCATAAAACATGAGCTAGTAAAGGTAATATGAAACATGTGTTATGATTTGATTTTATGACTGAAATCTATAAACCTTTGAAGAAAGATTTTTCTCAACCCTTTCTTTGTAGCAATATATTTAAAAATTGAGTTAAAAAACCAAGCAATTCCCAACCATCCCAAGTCTTATATAATAAAGGGCTTTAAGATAACGGTAACAGGCAGTGGGACAAGCAATAACTCGGAGCTCTGCCCACGCCCCGCCGCCGCAGCGCTATAATATCTGCATGTCGGCCCGCCTGTCACTTGCTCGGATACTCTCGGTGATAGCGCAGTTCGGGTGGGTATTGGGATCAGCTCTGTGGAGTACTCAGCTCTGTACAGTAGGGTAACTTATGACTACTAAAAATCGATCAAACAAAATGTGTGTATTAAAAAACAAAGTCAACGTTAAAATCTTACAAAACTGAATCACAGTATTTACTGATATTGTAACACTGTGGCTGAATTAATTAAAATTGGACTAAAATAACTTCTTTTAAACTTTTTTTTGTCGGTCTCAACTTTTCAGACAGCAAACAGACTTTGCACCAATGGAAGATTTAATAAATTCATCCATCGTAGTACTTATCCTTATTCTATTTCGTCTGTTTTCGTGTTCGCACTCATTTAAGTTTAATTTAGTGTAAGTAGATATACATAGATACTGCATAAGTTTAAGTAATATGTAGTTAATAATAAGCTCTCCATAAAAATGAGTGGAACGACTAAGTATAACAGTAAACATGTAGTTATCGTATCTGCAGTGAGTGGAAAGCTAAACTATAGTGTTTGGTTTTCACCTCGCCCATTTTAATAGTTTCAATCAGGGTAAGTGTTGGACGGGGCAGCCGCGATTGGGCGGGGCTCCGGTGCCACCGACACCTGTATGGCAGCAAGAAAGTACTGGCAATATCAAGAAGTTTTGTGTGTGAAGTGAATGCTTTTCGACAATTTATTTAGAGAAAAACATGTACAACAAAACAGACAAATGAAAAAAATATTAAAGAAATGTTAAAAATATTAAATAAAATATTTGATCCAAGTAAAAGAAATTGCGAAATTCAATTCAATCAATTTCGCAATTTCTTTTACTTGGATGACATATTTTTTCCAGCTATTTTTATTTAAAAAACAAACTACTGTACCCATTTTGATGAAATTTATATGGGACCAATCGGGAAGTGTATCTATTCAGATAAAAGATGTTTTTTTCAAATCGGTTCATAAATGATGAAGATAAGAGCTAACAAACACAAAAAAGCATACAACCGAATTGAGAACCTCCTCCTTTTTTTGAAGTCGGTTGAAAAAAAATAACGACAAGAAGTCATTTTTCATTCATCCTCTCTTAGAAACGATGTGAACAGAATGCAGAGTTTCCGAATTATTCATTCTTGCTTTCAGTCATAAAATTGCGATGAATTGAGTCACATGAGACTTTATCACTTTCCATCTGGTTGACTTGTGTAAAACATAGGTAGGGCTTGGGTAGGTAGGACATATTATAGGAAATTATAAGAAAACTATAATCTTTTCGGTTTTTGGTACGAGCCTGCGGAGTGGAGAAATCTTTTCAGGAGGAAATAGTTTACCCTTGCCCATTTTCAAGAGTGTTTCGTTTGACGTTGGCTGACTCTTGGTAGAAATGGGCACGTGAGGTAGTGGTGAAATTCCTTGATATTTCGAAATCGTGCTACCCTATCTATCACTTTTGTGGTGATATAGCTAAGCGAGTGAAAAAAGATAGTGTGCTGAAAAAAAAAATTATGGAAGTTGAGGACTTTCTTCCACCCGCACCCAACGACCCACACAGAAGCGGCGTGAGATTAGATTTTCTAATGGTCAGCCAAGTTCAGCGCTCTCGGGTCGTAACACCCGGCTCATTCGAGATGTCGTCTTGACCGCTCGTAACACGACTGGACACCAACCTTCTCCAATTAGCCGGGTTACACACACTTGCCTGGCTTCCTCTACGCGTAATAGCTGATCGAATTAAAGTGGTTCGCTTTCTTTACCTTTATATTATCATTGGTGGTGTCAAAGGAAATGTTTAGAAAGGTCTGTTTTATTTTCTCGTTGATTTTGTATTGTGTTGTGTGTTATAGGTGCTGTTAAATGGTTGGAGTAAATGTGAAAGGTAAAGGAAATGAAAGGCTGTGAATAGGTAAAATTTATTTGAATGTGTACCAACTTTACATGAGTGATTGGAACTGCTTAGCATTCGGTCTCTCATTCCATTCTTGGGTCAGTGTTGGGCAGGGCTGCCTCTTATTTTTCTGTATCTTTCAGAGATCTAATAAAGACGCACGTCTTAACTCTCACTGAATACATAATCATAGTTAAGAGGACGTAGTTAAACCCGCTTCATAACCCGCACCATTTTACTAAACAACCTGTACCACAAAAACTGTAAAGCCTGGTACACATAGCGGCCATTACGATATCCTGGACAGGGATATTATAATGGCTACCGTGTCACAGCCTGGCTAATGTATCATGTAGTAACGGAACGCGGTATCTTAAGGTAAAAGTAATGGGGTTGTGCTGAGATTACCTCTATTTATGTAGCCTATGCACTGATATGGGTGGACTGGACGGGTTAAGAAGGAAGCTTTTGTTTGCGTTTAAAATTAGAACGCCTGTTTTGACGTTAGCTGTCACTGTCAAACTAATGTCAGCTTTTTCCCTTTATTTGTTTAGGGCCTTTTATAATCCATCGCAACTTAAATACATTTTGCTCATATCTGGGCCATGAAATTTGGACACATTTGAACTTCAGTTGAAATGGCATATTATAATGTGGTTACTTATTGCATTTTTTCGGTCAAGGCCAGTCTTGAGGGCCACATGGTGGTTACTACGACTAATTAGTCAGTAATTACTCAAGTCACTGGGAAGTCCCTGCAGGACAGGACTTTTATGTCGTGACAGGGTAAAACAAGAGACTTAAATTCAAAGAATTGTACCGGTTTGAGTTAGAGTCATCGTGGTGAAGGGATTGGTCAACTAGATTTTGCATTAAAGTTGGCTTTGCCACCTATCCTGCGAAACTACCAGTACTTACCAGGATTTAAACGAAGCTAATGATTGGAGCTGTGCAAGTGGTCACGCGGATTATATTTGCATTTTTTCAAAGCTGCTTTTGCAAATAACCGATTTTCTCCGATCCATTTGAAAACGATGTCTGAAAATAATGTCGGTCGATGTCAAATCTTATCTTATTTTAAATCTCTTCCACATCGCATAATCGATAAAAATCTTCTCACAGTATATCAACTGTTTCCAAATCTTTCGAATCCAAAAACAAAACTGCTGAACTCAATAGGCTGACATTTAAAAACCGTTCGAAATTCAAATCGTTCCCACAACTTTTCGAAATCACTTCCTTGAAGTGACGTATGGTCGGAAGGATGTGAACTGAGCTTTATTAAGGCGTTGCCACACTGGCCGGACGAAGCCCGGACGTTAGGCTGTTGTCGTTCCGGCCTTATTACAAAGTAATATTTTGATTGACTGGTGATTTTGTAAGTACGTATGTTTTTATCGGATGTAGGCAATTATTTTTTGCTAGTTAAGCTGCATAGACAAACAAGATTAGATCTAATCGGGTAGAGGATGAGACTTCATAAAAGCTCACATTAAATACTTATCGGAAATTGATGATGAGTATGTTTTTTACAACTTTCTCTCCTGCGTAAACACGCTCGTCTTATGTCAGACGTGAAATATGATATGAATTCATATTCATGAATTGTACAGCAGGATATAATGTAACTTGTCTTATTCGCATCGACAATAGGCCATTTTTATTTTCTGTAAATCAGGGTATTCCAGACGATCTAAAGAAATAGCGGTCGATTACAAAGCGTTTCGAATTTCTACAGCAACTGTCAACACATTTGACGTAAAGTTTTCGGTAGCTTATGTCAGTCCCATACACTTTGACGTTTCTATCATTATCATCTATGTTTATTTAGTCTTGTTAGTAAATTATACCGACGATTTGCATATTTCAAAAGGTACTATTTAGTTTAGATTTTCTGCCGGATTTGTTCGTATTAAATTATGATTAATTACACAGCATAAATATCAATAACATCAGCTGTTATCGACCCACGCGAGCTGTTCGGCTACCTGAAGGAAACGGGACATATTATCTGTAAGTCTTGTACCGGAACCTATCGCTACGGTTGTACAATATCCTACGAAATTAAATGAAATTATTTATTCCGTAAATGGGATATCGGTATGACTTTTACGCGTCATATTTTAAACGTAAACAAGATGGAGTCGACATTTCCTATCCGTAACATCCCCAATTTAATATGTATGTAGATCGGGAAAATCTATCTTTTCATCATCTGTCGTTTTCCCAGTGTTACCGGATTCAGCTGAATGACAGTATTTTACTTGGAGCGAATACCTATCTGACCTCCACAACCCAGTTACTGGGTATGACTGGTTGTCGGACTTTGGGACCACTGACTACATGACACTAATGACATCCGGAGGAAACTCGGTATATACTGGTTGATCACCCATCCACAGGCCAACCTAGGCAAGCGTGGCTTAACCTGAAGATTGATCCGGGGTGCTGTTATTATTTGGCCATGAGCTCCGGAGTTCTTAATGCTTAATCAGCTTATAAGGTTCCCACAGCTGGGACACAGGCCTCCTCTTTATGCGGGTTTGTTGGTTGGTTGTGTGTACCTTCAAAATTTTGAATCTAGGACATGAAACATGAAACGATGACTTAAAACGTCGTCAGGTCACATTTGCAGTGATGTAATAATTTGCACAAAGTAAAGCAGCTGTCTGGATTCGAACCGTCTCCAGCTCGGTACTCGTAGCAATAATAAGTATGTCACAGTACTTTTTTACAATAAAACATATCTAGACATTCTTGAAAAAACTAGCAAGTCTGCATGTTCTATATTAGTTACCTACAAAAACACTTTCAACGCCTCACTGCACCCTTCTTTTCTAATTAATGTTCCACTTACAAACCCTTAATGCACAATAAAACCTTATTATATTTTTTTATTATTTATCGACGCAGTTCACCACAATTATATAGAATAAATTCTTTATGCCTTAATGATAGCTTTCATTTTTATGACACCGGTAATGACAGGCAAACAATAAAACTATTTCATAGAGCATTAAAGCCTTTCGTCACAAAAAGCTGCGTGTGCGCACAATTTCCTGCGGTAGCGCGCAATGAGAGTAAAACAATGTTGTAGGGATGTGACGAAGTGAAGTGCGTATTATGTATTGTCTTATATTATAAGAATGAATCATCGTTCTTATTGCATTGGCAAAGTGCGAATCTTCAAAATATCAGGTTATAATTTACTTGCTTAATGTAACATCGGTTACATTCGCTGACATTATATTTGAGGTTATATAAATTGGTTTGGATGTATAGTTTGGTATGCAAATACGTCAGGAAGTTATAACCTGATATTTGGAAGATTTGCACTTTTCAGATGCATAAAAAATAAATAAAAGATAGTCCATCGAACCAAACCCAAATGGAAGGCAATTTCAGCATTTAAGAAGAAAAAGATATATCGTGGAGAAAAACCGATGCCTTCGGGTTCACCTGTGCTACTTGGACACACTATTTTTCTTACATCTCACAAACATAAGATCTAACTGCAAACTTTAGTCTGTAAGTATTTGGTTAACAAAATCCTTCAAACACATCATCTGCTTAGCCTTTTCCGAACTATGTTGGGGTCGGGTTGGGCTAGTTGGTGGTCACCCATCCACAGACCAACCTAGGCAAGCGCAGCTTAACCTAAAGATTGACCCAAGCGGCTGTTATTATTTAGCCACGAGCTCACCCTCCAAACGCACTTAACAAAAATGCATCAACGAATCAAACACCATTCTATCGACACGTTATCGAGAAGCCATCACCCGTCATCGTCACTCGATACTTCGATATCGACGTCCACAATTAGTGTTGCGCTATCGATAATTACGATCGGCGAGCGAACCTATCGAAGTATCGATACTAGTTTACGAGGGCGAGAAGGCTCTGCTCTTGTCTTACTATTAATTGGAAGTGTAGATTGGTATTTACCGGAGAAGATATGGTAGGCTCGGTATTATCTTAGCTCGTACACGTATTCGTAATCATTGTGTTAGGGTGGTGTAAATGTTGGGTGCTGGGTCTAAGTATGTGGAGAAATATGTGGTGTTCTCTTAGTTTAAAGATGTCGCTGACTGTTGTGGGCCTTGTGCATTATATTATAAAACGGTATACTTATTATTTTTAGCTGCAAATGATACTCTGCAAAAGGCTGAAATAAAATACATACATAAACTCAACCTTTTTTCCCAGGGGGGTAGGCAGAAATCACAGAACGCCAGCTGCAACTATCAAGAGGTACACATTATGCACCTGACCTTTCTGAAGAATATTATCAATAAGTGTAATCACATCCAAAAAAAAAACAGTGTTTGGGGCTGTCTTCTCTCATACCTTTACTTATGCACCTTGGACTTAAAATGCAAATGACTCCATTCCCTTTGACCTGCAACAAAAAAAAAAAAAAGACGTAGTTTAAGCCCAGAATGTCTCGCTCTTAACAATCATAACAGTCACAGCAACCGATGTAGGAGCACAGCAAAACAACAAACAATTTCATTGACATACCACAGCGCATTACAATGCCGATGCTGCAATATTCAAACAGCTGATTACCATATAATTAGCATTTGTTTTAGTCGGAATGCGCCTAGACCAGCCTCTGAAGGCAGCTGTGAAGGCCGAACTGCCGATGGCTTGAATGATTGTTACTGATTACCGATAACCAATCGTATCTGGGTTATTGTCGCGTTAGCTTGCAAAATGTTAGGTGGAATCAATTAATTTGTAAGCAGTAATCTTAGTGACCTAATGGGGCGAGCGGCCCACCTGATGGAAATGGTTGTTGTTGTAAATTGCATTTGCAACACCATAGAGATTGTCGGAGACACAGTTGAAGATTTGCCTGTTGTTTCAACAGCACCTTTTCTACTGAACCAGCAATGCTACTTTGTGGTATGAATAGGTTTAAAGATACTTTTCCGGTACCATCCCATTGAATCTTAAACCCTTATGCAAGGAGTCATCTGAAGTCCACGGAATACCCATTATTATATAAAAAAAACAGCATTTTTGAGACAGGTCTTCATATTTTTATTTCGGGCCTTCAAATTAATATTTTACGGTGTTATTTATGTTACAATTTATTCCATGTAACTGTTTACTAAAGGGATAAGTAGAGAAACTAAACGGTCTGCCAGTTGTAGTACAAAGTTGGCACCTTGGCAGAATGGCAGTCGCTGTGTTCATGATGACAGGGAAATCGTGCTCAACTTTACGAGTGGTTTAACTTTCAAACATACTACCGTTTCCTTTGATACCAATCCAATTAATATTATCATGAGTGTACTTATTAACTTAAATACTTATAAAAGCGAGAGAATTTCAACACTTAAGTCATCTGTGCATCTCCAAAACTGTATGTAAAGTACCTAAACATTTGGAACAGTGCTTGTAATTTCTTGAAAACACGACACCACTGAAAACAAGCTGTATGTATTGCAGCAGCAGAAGCAGGCATGCAGTTTCTCCGTACCCCATAGCTAAAGGGTGTTCTCAGCATGTAACATTAACACGTTACACTTCCTCCCATTCACGCAAACTAGTGCAACATTGCTACATTATTACCAACAATCATTGCTTTCTCTGTTTGTGCCCGGTTCCAGTTAATCGCCAGCGAATGAGTGTAACTAATACGGAAGAAGGAGAGAAATCAGACGTCAATTTTATGAAATTACATCGAGCGACACAACACTTATATTGTAAAATTATGACACGTTGAGCTTATGTTATGGAATGCGTTCTTGTTTGTACGTGCTTCGCACACAGCCGAAAACAGGTCGCTGGCTCGTGGTGTACGTTTCTTCAAAGTGTAATCATATTCATTTCTGATAGGTTAGATTAAATTCAACAAATTAATAACTTTGTCCAAGCTGGACATAACTTATCTATAACCTCATGTCAGCTTTACACATTTTTGTATTCCTAGTCAATAATTAAGTTCTAAATCTGCATATGTGAAGGGAAAAAGAACGAACCTTACTTTACAATAAATTTAGCGCTTACCGCTCCGTGACTTTCAGGATCAATTCTTGATTATATCATGCAGCGTAATCTCAGTGTGTCAGCATTAACTCATTGTAGGACGTAACTAGGTATGTCGAGCTGCGATGTGTTTATAATTTGACATAACGTAACGTCATTGTTTTATAACTGTATGACGAATATTACGCAATAAACTAACTGATGATATGTTTGTGTTATGATTTGCTTTAGACCTAGAAGACATATTAGGATAGGGACTTGTCTGAATTTGAAATACTACACTTTCTCACTCAGTAACTTCACTACATTTTTATTAGAAGTATACCTACTTTAAATTGTATTGTATTATAAATTGTATACTAAGTATGCTGTAAAACCGATGATGGTAAAGTCAAAAGATATGGGGCTGACATAAGCTATCGAAAAGTTTATGTCAATCTTTTTTAAAGGCGCGAGGCGTTTTTTTTGAATACGAAATGCTTTAAAATCAACTGCGTCTTGTCTAGGCCCCCTGGGCTAAAAATATACGTGTTTGCGACCTTTTTTATTTATATTAAGATCTCAAATAAAAGAGAGACGCAAAACATTACACGCCCGGGAAATACCACCTAAATTGTTATACAGCTAAACTACATTTCTTCAAGTCTTTACTAACAAGACCAAAGACTCGAGACAAAACGACTGTTTTTTAATATTTAAGCCATGATCAAAAGAAATAATAAATCATTGAGCAGTATAATAAGAAATGCAAAAGTTATGAATAGAACTCAGTACTAGGTCAGACGAACTGTTATTAACCCACAAAACTTGAATAGCTAATAATTTAAGTAATAAATTAAATTAAAACAATAATAAACTAGAAACTGAACGTGATCGTGATATTTTTTAATCAATGGTGGTTCTATTAGGGCACAGTTCAACCTGAGTTATAAGACAGATAGATTCAGAAGGCCCAAGAATACTAAAGGAGACAGCTAACGTCTCTTCGTTCTAGCCTTTACTTGGATTCATAAAGAATGCTATGAATACGATAAAATAGGAAAAGCACGAAGCTTGCAAGCCTGTCTGGAAACAGCTTTCAGTTTTGCCTTTTCAGTTGCTGAGCAAATCATTCATTAATCTACAAATGGTACGCAAACCACTTGACAAAATCAAGAGGCATTAAAACTTGGCAAATAAGTAAAAGCTCGTTTTACAGAGCTTAAAGAAGCTTCTACTACAAGAAGTTACAGTTATCGAAGCTACTATTACCTAGGAATCATATCTTGTCTAGGCATATGAATGAAGGATGTTAACGATTTGGATAATTAAGTTTAGATTTCATTCGTAAAAGTAGGGGAAGACAAAGGAAACGGTAGACGGACTGTGTGAAAGGTAATGTGGGCTAGAAAGGGGGGCGACTACTTCTCTAAGGAGGTGAAGACATGCTACGCCGGCCCCGAAAAAATTGGGACCAGGGCAGAAGAAAGATGACGATGTTCTGGTATGATATGCTGCTAACACTGTACCTTCTGCTCTAAATCATATTTTGTCCGACCTATGATTAATGGTCTCGCTAAACAAATAAACTTCCTACTCGTCCACAGTACTGTTATCTTTGGTATTACGACCCGATATTATACTAAGTATTATATTATTTAGAAATCATCGGTTCGCTTCAAATTATATATTTGGATGCGTAGGAGCGTATCCAAAGAAAGATTGTTTGCTTTTGTTAAGTTAATAAAGTTCTAAGAAGAATATAGAAACGGAGGATATTATCATCATCACCATGATTGGCTGGAAGATTATTGATCAGTTTCTGTATGTTATATTAACAGATAAGAGGGAATTGCTGTCCATTCGTGTTTCTACTACAGCTCTCAACAACATTAACACACGCTTTTCGGTACCTTCTTCTTTGTCTTTGCGTGTCGATGGACTCAAATAATACTCGACCAGTATAATATGTAGACACTGCACAGTTCTTTCGTTGGCTTCGTTTAAATCGTGGAAGGTGCGATGGTTGTGCAGAAAAGGGGCGGAGCATATCCTGCAGAGGGGCTCCACACTTTTTTTTTTTTTTTTTTTTTTCCGGATGGGAAATCATCAAATGACTTCTCCCGCTCTGGGCTGAGCGGGAGGGTGTGTCAGACTTTTACTGACTAAAACCCACCCATGTTCCTTCATCGCCCTTTGTGTTCCGGGGCCGCGGTATCTCTTTCGAACAACCCGCAGCACCCGGCAGGCATCGGCCCTTGCGGGCCCCTTCCCTATGCTGACATCTCTTTGAGGCGCGCGTGGAACACGAACGCGCCGTCGACACGGCCTGTCGTCCTAAGACGGAGGGACGGCGAGCTAGCCCTTAGCTCACCGTCCACAGGCCCGCGTCTACGGTGGCCGGGGGCCACCACGTGGAGGGGCTCCACACTGGCATTGTATTAAAAACGGTTCGATGATACCCCGTTTGGCCAGATCATTTCTACACCGGCCAACCTGGCCCCCAAAAGGTTAAGAGATTTCCATTGACGACTGCAGTTCCTGTCCAGGAAGAAGGTGTTCTGCTGGATTGATGAAGTGTGGAGGGGTGGGATATCTGTTCTTCCACAATTCACGTCTTTCATCTGACGTACCATCGGTAGTTTAAGTCAATCCAATACATCTTTCATAGAACATCATCGTTGTCAGTGATAGACTGGCAGTATGGGTAAGCTCTAAGGAGACTCTAATAACCTTTATTTTATTCTTTCATATTCTTAAAGGGTTATGTAGACGCGTATAGTACCACGCCCACATTTTGCTAATTAACCTTTTGACCGCCACGGTCGGCTATAGCCGACAGATGAAAACTATTTAAAAAAAGTCGTTTTCTTGTCGGCTATAGCCGACGGTGGCGTGTTGGGCACTTTTTCATTTGTCGGCTATAGCCGACCGTGGCGGTCAAAAGGTTAAGGAATCGGCCATCGACATACTTTATGACTTTATACAACGGCTATGTATGTAGGTATAGATGTGAACTTATCTTAGCTGGGCTGGTGAATACATGAATGGTCTATTGGAATATTCTGTTAGTTTACATTAAACAATGATTCTTGGGTAATTTTACTGAACAAAATCCATTTTCCTCTTGACCTTAGTTATATGTTAAGTTTTATTGCGTACCGAGCGGATCGTTATTTATCTAATCTTTATCCTCTACGCCTATGATCTTGATTTCCTATTATCCTCTTAAAGAGCACCATGACATGATGACATACAACAGTATCAAGAGAAGGAAAAACATTTCCCGGAAACCGAATTATAAAAACAGGCATTACAAAGCTCGCAAGCATTGCCTGAGTCGTATTAATTTTAGACACACCTTGTATGTCTGGTTTATTAAATAGGATGAACTTTGGAAGTACCTATCAGAAAATAAACGCATCTAACTGGGCGATGCACAGAACGTAACTACTCATAATTATGTCATAATCGACTAATACAAAAGGCACTACTGCGGCAAATAACTTGATCTTAGTGGTTTTAAATAGTTTAGTTATTAAATAGCATTTATCTTACAACAATAGCCACTAACAAAGTATCTTTGACATTTCTTCACCTCATTCGTCTCCATCTCAGCAACAACAAACAAACAATCACATAAGAAATCACAGGCTCACTTGCCCTAACCTCTCGTAAAACTAAGTTTAAACTAAACAAAGTATATTAAATAAAATTAAAGTGCAAGTTGAACGCGGATTGGACGAAATTCATAATGGTATCGGGACCCGCTCGTGCCGTGGTATCGTTACATTAAAAGCACATTTATAATGGCGACTTAGAGCTAAATCAGGGCCGCTAAGATGCTGCTGCTGATTTTAGAAGCACACTGTTATATTATTAAATAAATATAAATATATATTTATAATATTTATATTTATTTAATAATATAACAGTGTGAATAATATTTTGCCATTAAAAGAACAAATATCAAACACATTGCTATTGCAATAAATATCAAATTAAAAAAAAAAAGTGTAAGTCAAGCAGATTGAGCAGTCGCTGATTTTGAAATGTAATCCAAATATACGGGCAAAATATAATGCTCATTTCTTTAAATACTTGCGTAGGTAGAGTTATAGACAGGTATTTTGCGAATGACATACGAATCGTCATCGTTATGACTACAATTGTCCAAAAAAATACCATAGTAGACACACACACAGCTAAGAAGTCGAATTATGTTGACAAAGAAACCTTGAGTTTCATTCCTGTCGAGAATTACATAAAGATATTTTAAGAATGTTAAACAATTTACAACAATTATGTGGAGCAATTTTGTAGTAAAACAAATAAATTAAAGCGCGCAACATTTTATCGTCCCAGCTAAGTTACTGCGGCCACTGCGCACGCGCCGCTCCCGCCATCTTGTTTAATCTAGTGCCGTTGATCGCGGAAAAGCGCGCCAACCTTCAACGACCTTCGCTCTCCGACCGTTCTAACGAACCATACACGCTATAATCAGCCCTATAGCTTTAATAATTCGTATAATTTAGATTTTTTTTGTTTGAATATCAACGGGTTGTTATGTCGTTTTATGTATAATGTAAACGACCCTGTCCCATGTTTTGTGTTCTACAAACACAGGATTTAAATTCTAGCCTGAGCCTATAAATTTATTGCAGGTAGATTTATTCTGAAGTGATATTTTGTCACATTTATTGGAATAATTCTCCGGTGACACTGTTTTATGATCGCGATTATGGTAATTTAAACGCTTATTGTTCTTGTTAGCGTTTATTGTTTTCGTTTTAATTGCTCTTGTTCAGAATGTTTGAAAATACTTGATTAGAAAATTGTGAACCTATGTTAAGTTCTGTCTGCAATAAATCTCAGTTTTAATTAGGTTAATTGAATTTAAATTTTGACGTTGTATTGTTTTTAGTTGAGTCTACGATCTACTTGATTATTTACTAATTCCACTCTGAACTGAAATCTGTGAATTAAAAACAATGACGCACTTCAACATTGTAATACAACCATTCCAGAAAAAGTTCATGGACTTTTAGAAGAGGCTACTCGCTGTGAAATAACACATTTGGATTTATCTTCACGGATATCGCAATATTCACAATCTTAGTAAAAAAACATTAACTTCACATTTTTCCTAACATACTTGATGTAGAGCTACAATCAAAATTCAAAAGGGCGTAACTGCGTCAATTTCCAGATTCAGAATGTGCCTTTTAGCTTATGACGTTACAAACTATGAAAATCTCACAAAGTATTTAGCTAAGTACACCCTACGACCGGTTATCGGCTGGCAACCAATAAATCGTCGGGCGCGATCCACACGTATCATCACGCTTGCCGTCCGTGGGGCTGCCAGGGCATTTTTCATCGTCCACCCGCTTCCTGCTCGCCTGATTTACTAGCGGCGAGATAAAACAATCTTTTGCTAAGCTGTGCTTGCTACTTAGTTTGTGTACTGTAGTAAGGTGTAAGTTATTCTGCAACGTGTAGGTTCTAAAATTGTATTAGTATGTTATATCTTACAGCTCGCCAAATCTTAGTGCAAATCGAGCTATGGACAGCTTAATTAACCACGAAACTTTCAAAATGCTTTGAGTCTTTCTGCGAATGTTTGTTCCTGACTTTTATAACAAACATTGGCGTAAAATCTCAAAGCTGGGGTCAAGTTATGCACAGCGTAACATAACCCCAGCTTTGAGATTTTATGAGTACCTAGACCCTTAGGCGTCATAAAAATCTTATAGAGTCGTTATCAGCTAGTAGTTCCATTTATCTTTATTGGTATAACTACGTATTTTAACCGTAACCAGCCTGCCCTATAGGATTTCACACACATTTCACAAAAAGACGAACTTTCTCGAGTAGAAAGACTTAAGAAGCTTGTAATAAACCATTCTTCTACCCCCGTAGTCTTTCAAAGAATTTAAGATTTTTACGTACCGAAAAATATTTTTCACACCGTTAAAATAAAAATAAAAAAACTCCCTACGTATTTCCACGTGAAGTCGCGGGAAAATCTACGTAGTTCTAATACCAGCCATGTCTTGCCCGTGACAATGCCATCTCATCAGTTCCCATGGGATAGGGTCAGGTTCTTGGGCGGCACATTCATCTGTAATGCCGATAACATTACACAGTATATCCTGATTTCCCCGAGGGTTGGGAAGGTCAGGCTCTCGGAGAAAACAGAAATTCGCCATATCATGGTAAAACAGGTCTTGTGAATAATAAGTTTAGCAAAACAAGGGTTGAGGCGGACAAGTTCAAACAAAAAGCCACTGAGTGTCATCTGAATCCTATGCTTAAGAATAAGAATTCTGCGGCGCGATTTTACTATATTATGTTATTTATTGAGATGATGCATACCTTAGCTTGTAAGCCCTGGCTGGGGGCCTTAAATTCATTTGAGGTCACCACAGGATAGTCCGGTTAAGTAGTAAACCAACCGTAGAGAGTTGGAAAACTGCGAGTGGCCATTATCAAAAAAAAAAAAAAAATGTCGCATACCTAGTGTTAGTAAAACGTGCATAGTTGTACCTCATATAAAATATTAGCAAGGTATGTTCTATTTTAATCTAAATAACAATTTTATCTGCTAGTCACTCAGCATGTACACGACACTGACTTCTGATCCACGCAATTGATAGGTTGGTAGTTCTTACTTTGTTTGTTTGAAAGTGATTAGGAGGTTATTTTCCGTATTTATTATTTAACCTAACTTCAATGTTATAAATATTACATTATATAAAAAGTACACAAACAACAGTAAAATAAAGCAACAATAACCCAAAACAATCGACTAACTGAGAAACATTGTAAAACCAGTTTTATTCCTGAGCCGCGGTTACACTTACGCATCTACCAATGTACCCACATTTTAATCTCCCCAAAACAGGCCTGGATATCTTACCGAGAACGCAGCAGCGGCGACCCGATGCCGATAGCCCGGTTTGCGCACAATTGTCGCATCTGAGTATCTGACCAGCTATTGTGCCATGGGAACATGGCCTTAATTGCCACTCTGAATAAATTAAAACAAGAATGCTATCGCACACGGCGTGTACCGCTTAGGGGTACTAATGTTAGTATGCATTGTACATGGAGTCAGGTAAGAGATAGTGTAGTGTACGCTCTTGAATAGACAGGTGGTTGTTCATTTAATTTGAAGTGAAAATTGTGTTTCATAGTCATACATAAAAGCCTTTCAGTAACGTAACATAACGTACATAACACCACGCCTGTAAACCGCGAGGCTGCTTCTGAGAATCTCCTAATGGAAAAACCCAATAACACTTTGGGTGACCTGGGAATCGAGCCCAGGACCTTATGATCAGCAGTCGCGCTTGCGGCCACTTGTCCAACGATGCAGTCTTTTAGTTATTCCGATATTTTCTAGAGTCGTTTATGCCGAGGAAAGTGTAGTCAGTGTTAGCAAAGGCGGTAGTGATCTTGACAGCCTTTGGTACGAAGTCAAGTTGTTACCCATTAGGTACAGTCAAATTGAGTCTTCCCTCGGATGACTTTTGCGATTGCCATATTTCGGTTTGCGTTTGATGAAAACATTCATACATGTACATAAAATAACGCCTTTTGCTTCATCCACGTTCATACGTCTGGTCATACACGCATGCAGGAGGTACATTGAGTTTAGGTGCGTCAGGTGCGTTGCATCTACGCACCTGACCTTTCTTAAATACACCAATAAAATCAATGTACCTCCTGCTAGAGCTTCACCACTAACAACTCTATTCAATTGTGATCCGCAGATGACTTCATTTGCGAAATAGATGTTTCACCGAGAAACTGTCGACGTCCTGGCAGTACCGAAAGGGCGGCAGGTACCTATACTAGTAGCAACCTCCTTTCTAGCTATGTAACAGTAGTCATAATTTGCGTGTAATCTCGTAACGCTAACTGCGAAACTTATTGACTTCCCACTCTATATTCCTACACGCTCGTAGCTCTGCCACAAATCCTGCGCGCGCGCAAACAGTTATAACACAAATTAGAGAGAGGCAGAAGATCCAATCTACGCAATTTACTCAAAAATTCACGTTTTAAACGCCTTTAGTTTGAGTTTTAGACGTTCGAAACCGGCCAGAAGGATTCGAACTTTCATGGTTATCATGATTTCTGGTGTTAGATTTTGGGAGCCTGAACTACCTGTAATAGGCATAGGACATACAGCTTAAAATAGCTTTCTCTGTGTTCGCACAAAATCAGATACATGGTTGGGGTTGATATAGATTCTGCAAACATTCGCTCAGCCAAAAAGAAGCTTATTCAAAAGTTAAAGACTAAAATAAGCCGCTTCTCCGTACCTGCATACGTTAGATTTTTCTGTAAACTCTCTGAAACAGCTTTAAGACGGTTTTGAACATGACCAGTCATTCTAATTGTCTTTTAAGATTCAAAAAGATTTCGTTTTAGATCATCATCATCATCATCATCTTACTGCCCTTGTCCCATTCTACTTGGGGTCGGGGCAACACGATTTCTCCTTCCACTCTCCCCAGTCAGACGTCACGGCATTATTTACCCCTTTCTCTTTCACATCACCCCACAACTATCCGCGGCACCCTATAAAACTATTACGTCCCCCATTCCTCAAAACTGTATCAGGATCCAACTCCCCATCCCCAGAATTTGTAGGCTTCTTAACAGTTGCGATGAATCAATAGATATTTTTTCCACAACACTTCGAAAATTCAAGCGCCAAGTCCATCAAAATAAAAACTAACCGCCACACTGACTTTTTTCTTTTTTCTCTTGTCATCTTTGTATTTACTGTGTTTCTAAAACTACCCACTGTTATTAAAGTGTTATTTCTGCACTATTATTGTAATTTTATTGTTGTTATAATTTTGTTTTTTGCATGCTGTGTCTATCGCATCATATTGTACACTATGCTTGTATCATATTGCTTGTATTATTAGGATAAACAGTGTAACAATTGTAGATAGGCCAATAAATAAATAAATATCATTCCTCAAACAATTCATCCATCTTTTCTTTGGCCTTCCTTGTTTTATTTCGTTTAAGTTAAATGTTTTAAAATCATCTCGATGATCAAATAATTTAACTACATTATTTTCTTAGTTAGAGTTAACACTAGACCTTCTTTGACTGCCTTTACTAGTGGTAATAGGTCGTTGTTTGGCTAGCTAGTTAATTGAAATGCGTGTAAATATTCGCTGCGTTTCGTTCGCTTATGAAACAGCCTTATTAAGGGCACTGTCGCTGTCTACGCCAATTCTGAGTTTGTTTTATAATATGCATAACGTTTATGTTTAGTATAACTTGTTGGTTATGTCGGTAAGGGTTTTGTAAACTTGGGGTTGTCAACTGTGGACTTGATGATAGCTATTTGCTGCATCAGTGAGCGGAGTTTGCGTGGCAAAGTTTTGGGCTAGACACATTTAATTATGAACTTTTTGCCATCGATACGCTATGTTATTTGGTGTGGCGCTTTTTATTGCAATGTTATTTTTTTATTGTTGAGGGAGAGCCAGAGATTTTTTTTGAGCAGTTTAGTGTAAATTGAATTAAGAAAATACTCTTTTAAAGTTTATTAAAGACACGGCTTGTTTTTTTTTTAATTAGTGTAATACCATAATTAACGCTTTCCAAATTGTTCGCCAAGCAGTAGCATCCCGAAGTCGGGATTTACGTCCGATTGATGGCATTAGGCTCGCGCTTTTTATACGGCACTTAAACAAAACCGGCGAAATGTAGGTGTACATTATTAGGTAGGCCTCTGCCTGACCCTTCGAAGACGACAAGCGTGATATTTATATAAAGTATATCTCTTACTGTGATCTATTAGTATACCATCTACATATTTGTTATTTCTAGTTATACCTAACATTTAAGACTTTCCCTAGTTAACTTTTATTATGATACGTATATAATCATTATAAAGATATCATTCATCTTAGAAATAACTATAAACTCATCGCCGTAGATGTCGGTACTGGTTTAATTATGTTATTATTTTCTTAATAAATACTTTCGTGTTGATATGTTATTTTACTTAAATTTAATATTGTGAATGCAATTTATTTGAAATAAAGGCGATCTCTCTGTCTTGCTGGTATATAAAATTTATCTATGTATACTAATATTATAAAGCTAAAGAGTTTGTTTGGTTGAACGCGCTAATCTCACGAACTACTGGTTCGAATTGAAAAATTCTTTTAGTTTTGGATAGCCCATTTAATTTTATCGAGGAAGGCTATAAAATATCACGCTGCGACAAATAGGAGCGGAGCATTAATCAAAAATGTTACGCAGACGAAATAAAAATTACAGTAAAACTTTTTTAAACTTAAACAATATTGGAAAAAAGCCATGGAGGAGGCCTCTGCCCAGCAGTGGGAACGAATCGGATGACTTAAAAGAAAAAAACTTTTTTCTGTCATTTTTGTGGGCTTTATTCATCTTCGAATTATCTTAATATTTTCAAAAACCAAAGAAGTTTTCTTGACTAATTACACTTTCAAAATATATTACCCGTACAAAGATTTTCATGGCCGCGAAAACTTTATTTGGATAACATAGTGATTCGAAAGATAAATAAAATGAAATGTTATTTAAAAAAAAGTGGCAATACAGTATACGTAGTTCTAGTGTTATTCTATTCTTAGTAAATACTGCCTTTAAGTGGGTACAAAACATACGTTATATTGTATTGTTATTAGCTATCAAAAGAGCAACTAGTAAGCAACTTACTGAGCTTAATACGGACCGATATCTGATTGTTTTCGAGATTACTGGCCCAATTACAAACGCAAACCTTAGCAAACACGGTGATTAAATTTAACAAGAACTTATATAGAAGTTAGGAGATATAATATTATTATAATCAAACATTATTCAATGTTATATTAGCTATGTAGTTAGTATCTATACATGAAACTCTATTCTTACTGAAATTATATTTTTTTAAACTAGATTCTCCTAGCAAGTATATATTGATAGAATAGAATAGAATATACTTTATTGTACACCAAAATTGATACAGAACGGTTTTACAAAAATTGATAATTTTATGGTTACAATGGCGGTCTTATCGCTGATAGCGATCTCTTATAGACAACCTTTGGATGGACTGTACGAACATGAAATAGAAAAAAGGGGAGGTAGTCAGTGGTGTACTGCAATTAATATAAAAAATTCAAAATAATACAAATTGATGTGAGTACATGATTGTATATTCTCTTCCCGCTTGATTAACTAAGTCCAGAAGACACTGGCTAGGTTGGATTGGCAGGGGGCAGGACAGCAGTGAAACTTGAACTGAACAAAAAAAAACATATTCTACGTTTACTGCGTGGAAGCCTCGTAGACGTCAAAGTCAAAGTCAAAATTATTTATTTGCGTTAAATGTGGTACAAAAGGTGGTAAATATAACATAATACACAAAATACGCGTACTTAGTAATATTGCATGCCGTTCAGTTCGGGATAGTGGAAAATGTACTAATTAGGTATTTAATGTAGTCAGTTAAAGCATTTTTTATGGAAAATATGAGGTTAACTAATAATATAATTGACCAGCCACGATTGAGAAATCAAACCAAACAAAACCGAGGGCAAAACCCAAACTACTCACGCGTAACCTTTGAATCAGAACACAACAGAAAAATAATGTAATCTGAACAAAAAAATGTCACAAGTAGGCGTAATAAAATGAATCGATGCCCAAACAAAAGTAATGAACCTGTCTACAATACTCGAATTGTCACACAAAATAACAAAAGAAACAACAATCCACTCTTAAGTGGCCCGCACTACGATAATCAATCTAGTTTTACATCTGATTAGGTGCAAATTACAATACAAATAGACCAGTCACGATCTAAATGTTTAACGAAAAAAATGACTTAACATTTTGTTCAAAATCTCTGCAAAAAAGACTCAGAGTTGTAGGCAACATGAGCTACAATCGTTTGAAATAGGAATCCAATTCAAACGTTCTGCCCTAAATCGCTGTTCTTGTTTAAAACGTTCTATTAACCACGTAATGTTTGCATAATTTAGATTTCTAAAAATAGGGCAGCAGAGTTCAAAAATGTTTCGTTGTTGCCGAGTGTTACGTTCCTTCTCGTCGTGCAACAACAGTGTCTTTGCGCTTACGTCAAGGTGACATGAGATGTTAATACCTATTGTATTGGTGCTAAACATCCGTGACCTTACGATGTACAAAGTTCACTAAGTGCAGAAGGCACGATTTACCCACACCGACACCGTCCGGCGAACACTATTATAACGCTACCGAATTAAATCGTCGGAAAATTGTCGGAAAATTCGCTACGCGCTTTATCATCTGCACTGGTCTATGTAAACATGTAATGACTGCTGCGTCTGTGTGAGTGCAAAATAACATAATTAACCCATAAAGGTCAGATTTAGTTAATAATAGCCTGATGAATTCACCTCTGTTCCGTTCTGTCAAAACAATGGCGGAGATGGAGATTTTTAAAGGCAATACATTTTCTGAACAGCCCTATAAGAGCAAAACTGATAAGTTGCGGGGGCACAACAGGTAGGCAGCATACATACGCACATGACATGTGACCAAGTGTGATTACTAACAAACACAAAAGAGTATCACCTGTAGAGGTCTCGCACACACGCGCGCTCGAGGTAATAAATCTGTACAACACGAACAAAATGGTGCACGCACACACTCGGCGCAGTTCACCTGAGTAACCTCCACATAGGGTCGCGTGCGAGTTCATTTGTAGCACACTGTTGCGTTTTCACCTGTTGAGCGGCGCGCGTGTGTGGGTGCGCGCGTAGTGTTTCAGTTGGTCGGTCTGTTTGGCGCGCTTTGGTCGTATCGTCTCCTGGTACTGCTCGGACAGTCCGCGCTTCGTACCCACGTGTGCGCACTGAATGCTAATTGACTGTACTGATAAGTGCGCGCTGACATTTGACTGGCGATAACATTGTGCCTATGTCCTGGTGAAACCATTGTTTAGCCATATTTTGTTTTTTGCTCACGTTGAATGACAGAATTTTCGTTAAGTGGACAGTGATAGAAAGTGTTTACAGTGACTTTGGACGTTTCGTTATCCAAACTGAGGAATATTTCGACCGAAGAATACATTTGGAAATACATAAAAGGTATGTTTTTGTTTTTTGGGGTTATTTGTTTGTGAATTCGGTTCAAGTTCTGTAGATTATTGCGAAGACAATGTTGCTGTACCTTGTCTTGGTTGTAAATATACTTAGTGATTATGACTAGCATGTAATGCTTTACCATTTATAGCTCAGCACGGCATATAATTGCGGTCGTATTTCATTGAAATAACTCTAATGTCATATTTATATGACATCAATTGAATCAATTAATAAGCTATATACATACAATATATAACATATATACAAGGTGTAGTTTTGCATCCTCGTCAAATTCAAGGAGGTAACTATGCTAATGATTCTCGACCCGAATTGGTAATTTTTTACTTTTTTTTCTTAATATCGGAAATCAGTAAGTGTACACCACCCGTATTAAAACGCAGCCCGTATAATACTAGCCCTATAATCGCGTTTTCACACACAAACAAACGCAGACGTTTATTCGATGAACAAGTGATTCTCCTCTTTTGAGAAGGCTTCATTTTGAAATAGTGTCAAATAAAAAAAAAACTAAAAAAGCAACGTTTATTACTATTGACCAGTTACCGTAATTTTTATTGATTACTTACGTCTTCTATGACAACCTCCTGAATTTTGACGAGGATACAAAACTACACCTTGTATGTAAGATATTAATTGAATCAATTAATATGTTATAGCATATTTAATAAGCTATAACTTTGAGAACTTTGTTAACTGCGAGTCGGTCCGGTGCGACAGGGATAGGATGTTATTAGGGCTCCAATTGATTTTAATGGCATAATAAATTAGTGGGGATCAATTACTGGGTTTATTGCGAGTCTCTGTAATCCTTCTAATTGGAATGGCATGATATTTATATTATAACTATTGCTCTACTATTCATCCTTGTATGCGTCTAAATAAGGCAGTTGTTTTCGAAAACAACATATTGACTTGCTTTCCTTACATAACTACTTAGTTACTGACTTAATAGATTAATAACAAAGTTTATTAAGTATTCGGAAAATCCAAAGATTTATATTCGGACATACGTATGTATGTACCACCTATCTAGGTTAATAAACATAGTTATTGATGACATGCTTGTCACTTCAGAAAGCCATAAGTATTGAAAACATTTCGCTCGTTTGCGACAAGGATGACATAACTCAAAAATAAGAAATACAGGACAGCTTTTTTGTAAGTTCTAAAAATATTTTCAGTATATTGCCAATATTTTTTTTTGCATAGAGAAACTTTTTATCAAAAGATTAAAGGTTTATTTTACGTATTTCGTTACTTAATTTAATACTTGCTTTCCTTAACTTTATATTCAACTACAAACAACATCGAAAAATCTAAATTTTGAGTTATGTCATCCTTGTCGCAAACGAGCGATTTGTTTTGATATGAACGTGTTTTGTCGCAAAGACAAATAAGCTACAAGAAAAAAGTATCATTCAGCGTGGTTTCGCCATTTGCCGTTAATAATTTTACGTTTTAAATAAAAATATTTCATTTCTAAACTATTATTTTAGTCCTACCCAACTTTCTTAACATTTCGCAGATAAAAGAAGCTCTAGCTCTCTAGCTTTTATAAATTAAGTAATGAAGAATCAATTTCTTCCTACGCTTCACGGAATTAATATTTTTTGCCGTAGCGTCAACATAAATATTAAGGAAACGAGATTTAATTAGTATAGTGACAATTCTCATTTAGAATTTAGAATAAAACTTCGAAGACATGAAAACTGGGAATTTTAGTTTTTGATCAATATTATAGAAGCGTAATCTTCATAGCTCAAACTTCGCAGCTAAGTCTTCGTAGCGTAATCTTTGATGCGTAGCCTCGTAGCGCATTCTTCGTAGCATCGTCTACGCAGACCCTTCATTGCAATAAAAATTGGTTTCGAGTGTGACCATTATGGATGTAAGAGTATGTATGTAAAAGTTTTCTTTTTGACTTTTCACTTAAACACAGAATTTAAAATACACATCTTGTAATAGATATGTATGCGGCTGTATGTAAAAGTAAAAACAAATGACTAGCGTATTAAGCACCTAATTCTTTAACAACTAACATTTCGAAAAAACAAAATACTCCTTAACCCTTTACCGCCTACTGGCGTAACCGTCAATTACTAACCCCCTACCAGAACAATATGGTACCATTCCACACCTATTCAATAGAAACACCACAGTCATTACGAAGAATTAATTTCTTATATTATTTTCCTCAGTAATAAAACCTTAAGGAGGTAATATTATGTAGGTATTTCCTTTACGTCATCTATCGATTACGATTGTAATTGGCTGTAATTGGTGGGCCACTGTCAGCCACTGTAGTACGTCAGCGTGAGAACAGTAACAATTACGAGTCGTTATTGAAATGTGATGGCCTGATGGGTGTTTACACAGTGGGCCAGGATTTCTTTAATATTCATCCTACGGGTTGTCTGCCTGTTATTTACAGAGAATGTACATCTTCCCAAGAATTTGTCGCTGAAAATCTTCTTGAAGTTTTGATTTTTTTGGCCGAAATATGTATGTTTGTTGATGATACTCATAACATAATTTATTAACAGCTCTGTACATACTAACTACAACCACATCAACTTTAACTTTTGGCTAACCAATTTTGCTTTCAAGCATCCAGCCCCAGCAGATCCTTAAAAAAACCATCAATGGTACGGCCGACATGGTCCATTATGTAAAGCTGTCATTACCAGCTAATTAGTGAGACGTCAGGTGTCAAATGTAAGTCAAAAATGTCAAGTTTTTTTCTTTAGACACGGTAACCGCGTGATGAATTGTTTCCAGGATGTCAAAACTTGTGTTAATGACGCAGCTCGCAGTGAGAGTTAAGATAATTATGTATTTTACTTACATTTTTGAAGGTTAACTGAAAGTTAGGCCTTTTAAAGCAGTTTTTTATTGAATATTTTTTTCATGTTAGCCTACATGAGTGATAAGCAGTGATAGGATAGTCTAGTGTCGGTCTGCACAGTCATAGGTCTCAAGTTCGAACCCAAGCCACGCACCTCTGATTTTTCAGATTCATGTGCGTATTGTATAATTATTACTTGCTTCGGTGAAGGAAAACATCGTGAGGAAACCAGCATGCTTGAGATTTGAGATGTATTTCTCGACGGCATGTAAAGCTAAGTCAGAGGCCCATGGGCGGCATAAAAACTGACACCAGGTTAGGCAGTAACTACACGATAAAGAAAGAAGAGCCTACATGAGGAATTCTTCTTCTTCAAGTTGCCCTATATAGGTACATAATACGTAAAAAGATAAACAGAGATAAAAGCGGCAGCTAAACACACAATTCTTAAGAGATTAAGCATTAAAATGCAAGCTACTTTTGCATATTGGTTTATATTTCATTTAGTAGGTACAGGTTGAGGTATTAGGTGGACTTAATACCGCGAGGTTTGATTGGCAGAAGACCCTACCAGTGACCCAAAAAAAAGAACTATTTTGCTCTGAAAATAATATACCTACATGAATTTGTTCTATAAGAGACTCGAACCCACAGCTTGTAGTGTAGAATGCTAAACACCCAACCAAGTTGTTGATAGTATTCTCAGAAAGTAAAAACCGATGACTTTCAAATAACATATGGGAATAACATTAATGAGATTGTGGTACATTATTTATGACGAAAGGGAAATTCAGTGTACTTTTATCATATTGCGTAAACATTCCTGAAGAGCAGTAATTTACAGAAATAAGTAAGTAAACAGGTGGCTTGAAAGAAACAAAGCTAAAGGTAGATATTATGTATTATGGAAACAAACTACTTTTGTCGGCATTTGCTATACGTGAAAATTAAAACAATTGCGTAAGCGTAATTGCTAGAAAATAGCAATTACGCCGATTACATGTCTAGTAAAAAAACTTTAGTAAAATACCCGACTTCCAAAAAAAAAAACGCAAAAAAAAAGTGGAAAATAACTTTACTTTCGGAAGTCGGTGACTATTGTTTGTTTCATTGACTCTTGGAAGTCGGTTATTTTTTGGCAAAAAGTTTTTATTGTACCCTTTTTAATTATCGTATCACACACATATCCTTGTCAAGTATTCTTTTACTTGGATGACATTTAGACACTTTGACACATTTTGACATTCCAGCTATTTTGATTTAAAAACCAAACTACTGAACCGATTTTGATGAAATTTCTATGTGACCAATCGGGAAGTAAATCCTTTCAGTTAAATGAATTTTTCAAATCGGTTCATAAATGACGAAGATATGAGGTAACAAACAAAAAAAATACAACCAAATTGAGAACCTCCTGCTTTTTTTGAAGCCGGTTAAAAATTAAAGACTGTCCCGTTGGTCTAGTGGCGACTGCTGAGCCTGAAGTCTTGGGTTCGATTCCCGGGTCGGGTAAATTGTTATTTGATTTTTTCATCAGGAATTGGTCAGCAGCCACGGAGTTTGGATCTGTGCCCAGTTGATGGCAATAGGCTCGCCCCTGTTACATGGGATTTTAACATAACTGGCGAAATGTGGGTGCACTAGTAGGTTCACCTCTGCCTAACCCATGATTACAGGCGTGATGTTATGTGTTATATATAAAACCCCCTACTGACGTTATATGAGAACCATAATATTGCATGCGCATGACCTATGTTTGTGTTTATTAATAACATGTTGATGACGATGTCAATAAATGTTTAGGTACCTACTTACATAACTTAATTTACATTTATTGAGGAAAGAGTACTTACTTGTGATTCATAAATAGGTACATAATTATACAGGATTGACGCTTGTTTGTAACTTACTATAAACAAATGCTTTCCAAGAAATTGGGACTTTAGCCTTACTCATAAATTTTTCAATTACATACCCTTTATACAGGGTATAAGTATATATATATCATTAGCGACCCGCCCCGGCTTCGCACGGGTGCAATGTAGATACTAATGTTTTCTCTACTATAATATGCATGTATTATACATATTATATACCTTCCTCTTGAATCACTCTATTAAATAAAAAACCGCATCAAAATCCGTTGCGCAGTTTTAAAGATCTAAGC
This sequence comes from Standfussiana lucernea, assembly GCA_964057025.1. Taxonomy (NCBI): domain Eukaryota; kingdom Metazoa; phylum Arthropoda; class Insecta; order Lepidoptera; family Noctuidae; genus Standfussiana; species Standfussiana lucernea. The sequence goes on from OZ059795.1 coordinate 4,749,695, forward strand.
ATACATAGGGACAGGGAGAGGGAGGGATTTCTATTGTAATTCTATGATTTCTATTGTAATTCTTTTAATTTTAGTGAAAATTTTCGAAACAATGTAAAAATTGTTAGTGAAATGAAATGAAAAAATGACAGACAGCGGGAAGCGATTTTGTTTTATACTATGTAGTGATTCCGAACAACATAGAAATTTTTCATCAGTGTTTTTTAAATCAGCTGTTCCATACATTTTGATCGTGTAGGACGTGTAGGTATTGCACTTTTGTAGAAAACAGCAGGTAATTTTTTTCAATTACCAAAAAAAAATGTTCTAGGTAGGTGGGTTCAGAATGTTGAACTGAATACAATGTAATCGTTTGTGCGCTGATGTCCCTTCCACACTGTATAATGCAATCAGCACCTTAAGTTTTGGTTTAACCAGTAAGGACAAATTACGCACAGATAATGTACTCACTGTCTCGTTGGTCCAGTTATCGGAAGCGCGACTGAAAAGCATGAGGTCCAGGGTTTGACAAGAGACTCGCCCCATGTTACATGGGACTTAAACAGAACTGGCGTAATGTGGGTGTACCATAAGGTACACCTCTGCCTAACCCTTCGAGGATAACAGGCGTGATGTTATGTTATAATGAACTCAAGTATCTTTCAGTGTCCGGTGTCTGCAGCCACGTCGACAATCTGTCCCAAAAGTCTGCTGAAACTATGTACAGCTATGTACATCAAGCTACCTCAAACTGTAAAATTTTCGCAATCAACCTTGAACCTAATTCTTTAATGATAAAGCTGAAAATCTATTAAATAAATTTGACAGATTGTTGTAGCTTGATGTGCTAGCGTCTGTACATTTCGAAAAAAAAACAAAAGAGAGAGGAATAAAATCGCACATTTAATTAAGCTTGTTTCAAAAACAGTGTAGCTTGTCCAAAGTACAGTCGTCTCCATAAATACTAACAAGACATTAATAGGCCGTACAACAATGATCGCTGCTTATTACCATCAGGGCCGGTCACGCTCCGTCCCGGAAGTGACAACACTAGCTACTCATTGACACGCCGGGCGCGGGACTGACACGCGTGTCACCTCCCTAGCACGTCTTCAATATTCAATGTTAAGGGCTCGTTCTTATGTTGTTTAGAAAATAATACAAACATTTATTTATAAATCAAACACTTTATTGAACACCACACAGAACCAAAATATTTCAACTAGTGTACAATCAGTGACCTCCTCGCACAAAGCTATCGAGTGACCTTACCTTTGGATGTACTGAAAGAAAAGAGAGTCATTTATGTTATTGTCTGATAACATTTAACTGTACAGTGACTGAACGATACAAGCTTTCGTTATTTTTTATTCATAATGTAGTGACCCGCCCCTGCTTCGCACGTAGCCACCTTTCGGATCCAAAACATCCTATCTTTCAAGCTGGGACCACACACACGCAAAGACATACACATTCACAAAATTTCATTGAAATCGGTTGGGTGGCCTCGGAGATTAGTGTGTCGTACGAACATGTGACACGTGATTTTTGTTTATTCAGAAGAAGATGAATTTAATGAAAATGCTTTGAATTTAATTAACTTTAAAAACTAAACTTACCTAATTATATTTTGTAAAATACCTACCTACTCACATTTAGATAGGTACAATATGTCTATGTAAGTAACTAATAGGTAGCAAATGGAGGTAGCTACTAGTTCTTAGAGTACGTAATATTTATTGCCAAGCTACTAATGTGCACATTAAGTGGACACCTCATTTAAATTAACATGTTAAAATTAATAGTTTTTGCGTGACTGCAATGTAAACATTCCTTGCACAAAACAACATTTTATTTCAATACCGGTGTTCACCTTTATGAAAATTGATTGTTTTCTTTAGTTTTCGTGTTTATCTTCACGTATTTATGTTCTTAGGTCAAAATAAACAATATTTTGTTTCGTGCAGTGTTTATTTAAACTTATGACTATATTGCTGTGACTACTTCTGGTACGATTTATTTTAGTGGGTATGCATGACGGAGATAGTATGATTAAGACCACGAATTTTATATCGCATGCTTCTCGGTGACTGTATTGCACTTTGCAAGCATCCGCAGAATGACATGAACATTTTCCCAATAATAAATACCTGGTAGCTACTGAAAATATCTGAAACTAGATAAATAGGAAAAACACAGCTTAATATTTTCAAATCCACATCTATTTTGAAACTAATAAAAGTTATCAAACTTCGACATAAAATAATTCTAAAATTAAGTAGCTAGCGGTAACAGTTTAGGTAGGGTGTAATTTCAGTAATATAATAATTTATCTGTATTGAAATTAATAATAATATATCCTTTTGGCATATTGATGCCAAAAGGCTATATTATTATAATTTTTTAAAACATTGGTTTAATTCCATTATTATTACACACTACCTTACATTACATTATCTTTCTTATCACATTAGAATAATTATAATATTTTATTTCGTATCAGAACGCACCCTTAACAGGCAAGCACAAACAATGATGGCTGAGTTCGGATGTGGGCCGCGTACGCATAATGTTTCATCCTCTTGTGTTATTTCGAAACGTTTAGTCTTATGGTAAACAAGGGCTTACTATGTGCTCGGATTTATCTGGTTTATTACCATGCAGGTTACAAGGAATGGTTGGGTTTGGATAAACTGCGTAGATGAATATTTCACTATGTAAAAAAAACATAGTAGCCATGTTTTTTTTGGGCTCATGAAGCTTATCACCAGAGTCGCCGTGTGTGATAATATTCTTATACGTATGCCTCAAACTGTCAAAAATGCAATTAATTTATTTACATTTTTAAAATTCGATGCTCGCTAAGATCAGAATATTCTTTGTAACTGCTGTTTTTATGTACAAGAATTGTATCGTCTTCTTCTTAGTATTAATATAAGTATGAAGGCTCTAAACTTTTTTTTTAATCTAAAGTCGCCCACGAAACATTTGCTCTCGTTTTTGCTGGAAATTATCGCTGTATGCAGACGATAATATATGTCATAAAATAATAATAAAAAAAAACTCTCCAAAAACCCGTACTCATTATTTCGCTCACTAGTTATAAAAATCTGAGGAGGCTCTCGTTAGGCAGCTGGATCAAGGGCTTGATTTAGAAAGCGGTTCTCCTGGACACGGCTCGTATTGTTAGGAGGTTCGTCTCTCTGGAGCCCTGACCGCCGGTAGCTTGGACCCTCTTCCCGATGCCGGTGGGCATATTATATTTTTAAATGTTTTTTATACTAATTTTATATAGGAATATTTAAAAAAAGTTAAGTTAGAAAAATAAATAAAGGAAATATTAATTTTAAACTTAAATAAACTCAACAAAATATGAGATGAACACATTGCACATACGGCAGTCGTACTCGTATGTCGCGGGTTTAAACCACGAGGTGTCGGGTTACAGCTGTGCCGGTTGCACTTCAAGTGTCTGCAGTGAAGTGGTTATATTGCTACTGTTTATCTCTATGTCAGAAAAAGCAAAGGATGTGCTAAGAAAGATGCATATTTTCAGCCAGTATCTGGAACTTATCAAAACATTATTGGTAATAGGATTTTAGACAACAAATAGATCAGATATAGTCTAGCCCTGATAAGAGGAACTAATTAAGATTACCCGAATTTAATTCTCCATCAGCGTTGACCGCTGATATAATGTAACTTGGCCTAGTCCCTGAGTCTATCCAGGCACACATCATCATCATTATCACCATTGACAGCCTTGTTCCACCCACGGCTGAGCATTAGGCTTCCTCCCTTTTGAGCCATACCTGGGGAGGTTAGACCTGGTTGAGACCCTGTTTTACACAACATTCAACTTATAAATTATATCACTTATTATCACATAGGCACAAATAACAGCGGTCGCATGTCCCGGGTTCAAACCGCGAGGTGTCGAGTTACACCGCACCGTAAAGCCTGAAATAAAGACACGACTTTATTAATATCGCGATTTTCGCTACCGCACCGCGAAACGCACTTGCTGCGGTGTCATACGATATTTTATTAAAAAAATAAAATTAAAGAAAGTAAAAAAGTGAACGGTTGTCTTTTTGAAGACTGTGTGGTTAAAAGCTGTTTTTATTTCGGACTTTTATATGTCGATCGAGTCTGAGACATCGTTGTGATGTGTCTAAATTAATACGTCTATTGCTAAATATCATCCTCACGTAAAACAATCACTTTCTATCCTGCTCTATGTGAAAATCCACCTGCTTTGACGGAGCTGTCTGAAGCCAATGCTAGCTGAAGTTTGCTGATTTCTGGTTTAAGTTCATTTAACTTACTTATATATAATTACAGGAATCATTAACACGAATAAGAAGAAAAAGCCTAAAGCTCCACCTTAAACCCTGAACCAACCTCAATCTTCATTCACCACACAACCCTAACAAAATGACAGGCAGCAGCTCCTTCCAAGTTCCACATCGATTCGTGTCCGATAAGTAATGTAAAGTAAAACATTCCTGGAGGCGACCTCGCGCGCCGCTTCGCAGTCTGCGCACGCGCCGCCGCGGCATCCGCATAACCTTAGACGACTGCACTGCCTAGCGTATGTGACTGAATGACCTTACTGGAATGTTGAGCGACAAAAATATAGGCAGGTACTAGTTCCGTAATTAGTATGTTCTTTAGAGGCCTGGAGGATTTAGATCCTATAAAACAAGTGATAAAGAACCCTAACCTTAGACGCCTAATGATGACTGTTGAGAGTTATGTCTGCTGTGACATAGATCTATAAATATCATATACTTTATTGTACACCAAAATTTTAACACATCACCTTTACAGTATTACTAATCACCCCAGGGTGGCTGGTAGCAGCTAGATGAGAATTGCTGACAATCTAATTATATGGCGTGCGATTAGAATTTTAGAGGTATTTCTATGTACAGCAGTACTGTTGTTGAAGATGATACCCACTTTGATAAACACCTCTGGAGTATTGCGTGCTATTTTAGAGGTCTATCTATGTCTAGCGGTGCAGTACTGTTGTTGATGATGAGATCCACAGGACACGCAAACTTTTGGAGTAATTAACAACTGATGGAAACGAGATCCACTTCAGCAGGATTACAACAAATGTGCATTGGCTCAGTTGGAAGCGGTTGCCCAAGCAATTACGGCAAAAACTGATAAAGTGCTAAAAGATCGGCTATTTATTTTTCCAGAAAACTTGATTGCATATACAAATACAATATCTATTTAATATTTTTATTTAAATACATATTCCTTATTATATTTATCACCATTTTTGCAACGATGCTTTGAGCGAGCATAGCATTTCTGATAATTTTGTTCATCGATTTGGTAAACATGATTACATATTTTTTTATAAAACCTAACAAGCTCAGTCATGTACCAACAAAAGATTAGGAAGTAAGAATACCACAAATTTTCAGCCTTCCCGTTTTTGTAACCGCGATCACTCACTAAACTACATCAAACAAGATTTTTATAATTCAAACGCAATTTTTTGTGCGACCGCTGCGTTCGATTGGGAAAAAGCAAAAAAAAAGATGGAGTTACTTGATGAACTGTCTCGAAATAAGAGCAAAATGCTGCTGAGTGGTAACATGATAGTTTTTTTACGAGTCGTTCCGGACCAGCGGTCGTCAGGAGGTCACGACCGCGTTCCGACGGCCCGGCGACCGCACGACGACCGCACGACGTGACCGAACGATGGGAACTCTTGCTACGGTGCACCTGATGATCGCTTCCTGGTTGCGCAACCAATTCAGGACCTGAGGTTTTAGGCTTTTTGTTTAGAAATAAAAAGTTTTGTTTGATTGAAATGGAATTATTACCTGGTGAACCTGAACAGTCAATTCGGATACTCTGTTTTTTTTTCAAGCAAAAATTACTCTTGCTGTAGATCATCTAGGATTGAAGAATCTTATCTAGGTATCATGCAGACTTTAGAGCATATAATATTAAGCGACAAAGTGAGGGTCAAGTTATGTTTTTTTTAACTGTAGATGTACATTTACAGTCCTAATAGTAATGCTCTTATCAGCCTCTCAATTTTAGATCCAAAAAATAAACGAAGGTCAGGTGTTTCACTACATTTAGTTGGAGCATTTGATCCAAAACGTGACACAATTACAATTGGATCGTTTTTGTCCCATGGCCCGTTTTTGTCCCGCGACATATTTGAGTGTCCCATAGCAGGTGCGGGTCACGTTCAGGCATCACGAAGAGCTTCGTCACCATCGACAAGTGCGTTTTTGTCAAGTGAAAAGACATTTTTGTGCGATTAGTCTCGGTTACAGGTGGAGGTCGCGACAAGTGCACGAAGTCACGACGAATCGTTGATGTGCGTTGTAACGCTATGTTTTGGTTATTAGGGATGTAATCGATTCATAATTCGAGTGTGGTCGAGGATTCCGCTTTTAAACGATTTGTTTTTTTTTTTTGTAGGGATACGTGTTCTATTTAGATTTCGAACAGGTTCAAATGAGGAAAACATTTGAATTCTGTTTCTGTGGTAGAGATTTCCCTTTATCCTGCACAAATACATTGTATTTCTATAGTCCTGGCTGCCTCTTTGGCTCAGTGGTCACAAGTGCTCCTGCTGAGCATTGGATTTGTACCCGGTTCATGACAATGGGCTCGCCTGCTTTTACATTGGACTTAAACATAACCGGCCAGAGCGGGTGCGCTAAAGGTGACTCTTCTACTGAAATATAAGCGTGATGATATTTTATGCTTGTCCTGAATTTTCGAGTAATGACTATTTGCATAGCAATGCAAGTGTCACCTCATTCCAGCGAAAAAAATACCTACCAACTTTTTTTGACTCTCAAATTAATTCACTCCACTTTTTTATACGGAACCAAACAAAAGACGAATGTTGGTTACATTCTTTTTACGATCTCAAGTTTCGTGTGCTCTTTGAACTGGTTTCGATGGAAACCGAGTAAAAAATCATCGAGACATACCTACGGAGCGATCGCATGACACGGATCAATGGGCCGTGCTCTATTTCATTTATTACACCTCCAGTTTCGAGATATTTGAAACACTGGCTGGTTTTATTGGAAAATTGAATGACAATGTAAATGGTGATGGATTTGAATTGATTTTGAGTTGTACAGAAATATGAATCTATTTGATCTTACGACAATGTAGAACTATTTATAACGAGAGTAAACAGCGTACTGTAAGGTTTTATGAGAGGCTTACAACCAACCTTAAATTAAACAGACTGCTTATAGCTGCATTCAGATTCTTAAAGGATTTTGAATTAAGAGTAATTTAGGAATAGTTTTTGTCATGTAGTTTTCTTGTTGTTGAAAGCCCTTTTTATTAAAAATAAAATAAAGCCCCCAAGTTGGTATTTTACAGTACTATACGAGAGGAGACTTGAAAAATATAATAAAAGGAATTATGTTATGCCACACTTCAAAGCTTGTGTCGTAGAACATTTGAAAGTTATAGCTGTTGCAACTGTACTCTACGATTATAAGGCGATGCTGTGCTAAAACTTTTCAGTAATGAAGCCTTTCTATATTAATTACGAAGTGATTGTCTACATTGTAAAATAATTATATTTTAAATTATCTAAAGCGTCGTAAACAATGTTATTTATTACAATGCCTGTATTTCTCCATACTTTGTTACCAAGATGCTTTCACTCTTACGATTTTCAGAAACGGTGCTCATTTATTACTTTATTATAAACGCTAATTCATGATTGCTCATCGTTCTAACGCGATTCTCACACGACACCGCTCGATCGCGCGGATGCGTCGAAGATTTTGTGGCGGTGCGGCGCACGAAGAGGCGGTGAGCGCGGCTCGTCTCCGCGGTCGGGCGGTGCGCATGTGCTAGGCATCAACGGACTTCACCACCGATTAGACTTACACAGAATTGCAGTTCACGAACTATTTCATAGCACTTTAGTATTTCAATGATCATCAATTTCATGATAAAACTTAATAACTCAGTTTAATGGCAATTTTGTACAAATATTTCCTTATTAAGTTACAATAAACAGTTTTGGTTTGAACTTTGAAATACATCCCATTCATGATCATATGAATCATGATGAATGGAATGCTTTTTCGGTTTTCAATAGAATATGTTTCTTCAAAGATACATAGATCAAATGACTTACTTATATATGTATAACAGTAAATGCTTAGATACAGACAACAGTAACGTTAGATCAAGATGTAGATTAGTCCGCTAGCAAGACCATGACCCGCTCGCTGACGACATGTCTAATCCTTAAAGTAAGGGCGCATGTAAGATAAGACATTTACTTCTGGGTTCAACCGCACACGATATGAGGTCGTTACATAAATTAAAATATCGACGCAAACTGGTAGCCAGCACGAAACAGTTTGTTTTTGAAAGTTACCGCAGTCAAAACAAGAGCATTGTGAGATTACAAGACGTAATAGAGGTCGAGAAAAATCGGAGCGAAAGTAGATTGGAGCGATTGGCGGAACTCGACCCCACCGATCGAAGGCCTCATCGAATACACACCAAAAATGGATGAGAAATGAACCAGTAAATATTACTTTATTTCGCTTAAAATTGCGTCATTCCACTTATAATCTGTATCGATATTATAAAGAAGTAAAGATTGTAAGACTGGATTTACGAACTACTGATGCCATTCCGAAAATTCTTTCACTAAGGCAAGCTACATTATCCCCAAGTGTCATTGCATAACTCATAATTATAGCTATACTAGCTGTTGCCCGTGACTTCTTTCGCGTGGACGAAGTTTCATAGAAAGTTTTAACCCCTATTTTAACCCCTTAGGGGATGAATTTCCAAAAATACCTTCTTAGTGTACACTTATGTCATTTAAGGAACGTTTGCGTAAAATTTCATGTTTCTTGACCTAGCGGTTTCAGCTGTGCGTTGATCGATCAGTCAGTGAATCAGTCAGCCAGTCAGTTTCTTACTTTATATATAGATAAATAGATTTAAAACATTCCCAACTTTCGACTATAACGTAAGCGAAGCCGCGAGAAAAAGCTAATGGTAAAATAACCACGATATTTTAAAACCGTGCTCCAATTATCTCTAGTTATTTGTCGTCGATTTTAATTTGTTGAGCTTAGACCACGTTGAGATTGAATGATAAGCCTTGTGCGTTGTCCCGCCTAAATATAGAGCGATTGTTTAACTGGCTCAGTTTTAAATTGGCCTGTTTGTCATGTTGCTTGATTAGATTTATTAGGCTGTCACGTGATTTAAGATTTTAATTAAAGGTTACCGTTTTCCTTAAAAGTTCAACTGTAGCCGATACTGACGTAAACATCGACTAAATACATAATAGAGTACAGAGTACAAGCGATGAATAATATTTTTCTATTCTGATTAATTAAGTGATTATCTTCATTATCAATTCAGACTAACTAAGTCTAGCGCTAATTAAGTGAGGTTCACGAAGATTTATCGTAACTAAAATTAATTTCCATATTCTGATTATGAAAGACCTAAATAAGCCAATATTGTTGAATTGTTGACCTGTTCAACAACTTTTATAGCAGAACTCGTCAATTCTATTACGAACAAGAGACCTTAAGTAACCAAAGAGGCATTCTAACTACGAAAACGATAATAGATGTTTGAGATCGCCAACAAAAAGTTTACGTCAAACCTGTTGTAGGTCCTAGTAAGTCATTGTAGAAATATGAAACGCATTGAAAGCGATTGTCATTTGTCCAAGCTCCAAGATTGCTTCCAACCTCAAACTATAATCCAGTAGATATGAACCTGGAAAGTATTCGAAACTGAATGGAACTTTAAACAGGTTGTTTGGGGGTATACTAGGAAGGCTCTCCTAAGTTTTTGACCTCGAGGACCCTGTGCTAACTTAGGGGGGGGGGGGGGACAAAAACCTCAATTTTTTCTGACTTTTTTCAGTTGTTCACTTATGTCTCTTAAACTAAGCATATTTTGTGGAACATATCGAAGACAAAGTTGAAGGACATTAAATTTCCTAAAAGTCCACACTGTAGAGGTTCAAAAGCTCTTGTAATGTTCTTCAACTTGTCTGTCAATATGTTCACAAAATTTGCTTAGTTTAAGAGATATAAGTGAAAAATTAAAAAATGTCGCACAGGGTCCTCGAAGTCTAAAACTTAGGAGAGCCTTCCTAGTGTACCCCCAAACAACCTGTTAAAGTTTCATTCAGTTCGGAATACTTTCCAGCTACCTCAACTTTTTCCGTCATGTCGACTGGGTTATAAGACCACAACAAACTTGACAAACGTCGCGTGCGCCGTAGAAAGTATTTAAAAAAAGAACGCAATTTCATGGGGAGTTGGTTGTAGCCCGCCCAATTCTATTGTCAGGCAGTAATAGCTCACAATTATCCACACATGGCTCATGGCTCATGTCACCGGCTTCAGACCGCGACAGTTATGTTAGATGGACTAAGAGAATTGGCTGCACCGTTTTGTGTAGGTAATCGTTTGTATCGTTGCGATTTTGTAAAACTAGAAACCGTGGATCGTTTGTTTCATTGTTGAGCTTTAAAATGTGTGTGTATGTTCGTGGAGCATTCGGAAATGTGTATCTATAGTTGATGTTGCTTCTTGATACAAGAGCAGTGAATTCTATGTATGTTGATTTGCACAATGCATCCATGAACAGAGGGGTATCTCATCATGTTCCCTCTATTGTTCCATGTTACTTGGGTCCATGCCTCACAATTTTTTGTCACATGTACGCTTTTGACCATCACGCTATCGTTTACTCCTTCATCTTTCAACGCAGACACCACACCAAACACATGTAGAACTGCGCATCATAATTTCCTTTGAAATTCAAAATACCTAGCAGACCTACTCACCCACTAGTCTTTACTATTGAGAGAGCGACCTCTGCGCTGCCAGCAACGACACGGTGGCAGTGGCGAAGTTCTTGGCTAACAAAATATGAAGAATTGACGTGCCGACGACACGAAGAAGAATACTATTGAGAGACCTTTACTTTTTGGTTACCAGGTCTTATGGAAGCCATCAGAAAACCTTAACAGATAAGCATATTTATGATACAAATAATAAAGTAGTTAACGGAGAATATTCACGTTTTATGTCTAAACCATAAAACGTGTACCGTCTAAACATTTGAACAATTTCTTTAGAAAATCCGATTACCCACCAATGGTTTATATCTTCATAAGATTTGTATGCTACTTGGAAAACTTAACAACAGTTATAAAACCAAACCGTAATGAAACTAAATACATATTATCTACTTAAGTTAAGTACATACATAGGCTGTTGATTTACTCAGCTCCAATGTTTAAAGGGTGGTGAAACCATGAAACGATTTCCCCAGAACCCATTTCATCTGTACAAATAAATAAAATTGAAGTTGCTGTTTGTAATTTCAAAGTAATAGCTTTTTACAGAATGCATATGAAAGTACATATGTATATTCGGTACTTATAACAAAACAAAAATGTTTGCTGTCTGTCTATTTAAAAAAAACCGTGTAGGTATTGCACTTTTGTAAGAAACAGCTGGTCTTTTGATATATATATGTATATATTTTTATATACGTTGGTCCTAGTTCGTATGTGGCTTTGTAGATTCCGTCAAGTAAGTAAGAATCTCCGAAATTGATTTTGACGGGACCTTTACTGGCAGAAACATAGGAGTACTTATATGGAGTAACCACTTTTATTTAAGAAAAAGGATTCCGTGGTTTTGGGATTAGGGTTCCGTGCAAAAAAAAAAACACGAAAACCATGAAATTGTTAACAAAATCCAATTGAAATAGGGAAGTAATATTTTTATTATAATAATTTCGCGCGGGCGGAGGTCGCGGGCAACAGCCAGTGTGAATAAAAACACAAGCGTCACACCCATGTCAATCTAGCACATCAACAAAATTAAAAAGTGTGACAGCAGACCAAATCAGCTACATTAAGAATGTCCTTATTGCGATAATGCTCTATATAGTCGGTCGTTTACCTAGCGCAGGCGCAGGTCAGATCGAGGTCGCCATGTCACCGACGCAAGCGCAACTGACCAGAATACCTAAGCAACTTTTGCTCGCATTGCACAAAACTGCGTACGGTCGTTGAACTAGCCGTAGTTTCTCTTATACTGTCTTCGTTTATATAGGCATTTAGATTGTGTTTTGTTTCGTACGGACGTGACGATTTTTTGTAATACATTTTTGCCGTTTTTTCTTCTTCTTCTCTGTGTTTTTAATCATAGGGAGCGTAAAAAGATGGAAGATGGTAAGGGGCCTACTACATTTTATGGCAATAGGCTCGCCCCTTATTACATGGGACTTAAAAATAGCTGACGAAATTTTGGTGTACTAGGTACACCTCTGACTAACCCTTCAGGGATTACAGGGGTGTAAGTCTAGTTCTAAGGGTACATAATAAAGAGTATTCTATTCATCTATCTATCATGGTCCTACCGCATTCACTGACGATCGCCCCCTTTTCACCCTTATGCTTCGAGTAATAAGGTTGAAAAGTGGTCGACCGTCAGCTAGCGCGTTGATTTGGAATTTATGAAAAAGTTGAGTTGGAGTAGCTAAAATGCTATGATATTAAAGGATAACTGAATTAGGTTTTTTTTTTCATTGTTTGGTATGATTTACATAATGTTTTTAAAACCTCTACGAATGTAGGTGTCACATTAAGTTGTTGGACATCCTTTAATAAACTCTGTATATGTATTGCTATTTTTATGAAGTTTATGACATAAACGGCTTTGAACCAAATTCTTCTTTTAACTATCAGACATTTATGGCGAATTTATAGGTTTTAAATCTTTTAATCTTCTATAATCAAAACAACCTTTAAACCTTCATATTTTTGGGGTTTTCTCAATGAAATAATTTAGTTTGTTCGTTTCGCTTAGTTTTTATAGCTCATATTTTTTACGATGATCTTATTTTGCCTAAAATTTTAGTATTCCACAAAACATACAATGATGGTATAAAGTTTTTATGGCAAAACATTGTACAGATTTTATGACGACCGGCTCGATCTGAATTAAAATAATAATGAAAACCAATATAAAATAGGCACAAAATATAGTTATTTATTTATTTTAATGTACCGTTTATTTATACATACAATTTTTGCTGTATTATGTGATGCGGTAGGTATCATCCGTCGTACATGGATTTCCCATCTTTTTTACAAAAGAAACCCTGTTTACAGGTAAACCACAATAATGGACCTCTGAAATAATTTACCTTGTTATGCAAGATTATACGACACAGCGATGATAACCATGGCCGTTCTACATAACCCGGGCACAACACAAGCCTTATTCCGCAATTTCAACCAATCCATCAACTGGGCACTCCCGTAAAGACCACCGCATTCCACCCAATAACAATACACATTAATTTAGACACAGCTCAATTTATTTTTCGTTCACGAAGTAAATGAGACAGCGGTTCGTCGCTTAAGGACGCCGGGTGTCAGCGGCGTCGGATACGAAGTCGTTAACGCGAGCAAGCTCAACTAGATCGAACTAGATTGAACCGGATTGCAGCGGATTGACTGTTAGGTTATTTATGAGGGGATCGTGCGACAATGGGTCTAATTGACGTTTAATCGCGATTACTCGGTAACGAAGCGACTAGTCGTGTCACCTGGATGCGGACGGGACGCGGACTGCGTTGCACCAGTTCTACTTCTTGATTACAGCGTGATAGCAATTGATGATTTGAAAAGCAATTCAATGAGGTTTGATGAAGCCGAAGCTTTGAGCACTTGTTTGAATTTTGCTTTTGTTGCTAGTAATAATGAAGGTTCTATTCCGAGATTTTCCTTAACTTTTCAGTATTTACCTTTAATAAAGCAATAACCGTATAGAATACGAGATCTTTTAGCACGTCATGTAAACTGCTCATCCATAATACTTGACCTCATTTTCCACCCCTAGTGTCAAATTAACATTATAATCAAATCATACGCATTTTTAATTGATGCATTTAGTAAGTTTTTATGATCAATTAATTTAAATCGAATATTATCATCGGTACTAATAATATGTTTGGAAACGATATAATTTCGTATTGCTAATGAATTTGTTAAAAACGTAATTTGCTTGGCGGAAACCATTACTTACAGGACACATAAAACATATTTTATTGCATATTTGACATCTGTACGTATCAAAACAAAACGAGTTTATTAGATAATTCTTGTGAGTATGCATGAAACGATCAAATCGCGATGTTTATTGATTATTATCTCATAGTAATTTTCCAATTCAAAAACATCTTATTCGCTAAATTAAGACATTCTTCGCGTAGTATCTAGATCAAACTCGCGAGTAAAAAACAACATTTTTGCAAACAAAAAAAAAACAACCGACTTCCAAAAAAACACTAAAATGGTGAGCTTTTTCTATTAAATGGAAAATGAATCACGTAAATCGGATCAGAAATCACAGAGAAAACTTGGACTGACCGTTGGTCACGGCTGTCATTTGTCAATCTTTGACAGTCGTTACAGGTAGTCAGTGGCCCGAAAGTGTGACAACCAGTCTTACCAAGGGGTATCGTAATACCCAGTACTAACTGATTTGTGGAGGTCAGATATGCAGTCGCTCCATGAAAAATACTGGTATTCAGCTGCTTCCGGTTAGATTGGAAGCCAACCCTAACATAGTTGGGAAAAAGCTACGCAGATGATGATGTATGCTTGCCTAGAAGAAGCCTATATACCTATAACTTGAAGACCCCCTAGTAAAGAAGCTATCAGTAATAACATATTTGGCTTCTGTTCGCTGTTGTTTTATACCTTTTTAATTACCTTCATTAACTTTATAGCTAGATTATTAATTTCTATAGGTACGCAGAGAATAATTCATGTAATAAGTATGTGACAAGGTGGATAAGACCGGTGGCTTCTAACCTGTGTTCAATAGATTCTATAATTATAGCCTATTACCGTGGTTGATACTTAATCTTGTGTGATACTCCGAGTAAACATACGTAATGCCCGTTTTCGCAAATAATAAGCAATACCTATATGGGGCCCTGTTGGAACTGCGCTGTTGGAATTTCAACTTTCGACCCTGAGTCAAGCTATGAGGATCGAAAAGTGCGATGTTATTTAGGTATTCATTTAGATGTTGCGAGTAGTTATCCATCAGGACGTTCTCAGTAGCAGCCACGGAATCTGGATTTTTGCCCGGTTGAGGGCAATAGGCGCCCCTATTCATAGGACTCAAAACATAACTGGCGAAATGTAGGTGTACTATTAGGTACACCTCTGTCCCTTCGAGGATTGCAGGCGTGATGTCATGTTATGTTGGTTAAAGTAAAAAGACACTGACAATGATTGTGCATGCCAGACTTGTGCCAGCAACGCACCAATCACACAACACAAAAAAAAATCCAGAGACAAAAACTCTAGCTAAATCTTCCAATCCATCCTTCCAATTCGCCAAAACAACAACAATTCGACATCAGCAACATTTATCTTTACCCACAATGCTTACGCAGAGAAAACGTAACATTCCACAAGCGTTGTGCGCGTGCGCCGCTTAACAAACAGAACGAATATTGTGTGGCGACCTTAACGGACATTTAGGCTTCGGTTGCATGTGACCGGTGAAAGGGCAGTCACCTGGTGTTGATTGACTTGTCAGCTATGTTGGTGCGTTAATTAGAATATTAATTTAGAGGTGGTTGTTTAAATTGGAGTTGAAATGGTTGGATAGAGGAAGTTAGCTTGTAAGCTCTGGCTGGGCCTTAAATTCATTTGAGGTCACCACAGGATAGTCCGGTTAAGTAGTAAACCAGCCGTAGAGAGCTGGAAAACTGCGAGTGGCCAATTTAAAAAGAATTGGATAGAGGAAGGAAGTTTGGAAAAGGAAATCAAGTTAAAGGTCTTGTGTAAGAAGTATAGTTTATACAGAGAAAGAGAGTTTTGCTGAGATGGACATTGAAAGTAAAAGAAAACATTGAATTTTAAAATTGATCACTCAGTGTTAAACGGTATAGTTGCTATTCTTCTTATAATTATGTAACGTTACCATGTACATACTTGGTAACGTTACATAATTATTATATATTATACATATATTATATTATTATACAAGGTGTAGTTTTGCATCCTCGTCAAATTCAAGGAGGGAACTATGCTAATGATTCTCAACCCGAATCAATAATAAAATGGGTAGGTAATTTTTTTTTTTTTTTCTTAATATCGGAAATCCGTAAGTGTACACCACCCGTATTAAAACGTAGCCCGTCTAATACTAGCCCTATAACCGCGCTTTAACACACACAAACAAACGCAGACGTTTATTCGATAAACGGTTGATTCTCCTCTTTTGAGAAGGGCTTCATTCTGAAATAGGGTCAAATTTAAACAACTAAAAAAAGCAGTGTTTGCTATCATTGACCAGGTACCGTAATTTATATTGAATTTATATTGATTATTTACGTCTTCGACTACCACCTCCTTAATTTCGATGAGGATTAAAAACTACACATTGTATAGTAGTAATTAGACCACGGTGCGAGTAATTAGTAGTATAGGTATACTTATACTAAAATTACTCATACCATGGTCTAGTTACTACTATATAGACTAATGTATAAGCTCTATTAATATGAACTGCCCTTATAAATAAATAAATAAAATTGGTAGTTTTAGAGAGCTATCTACAGGACTGGTAGCAGCATTCACCCTGTCAGTGCAGGCACAACACTATAATCATGGATCCGCCTACAAAGTGCTGATAATGGAACCACCGCCAGAACCGATCGCATTAGTGAAATACCGTTTATATCGGGGAAAGTGTGCTGCTGCACAAATGTTATTTTATTAGGGTTGTTGCTTTGCAATAATGGACGAAAAAAAACATAATTATGTTATTTGAGTGGTAGGTATTCATGCACCCCGCACAAAGTTTCCATGTCACATCGATTCTTGTATTGCCGTATTCGTTAAATTTTCGAAGGAGATAAGTTGAATCTGTTTTACGTCCTGTTGAAAACCAGCGTCGGGCTATCTTGCTGCTTGGCGTTTAGCTGAACTGGGACGACTGGGACTATTTGGCGCAGCCGTGAGACAGACAATATATAAATTTTTTTGTTTAGAGTTAAGTGCTTTCTTTTTATTTTTTGTTTAATGTTGCGTGCACTTGTGGCAAGTGCCAAATAAACAGAGACGGAAACTACAGAACACTACATGCTTAGATCCTTACGCACTGCATTAGCTCCATCCACGTCCATACATCTGGTCATACACGGACGCCGGATGCGTTGCGGTTTTTTAAAGATATGGAAAATGTTTCAGGGATTTTTACCCTAAAAGATTACGTAGCATATAAATGGTTTTTTCTTATTTGTAAAAGTACTGTTACTTTGAAGTAGTACTGTTTGTCTGAATTAGTAGCGCCCATTCAAAGAAAGTTTTGGTACCCAGCGAAAACGCAATATTTCTTATATTTACATAGTCAAGCATTAATTCTAAATTGGCACTAAAACCAGTCGATAACTTATCACAAAAGTAATAAAATTAGGTAAAACCATGCCTAAGTTTAAGTGCAAGTGATAAATTAGTGAGTACCGAATTAAAATCGAATTATCGTTCGTCTGACAGGTGAAATGGATTCGTTGGTAATTAGTATTAAAATAACTAGATTTTTAAGTGATTAATTAGTGATTACTCACAGAGGATAACTTGGGGTAGTAAAAAAGTGAAACGACACTAAAGGTTAATGGTAGACATGTTTTTAACAGTAAGAATTAGGTAAGTTCTTCTTCTCAGGTTTCACGAATATCTTTTGTTTTTCGAGAAAATCCATCTTATTGTAGATGTCTGCCTGCAGCATTACTGGCAAAGAATTTTCATTCAGAGATTTTACGTTGCGAATTCTTTAGTTGCAGTCATCGTAAAAGGTATGCACTTATGCACGCTTTTAATGTGCCATTGTAAATCTGAAACTACAAAGCGATTTATTTTAGTTTTGAGGATAGCGCAACCCTAGGTAAAGGTTCTTCAAGTAGGTACTGTGGGCAATGTAGATATATCTACATTAACAATTTACCAATATTACTTTCAAGAAATAGTCCTATAGATCTGATGACTAGGTTTATATACCGTCTTTGTCAGTCTTGGGCTCTTGGGTCTTGGGTCAGACCGGCCGTCGATGTTACGGTCCCATCTCGTCATTGATTAAGAGACTCAGGATTGCTTCAATTCCCAAATATAGCTGAAAGAAAAATTCTAAGATAATTCATTGCGCAGTCAATGAAACTTGTTCACGCTCTTTTATTCCGTGGTATGCAGAAATCTACTGATGCTCATATGGAGTAAGTAATGAACACTTGCCTATTTTGACAGGTAAAAAAAATTGACTCATATAATCTGGTCAGAACTTGTTAAATTTTTTTTTCATCTATATTTTTGTCGTTTCGTGTAATATCTATTTGAACTTCAACCGGTTCTAAGATGTAAAGTAACTTTAGTTTATTACAAAATAAAGTGATATTATAAATGTCACTCAAGTAAATTGCCCAAGAAGTAATTAATTCACATAAAATCTATGTCCAAAATCTGTGTCTGTGTCTATGTATGTGTGTGTGTGTGTGTGTGTGTGTGTGTGTGTGTGTGTGTGTGTGTATTCTATTCTATTCTATGTCATTCACAGTTCACACACTTGCGGCCGAGATGAAGTGTAACACCGAAATAAAATCTAATTAATTTTATTTTTGTTTCAATTCGCAACGTACGTTGAAGCAGGGTTATTTATTTCTAAAAGGTTAACGTATTATATAAAAAAGATTTTGTAATTGATTTATAAATAAAGATTGAATGGCTTAGTAGTGAAAAGAAATTGTATCCGTTCAATAACATTTCGTTAAAGTTACCTGCAAAAATGAACTAGTCAAGCATAGCATAACATCACGCCATGTTTTCTCCGAAGGGACAGAGGAGTACTCTACACCTACTTTTTGCCAGTTTAGTTTAAGTCCCGTGTATTAAGGGGTAATAAATTCCTGATGGAGAAACCCAATAATACAGACAAATAACAAACGAACCGTTACACTAATAAACAAACATCCTGTACCTTCTAAAATGAAAATCAAATGTGACACAAGAGAAAGCCGGTAGTACTCTAACCTCATTAACTTTATGTCTCCTCATTTAATTATATCCATTAATTTGCCATCATGTGCCTACTGACAGGTAATTATCGGCGAGCACAGCTTGACAAATGACGACAACACCTTTGTCTGCTGACCTTGTCAACGTAACCCTGCTCTCTCACTGCAGGTCAAACGTACTAAAATATAAATGGAGCTAATAAAAAATGTGCCAGTATTTGTGACCGCAAGTGTATTGGTAATGGTTTCACGACTTGTACCTACCATAAGATTTGAAAGTGAAATTGTTTCACGATTTTTCTATTTAGTTGTAAATATGTGCGCATTTCAGATGTATTTATCTTAGTTTTTGCATAAAACGTTACTTGTGTTTTATAAAAAGTGAAAGTGAATTAGAAGCTTTTTCATTGCTTAAATAATTTATAATTATGCTAAACATACACGAAATACGCCGAATATTTCATGTATGTTTAAGATTACATTAAAAAAACATCATGAATCGTGATAAAAAAACACAACTTAAAAACTAAACGATAGTTAAAAATACAAACATATAAAACCTGAATGAATAATTTGCACAAACTACATTCAAATCCGTCTAGCGATTTAGTAATTCAGGAGTTACGCGCAAAAACACATACGGACATAAAATATTCAATTATGAAGTAGCTACTCATAAATAAAGAGAGGCCACGTGTGAACTGAGTGAAGACTAAATTGATACTGGCGCTAATACCCGCCAATCGATTGGAAATGAAAATTATAATTGATTTATTTCTGACATAAAGTCCACCGCAAGTTTTTTGTGTTGAATTGAACGCGATTATTGATATGTCTATCTGTCATAACTTTGTCGGTAATATTTTATGGCTATTTATATGGAAAATCTTATTTTTCTGTCACATAATGACGGACAGACGACATCCTTGCCATCTTGGAAACATTCTGGATGAGGCTGGCACAAGAACGTGGAGCTTGGCACAAGCAAAGCCTGCCGGTACCCATCCAGTGTGGGTGAAGTCAGACTGTGGATGTTGAGATCTACTTCTTTATCGTGTGGTTAGTGCCTAACCTAGTGTCAGAGTTTTAATGCCGTGTGCCTCCGACTTGGCTTTTACATGCCGTCGAGAAATATCTCTCAGGCATGCTGGTTTCCTCACAATGTTTTCCTTCACCGAAGCAAGTGATAATTATACAATACGCACATGAATCCGAAAAATCAGAGGTGCGTGTCTTGGCTTCGAACTTGAGACCTATGTCTTGATAGGAATAACAAAAAGTACATTGTTAAATAATTCTCAATCTTAAAACCTTAAAAAGTCTTCCAACATGACGCAGCACCTACGTAACACTGATTCCTAACGTTTTTGTGTTGCGCACGCGCACACGACCTCTGTGACTCCTATAACCTTAGCCACCGAACTAATAACTCCTCGTGTCCTTTTGACAGTACATTTAGCTAATTTATAGTTCTTTTAAAAGGCGTTAATACATTGAAAAATATCGGTGTGGGCTAAATGATAGTGATGTATTGTGCTTGTTTGATCTTGGGTTGTTTGTAGGGAGTTTTAATTTATTAATGGCACAAAAAGAAACGTTACCGTTCTGTTTCAATTTTGGTGTACAATAAAGTATATTCTGTTCTATTCTATATTCAATTAGGTATCTTTTTGTCTCTTGACAAGAGTGTAAGTCCAGCTACCCGTTTTTTTCCAAAGATGGTTTATGTATCTCCATTAGAAATCTCTGAACTACCGTTTTCCTTACTACATACATTATTCCCATGGGGGTAAGCAGAAACTACAGAACGCCACCTGCTCCTTCCAGCTGGTCCTTTTATACTCCTTTCGTCTCGTCAAAGTTCAAACTTTTTTGTTTGTATAAATATTTAGTAGATCTTCCTTTTTACTCTTGATGAAACATCTTTTTGATAGTGGATTAGCCAGATATCGGATCTCCAGCCATATTTATAATCAGGATAGGTAGTTGGCTGTACACCAAATTTGACATATCGATGCAAATTTTCTTGACAAGCAACGCCATCTTGAACTGCACATTTAAAGTGGTCATACTATATAGTCATAAAGGCGACAGATTCTTCAAGTTTTGCAATATTTTTGACATTAATTGCGTAACCCGCACCCATTGACACGTTATTTGCATGTACACAGTAATGACAAGCAATGACACTGTGACGTCATATGTATTGATTTGACAAGCTGCGGTAACACTATGTAATTAATTTACATACTCCAGCTGTTTTAGGCGTGTTTTGTTTAGGTATGAATTTGATAGTACTGTGTTGTGTCATTTTGTTCATTACAAAGATGAGGTCATGCTGAAAGGGGTCAAAGGTCAGTTATAGGTGTTACAAATAAGTCCTGTTTGTTTGTTTGGTGTATTCAGTGCGCCAATCTATACTAATATTATAAAAAGGTAACATTTGTTTGTATGTAGTGGGTAATCTTCGGAACTACTGATCCGATTCTAAAATGTCACTGGTGTAAATCTACATTATTCGTCGGTGCTATATTTTATTTTTATATCGTGCTTATTAGCCGACCTATCGCAATTTTTGCGAACTAAGTCGCCGGCGAAGTGCTAATTCAGGATATATCTGAATGGCAACGCTATTTATGTAGTTGCACAAGGATCTTCTCATGCGAGGCCAAATCAGAACAAATGCCGCAATCTTGGATTTTCAATTAAATTTTACTTACAGAAAATGTTAACCACCTGCCCACCCTCAATGTCATTCCAACCCCAAAAGATCCACAAAGCTCTCTACAAAAATACATATAAACAAAACTCGCTAACAACTAAAAAACAGGTTGGTTTGGTTCCTATCTTAAAGGTCGCTCGCAGCGTGTTCGTCTTGATGAGTCTTCCTCCAATTGGTGCCCTCTCAGCGCGGGTGTGCCTCAGGGTGGCGTTCTCTCTCCTCTTATTTTTTCTATTTTTATTAACTCTGTCACCAGAGTTATCTCTTCCTTCTTCCATCTCTATGCCGACGACTTGCAGCTTTACCGTCATTTCCTAAGGGAAGATGCAGAAGCCGCCGTGTCTGCCATGAATAAGGATCTGGATTTGATTAGTGAGTGGTCGCGGTCTTTTGGACTGCTAATCAATCCTAAGAAATCTCAGGCCTTGATCATCGGCGGCAGGTATATGCGAAATAGGCTCGATGTTGCGTCGCTGTCTCCGCTCAGGCTGAATGGAGTTCAGATCGATTACGCAATTAAGGCTAAAACCCTGGGGGTGACTATGGACTCATACTTATCATGGACTGCCCAAGTTGCTGAAGTTAGTCGCAAAGTGCACTACACGTTCCACTCATTGAAATGCCTACAGTGCTTCTTGCCTTTGAAAACCAAAATCTCCCTTCCGCAAACTCTCATCCAGCCCATCATAGACTACGCCGATGCCTGTTATTTGGATGCCACCGAGGAGCTTTTAAATAAACTTGAGCGGTTGCAAAATATTTGTATTCGTTTTGTTTTTAACCTTAAAAAGTATGATCATGTTTCCAACTTTCGCAAAATACTCAAGTGGCTCCCAATTCGACTTCGCAGGAACTCTCGGATATTGTGTCTGCTATTTAATATCCTTCACAACCCTAAAACACCATCCTATTTGCGGGAACGCTTTTCCTACTCCCGTCCTTCTGATGCACCTTGCAGGTCGCATCTTAGGAACCTCCTTAAGTCCCCTCCACACTCTACCGATTTCTACTCCTACTCCTTCACTGTGCACGCCGTGCGGTTGTGGAATTCACTTCCTCCTGACATTAGGGACTGCCAAACTATTGCAGTTTTCAAAAGAAGAGTGAAAGAACATTATCTTTCCATTTCGTCATAGTTGCATAAGTATCTATTATTATTTATTATATTGTATTTATAGGATTGTTGTATGTATCTTTGTATTTATATGTATGTAAGTATATTCTTATATTGTATATTATATTTAAAATAGTTATCTGATTTATGTTTTATGTCTTCCATTTTCTCTTTTTCTTTTACACACTTTGTCTACATCTCTTTTTTTAGTATCTCCTTTCGCAGGTTTGCTGGAAGAGATTTCATTAGAAATAAGCAATACCTTTGTACTCTCTTTTCTGTTCCTTTCTTGATTTCTGTATTTAGTGTGTACATAAATTGTTAAATAAATAAATAAATAAAAATAGCTAAATCTCCAATATGACATAGTAGAAACATCACATCACTTACGTGACGGACCACCTTTTAAAATTAACTTGCAAACATTTACATGTCATGTGCCTAACGTGACTCGTGCGCAGTCAATTTGAGCTGCCCCGTCAATGTGGTTGACACTGACATTTGTTCCACCTCCTCCGTCCTCCTCCGTATTACGATTTTTGACCGAGAATCAACATAATATTCTCTAACATTCTGTTGTAATATCCGGTGACCGCGCTTTAATGTTTAATTAAAAAGTTAATAAGGTACATAAATGTCAAAATTTATTTTAAATCATTGAGAAATTTGCTTAAATGTGGCAATATTAAATGGCCTAATGAGGGTCATCAGTCTTTGTCCATTGCCATTCAAAAATAGACACATATCAGACTCCTAGATAAAATATATCTGACACATCAGTGGTATCTGTTTTGAATAATGTTTCAAAACTTGGCCACTCTTGGGTAGATAGAATCATGAGATGTTAAAAGAAATTAGTTGGTCTAGTATTAGTGTTAGCCTGCATTATCTAGTGATATCACAGATATGTTTTTACATTTCTATGAGTGAGATTATGCAGGCTAAAGGAAGAAGTAGTGAAGTCTTTGCTTGGTCACTAGAAGGCAAATCGAGGCTACTCCCAAAATAACACTCCCCACGATTATCAATTCTTTCGATCCAAGGCTATTCTACTGTGAGCATTTGGTCGTTGATTTTGTCCAGCTGTTCCCGCCATCTTCTACGAGGATTTCAGCGACGCCGTCTGTGTGTGTCAGGACTAGTAGTGGCCAGTTGATTTTAAAATCTAAAAAAATATCGTTTACTTTATATACTCGTCAAAATGCGGAAAATAAGCCACTATATTGACACGGTAGCGTGAATTTGGCCCAAATAAGGTTCAGTAATAATGAGTGAAGGCCGATCTTATTTAAATATTATTTATAGTCTCATGATATGTATCAAAATATAAAGCCGGAAACTTTGGGAAAACCTTGATTTGGGTCTGCTCTGACATTGTGATTGTTATATTTTGCTTACTGGTTTAAGGATAAGGAGTTATTTAAGTGAACTTTGATAAGACCGCCATTTTGACATAACTACAATTACATACGTACGTAAACTCACGCCTTTTTCCATGGGGTTAGGCAGAAAGCACAGAACGCCACCAGCTACGATTCCTTACATAGTCCTTTTTTCTTTAAATTAGCATAAGGAAATATTTATTATATTCCTCTTAAATACGCATTATATAATAATGTAAAATTATATTTGCATGCCCTAAAAAGGCAAAATATGGTTTGTGCCTAAACCACGAATTTTAACAACTGGTAACACCCGTATTTTAGGCAAATAAAATATTCTTATTCTTTAATAATTAATTACAATTATTGGATGTACAATTAATTTGAAATAAACTGTTTATTATTATGATTATAGTGATCTGTCAGATAAAAGAGGCACTTCAACATGGTTCAACCAAGCAAAGGTTTCAAGCTAAAAATACCGAAAGCTTTCACAAAAGAAACTTGCAATACGGTATATAAGGCTCATACATGCATAAACTCACCCCTTTTTCCATGAGGGTAAGCAGAAACTACCTATCGCCATCTGCTACTAGGTAATGATTTATTGTTTTGACCAGAACAAACCAACTTATTTACCTTATGATTACATGACATAGACACAATTATTATAATACAGAGTAGATATCTACAAAAAAAAGACAAAGGCCTCCGCCTCATTTTCACCATGAAACGTAAATACGTAACAATCAAAGTCACAGTATAAAGATAAACAGTAAACTTACTGAGGCATTTTGTGAAATCAAACTGCGGGGTTGTCAACGAAACTTTTTGGAATGTTTCACAACACACATGAAACATAATTACTTGACTTGATGCAAAAACCCCGACATACACATGAGTAACCTGTTACCAACCTCATAGCAGAGTTTTAGGCCAATTCAGTATAGATTGCTATCGACAAACTACGAAGAAGAATACTTAGACCCTAGTATGAAACATAAACATAATAGAATGAAATACGACACAACATACACACAAACAATAACATGAACACATAAAAAACAAACAATGACATGAATTACGTTACAATTCGTAAAATGCTCACAAAGTGACAATTCATAATATTAACTGCGACTGTGACCATTTTAGGAATTTAAACGTGATTCGGCCCTCCTGAAGCATGCTTAGAATTCGTGTAAACGCTTTGCATGTCTGTGTGTGTGCGCCGATTCCGACCATTTGTTCCTAGTTGATTTACTGTATGGTAACACAAATATGTCTACTGTGACAAAGTTATGGCTACTCAAACCGCTGGTATACAATAGGTTGTGACAGCGTCGTGCCGCGACCTTGCTCTCGCGCCGAAGGCTAGGAACCTCATCTAAGCTAATATTTGTCTTAATTACGGTCTCCATGTGTTGCGAGGCTAAATAGAGAACTATAAATAACAAGAAGTCACTGAATATTCATAAAATTTCATTATTATAGTGTCTTTTATTTTATATTACAGAAGAAAATAGTACAAATGAACTTACGATAGTACATTATTATACAACAATCTATTTACAATTTAAAAAATAATTTATTTCAGACCTTGATAATCACTGATTCTTCTATGTAACAAGTTTTTTTTTTTATATGGTCACTAACAGACGTCTACGCAGGGACTACTAATAAATAAATGAAATACGGCAAAAATCTGTGTATCGAAAACAACACTTTTGCCCCAATATGACTGGCAGTTGGCAATTTACACTTGATTTTTTTTTGTGCCTCAAATAATACAATCCTTACGATTCCGTTAATATGCGTATCCTACATAACATTTATAACAATATCCAGGCTGTTGTTCTTTTATCAAACAATGTACAGGCTGTGTTCTTTTATCAAACACTTGGCTTTTGTGATAATTGACATTGGCGGAGGCCAACGGCTGTCCGTGCGACCTCTTCGGAACTAATTGCACAGATATATTATGGCTTTTTGTTTTGTTATAATTGTTTTTTTAAAGCATTCATACGTTTGATGACGAGTGGCGTATTAGTGGATAGTCTAGGTGGGCTGATAATTTTAGCTGCAGCAATGTAAGAGTGTAGTTTAAATCAATAATAAGGCAGTTACTACGAAGACTCAAACTTAAAATCCAACTGATTTTGAATAGATTCTTAGTAAGGTAAGAGTAAGAAACAATAACAAGGGAAAATCAATTTATCCGATCAAATAATATTAATGATTTTAAGTTAAAGAAAAAAAACACTAAAATTATATAAAAATTCAGTAATCCACACGTTTGTAATTTGTTTGCTAAAGTACCTCCCTAGTATTCACAAAAACATTCTGACACAAAACTGACACTGTCAGTAAACACAATGATAAATATTGTATTAGCTAGATATTATTATGATTCCGTCGGCGGCGGCGTCATGACGTGAAAACGTGCAAATAATATTTTAGTGTCCGACGATAGTGATGGATGGCTTGTCACCGCGTATCACTGATAAAGTCGTGGGAAGCTGCCAAGAGCCGTTGCTGGGGGACTGAGGAAGCCAAAATGTGGAATATTCCTGTATTTTGATTCATGTTGGTCTGTCTCGCTGGTTTAATGGTAATGTTGGTTAAATAGTAAATGTAAGCGCGACTGCTGAGGCCATGAGGTCCTGGGTCCGATACCCGGGTCGGGCAAAGTGTTTTTGGGTTTTTCCATCAGGAAATCCTCAGTAACAGCCACGGAGTCTGGATTTGTGCCCGGTTGATGGCAATAGGCTCGCCCCCTATAACATGGGACTTAAACATAACTGGCGAAATGTGGGTGTAACCACCTCAACCTAACCCTTCAGAGATTACTGGCGTTATGTTATGTTTGATTCATGTAAAATACTCAACAGTAGTCAAAATGCTCAGAATTAGGTTTCGAGAAACGGCTGACAAATCCGTCGTTTTCGATTCGTGGTTGCACCGTCAGGGTAATCAATTGATAACAAACAACTGATAACTTGATTTTACTTCATTTACACAAATAATAGCACTTGAATTTAGAAGGCAGATTGATTGGATTCGATATTTAAATAATTAAGTCTATAATCTTTTACAATATGTAGAAGCTATGGGCTAGTGTGATAAGGTTTTTTTTATTTTCGGGATATTCCTGAAATGTTTTTTTTTATGATGAAGAATCTCACTTAAAACAAACCGACTTGTTTAAAACCAATATATGTAGTTTGATCTTTTAAATTTGTTTTTTTTTGCAAAAAAAGAGCGACGGACTTCTACTCGCTGTCGCTGTCAAAAGCACCTACACATTCGAATATAATATTATTTTCCTGAAAAATTTATTTACATAGGGTCTGAATTTTGTCTGGGATATATAATTTAAATTTATTTATATATTCACTTTAAACATACAAATATCCTTACAGGCTAGACCCAATGCGATATTGTAGCATACTTAAAAAAATACATAGGTCCGCTATCTAACCATAACATACACAATCCTATAGGTAGCTGTTCTTGTAAATTCACCCAAAGAGCAACAGAATATATCCATGTCATCGGCAATGAGATTGAGAGTGCGGAGCGCTCTGCTGAGCGGCGCGTCTCACAGTAAGTTAGTACGCGCGCAAATAACTTGCTATCAGAAAAGGTTAAGAATAAACGAAAAGTAAGTCCTAAAAACTCATTGCACGGTAAGAATTTTATCTATGACATCATAATCAATATAACTCCCAAACTTTATAAAACATGATACCTGAACCAACAAAATAATTTATTTAATTAACACATTGAACATTTCCAGGTGTTTCTTATTTCCACATAACCTTTTAGCTGACGCTTATCATGTGACCTCTTTACCAATCTTTCCCTCCTAAAACAGAAAGACCTAACTACCACACATTTTCACCCAAAAATACACCATAGAATTCGCAGTCTAAAGTTGAAAATTCCTTGTGTGAAAACCATATTGTTTTCAATTCTTATCTTCATGTTTCTTTTAAGGCGTTCAGCTGAAGTGTTTGTAAGCAATTTCAATCGTTCGTATAGTTTTTTTTTTTAATGAAGGCATTTCAGTTATTTTCCACGCTTGTGTCTGTAAAAAGAAACAAACTGCGTTAAGTGCTTTGAGATGATCCAGTAATGCTCTATTTTGTACTGGAAAATTGCTCAAAGTTGTTAATTATGAACTACATGGTATTAGATAAATGTTTTCATGTTTGTGATCTTCTGTGGTTAATTTATTGATTGACTTTTCTAGTCTTCTAACGTAGGAAAGAGGGAATTTTGTGTCATAGATTTTGCGATGAATCATCATAATCGTTTGTTACAATACTGTGACATTTATAAATGTATAACGAAGTCAGACATTCTATGTTATTTAGACACTTAGTCTTCTCTACGTCGAAATATTACACGAACTCTACAACTACTGTAATACAATAAAACACTTTGTATAGCTTCCATACAAAATATTGTCATATCCACAGGCTTTAAGCATAATTTAACAATCCTACTCATACATATTCCCCAGCTTACACCGTAATCCCTCGATCTAAAACGCTAAACTCCATTCAAATCGATCCAGCCGTTCCCGCACAATTGGGGACAGACATACACACATATTTTTTGAGGCGGGACCCACACGTTGCTTCCACAAAAGCCTTCCAGTATTAAGTTGTATTTAGATGGCTTTATGTCAACTTTATAAATATAAGAAAACCTTCATAGTGTTAGGATGAATTTAGATTACTATATTAGCATTGTTTATGGTATTTGTGTCCCGGACTCTATGGTGGTCCAAGTGTTCGTAGATAAGATTGTCTATGCAATTTGACACTTGGATGATTTTGGGTCGCGTGGGTGATGAGATGACGGCTCAATAGAGTGTAGGCTTGCTCATTGTTTGGTCTTTTATGAATGGTAAAATTGTGGCGTAGATAAGAAATCTTACTGTTTCTTACTTCGTGTTTCTGTTACAGTGGACAGTTAGGACTGTTTACCTTTGTTGATAACTGTGTTTGTGTTTTTGCTTTGTGTTTACAAATACAACATTGATAATGATTTGGCTGACTAAATTCAGCACCTGAACGAGCTCTAGAGGCTTCTTTGACTGGTTTAAACTCTAAAATACTTGCTTAAGGAAGACAACTCTGAGAAGTTACTGGCAAACCTACTTTTAAAAGTACCTATAGGTATTGGGGAGGCCTTTGCCCAGCAGTGGGACAATATAGGCTAAGGAAAAAAAATAGAAAGTTTTTCTTTCTATTTATAGTAAGCCAAAACAATCCTCGTCAAATCTTTTGCAAGTGCCCATCTCATCACCCATAAAGCCACCCATTCACACGACGCTTTTAACTTACACCACATTCCGGCACGAGCCACGCGTGGGGTAATACGTGGGCGTCCAAATAAACATGTCGGTGTAACGAGTCGCTCGTAAACAGCACCAACCTATCGCCCGAACCCACCTAGTACTTGAACCCTTTGTGCGACAGTCGCACGGATCTGTCGCAGTTCTTGTCGCACAGTGTGTAGCCGACGCGTGCTTGTGTATAATTGCTGTATTTAACTTCATATACTCGTTTGATGAGTATATGGACGTTTGACGTTTGTTAATTAGTTGAATATGTTGTAGAGAAATTTATGCAAGCAGGTATAATTATGTAAGAAGATAAAATCACTAAAGCATAGTTTCGCATAGTAAATACGGTTTATATTGTTGTTATTCGCAGAGGTATACGGACTGGTTTCTTAGCTTTGGGTCGTAGGTTAAGGTTAAAGCAATGACAATGGATAGGAAATCCAAGATGTATCGTGGGAAAACTTGGACGCCATGGTCTGCAGTGAGCATGCGTCTGTGGCGCTGTATCGGGAAATTTTCAGGCTGGTAACATTATATAATGTAGTATTACAGAACATTTAACGTCCACAGTCAGAATCAGAACACACAATAAGAAGCATACAACGTGTTATGCTATATTATAACGATGAAGAAATGGTCAATAATGTTGGGGAAATTACATAAAATATTTCCCTTTTTTTTAACGGTGTTTTGGAACTACGATACATTTTTAAAGCGATTCCCACTTGCCTAACCCCTCAGGAATATATGTTTGCTTATTTCATTAATCCAGTCTTTAAAATAACTGTGATGGCGAGTAATCGCACCCATCCAACCAGCCTTAGCATCAGCTGAACTTCGATCTCACATCGAGTAGGCCGAGGTGTGGCTATTTCCTATCAATTGTCGTCTTATGGAAGCATTCCTCAGTTTAAGATGTTTTCTTTTGTATAGGCGCGGCACTGGTAGGGTTAAAAGTTCAACGGTGGGTTGTGGACTAATACATCTTGACGTTTCTCCATCTTCGTCTTTATCCTGTGGTTTGTGACTAACTTGGTGTCAGAGTTACGCGTACAAATATACAGACAGAAAGACAGACAGACGGACAAAAATAAAAATTGTTGTTTTGGCTTCTGTTGCTCTAATAAAGACCCCCATATAATTTTTTTTTTCTATATCATCAATGTACAGACGTCGGCCTGTTACAATTTTATTATACCTATATATATAGAAAATTAGAAGTGCAGAAATAGCCTTCTAGTTATACATGCTATTATGTTGTGTTTGATCTACCCCATGTGATAAGGAGCGAATCTAGACTCCGTGCTTCTCGTAAGAAAATTCTAATAGAAAAACACAATAACATTTGTGCATGAACCTTCACTCAGCAGTCGTGCTTGTTGCCACTGGAGTAACAAGTCAGTCTACAGAAGAGATATAAAGTTAAATTACTCCTAACCAACAGCGACCATAATCCTTGTCAATACATAAAACAGACTGTATAAAAACTTGTGATTTTGCGCTTATCTTCATTAAATAAACACTAATAATGTTGGTGCAAACATTTTCCTCAAAGGTGACCACGGCCGACCTTCAGAGTGACTGATAAATGAGGCATTACCCATTAGAACGGTTGATAAGGCCGCTTTCAGAGAGTTTTATTGAAAAATGAGGTCATTTTTGTAACTATTTCTGATAATTTTTAGTATGGATTTGGAGTAGGAAAAATAGGAACATTTGTTGATCCCATATCGGTATTGGTAGGTATTTGAAAACTTGGCTGATCGGTCCATCTAAACATTTCGTTATCCTCCTCATCATCATGTTTTTAGCCTGGATTCACTCGCTGCTACTGGGCCACCCCTTTCGCCTGCCATACTCAGTTCTGTCCTTTGCTCATCCAAGTATTTTTTGCGACTTGACAAACCGACGCTTCTAGAACGAGAATAGAATGATGGCTGTTATTTCTGCATTCAGGCAGATCTGATAACGATTAGCTGCCGGATGCGCCTTCTTGAGACGAAACTGACAAGAATTGTATGTAAATATCGTCGTCGATAACTAATAAAGAAGATAGCGAAATTTTACAACACGCCTGCAAAATGAACTTAACGCGAACATAAACCTATGAAAATGAGTATGAGAAGGTACATTAATGAAGCCAATAACACATACCAATTGTTCTTTAACCCTTATCACCGTTATCACAGAACAGCCACCCTAAGAGACTACCCTCAATATAAAAACCTATAGATAATCTTTACTACAACATTAAAAGATAAGCATAAAATGAAACGGGTTGGGCAAGTCTTAATGGCCGGTACAGACGACCCGACCGGGTTAAGGCCGTGCACACATGCGCGACTAGCAACACCATTGACATATTTTACTGCGTTACATAATAGTGAGGTGCATCGCAAGCGCATCCGCAGTTGTGTGTCGTGGGTGAGGTGTAAGCGATTGGCTTAGCGAGTTGGAGAAACGAATGACAAGGTTTTTAGCAAAGATGGGGCAGCTCTTATCCCATATTACATAATTATGACCCATCCTTACTAATATTATAAACGCGAAAGTTTGTATGAATGGATGTATAGATGTTTGTTACTCTATAAAAAACTACTAAAAGCAAAGCAAAAACTACTGAAAGGATTTGGATGAAACTTGGCATACAGATAGTTCATAACCTGGATTAACACATAGGGTACTTTTTATACCGGTAGTACGAACCCGTGGGACAATAACCGAACTCCACGCGGGCGAAGTCGCGGGCATAAGGTAGTTCAATAAATATATCATCAATGTATGCTTGTCAAGCTAACTCATTCATAGGTTGGTACTGTAAAAGAATATGAGTCACTGTGAATGAGTACCATATTAAACTGTGTATCTAAGGCTAAGTACAACTCGACGACGATTGTCTCCTTCCAAATCTCTCTTAGTAAACTTGTATTATTTTGAATTTAATCCAGAGTTGAACGAGTTGATTTACTCAAATAACATCAATTATATTCGTATCCTCACAATACCAGCGCAGTGACATTTTTTTTTTAAATTTTACAGCACCATGCTGAGATTGGGGGTTTTGGGCCTCGCACAGGACCAATTTAGTTAAATGTGTGTTATTTTAAATTTTTTCAATAGTTTACTTTTCCATAATGTGTTGTTATTGTTAATTTAAACATTTTCTTGTCCTGAGCGAGAAAAATAAATACTATTTCTTTCTATCTTCAAATAGCCAAGTCTAGACAGTTTCTCTAAATTGAACTCAGTCGAGCCTTTAAGATAACAGATCTAGATAAAGAACAAGCTAAAACTGCCAGCCATTGTAGCAACGCCTATCACATTACCAACACATACTTGCACTAGGTGCGGTTCAATAGTTCAACTATGCAGGCTTTGAACCTGTGACCTTTTGATCCTATCAACACTAGCCTAGTTTCGCTACAAGTACACAAAGTTGATATAGTTTAACTATGCAGATCTGTGTCGTTGGTTGTCATACTATACTGCGACAAACGACATGCTCCCATCTGTTCCTCGGCCTCTGTCCCTAAGGTGTAAACGGACCCTTCACGAAGCCGTCGACCAAGTATTCTGTACATTAAACTAAGTAACTCAACGCAAAAAAAAACCGGGAAATGAGTTTTCTTTTTTTTGCGTGAAAACTCACGTTCTACGCTAGGACTCAATGTAACGCACTCAAACATTGTGCTGATGGATGTGTTGGTGGTCTTTAAAGTAAAGTTAAAACATAAAAACTACTAGTATTTAGTATTTTAAAAAAAGTTGTAAAAAAATTAGGACCCCTAATATGTCCGTAACTAAAAGGTTGCCAGGTATGGTCTAGAACAAGAAAAAATATCGCAATGACGCGGACGGGGAGAACCTTGTCTTGTGCTTCGTTAAGGGTATTTTTAAACCCAAGATATGGCCAGATCCAATACACATTTAGTTTTAATGATGGAAGCGACATCGAAAAAAACATTCCCATTTGTGATTAAATATGAACTTTGCCGGTAATCGTCTTCCGCGTTGATTTAATTGTTTGTACCTACAGTTGTGCCGTGGGCTATTACATATACAATACTTTGTTCTAAAGTGGAGGGACAAGCGTCTTTTGAAATCGATTTAATTCACGGATGAAATTGGATTTTTTCTGTCTTTTTATTTTTGGATAGTAAACATCTCCGCATTCAGCATTAGTTGTGATTTTAACCACTGATGAATTATTTCTAGATAATCGTGATACACTGTGTTTCACACTTTAAAAGTCATTCACCAGCAATGTTTTTTTTTTCAGTTACAAGAAGCAGAAAAAGTAGCAAAAAACAAAGACACTCGCCTGAAAAAATCAAAACCCATTTATCCGAATTAGGGTGAGAATCAGCCCTTTCTGAACTTCAAAATAACGTAAGACGGTCTATTAACACGATATTATTAGAACACTAGTTCGGAAATAGAGAAGTTTCCCCCGCTATCCGCTCACAACTCACACCACACACGTCCGCCCGACCTTCGCCCGCACTTCGGGTCGGCGGGTCGCGCGTTTTCCTCCCGCGCGTATCAATAAAACCTATACCTGTTATGGTTCACGGACAATCGTGGAGCCGTGCTCCGGAGGCCCTATTTGACACGACGGCTCTGCTCACGTCACGTTTTTACTATTTGCGTAGTTAGTAGGTAATCGATGTCATTAAGGCTTTGTCTTATATGTATAGGGTGGTACTTTGTTACAACTGTCCGGTTTTGAAGAGTTACATACTTGTTTAAAAGGAAAGGGGGCATTATACCTATTTAGGTTCTTGACAAAGATATTTTTAGTCATTTCTAAGCGATAGATTCAGTAGTGGGGAAGACCAACAAAAATGCGTGAATAATTGATGACGCAATATTTTACCAAAATTTTTCGTAAGAATGGTACCTATCTCTTATCGAACTTTTGCTTAGTTGCTTTTAGATCTCAAAATATTTTCAGTCTGCCCGAAGGTGTTTTGTGATTTTGAAATCCGAAATTCAACAGAAAATCATACGACACCAAATGAAGCCTGACCTTACCTATCACAAATTCAGTATAAATTAATTACAAAAAAACATTATCAAACACTGTTCCAGACACGATGGCTGCTAATTGTTTTATTTGCAGAATGACTTCTGCAAATAAAACAATTAGCAGCCATTGTAGGTATTATTGTTATCAGTAAACAAGTATCAACTGTTTCAGTATAACAGTCCTTGTAAAAACCATTTCACGAGAGGTCACAGCCTCACAGGAAAATGTAGGGCATTGTCCTTTTAGCGGCTCCTATAAATACGATACAGCTTATCATTCTGTAGCAAATAGCTCATCATGGACGTTTGTTCGTGTTGAATTAGACACTGTACAAGTGAAACAGTAGATCAACAATGGAAATAAAGGGTTTAATGAATTGAATTTCTGATACGATTAAAATAACATAACATAACATCACGCCTGTAATCCCCAAAGGGTTAGGCAGAGGTGTATGGTACACCCACATTTCACCGGTTAGGTTTAAGTCCCAAGTAACAAGGAGCGAGCCGAAGGAAAAACCCTATAACACTTTGCCCGACCCGGGAATCGAACCCAGAACTTCATGCTCAGCAGTCGCGCTTGCGACCACTCGACTAACGACCTGCAGTCAAAGATAAAAATATTACCTAGATAATAAGTTTTTTGAGCATATACTGTCTGTATGACATTAAAGTGACCCCGAAACAAAAAATAACCTCTAGTTTAACCTAACTTTAACGTTTTGAAACTTTTTTAAATAAGGCACGTACTTTGTTTTTTATCCTAAACTGCTCTGACCACGCATTCACAACGCTTCGATCCGATTACGATTTCGGAAAGTCATATGTCTATCTCGATCGTTTTCGTAATGCCAAAAAAAGAGACACTTTCCGAAATCGAAATCGAATCGAAACGGTGTGAATACGAGGGCTGGTTTCTAGTTAACCTATTTTTTTTTTTTTTTTTGCCAAAGCCTTCAGAAGCTTAATTTCTTTTACTCTCACCCTTTTATACATAATTTATTGGCCGATGCTAAACTTCTGTGTGAATTATATCTTGGTAGGTTACCGCACGACGCACAGTGCAAGGTTGCAACACTCATGTCCGACACGTCATGCTCCTACATAGTTTCAGCTCACTGTTTGTGTTGTATGTACTTGTGATATTGATGAGATCAACGCACAGCAGTGATCAAATATTTTAGAACAATTTGCTGACCACTATCGTTGTTTGGGCCCTATTTCTAGTTGCAAACCATTGTTGCAATATCCTCATAAAAAATATTTAAATCATTTTTTTTATTGCTTTTACATAATTATCCATACCCATTACGTCTGCGCAGTTTCGCGTTAATTTAATTTGATGTTATAGTAACTTAATCAGTACAGTTATCTTGCATATTAAAGGATCAAATCAAATTAAACAAACTAACTTCCGACACTGTTTTTATGAATTTTGCTGTAAACCAGTTTTAACTTCCCTGCGTTAATTTTGTAAGTCTAATTAAATTATTTGAAAGAATGGACGTAATTGAACTTGTGAATCAATTTCACAGTGTCTTGTTAACGGTCGCCGCCCATTGCAAGGTCGCACCACTCATATTATTTTGATGCGTAAGTATCTGAGCATTGTTTGTATATAAGCGTGTATACGGGGTGGAAGGGACACCGACCTGAAGTACTCAGTTCATCATTCTGAACTCCGTCACATAGAAATTTTTCGTGGTTACTGAAAAAGAAATCAGCTGTTTCCTACAAAATTGCAATACCTACAAGGCCAAAATGTGTGTGCAAATAAATGTCTTTCTTTCTTTAATAAACAAATTGCAATATCACTCAGATCCAGCCTGTCCCTTTGCTGCCCTCCCCCAGCGACACCCTAAGCCGAGGTTCGTACCCCACAGGGGATGCCCTTAGTGAGTTGTCGCTTAATATATAAGTTTTGCCCTGGCTGGAGGCCTTAATTTATTTCAAGGCACCCACAGGATTGTCCGGTTAAGCAGAAGCCAGCCCTAGGCTGAACTGCGAGATGCCCTAACAAAAAAAATAAATTGTACAAAGTAATATGCGGTATATTTTCCCTATTGCAACAACAACAAACTAAGGAGTCTTTTTGATCAGAACTCTAATTTTTACCCAGCGAACCGTAAAAATTCAAAAGCCAGTTGCGAAACCAAAACCTTAGCTGGCGTCAAATGTTTGACGCCAAAACCGAAGCATATCATATAACAGCAATAAACGCAGCCCAACAATGACAATAAACAACCCACTTAGGAGGAGCTGGTGCCCCCAAGACCTCAGCAACCACACAATACGTTAACCTGATGGAGTGTTTCCGTCGCCATGGCCTCACGCACCCCAGGTCAGATCTGGGGGCCTGCGAAGGTGATATGATGCAATAAACATGGGTTGATTTAATTGAAGGAGCTCGTAATAACTTGGATTTTGGTTGGAATGCATGGGAGGTAAATCCGTAATTCGTAATTAGAATTCCTACTCGTATTCGTTTTGCACCACTTCATAGTATTTTTACCTGATACAAACCAGGTAAAAATACTATGAAGTAGTGGCTGGAGGGTGATTTTAGAGTTGTGGGTTTTACTTTTAGGGCGATTGTAGAGTTTTTCATTTGACAATTATTTGCGAGTTTTCAGCCAAATTTTGGCGAAATATGATCTTTCTAAAATATGCATCGGTGTAATTCAATCAAATTAAACAAGAAAGGTTGCCAAAACATGCATTGTGTCTATAACCAAACAAATACCATTAACTATGTAAACTGATGAAGTGCTTCGCTAGCTGTTAGCTTATACTATGACCCTTGGGCTCGACCCGAAGGTGCGGAGTCAATGTGATGCAATGAACACTGTTAATTGATCGCATGTATTAATTCTAACTGGTAATTATTGTCATTGGAATGCATGTGGGGCATCTTTCATCAGGCAAGACTATAAAGCAACTGCGGTTGTGGAGTCAAGCTAAAGAGTAGCACCAGTTTCTATCAGTGATGAATGGGATTACTTGGAAAATCGCCTACGTTTTCGTAAAGGATTATTCTAAACAATAAACATTACGCATTGTATTCCCTGAAAGGTTAGGCAGAGGAACACTCACATTTCACCAGTTTTGTTTAGTCCCATCTTCTATCACTCTTCAGGATACCCAAGACCCTAGAGACATGACGTTCTATCAGTGCCAACGATTATGGAAAAGTCAATAATGTAGGCCTGACTAACGAAATCATCTGTTCACTTCTGTTAAAGTCGTAGTAGAAACACAAACGGTTTACAACCGTCAGACACTTCTCTTGCCCCTCTATTTACCCCCACAACGGGATTTCCTAAAAAGCTTCCTAAAACAGAGGATATTTCCAAACAGAACTACAAAAATACGTTAATCTGATGAAGTGTTTCCGTCGCGGTGCCCTCAAACCCATTTGACTCCTGATCCCCGGGGTCCACGAAGGTGATATGGCGCAATAAACATGTATGCGTTAATTTCTGGCTGCTATTTCTATGCAGACGTTGTTGGAAGGTAATGTGATACTGGGACTGTTAGCAAAAGCTGTTGTTTAACTTTCTTTACTTGAATTGATCATGTGAAAGAAAATTTTAGTGAAGTGAATGTTGTCAGTGTGTTTCAATATTTTGACCATCCCTACGAAACGTGGAATTGGTAGAGGTTAAAGGAAATAGATGTAGGGTATGATTCATTTTAGAGCGCGGCTTTGCCAGCCTGGAGACCAGAAATGATTGCACGGAAATGAACTACGATATATAGTATTCTATGTCCTAACTCAGGTTACGGTTCACATGTGTACCTATCGAAATTTGTTAAGCTGTTACGACGTCAAACGTAACAGAGGTCTCCTTCTAATTATATTAAGAAGAATGGATATATCATCGCCAGCCACTGCTGGCTGTGCCAACTGCCAGAACCAACCTGCTGGCTAAAGCATCTCTCACGCGAGCAATTCGTACTGTTAACGAAATTCAGAATAGGTTGGACATTTTTTCGTGTTACTTTAGTGAACTTGCAAAAGTAACTTTAAATATAATATGTTACGAAAGCATTAATTAGTGTAATTTTAGGTTTATTGTTTTACTTTTTAATTTTTGACTATAAAACATATTTAAGTTAATTTTGTATAAGGTTAGGTTGTATCGTTTTAGTTATCAGTAATTTTGTATTAATGTACCTATTGTGTAATTGTTAGTAATGTAATGTTATTTTAAATAGTTAATAATTATTAAAGCAAGCAAGTAGTCTTAGCTATCGCATTAGGTTTGTAACCTGTAATGATAGTATAAGAGTTTTAAATAAATAAATAAATCATTCAAAAGTTTGCTATTTGCGTAGGTAAGGGAAGATCCACTACAAATGGCTAGAAGTGAGTGATTGGCCTACCAATGTCATGATTATGTCATCTCATTATGATTTAATGTAAAAATACTCGATTTTATTCAACCAAAACTAGACTCTACACCCAATTTTGTATTTCATAACGTTTTATGTATTTTCTAGAAACGCAATGGCCGGTTTTTCCATGAGGTTGTCGTAACCGTAACATTGTTTCGAGCGAGAAATCTGAACTGAGCCAAAAGTGTCGCGTTTGCATGATAAAGGCAGCCGATTCACAATGGCGCCGCTAAAATGATGCACTTAGAATATCAAGTGTGATTTTATTATATTTAGAAAAAATACCGCCTTCTTGTTGCTGAATACTGATTTTGACCCACGCGAGCAATAACTAGGTTCCAAAATTTCAAAACTGTCCTTTTGAATTTCGTGTTACGTTACAAAAATAAAATGGTGTTTGTAGTTGCCAAACACATTAGCTTCAATTTTGGTAGCAAATTGGTTCAACATTGTAATCAAATATAATCTTGTTAATTATCCATATTATGTGGACGACGCAATAGAAGTATGTGAAGATCACAGTTCCGTAGTTTCTGCCTAACTCCATTGGAAAAATGCGTGAGCTTAAGTATGTTCTCCGCCAGGGCATAATAGAATCAATGTTTTCATCACCTACTGAATCGTTTTTACCTTTTTATGAAATGATTTCCTCAGCCACTTACAGTCCACTGCCAAATTGGCTTTTAGTAAAGCAAATGCGGTTATTGTCATTAAGCAAAGCAGCAAAAAGCAGCATTTTACCGCTCACAGACTGCCGTGCGTCAAGTGTTCTTATTCATTGCGAAGGCTTTGTCTGTATGCTAATAGTGGATGGCCGGTCACCGCCGCGACCTGTCAGGATCGAAGGTCGAATGTAGGACGGAACGCGCCGACGATTCGCGAAGGATTGCCATTCGAACGTGATGCTATGTGCATGTGATTTTGAGCCTTATGTTTATGATTTAGTTGGTAATAGAGTTGTGTAATGATGAGGTAGTGGAATGAATAACGAATCCATTTTAGAAGATAGGAAAACTTATATTTCCTATTACTAAGATGTTTCATAGAAGGATTTGTTAAATAGTCAGACGACTCATAGAACTCATTCTCTTATGAAGTTAAAGTAGGCAATTTACTTAATTTGTGTCAGTTTTGTGTCTACTCTAATGATATGACTGTTCTTAATTTCCTGAGATATTATAACACATCACGCCTGTAATCTTCAAAGGGTTAGGCAGAGGGTTAGGTACCTAAATAGTACACCCAGATTAATTCGCCAGTCATGTTTAACCCTAAGAAACTCCTGATGGAAAGACCCAATAACACTTTGCCCAATCTGAATCAAACCCAAGACCTGGACATGTTCAGTCGTCGCGCTTGCGGGCACAAGATGAAATAGAAATATAACCTATACCAAGGCAGACGTTTGACCAAGGGTAGGACGGTCAGCAACCCTCTGCCCTTATCCCAAGGGTAAGACGCATCAAGTTCAAAAATAAATACCTCTATTGCTACACAGCCTTTGACAGTTTATAATTAGCTCTCAATAATAACCTCA
Source organism: Standfussiana lucernea (assembly GCA_964057025.1). Classification (NCBI taxonomy): domain Eukaryota; kingdom Metazoa; phylum Arthropoda; class Insecta; order Lepidoptera; family Noctuidae; genus Standfussiana; species Standfussiana lucernea. Next base: position 4,790,336 of record OZ059795.1, read on the forward strand.
TCGACATTGTTTACCATGAAACTTGAAAACAATGAACCGAAGTGTTTTCATGTCTAACCAACAAAGCGTTGTGAGGAACAAAAGGCACCGGCTTCGAACCTTGGCCCGACCTCCGCGCATCCTCGCTCCACATCACCATTGTTCGTTCCGGTTGTGTGTGGGTGAAGCTGCTTAATAACTATTAATAATTCATAATTAATAGCATCCTCACTTTAACTTAAATTATGTTTTTCTCTAGAAGGTTTGTTGTTAGGTTTTAACCTGCTTTGGCTTTGGAAGTAATTTACACGATAATTATGAGATAGATTATGAACACTTTAATTATTACATGAACTGATTAATTATTATTTTAATTTGTTTGACGTAGTTCAGTTAAATAGAGCACAGTTTAATAAGAGCACTTAATTTTGCATTTTTTTTAAATTCATTTAGGCCACTAAACACAGAGAGTCATTTTAAATAATTAAATAGCTATCATCATCAATTCAGCGCAAAGACGTCACCACGTCGACTGGCGCTGCTCTTTTAAAGCCATTCGCCCATTACGATCCTTGTAAGATACGATACTTGAGTCGAATACCAGTTGAATAAATGTTCGCGACTCATGGTTCGCATGTTGCGCTCCTGAAAATGAAGTAATTTTATCATTTGCAGCACACATTTATGATTAAAAGGACGATTTTTTTTTCAAATTCTCTTCCCGAGCCCTTTCAGTCGTAGGTTTTCTCATGTAATCAGGCAATTTAAAGTTCTATAAACACGGTTATTGTTCAGTTTCTTGCACAAATTTAATATTTATTTCATGTTTCGCTGTCATTTTGACAAGATTCGTAGGAGACGCGACACGCGGGCGACTGCTTGGCGGGTATCGTGGGACTAGTCGCGGACGCGTTGGATACTGGTAGCGAGTGTGCGATTCTCCATTTAAATATATGTGAGATACTCCGCGGCGAGCAGTCTCCGAGACTCCCGTAGGATACTAGTCGTTTACATCGTTTACATCGTCGGCTTTACATCCATCGTATTTCGGCGGTGTTTACAAAGTCATTGATTCACCTTGTGGCACGCCTAAAAGGCTATTATCTAAAAAACATAAAATATACTGCTAGAACTTAATCCAAGACTTAGAATAGATTCCAACTATGTATTTTACGTAACTTCTGAAATCCATATATATCTTGTTATTATATCTTGGTTCATAATGCACCTTCTGTCCGTCTGTAATTCTCGTATGTACCCCAGAAAGTATGATATCGTGATAGCAGTGTATGAAAATAACTTACATATTTATATACTGGACTCCTCGATATTGAGCTATAAAGGCGCAAAAACGGGACCATAGCGCTTGTTCTCAAGTTACACTCGGGAAAAAGCAGCGGGGGTTCAAGTTATAATGAGTAGCATACGTGGGAAATGCGGGGATGTATTGAAAATGGTGGGCGCTGAAGTACTACCGAGCACTTTTCACCCTTACGCCCTGAGTGATAAGGTTGAAAAATGGTCGACCGTCAGTGAGCGCGTATATTTCAGTACCGGCTTGTTCACATTTTAGAATAATGAAGTAGATTTTTAACGCCATACCTATCCTATTTAGATCACTATATATTAACCGAAAACATGTTGTTAAAGGAAAATCAGATATCTTTTCATAAAACTTCAGTGAATCAAGATATCACCACCACTGAATATTTGGAAACATAATATTATGTACTGAGAACGAGTTCTGTTATATGATTACATTTTCATATAATAAATGCAATCAATAGCAAATCAAACAGAGATTTCTGTAATTTTCACTTGGAAATAGAAAATGATGTCCACTCTTCCTGTCCGTCCTTCCTAAACAGGCTCTCTCTAAACAATATCCTGCCACAACTGTCTAACGGTCTCCTAATGATACATAATAACTTCTGCTACATAATGAATATCTATGCGAAATCCCGAGGTCAACGTATATCATTATAACTATGACATACACACCTTTAGCCCGATAATTGTGTACGACCGTGTCTCAGATCGGCACCCGCATGGTTACAACACAGATTAAACAATAAATGAAGTGCTAACAGCATTACTGGTATTGCCTTTAGGTTATTTGACAATTCAATGTGCCTCCTGGTGCTGCATCAGATAAAAAAAATGTGAGTAACCCACGTATAAGTCACTTGCAAAATCATTTAAAAATCAGATTAGTTCATTGCTGCGAGATGCCTTAAACACACTGTTGAAAATGACAACATATGTATGTATGTGTTATTTACTAGTCTTTCTCATCCTGAGATCTCATGACACGCCGTTGGTTAGTTTTAGCATGCACATAGAAAAAACGTCTCCCATTAAAAGACCACCAGGACAAGCATCGTGTCCACAGCTTCCGTTGTCGGCTATCACCAACAAACGCAGTCTTTGTGCATATGTCTAGCGCACAGTCGCACACGTTTGTCGCATTAGCATTCCGTTTGTTCTCCCCTCCGTGTCTGCTAATTTGAATAAACTAAGAATATATTATATTATGACTGTAAACAAGCTATTAACGGGATGCGTCTGTCTGTATACCTGTTTGACCTAGCACCTTGTAATTCTATTGATATAAGAAAACAGCAGGTGTATCTTCTGAATAAAATATTTAGCTAACCCAGATGTACAATTTTCGCGAGATATAACGATTGTAACTTGGAGATAGGATCTATTTAATAAAAATAATAAGAGTCAAAATACTATGTTCATATCAACATGAAATTTTAATCAAAACAGCAAGAGAAAATCACTTTTAAAAGTTGCTAAGTGTTTACATATTGAAGCTCGTGCCTGTACTAGTGTTGTAAAACTTTTGACTATCTATCAGTAATTAAACCACACATAATATTATACCCACATACACATAAATGTTTCTACTACCCATACGCAGACCTCCTCGGTTGCTAGCCTTTTCGGTTCAAGGACATGCCGGCTTCCTGAAGATGTTTTCACGATGCTTTGTATCTTCATTTATTTTACCAAAATAACGATAAGCTTTGTAGATGTTTTCCAAAGTTCATAAATCAAAACGTTTAGTATTTACCGCGCATAAGAACACTAATTACGTTAATGTCTGACTCCCTCAAATGATCATGTTGAACCATGGATTAACTTGTTAAATCATGGCTTAATTATAACTGTGATAAGACCGAAAGGTATCATTGTTGGCTTCATAAGTTGTCTAATAAAAGTTCTATTGCGTGCACATAGAAATCATTATAGATTTTGCGCCTATCACAATATTTTTTAGTTTTTTTTAAGGGGAAGTGCTGCCATAGAAATAGGTGTCAGTTACATGGAAAAAGTTATTTGCTCTTTTTTATTCAGGAAGGTATGGTATGTAAATTCATCTATGTGAAACATGAAATCACTTTTTAACACGTCGCTTTATGGCTATTACGTAGTGATCTTTATTTGCGTTTAAATAAAGATGTCTGCGCACACCATGTAACCACCCAGTTTTAATGCCCCAAGCTTACTACACAGAGATGATTCACGTCCACTTAAAAGCTTGCAACTTTCAGCATTCTTGACCACAACAAAAAACTAAAATGATTGATTACAAAAAAAAAAAAATTGCAAATCAAAATTACAAGACTAGATTCAAGTTTTTTTGAGCAGCATCGCATACAACATTGCCTTAACAAAAATGAACAATGAATACTTTCTTCAAATTAATGATAGACTACAGATATCATAATTAATTGGGTTACGAACTAAGATTAAAGTCGGCCCGGTCATTTCGTACTATAACCAGCATTAATCACCGTAATGACAGCTGTTTTGTCCAGTCAATGTGCGTAACGTAAGCGGGTATTACACAGAATACTTAATTACGTGTAATGGGGTATAATAAAATGGTTATTTTGATTCATGATGCCTTGGAGCACGTTAATGCCTGATTGATGTATGTCTGTATGATTTTTTGTCTGTTGCTGGTAAGTACCTCATGTTATGGAGATAACATTATTCAAAAGAGAAAATTTTAGACGGAATTAGGCTTTCAATTTGTCTAAAGCTGATATAGCCGAAAGAATTGATTGCAAACGATATTTTTTTTTGTCTTCTAAAAGGAGTGCATGTTAAAATTACACCCGCTAGCTCAACCTAAAATAAATTAGGATTTAAGGGCAGGAGTACGACGATTGTTTGTTTCCACCCCAATAAAAGCCGAACAATTAGTTAACGCATACTAAACGACACACAATATATTCGGCAAAATGTAAACAAAAGATAACTATAAAAAGGAATGTGAGCCTCACAGTTGCACTAGAACTGTCCAGTTCAGAGGACGCCCTGGACTGTTCACAAAAAACACCATTTGCATTGTACACTTTTTTTTTTAATACTAAATAGGCAAGTCTATTTAGTTTGGCGTTTATTTCAGTTTGCCCGATGTGAAGCGATGACGCGGCCTAGGGTGGAGCACTACTTGAGTTACGGATATCTACTTATCATTTTCAATGAAGCAGTTAATAGCAAAACCTTAACACCTTGCATATGCAAGAAACAGCTAAAAGCAACATAACTAATCATACGGTTGGTGACTACACCGCTCAACAGATTCACACAACTTTCAACGCTGAATATATTAAGGAAATTGTGTATTAATTATTCATTAACTCGTTAGTTATGGTCTTCCGTAGCGATGGTAATGTCGTATTAATAGGTACTTTTTAACTTGATTTGCGCTTTATTCTAGAAAGCATGAATAATAATTCATAAAAGAAAGAAAGAAACAATGGAAATCGATAAATTTTCTAAAAAAAAACCCTAAAAAAATCCTAATTGTAGACGTACAGAGAGCCTAAAAACTTTTTTGCAAAAAAAAAACCGACTTCCAAAAAAAACACTAAAAAAGTGGAAAATAACTTTACTTTCGGAAGTCGGTGACTATTGTTTGTTTCATTGACTTTTTTGCCACCGACTTCCGAAAGTAAAGTTATTTTCCACTTTTTTAGTGTTTTTTTTGGAAGTCGGTTTTTTTTTTTGCAAAAAAGTTTTTATTTTACCCTTTTTAGTTATCGTATCACACACAAATCCTTGTCAAGTATCAATTTCGCAATTTCTTTTACTTGGATGACATTTTTTCCAGCTATTTTGATTTCAAAACCAAACTGCTCAACCGATTTTGATGAAATTTCTATGGGACCAATCGAGAAGTAGATCCATTCAGATAAAAGAAGAATTTTTCAAATCGGTTCAGAAATGACGGAGATATGAGGTAACAAACACAAAAAAAAAAAACATACAACCGAATTGAGAACCTCCTCCTTTTTTTGAAGTCGGTTAAAAAGAACTGACATTCGAATCAGTCAGAAATGTATTGCATAGAAATGAATCTTCGTTAATCTAGAGGTCTCAACCGCGACTGCCGAGCACAAGGCATTCCCGGGTCGGGCAAAGTGTTTATGGGTTTTTTTGTTTAGGAATTTCTCAGTAGCAGGAGTCTTGATTTGTGCCCGGTTGATTACAATAGGCTCGTCCCCTATTACATGAGCCTTAAACATAACTGGCGAACTGTGGGTGTACGGTTAGATACACCTCTGCTGAACCTTTGGGAATTACAAGGCGTGATATTATATTATGTAGAAACGAGTCATCGAAAAGCTTTTGTCGATCCTATTGATAGTCGTAAAAACTAAATACTTTGGAAGCGTTTATTCCTTGTTTAGGAGCTTAAAAACACTCGGCAAAACAACAATTTCCATCACAAATTCCACCAAAAACCCATCTTACTTCTCTGTTAGTTGGCAGTTCAACTAGGTATCGAAAATAAATCAATATTTCATTCATTCGAATTAAAACAGGAACTCTTCTTGACCCATACCCACAACACTTTCCATTACATCTGGTCCACTGAAGCTGGTAATCGTCTTGACAGGCAGTTCATGGTGTACTGGTTCTCTTCCTTGTACCTATTACCCCTTGGCACTCAACAGGGTGGTCCAGTCCCAGGAAACGACTCCGTTTGAACAAATATTGTCTTAGCATTATTGAGTAAGACTTAGTCAGGGGTGCTCAACTTATGGCAAGTTTACGAAACAAATGGTGTGTTTCAGGCTCCAAATTATTATGTCTTAATAAATAATAGAATAGCAATAAATTCATGTATTTGAAATAGGTTTACTTAGCTATATTTTTACACTAAATCTAACTTAGTTTTAAGTTAGGTTTGTTAATTGTTAGGTTGGTTGATTGTTGTATAACGTCGATATATAATATTACTTTGAGACAGCTCCACAAAACCCTTTGGTGTTTTAATATATTTTATCTTTCTTCTGTTTATTTGGGCCTTTCGAAGCTAGTTCAGCATACCTACTCACCGATGACCACCATTGCCTACCCCTACATCATCTCATCACTCCATTAACCGTGCGGAGCAGCTCGCGCCCACCAGCCGTCCGACCCGCTTTGATATCCCGGTATAACTTTTGACCCGAGAGCCGGCCATTAATCCCAGAACCACCTTAAATAATGAATATATATATCCAGATCATGGCCCTTTTTCTTCAAACATATACAACAACATCAGGCAATTGCCAACGACCACCCAAAAACGATTGCCCACCTCTGCATCATCTAGTTACTACATCAACCACACGTGCGGAGCAGACCCGCTTTGATATCCGCCGGTATTACCTTCGACCCGAGAGCGCGGCCATTAATCTCGGAACAACCTTAATGAATTGCTCGCGGACTATGTAACGAGTACGATTAGCGTACTCAAAGACCACACTGGAGGAGTGGAGGTACGTTAGGCTGTGAGAAGAGGGAAGTATGTTGGGTTTGTTGAGGTGTATCGGGTAATATAGCTTTGTCTTTGTTTTGATGATGGGATCCTCAGTCTCTCTAGCACAGACAAGGATCATTATTAAAATAAATAACCCTTTACACTCGGTAACTTCGTAACAAGAAAGCAATTTTCTTTTTATTGTTAAACAGTTTTCATTATTTATCCAAGAAACGTGGCGCCAATTTTACTGGATAGTGGACAACTTGAATAATACTAACTAAAATTCAAGATCTCATTCAATTCAGCTGTCAGCTGTACTGCTTCAGCGTTGTTCTAGATAATTGTCCAATCGTAACCTTTATAGCTGCCAATGAGTAAGTCAAGTTAAATCAAGTAGGTTCCATTACACTGAAAGTTTAAAGCATCGCGCCCTAAATTCGCAATAACATTAATTCCTATCTTGACCAGCTGAGAAACTAACCCCTCCCCCTTCCCCCCTTGTTATACAGGGGGGTAATGAAATACAAAGACAGGGATTCTAACAACCTGCGATAGTTATAGTAGCGACCACTTGTGAGGGCCCATAGTGATGCGACGTATGCAAATAAACGAATACATTAGTCGATGGTGCAGATTAAAATAAATAGTTTTTCTTTTTTTTTGTATTTACGATTTTAAAAGAAAATAAATTCAAACGACGATGTTATCTTTTAATTCGTTGAATAAATAATGACAATAATCCGAGTGTTTGTGGTGATAGATTTTTATTAGTGCACGGACAAATAAATCACGAAAATTAAGAGATTAATTTCTGTAATCAAATTATTCAAGATTAAATATGGAAGTTTGTTTTCTAAATGTTTTAGTGTTTTTTTATCCAACTACGAAATTAATCATTTTAAAAAAAACACAGGTCAATACTACAGGACATTATAACTTTTTTATTTACTTGACCAAATTCCGATGTTTATTTTCATTAAAATATGTTCATCTACATTCTTAGCGCTACGTAGAGCACTAATTTTCTTTAGGTATTGTGAAGAATTTCTGAATTCTAGTTTATATATGTATTACCTACTTTAAAATGCGTACCTACCTAATATACAATTGAGTATAGCCTGTTTATTTATGACGTGAACAAACATTAGATCTCTGTTCTAAACATGAAACCCAAACAATAAATATCGATATTCGTATTCGATACTATCCCATGCCTACTGATCTTAATGTTAGTCGAACCTACCGCGCTGGAGGTCTCATTCATAAATCTAGTCGGCCAGGAACAACACCGTTACATCCCTAGCAGATATCGACTGTCGACCAACTGATTTAGTCGTGAGCCCTACTTGCATTTATACCTGTTACATTATTTAAGAGGTTACGGAAATATATTTGCGTAGACTATCTTTACAATGTTATTTAGAAGAAGATGTATAGTTTAGTATTCGATTTTTTCTGTGAAGTGGATAGTTTTTTTTTTTGTATGACGTCACATAATTAAGATTAGCTGGTCTTTTTATGTCTTTCAGACGCTTTCTGCTATTTGATATTTAGAATTTCTAAGTTTTCCGAACGCGCGCTCTATAAAGGCTCTATAAAGTAACCTGAATTATTTTAAATTAAGAGGAATTCAGGTTGTCTTAGAGCTAAAAATAAGAGAAATATGACTTCCAAAAACGCGCACCAGGCCCGCGAAGTGGATAACTGCTCACCCTCGCACAGACAGAAGGCTTGTAGCCCAGCTGTGGGATAATTACTATCTCATTATGTACTTATGCCTGACTGTTAAACACCAAGAAAATATTCATTGAGGCTCCAATTGGAAATATTTGGCAGACTTACGACTGATTTTTATTTTATTTTATTTATTGAATTAGGTTCACCAACAATTGTCACACCGAATACAGAGACATAGCACATTCATAAAATTAAATAACAGCGTAACAATTACTTATAGGTAAACACCACATGCACAAAATAATAAATTACAAAGATAAGCTAACTTACTAGGTAATAAGCGCCAATAAATTAAATCAAATTAAAATAACATCACATAATATAGAGAAAAACAGGTAAAATACATAAAATAAAATTAAGTACAAACAATTTTCTTAGTGGATTGATAAATTATAAAAAAAGATTGACATAAAATTAAAGTTCATTGAATAAAATTGGTAACATTGAAAAATTGATAAACATAAAAGGAAAAATTATAAAATTAATAACAGTGGTAAAATTGACATAATGATATAGTTGATTATGATTAGGGGTTGCTTGGTAAACGATTAAGGATGGCTTTCTGTTTAGCAAAAGAGTCAAAGTGGAGATCTATAACATCACTGTAGCCATTTACTGCCTTGCACATTCTTGCGATAGGCGAATTGGCTCCCAAAACTGTCCTTCTAAATGGCGTACAAAGAGGAGTGATGGCACTACGCGGGATTCTAGAGGGTGCACGAAAATCTTTACATAATTCGACAGGTGGCTTTTTACCCATCGGGTATGAGCTGAGCTACCTTATTCACAGAAATAAAAAGAAATGGTATACTTTAAGTGCTTATTTATTTAAATTAAACTAATTTATTAGTTTTATCACAGCAATTATTAACGGATGAATGTTGATTTTATTGTAAATATGGATGTATCTGAAATATTTTAGGTATATTTCCAGCATCAAGTATTCAATCAAAGACCAATATCCAAATAATTCATTTTATGATTAATCTCAATTACTTCTAACGAGGAAGTATATTTTATCCACCAATAACAACTCGCCTATCGCAGTTCGATGCTGGAGATAAACACACATCAGTGAGGTGTGGTGTGAAGCTGTGTCGCAAGCTAAACTCCTCCTGTTCTGCTCTCTAAACCCCAAAACATAGAGGCGTAGTGACCTCTGCGCTGCCACCGACGACGCCGTGGAAGTGGCGAAGTTCTGGGCTAACAAAATTTAAATAATGTCGTGCCAGCGACACGACGAAGAAGAAGAACATCTATGTTAACGCAAGCTATCAACAAAATAGATGAATCAGTAACCCGACACATGTGTATATAGAGATGCCAGATAAAGACAGGATGCTACAGTTGCCAGCGGTGGTCTGTCAGACGAGTGCCACGTAATTGGCACCGCTTTCTACTTATACACTTATGTGCGGACCGTATACAGCGTGATGCGATGTTTTTTTTTTGTCGAGTTACCGTTCGTCGGAAGCCAAGAAATAATTTGAAACGTTTGTTGACAATCTTTGTCAAATTATTGATTGCGTTATTTATGTGTAAGTTATCGTGATCTCTTTCTAGCGTCTATCTATCTAAACACATCTGTCACACATGACGGGGAAAACTTGTAGGATTATGGTTTTTTGGCAAGGATTCCTTATTTGAGTAAAGAACTATTTATAAAAAATAGATTAATGATAAGAAAGTAACGCTTTAAAAAATGGGGCTTAAGAGATTAATTATCTCATAAGCCTTTACAAATTACTAGTTTTATTGAAATCAAAACTTGTTTTTTTTTGGACGCTTCACATCAAACCAATCTTTTAAATTCATAAAAACCGTAGCTAACTAAATCAAACACACTGTAGTTGGACTGTCACCTAGCTCGCGCTCGCGTGTCGTCTCTAATGGCGGCTCGGAAAAAAGCCTCAATTGCGCGCAATTGACGGGCGGCGAGTTACCAGCGATCTGCGCACGACGCTCACACCTGGCGCAGGCGCAGGGTTCACGACAGGGGAACTGGAATAGAACTGTTAGATTTTTTCTTGATAAGAAGTTGGTGGGGAAAAATTTATTCCTGTGATGAGGTAGGCCATTTTTAATGGGTATTTTAAAGGGACACATGGACGTGTTTTTCAGTTTAGTAAATCTTAAGTAGATACTTGTGGATGTTCTATTTAAAATTGAGTAAAATAACAGAACAATCTATCCTCATAATTGTTTAAGGATCGGTTAGACCTAGATACCTACGTTATAGTAATATTTATTAATTACTTGGTAACTTTCGGCAACTTAACTCAACTCTACTAATCATCTCACAGTTTACTCAAATTTATTCAAAACAATAATTAACCATTCCTAGAGCTACAGGTACTCAAATTCCATAACAAAAACAACATAATCATAAACAACCGTGACCCACTACTGTATCTATCGTTACATTACTCAAGTACAAAGAAAACAGCAGTATTAACTGGCAACCCTAACACCGCCCGCGGGCACACAAGCGGCGCGGGCGCAGAGCGGGCGCGGCGCGTGCGTCGAGAAACTAGACCGACGCCATTTAAATTTGACCATTGTCACGGAAACAGAGGCCAAATGGCCACGATACTGAACGAAAGTCGTTTTAGAATTCGTTTTGATTATGAGCTACAAATAATTTCTAGGTTACAGGCACAAAGGAGTGTAGTTGTTAATCGTCTGGTTAAAATACCACAAAAAAAGTAATACCTATGTGCAACTTAGGTATATTCTTTGACAGAACCATAGATATTCGGAAAATAGTAAGTTAGGAAAAAAACCCTCGGAAAATATCTTTGAAGTGATTTTTATTCAGTCGCGAATTACTTACATGATTTTCTATGTAGAAAATTATGATGAAACGAATAGTTCCGAGCTTTGTCACTAACGAAGAAACTTGATTCGTCTTACTCCAATTTAAATGAGAGGTCAACAACCTCATAGTTCATCTTACCCCTCAATAAGCAAAAACCGTAAAGTTATAACAAAATAAACACAATAAACGTAAACTCTAAAGCTGCCAAACTAGTCTAGGAGTTAGCTTTTTGCAGTTGACCAGCCATAATCGAAAATAATGGACTATGTCTCGGCAAAGTATCACCGGTAAAGAATTTATCGGGACCGTAAATGATCGATTTTTCACGCATTCCTATCGAGCCTGGTACTGTTTTTCCGCAGGTAAAAGACCGGAAAACCATCTTTATTACTACGACTAAAATACTAGGTACTGAATAATATAATTGAATTTATTTACCTACATTTGATATAATAATAATAATTTATCAAGTTACTAAAAAACTGAAAAGTTTTTCAGTTTTTTTTTGTCATCTCTTTTTGCAATATTTTTTAACATTCTAGTATTCATACGGTTTTAATATTAAAAATAACTAGCCCTAATAATAACACCAACTTGTTTTAAGTTCCGTAGACCATTTTTGTGGTCATCGTCTATCGTACGGTAGCCGACGCACGCGCATGTTGGAATCTAAATGAACTTGGACCGAATTCGTTGTACATAAGTAGTTTTTAATGTGTAACTAGCGTGTGAGTGGTGTCGATTACATGTGTTTTTGTTATAGGACATTAAATAGACACTAATTTATGATTGTAGATTCAATAAACCGTGTAAAAAATAATGTTTTTTTTTTGTAAATTGATGTTTTTACGCTCCCTTTTTTAATTGAAGATGCAATGAGCCTTGTCGTCATCGACATTAAACGCAGTAATTGAAAGATACTTATAGTTTTTACAATGTTTATAACAATGGTGATATTTTCTTTTTTTAACTAACCATGTGTTTGTATCTTTTCTTCGAAACATTCTTCTAACTTGTGTTTAAAAGAAGTGATGATCTGCACAAACTTTAAACTTCTCCATATCAATGTGTATTCCGCAAATGCAATAGTAGTTTTTTACGGTTTGCTAAAGTTTAAAAATCTATTATGGAACGCTTCAATAACAACGTAATACACCGACCAATCACGGGACTTCACGAAATTATGACATAAAATGCACGGTGTACGTAACCAAATGTGCTAACCAACGTTCACCTTAACTGTAGGGCCATAAAGATAACGGGGGATCTCCATAGTCCTTGGGCAACTGAAGACCAGTGTATGATATCAATTTGTAGGGTGTTGCGATGTCGAGCAGCGCGGGCGGCTGACATGCTGCACTGATGATCGCTTCGCTGTCGGCTCGGCGCGACGTGGACGCTGAGACGCCGGTCGTCTGGCCCGCATGGTGCTACTCAGGTATTACAATGGTGAATAACAACAACAGACATGAAGTAGAATAACACCCGTTTAAGACTGCAAAGATTAAGGAGATACTCCCTAAAGCTTTTTCACCAATTTGTCCAGGACCAGGCCACCAAGCATTTCAGCATAATTTATAAATGACATTATCTTAATAAATACTTGAGATAGGCACCCATAAATATGCGGATCACATTAAATTATGTTCTGCTTCACTGGTAACACTTGTCAGACATATAAAACTTATTTGTTGACTCCCTTAGAGATCATTATTGATTTCGTTGTCACCACAATCAAACTTATTGATGGCCGCTGGTGTTTGCACACTGTCCTACATACAAACACTCATTAGACACTTCAACGACAATTATAACAAAGCCCATCACAAAATATAATAATTGTCATTGTTCGCAAGATTACTTTTCCGCATCCATTCAACACAGCTTTTCAAAGTATCCATCTACCTTCAAGGCGTACTCAGAAAAACAACTTCTAAAACCGATTTACATCGTTTCCCTCGTTCTCCTCCATTTCAAGCTTAACGCCGGTAACGAATAGGCAATGAACCTCAATTATTACGCCCAGGAAACTGCTGCTGATCATCTAGACACCATAAGTCATCTAAATGTTTCTTGAAAACGGTAGCGGACGTAAGTGAAAAAATGGTAGGCAATCTACTGTAACAGGTAGTTAGCAACAAGGAGATGTGCCGTAGAGCAGGTGGGGTCAGAAGGTCCACTGTAACTATCGTAACATCTCTTTATATTCATTCTTTATGTTAATTCATTTCATTTTTTTTTTTGTATTTTTTGTGGAGCGACGGCCTTTGTGACCTCCACAGTAAGACTGGTTGTCAGACATTCGGGCCACTGACTACCTGTGACGACTGTCAAAGATCTAAAATTGAAGGCCGGGACCAACGGCTTAACGTGCTTTCCGAGGTACGGAGGAAACTCAATATGTAATTGGTGGTCACCCATCCACGGACCAACTTAGGTAAGCGCGACGATCGACCCGAGCAGCAGTTATTATTTAGTCACGGGCGCCTATATCTTCGTAAATCTTGGTTGAACAGAGCAAAATTGTTGAAGGCAAGAAAATAATGACCTGGCCCGAATTATTTTAGACATCTAAAAACCCAGTTTCTTCTCTTCTAAAAAAAAATATTGTAGCATGACTGTAGTAAACTTCATTAGCATGGTCCTCCATATTCCTCGAAGTCAAAATATGGCTGCTGGATCTTTGAATGAATCAGAACATGCTGGGGTTCGCAAAGCCTGCATAAAAACCCACAGTTGAAAATCGCATAGTAAGTTATTTATTTTATTGGTTTACCAACTGTTGTCCAGACTGGTTTTATGACCAGTAATAGTCCTCCTCACAGCAACTCTTCTTCCATTCTTCGATAATTTTGGAGTCAGCCTTCTGTCTCACCTTACGTCGTGCTGTAACTGAGTCTGGTTTATCTGCGCGCAGTGGGTGGCGGAGTGGCAGGTGCGCGCGCATTTCCATACGTCTTCCGCGCGCACTGCGCAAGAGCACGCCTCAACGACACAAGTGACGTGACAGTTGAGTTTTTTCGCCTAGAAAGGCTTGCTACAAGAATTTATGATTGATTTGGTTAGAAAATACGTGTTTTAGATAAAACTGTTTTTTGTTTGACCTGTCAGGTATTTCCTTTACCGCCAATCGACGTGAGAACGACCAGATTGTTTGAACGTGGATGAGGAGATTAAAGTGTATGCTTGGATCGTAGCAGGTGACGTTCTATATTTTTGCTTAAACCCATGGGAAATAGGCGTAAGTTTATGTATGTACGTACGATCCGGTCATAAATAAAAAATGGTAAAGCATAAAATTGGAAAAGTCTATTTGTTTTTCTCTGTAAAAGGCATGCAATTAAATACTGTGCGAAATGGTTTCTCGCGTTCCCATACATTTCACCAATAAACAGTTAATAATCGTGAGAACTTCCTTCAAACTATGATGGCAAGAATTTCTATAAACTGTGTTTTGTACTTACAGATAACTGCCGTTAAATTACCGACAATCACCAATTTTAGTGCTAAGTAGGCACCAGAAAGTGCCACCTTCTAGTCACTTTAGGTGGCAAATTGAACACTTTGAACTGATCACTTCTCACACAGTTTTATGACAGTCATCGTAAACGTGAGGTTCGTGACTAAAGTTCGAGTACAAACTACTTATAAATTGGCTACAACAAAAAAAGAAACACATGAGTTTTGACCTAAAAAAAATCTTATGACGTAAATCCAAGAAAAAAAACAAGATATTAATTAACCTGTTTGTTTAATTAGGGTTAATAATTACAAGTTCTGCTTCGTGACTTTTCGTTCACTAACGAATTTAATAATTTGTTTATTTAGAGCAATTGGCTAAGGTATTCTTAATACTACCTACTTTAAATGTGAAAAAAACTGTCAGTCTGTAATGTCATGCCACAACCTAATCTCTGAATAGCTTTCGATTAAATTGACATACAGTTAAGCCATGACCTGGGTTAGGGTACGTTTTATATTTTTACATTTCCGAATATCTGATATCTCCACACGCGAACCCGAGACCACAACCTAGTAATAAATATTTTTCTAAGCATTATTAAACAAATC
The DNA here is from genome assembly GCA_964057025.1 of Standfussiana lucernea. Classification (NCBI taxonomy): domain Eukaryota; kingdom Metazoa; phylum Arthropoda; class Insecta; order Lepidoptera; family Noctuidae; genus Standfussiana; species Standfussiana lucernea. Next base: position 4,805,716 of record OZ059795.1, read on the forward strand.
ACGTTTCTCCATTTCGCAGTATTCCAGTTCTAACTAATTTCGTTGCGAGCCAAATTTACTGGCAGCCTATTATATCAGTTGCCAGTGTGTTGCCACATCCGTATTGTTATTTATTATTTTTTCAACAAATTCTGCATTCAAAAAGTTTACCGTTAATATAATCAAAATTCTATTTATTACTGATTCAATCTTAGTCGGATTTGCGAGTCGTAAATATTGTGTTTAGTATTGTTAATTGCATTCCATCAGCGCAAAATCTCTTAGAAAAGATTTTTTTTCATGACCAGACAACTATATCAGTCATCATGCAGAAGAAAGAGAAAATAACGAAATCAAAAATCTTACTCAAATGCAGACAGACATTTCGAAAACATATAAAACCAACCTCAGATGAAAAAACCAACAAAATACTTAGTCCACGTTTCGCTCTAAATTATTCGACATCTCATCCAAGACCATAGTAGTTCTACATCATCCGAGGATTCCGAGGCCAGAGCATCACCTGATTATTTATTTATGAGCTCTTCACCATGTTCCACTTATAACTTATTCCAATGTCGACTCGTATTCATAGAGCGATTTATGAACATCTGACATCACACGATTTCATGTTTACGATACAGGGGTGCAGTGAAGAGGTTTAATAGCCCAATAGCTGAGATAAGCCGTTGGTCAAGGCTTTCATTTGTAGATCTTTGATAGTCGTTACAGCTAGTCAGCGACCCGAAAATCTGACAACCAGTCCTACCAAGGGGTATCATATTATCCAGTACAAACGGGGTTGTGGAGGTCAGATAGGTAGTCGCTCCGTGTAAAATACTGGTATTCGGCTGCATCCGGTAAGACTAGAAGCCGACCCCAACCTAGATGGGAAAACACTAGGCAGTTGACGGCCGCTTATGGGTTAATTTCACCGCAAATCACCATCTCGTGACAGCGACTGTCAAAAATGTGGACAATACAGATTGAATGAAATTAGAACGCGAGCGTTCTTCAAAATACCGTAAAGCCGAAAATATTCTCTTCAGCATTGTTCGCGCAACGTTGCTTCATAAGTTCCGTATTTATTCACCATATATTATGGCATAGTATTTTGAATCTCACTCGTCCATTCATTAATCTTTTAAGGTAAGACTGCTTTATATTTTGATTTATTACTTTTGTTAGAACCACTTTAATGGCTGGTAAATATTAGGATAAAAATGTCAAACATGACGCCATTTTATTAAAATGTAGGTTATTTTATTTAAATCAAAACGACCGTCTGAACGGTTTCCTGTGTTAAGTTCCATGTTGTTATCGGAGATAAGGAACCTAGGAAATAATATTAAAATATTAGGATGAGGAAATACAATTCGATACATAAGTCACATTAAATCCTCACGCTGATCCTTTATTTTTCTTATTAGTGTGAGATTTTTATCTATTTTCTTTAAAAAAAAAAACTTTGCCCCACACTAGAATTACTCCTGTATCCTGGGTGCGTTTACAAACATTTAAACTCACATACACAAACATCCAGACCCGGAACAACAACCCGTAGCCATACAAATATTAGTTCCGTGCGGGATTCGAACCCGCGACATGCAGCGTGTCGTCAGTTACCTTCCTCGTTTTTGTTCAATCCTCATTTATTCTATAGCTTATCTATGTGACATTCAGTTATATAACTCTTCCGTGCCTCCATTTTCTTCTTAAACCAACTAATTACAACAGCACCAACAAAAACTCCATCCATTCAAACATCATCAATATTTAACTCTTCGGCCATTTCAAAGTAAAATAAAAACCCCATGAAAAGCCATTGAAAACAATGAGTAGAAATCTTGTGAGGAGGAAGCTAGCCTGCCGCTCTAAGTTTGTAAACGAGTTTTAAACGTTCATGTATTATAGATTTGTTTTCACTGTTCCTACGAGTGTATTAACACTTAATGTTTTCTAAACTTGGTTGCTGAACGGTATTTCAACCTGTCTTAGTCTCGTGGTCTCTTCCTCTTTTCAGTGACTTCTATTTTATTTATTATGAGTTTCCTTAGTGGTTCTGTTTGATTAGGGCATGTCCATTATGTCCGATAAGTGAATAGTAGTGAAGTGTTTGACTTTCTGAGTTATCACACGATCTACAACAATAATTCATTCACTGATGGTAAATATAAAGGTCTCTTTAAAAGTGTCGGGAAGAAGAGATAATGTTTAAGTAGTACAGTCGATTTCTGATTATAACATGTAGATATCAATTTCAAGTAATTTTTGGCTTATCTTATTTAAAAACTAAATTAAGTTCTAAACAATAACTTGTTGCTGCTATGCCGAATAAAACTATTGCTTCAGCTACTTATTATAATTTAAATTGCCACGGTTATTTAGCAAATTAAATGCATTGGTCATTAGCATAATATGACAATAATTCAACATAGTACAAGTTTGAACTAACACAAAATACTTAAATGTTTTGATGGCCAACAAACAGCCGCAGATAATTTCGTTGCGGGCAACATTTAAGTCAACTCTTGCTAACAGTGACAACGTATAGTTATACGAACAGAAGCTAGTGATACGTTAACTCTATTTGCTGCCAAAAATATTCGGTTAATATTATATTAACTGTACAGGTTCTGTCAGAACCGGAAGGAGGACGCGCATAAACACCCTCACATACAAATACATATGTACATACGCTTAAACGTATTAAGTAACAGTTATAAAACATTTGAATTAAATAATCGAAAATAAATTAAGATGTTCCCTTTATTTTTTAAATGCCACTTTAAAATTAGTCTCCCAATCTCTCTCGTAGTTCTCGCAGTAAGTAATTAAGCGCACAATTTCTATATAATCATAATTATCGTGAGGACGAGCCAGCAATCGAACTAATAACACGACGCAATAATCACCGATCCTGCCAAGCGTGGTAATTACAGCCATATTTCTACAGGATCGATCATTGAGCCCCCCAGGCCTGTGTTCAGCCATGATTTACGAGCCCCTGTAATGATGAAAAGTTAGATTGCGTGTGCTTGTGGCTAAGTGGCTACTACCGCTTGGTGAACGGCGTTAGACTCGGGAGCAGGACTACTTTTCGAAAAATGTGACATTATTGTACTTACTAAATTAGACTAACTGCTAACTATACTGGACTGAGGACACTCAATGGGTTATGGACAGGCAGATTTCAAAGAAATGTCTTGACAACTATTTCAACTAAGTTTAGGTAGATATAAAGTAATTTCCCGGTGTATATCTGAAGAAGTCTTTTTTGTGAACCTTGTTATTCTCTGAGTTCGATTTTAGATACTCAAAACCTCTTTATCAAACGTCTATATACTTTCCTACCAAAAGACACACACTCAAAAAGCACCTTCTACCGATCCACCAAAATTTTATCACCATCCAAAAATCCACTTCTTCGTCCTCTTCTGACACCAACTCAAAAAAAGCTCTACAAAAACCCGTCTGTAATTTTTTCCTATCTGCTTGATATGAATTGCTATGATATTTACATTGGTAATGTGTGCGTGGGCTGCGCACGCGCCGCGCCTTGCCACCTCTGTTATTTGTGGAGTGACAGTGTCAATGGAAAATCCAAATAGTTCCTAGTATCGCGGTCAGGTTGTTTTTGGAGTTCCGTACTGGTGATCAAGGTGGTCTTGTTTTGTTTTAGATTTTCTCCTTAAGAGCGTACGCCGTACGGTATTTCGTACAAACTTTCAAGTCCTTATTTTTAGATATGACTGAACCGATTTTAATGAAACTTCATACCCATAAGCAGGATACATAGGTCTAAAAAGTTAGTAGAAAACATTTTCGCAAAATTGAATTACAGTTAAATTACACCGATTTTAAATTTTCCATAGAAACAGAAATTTACAATTATCTTTTTTTAAATAAGACATTTCGAAAATGTTTTCTACTAACTTTTTAGACTTATGTATCTTGCTTATGTGTGTGAACTTTCATTAAAATCGGTTCAGTCGTGTCGAAAAATAAGGATTTGATAATTTGTATGAAATGATGTACGGCGTACACGCTCTTAAGTGTTTAATTCCTATAAATTGCAGAAAGGAATTTGGTACAAACAGCGACACTGTAAGCTATACATTTCCAGTATAACATGGCCGCACTTTGTATAGATTTCCCGTACAGTGAGAAGACCGTATAAACTGGTTTTGTACAGCTTGGTTGGTCGTTGGCGTACTTACTACTCGTATACATCGTGTTTTCTCAAGTCTTGATCCCATTGTAAAAAAAATGTTAATTCGGTAACTACGAATGTATTAAAGTATTGTTTACATGATTAAGTTTTGACGGAGACCGACGTAATTAAATGGTAGGTTTCCGAGGAGTAATCAAATGTTTGCCTATCTTCTTAAAATACAGCTTATTATTTTAATATATTATTTATTAGAACCTAATAGAAAACCTGCTTTAGTTACGCGTATACAGAACCCTACGTAAAACTTATCTACCAATATACCAAGCTGTCATTGACTTTCAAAACTTGAATGAGTGGACTGTTATTTCATAACAGATGCGCACACGCATGGGGTCACTTGTGTATGCCTCCACACCATATTCCGACGGCTCATACAGAACCAGATAAACGCCAGAACTTCTTGAATGCAGGGGTCAGGTTCACGTCTTAAGCAAAATATATTAACTCCTGTAATCCATGAAGGGTTAGACAGAGGTGTACCTAATAGTACTTACCTACACCCACATTTTGAAGGTTATGTTGTTCCATGTAAGTGAGGGCGAGCCTATTGCCATCAACTGGGCACAAATCTAGGCTCCGTGGCTGCTACTGAGAAAATTCTTATCAAAAAATCCACATTGCTCGACTTGGGAACACTAGACCATTGGGGCTCGAAACGAAAACTGGAGAAACTCAGAAAAACACATTTTATGAATATTCTTAGAAAACACGCCACCATATTCTGTCATTCGGAACCTACTAGATAAACAGCAGAACTACTTGACTGCTAAGGTCAAGATCATGACTTTTAAGGTTAATTGAATTCGCTTTTGGCGTGCCTACCGCTCAAATACGTTGTCAATAGGTTTACTGTTTAACGACATTCCTTTACTTTATGGTACTGTTTAACAGACAAATTGAACGAAAGATTTTGTAAAGATATATAATAAGAATAGTCAACGGAATCATCGACCACTGATCTTTTGTCGACCAGTTTTCAACAGATATCATTACATAGTATTAAATAAAGTCGCTTCCCTCTGTCTGTCCCTAGGTATGCTTAGATCTTTAAAACTACGCAACGGATTTTGATGTTTTTTTTTTTAATAGATAGAGTGATTTAAGAGGAAGGTTTATATGTATAATAAATGCATATTATAGTAGAGAAAATATTAGTTTTTGTCATTAAATGTCATTAAATATTGTTAAATATTGTCATTAAATATTGTTTTTTTCATTGCACCCGTGCGAAGCCGGAGCGGGTCGCTAGTTAAAAATAAAACATGTCTTATCCAGCGTTGCCAATCGTGTATATCTTGAATAAACGCCAATCCTTGTATGGCACATACTTTACTTTAAGTACTCGAGTCACGAAGGCGCCACATATTCTACAGCAATGAAAACGTATAACCAAAATCAATAACAAAATCAGTACTTACAATAAAAATTGAAGGTTCGTTCAAACTACCCGGCAACCCGATAAGGTTAATCGAGGTCACCGATATTGCGATAACACGAGAGAAAAATTGAAAACTCCGATACATTATCGTTCGGCAATTTTACGAATGCGAAAGGCATTACTTTGAAAATATTTTAAAACGAAATTGCCACAAAAAAATTACGACACAATTAAAATTATTTTTTCACCGTTCGGTTTTAATGTTTTTGATATGAATTCGGTATCAGACGTCTCCATTTGAGGTGATGGCCCTGTTTACGACTGAACTTAGGGAGTTGTGGGTAAATTGGAGCATTTTGATTATAAGATACGCGGTTACGAAGAAACATTATATTCTGGGCTGTAGTAAAAGTTTCCGCAGTGTATTTTTAGTGCGATTCATTTTAAATTTATTTTTATTAGTTGGTCGCCGACCATAATTATGTAGGATATAACCTTTCCTGCAGATATTGCTATCACAAGAAGCGTTAATAATGATTTTGTTTATTAAAACGACGACTGACGATCGATTTCATAATGTTTATTTACAAAATTTCGAGTAGGATAATCCTTGGCATGTGAAATATATGTTTATGTTTATTTTCTCATCACAAAACTTTGCAGTGAACAGGAATTATTCAATCTAATTTACAAGTTGAACATTTGAACATTGAAATTTAGTACCCACTCAGTAATCGTAGATGCATCTAATCTCTCGCTTTGGTTTCGTTTATTTATTTTCATTACTTACTTTACATTTTAAATATTCCGCTAAAAACATCAAAATAAAATAATATATACATATATTATATAATACAGGGTCCAAGGTACTGGATTTCAGGGCTCCACAGAAAGGAACCTCCTAACAATACGAGCCGTGTCCAGGAGTACCGCTTAATTTAAGTGAACTTAAATTTAACTTTACTTTCTATGGTTGATTGTTAGCTTGATAATCGTAATTTTCTCACCCCGTAGGAACATGTTTTTTTCTGCCGGTCTCCCCGGGCAACCGTCACGCTATCATTTACTCCTTTTTCGTTCATATCATCTTCACACAATCCAACCATCTTCTTTGCCTATTGATGACGTTATAACATTCCTACTCACTCGTTTTCCAATAATCAGCATACTTGGATTTGTATAGTCTCTATAGAGATACTGTACATAGTTTTTTTACCCCGACTTTACATTGCCAGCCCTGACTACCGAATCCCCACACTAACGCGACATAAACACTCATGTACACTCACGGAAACCCGAATAAAACCTTAATGACCTCCACGGAACCCGTTCACGTAGCTATGTATACATATGTATGTATATGGACAGTCGGGGGCATTCCTTTTACTTTGCAAAAACTCAACTGTTTCGCACAAAGAGCTTGCTTTTGTTTTTTTTACGAAGCGTTTAAATATCGTTAAGTGGTAGTCATTTGTTCTTTAGTCTTTAGTTGTAATTATTTATGTTTATAGGAGTCGAAGGGTGACTTTTTTTCGTGAGAAGAGCTTTAAATTTATTCAATCTTCATCGGACTTGAAGAGACTATTTATGGGACTAGGGTGTCTATTTAGCCTGTAGACTGATGACAGCCCATCCTTAAACAACCGACTGCAGAATTTCCAATTATGTGGTCAAATTATTAGTTTCTTATTGTCTTCTTAGTCGGTGTAGACAAGCAAAGAGGTACAATAAGATAAGGGTTTTCCAAACTCCGCAGTTTCCAATCAGAAGTAGCTAATTTAAACCCCCACAAAATATTTGGATCCAAAGCTAGAGTCTCCAAATTTCCTCGATGTTTCCGAAAACAATTTCCATTTTGCATAGACTAGCTTTCCACTCCAACAAAAGACTTTTTGCTTAAGCTATATCAATTAATGTTACAAGCTACATTACAGGATATGAACTTCTACAAATGGCGCCAGAATCTATCACTGTAGAAAGCAAAAGCGACTTTAGATAATGTATGTTTATTCCGTTCGTAAGTCTTAAAGTTGCCTGCATACCAGTTCTGCAACATAGTAACAAACTACCTTCGGATATCACTGATAGTTGCTAATGCGATATTTATGTCATTATTTTCTGATATGACACGGTCACATTTTTTTTTATGTACGTTGAGGTTATTGTGTCATCATGAGAAAGTTACGACGACTTAGTGAGTTGACGAGTTTGATGGATTTAGAAATTAATTCATCATCATCTTTCTCCTGTCCCTATACCAATTGATTTGTGGTCGGCGCAGCATATCCTATCCTCTACTCGTCATCTCAGCAGTCACCTCCTTTCTAGCCTTCATACAGTCCATCCATCGTTTCTTAGGTCTTTCTTTACTCTTATAGCCACCCACATTCATACTCAAAGTTTTCCTCACGACATTACGAAACCCGAACATTATGGTTTAGAGATTAATTATATGTTGACTTTGTTTTTGTAGGATATTTGGCAGTTCGTGAACCAGAATAAGATAATTTGTAAACCACAGCTGGGATACTTGGCTTTTCAGATGAAAGTTGTTTGGTTTCAATGTTACTTATCGTATTTTGGCACGATAATTTGGTCCCATTTCAAGTCATCTACTGACTTCTTTTGAGAGCGTGATGGACAGTATAGACCTTTGCAGTCAATATAAAAAAAAACCTTTTAAGAACACAGTAAATACCACATTTCTCAATTATATAAAATAATAGCGCTCTACAATTGAGACTTTCACCTAATGTTATAAGAGTGGCTACCGGTACAGTAGAACAATCGATTAACTATCGAAATTACGGTATCATTCCATTGAATTACCAGCCTTAATTAGTACCTAAATGTTAAAGCACTTCTGAGTAATGGCCGATTATTACAAAATAGGTTTATGTAATTTGGTAATGAAAACTTAGGCTTAGTTGGTATCAGTATTAGACACTTTCAATATGGGTATTAATTATATTAAATAATATTTCCCAGATAAAAATTAAAAAACCTATTTATGTAGTTTGTATAAATAGTGAATCATTTTATCATTACAATCATAGGTAAGTATAACTGATGCTCTAACAAATAAATAACTACAAAATAATTTATGAAATTAGTTCGATTGTAACGTATAATATTCGCGTAAACATCATATCAATCGTATAGAATCAATTAAGGCATTTTTCTACTCAGGAGTTTCAATATAACGAATGGCTTTGACATCGGATACATTAGCGTTACATCACTATCAGGCGACTTGTTAATATGAAACCGTTCTTAAAACATTGACTTTAACGATAATTCTAGTTAATTACCGAAACGTCTGACAAGTATTACGCAATAATAAAAACAAACTGGTCCAAAGTTGGACTCGCTCGATATAACCCGATACTTACTTTATGAAAATGAAGAAATTATCGAGTCAGTAACGAGCCGCGGATTGCGGTTATCGATAAAACGCCTTTATATCGACTTTTATGTCAAGCCCTAACGGTTGTCGTAAATTCGACATGTTATTGCGGCTGTCACTGGCGTATAGCTTTATTAATGCATAGAGAAGTGTTTTGTTTACTCACTTACGATTATTTCTAGTGTCGTATTATGTAACGCGTGTAATCGTAACACCACGCAATGTGTCGTCGACGTAAATCTAATTTAACTAGATAGTGCCGTATTCTCCTGACACGCGAACCGTTAACTTTTATACGACAGTACATGTTTGTTTTAATGGCTACAGTGTTATCATAAAGCTTTATAGAATGTTAACACAAATGAAGTTTACAATTGCGGACGTATTCAAATAGAGAGTGGACACTAACGTAGCAGAGTTTACAAGCAATTAACTGTGGTGTACGCGAAATTATTTTACGATGTACTAAACTGTTTCAAGTATTATTGACCACTTTAATCGATTTTCCAGTAATAAAGTGGGATATGTGTATCAATACGATAGTAATCGATATGAGGGAGAAATCGATATGTGGAGCTTCACTATTTCTGGATCTTTCGATTTGCGAATGTTTACGCGAGGTTGTAAAAGGAGTTTTTTTTTTCGTGAGTAAGTTCGTGGGGACACCGGTAGGGATGTCTCTTTATGTTTTTACGATGCAAAAAAACCGTGAAAGCTGGGCTCAGCCGCTCAGCGTCGCAACCTTTCCGTGTCACATCGATTCTTTTGTTGCTGTGTTCTTTAAATGTTCTAAGAAGATAAAAGTGTGGACATGGGAACTTTATTTTGTATTTTCTCTACTTTTAATTAACAAACATGCAAATCATGGCCTTTTTCCTTGCTATGATCCTATTCCGTTTGTTATATCCACGTTCATACATCTGATCATACACAAGGTGGCGAGTAGGTACCTGATGTTTCCGAAAAAGATTACCAATTTATTTAACATTGTTCCTTATTGGCTCGTTCTGTTTACGTACCAACCTAACGCGAGTTGTGAAGATGCTCATAAAATGGTGTCATAAACTATCTCGCTTTTCATCACTAAATAAATTACATTGAAATCTAGATATCTGTTAATACTTTAATGTTAATGTTAATCCTGTTAACTAACCAAGAAAGAAGAAGAAAGAAAAAGAAAAAAAGAAAGAAAGAATAATCAAAGAACCTTTGATTCGTGTGGAGTGTAAATGTTAAATATGATTTTATTATTACTCGTAAGTATGGCGCCAATTAGCAGGTAATTGGAATACAAAACGGCAAAAGAGCTGCAGTTTTCCAGCTAATATTCATTTATTCAATATGATTTTATACATAAATATCCTGTTTTACAATGGTCAAGTCTTTAAAAGAAGCTATTGTTTCATAGGCTTTATTCAAACATTACTTTTGAATAACGCCTAAATGGTGTTCTCGAATCAATAGTCATTTATTCGGGTTAGTCCCTGAGTACCACGATCCCCGAGGCACCCGTACCGGAGGACCCCGATTTATTTTTGTCTTGAGAAAGTCGATCAAAAGTCAGTTTAGCTTAAAAGTACCGTCAGCAGATGAAATGTTAAATAAAATTTTATTACGTAAGTCTTGCTTGGTTAAGGTAAATAATATTATAATTAGAGAATACAATATAGAGTCTCGTAGAGCAATCACAGGTTTTAATTATTATCACAATAGTTGCGTTTTCAATACCGAAAAACATTTTTTGAACGTCAAAATTTAAGAGACACTCCCCCAACACGCCCTCCGTTCGCCACTTCCTAGTGATTTAGCTGGGAAGAAGAGGTGGCGGAACAAACTCCCCAGCAACACATCTGTCTGTTCTAATTGAAAATTATGAAGTGTCTCAATCTTAAAATATCAGTAAATCTGAATAATAAGGCCGCAAATTCAACTTTTTATAAACTAATAAGCATCTTAATTTGATTCTATGAAGACTACAAATATTAGCCCACTTCATTTCGTATTGTTGGGAAGTCTTGCCGTACATTAAGGGCAGTTACATACCTGGTAGTTTGTAATTTAGGATAATAAGCAAAAAAATTTGGAATTAAAAAAATAATTGAGCACGCATTTTCACACTGCAAGCAAAAACAGTTAAAAAATAACACATTTTTGTACTTGACGACATCGCATTAACAGCTACGATCAAAAAATATTAATACTTCATCGAGTAACGGTGATGATTTTTTCGCAAAAAAAAAAAATTAACAGTTAAACTCAATGCAGAAGCGCCATAAACATTCAGTTTTGAAATTAAAACATAAAAACGCCTTTTATTATCTTTTTTTCTGGAGGTCTTGCATCTGGCTTTTGATTCGTCGAGGTAGGAAGTCGTACAAGATCTTTCACATTAAAAATTAAGTACTTTCTGCATTTCGATGAATTATATAATTATTATTACTATTTTGTTAGGCTGTGCTGTTCCACTGCTGGGCAAAGGACTCCTCCTATTCCTTCTGGAATGGGCTCTTTTCAAGGAACTCTTCGAACCAGCCATCGCGGTGCGCACCCCGAATATATAATTCACAACAAACTGCAAACAGAGCCTAGTTTATTCCTAGATACTTTTGGTTTACCTGGACCGTAAACTGAATGTAGATTTTTCCCAACACTTACGCAAAGAAATTTATAAGCATTTAACAGGGTCCTGTACTAAAATTGCGCTCGGAAAGATGCGAAATTCCTAATGTCAAACAAACAATATGTATGTATTTGCGATTTACATGCTTCTAAAATTTGTATCACCATACCTATCATAGTAGTAAACTGCATCTAAGCATCGTCACTCCAATACATCAACGTATTCTCTATCAAAAACAAAAATGCGTGACATAGAAATTTAAACTTCCGTATATTAAAAATGATTTACGACACAACGTTCATGGCACATAAAGGCCAGTTTTGTTTTACGCGATCGAAATCAGACACGCGTGATTATGACAGGCACCGCACGCGCGACGAACGATCGACGACGCTCGTCTAACGATTTGTTCGAAATTGCTCTTTTACCGTGGTCCGTGGCACATCAATTCTGACGTTGTTGAATCGATATATCATGCATGATTTACCCTATGAGGGTTTGTGCTGCAAAAATGTTGTATTACTAAAGCAGTAATCCGATTATAGATTGAAGTAAAAATATGTGGCGAATAGTATGATGGACACTCGCATTCTTCTTTTCTGCAGGATTTAGATATAAAACACGGTCCTCCTGTATACCGTAAAGTAAAACCAACTAGTTTATGGTTGTTGATTTAAAAAAACATTTTTTAATCATTTATTATTTTTATATCTTACTACTGTTATAAATGCAAAAGTTTGTGAGGATGGATGGATGTTTGTTAGTCTTTCACGCAAAAAATAATAAACGATTAATGAAACGATAATGATAAAATTTGGCACACAGATAGGTTATGACCTAAATTAACACCTAAGATACTTTTTTTCTCTTGGGACGATTACAGACATACGCGCGAGCGAAGCTGCGTTCATTAACTAGTACGGTCCATCCAGATCAATTTCTCGATGTCAACGCTACAGGTCATTTAAAAATATTCGTGTGAGTTCAGCGAAACAAAGAAAGTTCTGTTGACGTTTACAATAAAGCAAATTTTGTTTTACGCGGTCACATCTCGTTGGTTCCGCGTGATTACGTTCGGCGCAGGCGTGACAACCGCGCGTGTTCACTAGCCCTTACAAGCGATTCGTTTGAAGAGCCGTGGCTGATGGGTTTGAAGGTACACAATGTTTATCAAATTGCAGCTCATTATAATGTTACAAAATGCAACAGAGTGTCCTATTTCATACATTAGCTTAGATAAATCTTTGGAAAAGGAGAAGGGAATTAAACAGAAAACATGTCTATTAATTACCAACGAAGTGCTACCGCACTTAACAATTTCTTACCTCAACATGTGTAAAATATACCTATAATAATTATGAAATCAATAAACGTAAAGATCTTTATCGTGAAATTGTAGGAGACCTTAGAAACTTATCTGAAGCAAGCGGATATTAAAGTCAAAGTTGGAGTAACATTTTGTTGTCACAATAAATGTGATTCACGCGCGCTCAAACGTCGCGATGAGGCGCGACTAATCCGCGGTAACGAGCCGCGCCGCCAACGCGTTAGTGTGGTCGCGCCTTTAGTGCATGACTTCGTAAATAGTGTTGTACCGTGGTTATTTTCTTTATGGTAATTTTAAATCGAAGTTCAAAAGTTATTTCGACAGATTTAGTTTTATGGAGTGAACTATTGAACTCATCGATTGAATTACCTACCTAAGTGCTACACGTATCTAATAATTTTATTGAAGTGTAGATTTTTGAGTTAGTACGAAAGTAGCACTATACATATAATCAATTCAGATGACGATTATTGCTGCTCCGATATCTCTACACACTTTTTGAAGCGTTCTTTCATGTCCAAAAAGACACAAATGTCAATGTTTAATTTCAAAACACCGAATGCAATTGCCCCACATTGTGTAGCAGGTGTTATTTTAGTTAACCCTGTTCCAGTCACAGTAGTCCTCTCTCTTAAATCACTGTCATTAGTGATAATCATTCCTACTGAGCGTACGTGCGCCTCTTATATTATTATCTAGTGTTTTTGCTGTACTAAGGCTGAGTGCACACCGTTTTTCTAGTAGGAAAATTACTCCTAAGGTATTTTGTTCGATTTGTGGTTGTATCTATTGGGCGAAGTATTTTTAAGACTACCACAACTCAGGTACACAAGATACAGGTAAGACCTAGTTTGGGCACCACCCATCAAATAAACCGATTTTCTCATAGTTACATTATAATTTTTACAGCTTTAATCAATCGTAAATATCTGTAACAGTGAATATACAATTATTATCATCCTTTATTTATTTTTCTAACTTATTTTAATATTTTTAAATATCCCCTATACAAAATCAATATAAAAAAAACATTTAAAAATATATAAAATAGTAGCCCACCAGCACCGGGAACAGGGTCCGAGCTACCGGTGGTCAGGGCTCTTGAGAGAGGAACCTCCTAACAATACGTGCCGTGTCCAGAAGTACTGCTTTCTGAATCAAGCCCTTGATCCAGCCGCCAAGCGAGAGCCTCTTCAGATGTTGGTCGAGGCTCTTGGCTATTAAACCATTGGCTGATACGACTATCGGCACAATGACTGCTGTATTCACGTCCCACATCTCGACAACCTCGCGAGCAAGATCTAGATACTTGAATTGCTTATCTTTCTCTGCTTTCACGAGGTTCTCGTCATGCGGGACCGTTATATCAACGATCATTGCGCGATGCTCCAATCGATCTATCACCACAATGTCAGGCTTATTAGCAACAATAGTCCTGTCAGTGACGATAGGTCGATCCCAATACAACGTGATATTACCATCATCGAGAACTGGGTCGGGCGCATACTTATAGTATGGCACTTCTGATTCCACAAGGTTGTACTTCAAAGCAAGTTGCTGGTGGATAATCCTAGCAACGAGGTTGTGTCTGTGCAAGTACTCTCCGTTAGCCAGACGAGAACACCCAGAAATAATGTGTCGGATCGATTCTCCCGGACGGTGGCATGCCCGACATATGTCAACCGTGCCATCCTTCACAATGTATTTCCGATAGTTATTCGTCATCATAACTTCGTCCATTATTGCACAGACAAAACCTTCGGTTTCCCCGAAGAGGTCACCGAAACGCAGCCAGGATACGGACGCTAAGAAGTCTACATCAGGCCCATGTAGGGCCCGGTAAAAACGTCCGTGAAGCTCCTTGCTCTGCCATACCTCCCTGCGGTCATTAGTGTCTAATACTTTAGGTTTGCGCCAGTTCTCGTTAGCCAGCGAGAGCGGGGTAAGGCCCTTGTCCACTGAGACCACCTCTCGGTGCATCTCCACGTCGGCTTCTAGAAAGTATTCTCTGAGACTGCATACCTCACGGTTGTGCAGGGTCTTAGCATTTAAGAAGCCACGACCCCCGCACTTCCGCGGGATATACAGTCTCATCACCGACGACCGTGGGTGATGCATCCGATTTGCGGTCATCAATGTGCGGACCCTCCTATCCAAGGCATCAAGTTCCGTCTGAGTCCATTTGAGTATGCCGAAAGAATACATCAAAACCGGCATGACCCAACCGTTGAAGGCGCGCACCTTGTTTCCGCCTGACAAAAGACTGCTTAGCACTTTATTCAGGCGGCCAAAGAAGCGCTCCCTCAACGATTGTTTCATGTCGGAAGTATTGATGCCTAATGCCTCCGACATACCCAAATACTTGTAGGTTTCTGTTGAGGAGAGGGATCTAAGGTGTATGGAATCCGAGAGTTGAGTACCCACGGATTCCATAATCTGCCCTCGCTTCACATGCATGACTGCACATTTGTCCACACCAAATTCCATTCTGATGGCACTACTGAAAGTTTCTGTTACCTTCAGTAGCTTCATCAGTTGCAAATTGTTGGGGGCAAAGAGTTTCAGATCATCCATGTAAAGAAGGTGAGATATGACCTGACCACCTCTCCTCAACCGATAACCTAGACCTGAACTCTCTAGCAATGTGCTGAGAGGGTTCAAGGCTAGACAAAACCACAATGGACTCAAACTATCACCCTGGAATATGCCACGCTCAATCCTTATCTGTTCGCTGTTCCCTTGGATTTGTCGACATCCTGGATAGCGAAGGACCGTTCTCCAGCACCCCATACATGACATCAGGAAGGCACGCAGAGTTGCATCTACTTTATACAACTCCAGCACCCTCATGAGCCATGTATGAGGTACAGAATCATAGGCCTTCTTATAATCTATCCAACATGTAGACAGATCCCTTCGGGAACGGCGAACCTGTTGGCTAATGGCCATATCAATGAGGAGTAGCTCCTTAGTACCACGAGACCCGTTCCTACATCCATTCTGAGAGGCAGACATGATAGAATTACTCTCAATATGTTGGTTGATTTTAGCTCTCAAAATGGATGTAAGAACTTTATAGACCGTTGGTAGACAAGTAATTGGTCTATAATTTTTGGGCTCCGCAGTACTACCTGATTTATGGAGCAGGTGGGTAATTCCGGTCGTCAAGAACTGGGGCAGCGATCCGGATTCTAAAGCTGATTGAAACTGGGACGCTAAGCAAGCGTGCGATCTCTGGAACCATTTGATCCAGAAATTGTGCAGTCCATCCGGCCCTGGAGATTTCCAGTTAGGCAACGGACGGACTGCACGAGCTACGTCCTGGGGGCTGATGATGATTGCCCCCGTTTCTGGTATTGGATCACACGCTCGTTCAACCTCCCGGGTCCAATCACCCTCAGTGTGACCGACAGGTACCGACCAGATGCTGCGCCAGAACGAGCACATTGTGTCATCATCCGGTAGACGCATGTCAGTCATACCTTGGTCCGGTCGTTCCCAAGCCCTATAGACCCACCTTTCATCGCTTTGGAATGTGCGATTCTGAGTGTACCGCTCCATTCGCTTGTACCGACGAATACGGTTTGCCCATGCACAGATCTTCTGCTTCAGGAAGTCGATGCGCTCTGTGACGCGGGCCAGATAATCACGAGAATTAATATCAGTTCCCGAGAACGCCCGCTTCACAAAACGCATCACTCTAGGGCGAGTATTGCCCTCCCTGAAGCAGATTAACTTGCCGATGAGTGCTCTAGCCTCACCAATACGCCGCTCAATCCTGCACTGCCAAGCTGGAACAGCAAATTTTGGTCGTGTAGCTCTGTCGTTGTTAGGAAACTTGACGTGAGCTACACGACATGCCGCTACAGCTGCACAGTACAATTATTATTGTTATCATCGGTAAATTATGGGTCGCAATTGTCTGACCAGTTTAAAAAAAAAATATATAAAAGAAAAAGTTAAAATAATGTTGTGTCAAATGTGAAAAGATAATCAATATTCAAATCTTGTACAATGTTTATATAAGAATGTCCACTTGTTTGAAAGTAAATTCAATTAACATTCAAGAAAATTAATTAATATAATAATTATTATGTTTCATCGGCTTTGCATTGAGATTTGAGATAGATAAATGATAAATTTGAATGTTGCATGTTCTTTTATGGGACATTGAGTGCCAGACATTCATTTTAATTAATTCTAAATGGTATTAGGCATGTTTAATAACTAAGGAAATAATGTTATGGTGTTTTAAGTAAATTATCTTTAATTTTATTAAATTTTAACTGACTTGACATCTGATTAAATATTCGAGTATTAGTTAGTCATGAAACATGCGTGTCGGTTTATAATTCCAATGTAAACTTTTTGCAAAAAAAAAACGACTTTTGACAAGAAAAAAATCGGAAAGTTTTTATATTACGCTTTTCTGTACTTGTGTCATTTTTCTAAATAAGTAAATACCACTCGAAAGTCACAGGAAAGCAAAATACGCAATTTTATTTACTTGGATGACATACTTTTTCCAGCTATTTTGGTTTAAAAACCAAATTTCTGAACCGATTTTGATGAAATTTCTATGAAACCAATCGGAAAGTATATACTTTCACATAAATTAAGAATTTTTAAATTCAGGGTCATAAATGACGGACTTCTGAGGTAACAAATAAAAAAATACAATCGAATTGAGAACCTCCTCCTTTTTTTGAAATCGGTTAAAATATAATTTATGCTAGGTTCCTACCCACTTAGATTGTGGTATCAGTGATTTATAACACTGATATTTTCATGGCGTTACAAAATAATTCCTTCGAAAAATAATAATAATAAAATAATAATATTTTGTGTCTACGTTTCTTATCTACATATCTTCTCGCAGGTCCGCTGGAAGTGATTTCTAAATGAATGAAGAGGTACTTGTCTGCTTATGTATCTTTTGTCTTCATGTATTTTTCCTGTAATGTGTTTTGTTTGTACATAAATAAATAAATTTTGAAACGAACATCTCGAACTCCATAAAACCGTTCCTTGTCATAAAATGAATGGCATTTCCCGACTTTTTAAATCGACCTCACGACACAACAGTCACTCCAACAACGAAGTAATTTTTCTCCAATGTGTCCTCGCCTTAACAATAATACTGTAATCACCTAATTGCCGCCACTCACTGCGTGTCGCGACTTTCGACACAATGAATTGTTTTTAACAATGAGCGAGTGCAACTGTTGCTCGCTGTTGTAGCCTCAGGCTTAAAACAACTGAATGGAGTCGTGGACATGACATGTTGGAAAATAAATGAAGGCAATTTCTTTTTATTTGTAGTAAGTGATTGCTGGTTGCAAGTTTCTGGTGGCTGTCAATCACTAATACTTAAGTGTTAACGCCTTTGAAATAAAATATTTGATTAAATAGACATCCCGTAGAAAAGTAAGAGCCGATATTCAGTTTAATTTTCTGTTTATATCGATTTCGGTGATCGGAATCAGAAGTGAGCTTTTTCTCTCAGACGTAGATATTATTAAAATTCCCTGAAATTTTAATAATATACGTACGTGTTAAAAAAAGGCGTTTGTTTGAAGTAATTAGTCATTTATACAATTACCAAGTTAACACGAGCATCGTGACGAAAAAAGAAACTTTTGACATATTATTAAATCTGCTAGAAAGTGCACTCAAAATGTTTTCGAAAGTGCATGATCCAGATAAACGAATTAAACATTAATTTAATGTTTGATTTTAAAAGACGTATGAAGTTTATTTCAATTGAGTATCGTTTAAGCTTTTCAGTTATAAAATTTTAATTGTTACTCTCTCTTCTTAAATGCAATATTAATCGGTTTATTACTGTGGTTATCTGAGGAATGGGAAATTGTATTGAGTATTAAAAGTCTTGTCTCAAACTATTTCCTATATCGATAAAATATGATTACTTGAGTCATAGACTTACCACAAGTCGATTATTTTCGATAGAATTTAATC
Source organism: Standfussiana lucernea (assembly GCA_964057025.1). NCBI lineage: Eukaryota > Metazoa > Arthropoda > Insecta > Lepidoptera > Noctuidae > Standfussiana > Standfussiana lucernea. The sequence goes on from OZ059795.1 coordinate 4,824,639, forward strand.
TAACATCAAGAAAATAGTTTTATAAATACATGATGTTCGTCAACAATTCTTCAAAATATGTAATTCAAATGATGTAGAAAAATATCTGAAATCGCTAAAATATTCAATGCTATCATGCTCCAAAGAGGTTATACAGTAGTAATTTATGTACATTAGCAGTGTGCAATGTCGGGTGAAGTCATATTTTAATTAATTTAATATCACTAGCGCTTCGAATGTAAGTACAATGTAGCGAAACTAGTAGCTATGTAGTCCAACATGATAGATGCATAATTACTTATATACTTACTTACATAATTACTTTATCGTTGATATTCTACCGTTTTAGTTTTATTAGTATTTAAAAGAATTATTTCGAAACTGAATAAAATGTAACTCGTAGACTTAATTGCGCTGGTGTGAACAGACCTTTATTATTATTTGAAGATGTAATGTATTTTTGTGTTGCGACTAACCTTTTTTTGTTTTTGTTTACAGGTAAATATTAGCAGTTAACTACCAGTCTTCGATTGTAAGTAGCATAGACATAATTATATAACAAAAAATAAATAAGAAATCGATTCAGAAATTTTAATTGAATTTAATAAAAATCTGTAGGTATAACAATAACATATAAAAAGTCTGCCAAACTGCAAAACATTTGTCAGACGTGAACAACGTAAAAATAAAGTAAGTTTACAGAAGGAAAGACATTTTACACCCATAAAAAATTGCTATTTTCCACAGATGCAAAATCACCTCTGGGCACAATCTTTCTTTATCGTGTGGTTAGTGCCTAACCTGGTGTCAGAGTTTTTATGCCGCCCAAGGGCCTCTGACTTGGCTTTTACATGCCGTCGAGAAATATCTCTCAGGCATGCTGGTTTCCTCACGATGTTTTCCATCACCGAAGCAAGTGATAATTAAAGGTACAATACACACATAATTCCGAAAAATCAGAGGACAATGAGATGATGATGATGGGCACAATGAGAGGTTGCGTTTTTTAACAACATTTTTAAGTTGGTCTTTAGATTTAACATGCGATATCAACTGTTGGGGTGGCTCATTCACCAAAGGCGGTACTAAATATTTTCTTGTGCGCTTATCAAAGCAGGAACAGCAAGTGTCTTCTTTCTTCTTCTGTGGTTAGTCAGTCAGTGAGTCAAAATATATCCACTGCTGAACAAGTAGACACAGGCTTTCCCCAAGCGGAGGTGCTATTGATCCATGTTACTAAATTCTAATTAATAAAAAAAAAAAATAATATACAAACCTTAAATTTAAAAAAAAAAAAAAATCTAATTTATTGCACACAATAAAAATCTTCCCACCTCAAAAGCGTTATGTAAATATATGGATAATCATATAAAATACATAGTTTCAATACGGGGGCTATTATCACATGTTTATGTAGATCACAGAACAAAGTTACCGCGGACATTTACATATTATCAGTGGCCAATTAATTTTACAATATATTGGTATTAATTGTACCAGATTTATGCAAGGCTTTTGAATTTTAAGCATGCCTTCTGCCGACGCTGTGTTTAAATTAAAGACGAGTTGGGTTACAGTTAGAAATAGATAAGTAAGGTCTGTATTCTAAAACGAAGCTTACACATAAGTTTCTAGATTTCAAGCTGAAAAGATAAGATAATATATATTTAGTTTGTAAAAACTATATATACAGGTCTTATAAATAAATTAAAAGTAGCTACATGTTTTTCCACTTGGGATTCCCTAACAAAAAAAAAATACTAGGGTGAACTTAATATTTTTTTAAAGTAGATATTATTATTAACTAAAAATATTAAATTTACAAGAACTGATAGATTTAAAATAACAAAAGTTTGACAACAAAACCCAGTATTAACGTTTCCAGATAATTAATGTGCAAGTGATCATGTTATATGCCACGTTTAACTACGGCCGTTCGTCGTTTTGAACATCCAGTTTAAGTGTCGTCAGTAAATTATTCGGCAGTGTAACGAATAGAAGCTTGTACTAAACATAATTGAATAATAATCATAAGTAAGGGTATAATTAACAAAGATAATTAATTTTCCTGTTCTTAAGTTTAAGCTAACAATAAATAAACCTCACCTAAAACAAACGCAATAGACACACGCAATAACTTTAGCCGCAATATTAATGTCATATTAGCGACATTACCATCTTTTTCAGGCGGTGACGGTGTTGCCATAACTTTGCTGGCATAATTAACGTCTTATGTGGCATGCTGTCGTTTTACTGGCAATATATTACCATCATATTAGCAGCATTACCGTTTAGAGAGTACTACAAGCTCGCTAGCAGTTCACACATACTGGTGTACACAATTAAATGGGATGTTTTATTGACTATGCTACATTTGATGCTAGGTCCGACTGACAGCGTGGTGTACTGAAAATGTAAAGGCGAGCTGGATTGTCTGTGAAAATTATGATGTCTTTGGATAACTTATTCATCAATTCCCAATGGATTTTTTGCTCGAGACTGTTTGAGTTTGGTAGGCGTAGAGTTCCGGTAATTTTACAATTAAGTTTAGACATAAGTAAAATACCTAACTTATTAATGTTTTCGAGGTGTGTGGAAAATGACGACTATTGCGTTTTGTGGGCTACTGCCTTCTCTTCCGTATATTTCTTAATCGTGCGGATATCGAGATGAAGGTATAATATAGAATGTCTGTGGAATTTGTGTGTTTCGGTAAAATCTCCACCAACCTATACAAAATCAATAATCCAACAAATCATGCCACTACTTAAGGCATAATATTGACATGCGGCGTTTTTAATACATGCTTTTACATATCCATCCCATCCTATTCATGGATTTTACTGTCAATCGACTCACCCGCCACTCGCTTGCATTCAAACCTCGCTTTACAAAATCGTTCTTTCCAATACAACTCTTACAAAAACCAGCCTAATCACCACTGCATAAGGTCCACAAATACAACCACCGACATTTAAACTATCCACATAATTCAGCTCTAACAAAACGGACAGCACGGGAATACTTGGGTTCTCAATAAAATTGCAATAGTTTCTTTGTCGCTAAATACATTAGTGTTGCCAGTAAATAATAGGACTTTCACCTGGCAATGAATGGAACTATTAATGTGTAGGTTACAGTACAATCTGGATGTCTGGCGTGCGCAAGAGTGGTATGAGGAACGTTTATCTAGCTGGCGTAACTTTGAATAGCTGGAAGTAATGATAAGCAAATATGTTTTGAATGGTGCGAAATAAAATCGTGGACGATTAGAGGGAAATTAAAATAAAATGATGGTGTGTTACAATGGGTGAAGAGGTCTTTCATTAAGCCGCGGGAAGTTTTCATGAAAACCTTTCCTGTCTTTTAATCCTTCTATGTATAATTCAAAAATTTCGCTGATAAATCTTAGGATGTTCGCAAATCTAGAACCTTTCACTCTCAGTGATTTTTTATTTATATAAAAATACCCACTAACGACCATCGCTTGCACAATAGGTATATCATATAACCCATTGTGTTCTCACTGCTGGGCTGTGCTGGGGCACAAGAATAGATTATGTAGAGTGTAATCTAAGTCACACTTCAAAAGGTACCAAAGAATATATGGCAAGTATATTTCACCTTCCTCATCACACTCACACTTCACACACTAACAAACACACATACACAAATGGTTATTTTAATTTAATTTTGTTTTATTATTACTTTTTTCTGTAGTTTTTTTCTTACAATAGTCCTACTTTTGTGATAATTTAAATCTCGGCGAGGGGGCCAGGAGTCCATAGCACAGGGTATCCTAGTTTGGATTCCTGACTCCCACAAACCTCTGTACCTCCAATATTTGTAACACCTGTATATTTTAATTTTACTTTGTGGGAGAAAAAAAATCTTAAAAGTATTAGTTAGCAGTTATTGATGGAAAAGTACAAGTAGAGAGTAACATACATATGTATGAGAATAACTGTGTATGAGAACTGCATCTGCCAACAAAGTACGTTTTTTTTTTGTAAAATGTTGTCACCACAAATACGTTGTTGTTGTGCCTTCACCACAAACAAAATCAATTGATTTATCTATAAAATAAAAAAAAAGTACAACAAATCATTTGACCTGCATTACATAAAATGCAGCACAATTTCTCAGTTGCATTAAGATCTAAGACGGAAATGTTACGCCACTTTCAACCTTATAACTCCACTTTACTCGAAGAAAGCTTAGATTTATGATCATTGCAATAGATTTGCATTATTTATCTTAATCACAGATATAATTAGAGGTATGATAAATATTGCGTGACGGCTTGCATGAATAATATTGCAGGTTTTCGTAATAATTTGTTACATATTGATAGCTGTTAAGTGGTATTGGATAAGTTGAATAGTGATTAGTTCATTTACTCCAGACAACTTTAAGAAAAGCAATTTTCGTTTTTAAAACATTTCAAAGCCATTTCCTCGTTTGAGAAATAATTGAAAGAAAATCAAATGAAATGTAGAAATTTTCGATGTATTTTCATTTGAGCACCGATTTAAGAGCACCAGTGCTTAGAACACCAACGACATTCCCGATTGAGCACCCATCAACATGCACATATTATGAAGCTTGGTGCTTTTTAGCTATTTGAAATGTCAAATTCAAAATTAATTTTTTACAGGTTTTTTTTTTTAGATTTTGGTCTGTATAGACTTATGATTTTTATCCAAGGTCATCTCCATACAAGATAAATAAAATAAAGGAATAACTAAACATTCAAAGATTTCATCGAATAGTAATTAACACTAGGGCCAATACAAAGGCGCTGCAAGTAAGGGGTTAAAATAAATTATAGCTATAGGTGTTGAAGAAAACTAACGCATCCGTTGGGTTAATTTATATTATGTTTAAATTAGAATACAGTTTAGGATTGAGGTTTCTTCAGTCTTTTTTTTTAACGCAAATGCACCGACGTGTAGAACCTTGACTATGTGTGGTGACAAATTACGAACACAGTTCCATACAAACATTCATCCTCAAATTCACCTTTCCTCATAAGGGACGAATTTTCAAATATCTAGACATGTTGGTAAATTTAGGATGTATTTTTGAGTAGCACATTAACTGTGACATAACATAACATCAAGCCTGTAATCCCCGAAGGGTTAGGCAGAGGTGTACCTAATAGTATACCCACATTTCACCAGTTATATTTAAGTCACATGTAATAGGGGCGAGCCTCTTACCATCAACCGGGCACAAATCCTGGCTCCGTAACTGCTACTAAGAAATTGTTGTTTGAAAAACCCAAAAGCAATTTTCCCGACCTGGAAATTTAACCCAGGACATCAGAAGGATTAATTGTATCTTTTAATTAAATGTTTTTTTTTTATTAAACAATTTATGACAAGTTTTTCTTATCGGAACAACAGGTTTAACTTAGTTCAGCTCAACCCTACGGCCAGTAGCAATCATTGAAAGTATTTACGTTACTACGATGGTCATAAAATTAGGCATTTCCTCAGCACCTGCTCCTGGTATCTCTGATACAATAATATATTGGAAAGTACCAATTATATGTTCGTACATGTTTATATTAGAAACGGGTACTTTTTAAGAGGAAGTTGCACATCACATTTGAATGCTGCATACCTATTTGGAAATTACGGTTATTTGTTCTACATTGTCTGAGAAGCTCGTGGCTAGATAATAACAGCCGCTCGGGTCGATCTTTGCCTAGGTTGGTCTGTGGATGGGTGACCACCCTTTACATACCGAGTTTCCTCCGAGCTTCGGAAAACACGTTAAGCCGTTGGTCTCGGCTGTCTTTTGTAGATGCTTGATAGTTACAGGTAGTCAGTGGCCCAAAAGTCTGACTACCAGTCTAACCAAAGAGTACCGTACTACCCAGTAACTGAGTTGTGGAGGTCAGATAGGCAATCGCTCCATGTAAAATACTGGTATTCAGCTGCATCCAGTTAGACTGGAAGCCGACCCCAGCTTAGTTGGGAAAAGGTTGGGCAGTTGACAGTTTTACACTGTCTCGGTTTAGAAGAAAATATATGACTAATCAAGCGGTATCTAAAGATATTATGTCATAATTGTTCCAATGAGTGTGATTAAAGCTGAGATTTATAAACATTTCTTAGCACGTCAAGCTATGCGTCACTTCTGTCACAGTCTACTCCAAGTGCAATATTGTAGAGACGAGAAAATATTGAAACACTTGCTAAGAGACGTTTAAATATAACATGAAATCACTCCTATAATCCCTGAAGGGTTTGGCGAGGTGTACCTAATAGTACACCCACATTTCGCCAGTTATGTTTAAGTCCCATGTAATAGAGGGCGAGCCTATTGGCATCGACCGGCCACAAATCCAGACTCCGGGGTTGAGGATTCAAGATGGCAAAACCGAATAACAATTCGTCCAACCCGGGTATTGAACCCCGGACTTCATGCTCAGCAGTCGCGCTTGAGACCACCAGACTAACACGGCAGTCTATCGAATTTACCCGAAATCTCTCATCGCTGCTCTCCAATCTCTAGTTAACTGAAGTGCATGCTTAAACAAAATAACAACACGGTAGCCCTTCGATTGTGGGTTTATGCAGATGATCGTAAAGTTTCACATATTTGACAACGAAATTAAATTACTTAAATGGTTATTAAAAAAGCGGAATTAAAAGAGGCTTTAAAGCCTCCGCATATTAAATTACTATAAACATACTTAATGCATTGCATTCGTTATCAATTAAAATTAGAAATTCAATTAGCATAATCTCCATATTGATTTTAAAGTGAAAAATGTCGGCTGCTATCGTCTCATCGGATGTTGATTATAAGAAAAAACCTACGATTACTGTGGTACTAAGTGGTTAAGTCTTATCAAAATTTTATAATAAATTTGATTACAGCCGGCTTTCAACATCTCTCACTTAGGTGTATGCTAACTCCATATTATTAAATACCTGTTGAAAATTGTAGTTGTGTAGAGGTACATATTATGTAAGATATTGTAAGGATACGTAGTTCATCCTTGAGAGTGTTTGGAAGAATCGATATGATGTCTCAATGATTCATTTGGAGAAGTTAGGCTTTCAGGTGACATCTTCATTCGCTTTTTTTGTCGTTTACACATTAAAATAACGGATAATTTTAATAGAAAAAGCCACAGAGATGTCGGTTTCTGTAACAAAAGTTAACACGAAAATTGGCTAGGAAA